>CM062807.1:207783066-210183066 GCA_031772625.1 Pinus tabuliformis | reverse complement strand
CAATGCTTTCCATTCCAATGGGTGGTGTTGATGTTTTACTAGGAGTCCAATGGCTACAATCTTTAGGTACGATAGCTTTTAATTTTCAAGAACTTTTCTTGAAATTTTTTTGGGAAGGAAAGGAAGTTGAATTGAGGGGTATCGAAGGAAAACCTGGAAAGATAATCAACTCTAACAACATGACAAAGCTTCTAAATAAAGAACAACGGGGTGTAATTGCACAATTATGTTCACTAGAGGATCCCACATCGAAATCATGTATTTCTCCAGATCTCCAAAACGTTTTGGAAAATCATTCCAAGGTATTTGAGACTCCCAAAGGCCTCCCACCTATTTGTGATCATGATCATGCTATTCATTTGATTCCACGAAGTGTTCCTCCAAACATTAGGCCTTACATATATCCATATGCCCAAAGGAGTGGGAACTCATTCAAAATTTTTAGAAGATACCAGTTCAAACAGTATTGCGAGAACTTGACAAGGAAGGAAAAACCATATTGGAACCTGAAGCAGTCACAGAATCGAGAAATCGAAAGCTACGAAATAGATCAATTTCATAGTATCTCATCAAGAGGAAGAACTTACTCGCTAAAGATTCCACGTGGCAGGACAAGAATATATACAGAAGCATCAAGAACTACTCAAGCATTGAGGACAACACTTTTTGAAGGAGAGGGGCATGTTAGGTCCCTATACTACTAGTGTAACCCCTTATTGTTATTAGTACAACCCCTTTATTATATTTTTGTGCCGATGTAGTCCCCATATTGTTATTATTGTGCCCCATAGAAGCCCACTATTGTTATTATTGTGCCCTTACATTATTATTGTTATGGCGACTCTGATTATATTATGACCCCTTAGACTCCTATATATAGAAAGGAGGTCTTGTCATTTGTATCATCCAAGAATTGTTCATTTGTGTAATGTAAAGGAGGTTTCCCCCTCGAAGAGGCTTATTTCTAAGACGTTCATCTATCTTTTCTATCTTTTTGTGAGCTTGTTTCATAACAAAATTAGCAAGATTTTCAAAAAGAAGAAATGAACCATTAGAAAGTGGGTTTTAAAGCTAAAATATCAAATTAGTTTGAGTATAAAGGCCTTCCTAGAATATAACTCAACTCCATTTTCCTCTTATCATTTCTTGACCAAACCCCAAGAGACAATTTTTCACAATTTTGGGAAAAAATCAGCAAAAACAGAGCAAGCACTATGTGTTCTCTTCTGGTGCTACGCATTCTATTCAGGCACTGTGCCCTTTCCCAACATTGCTCACTTTCCATAGGCACTGCACATTACCTTCAAGCACTGGCACTTGCCAGAGGTGCTTCGCACTTGCCACAAGTGCTGCATGTTTGTCTAGGAGAGCTAAAATTGCTTCCTCAGCTCCACCAAAGTTACATTCAGCCTCCCACAAGTAAGTAACCACTAAATATTACATGTTTCTTCCTCCTAAAATCATTCTCATGGTGTTTTGAAATTTTTTTGAAGACTTGGTGTTATTTTCACATCTAAACCCTAGTATATCCCTAAAAACTACCCTTGCACTCTCAATTCCTAAATTTTAACTTCCGGACACTTTCATACACCCCCTACACCTTCATTCCCTTTCCCTAAACCCTTTTATCCCAAATACTCTCTAAACCTTTGTACCTAAACCATAATTCCTAGGTGCTATAACTACCTAGGCTCCCAAACCCCCTACATTTCAAACAATTTCCCCATCCCAAAAATCTATCATATTATTACCCCATATCCTCCTCCATTACATGCATCCCTTCACCCATCTCCTTCATATTTCCCCTTTCCCATTTCCTATTCCCAAAAAACCACATTCCAACTACCTTATACCTCCCTGGGGTTTTATATTACAACACTATGGAAGAAGAGGAATATAAACCATACAGTGAGGAAGAAGAAATAGAGGGAGAAGAAACAGAGGTCAAGAAAACACACAAAGGAGGCAGGATACTCAGATTTGAGCCAACGGATCTCAGAGAAGTCTTGGCATCTCCTATCGCTGTGACATCCTTCAAATATCTAGGTTGTTATGATTTCTGTGAGCAAGTTTAGGCAATCCAACACCATCCTATGTTAACTAGACTCTTCATATCCAAACTCCAAGACAACCAAGTCACTTTAGCAGGTGTCACTTTTACTTTATCCTCTGCCATTATATCAGCTACCACAAGAACCCCAGATGTTGGGGAGAAATGGTTTAAACAAGGTGAGTTGGAGAGACATTATTATGAGCCTTTCATAAAACAAAGGTATAGAAATGAAATAAAGGGCAATTCTCCTTTTTATCACCTACTAGACAAATATGCTCCCATGATGAAAATTATCATGGAATACTTTTCATGTGAAGGTAGATTTTCTAGGATTTATTCCTATCACATCTAGATTCTAATGCATTTCACTAGGGTAAGAATGCTCAACATACCCTACTTTCTTTTCCAAAGCATTGATAAGATGACCTACATTGTCCAGAAAAGGGAGTATGAACATCAAATGAAAAGTCTCTTTCATCATTCCCTCATTAAAATCATAGTCCTTTATCATCTCAAAGAGCTCAACATTGCATGGAGTACCTTCATATCTAATCCCATATTTTCTTATTCATCTACTCAATATGTTCAAAGTATCCCTTCATCATCTCACCCTTCCACCTCCATTCCTCCATCTCAGCCCATAGATCATTCATCCTCATCTGATCAGTCACCCTCACCATCACCTCCTTCATCACCATTTCATGAGCATATTCATTCACCTAACAGGGATTAAATCATAGAGCAGGAGAAGATTGGACAGGTTGAGGTCATCAAGCCTAAAGGGGTTGATTTGGGCACTTTGACACACATTTATCGAAGAGGCCATAGATAGATTTTTGCCCCACAAATTGTGGGAGGGACCTTGCCTTCTTCATCAGAAAAGAAGGTACAAAAGGGCAAGGAAAAGATGACATAGACAAAGATTTAGCATGAGGAGGAGGACCTCCATGAGACAGAGCAGGATTTTGACTTGGTTGACCTATGTGAGCATGATGACAATGAGAGCACAAGCATTGTCCTCAAAGAAAAAGATGCACTTATCAGGGAGCTCCAGATCAACCTAGAGAGATCAAAATACATCATCTCATATTATGAGCAGGAGGATAAGCAGCTTCAAGACAAACAAGATGTCATGTAGATTAAGCTCATCAAGGAAAAAAGGGAAGTAATGAAAGCCAAGGAATTTCTAGATGAGGCCTATGATAGGTATGGTGAACTTGAAGAAGAGCAAGAACCTAGAAAAAGACCTAGAATTAGAGGGTTGAAAAGAGCTCTAGAACTAGAGAAACAAAAGGAGGCTGAGCTTGCTAATGGGCTCACATGGAATGAGCAATTTTCCACCTTGGTCATTGAGAACAGCATTGGCTTGATAAGGTCAATCATCATCTAGAGAAGCTCCTAGACAAAGCTAACCAACGAAATTAAATTCATAAGAAGATGGAAAAAAATATGCTAATAGAGAAAGGAATGTCAGGGCAAAACTCAAGGCTGCAAAGGCAAAAATTGAAGCCCTAACTCACCAAAAAGAGAAGGAAACACTTGACATACTTGCAAAGGCTTCACTCCAAGCCTAGCTACACCAAACATCATCTCCTTGACCAATTTTGAAGTCTCTTAGCATATTTTGGCAAAGACATGTTTTCTGTGTTTTTTAAGCAAATTAAATATCAGTTGCATGGTCAAACGCGCAGCGCCTAGGGCCCTGTACACTTTTTTTGGGACACTTTTTGGAGGAATGGGAGCCACCAATGGATCCAGAAGGACCAATACATCTAGGAAATCCATGTTTCCAACCCTGGATTGCAAAACTGGCAGGTGAAAAGGGAAAAATACTAGCAAAAAATAATATTTCTACTCTCCTCTTCAGCTAGGTGCTGTGCACTTGACCAGTATTGGGAGACTGAAGTTTTTGAGGGTCAAATCAAGCCAATTTTGAAATCTAAAGAGATTTGGAACTAGGCAGGATAATCTTTCCAATGAGCTATCCCAGACTTAATTTGGACACCGGGAAGGCAAGCAAAAGTGGGTCTGAAGATGGTGCTGCGCACTTGATAGTTGGCCTAATTTTTCATTGTTCTTCTCCAGATTTGATTTTCACCTATGGGAAATCAAAATTTTACTGGCATAATTGATATGATAGATTTAATTATGGTTTTTTACTATTACCTAGGGGTAAATACATTAGGTTAATAGTCTTCATCAAGTCAAATGAATCAATTGCAATGTAATTAGGGACGAGTCACTTTGACCACCCTACACTCTAGCTATAAATTTAGATTTTGGTGGAATTGCTCCTCTTCTCATGGATTCGACCCCTGAGGTTGGGAGGAGTTTGTTTTGAGGTCTATATCTTCCCTTTCTTCACTTTTTTTAGAGGTTGGACTCCATTGGATGTTGTACTATTGTTTCAAACTTTGGCATGGAATATTTTGGGTGAGTTGCAACTATTTTGGTGGGATTCTCGTGGCATGGTAATTTTACATTATTTCTTCTTCAATTACACGTGTATGAATGTTTTGTATTTTCCATGATCCATTTCACTTCTTTATATGTGTGATTTTCAAAGTGTGATAAGCAGAATACATCTTCTATGCTCTGTTTTGGGAAAATCGTCATAATTTGTTTCATTTCTTCAGTTTAAAAAGAACTCATGATTTCCATGCTCTTTTTAGCACATCTTCTGTCTAAAACACTCCATCAATATAATACAAAGTGTTAAAGTAATTTCCTACCTTGCGCCATCAAATGTATGCAATTCTGATTTTCTTTTGCCCTGACCTAGTTCACTCTCCGACCTAATTCACTCATCCAGTGACTACCCCAATCAAATCAAATCAAAACCTCGAGCTACTATATCTAGCATAAAACCCTAATCCATCCAGCCCTCTTGGCTGTGATCCTTTGGAGAGGTCCCTCTCCGACTTGGTAGGGCTAGCTACCAAGTGAAAAGATTCGTTTGTGGTTACCTCAGCTGGACTCTTCCTCATCGTTTGAGATCCGGAGGAGTGATAACACTTTGTAAAACTTATATATGCAGAGCTTGTGCTACATATGAGACTAGATTACACTAGCACCAGATCTAAGTTTTATGGACCCGACTTGGGATGTATCTATGATCGTGTTGGGGCTCATAGGGACCCTACTCATGTAGAATCACTTTCAAGATTATTTCCACGACTGTCTTGGAGTGTGGTATTGTCGACGTAGCTAGAGAAGTCATCATAGCTTGGAATTGAGACCAAGCATACCATTTCATATAACATGTAGAGGACATTGGCCAATGTGCATGTCACATTGCATGGAGAGATGAGCATACCACCTATATTGCCTCGTGACCCACCAATTCCATTAAGATGATTCATATTTTGAGAGTCTAAGGCTTGACCAAATTTTTTCATATGCACATACGTGTCGTGATACCATCCATGACACTTGGAGGGTGGATTATCTATGGGACAAAGACTAGGTACACATATATAGAAATTTTGACTCTTATCGTCAAATTATACATTATTTATATTAATAAGTTTGTATCAGATTTCATTTATATTAATAAGTTCATGATAACTTGTATACACATCCAAGCTACATGGATGACATGTCGAGGTCATCCAAGGGGGAAGTTGATAATCTAGAGCAACCTCCTTCATTGCATGTTTCCATGGCTCAGTCTCCTCCAACTTCAACTCCACCTCCACCACATAACACTCATGTGGAGGAGAGTCACTATGTACAACCACATGTACCAACAATTGAGGTAAACTTTTTTATTCCTAATATTTCAACATTTTTTTTTAATTTACATGTATGCATGCTAATTAATTCATAGACTAATTGTAATTTGTCTTTGCCTTTGTGTACACAACCTCGGATGCAGACAATCATGTAGATGCATGAGTGGGATGTTGGGTATGGAGGCATTGACGATGTGGGTCCATCGACACAAGCCCCAGTCGTTGAGCCACAAGAAGGGGAGAACCAAACCTAGATTGATCAGACCCCCATCCCACCTGACTTCCATTTGCACTTGGTTGAGCCATAGGCAGGGGAGAACTAAACCCAGATTGATCAGACCCCCATCCCACTTGATTTCCATTTGCATTTGACTGAGCCATAGGTAGGGGATTAATTAAATGCACAATTCAAAATCATTTATTTCCATATATTTTTTATTTTTTATTTTGTACAAATATTGTTCTAATTAATTTGAATTTGAATGTGTTATATTACAATATCATATTATGAATGCTTGCTTTGTGCAACGAAACTCACATAAGAGTTTTAGAAGTGATACTTTCTAGAGTCGATCATAGATAATTTGTATATTTTCAGGCCCATTTCATAGGGAACATTCACATGTGATACAAACTTTATATATTTTCATACATGGGCAGTTTAAGGATGCACGAACATTATTTCAGTTTATGGATGCTTATTGTTTTAGATTATGGATGTTCATGCAATGCACATGCAATGTAATCTGTATATATTTTCATGTGAACAATTTATTGATACATTCATTATTTCAACTTATGGATGTTTATTAATTTGTTTATGGATGTTCATTAAATTTTAGTTTATGGATTTGTTAATTACTTCACTAGTTTAAAAAAATATCTATAGTATAACTTTTATTAAAAATATAACAATTTTGATTTATATTTTCATAGACTAAGAAAATAAGTACAATATTAAGCTATGATGCAAGTCATTTTGATACTTGAAATGAACTAAAATATATCATGGTTAAATTAAAAAACAAATAGGATTGAAGTAAGTTTTAAATTCAAATTTCTTCTTTTGAAGTCATCTACAATAGCTTAGTCATAACATGATATAAATCATATGTATTGGAATTTAATATAGCAATAAACAATTAATGATATGTTTCTAGATAACTTTATGTCATTTTATGAACTTTCCTAAATTTACTTGGTTATCCAAATATTTCAATTAATTCCTTATCTTAAGACCTTGAATTAATAACATTCAAGATGCAAAATTTTACAAAATAGCAATTTTGATTTCTAGTTTCATAGACTAAGAAAATAAGTACAATCTTACTATGATGCACTTTGATACTTAAAATGAACTAAAATATATATTGTACATCAATTTAATATTGAACTTATCGAAAGTGTATTTTAGTGCAATCAATGTATGTTAATTTAAACAATTAATGATATGTTTCTCTCTCTCTCTCTCTCTCTCTCTCTCTCTCTCTCTCTATATATATATATATATATATATATATATATATATATAGAGATATATGAACTTTCCTTAAGTTTACTTGGCTATCCAAGTATTTCAAACAATTCCTTATCTCAAGACCTTCAATTAAGAACATTCAAGAAGTAAAATTCTATAAAACTTAACAATTTTGATATTTCTAGTTTCATAGACTAACAAAACAAGTACAATCTTGCTATGATGCAACTCACTTGATACTTAAATGAACTAAAATATATCATGTATCAATTTAATAGTGAACATGGAAAGAATTACAGAAAGCGCCTTTTAGTGCAATCATTGTATGTTAAATTACAATTATTTTAAAAGATGTCAAGATGTAAAATACAAATAAGTTTTATTCGATTTTATTTCTTTTCAGGTTATCTACAAGAGCTTAATAGTCATAACATGATATGTGTGTGTGTGTGTGTGTGTTTCACTTTTTACAATCCAATATGAAGCATGTGTGTAACTCTTTCCATGCTTTATATCAAACTAACACATGGCATTTATTAATAACATAAAAATATTTCAATGTTGTTCATAACCTAGATAGTTGAATTTCCATTTTAAGTAAAATAATATTATATCAACTTGGTTGTTAGATATTGAAATGGATTTTCTAGAACCCATTATGATGTATATCTAGAAGATTTCTTCCATGCTCAACATGAATACTATACATGACATTTAAAAAAAATATATCAAAATTTTTAATTAAATCTCAGCCTAAATCCCTCTTGATTCTAAATTTTAATTAAATTTCAGAACTACAAGGTTCACATAAGGATCCTATCCCTAAAAATAAAACCTCCTTGAAATTTAGAAAACTTTAGAAACTTAAGCACCTCAAGGAAACTAAAGCTTATATATATACACCATTATGAATCCATCCTAGACCAGAGGGAAACATTTATCTATTCAAAATTGCAAGCATTACAAAAGTATTCAGCTTTCACATTTCTAAATCAAAAAAATTGTATGTTGATATCTTATACTAGATTAGATTATGCTTGACTGCTATAGACTTGGCTTTAGGTCTTTCCATTTGCATCATCTATTTATCTGGCCAATGGGTGATATGAATGCAAGTCTCCATAATACGTTCATGGTCAAATTTTATCATCTTCCATCTCCTTGGTTCACCTATCTTTGTTTTGATTTCTATGAGACTGATCTGAGTTGTTATGACTAGATGGTTGTATTGGCAAGATATATATTCAAGCCTAAAATCTCTATAAATGATGTTACCACCCTGTTTTTTAACCTTTACAAAGAAATGACACATCACAACCATGTCACCAATTTGGTATGTGATTTTTCCATTTTCATATGATTGCACCAACCTACTTTTCACCAGTGTGCATATCATCAAGTAGTAGGCTACATTCTCTTCATTTCCCTTGGGGGTGGTGACAACAAAAACATCTTCTACAACCAAAATAAAAAATATATATTAGTTATACACTCAAGTTTTAAATTTAATGATGAAATTGTTAATGATAGAAGCAACATACCTTCCCTTACAACATCAGAGACTCGATCACCTCTCCAACGTGCATTTATTTCCATGTCGAAATTGGATGAGTTCCCTTTGGAATAAGAGGGACATATTTCCATCCTTTCATGTACCCATGTTTTTCACATTGATAAAGTCCATATCGATCAACACCAATGCAAAAATCACAAAAACATGCTAGTTTTCTCATCTTAGTGGCAAATATTTCTCCCATGTCTTTAATTTGCAATGAGTGTAATTCCCTTGTTCCTTCTATAGTATTACAATACAAAGGAATGGATCTATTCACATTTCCAAGTTCAACATTCCAAAAGAACTTATGCACATGCTTAATAGATTCATGGCCTTCTTGTCCTAAATGGGAAATGTGCTATTTGACCACCTCTAGTGATGATTTGAGTCGATCAAATCATGGCTCATTTTCTACCTCCTAAGTGCTCGTTTCACACAAGCACCTACACCATCATTCTCACCATTTCCATGTCCTATTTAAAAATATCTCCAAGTATGCTGAATCTTTTTCTTCTTTTTTCTCCCGAGAAAAAAACGTAATTTTGTATGTAGTCGGCTCAACCAATAAAAACTGTGCGCTGACTTGAACTACCCTACACAACCATCTGACCATATCCAATTCTTTTTGAATGATATGTCATTTTTTTGAATGATTCATAAATCAGGTCAAAGTAATGTAGCATGAACAATGTGTCATTCTCACTATCATCGTTGATATAGAAGTGATACTCCTTAATCACATCACATGACTCGTCAGAGTTATACCTACCATCAACATTCAATTTCTCATGTCTGTACATAACATGTATGAATATGGACACTTGGTCTGAGTGATAGTACTCACTTTGGATCTTTATCTGAGGAGAAAATGTGTAATTCTCGATAAAGTATACCATTGATAAGATTGTTCCTGGCTTGAATAATTCATTAGAATGCTTAAATTTAGAATCTTTCCACCTAGACCTATGCGAGTGTTTGACATATTTATAAATTTGGTTATGAAATTCCCCCATGAATTGTGAAATACGAATCTCGTTCTCAACATAATTGATCCTCTTATGCGCCAAAGTTAAAAAATATGGTTGATTTTCCACGTCATAGCTTCCATGTGATAGTGACATATGACATCCTAGACTGGTTTGGATCAAAAGGAAAGTTCCTATGGAACAATGCCCAATCACCACATTCAGTGCATCTTCTCCCACCTATACATCTTTTCTTGTAAAAAAACTCTTTTGGATCCCTTATGCACAATATCGATGAAACAAAATCACGCAATGTAGGAGGAGGGGGGTCATCTAGATAACTCTTCTTTCAAAATTCCCAAAAATTGTCATAAAGGACCTAGAATTTAACATGATTTTGCAACAACATGTGTCATTTATTGTATTAGGCCTAATAAACCATGGTTTCAATTTCTGAAACATCCTTATGGATATCTTCACATGGTGAATTCTTTCTTGAAATTCCTCAAACGATGCAATTTTTTTCGTTTCTACAATATGCTTACTGTGATATACATACTCAACTTTAGCTATGTGATGTGATACAATATTCTTTCTATCTAGAATATCATGAGAATGGATCTCCCAAAACTCTACCACAAGTGCCCTAATTCCTGTTGTAAGAATGTCTTAGTAGGGTTTCCAGGTGATAAGAGCCCAACAAGCACCTTCATCATTTTCATTTACTCAAACTTTGAATTTGTATGCTTATGCAACGTTTTTCTCGAGACATGGAGAAATTTGACATTGTTTCCAACTTTTATTGTCTTGATGTACTTGGTGCAACAATAGCAGTTGTAATTTCCCTACGAGCAAATCAAACATAAGGTTATGATTTTCCAAACAAAGAGAATGCCTTGGATATATTTTCAGTGACATTGAAAGGTGTCTTCCTACTTTTAGCATCTTGGATACCCAAAATATTTGTGGTATGTTTTAGTTTCTTATGTTTGATTAACCTATGCAATATTTGAGCTTGTGCAACAACTGTTTCTAAAAATATTGTCGAATGATGTTACTGACACGCTCTCTAACAATGCGAGGAGGGATAGGCTCCCCAAGGTCCTTTATTATGCTTGCATCCAAATTTTCTGCAAATCTTCCACCCCTTTTCAAACCACTATAGCTCCTTGTTATCCTGTCAACTTGAGAGGGCGTAGCCCGTTCTTTTGGTGGTTGATCAACTTGATAGGGAACACTTTGTTCCTATAGCAGTTGATCAGCTTGATAGGGCATAACTTGTTCATTGTGTGATTGATCATCTTGATAGGGCACATCTTGTTCCTCATGTGGCTAATTAATTTCCATCCCTCCACAGTGGAATACAAAATATACTTGTAAGTCAAGTGAATCATAAGCATTTAATAGTAGATATACACATGTTTATTTAAGAAATCACTATCGGTGGAAGGTCATGATATTATTAGAAGGGTCTTCCCTTTGTTTATATTTGAATTTAGGGATATTTGATGGCAACTTGGTTAGGTTTGGGGGGGGGGGGAATTGTTGATTATGGGTGATGGGATCATTTGTGAATTTTGTCAAATCTGGTATATTTAAAGAAGTGACAAATTGTATCTTATTGTCCATTTTCCATGATGTAATGATCTTGTGTCTTGGTGTTGGTATTGGTATTGGTGTACCCTGTGGGGTAGTAATGGTTGGGATACCCTGCAGGGTGGGGTTAATTGGAGTATTGCAGGGTAGTGTTTGTAGTTTCCTGAGGGATGGTGGTGGTGGTGCCTTGAGAGGAGCTAGATCCCAAATAAGGGGGCTCCAAGAATGGATGTGCCAAACATGGTGTCTTGGTCCTATCTTCTACGCCAAAATGGTGATAGACCAAGCACTCCTCTCAGTAATGGTGGGAGATCTGATAGGTGCCTAAAGTGACTGGTAACCCTTGGGACCCCTATGGTTCCCTAGTGAGTTTGTGGGAAAATTTAGTGAGGAGGATTTTGTTTAGGAAAACCAAATGAATCATGTACATAAGACAAAGCAAAAAACAAATGGTCAATTTTCCCTTGAATTCTAATTTGCGAAACAATTAAAAAAAATGTTTTGTGAGGTTTTGTGTATGATAAAAATTCTTAAAAATAGCTCGCGTCCTTTTTCTCAAGTAGTAACTGGGCCTTGTTAAGATTTTATAGTAGGGTAATGGGGCAACAACATGAATGTCGTTAGAGACACTTCCAGTGGCAAAAAAAAAACCAAGGTATGGAGATGGTTATAGTGGGGGGTACTAGGGCTACATCTCGAAAGAGTTGGTGATGCTTCTAACAACATGACCATGATCAACTCAAGTTTAACTACTCCTACACCTCAACCTATAGGGAAATATGCCCTAAGATTTGGCCACCAAGTTACCTACATCCAGTGGGAATGGATGAATCTAAGCTTCTAGTTGTCAGCTTTGGACCCAAAACCCTACCACGTGTCAGGGGACAACATGAAGGGTCATGAGAATATGTCACCTAAGCCTTGCCCCCTTCATGGTTTTTTTTCCATGTACCATATTTGTCACTAGATGATGCAGTATTTTAAGCTCCCTAAAAGACAATTTTTTATGTTTCAATATGAAAAACAACTATGATGGCTTATGTGTTTCCTACCCCCATGGTCCTAACTTGAAATATAAAATATCTGGTGGCCCATGTGGGAAATTTAGTTTGTTAAGGTTAAGGTTGTTTTTATAGAGGCTTTACTTCACTTAGGGTGTGCAACGAAATAAAATCTCAAAGAAACTAAGTACAAATATTCCGGAAAGATGATACCATTTATACAAAGTTTAAGTGAGCTTAGTGTGTGGGGGTGAATGTGTGTGAAAGTGAAATTATGAGCATACAAAGTGTGAATTGATGTGGATATATGATGATCCTTTACAATTCTGCTAATTACACTATATATTATGCTTGTTCCTTACAAGAAAAGAAATGATGTGTGGATGATGGGCTACTTACTTCTTTTGTAATTATAATATGTGAGCATATAGGGAGATGAAAGATTTAATGCTTTGAGAAAGGGTTTATATGTCACCACAGGTTCGCCACAAGGATGCAAGGGAGGCAGGGCCTACTTTCTTTCTTTACTAACAACAAGTCTTGGTGATCCAGGTCCGGGTGTGGCGAAGGACCCTTCCAAGACCTTTTACTTTCGTGATGTGTTAAATTTCATTTTTAAAAGAACATAAATCAATACATGTGCATGTTGTAAAGAAGAGGAACATATCAATCATCAACACATAAAAACACAAGTCATTGATAACGGAGTTCGTCCAGGAGGGACTATGTCTCTGGGCCCTGGTGTCAAGATGGTGTAGGCCACTACATTAAGTGCTATCAACAATGATGATGTACACAAGAGATGGTGTCGCGATCATACAAGGAAAATTCCCTCACGCAGGAGTGGCTCTAAGAGATGTTCCACTGTGGGAACTCTCAGTCAAAAGACTCCTATCTGTATGACACAAAACTCATGCATGATGAGCATCCCACCAACATGGCATAAAAGGGACCTCAAAGAAAAAATGCATGGTGTCACAAGTATCCCATCAACATACAACAAAGGGATCTAAAAACACAACATGATGAGTCGTGACAACAAGTACATCACATAGGCGATTTTGCATGACATCAAGCAGGAATCATAAAAATGAGTAAGAAACAAGATCCCACATTAAACATCAATCAAGGACCTGTGCAGCACAATGCATAGAAAAAGAAGTACATGAATACTGCATATACATCACAACCAAGGGTCATCTAAAGAAGTAGATGTCAAACTGCTGAAGCTGTTCAGACCATCAATCTCACAGCATTAATCGCATCACTGCTCACACATGGATGTTGACACCTCATTCCACTTAGAAAAGTGGCTGAAGAATAGAATGAGAGAATGGGAAATCTGAACACGGCATCAGATTTGTGGCGTCAAATAGTGCAAAATCGACTATCCAAAATTTGAATTCTGAGAAGTTGAGAATCTAGGGCTCAAGGAATCTTTTAGATTCCACCTAGATTCCTCAAAGATTTTTCTCCATGGGTGGACTGGAAATCTGCAACTCCAAAGGTGAATCTGACTTCGCCATTGCTATCCCTGCGGAAAACAGTGAAAAACGACTATAAACTTGACTATATTTCGACATGGAGAAAAATCACCTCCTCCGGAAAATTTCATGGATCATGATTCTGCTCCTTGTTTTTGCAACAATCATGGTTCCACCTTCATCCTAAAAATGCATAACTCTGATGGAGACATAGACAATGCCATTGCATTCGTGGTGATGAGAGGTGATGAATCCATATAAAATTTGTCAAAGTCTGAACATGAAATTTCACCCTTCCTGCAAAACGCTGCCTTGAACTGCGTGCACAGTGTCCTATCACGAAATTCGTGCCTACTCCTAGTTCCTCCATCTGCCTTGAAATCCATGCAATTAAGGTTTAAATATTTTGTGTGGGCGAAATACCAATGTAAGTTGGTTAGCACTGGTGGTAAATTTGGGCAATGGTTGAGGAGGTGTCGGGGGATCAAATCCCTCCCCTCCATATATAATTTCAAAAACCAATTCGAACTATGAATGGGGGGCCGGGTCCACATTGGGCGGCCCGCCCCCATACCCTCATACCCAATGGCGCATTAAGTTTTATTTTTTCATTAAATTTTGGGTTGGTGTATTAATGGTTATGTAGTCTAACAAGGCGGAGGAGTTGCCCAAAAAGTAATGGAAATTCTGGTCATATTTAGAGAAAATATGGCAAGGGTTTTTGTAAATCCAAGTTATAGTTGTTAAAATTAAAAAATTTATATGTCCTAGACGTTTTTGATGGTGCTGAATCCATTTCTAGCATCAAAAACACGATTCAAGCACTACCTCTACAAGAGTTTTTGATTTTTTTTGCCTAGATTCCGGCCAGTTTTAGTCGTCCGGGCAATTCCTCCACCTCGTTAGACGACTCCATTAACGGTTATGGGGCCACCCAGTGGGTCAGACCACATGGCCGAGCGGGTTCAACTCCCACCGGCCTCTCGTTTTAATGGTGTGATGGTTACATGGCGGTGGTGGGTTTGGTGGCCCCCACCCCCTTTTATTATATATATATTTTGTTTTTTAATAACAAAATGGGCATTTTTAAGAAATTCAAATTTTAGCAGTAGGAGTGATTTTAACGACCCCACAATTTCGCCCGGAATCCGGCCCAAGTTGGCCGGAATCCTATGGCTGGAAAATTCCACATTGTGGCCTCCTTAAGCCTACTAGTCATAAAAAAATCAACCCAAATTTGACTGCTTCTAACTTTCACATACGGACTCAGATTAATGAACCGTTCACGCTACCGCAATCAGAACGATGAGGTCTACGCTTTGGTCCTAGTTCGAGCTTAATCCAAACACATTGAATTTTGAGCTTTCCTGAGTCCTCCTTGTCCTGTGTGTCTCTGGAGCCACCTGGATCACTTGGACCTGAAAATAAATGAATTAAATAAAAGTTTTAGTAACTAGCAAAACAAGTAAAAAATATTTAAGGATTTAGGGCCACTTACTTTCCTTCTAATTAAGCTAGGTGTGGTGTGAATTGGAATGAGAAAAACAAGTAAAAAATGTGGATTAGGGCCACTTACGTTCCTCCTAGTTTTAAGTTATGTTTGTGTGCAAATTTTCATTTAAGTAAAATCTAAGCAATTATTCTACTTGTAATGGTTATTAAAGCAAATTCGTTAACTATAATGATGGTGTGTGCAAGGTGAATAGTGCACATATACAAAGTGCTTGAATTTCACATACAATTACCCTAATTACACTATCTGATGTTTGTTCCTTGCAAAAGAAAAGATGTGTGGATAATGGGGCACTTATTTTTCTAAATTATGCTATGTGAGCATATAGGAGGATTGAAAATTAGTGATATGGGAAACATTACACTGCCATTACCAACTAATTTGAATTATGTAACTTGATTTAATTAAATCTTCCAAAAGAACCATTCAAATATATGTACATACTTACATACCTAAATTAATATGAATTTTCTTAAAACATAATTATTGTGAACAATAAATAACCTATAACATGTAATTACATTCGCTTCTTCAAAAAGTTTTTTTTTTTTAATTGTTTTTTGAAATATGGTGTTTACAATTTTTAGAAATTTAAATGATTTATATGATTATTTATTTGTTATTATATTAAATATATTATATATTATTTAATGGTGAATTTTATTAGTTATTATCAAATAAAATAATATATTAATAATGATATATTATTTTGACTTTTCTATTAAATAAATTGATCATCGTGAATAACAATATATGTGAATTATTCTCTCCTACTAATAATAACAAGATGCAAGTATTGGTCACTAAATCATTGACAATCCTATCAAGCAAGTTATTAACGAAGGACATAATTATTCATGAAGATGATGGGTAATGATCATTCTCACAAAATTATGATTACAAGAAGTGATTAAGAAATAATTGTGATGATTTAATAAATTTAAAATAATGAAATAATCTATTTGCTAAGATTATTTTTATTTTCAAGGAAAAAGTATTCCTTTCAATAAATATTTTTTTCGCTGAAGCAAGAGTCGTACCTTCATATTCATTAAAACTAAAAATTATTTACATATCATACAACCCTCCATATGGAAACATGGATCTTAGACCAACACTACTTTCTAGATAACCTACGGACACTAGTTAGGTATAAGAGTTCCGATCCTAACCCACAACACTACACCCCCAAGAAGGTAACGAGTATTTCGGCCATAAAAGAATCCCGACAAGACTATTAAATCAAGCGTCCACCAACTGCAGTGGATGATCACACAGCACCAAGAATCCCACCAAATCCTTATGGAAGCGCCAATGAGCGCGCCCGTTCCTAACCATTGATCCACCCAAATCGATCCAACAGTGTAGGAAAGTTTCGCCCGCCTAGACGTCTGCCCTTTAACCTTGTGGCCCCACTGACCATCCCGACAGATCACCACCGTGGATCCGCTGGGCTAGATCCTACGGTGGAGGAACCTATTGCTCCGAACATAATAGCTGCTATTTAACGCCCGATAAAGGTGGAAACCAAAACTGCCCCACCGCCACATGTTGACCGAGGAGTATGATCTCTCCCAAAAATTAAAAACCACTTCCCACCTGGGAGGCCCCCGATATATTGTAAACCACTCCGTTAACGGATTAACAACCTTTAACGACCAAAAAAGAATGTACAGGATGTCGTTGGACTCTGGATTCTGTCCGCTACCACTATCGCTATTGCCACCGTAAGTGATCTTGAAGATCGCACCAACTCTTCCCTCCAACCAACTGTTCTGGTAGCAAACACCTCCCAACAACATGAGAAAAAAATAGAAAAGGGGAAAATAACACCTCATAATTCAACCACATTATTGGACAGAGCTTCCATAGTTCTGGTTCGGTACACTATCATATCCTCGACCGCTTGGATGTCACACTGGTCCATGAAACTCTCCTGAGTCTTCCTATGCCCACCCAACGTCACCCTGTACATGGAACATTTCACTCCTTGATTAGCCAGTAAATTAGCAGGTTTATTGGCCTGCCTTCGAACGTGGTTAAAACTAACCATGCGTAGGCCTTTGAGGTGGAGCTGGATCCTTTGAAATACCTGGATTAGCCTCCAATGATTTGAAACCCTCTCCGGCTCCGAGCCCCAACTAATTTTTTTTACAGAGTTGATAATTATTTCAGAGTCTGCTTCGATAATTACATTCTACCGGTTATCCTGCACCAGGAGATCTAAGCACTGCTCCATAGCCATGGCTTCTGCCATGTTGTTCGTAGCCCTGCCTAAATGTCCATGGAAGATGGAAAGGATATTTCCATTAACATCCCCTAAAACCCCTCCAAAGATCACATTACCCGGGTTGCCTTTAGAAGCCCCATCTATGTTAAACTTCAGAAAGCCCAAAGGGGGAGGATGCCAGAATTCCTGTTTAGAGACCCTAGCCAAAACTCTTCTTTCCAGGCCCTGCGACAAAAGCCCCAGCATTCCCAACGGCCCCAGAACTCTTAAGTCAGCTTCTGAGGGTGGAAGAATAGGGGAATTCCGAACTATGGTGCTCACTGTCTCTGTAAGCTGAGACAAAGTTAGCTTTAAAAGACACTGAAGGGATCTCTTCTCATTTTTGAAAATTCTCTGATTCCTTTCTTTCCAGATATTCCAAATAATGAAGCTAGGTGTAAGAGCCCAAGCTACACCGAGCAATTCATTATCTGAGTAATTATTTCCCCTACTGGTTAAGGTGTTGAAGATGCACCCTCTGTTCCTCTCACTCCTTTGGAAGATATTAGCAAAATAATCCCATAAACTAGAAGTAAAGTTACAATTATTGAGGAGGTGTTCCATAGTTTCTTCTTGGGCTTCACAGAGCTGGAATCTGGAAGGCCCCTACATACCCCTTTTCCTTATATTATCCCAAGTCAGAATTCTCTTATGATAGACAAGCCACATGAAGAGTTTAATCTTCATCCAACCTTGATGCCTCCATAGATTCTACCAAACTCTATCCGGAGCCAGAGAGTCCAAATCGAGGAGTTTGCGTTTAGCCTCCTTCAGATTAAAGGTGCCCTTATTATTGCTTCCCCACCTCAATTGGTCATGCCCCCCTGTTAAGATCTTCCTTTGTTCCAGTGTCCTCATGAGAGCTTCAGATTTAGTTTTCAAGGGGTTATCTTCCCCATAAAACATATTCCTCCACTTTCTCCACTTACTTACATTATTATTGTGGTCCCAAAAATCTTTGACCTGTGATAGCCCCTTAATATCTGTCTCTTTTTTGAGGTCCAGAAATTGCACATTTAGCAGTATTGGTTCTTGTTGCCATTTATCTTCCCAAAAAAGTGCCAAGTCCCCCTCTCTAATTTCCCAGAAGCTATTCCTTTGAACTAAGCCTCTGTTCTCCCATGCCTTATTCCAGATGTATGAGCCCTTTATACTGCCAGACATCCTTATGAGATATTTATTATCCTATTTGCTAGCATATTTCTCTTTCCAGATACTAACCCATTGGGCCTTTGGTTATTTTACCCATCTCCACCATAATTTAGCTCCTAAAGACCTACTTAGAACCTTTGGATCATCCAAACCCAGACCTCCTTGATTTTTAGGTTTACAGGCCCATTTCCTTTTTTTCTCCCCTTTCCCCCAGAGAAAGTCTCTTTGAATGGATTTGAATTATTGTAAGACTCCTTTTGGAATAGGGAGTGCTGAAAGAATAAAAGCTGGGATAGATTGTAAAATAGCCTTTGTAAGCACCAATCTGCCAGCTAAGTTTAAAGATTTGAAGGTCCAATTCCTTATTTTATCCTGCATCTTATTAATCATTGGTTCCCAGATACTTTTATGAAGAGGTTTAGCAGTAAGGGGGACTCCCAAATATTTCAAAGGAAGAGAATCTCTTTGAAAACCTTGAATTCTGGAGATGTTCCTTTGGATGGCAATGTCAGTATTAAAGAAAAAAACATTAGATTTGAAAAGATTAACCTCCATACCTGTGGCTAGACCAAATTCATTTAGAAGTTGTTTGTAAGCCAAAGCTTCCTTGACTGTAGCAACCCCCTGCAACATGGTATCATCCACAAATTGTTGATGAGTCAAGGTCTGTCCATTCTCACACATTTGAAGGCCCTTGATTTTTCCTTCAGATTTTGCTTGCTTAATCGATCTACCAAGTCCTTTCATCATGAGAATAAAGAGAAAGGGAGAGATTGGATCTCCTTGCCTAAGGCCTCTTGTGGGAATAAAATCTTGGAGGGAGGACCATTTACCAAAATTGAAAAACTTGAAGAGGTTACCAAAGCCATGACCTATCTAACCCAATTATGATCAAACCCAAAAGCGATAAGAACCCTCCTTATGTAGGTCCAGTTTAACTTATCATAGGATTTAGCTATGTTCAGCTGCACGATCATTCCCACCTTCCTGTTGCTAGTTAGTGAGTGCACCACTTCCTATGCCTGAATGATGTTATTGAGAATTTGTCTATCTTCTACATAACTAGATTTCTCCCCAAAAACAAGGGTGGGGAGAAGAGGTTTGAGTCTGTTAGCTACAATCTTGGATATAATCTTGTAAACCACATTGTACAATGCTATGGGTCGAAACTTATCTGGAGTAAGAGCATTACCTTGTTTAGGGGTCAGTGAAATGAAGGAGGTATTGAGTGCTTTCATAATAGTTCTGTTCCTCCTGGTATCTTCTACCACCTTCAGCGTGTCTAGTTTTACAATATTCCAGCATGCTTTAAAGAAGTCCACATTAAAGCCATCAGGACCTGGCGCTTTACCATTCTGCATATCCTTGATGACTTCATTGATTTCTTCTTCAGTAACTGGCCAGTTGAGGTTGAGATTGTCCTCTCTGGATGCTAGTCTTGATATATGTCTTATTATATCCTTAATGAAAGGCTCTTTGTTTGGAATATTTTCCTGTGCAATCCCCCTAAAGTGTTGAACTAAAACCACTTCAATTTATTCATGGGTACTAACAAGTTTCCCTTCCTCGTCCTTAATCGAGGAGATTCTATTATGAGCCCGGTTTTCCAAGGTTGATCTGTGGAAAAATCTGGTATTTCTTTCCCCTTCCTTTAACCATTCCACTCTAGATTTTTGTCTCCAAAAAATTTCCTCTTGTTTGCATAAGTTCTCCCATTCATGCTGAAGAGTGGTAGCTCTATTATTGCTGATCTTATCAAAGACAACTTCGATGATGGATTGGTTGAGTATCTGCAATTTGTTTGCAACAACTTTTTTTCCTTCAAAAATGTTGCCAAACTCTCTCTTGTTCCATGCTTTAAGCCTGAGTTTTATGTGTTTTAGTCTTTTGTGAAGAATGAACATACTTGTACCCTGAATATGAAAATCCTCAGACCACCAACCTAAAATTTTGTTGATAAAATCCGAATGGGTGAGCCAGATGTTCTCAAATCTGAAAGGTCTATTCCTGGGAGCACCAATGCCCCTGATCTCTAGTTAAATTGGCCAGTGATCTGAACCTCCTAAGGGAAGAATCCTTGCTCCCATACCAGTATCATTGAGAATAAGGTCCTCTGAAAGGATGAATCTGTCTAACTTTGAGGCCACCAAAGACCCCCCCCTCTCCTATTATTCCAAGTAAAGAGTCCATTACTTGTATCAATGTCGACCAGATTCGAAGTGTCCAAAAAGGATTGAAAAGCTAAAGCATCTTTGGTGAGAGCTCAGGTGCCCCTTTTTTCTCCGATAGTGATTTGATCATGTTGAAATCACCACCCAAAATCCATGGAATCCCAACATATCTATCTCTCAGATCCATAAGAGAATCAAGGAATCTCAATTTGTCATCCATTCTCTAAGGGCCATATACATTCGTTACCAAATAGATCTCCCTATCTCCCTTAGGCTGTATGACCAATGAAAGGTAATTTCTGGAAGCTTCAACATCTATTATGCCAATCTTGAGGGGATTCCAAAGAGTCAGAATACCACCTATTGCGTTTTCTGCCTTGACTTCTAGAAACTCAAAACGACTAAGCCATTTATTATGAAGATCTTTAATTTTTGTATGGAACATTTAGTTTCCTGGACAAAAATGATATCTGGAGCTTCTTGTTTCATCCTGTTACTAAGTAATCTTTGCTTCCTTTTACTACCTAGACCTCTGATATTCCAAGAAGTAAACTTCATCATTAAATATTAGTGAAGGAGTAATTGGTTAGGTATTTCATCTTACCCAAGTTTATCATTAGCTTTCCACATTCCATCAACAGCTCATTCTGCTTTTTTCTTCCTCTTTTCTTTCCAGGGCCTCGAGGTGCTAATCCATGTGTGGTTTTTGAAGATTTCACACCTTCATTGCCTTGTTTTGTTGTGTTGCCTTGCCTTTCCTCCCCACCAGTCTGGGTTTTCCATAAGTACAACTGTTGTACTCTAGAGAACTCTTCTTGAGGTAACGAATCTAACCCTTCCATGGTTCCCTGTTTCAAGAATCCTTCTAAGTCTAGGTGTTCTCTATCTAAAATATCCTGCAGCTCCTGATCATCCATTTCCATATCACTTTGGGTGATTTCCTGGTCCATATCCGTTTCTACATCACTCATGCTGGACTCTTTCTGTATATTATTGTGCTTTGGTTGGTCTTTGTTCTCCTCTATCTCCTTATTCTCTGGATTTACCTCTAATCCCTGATCTTCTTTAATCATCTCTTCTTCCTCCTCGAGCACCTGTAACCTATTCAGCATAACTTGAGACCCTTCGGCTTGATGGTGCCTAAGACCCCTTTGCTGCCTTTTCCTCTGTGACTCACTTTCTGAAAACTCTCTATATCTTTTATAGTATAATCTTTGCTTCTGTTCTCGTTTTTACTGAGAGGGCAATCTCTGAACAGGTGCCCATGCTCATGACATTTACAGCATCTAAAAGGAATATGTTCGTAATCTACTGTTTGCACCCATTCTTCATCCAAAACTTCCAAGATCAGCTCATCCAGTAGAGCTCCAGAGAGGTCCATTTCCACACAGATTCGTGCGAAGGAACTATATTTTCCTCTTCTAGTAGCTTTTTAAGCCTTGACAAAACGTCCCAGTTTATTTGCTATAGCAGTTAACAAATCTATTTGCCAGTAATCAAGAGGAAGGGAATAAAGTCTTACCCAAACCGGTACTGAAGTAAAAGTCTCTCGCTCCGGGACAAAGTTCATCCTCCACGGCCTCATATAGAGGCCATCAACTGCATAGAAGTAGGGCCCTCCTTCAAACACTCTATCTTTATCCTCAATGTTAGCGAAGACCACTGTGAAGAATCCTTTTGACCCCAGACGTAGGTCAATGCTCCCTTTAGGTTTCCATTGATATTTAATCCATGTCTGTAAAGCTTTTTCAGTGGGCCATACTCCCATGAATTTACAAATAATAGCATAAGTGCCCATGTGGTCCCTGTGTGCCTATAGCGCGGGATCATTCAGGACCACCCTGGGTGTAATGTCAGATTTGGGCTTACAAGGACCACTCTGAGCCTTGGTTTTTGATCCCTTTTCCTTGATATTTTATTCTTTATCTCTAGTGCTTTTATTCTCACAATGTTTGACTCCATCCTTCCCTTCTTCCCTGCTTTCTTTCACCTCGTCATTTCTTCTGACTTCCTCCAGTGGCTTCTTACCACGGCTAGTAACCGCTTGCTTGTAGGAGGGAGTAGAGCTCCTTCCCCCATGCCCTGCCATGGAGAACAACGCCTACACAAATTCAACCCTAGCTATTCTACGCTCTTCCGATTTTCTCCTCCCGTCCGCTGCAAATCGACCAACACCTTTCCTTTCAATAAATATAATACATGAGAAGTGATGTTTTTATTATTGTTGTTTTTAATCTAATCTATGCCTTTTTATCTATTATTTTAGTTAATGGTTAGCATTGTATTAATGGGATATAAGTTACAAATTAATAATTGAATGGACAATAGTTACATTAAGTTAGGAGTTAAGCTTTAGAAAATACTAAAAGAATAAAGAGTTATATTGAAGGTTAATATTTAAAGGAAACAAGGCTAGCAAATTATATGTCAAAAATATAAAGTAATTGTGTGAAGCATTTTAAGTGGGTTAGGTTCTAAGTTATTAAGAACTAATAGAGGGTTGGAGCTCAATAAGTGCTATGGCTTATGACATTTGGAGCAAATGGATTAGTGAGTATTTAGATGTTGTGAATTAGTTATTAGTGCAACACAAGTTACAAATATTAATTGGTCACTACATAACTATTGGACTACACTAAAGGTGGTAGATTGTAGATCAATATTTAGTTGAAAGTATTAGATATGGATTATACATTGTGCCTAGTAAATATGAAATATTTTTCAAAAGCTGAAGTAACAACATGGAAATGTTGAAGTGATTATTTGGTCTACTAATGAAAAATCGACAACATTCAACAACTTGTATGGTATCAAATCATTAAGAGGAGAAAAATAATCACTATCATTACCAACTAATTACTTTGTTGGATAATTTATGTAATTATTTCCATTAACAAAAATAATGTAAATGAGTCTATATGACCTATCTACCCTAGAGTATCTGATCTGAATTTGAAACTACTTGAAATTTGTTTGCAAGGTATTCAATTCAGAAATAAACATGTTTAAAAGACTTCCATGTCTTGCAGAAAGGAAACACATGAAATTTCCAGCTGTTCATGACCCATTCAAGCATAGCAGAGTTATTTCCTTTTACTATTTAACACATTAAAATGAATTTGTTCTGCAAAATAAATCAACCACATATGCAAAAGAAGTTGATAAAGCAGTTCACCCCCTCCAGGGCTACGTCTGCTGGGTCCAAAGCTCCCAACCGGGCTTGTCCTTGCTTTTATTAAATGATAAAATTGAAAATACAGCTGAATAGAAGCATCTACAGGAGAAATAGATGGTAGAAATGGATTCAGAACACTTGAAGCCTTCAGGATTGACTATTGGATCACCTCCAATGGATACCTACAACCCTGTACAGTCTTCCCAATACTGGCCCCTGGTGGCTCCTAGAACTTTCACGGCTTCAAAACATATGCAAATGACCTCTGATGGCTGTAAGACCTACACCAATGGCTTCAGAAGGTCGAAAATACCCAAAATCAAAAAACATTCATCCAAAACCGACTTTCTGGGCCAACGTTATGGCCATTTACTCCTGACTGCCAGTTTGGCCTAACAAAACCCCAGTTAACTTTAGTTACGGCCAGTTAGGCCCGCCAAATATGGCGGGACTGCCAAATTTGGCGCTCCGCCAAATCCGCCGCCAACTGAACTGTTGTTACAATAAATGTCTGCCTCGGATTGCGTGCTGACCGTTGGCGGGCTGGCGGGTTGCATAAGCTCCTGGTTCACGCGCTCTGGTCATATGGGTATGGGGGCTGGCCCCCTTTGTTTTCCCGCTGAAACAAATTTAAACCTTAAAAAAGCCATGTTCCGCCCTTTGAACACGTCTGACCCTATGGGCTAACAGTAGCACGTTGGCTTATGAAACTTGAGGTCGGGGGTTCAAAACCCCATCCGACCAAAACCCATTTTAATACACCGCCCACCTATTCTGCTGACGTCATTTGGGGCCACGTGGCGCCCTCCGGGCCTGCCACGTGGCGGCCTGTGATTGGCTACTGTAAGAGAATATTGCCTGGAATATTCCAAGGAATATTCTGCGAAATATTCCTTTTTTAATTTTTTTTTAAAAATTCAAATTTTCTAATGTTTTGGGCAAAATATTCTTTTGGCCATATCTTCCTCATACGACAACCGTTTTTCGAACCGTTTACAGCGCCGAAATCGGGAGGACGAGAAATTTCCAATCATTCAGCTTTGAACTAGTTTTGAGCACTTTGAATTTTGAGCATTTTTACGACACTTAGGACATGAGCACCTGATCACGCCTCCCCATTGGGAAGCTTTTGGACCCCAAAAGCCTTCAACTACCTGTTAAAGAGGTGAGGGTACAGCTCCCTCACTTTGTCCACCTCCATCCACTTTGCCTTGTTCGGTTTGCTGCCTTTGAAACCAACCCGAACATAATCTACACTGCCCCTCCTTGAAGTGCGTGTCCTTCTATCAAGGATTGTATCTTCTTTCAGCTCATCTAAGAATTCTGGCGAGAAATATTCTATAGATGGCAGCTGAACAGTACTTTCATGACCAGCAATCAAAGGAGGTTCATACAAACGTAAGTTCTCCACATTGACAACAGAATACATTTGCATGTAGGAAGGCAAATCTAATTGAAAAGCATTATTTCCAACCTTCTTGAGGATTTTGAATGGACCATAACGAATAGGATTCAGCTTTTTACCTTCTCCTTGCATCCTTTCCTTACTAATGTACAACCATACCTCATTCCCTTCTTGAAACTTGTGATCGACTCTATGCTTGTCGTGTCTTTCCTTGTACTTGCCTTGACTCTTCTCAAGCTGTTCTTGAATTTGCTGATGTATTTGATGAATTCTTTCAATGAATGAACGAGCTTTGTCAATATCACTATGTCCCTCAATGGCAACATCTTTCTCAAGTATGAAATCAAGAGGTGATTTTGGCAAGTAACCAAAACAAGCTTCAAACGGTGAGGTGTTTGTGGAAGAGTGCTTGGCACGGTTGTAAGCATGCTGTATGTAGTGTAAATGTTCATCCCAAAGCTTGGGATGCTTGCTGCAATAACCTCTCAAAAGGTGCACAATGGTTCTGTTCACAACTTCGATTTGTCCATCTGTTTGCGGATGGAAAGCAATACTTTTCTTCAACTTTGTGTCCATCATCTCCCATAGGTTGGACCAAAAATTCCCCACAAATCTGGAATCCATGTCACTAATAATGGAAGTAGGCAAACCAAAGTGAATCCAAACATGATGAAAAAATAATTCAGCAGTTTGTTCAGCAGTTATAGTTTTCTTACAAGGCATAAGTATACACATTTTGCTGAAACGATCAACTACTACATATAAATAATCATGCTGCTTTCTAGATTTTGGCAAACCTCCTACAAAATCCATAGAGATGCTCTCCCATGGTCTAGAAGGTACCGGCAAAGGAGTATACAAACCAAGCTTCCTATTGCTAGGCTTGATTGTAGCACATAATGAACAACCCCTTATGAACCTTGAAACAGAATCTACCATGCGAGGCCAATAGCAATACCTCTGTAGATGTGCAACTGTTTTGCTCACACCAAAATGGCCAGCAATAAGAGAAGAATGAGCTTCTCTTATGACATTTATCCTCTCCCCTGTGGTATACACAACTTGCCCAAATGAAACAACAAATTGTTATGCATGTGATAATCATTTTCCTCTACATGATTCCCTTTACTCAAGTTAGCATACACATCTTTAAAGTCATCATCAGATGCATATTGTTCTATGTAACTATCATGTACAATGGAATCATTCTTAAGTAAAGTAATAGCACCAATAATAGGCCTTGAAAGCATATCAGCAACCTTATTCAAAGTACCTTTCTTGTACCTTATTACCAAATGGAACTGTTGCAAGAAGCCCATCCATCTGAAGTGTCGTGACTGTTGTAACTTGCTTTGTGATTGCAAGTACTGTAAGGGCTGATGGTCGGTATGTATAACAGTTTCTTTGCCCATCAAATAGTGTTTCCACTTTTTGACGCTTTGTACCAACGCATACAACTCCTTATCATATGTAGGATAATTTACAACAGCACCATTAAAAGTTTCAGAATGAAAAGCAATAGGCTTACCATGCTGTAGAAGAACTGCACCCATAGCATAATCACTAGCATCAGTTTGTATCTCAAATGGCTGTCTCAAATCCGGTAATGCAAGGACTGGAGCTGAACTAATCTTCTCTTTCAAAGATTCGAAAGCTTTTTGCTGCTTGCCTCCCCATTGGAAAGCATGCTTCACACTTGTCACTGCATGCATAGGAGCTGCTATAGAAGAGAAGTTAGAGATAAACTTCCTCCAATATTGAGATGCACCCAAAAAACTTCTTACCTCTGTTATGGATTTGGGAGTAGGCCACTTCATAATAGCCTCAATCTTAGTAGGATCAATTCTCAAAGCACCTCCTCCTACTATGTGTCCCAAATAAACCAAAGAAGTCTTTCCAAATTCACACTTTGACATTTTAAGAAACAACTGATTCTTCTTCAAAACATCAAGTACTTTTCTAACATGCATGACATGATCTTCTCTAGAATTGCTGAAAATTAAGATGTCATCTAAGTAGACAATAACGAAATCATCAAGAAAAGGATGCAAGACATCATCCATTACCCGCATGAAAGTTGTAGGTGCATTGCACAGACCAAATGGCATCACAAGCCACTCAAAGAGTCCTTGTTTGGTTTTAAAGGCTGTCTTCCAAATGTCACTTTCTTCAATTCTTACTTGATGATATCCACTACGCAAGTCTAGCTTAGTGAAATATCGAGCATCTTTCAGCTGATCTAGCAAATCATCTATCCTTGGGAGTGGGTAACGATTCTTTACCGTTATCTTGTTCAAGGCCCTGAAATCAACACACATACGCCAAGTGCCATCTTTCTTTGGAATCAATACAATCGGTGACCCACATGGCGAAGTACTTGGCCTTATGAAACCCTTGTCCAACAAGTCCTTGATTTGCTTCTTTATTTCAACATTCTCCATAATAGACATGCGGTACATGCCTATGTTTGGAAGAGGACAATCTGGATGCAAATGGATTTCATGCTGAATCTCCCTCTTAGGAGGCAAACCTGTTGGCTCCTGAAACATCTCATGATATGCATCAACTACATCATATAGATCTGATTTAAGTTTTGGATCACAATTTTCAAATGACTCATGATTCACATCAACCTTGGGCTTAATCATAAGAAGAACAAAATTCTTACTTGAATTGACTAGCCTTTTTACCTGTCCTGCATTCACCATCGCTATATTTGTCTTCTTGCGATGAGCTCTAACAATGAACTCCTTTCCATCTTTGAAAAGATGATATTTGTTTTCATGGCGATGAAAGATAGCTTTCCTGTCAAACAAGTAAGGACTTCCCAAAACAATTCCTGCTATATAAAAAGGTACCACATCAAGTTCAACTGTGTCAATAAAATGTGCAGTAATTGCAAAGCGCAATGTGCACTTTCTTGAAACTTGTAAATTTGCATCCTTGCAAATCCATCCAAGTGGATATGGCTTCAGATGTGGAACGGTCTCAAGTTTAAGCTGCTTGACCAAGTCCTCTGATATAAGGTTTGCTTGTGACCCACTATCAAAAACTGTGTCAATCTTAGTATGTTTTGAAATCACCCTCACATGAAACAATTCAATTCTTTCTTCCTCGTTAGGAGCTTGTACATGGCAGTTTGAGGTACTAGTGCTGGCTTGAGTTTCAATTTCTTTTCCCTTCAAGTTTTTCAAACCCATGGCTGTAATTTTGGTTTCATCACTTGAATCTTCCCCTAAATCTTGTGGTGTAGATGCAGTAGCAACAGTTTTTTGTTTCCCTTTGGATTTGTTAGATTGAGGTCTTTTTTCAGGATGTAATTTCCAACAGTTTTTCTCCTCATGGCCTGGTTTAGAACAGTGTTTACAGATCACTTTCTCACTCTCCTGTTTGACATATGCATTCTTTTTTCCTTTTCCCTTGGAGGTTTTCTCTTTGCTTTTCCCCTTGGGGGGCTTGTTTCTACCTTCTTCAAATGTGTTTTTTCCCCTTGCCTCTAAATGGGCAGCTTGGACACAAACCTCGTCCAGGCTAGTAGGGTTAAACATCAAGATGGTGTGTCTAAGGTAGCTATGCAAGCCACCGATGTATTTCAGCAGGGTTTCTTGGGTCTGTAAATCTACCCCTAACAAGAGAGCTCTTCTCCTGAATTCTTGGGTGTAGTCTTGGACACTCTGACCCTTAAGTTGTCTGAAATATTGCCAGTTCATAATGGCTTTCTGCATGTGAGCAAGAGGATAAAACCGTTTTTTAATGGCTAACAGAAATTCAGGCCATGTTAAGGTAACCTTACCAAATTTCTTGATCTCCTCTTTAGTCTTGGCCTCCCACCAGACCAAGGCTGCTCCATCCATTCTCAAAGAAGCCAACTGAATCTTTGTGGCGTCATCATGCATATTCTGGATCCTCAAGTAAACTTCCAACTGCCTAATCCAGTTGTCAAGCTTTTCTGCATTCACTTCACCATTAAACATAGGTAATTCGAATTTTACATCAAGCTTCAAAAAAGGACTTTTTCCAGAGGATCTATGCTTATGAACAGAAGAAGACGAGGATGAAGAGGAAGAAGGTGAAGATGGGGGTGGTGGATCATGATTACCTCCATGTCCTTTCTTGGAATGATCATCATCCTTCTTACCTCCTGAAGAGCCCTCTCCTTCATGTGGATGTTTGGACCCTTCTCCAGCCAATTTCTCATTTCTTTCTTGGTACAATATCCTCACCATTTCAGTGAGATCTAAGAAAGCCTTTCTGAAGAATCTTTCTTCTACTCTTGGATCTGTCTCTATAGGAATTTCTCCTTCATGTTCAGACATCCTTGAAGCTTCTGCTGAGACTCTTGAGGGTGAAATTGAAGGTGGAGGTGACGGCTCTCTGGCCTTCCTTGACTGAGGATTCTCTCGTTCTCTAGTCAACTGTCCTTCCCCTCTTTTAAGTTTCAACCTGGTAAGCATCAATACTTGCAAGACAATTAGAAGATCTTTGCACAAAAACAATCAAAAGACAACTACACCAGAGATTGACTGAAAAGAGCATTTATCTACTTTGCAATTGTATAACAAGAGCATTTCGAAGGCTTCCTGGTTCATTTCAGGCTCTGTCTATAGCTTATTTGACTGATTTTGATACAAAGAAGCAACAATCTATCTCTGATACCAACTTGATCTGAATTTGAAACTACTTGAAATTTGTTTGCAAGGTATTCAATTCAGAAATAAACATGTTTAAAAGACTTCCATGCCTTGCAGAAAGGAAACACATGAAATTTCCAGCTGTTCATGACCCATTCAAGCATAGCAGAGTTATTTCCTTTTACTGTTTAACACATTAAAATGAATTTGTTCTGCAAAATAAATCAACCACATATGCAAAAAAAGTTGATAAAGTAGTTCACCCCCTCCAGGGCTACGTCTGTTGGGTCCAAAGCTCCCAACCGGGCTTGTCCTTGCTTTTATTAAATGCTCAAATTGAAAATACAGCTGAATAGAAGCATATACAGGAGAAATAGATGGTAGAAATGGATTCAGAACACTTGAATCCTTCAGGATTGACTATTGGATCACCTCCAATGGATACCTGCAACCCTGTACAGTCTTCCCAATACTGGCCCCTGGTGGCTCCTAGAACTTTCACAGCTTCAAAATGTATGTAAATGACCTCTGATGGCTGTAAGACCTACACCAATGACTTCAGAAGGTCGAAAGTACCCAAAAAAAAAAAAAATAAAAAAATTCGTCCAAAACCGACTTTCTGGGCCAAAGTTATGGCCATTTACTCCTGACTGCCAGTTTGGCCTAACAAAACCCCAATTAACTTTAGTTACGGCTACTTAGGCCCGCCAAATATGGCGGGACCGCCAAATTTGGCGCTCCGCCAAATCCGCCGCCAACTGAACTGCTGTTACAATAAATGTCTGCCTCGGATTGCGTGCTGACCGTTGGCGGGCTGGCGGGTTGCATAAGCTCCTGGTTCACGCGCTCTGGTCATATGGGTATGGGGGCTGGCCCTTAGGGGCTGGCCCCCTTTGTTTTCCTGCTGAAACAAATTTAAACCTTAAAAAAACCATGTTCCGCCCTTTGAACACGTCCGACCCTGTGGGCTAACGTTAGCACGTTGGCTTATGAAACTTGAGGTCAGGGGTTCAAAACCCCATCCGACCAAAACCCATTTTAATACACCGCCCACCTATTCTGCTGACGTCATTTGGGGCCACGTTGATGAGCCCCAATTTTTGGTACAATCTGGGCTCATATTGGCCTACTTACCTTGCTCAACCATTCATCTTTTACCACTTATGCATTCATTTCTTAGTATATTCGTGTTGTTTGTAGGAAGAAGGGTAGGTATTATATCTATGTGACTAATACATGATGATTTCAGGTTTTTGGCATTAAAGAGGGCAAAAGACCACGCAAAAGGAGACAAGGAGACAACAAAGGTGACATTGCGGGTTCATAGGGAGGTTGTCCACAGTCTTGATGACCCTCCTCGTGATTTTCACCTTAACTCCGAGCTCTAACAGCTCTCCCCACCGAGCTTAAAGGTAGCCAACACGTTCTACAGGATCAACAGTTTTACAGCAGTTTGACTTTCAGTTGGACAGCCAAGCTCCACGAATGGAGGAAGCCAGCTTGATCTTCATTTTGTATAAATATGAAGGCCGTAGCCTTTGTTAGGAGCTTTTTGAACTTTTGGACTGATATTGTAATTTCTGAGCACAGCTCGGTGTTTGTTCTTGTAAGCCAGTTTTGGCATGACATTAGACTTTCGATTATGAATAAAGGCAAGCAGATTTGGATCTAATTCTGAGCTTTTAAGGGAGCTATAGCTCTCAGGTTAGGGCCCAACCTGAGAGCAATAGATCTCCTCTTCTTGTAGTGTTATTTACCTTTCTTTCCAGCACTTTGTTTCCTTGTTTTGATATGCATTTCAAGAACACAGTCTGCTGATTTGATTTCTGTAATAAGATTGAGTAGGATTAGCTTATGGTTGAATCACTTTCAATTACTTAGATCAGAATAGGAGGTTTGTAATTCACTGGAGCTCCAAGAAAAGGTTGTTAGTGCCTTCACTACCATCTCTGTTTAGGGATTGGGGTGCAGTCTATACCAACCACCAAAAAAACGCAGTCTTTTTCCACTTGTATGCAAGCTGCAACACAGTCGTTTTAATCATGGATCCTTCCATGCATTTTTCTCTTGAGCCATACTCCTTCATTACAATTCCATGCACGATTTTTCTTCATGATTTACATCGTTGTTCATTGGTTTAATAGCACAGGTAGCACTGGTTAATGAATTCTCGTTTTTGGTGCAAGACATAAGCAATTTGTTTTATTTACACTTCTCAGTATCATTCCACTTCGTTCTTCTTCTTCTTAACCTCTCCTCAAGCCACCTACTCGACCTCTGTTAAGCTCGTTTACCTTCCAACTCATCCATTGCCACGTAGCTTCATCTTTTTGACCTTTCGTTGCTGCCATCCTTCTATCCACCAACCAACTCCGTGCACTCTCTCTCCATCTTATTCCTCTGTCCCTGAGTCATCCCAAGCTCCATCTCCACCTTACCTATCCACCCATACCGTTCCATCACTTCACCATCACCCAAAACTTCCACTTACAGCACATCCTGTAGAAGTTAGCAGACTTCCTGTAGAATTCCTTAGTTTCCTGTAGGATCCCCTGCAGACATCCTGTAGAAGCCTGCAAACTTGGTTGCCGAGCATTTGAACGTTGTAGACTTCTGTGGACTGATGCTAGGGACCCTCTGGGACCTCTCCTAGCCCTCCTGACCTTTCCCAAGCTTTCTCTCCCGTCGCACCACCTCTGCACAGCCAAACCCTAATAAGAAGCAAATTCATAATCACTCCATCCACTTAAGCAAAAATACAAAAACAATGTTCTTTTTCATAGAAGTAGTTTGAGTTCATGCATTTCACATCATTAGAAGTAATGGCATCATTTTTAGACATTTGCACTCTCACTATTGCACCATAGAGGTTAAATTAGTCAGATTAGGGTTTACTAGGGTTTCCATGCTTTGGTTGGCTTTCAGTTCATTTTTGCAAAGTAGATCAATTCCCTTGAGATAGCCTTCGTCCATCATTTAGAAAGCTTCTTCTGAGAGCATATAGAAGTTGGCTTGAGCCCTAGCGGACTTGTGCCAGCTGACCAAGTGACAGCTGCGACAAGAGCTAGTACTTGTGCATACAGCACCGTCGCTTCCAAGTTTGTACGAACTACCGGGTTGATAAAATTAGAGATAGGAAGCCCCAGGAGTTGTAGCATTATTGCTACAATACTGGGGCCCACCATCTTTTTGGCGCCGTTGCCGGGGAAGCGTCAGAGTATTAGTAATTGTTGCTTTTCTTCTATTTTCTTACTCTTGCCTTCCGCTAAGTAGTTTATTTCATTTCCATTCTGCAAAAGTAGCATAGACATTTCCTGCTTTCATAGATTAGTATTTCCTGCTTTCATAGATTAACCTTTCATGCTTTCATAGATTAGCATTTCCTGCTTTCATAGACTAGCATTTCATTTCTGCAAGCGTAGACTAGTGTTTCCATTCCTGCAATTTCATTTGAGCAAAGTAGATTAGTTCTTTCCTGCTTTCAGTTTAATTCTGCATCTTTATAGTTAGTTGTAGATCGATCTGTTTTAGTTTTGCAGGTACCAAAGAAAAAAAGCAAAAGCAATCAAAAAAGAAAGTCTTTTCCATTTCATGCCTCGTAGGAACCGAGATAAATCAGGCAAATTCCTACCCAACACCCCCACCACATCACTGAGTCACCCTTCTCTCTTCTTTGGTGACAGTGACCCAGAAGAACCTATAGGTGAACATCCCGAGATATACGAAGATCGTATAGTAGAAGAAGAGTTAGAGACCACTCCATCTGAAGCTATGACTGACAATAGAAGAGAAGATGAGAGAATAGAAGGTGCCTTCCCCATCCGAGAGACCAATGGAGAGATGAAAATGAAGAACATTAGCCCCTCCGCCTTACCTCACTTCCATGGACTGACTACTGAAGATCCTGATACCTTCCTGTTTGAGTTTGCTATCCTTTGTAGAACCTATGACTATACTGAAGATGAGCAAAAGCTGAAACTCTTCCCTTCAACCCTTAAGGATGCAGCATTACGCTGGTTCATGGGCTTACCTGGGAATAGTATCACCACTTGGGCTCAGATGCAGCAAGCTTTCAACACCAAGTACAGGGATTATTGTAGGTCTAAGGAAACCAAGGGAGAAATCTTTCGGATGACCATGGGAAATGATGAGTCCTTAGAAGATTATGAGGAGAGGTTCCAACTTAGCTATAAGCGGGCCAGGTGCACACTTGACCCTGAATCCCTCAAGTTGGTCCTGCTCCGAGGAGTCCCTGAAGACCTCTTAGATACCCTTCACATGTTAGCTGGGGGGGACATTTACCAACTGCCTTATGAGGACATCAAGACTGTGTTTCGAAACCACTCCAGGGCAGCTCGGAAACGAGGTAGGGGAAACCTCCTCTCAACTAGTGTCCCTTTCTCCAAACATGAGCTTGCAAATCAATTAGAAGATCTCAAGAGTGAGGTGAGACAGACCATTGCCATGCAGCTGGACACATTCAGGATCCAGCAGAAGAAAGAAGAAGCTGAGAGAGCCTTGGCTGTCTTCTGCCCTAGGTGCACAAGGAGACACCCTAAGAACGAATGCCCATTGCATTCGGTTGAAGTATGTTTCGTTTGTGAGGAGGACCATCCCACAAATCAGTGTCCAACCTTACCTGGGTTTAAAGCCATGTACCAAGGGACAGAAGCTCCCACTGAACCTCTCTATTATCTCAACCAAAGGAGGCCACAAGGATCTAGACCTTATCAGCAGGGAATGCAAGGGGCACCTCAAGCTTATTACAGCCCCAACCAATCGACTCCTATGCCTTCCTGGGGTCCCCCTGCTCATCCTTCCTGGTCCATGCCTCCTCCATGGTCTTATCCACCTCAGTACCCTACTCAACCTACTTCTCATTCATATCATTCACATGCCCAGCCACAGCCTCAGTGGAATGCACCTCAGTCGGGGTGGAGGCCCCAGTACAATACTCCTCCTGCCATTTTGCCTCCACCACCAGTCCAACCTCAGCCATTACCTCCTGCTCCTCCAAGGCAACCTCAAATGCCTGCTCAACCGAACCCGAACCCCAACAATAGACAGGCCTAGCAGGTATACACTGGGGAAACCTCATGCCCTACCTATGCAGTGGAGATCCAGGAGATCAATCTTCGATCTGGAAAGACTCTACCAGATCGCCAACCTCCTCCCCCAGAGGATGAGGAAGATAAACAGGAAAGTGAACCAAAGGCTATTCCACCCTTTCCTGAGAGACTAACAGCCACCACACAACCCAACCCAGAAGAGGATGAGCTTCTGGGTGAGCTCAAGCAGTTGTGTGTAAAAATACCACTTCTCCAAGCCATCAAGGATGTACCAATATACAACAAACTGGTTAAGGAAAAGTGTTTCAAACACCCAGGCAGGCGGAAGAAAGATGCTTCAACCATCAATGTCATAGGACAACTGTCTGACCTTATGTTAGGACAAGTCATCTGCCCAAAGTACCTAGATCCTGGAAGTCCTGTAGTAGATGTCCACATCAATGGCACCATCATACCTCACACCTAGATTGATCTGGGGGCTGCCATTAATGTGATGACCAGGGACACCATGCTCAAACTCAATCTTCAGGATTCCTTGAGGAAGACCTCGACAGTACTGCAATTAGAAGATCGCTCCACTGTGACTCCCGAAGGGATTGTGGAGGATGTCTTGGTCTCTATCGACTCTTGGGAATACCCTGCAGATTTCTTGGTTCTGCAACCCAAGGCAAAGCTTACTGGATATCCTCTCATTTTGGGAAGGCCTTGGTTAGCCACTGCAGATGCTTACATAAGTTGCCGTGCAGGAAATATGACCATCAAAAATGGTCCTATGTCCAAACAGCTAGTCCTATACCCTCCTGCCCAACCCTCCTTAGAGCATGACTTACCACTCTGGTTAGAAGAAGGAGAGGAAGACGAGGTGTACTCAGCACCTCTGTGCACCTTAGATACCACTAGAAGAGACCCCCCAACCGAGGATGACTTGATTGAGACCTTGATCCAGAATCCACCTTCCAGTACACTATCCTTAGAGAAATTGCTGGAGAATGCCCAAGCTAGCACCTTAGGGGATCTTTGTACAACCAACCTTGTCACTCCCAGAGTCAAGAATGTGGAGTTCGGCCCTGAGAGAACGCTGAAGATCAGCTCCTCCCTATCTCCTTCCCAGGAAAAGGAGCTGTGTAGCCTATTGGCCAGTCACCTAGATGCTTTTGCTTGGAGCTATAAGGAGATGAAAGGAGTCCATCCTTCGGTCTGTACCCATCACATATACATCAAAGAGGATTGTAAGCCGGTTAGGCAACCCCAGAGGAGAATGAATCCAGCCCTTAAGGACATTGTCAAGGAAGAATTGCAAAAACTGTTGGATGCCGGATTCATCTACCCCATCTCAGATAGTGAATGGGTGTCCCCTCTGGTGTTGGTTCCCAAGAAAAATGGGAAATGGAGAATCTGTGTGGACTACCGAGAACTGAACAAAGCTACTAAGAAAGACCATTTCCCTCTACCTTTCATAGATCAAGTGTTGGATGGACTGGCAGGAAAGAAGTTCTTCTTTTTCCTGGATGGGTTTAGCGGGTACAACCAAATCCAAATCAGCCCGGAAGACCAAGATAAGACCACCTTCACTTGTCCTTGGGGCACCTTTGCCTACCGAGTCCTTCCCTTTAGGCTATGCAACGCTCCTGCTACCTTCCAGAGAGCTATCTTAAGCATCTTCTCGGAGCTGGTCCATGATGCAGTGGAAATCTATATGGATGACTTTACTCCTTATGGGGCCAACTTCCAGGAAGCATTGTCCAATCTGGGAAAAGTCCTAACTAAATGCATTGAGATGAACTTGTCCCTTAGTCCTGAAAAATGTGAATTCCTAATGACTGAAGGGACCGTGCTAGGCCATACCATTTCTTGCCAAGGGTTGCAGGTGGATCCTAACAAAATTGCTCTCATCAAGAAGGTTCCACCTCCTCAAAAGGTAAGGGATGTTCGGAGTTTCTTGGGTTTAGCAGGATATTACCGGAGATTCATTAAAGACTTCAGCAAGCTAGCCTCACCATTGTTTGGCATGTTGGCAAAAGATGTGGAGTTTAAATGGACTGACGATTGTCAGAGGGCTTTAAATGAATTGAAGGACAAGTTGGTGTCAGCCCCAATCCTGAGAGGTCCAAACTGGGCCCTACCTTTCCACATCCACACTGATGCCTCGAACAAAGCCATAGGTGCAGCTTTAGGACAAGTTGAGCAAAAACTTCCATATGCCATTTACTTTGTTAGCAAAAACTTGTCCAAAGCTGAGCTCAATTACACTGTAACCGAGAAAGAATTCTTGGCTGTGGTCCATGCACTGAACAAGTTCCGACATTATATTACTGGCTATCAAACCTTTGTACATACGGACCATGCTGCAATTAGATATTTAATGAATAAACCAGATGTGAATGCTCGTATTATTAGATGGTTACTTTTATTGCAGCAGTTTGATTTGACCATTGTTGACAAACCAGGTAGAGAAAATGTTGTTGCTGATTTTTTATCTAGATTGGATTTGTCTGCAGATGAGGATGGAACAGTGGACGACCAGATGCCCGATGAACATCTGTTTGCTATTTCAGTACTCTCTCCATGGTTTGCTGATATAGAAAACTACCTTGTTTCAACACAGTTCCCTCCGCACCTATCTTCAAAAGAGAAGAGCAGAATCATCAGAAAAAGTGCCTCATTTACTTGGATCGGGGGCAATCTGTTCAAGCTTGGCCCCGATCAGATCTTAAGGCGTTGTGTAAGGGAGGAGGAAGTCTTTGATATCCTCCTCACTTGTCATGATGGACCTTGTGGAGGACATTTTGTAGCAAAGAGAACTGCCTTCAAGATCCTGCAGGCAGGCTACTATTGGCCCACACTTCATCAAGATGTCAGAAGATATGTCAGCGAGTGTGACCAATGCCAAAGAATGGGGAAACCGACCCAAAGGGATGAGATGCCTCTCCAACCTCAGGTGACTCTTGAGCCATTTGAGAAGTGGGGTATGGACTTTGTGGGCCCAATCAACCCCCCTTCGAGGCAAATGTCTTACATCATTGTGTGCACTGACTACCTGACAAAGTGGGCAGAGACCAAAGCAATCAAAGCAGCAACAGAAGAAAAGGTGGCCGAGTTCCTAAGAGAAAACATCTTCTATAAGTTTGGCTATCCAAGAGAGCTGATCACTGATCAAGGGAGCCAGTTCACCTCCAACCTGGTTGAAGATCTACTAGCTCATCACAAGATCAAGCATAGGACTTCCACCCCCTATCACCCTCAAGCAAATGGGCAGGTGGAAGTCACCAATAGAGCATTAGAAGGGATCTTGACTAAGGTGGTGAGCAGCAGCATAAAGGACTGGGCAGATCGCCTGGTTGAAGCCACATGGGCTTACAACACCACTTGGAAGACCACCACCGGCTTCACACCTTATGAGCTGGTCTATGGGAAGAAAGCTTTGCTGTCCATTGAGTTTGAATACAACACTTTGAGGATGGCAGCTCAGCTGGACCTAGATCTCAGCCATGCACAACAAGAAAGGCTATTGCAGCTGAATGGACTGGATAAGCACCGAATGCAGGCCCTCCTTCACTCAGAAGTGGTTCAACTTCAGAGAAAGGTGTGGCATGACCAACATCTCCATGACAAGCAATTTCAGCCGGGAGATTGGGCTTTGTTGTATGACTCCAGATACAAAGATTTCAAGGGAAAGCTGAGAACCAGATGGCTAGGGCCATATTCAGTGGAAAAATGTCATGACAATGGATCTGTTCTTAATCGGACCATTGATGAGGAAGCCATCCCCATGCTTGTCAATGGGCATTGATTGAAGATCTACAGGAAGCCTCCCTCAAGACAAGAGTTCATCAAAACTATGGAGAAGGCAGTGTTGGTCATAGAGAAGGGTTCTGCCTCTGCTTTGGGCATACCCTGAAGAATCTAAAAAAATAAAAAATAAAAAATAAAAAAAATAATAAAGATCCTTGGGTGAAAACCTTTCTGAGGCGCCCAAGGCAGGTGGTAGGGGTGAAAACCTCATGGAGGCGCCCCTATTGTCTTTTCAAAAAAAAAAAGAAAAAGAGATTGGAAAAAGATCCTTGAGTGAAAACCTCTTTGAGGCGCTTAAGGCAGATGGCAAAGGTGAAAACCTCAATGAGGCGCCCCTGTTATCTTTCAAAAAAAAGAAAAAAGAAAAAGAAGAAAAAAACACAAGAAAAAACAAGGTCAGCAGATGCATTATGTAAAATTGCATGCAGGTGTTCTATGGAGGAGAGGAAGCCTCTCAACTCAAAGCCAAGGGTCCTCATCATGCAGTCAGGACACCTCACCATCACCTCCTCCAAGAATACTCATTTTCTCCAAGGTATGTGCAATTTTATTACAGCTTGAGTCTTCTACAGGAAGACGCAGATTTTCTACAGGAAAATGCAGAGTTTCTGCAGGAAGATGCAGATTTTCTACAGGAAAATGCAGAGTTTCTACAGGAAGATGCAGATCTTCTACAGGAAGGTGCAGACTCTCTACAGGAACGCATCCTTTCTACAGGAAGCGCTGTATTTCTACAGGAAACTTCATGTAGAAGCTCAGAACGGGCCAGAATTCATTTCATGAGGAGATATAACGGCTAAGGATCGGTTTGGACGCATGCAAGCCACGGTTGTCACCCTTGCACATTGCTGTTATCTTGTTCCACCATCCTTGTTGACATGCAACAAAGCTACCTGCACTAGCAAAGCAGATCGATGAATCTCGAGAAAAAGCAAATTGTAAATGGGAAAAAGCGCTAGAGATCTCACACCATATTCATCACAGTCAGCCAGAAGCTCCGGGAGCATGATCGTGAGGCCATCCATCGTTGTGCAGCATGCACCCAAGGAGGAAAAACGGTTCCAAGACATCCTGCGGGAGTCCTGTAACAGTTAAGCCTGCTAGAGTGGATACCATTCACAGCGCAGGCCCTAAGCAATGAAACGTGGGCGCATGCAACTGAAGCATCCCATCCATCGTCGGCAACTCGTGAGCATGGACCTCCGGGCCTGTGTAAGTTCGCCAGAAGCAGGTAAATCGACTTATCAGCGTCCAAAGAGCCGAAACATCGCGTGCAGCCGCGCAGGTAAGTGTCTCGACCCTTCCTTCCAACAGATTGCATGAATGTTACTTTGATTGATTGCTAAGTGTAAAGGTGAATGGGTTGAGCGGCCGTATGGCCATTCGGCCGGCCACGTCGGCCAGTTAATGGTCTAGTTGGATGTGTGGGTGGCGGCCATGACAAAAAGAATAGTAGCACGCACGTGAGAGCAATCCCGTCGAAAAAAACGAGTTTAACCAAAGAGGCGGCGGCAGATCTGCGGGAATTGATGCAGCAGCAAGTGAACGCGCAGTTGAATGATGGGATGACGTCACCCAACGGTTTGGCGGGGACAGCTCACCCCGCGCCACGGATTCCGCCGAATTCAAAATCTAATCGGCTAGATTGCACTCATGCATGTATCAACCACCGTTTTGAACTCGAGCGGCTATCCTGATCCTTCTGCAGTGTGATACGCCGAGCCTTTGGTTATCAGAACGATTGAGAAGCACACCCAAGGCGTAGACCGACTGCAGTCTCTCCCGAAAATCGCGCGCTGCATTCTACAGGAACGTTGTCATTCTACAGGAACGCTGTCATCCTACAGGAACGCAGTTTTCTACAGGAAAGCGGGTGCCTCACGTAAAAAGGTGGCCAAATCAAAAAGGTAACCCTGAACTCTTCATGCACTGGTTATTAAAGGTGGCAGAATTGTCATCCACAGTCTGGTCATAGAAAAACGGTGAAATTGTTGTCTGTTGTGCCTATACTGTCATTCTACAGGATGTCGAGTAAGTAAACTGTGTTAAGTTCCTCAGGGATAAGTTTTGTGGGTTAGGTGCATGACATTCTACGCTCTGTCTCAGTAAACCAAAAATTTCTTCCACAATCACCACCTCTGGTTAAGGAAACCGTTTTATCATGCCGGGTGGGTTTATAAGACGAGAACCCACTGATTCAACCAAGTTAAGGGAAAACCAGGAAGTGGTAGATTTCTTCACACGGGTTCAATGGATATCTTTTTGTGACAAATTGCAGGGGTACGATGATGAAGTGGCAGAAGAATTTTTGCAAGCTCTGAAGCCGAAATCCAAGACACTGGCCACAGTGAACTTCAGGGGTCTAAGCCTCAAGCTCACCCCGCAATATATCAGCCGAATTACTGAACTTCCGATGGGTTTGCCATGGGATAAGGAAGAAAGGAAGTTGAGCCAGCAGGCCAAGAAAGAATTCTTCCCACCTGAGGAGGAATTCTCGGAGGACAAAAATGGGGTGCGAAGAACTAGTTTGCTGCCACCATGGAACGAAGTCAGCCTGCAAATCATGAAGTATATAACCTGTGAAGGCCGTTTTAGCATCGTGTACGCATATCACTTTCGGGGTCTCACTGAATTGAGGCACCGGATTGATCTTCCTGTAGAGCAGAAACTGAGCATTCCTTATTTCCTGCTACAGTCCCTAATTGAGTGTGCTACAAAATTAAAAGAGGGCATACCAGATCAGGTAGCCCACCATGGGTTGATCAAACTTCTTGTGGAGGATGCGCTTCATTCATATAAGGTTCCCCTCTCATGGGAATCATGCAGGAATTTGACAAGAGATGGAGACATAAAAATGTTGATTGAAGAAACGGGTTCCTCCAGCAGTGAGGAAAAAGAAGCAGTGGCCGAGGGAAAGAAAGAAAAAGGCTAGAAGACCCCAACCACAGTGCAGAAGAAAGAACAAAAGAAGCAGCATGAGGAAAAGGATGACAAAGAAAAAGGTGACACACCCATCTTGTCAGCAAGAGAAAAGAGGTTGAAGAGCAGAACGGACAAAGCTGAGGTGGTCCACATCAGCCCAAGTACCTCATCAGCACCTGCAACCAAAGCAAAAAGAAAAACCCATGCAGCAAAGCAAGCAAAGGTGGTGACACCCGTGTCTACAGGAAAGCAGAAACAGGCTTCTACAGGAAGCCCGAAAACAGAGACAGGGGCTTCTACAGGAAGCCCGAAAATCATTGAAAAAGAGGCTTCTACAGGAAGCCCGAAAATTGGTAAAGAAAGGATCTTCTACAAAAGGCCCGGAAGTGGGTAAAGCAGGGTCTTCTACAGGAAGCCCAAAATCTGAAAAGAAGGGGCCCTCTACAAGGAGCCCTGAGAAAGAAAAACGCAAGAAAGAGAAGGCTGGTATTCTCGAAAAGGAGGCAGCAGCTGCGCTGGCCGCCCTCAGTACACCTCCAAAGCCGAAGGAGAAGAGAGAGAGGGAGATCCCTCTACCTTTTGAAGCCAGGAGAAGTAAGAGAATAAACACGGGCAAGCCGCAACCTCCACCCAGCAGCCAAACCATTTTAGGGGGTGTCCCTACTTCACCCAGTAAAAGATCCCCCTCTAAAACATCGGCCACCCCCGAGAGGGGAAGCCCAAAAATAACTTCCTGGACACGAAGGATAGGCCAATCGGCTTCCGAAGCCCGGCTCAAGGAAACAGGAAAGGGGGAGGAAGCGCCACCCTCGTCACCGCCAGGGGCAGAAAAGGCAGGGCCACCAAGAACAGGAAAGGAAGAGCATGCTCCGGGCCCTAGTTCTCGGCCAAGGACAAGGAGCTGGAGCAAAGTTGCTCAAGGATGAGCAAATATTTTAGTTGGAGGGTGATGATGAGCCCCAATTTTTGGTACAATTTGGGCTCATATTGGCCTACTTACCTTGCTCAACCATTCATCTTTTACCACTTATGCATTCATTTCTTAGTATATTCGTGTTGTTTGTAGGAAGAAGGGCAGGCATTATATCTATGTGACTAATACATGATGATTTCAGGTTTTTGGCATTAAAGAGGGCAAAAGACCACGCAAAAGGAGACAAGGAGACAGCAAAGGTGACATTGCGGGTTCATAGGGAGGTTGTCCACAGTCTTGATGACCCTCCTCATGATTTTCACCTTAACTCCGAGCTCTAACAGCTCTCCCCACCGAGCTTAAAGGAAGCCAACACATTCTACAGGATCAACAGTTTTACAGCAATTTGACTTTCAGTTGGACAGCCAAGCTCCACGAATGGAGGAAGCCAACTTGATCTTCATTTTGTACAAATATGAAGGCCGTAGCCTTGGTTAGGAGCTTTTTGAACTTTTGGACTGATATTGTAATTTCTGAGCACAACTCGGTGTTTGTTCTTGTAAGCCAGTTTTGGCATGACATTAGACTTTCGATTATGAATAAAGGCAAGCAGATTTGGATCTAATTCTGAGCTTTTAAGGGAGCTATAGCTCTCAGGTTAGGGCCCAACCTGAAAACAATAGATCTCATCTTCTTATAGTGTTATTTACCTTTCTTTCCAGCACTTTGTTTCCTTGTTTTGATATGCATTTCAAGAACACAGTCTGCTGATTTGATTTCTGTAATAAGATTGAGTAGGATTAGCTTATGGTTGAATCACTTTCAGTTGCTTAGATCAGAATAGGAGGTTTGTAATTCACTGGAGCTCCAAGAAAAGGTTGTCAGTGCCTTCACTGCCATCTCTGTTTAGGGATTGGGGTGCAGCCTATACCAACCACCAAAAAAACGCAGTCTTTTTCCACTTGTATGCAAGCTGCAACACAGTCGTTTTAATCGTGGATCCTTCCATGCATTTTTCTCTTGAGCCATACTCCTTCATTACAATTCCATGCACGATTTTTCTTCATGATTTACATCGTTGTTCATTGGTTTAATAGCACAGGTAGCACTAGTTAATGAATTCTCGTTTTTGGTGCAAGACATAAGCAATTTGTTTTATTTACACTGCTCAGTATCATTCCACTTCGTTCTTCTTCTTTTTAACCTCTCCTCAAGCCACCTAATCGACCTCTGTTCAGCTCGTTTACCTTCCAACTCATCCATTGCCACGTAGCTTCATCTTTTTGACCTTTCGTTGCTGCCATCCTTCTATCCACCAACCAACTCCGTGCACTCTCTCTCCATCTTATTCCTCTGTCCCTGAGTCATCACAAGCTCCATCTCCACCTTACCTATCCACCCATACCGTTCCATCACTTCACCATCACCCAAAACTTCCACTTACAGCACATCCTGTAGAAGTTAGCAGACTTCCTGTAGAATTCCTTAGTTTCCTGTAGGATCCCCTGCAGACATCCTGTAGAAGCCTGCAAACTTGGTTGCCGAGCATCTGAACGTTGTAGACTTCTGTGGACTGATGCTAGGGACCCTCTGGGACCTCTCCTAGCCCTCCTGACCTTTCCCAAGCTTTCTCTCCCGTCGCACCACCTCTGCACAGCCAAACCCTAATAAGAAGCAAATTCATAATCACTCCATCCACTTAAGCAAAAATACAAAAACAATGTTCTTTTTCATAGAAGTAGTTTGAGTTCATGCATTTCACATCATTAGAAGTAATGGCATCATTTTTAGACATTTGCACTCTCACTATTGCACCATAGAGGTTAAACTAGTCAGATTAGGGTTTACTAGGGTTTCCATGCTTTGGTTGGCTTTCAGTTCATTTTTGCATAGTAGATCAATTTCCCTTGAGATAGCCTTCGTCCATCATTTAGAAAGCTTCTTCTGAGAGCATATAGAAGTTGGCTTGAGCCCTAGCGGACTTGTGCCAGCTGACCAAGTGACAGCTGCGACAAGAGCTAGTACTTGTGCATACAGCACCGTCGCTTCCAAGTTTGTACGAACTACCGGGTTGATAAAATTAGAGATAGGAAGCCCCAGGAGTTGTAGCATTATTGCTACAATACTGGGGCCCACCACACGTGGCGCCCTCCGGGCCTGCCACGTGGCGGCCTGTGATTGGCTGTTGTAAGGGAATATTCCCTGGAATATTCCAAAGAATATTCTGCGAAATATTCTTTTTTTAATTTGTTTTAAAAATTCAAATTTTCTAATGTTTTGGGCAAAATATTCTTTTGGCCATATCTTCCTCATACGGCGACCGTTTTTCGAACCGTTTGCGGTGCCAGAATCAGAAGGACGAGCACTTTCCAGTCGTTCAGCTTTGAACCAGTTCTGAGCACTTTGAATTTTGAGCATTTTTACGACACTTAGGACATGAGCACCTGATCAGTATCATATCATATCTTTAAGAAAACATATCAACAACATATGTACAATTCCTTAAAGCATTGATATGCATAAAACAAAAATACAAGTCTAGTACTTACGGTAACGATCATAAGCTCCATACCATAATAATTAATAATGAAATCAAGATTTAAATAAGAAGAAACAAAACTTGAAAACTATAAACATAGCTAGGAGCATGAGAGAAAATGGGGGCATAATGGGAAACTAATGAAAGAAAGAAGAGCATAATAGAGATTGAATGAATGTGAAATCATGGGTTGAATTTTTCACTTGCGATATCAATGGTAGTTTTCATAGAACAAATATATAAGAAATATAAGAAATTAACAATGATACTGAAAGTTAAAACTATTTTAAATGGAAAAAAATAAATATTCAAATGACTTTAAAATGTCTACTAAAATTACCATAAAACAATAGTAAGAAGGTGGTATAATGTAAATAATAGTAATAACCATGTAAATAATATATGGAATATTGTCGAAATAACAATTATCTTCAATTTGAGTGACAAGCCCGAGTCTTACGAAGGGGGAGGTCTGAGATTTCGGGAGAGAATGGCGAAGGAGGCTAGGGATTAGCAAATATACGACCATCTGTTTCTTGATGCGGAGAGGCAAGGCCCCGTCTCAAACAGTGCTTTTGGTTCATGGTGCGACGATATATCTCAGGACTACCTTGACTACATGGACCGATTTTCCCTCTCACCTTTGTTTTCAATGGATCGACATATGCTTGGATGTCAAGTATGTATGAAATCTGGTGGAGCACGTATAAAAAAAAAAGTGTCAGGAAAACAAAGAGCGAAGGGGATCCACGGATCTCGCGGTGGTGGGTTTTTTTGAGTGGTATGCGGATCACAGAAACCCTAATGATTTTGCCTCGACCCCCCTCTTTGCAACAACAGAGAATGTTGCCCCAATTCCGAAGTAGACAATAAATATCCCCGGCATCTCAAGGAGGATGTGTTAGAACAGATGCGAAGTATTGGGAAGTTCCAAGCGAGGGTTTTCATTATCACAGAACCCTAGAGCGTTCTTACCCTGCGCAACATCAATCAATCCAGACAGGCGAGGGCATAGGGTCTTTACCAGACAACATTCCTCAGGCTAAAAATGTTGATCTCACCGTCTCTCCCTGTATCTTGCGATTTACTAAAGAAAGGGACCTCTGACAAACAAACTATCGCCAGATCTGCATACCTTCATCCAAACATAGACACTAAACCTCTCAATGAGTTATACTCGACGCACCAACCAATTCCTCGCAGAGTTTATACAAAATAGTATTATTGGTCCTCTCAGCATCAGATATATGATTGCTGTTCCAGGGGTGAAATATACATATCGCGGGAGCAACGAGATGGGCGTGGTATTTCCCTTGAATCATAGTAATAAGTGACGGTAGGCCAAGAGTGGCGACCAATTGTGATTAATAAAAAACTAGATCTTGAAGATCAAATACCATATCCACCTGAACGATCTTCGATCCAAATATTTATCAGAACACTGGAAGGGAAATCAATTTGTATGAGAGTCATAATTGGGAGAGAATAAAAACTCTCAAACAAAAGATTCAAGACAAGATGGGTATCCCATCTAGCCTACAAAATATAATATACGCAGGCAAAAATATGCAAGAGGAATATAAGATGCAGGATTACGGAATTAGTCCCAATTCAACAATCATCCTTAATTTGAAACTTCTAGGAGGATGTCCTGCAACCAATTCAAAGGGCCTAATTTCATTCAAAGTTTTAGTCAAGGGGAGGGAAGAGCCACAAAAACAACAAGAACAGTGTCTCACTATTCTTGATCCCTACATTGTGGAGCAGATGAGGCAAGTGCCAACCCTCACAATCAACTTGCTTGAGGTAAATGAGATTCATGATGAATTCCATACTATAGCAGTTATATGCAGATTCAATGGATTCTGGCCCAAATTAGAGGCATCAAACCAATGGATTTATTCTACTTGGACAAAAGGATGTGATATCCATTTATGTTCTAGAGGTTTTTTCATTGTTAAGTTTGATACAACAAAAGTTAAGGATTATACATCAAATGAGGGACCTTGGTTTTGGAGCAACGCGGGTCTATTCATGATACCATGGTTTCTAGAATTTCATGCAAACACCATGGTGGTCTCCAAAATTCTTGTGTGGGTAAGGTTACATAATCTACCATTTCATTTGGGCATCACAAAGTTCTAGTAGGAATTGGGAATTCTCTACAGAAATTTTTAAAAGATAGATGCAGATCGGGACTCAAAGGGAATTTTCACCTTTTCTATAATCTGTGTAGAGGTGGATCTTAGTAAAGGATTACCTGATCACATCCTTCTACTTCACAACAATCAGTAGTGGTCCCAATCTCTTGACTATCAGAATATGACTTTCCACTGTCGTACATGTCTTCATACTAGTCACCTTCAAAGTGCTTGTCCACAACTTAAAAAAGACAGAAAAAAGCAACAACCACAAAAGCCAAAATGATGGTTTTTTACAGAAACTCAAGAAGTAGAAATAGAAGGAGCAGATCCCATAGATAATACCACAAACACAAATGTACAAAAACCTTAGGAAACTGCGTAGAATGACGAGTCCAAGCATAAATCTGCATTAGATACACTGCCTACCAAACAATAACAACAGATTGAGATGATTACATGTGAAAAAAGAAATAAATGGTACTAAACGAATTCATGGATCAGAAAGTTCAGGTTCTAACAAAGAAACCCCAAATGTAAAAGAGAATTAAATGACTATTGTATCATCCACACCCAACTCTAGTGGTTGGCGGAAATTGGAAAAAAATAAAGGTAGGAAAGAGTAGAATAGGGTAACTCTATGATGAGTTTTTTATGGATCTTGAATACCAAGATCTATGCTTTTATGCATATTCTTTACAACATCCACAATATGTAATGTTGTTCAATATGAATAAAATGGCAAATTTTCCTTGGGGAAAAGATATATGGAATATTGCCATGAATTGTAACAATTTTCTTTGGTTAAATCAAATCCTTAGTTTTTGTTGGGTATCTTAAACCATTACCATAATAAGGTGGTTTATAATTTGCATGAACTAAAGTGGATTCAGAAAATTCCAATTCATTACCATTAATCACATCAAGTGATTTTTCTCCATTTTTTTTAGTGTTTTGAATCATATTTCCTAATGCATGCTAATACAGAGCAGGTAATATGAGAAGTGAGACAACTTGAATTAGCTATATTTGCATGAATTTGTTGAATTGCATAATCTTTTTGTTCTCTCAATGTCTGTTGTCTTTTCTCATTGTTTCTTTAGTTATTTCTCACACTTCCTCTATGTTTTGCACTCTCTCTCCTTTTCGAGATTGCAATTTCAGTTTCCCATGTTTGTTGCGAATTCTTGTGTAATTTTTAAGTTTTGTTTTTTTTCTATGAATTAATGTTTTTTGTTATTTTTCTATCCATGCAGATTTTGAATTTGTAGTGTCTCTTTTTTTAGGGTGACAACAACAGCTCAATCGAGCTCCTAACTCTGTATGTCCCCCATAAATATCATCAATATAGTTGGTGGTCGATAGGTTAAGGTTTATGTTTACAGGGGCTTGATTGAGCCGTTGATTAACCACATAAATGGATTGATCGATGGTTTATTAAACCCTCAATTGAGATGATTGAATTATATATTTCTAGCATTCGACCGAGTGCTTAAGTGCCCAATAGTGCCCAATCAAGCTCCTGAGGTCCTTAAAAAAACAGATTTATCACCTTTTCTGCAGATTTCTCTGCAACACCATTTTGTACCCTGGTGGACTTAAGGTAGAATTTGCCCTTAAGTGGCAGAGTTGATCATGTTAGATTCGTGAAGGAATCCTATATCCAATGGCATATGAGTTTGACATTTTTGAATTCATACGATATTTTTCATCTAATTTTTTTTAAACGTAATGCTTGAATTTGTTTTGGACTATTTCAAAGGGCCTCAATAAAAAATCAATAACAAAAAATATACAAGACTAAAAAATTTCAAAAAATACCATCCTCTTCATTTATGAGTCCTCTTCAAATACTCTTGGTTTTTTATTTTTTTTAAATAGGAGAAAAAATATTAAGTGAAACACATGTGTCTGAAAAATGCAATTGAAATATTAATTTGCCAAATTTGAAAAATAATAAAAAATACAATGTTGCATAGAAATATAAAGTCTTAATATGCATACCCTAGTTGTTTCCATGTAGATCATGCTCATATATATATATATATATATATATATATATATATATATTACACATTTTCGACTATGTTATGCTACGTGAACACGCTTACTTGTTAAGATGTGCAAAACTTTGCAATGAAAAGCATTTCATTTAATGGAAAATTGATAGATGATATGACACTAATTTTTTTTGCAAAAAAAATCATTATGACAACACCATAATTCCCCACAAATTGTCTCTTTTTTTTTCTTCGAATCAAAATTCACAACGCTTATATGAATTTTGAGGGCTTAAATTCGATAAAAGAGTAAAATTTAGAAATTTCATCGCCACATTTGGCCCAAAAATGTAGCCCATCTTCATGCATTCACACGCTTTCTATAATCATTGTTTATGAAAACCTCCAAAAGATGAGATTTCTCATTATTGATATGAAGATCATCCGAAATCCTAAGGCTTCTAGTAGTAAGGGTGTTTAAAACACCAAATTTTTGGGTCAGATGATGGTGGTAACTGGCATGGAGATATTTCTCAGTGTGAGTCTTTTTGTGGAAGACTCGATGGTAGATGTAGCCATCTTCCTTCTTGGTGATGAGGACATCAAGAAAAAGGAATGTTGTCATCAGCTTCAATCTCCATAGTGAATTTGATAAATTCAGAAATACTATTAAGATGGTGCTTAAAGATTTCAATCTTTTTCCGACCATGGGGCCAAATGAAAAAGGTATTGTCGACATACCTTTTCCAAAGCTTAGGGCATAAAGGACTAGAAGCCAAGTCTTTAGTCTCAAAATGCTCCATAAAAATATTTGATACAACAGGGGACAGAGGGGAGCCCATAGATACTCAATAGGTCTGCTCATAAATTTCATTTTGAAAGCTGAAGAAGCTAGATTTTAAGAAAATATTGACTAACTAATTTAGTTGAAAAATAATGAAATATGAAGTAAATGATGACTCTCAGAGGAGTTCATAACATGATCAAATGATATTTGTCAATTGGAGGTAAGCAATAATTTATCAAATTTATTTGACTACTTTTCCTTGTAGAGGACCTCAAATCTTTGTGCTTTCAAAGCTGAATAAGCATCAATCCTCATCCATAGATATGGAGAGATGGCATTATCCAAAATGGTATGAAGAATCGGTAATTTCCTAGAGAAAAAATCCAAAGCCCTACGAATATTTCCAATCTCATATTGAAGTAAAGCTAAACTAGTAAAAAGAAAAATATGATCATTTTTGTTATTCCTAAGGGGATGAGAAATCTGAGAAAAATTAGGAATAACAAAAGAATCCTTACAACGCTTAAGAAATGCCAGATTAGATATTTTCTTCGTTACCTATAAGCACAAGTGTTCAAGTAAGAAAAACTCCATAGCAGTATCCCTTCCATATAAGGTTAAAATCTTTGAATGGATGTTTTTGTGAGTAGAATTATTTAAGCATATGTCTTATGGATTCATCACATAAAAGAGTAGATTGTCAACGTGTTTCGAACCAATCAATGTGGTTCATCATCAAGACAATTATTAGATGAAGAGATAATATGATCCAATAAGATTTAAAAAGAGGAAGGAGTCTAAGAACTAAAGGATAGGTCAAAAGTTAAAAAAACTAACTATTAGAAAAAATAATACATTCAATAAAAGCTCATAATTCAACAATAAATATGAATATTTATAATAACGAAATAATAATAATAATACAAATCAAATAAAACTAGGATTAACTAAATATATAACTATTTATAATAGAATTAGGAATAGATATATAATATATTAAAAAGTTATTAAATAAAAAGTCAAAAAAATAAATATAAACCAATTCAAACAACTAAAGGTAAAAGTGAAAAAGATAAAGGTCAAAATTCATCAATAAAATATAAAAATTTGTAATAAGATAATTATATTAATATAATCAAAATACAACCCATACTGGAATTCTATTAATATCCTTAAAATTATCATTGGTGCTTGTAACTCATAATAATATGTCAAATAGACTAATAGAGGTGCTGAGGGGTTATCTCTTGTTAAGCATGCAATTCCTATATTTGTTTTCATGTTACAATCTCTCCACATCTTTAAACTCCATGAATTGATCAATTTTCAAGCATTTTTTTATTTTTTTATTTGCTTTTCTACAGTCCCAATAATGTGGCTTTCTTTGGGTGCACCACTTATCCTTGCAACCCACTCTTTGAATAATCTTGATGGTATCTAGTAATAGGCCTTGAAATCATTCTAAGCTTCACTTTTTATTAACAAACTTGAACTTCATATTAAATTAACATTTATTACACATTAAGTCCTTTGGGGAAGTTGTGCATCCTAAAAGCATGAAATCTTGAATCTATTTAGGTTCATGGAACCAAAATATTATGCAGTCTCTAAAGGCTCAATTTCTTTTGCTAACTTGGAATTATTGGCATTGCTTTTTCATGTGGCAATACATGATTGACTAATACCCCTAGTTAGATGACATTGTTGATGTCACCATTAATGACATGGTAATGAGTAGACTTTGACGTGGAATTTATTAATTGGTCCAAGTGATACAACCCTTAGTAATGTTTTCATATAAGCATTCAACTTATTATTCATTATGGGTGCCATCTGGCACAATCCTCCAGATCTAGATTAAAATATGTACTTGTGGAATCCTTGTTATAGCCCCTTAAATATACCCAAATTTCTCATGGACTTGAAATGTTATGAAATTGAGCTTTGAGATGTTGGTAGGCTCACAAAAATAATTGTAAATAGGAGATTTTGGTTGATCAGAGGTCTTTGGGGAGAGTTATGTGACTAATAGGACACCATGATCCTAGTTAGATCAATATCCCAAGCCCAAAACTTTTAGAGGATCCAATGAAGATTAGATTGATATATGGAAAAGGCTTAGGAAAATTTTAACAAAAAAGATCCATTGGCTTGCCTTCAAACATGAATAACATACCCACATGCCATCCTTTATAGTTTCAACATGTCCCTTTGAGTTTATTTAGAAAATGTTAGCATGTTCACACTGCATATTTTTAATCTTCTACATGTTTCTTTGATTTTCCTTGAATATATGCCACATGAAAATGTTCTACATCTAGGGGCATTCTCTCTCTCTCTCTCTCTCAAATATGCATGCATTTTACAAACAAAAGACTGTCAAATAAACACCACAAGACATGACCAAAAGGGAAAAAAACCTAACTAACCAAAATTGGCCACACAAGGTCACCAAAATTAAATTGTCATAAAAATCCTTAATGCCTGAGATAGCCAACAATAAATAATGAATTATCATGTTGCTAATTTAAAACGAGTAAATAAAATAATACATTATAAAAATCAATCCAATATTAAAAGAAAGGACTATGTCCTCAAAATAACACCCACATTATGTGATTCTAAGTTCAAGATCAACCGCTATAAACTCTCATTTATTATTTACCTACTTGAATTCCACATGACATAACCATTATGCAAAAAAAAACTTAACCAACCAAAATTAACCACATAAGATCACCAAAATTAAAGTGTCATAAAAAAAAACCTTTATACCAAATATAAAAAACAATAAATAAAAAATTAAAAGAATTAACATATTGCTAACATAAAACAAGTAAAAAAAAAAATACATTATAAAAATCAAACCAATATTAAGGACTTTCTCCTTAAAAAAACACCCACATTATTTAATTATAATCTCAAGATCAACCACTATAAAGTCCTATTTATTATTAACCTACTTGAATTCTTTAAAATGAATTGAAAATGCTCTGATCTTAATTGTTTAAAAACAAACATAAAAAATATCTCAAAGTGAAATGCTCTAATCCTAAATTGGTTAAAAGAAATCATAAAAAATTCTGAAAGTGAGAAATCTATGGGACTCTCATTGATGGCCAACTCCTCCATTTCTCCTCCCACTAACTCTTATAATTTCACCTCTCACATGATCACAATCTTCACCACTTGCTTCCTCAATGGGAATGTTCGAAAACCCGCATCTCTTAAATGATTATAGTTTAGAAATTCAAGAGTCTCCACTACTTTCTCCCTCAATGGGAATGTCTTTTAAATGATAACACAAACTTAATCCGTGATGTATTAAACTAGGAATTGCACCAAATGTTGCAAAGGTAATTCCATAAGGCAATATCGTATAGCATTAATTGATACTTCTTTGAAAATTGTTGAAAACTAAAGACAAAGACCATGCTACAATGAAATATTACTACAATACTAATTCGTTGAGCCTTACAAATCATGAGTCTTATGTTCAAGTTAAAGACCTTGTTTGATTATGCCAACGTGAATGCCTCATAAATAAAGAAATAAATCATTTGTTTTAATACATTTTTTTATATTTCTTCTTGATGGTGATCTTCGCTACCAAAAGAAAACCAATATATGGTCGTCATGAAGCACACTTGCTTCAGGTTCCAATAGTCATTGCCTGAACAATGGGGCATTTGCCTCCTATCCCTCTGTGTGCATTTCAAAATAGTATGGTGATTGACGAGAATCATGATAGATCAATGATAGATTTCATTTCATCTGATCCTTGAGAGATTTCAATCTATCATGGATCACAATTCAACATGGTTGGAATATCCCTCTTCTAGGTCCGGTTATACTCCCACCTATCTCTCTACCTAACACCTATTCCTTTCCACAAACCTCCCCGATTATCTATCTTCCCTGACTTGGGCCCATTTTGAGAATAATAAATTGAGGGGGTCAGTCAACATGAATGCCCCATAAATAAAGAAATAAATCATTTGTTTTAGTACAATTTCTCTATATTTATTCTTGATCACTTCATCTTGCTATAGAGAACCTTAATCAGTACAAAGCAATTTTTTTATAGTTTGAAACATGTGTCTACAAAGGACTATAACAATTTTGTAATAAATTTGAATTTCCATGTGAATTTGGCCCATTTTGAGAATAATAAATTGAGGGCATCGGGAAACATGAATGGCTCATAAATAAAGAAATAAATAATTTGTTTTAGTACAATTTCTCTATATTTCTTCATGATCACTTCATCTTGCTATAGAGAATCTTAATAAGTACAAAGCAATTTTTTTATAGTTTGAAACATGTGTCTATAAACGACCAACAATTTTGTAAATAAATTTTGAATTTCCATGTGAATTAAGATCCACCCTTACAAAACTACACATATCTCCTATTTGGAAATTGAACCTAAGAATAGCATCAAATACACCTCTTCTTGAGAAAATTGCATGTGTTCCTCTTCTGATTGTTGACTTATCTCTATATTATTTCATTCATTATCATTAAAATTATTGAAATGATCAGATTTCTCTTTACCACTAATCTCCCTGGTGTCTGCCATGTTCTTTTTTTAATCCAATAAATTATGCTCAAGAAAATCTAACGCATGTCATGTAGTTGAAAATAATTTAGGTAAAGGTTTTGCTTCCTTCCTTTGAGTGTTGGGATAGAGTAAGTCATATCGTATTTGAAATATTTTATAGCATACCATATTTTTTAGAGAAATGGACATCCATACAAACTAACAACATCAATATACTTCCATTTTGTTTTTGAAGTTTGTCACTAAATTACTAGAATAGAGTATTACAAAGAGTAACATGCTTTCCTACCAACCTACCCAGTGGAAATCCGACCCAGTAGCAAATGTTTAATGTCTTAAGATTACAAAAGTTCTATATGTTATCTACTAACCAAAAACTTATGCCATAATAAACATTAGACAACCGTGGCCTGATGGTCAAGGTCTCATTATAGTGTACATACAACCAAATGCAAAAAAATATGTGTACTATGCAAATATTTCATTCAATAGAACTACCCACTTGGCATTCCTAACCATAGCCTAAAGATTTGGTTAGCACCTACCACAAACCACCAACCACAATACTCCAACCGTGCGCAAAAGACCTCCATCCTTACCATTGCAAGTGCTATAGCAATGCACAATATCCTAGAATTGATCCTTAAAATCGTTGTGTAGAATGAAGTGCCAAAATATCTTTGAACTCCTCTCTTCCTCTACACACATGTAATCCAATGTCCTAATTTTCCTACACATGCAATGATCCTGATGGAAGGCCCTCACAGTTCTATATGTTATCTACTAACCAAAAATGTATGCCATAATAAACATTAGACAACATTGGCCTAATGGATGAAGTCTCATTACAATGTTCACCTTGCTAGTGTACATACAACCAAATGCAAAAAAATATGTGTACTATGCAAATCTTTCATTCAAGAGAACTACTCGCTTGGCATTCCTAACCACAATCTAAAGATTTTGTTAGCACCCACCAAAAACCACCAACCATATACCATCAGCCACAATACTCCAACCATGGGAAAAAGACCTCCATCCTTACCATTGCAAGTGGTAGAGCAATGTACAATATCCCAAAAGTGATCCTTAAAACCGTTGTGTATCCTAGAATTGATCCTTAAAACCATTTGTAGAATGGAGTGCCAAAATATCTTTGAACTCCTCTCTTCCTCTACACGCATGCAATCCAATGTCTTGATTTTCCTACACATGTAGTGATCTCGATGGAAGGCCCTCACAGTTCCAAATTTCTACTCAGAGTTGCAAAATAGAGCACCAACCATGAGCAAAATACCTCCATCCTTACCATTGCAAGTGCTAGAGCAATGCACAATATCCCATAATTGATCCTTAAAACCGTTGCGTAGACTGGAGTGTCAAAATATATTTGAAATCCTCTCTTCCTCTACACACATGCAATCCAATGTCCTGATTTTCCTACACATGTAGTGATCCTGATGGAAGGCCCTCACAATTCCAAATTTCTGCTTAGAGTTTTAAAATAGAGCGCCCTCCTCGTGACACATGTAGACTGGAGTGCCAAAATATCTTTGAACTTCTCTCTTCCTCTACACGCATGCAATCCATTGTCTTGATATTCCTACACATGCAGTGATCCTAATGGAAGGCCCTCACAGTTCCAAATTTCTGCTCAAGTTGCAAAATAGAGCACCCTCCTCGTGATGCTCGCCATACCGTGTTATGGCTCCTTGCTAAGAGAACAAGTAGAATTCTAATTTATATTTATGCTAGTATACTTATTTAACACCATTCCTTTTAAGTAGAATTCTAATATATAGTTATGATAAAAAAAACACTGGAAAAACAATATTATTACTTCACTCGTATATCAAAATTAATTTCGTCTAACCAACTATTAAATTTAACAACATTCCTTTTAAGGAATTCTAATTCACTCCTTTATCAAAATTAATTTCTTCTAACCAACCATTATATTTAACAACATTCCTTTTAAGGAATTCTAATTCACTCCTATATCAAAATTAATTTCTTCTAACCAACCATTAAATTTAACAACATTCCTTTTAAGGAATTCTAATTCACTCCTATATCAAAATTAATTTCTTCTAACCAACCATTAAATTTAACAACATTCCTTTTAATTAGAATTCTAATATATATTTATACTAAAAATATATTTATACTAGAAAAACATTATTCTTACTTCACTCCTATACGAAAATTAATTTATATATTCTTACACACTCCGATATCAAAATTAATTTCTTCTAACCAACCATTAATGACCTGTTTTAAATTGGTGACAAAATCAATATTCTTACTTCACTCCTGTATCAAAATTAATTTCTATATTTTTACTTCACTCCCATATCAAAATTAATTTCTTCTAACCAACCATTAATGACTGGTGACAAAATCAATATTCTTACTTCACTCCTATATCAAAATTAATTTATATATTCTTACTTCACTCCTATATCAAAATTAATTTCTTCTGACCAACCATTAATGACTTGTTTTAAATTGGTGACAAAATCAACATTCTTACTTCACTCCTATATCAAAATTAATTTCTTCTAACCAACCATTAATGACCTGTTTTAAATTGGTGACAAAATCAATATTCTTACTTCACTCCTGTATCAAAATTAATTTCTATATTTTTACTTCACTCCCATATCAAAATTAATTTCTTCTAACCAACCATTAATGACTGGTGACAAAATCAATATTCTTACTTCACTCCTATATCAAAATTAATTTCTTCTAACAAACCATTAATGCCCTGTTTTAAATTGGTGACAAAATCAATATTCTTACTTCACTCCTATATCAAAATGCAGTTGTCTATAAGGCGATTTTTTTTGAAAGCCTTTCCGGTGGGTTTTTCTGGTCGAAATCCGGCAGGAATTTGAAAGCGTCCCAGGGTTTTCCAGGGTGCTGAATCCAAATATGCAGTTAAAAAACCATTTTAACTGCAACAAATCAAGATTTAACCTGCGTCCCAGGGTTTTCCAGGGTGCTGAATCCAAATATGCAGTTAAAAAACCATTTTAACTGCAACAAATCAAGATTTAACCTCAATTTCTTCCACTGGATTCCGTCACCGGAATCTCCAAAAAGTCGCATTATAGACAACTCCTATCAAAATTAATTTCTTCTAACCAACCATTAATGACCTGTTTTAAATTGGTGACAAAATCAATATTCTAACTTCACTCCTATATCAAAATTAATTTCTTTTAACAAATCATTAATGACCATTACTATTTTAAATTGGTGACGAAATCAAAATTCTTACTTCACTCTTATATCAAAATTAATTTATTTCAACCAACCATTATTGATCAGTTTTAAATTGGTGACAAAATCAATATTCTTACTTCACTCCTATATCAAAATTAATTTCTTCTAACAAACCCTTATGACCGTTTTAAATTGGTAACAAAATTTCTAAAACTAAAAAATAACTCAAATATATTCTAATTACTTTCAAAATTTGTTTTGAAGAATTATATAAATTTTCCCAAAAAACGAATGAAGCAATATAAGAGGCTTCCTTTACTACTTAGGAACTTAATTAATGTTCCGTAATAACTTTGGAAACCAATTTATCTTTTAACTCTCATTGTGGTCTCTTTGTCACAAGTTAATATTATATTCTAACCTTAATACACAAATTATCCGTGCGAAAACTAATCATGATGATCCTACAAATTGAGGTGTTAGTTTTTCACCATTTTTGAGGTGTTAGTTTTTCACCATTTTTGAAAATAAACCATTAATAAATGCATGCATAATTATTAGATGAAATGATTGTTACTATAAGAAATAAGACTAGCAATTGTCTCAAAAAGTACAAAGAAAGGCGAATAGGATTATTAAAGTGGAATTGTTGAATTTTTCTAGAAGAGTTAATTGGTTTGTGGAAAACCTTATTGATTTCAAAGACCAGAAACCAAAATTAGTAATAAGACCTGCTTTCCTATTGTTTATATCCTCCTCCAAAACACATTAAAAAATACAACACAGCACAACACATTGATGAAATTGCAACATGGCACATTGATGGAGCGCTCCACCACTTAGACCCATCTTAGCTTTCAATGAGACTGTCTGATACAGCTTTACACTAGACTACCTGAGAGAAAAAGAGAACTAATAAGCTACCAGAGTCAAGATATCCCTGTTTAACCTGCTCTATAAACAGAAAAACCTTTTTTTTTCATATCACCCCATATATCTCAAGAATGAATTACAAAAAACAAACAAATTAAGGAAATAGAAAATTACCAAACAGATGGTTTATTAGCCATCAGTGTCCATAAGTGATTAAATTGAGAGGTTGAAAAACAAATTGTAGCACTGTTAAATCAAGATTCTCATAAAAGCTCCTCTCATAAGCTCGACCTTAGCGGGCTTCTCCTTCACAGTGTTCCACATGAAATAGCGAAACTGTCATCTACACTCGTCAAGCTTGACCTTTCTAATAATAACTTACAGGTACATTGTTTCAAGACTATTATTTATTAGCAGTCGGCCAGAATCTCTCACCTCAAACTGACGCTGATTCAATTGTTTATTGCAAGACTATTATTTATTAGCAGTCGGTCAGAATCTCTCACCTCAAACTGACGCTGATTCAATTGTTTATTGCAGGTTTTGCCTGATTCTGTGACAAGTCTCGTGAATCTTACTCATTTGGACATTCAGTCAAACCAGCTTACATCACTACCGGATTCCATCGGGCATCTTGTGAATCTTAAGGTTTTCAATGCTTCTGGGAATTCTCTTGCTGCGCTTCCTGATAGTATTGAAAGCTGCCGATAGGCTAATCAAAGCATCTCAGAGTTGTTACCCCTGCCATTTTTGTGATTTTTGACCGGTGATTTTGCTGCGCTTCCTGATAGTATTGAAAGCTGCCGGTAGGCTAATCAAAGCATCTCAGAGTTGTCTTTGTAATTTCTTTTCACTCAAACCCCCGCCATTTTTTGTGATTTTTGACCGGTGACATTTAATTTTTATTTCAGTTCACTGGAAGAATTGATGGCCAATTTCAACCAACTCATACGGCTGCCTGAGGGGCTGGGGTTCGAACTGCTGAACCTCCGGAAGTTGTGTGTTCATTCCAACAAGCTCACACATCTTCCCTACTCCACCTCCCACATGATGTCTCTCCGCTTTCTGGATGTCCACACGAACAGGCTTGGAGGCCTTCTAGAAGATCTTGAGAACTTGATGAACCTCGAGTACCTGGATCTCAGCAGCAATTTTAACTATATGGTGTCTCTCTCGGAATCGATCAGGGGTCTCATGTCTCTCATCGAGTTAAATATCAGTTACAATCAAATCACTGCATTTCCTGCGTCTATTGGGCGCTTGGAAAAGTTGCAGTTTCTTAAGGTGGAAGGGAATCCTCTGGTTGTGCCCCCTCCCCAAGTGGTAGATCGGGGTCTGGACGCTATTAAAGAGTACATCTGGCAGACCAAAGAAAAGAAGGCACCGCTGTAAAAACAAGAGATATTACAAATAAAGTTATGACAACAAACGAAGAAAAAGCCATTTTCAATCTAATATAATAATAACTTCTTTTGTTTTTCTCTAACAGATAAATGAATGGTTATGCACACGGCTTGAGGCATGTATTGCCAATGTGATGTCTTGATCTCCATGTCAAGAAATATCTTGCCCAATATGTTGTAATCACTGTTTCCAATTAGAGTGAGTGAAGTGTAGATATTTTTAATACGGGAATTCAATTCTGGTAGAGAATGAAAGGAATGTTTCCAATTTTATTGTTGCAAGTAAACATAGTTCTAAGATCAGATATTTCTTATAGGAATGTTTCCAACTTTATTGTTGCATGTATGCAAACTGCAAAACCAATTAATATTTGGAAAAAACAGTCACACTTCAAATGAAACGGAGTAGGGTAAAAGTGTTGATACATAGAAAGACCTATCAACTTAAATATAATTACCGATTTTTCAAATTTATGCTGAGTGATCATTTAATGCTTTTAGCTTTTCCCTTTGTTAAATCATCAACCCCAAACTCAATATCACTCTTCTCTTTATTATCATTGTTCTTTTTGCTAAATGATGAACTCCAAACTCACTCACTATCATTGATAATAGAAGAATTATGCATGGTTAAAATTCCTTTAATTTAGATCATTGTAAGACGTATAAAAAACAATTATGGTACCAGAGAATTATGCATTGTTAAAATTCCTTTAATTTAGATCATTCTAAGATGTATAAAAAAGATTATGGTATCAGTTCCAATTGTTCACAGAAACGTTGCATGGTTCGTGATTTTTCGAATTTATGTTGAGTGATCATTGATGCATTTAGCTTTTCTCTTTGTTAAATCATCAACCCCAAGCTCAATATCATTGTTCTCTTTGTTAAATGATGAACCTAAACTGAGTATAATTGATGATAGAAGAACTATGCATTGTTAAAAAAAAATTATGTATGAGTTATTATGCATTGTTAATTTTTTCTTTAATTTAGATCATTGTAAGATTTAAAAAAGCAATTGTGTGAGTTCCAATTGTTCACAGAAACGTTACATGGTTCGTGATTCTTCCTATGTTTTTGGACAATTGAGTTTAGAAATATTTAAAAGCTCTTTTCGATTTTTATGTACATGCTATTTCTTTATTTTAACTAAAGTTATACACTAGGTTCGTATGCTATTTCTTTATTTTAACTAAAGTTATACACTAGGTTCGTTTCACTTTACTATAGGGTTCATTTTAAGCATTTTTGATATGAAAATTGAGAGTTTTGGGTTCATTTTAAGCATTTTTGATATGAAAATTGAGAGTTTTGGTTTAAAAATAATGGTGTAAGTAATGAGTATTATTATTATCAATAAATGAGACTTACAATTCTTTATTAAAGTGATTGATAAAATCATACTTTAATTTATTTTATTTAATATTAAATCATTATTTATTGATTACATCTAATTAATTAAATATAATAAATTAAAAATGGAGTGGGTGGTTTAACATCTAACCTCTTAAAAAATTACATCTTTAACTTTAGTAGGTTTAATGATTGAAACATGTATTTTTTCAAAAGATATAGCAGTTTCAAAAATATATTATGGGTAAATAATAATTTTGTTTTAAATTTATAATTAAATCAAATATTAAACTAGTGTTGAAATATTTTTATATATGAAAACAACTATTTATAATAAAATCTGATCTCAAGTGGTTTTGTTATATTCATAGTATTTAAACTTAAAAAAAAATCTAAAATTAAATTTGGTTGAGTTATTTCAAAAATATATTATGTGTAAATAATAATTTTATTTTAAATTTATAACTAAATCAAATATTAAATTAGCTCTGGATACATTTTTATATATAAAAGCAATTATTTATTATAAAACTTAGGTTAAAAACAAATCTGATCTCAAATGGTTTTGTTATATTCTAAGTATTTAAATTCAAAAAAAGTTCTAAAATTAAATTTGGTTCGGTTACATTCAAATTACTATTAAAAAAAAGCAATCAACAACAACATCCATTGATAAAGAAAATCAAAAGAAAATTATCATCCATTGATAAAGAAAATCAAAAGAAAATGCAGTTCGAAGAAGCCCTAAGAAAACCCAAAATTTACGCTAAAACATTGCATAATTGATAAAGAAAATAAAATGATAAACTAGTAAGAATAAGCAAAAAGAGTTATCAATCTTTCGAATGAAAAAACAATCATCAACAACATCCATAGATAAAGACAATCAAAAGAAAATGAGCATCCATTGATAAAGAAAATAAAAAGAAAATGTAGTCCAAAAAGCCCAAAAAAACCCAAAATTTACACTAAAAATTTGTATAAATTGATAAAGAAAATAAAAGATAAACTAGTAAAAAGAAACAAAAAGAGTTACCAATTTTTTGAATGATGCCTTTAGCTTTTCTCTTTATTAAATAATCAACCCCAAACTTAGTATCATTATTCTCTTTGTTAAATGATGAACCCTATCAACCTCAAACCCGATATCATTGTTCTCTTTGTTAAATGATGAACCCTATCAACCTCAAACCCGATATCATTGTTCTCTTTGTTAAATGATGAACCCCAAACTTAGTATCATTGATGATAGAAGAATTATGCATTGTTAAAATTCTTTTAATTTAGATCTGAATTGTAAGATTTATAAAATAAAAAAATTATGGTATGAGTTCCAATTGTTCACATAAACGTTTTGGACAATGAAATTTAGAAATATTTAAAAGTGTTTTGGTTTAAAAATAATGGTGTAAGTCACTGGTATTATTATTATCAATAAATGGGGTTTACAACTCTTTATTAAAGTGATTGATGAGCAATTGAGTTTAGAAATATTTAAAAGTTTTTATTTTTATTTTTATTTTATTTACTTATTTTAATTAAAATTATACATTAGGTTAGTTTTACTTTACTATAGGGTTCATTTTAAGCATTCTTGGTATGAAAATTGAGAGTTTTGGTTTAAAAATAATGGTGTAAGTCATCGGTATTATTATTATCTCTTTTTTTGGGTGTGGTTCATGAACACCTTTGGATGGACACCTTTGGGCAGTGGGTGGCGCTACGTCCACGAGGAATATCTAGGGCTGGCACCTTTGGGGAGTGGGTAGCGCTATGTCCATGGGGAATATCTAGGGCTGGCGCCCCTCAACCTATAACAAGACCTAACCCCAAAAGCTTTTGGGAATTGACCCTATGACCTCCCAAACAGCGAGGCCCCGACTTGACCAATTAAACCTTGGGGCTCAGTATTATTATTATCAATAAATGAGACTTACAATTCTTTATTAGAGTGATTGATAAAATTGTACTTTATTTTATTTTATTTAATATTGAATCATTATTTATTGATTACATCTAATTGATTAAATATAATTAATTAAAAAGGTTGTGGGTGATTTAATATCTAATCTCTTAAAAATTTACATCTTTAACTTTAGCAGGCTTAATGATTGAAACATGTATTTTTCAGAAGATATGGCAATTTCAAAATATATATTATGGGTAGATAATAATTTTATTTTAAATTTATAATTAAATTAGTGTTTGATACATTTCTATATATGAAAACAACTATTTATAATAAAATCTGATCTGAAGTGTTTTGTTATGTTCTTAGTATTTAAACTCAAAAAAAATTATAAAATTAAATTTGGTTGAGTTATTTCAAAAATATAGTAGGTGTAAATAATAATTTTATTTTAAATTTATAATTAAATCAAATATTAAATTAGTGTTTGATACATTTGTATATATAAAAACAACTATTTATAAGAAAACTTAGGTTAATAAAAAAAACCTTATCTCAAATGGTTTTGTTATATTTTTAGTATTTAAACTTAAAAAAATCTAAAATTAAATTTGGTTGGTTTACATTCAAGTTACTATTAAAAAAAAACAATCAGCAACAACATTTATTGATAAAGAAAATGTAGTTCGAAGAAGCCAAAAGAAAACCAAAAATTTACACTAAAAATTTGCATAAATTGATAAAGAAGATAAAAAGATAAACTAGTAAGAAGAAGCAAAAAAGCTTACCAATTTTTTTAGACATAAATGAAAAGACCTGATATAAGAGATATGAAAATATGATGGTTTTTTTTTAACTTAAAAAAAGAAAGAGTGTGTTCCCAAATATCACAGATGGATAAAAACACTAAAAAGAAAACGCAAGGAAGAGTTTGATATCCAGGTTGGTTCAGTCGTTTATCCATTTGATCGAATCTAAGCAGCTACCCAGATCCACCCGTTGAAGTGAATCCCGCCTGTCGTTCACTGCCTAGGCCGTTGGGGATGTAGAATGTGGGAATGAAGGAGATCAAGGAGGAGGCATAGATCACCATGGCTTTTTCCATTCTATATTTCTATCATACTTCCATCATAGATTAGATTTGAGATTTGAGATGTTTGCGGCGAGTAAACTCTCCCGTAGAAAAAGTATCTAAACAATTCAATGTTTCTAAACTTTTCACACAACAAGGGCGGGTTTCTGTAATGAAAGTACACTCAGTGGAAGTATAAAACGAATAAAACATATAAATATTTTAATGCCAGAGTACAAGTCAATTATGATGTTATGGATTTTTAGCACCGACATCGTGGATGAAACTAGGTGAATGATCAAAGCGAGAAATTATTAAACAATATGAGATGAGATTGAAGAAATAAATGAGGAATGTCAATGTGTTGATTACCTTTTAAAAACAAACACTGTAACTTTACTGGAAGCTATAAGATATAATGGAAAGTGAAGTATCTTTGGGGAGGATGACATGAGCATCGAAAAAATATGAATGATTCTATTGATTTACTAAGTCATGATTATCAAAAATTTTCTTTAGGGAGGATGACGGGAGCATCGACGAAGTAATGAAATGCGGTAATAAAAGTTGTGGATTTTTTTATTTTTTTTTTTGTGCTGTGGTTCACGGACATCTTGGTCAACGGGTGGTCGCTACGTCCACAGGAAAATCTGAGCTGCGCTGATCGACCCCGAAGGGAATCTAGCCCCGCAGCCCACTAGCAAGGCCTAACTCCAAGGGCTTGGGGTAGAATGGACCTTGTGACCTCTCGAACAATGAGGCACTGATTTTGACCAAGTGAGCTAACCCTTGAGGCTAATAAAAGTTGTGGAATTATTTCTTGGGTGAGCAAATAATTGTCGAGATTTATAACAGATATTTTTTTTTTCCAGTACGAAAAAGGTTTGATATCTATTATATTGGTAATATATATACATGTAGCATATTTATCAAATGCCATTTTGGGCAAAACAACAAAATATAGAGCGCATGATTTCAATAGTTTACTGTGACCCTGAAAGAATTCGAGAGTCATATACATCAAGTCACATATAGATAACATAAAGTGCATGATACAATTTTGTGGAGATATGATAGAAAAGAGCATATATCCGCATCAAATGTCTATGGAGTAGACAAAAAAACATCAGCGGTCGCTGTATTGTTGACTTGCATTCCAATTGAAATAGATAGTCCCCCCTCTCGAGAAAAATCTGTAGCAACGGAAGGACCTGTAGCATATGAAACCAATCCAAAGGAGAAAAAGTGGTATCAAATATAATACAGCTTGATCAACATAGAGATGAAACAGAAACTTTTGTTTTGTAATGACACCATCTAACGAGGAGGCTCAAAAAACGTCCCTCGTAGAGGACACTGTTTTTGCCCAGTGGCCAGGTAGACAACTTTAAAATTTTCAAAAGAGAGCATTTATGCATCCCTGCAAAACTAACACAACAATTTTAATAACAGTTGATCAGCCTTTTTAGGGAACTTGCTAAGTGTTCATTCTCCTGAAGAGAAGTCATGGGAAAATTGTACATTATAAACCTAGATAGCAATAATTTACACAAAAAAAACTTTGAGAGGGTTGCTTAGAGGAGGTTAACTCGGTTTTGGAAGGTTCTCCATGTCATATATGATCTGCTCCCATGTAATCTCTAGATATCATTCATCACCGCTTCCCTATAATCCTCTTTTCGATAATTTGTCTGCATCCTTGTTGAAACGTCTTCCAATGTATTGGATTGTGTATTTGTCTTAAGATTTCCATAAAAGTTCGATTCTTTCCATCCATCCTTGTAGTCTAGGATTGTTGATGGATGCCCTCCCCACGACTAGGTCGATTATGATTCTCAAATCACTCTATATATGTAGCTCGGGGTTGCCAAGGAAACTGTTGAACCATAGGAGTCCCCAGAGAGCTACCACTTCAGCTTTAGTATTAGTACCAACACCGCAATTCCAGTGCATCCTGTATATCAATTCAGCATTTATTGCAATCAAAAAGCCACAGGCACAGTTGTTTCCCTGCGCTGCTCCATCAAAAAAACCCATAGGATAAGATAATTGTAAGTCATTCTTCATTTTGGAATCCTCTTTAGAGAGTAAAGGTTGTGCAGAATAGAAAGAGAGATTTGTGATTATTTTTTCTATTATTTTAGAGAAATCTTCTCTACTGTTATGGAAGATGCTTCTATTCCTCCACTTCCAGATTTCCCAGAAAAGGAAAAGAGGTATTATTCGCCAGGCAGGTTTTTGAGTGCTCCACCATTATAAGGAATCTCTAACACAAGAATGTTTAATATAAGGGAAGCCAATGATGGAAGAAATTTTTTTCCAAACCCAAGTAGTGAGGAGGCATTGTAAAAAAATGTGGTCATTTTCTTCTGAGTGGTTTTTGCATATGCATCATATTCCGAGCCCATATCAATTCCTTTTTTGCAAGTTTTCCCAAACAAGGTTTCTATTATGGTAAACAAGCCAGCTGAAGATTATAACTTTGTTTGGAGTTTTTGTTTTCCAGAAAGCATAAAGGGTATGGTTCTCCTCTTTCTTCACAACTTGTTTTGTTAATGTCTGGTAGGCGTCTGCTACAACTATGTTGTCAGAAAACATTTTGCCTAACCATATAATTTTATCCTGAGTCCCTGTTCAACATATGCCTAATTGTTTCATATATGTGATGATATGATTCCATTCTTCTTGTAAGTGACCGATTAATCCCAGTTCATAAGCATTTTTCCAAACAGGGAGATTTCTCTACCAGCCATTTATGACTTGGCCCCAAAAAAAGAAGCCATGAGCATTTAGGAACTGCATGATATTGCTTGAGATGGAGAAGCTCGGTTCAACACCCATAATTAGGTCAAAACCAATCAGGATATTATTTCTAGTCTGGAATTTCCATGTCAGAAATTGAATGAAGTGTTTCTCAATTTTCAGGAAACTTGACCATATTGCTGAACCTTGTTTTTTCCCAATTGAACCAAAGCGGTACCAAAAAATGAAATCTTTGTTTTTTTGATATTTGTGTTGTATAACCTTACTCCAATTACTTGCTCCAAATAAACCCCTCTAGAGCGACTTGGTGAGTAAAGCCTCGCCAAAACAACGAAGGTTTAAAATTCCCCATCTACCCATGTATTTTGGGAGAGTTATATTTGAAAGCTTGCTCAGATGGAATTTTTTCCTACTGTGTGCAACCGCCCAGATGAAATTAGCCATGAGATGGTTTATATCATTTATAATGGAGGAAGGGATATGAAAAAGATGTGCCCAATATACTCCTAGCTGTGTTAGAACGGTTTGTGACAGTATGGCCCTACCCCCTATGGATAGACATCTAAATTCCCATCCAGAAATTCTTTTATAGAACTTTTCAGTGAGCCATTTCCAATCAGATATTCTATAACATGATGGTTTAAGTCTATATCCTAAATACTTCAGACCATTTTGCATAGGTTTGGCTATGATTCCAAATAGGTCTTTTATATATGTTATAGTTATCATATCAGATTGACTATAATAAAGAATTGATTTGTTGGAATTCATGCACATTCCCGAAGCATTTGCAAATCTGCTGAAAATATTAAAAAGATAATACCAAGAGAAATGGCATAACATACCCATTATGAGGATGTCATCGACAAAGAGATTGTGTGAAATGTTTATATTGTTGCCCAACTTCAGTGGTTTGAAATGCCCCTCTATCACCGCTCTTTTGATATGCAGACTCAAACAATCCATTACCAGGATGAATAATAATGGAGATAAAGAGCATCCCTGACAAAGACCTCTTTTGGACCAGAAGAATCTTGTTGGAAGACCGTTGATGATGATAGCATAATTTACATTTTCCACACAATGATGCCATGATCTAGTTTGTACACCTTGGTTGTAGACCGATCTTGTTGAGAATTAGTCTAAGGAATCCCCAATCCAAATAGTCATAAGCTTTACAGAGATATACCTGTAGAATAGTCGCATCCATGTTCTTTGTGTGGATACAGTGCATACTTTCTTGTGCATTTGTCACCACATCGTGTATGATTCTCCCAGGAAGGAAACCATGTTGTTAAGGGGATATGAACTGTGAAAGGGTATTTCGAAATCTCCCCGCAATAGTCTTTGATATAATACTATATATGATGTTGCACAAGGAGATGGGTCTGTAGTCCGAGAAGTTCTCAGCGTATTTGTTTTTTAGAATCAGAGCGATGTATGTTGAGGAGATCTTTTGTTGAATATAGCCCATATTTCTTGATTCTTCGATTATACCCAGTAGGTCCATCTTGATAATATCAAAGAAATGAGAAAATAGTTCAATTGTCCATCCATAAGGCCCAAGACTTTTGTCACTTTTAAAAGACTTGAGAACCCCTAGCAACTCTTCCTCGAAGACTTCCTTTATAAAATCCTCATTTTTCTCCTGATCAAACATATTGGAATATGGATCAATACCCCATATCATATCTTCCACAGAGGCATCTTCATTCCTTCTATAATCATTTTGAAAGTGGTTTACAATAGCATCACTTATTTCTTCTTGTGTGTGGAGTACTCGTCCATCTGTGTCAGATATTTTCCATATGGAATTTATATTCCGACAAATTTTTTTGTATTTGTGGAAGAATTTAGTGTTTCGGTCTCCCTCATTTAACCAGAGAGCTCTGCGCTTTAGTTTCCATGTCACTTCTTCCATCATTGGAATTTCCTTCTTTCTATGTTCCAATTTTTGAATGTTGGCTCAGATATTATCTGGAAGGAAATGTGCAGACGTGGAGACCTGAAGATAGTCTAGTTGTTCTTGGATTTTTACAATTTCTTTTCTGTTTTCTCTAATTTTCTTTTTCTGCCATAATTTTACTGATCCTTGGAGGGAATCAAGTTTCTCTAGGATATTGTTCATAGGAGAAGAACCCGTAATATTAATATTTTCCCAAGTGTCATGTACCATCTTATTGAAATCAGGGTCCTGCAGTAATGTTCTATTGAATTTGAAAGGGAGTCCCGAGCGGGGTACTCTTTCTCTCCATTGTAGAGTGATAGGTCTATGATCTGATATAAAGTTATTGATGGTATTTACTCGGACATCTCCCAATCGATCCATTAATTTTTCATGTATTAAGAATCGATCCAGTCTTTTGGCCACATATGCAGAGCCCGAGCGACCATTGTCCCATGTCGGAGAGATTTTGTAGGGGCATATATCTACAAAATTGTTCATGATAATGGCATTTTGGATTTTCCCCACTAGAGGATCAGTTTTCCTGAAACAACCCCAAGTTTCATCCAAGCTGATAGTGCATTTTAGATCCCCTGCGATAATAAGAGTCTATAGTTCCATTATGCCAAATGATATGAATAGGTTCCAAAATTCCCCTCTTTCTCTGTATGGGGCATATATATTTAAGATATGAACATAACCCAGCATGCCACAGATATTTCCTTTCAGGATAATACCAGCAAAACATTTGAAAGCTTTCATGTTAATCCATCTTGGATCCCATAAGGCCACCAGACCTCCGGAGAGACCCATAGCAGTTGTTGAAGTTATATGCCAAGTTGGGAACATTTTCCGGAAGTATCCAATAGCATCAGGAACATTGTGCATCATTTCTTGAATGAGAATAATGAACAGATGTAGATATAACATCAAGTTTTTGAGGGCTAGATATTTAGGGGTAGTCCCCAGACCATGAATATTAAGGGAGATGATGCACATCATCGTAGGTCTTTTTTAGGCATCCGTGCTCTAAGGGCCTGTGAGGGGGAGACGTCATCTATGGGGATGTCAACGAGAAATCTGTCCATAAGAGAAGAGAAAGGATTTTTATTGGGACGACCCCGGAAGTGGCAACTGCCACGGTCTTTTTTCCTGCGGACTGTGATGTTCTCCGCCAAGTTTGGGCTGATAAGGGGAGATGAACTATCCATTGGTTTATGGATGGTGAGGGTATGGAGGTCAAGGGTCTTCCTTTGTAGAAGGAGGTCAAGGTCACTCACCACTGAATTTGTCGGCGAAACAGTTGGAAATTTGGTGGAGTAAAACTGAGTCAAGGTCCTTTATCTTTTGATTATTGGCGTGGCGGAGCTAGAGGGAAACATATGCTATTTGTGAGGTCGATGGAATATCTGGGTAAGGATGAGGAGCTGTCAAAGGGATAGGGATGTCTTGGAAGTTTACAGGCTCTGGAGGTGGATGAGACATAAAGGCTGGTGGGTTGTCAGTCGATGGAAAATCTGATTTGGCTGAATTTATCGGAGATGAGAGAATAGTAATGGGCAGGCTATGGAGGTGGATGAGACATAAAGGCTGGTGGGCTGTCAGTCGATGGAAAATCCGATTTGGCCGAATTTATCGGAGATGAGAGAATAGTAATGGGCGAAGAGACAATTGATCCAAAAGCATGTGGAAGGTGAGAGTTATGGTGAGATTGTGTACCTAATTGCTGTAGTGGAAACTTATGTGTCATGTTCACTTTTCCTTTTTGATTCTGACGAACTTTTCGACCCGTTTCTGAGAGAGGTCCCAAGGTTCCGTTATAACATCTTTTTCCATGGAAACGACTGCCCAGATGGAAAGGGCATTGTTGTCGCATGTGACCGGTTCTGTGGCAGAAAGAGCATCTGAATGGAACCCCCAATAATCCAATCTTTGTTGTAGGAATATGTCACCCTAGTGTAGCTCAATATGATCAGGGAAACCCGCTCTGTAATCCTTTTCAATAAGAATCCAGGCGATCCTTTTTCCCTGTGCACCTAGGCAGCGTGGGTCCACGTATATAAATTTTCCAATGGCGTTTTCGATCTCAGTAAAGGCCTGTGAGACATATAGTTAATACTAAGTTGGTAACGAGTTCAGTCACTTGATAACCAGCTCCAATATCCTGCTCTAGTAAGCTAACCATCATTTGTTCAATATCTAAGTGTAAATAACCACCAGAATTGTTTATCAGCTCTAGTCTTTTTTTCCCTCATCATATCCGGCTCCAATATCCTGCTCTAGTAAGCTAACCATCATTTGTTTACCTGCTCTAGTCTTTTTTTCCCTCATCATATCCGGCTCCAATATCCTGCTCTAGTAAGCTAACCATCATTTGTTCAATATCTAAGTGTAAATAACCACCAGAATTGTTTATCAGCTCATAACTATGACACAGAAAAACATTAAAAACATTATGCTTGACCTGTATTAAGCTACTTTACCCCAGATCCAAACTCTGACACAGAAAAACATTGAAAACATTATGCGTGTTCTGTATTAAGCTAGTTTACCTGATAGACAGATGGTGCATGACCAAGTCAGCGACACATTCAATGAAAAACTTCTAAAATACTGTTTCTTGCTCTCATCCAACATAGTGTCTCTCACTCTCATCCATGAAAGGGCTTCTAAAACAATGTCACTCATTCTCGTACGTCCATCACAGTGTCTCTCGTCCGTCCAGCACATTGTCTCACTCTCATCGATGAAAAGACTTATAAAACAATGTCGCCCATTCTCATCCAACAAAAAGGGCAGCCACTGCCCCATTTAAGAGACTCAAACTAAAAACCAACTGTTCAACCGTTCCAGAGCAGTTACTCAAACCAAAATCTAACTAAAAGTCAACCATAATAAATTATAATTGATTTGGCATCAGCTTAATGCCAAAGAAGTGTGACAGTTATGTTGTGGGATCCAACAATCCAAGAATTTTTAATTGTCTAACATTTTATCCAACACTGCAGACCTATACACAGTGGCAACTGGGGGTGTTGTTTTCAAATAAAAACGCCTTATGGCGTAACTAACCTTTCACCTTTCAAGGGGATGGGCAAAGAGCACTTTAACCACTTAATTCCCATCTTTTTTCTATTATAAATTAATGATGACATATCATAACCATTGGGAATGTAACCTCTATAATTTCTTTTCTTCACCTTGGTAAATGGATCTCGTAATTGCTCTCTAATTTATCTGAAACAAATCAGATAACGATCTTACATAATCTAGAATGGTGTGTTTTAAACAGGTTATATTTTAGATTTTTTTGGTTGGAATCTGACCAATTTTTTCTATTAAATTTTATTTTTTGTTGTTTAAAATACGATTTTATCTACATATATGGATTCTGCATTCTGAAAATTTTTGGATACTCAGATTATGGAGAGTTTTCATCTCAAATTTGTGATTCCAATAAATATTTGATAGATTTTTAACAAATTAAACCCGAAAATATACTGAAAAACCTTCCAAAACGTAGCACATGTAAACTACAACATCTATAATAGTTAAGCAGATTTGAAAAATACAAAATTATTTGAATAACTTTTAGGAAAATAAAATTCTATTATTATATATATATATATATATCTTTAGGTTTGTTCTAACTAGAACAGAGGTGAGTTGAATATGTGAGCATTGATTAATGAACAGGGAGGAAACATTGTTGGCTTGCCCATTCTTCATTTTTGTAATTCTCTCTCACAAATACATACATGTATCTTGTAGCAATGAAAAACAAACTTGAGTTGAGTAGTGTAGGGGTGAACACTATCTAATACCACTTCCAAGTAGTATGGGTGAACACGTTTGTCAAAATCATGTTGTCTGCAAAGTGATTCTTATATCCACATTTATTATTTGTATGCCATCTAAACAAGTCATAGCCTTAAGTGCGTGAGAACATTCAAGATATTTTTAATGTCTTTTTTTTTAACTTCATTATGATGAAATTATGCAAATTGTTTGTTGAAAATAATTTCATTTATACTAGAATTTTGCTTGCAATAACAATATCTAGTTAGTTAACCCCCATCAATTATTTGTGGTTGGTTATTTATGAAACTTTTGTAGGAGGGTCCTAAAAATAAGATAAATAATACCCAGAATTGTATCATTTTCCTAAAAATAGGATAAGCAATGGCAATAATTGTATCATTTTTCTAGTAAGTTAGAGAGAATAGGTCAATTATTTAAAATTGGGCAATTCTCCGTTCTTTTTCATAATTTTAGAATGTGAAGTCTTCAAAGACAACAAGGAAAGTTATGCAGATATGCTGGCCACTAGCTCTTGCGATAATCTATTTAGCGAGGGGTTTGTCGAGAAACTGAAAGCATTTATTTTGAAGTTTCATAGAAAAAGGGTCTTTCTTCTTTCTTTATTTGATGTTGCCACTTTTTAACAATATTGGTTTCCTTAAAAAAAATCAATAATATTCGAAACTTGTCTTACTCATTTTTTACATATGTTAAAAATCTATTGATTGCATTCTTTCCATATGGTTTGTAGAAGAAATTTTGTAAGAGAATTATAAAGTTTATTGTTGACTAGGTTTTTTTTTTTTTTTTTTTTATGTTAAAAACTCATTGATTGCATTCTTTTCCTATGGTATATATAATAAATTTTGGAAAAGAAAAGAATTATAGATTTTATTGATGACTAAGTTTTTGAAAGTGGTCATTGTACTATTTTTACTTTTACAATGTCAATGATTCCTTTTACTTGTCCCTATCAAGTAAATGAAAGATTTTTTCTCCTTTGTCTTAGAGGTTGTAGACCACCAAGTAGTGAGTAAAGAGATTTTATATGGTTTCCTACTCATAAGTAGCTCATACGAATTATTGAGAAACCAACCAGCGCATGCTTTTCAACATTGTCCCATGCCAAAATTATTTTTTAATAAATTTGTTTTGTTCCTTTACTTTATTTTAGTTCTTTTAGTTTTAGTTTTTATTTCATTATTATAATTATTAGCTATTATTTTATTGTTTACTTAATTAATTGTTATCATTATTAAAATTTTATGGGTAAGAGTAATAAGAAAGTGTTAATATTTGGCCATATGTCAATATTCTATGATCAAATTATGTTAGCCTCTATTGATGTCTTTTATTGCTAGGGAAAAGAGTCAACTTCCAAGAGCTTGTTTTTAGATTTCCTCTGCATTTTTATAAAGGTGCTACTCCTTTTCTCACTCACATATTCAAAATAACTTAAATATTAAAATATAAACATTCAATGCATGCACCTGAGAGTGGATTACAAAGATTAGAAATAATGCATTTTTCATGATTCATTTCACTACATTCATCCATTCACATATCATGAGGGGACACACTTAAAGAAAATTCAATAGAAAAAAAGAAAAAAAATATGGTCCAAATATCAGAGAGCTATAAAATGATCTCAAACCTTTAAATTCATAAGAGCATATGAAAACATTCACAAGAATCCTACTATTTATTTAAAAGCCTTAGGACCACAACTAAAATGCTCTCGTGAAAACAACTCTTTGCGAGAGTTAAAGAATAAGTTTGCAGATCTAAATAAAGTTAAGTGCCTATAGAACTTGACAAAATCTTGATAGTTAATGAAAATGCAAAGGCATTTGTCCCTAAGGGAACGGGATTGGGCTCCCATGGACTAGTTGACATAAGGTACCTATAAGAGAAAAATAAATTGTTGTTGGGGATTGGTTTTAGAAACATATAAGAAAATCCATAAAGTTGGATAATCAAAGTCTAGGAAGAATGGGAATTGCTTCAAAATAAATAAAGAACACTCACAAAATTGTAGAAGGATAATGTGCAGAATGAACTAATGATCATGTCCCTTGCAACTGTTGTAGAATCATGTATATATGTGGCTTTCAAAAGCTTGTTATCTAACCACTCAGGTAGATTCTCATGATTAATGATTTCATTAAGGGACAACCACACTTGAATGTAATCCTTCATCTAAAGGACCGTTATATCTTCTTTAAATATTAATGTAAAAATTTCTTCCTCCAAGTCTTGCACATCTCACCATAGTTTCTCCATTGTAGCCAATTTTTCCTCATTATCATTAGCAAATGTGACCAACCATTTCTTGATTTGAGGTTCCAGAAACTCGGCTAAGTTGTTGAAGTCAACACCCAATGAGACTTTAATAATATCCCATTCTTCTTTCAATACATTTTTGGGGATTAACATTGAGTCTGTAATCATTCATGGGCCATACAAGACTTCAAAAACTTTAATGGATCTTAGGAAGGTGCCACTCCTATGGTCATCAATACTCGAGCACTTTGTGATAACATCCTGTAACATTTTTATTCTTTCAATCCAACATGCCTTGATATGATTAATCATTTTTCCTCTAGGGAAGCCTTGTTGGGTTCTTTGGAAGTCACTCAGTGTATTACTTTACTAATGAAGGTTGAAAAAACATTATCATCAAATTGTTGAACATGTTTAACATATTTCTTTAGATATTCAGTGAAAGAATGAATTCTTTGAGAGTATTTTCTCAAATGTAGAGAAACCTCCCATGCTTATTTAATAATTTCCAGCTGCTTATTAATATTTGATGTGCGATAGGATCTAATGCTTATTAGTAATTTTTCTTCTTTTCTTAATTTTGAGTTATTTTGGGTGTAATTTCTGCAAATTTAGGTGCTTGGATAGCCAGAGGGGTCATGAACAGGGGAGTGGACTAAGAGCCTCTTCACATTCATATGTTCTTCTTTTCAACTTTAGATTCTCTACCTCTTACTCAGTGATAGAGTGAGAAAGATCATCCCCTATAGTTTGATGCAATTTCAGGAGTTATATAGGTCCAAATCCTAAAATTTTCACCTCATACTTCCATTGATTGAGAATATTCTAATTACACATGTGTATCTTCTCAAAATCCAACTTCTTGGTATTTATATCATAGCGAGTATTGTGGATGGTTAAAGACTAGTCCGCAAAAGTGATTGGATCTTCAACATACAATTATTTAACTAATTTTTGAGTCTTGTCCATGCATGATACCACCCAATTTGGTGTAGTGGCACTGCCCACTTCCATAGCTATGATTCCTTCTACGAACTCAGAGCCCCTTTTGTTTGAATTTTTTCTCTTTGATGAATTAAGAACATGGAACCTTTCTAAGGTGATTCATGGGAGTGGTTCTTCTCCATCTTCTCCATAAAAATGTCGATCATTACTCTCTCATCGAATTGTTATAATATCATTTCTTTGAATCAAGGAGGAACTCTGGCAAAGTTGTGGAGTTGAAGACAATCGAGTACTAGTTGGCTTATTTCCTCTTTCCTTAATTCTCCCTTTAGCACCGATGCTTATTTATGTAACTATATAATCAAAAAGTTTGTGTGCCTCATTCTCTTTAGATGGGCCATTGAGACTTTCTCCACTTTCTTTAGAAACTTTGGTAAAAAAAGTCCATATCTAATTGATTCTAAGTGTTTCAAAAATATTGAACCTTCATGGTCGAATCCTTGAGTGGATTTGGCTTCAACTAAATTAAAGAGCTTCAATAACTCATCGAATTACACAAGGTGGGAAAAATTCTTCATAGTAATATCTTCAGTGGTAAATGGAAGTGTTATAAAATTCTTTTAGTTTTTCTCTCAAATAAAATAAACTAGGGGTGATTTTGTTTGCAAACCTTGGCAACAAAATATATTTCTAGAACAAAACTAGGTAGTAACAAAGGTTTATCTTGATACCATACAATCTAACAAAAATATGGTGTTCATTTTCTCCATGTATCCCATTTCCCCATAAGAAATTCTAGGCTTTGGAAGATATCCTCTTGGGCTCCTTCCATGTTACTAGATGGTTGAATTCTTTGAAAAATAGATCATAAACTTGACAAAAATGAAAGGGGGTTTTATGCCCCCATGGAATTGGATACCAGAATTATATTGGCTCTATGTCAGGATTCAATTACTTTTAAGGGGTGTCCATGTAATCAATTGTACACTCAAAGGAGCTTGGCCCTACTAGTCTAACGTGGAAAAATAAAAGTTTTGCAATCAAACTTTCCAAACCAATCCTTCAATATTAGCTCCAATAACTTAGCAAGATGTGGTTGAACATATATAGACTCATATAAGGAACTTCATATGCAAGTGGACCTTTACTCATACAATTTACATTGTTACATGATGGTACCAAAATAAACACAGTTAGACATGACCAAATTTCATTAGTTTCAACTCCTCTACGTTGTTACAACTCCAGCTACAAAACTACGACATAAGCTACAACTTCATAATAGGTGTTGTGATTCCCTATTGATGCTACAACAATGCTATTAGCCAACATAGTTGCTACAATTACATATATACAAATGGGTACAAGTGTTGTGGCTCCCCCATGTTGTTGTAACTTGGGTGTAACACATAGTTGTCGTAACTCCAGCTATTGCACATAGTTGCTACAACTCCAACCGACCAAATGGGTGCAAGTGTTGTGAATCCACCGTGTTACCACAACTTCAATTATTGTTGTTGTTACACCAAAGATCACACTAAGAGGGGGGTGAATCAGTGTCATCGAAAACTTATTATTTCAAAACATTTCATCAATAAATAACTATGTAGTAGTGTACCATAACAATTTTCATCATAACAATAAGTGAACCCATGCATCAAGAAGCCATCAACACATGAGGACATAATCTTTTACACGGAAACCCTTGTGGGAGAAAACCACAAAATATTCTCTTCTATTCTTCTTTAATTCATTTACATAGATTTGAAGGCATCGATCTATTAGAGGAACCCAATATGTGCAAGAAACTACTTGCAATAGGCTATAGCCTTATTGATGCACCAACCTCGAAAATGTGCAAGAACCCACTTACAGTACGTTACAACCTAATTGAGGAACCAACCTCAGAAATGTGCAAGTTTTGACATGATTTAAGCTTCAAACTGATTAAGTAACCAACCTTAGTGGAGGCACCAATATCCTTCTTCAACTTCATATGGACGACTTGTCATAATATTTCAAAGTAGATCCACATGCTCTCCAAAAAATATTGGTCTTTAAAATTTGATCATGTTGTTTTTGTCACAATGTTGCCATACCTTGTTATAATCCATTCATCAACCTAGTCACATAAATTTTTTCCTGAAATTTGTTCTATCCATATAAATAATACTTGTTTCAACCTACACATAAGCCTCTAAAACACATAAAAATAATTATGGGCATCAAATCATCAAGACTTTTCACACCTTAAGAAATGTTCACAACTGAATATTAATCATCATGCTTCTTTTGAAATAAAAATTTGGCTTCATATGAGTCCAAAAACCATATAAACCAAAAAATAAATTAATGGATCAACAAAATAGCACAATCTAGGCATGCTCTAAAAAATGAACAAAGTTGATAGACATTCTACAAAAAGGTTGTCATTGATTAGCTTGACCATTCGACAAAATGCATTTCCATTGGAAAAATACAAATAATAAAATAATCAACCATTTTTTGGTTTGAAACCTTGACCTCACTGGAGAAAAACAATGTTCCAACCAATTGTGTTATACCATACCTCGTGTAGGTAAGGATCACTGACTCTATTTTGATTGCTTATCCACGTCACTAGGGCCAAGTCACCCATGTCACAATGCCACAATCACAACATCGGGTAAATAAGCCAATCAACAATTGTTCCTTTGACACACTCTAGATCAATGTCACAGTGACGCAATCTCAAGGTAGAGCGAATAAGCCAATCAATAGTGGTTCCTTTGGCACACTTTAGATCCACATCATAGTATCACAGTCTCGGGTTCGAGCTAATAAATAGTTGTTCCTTCAGAACATTCCAAATCCATGTCACAGTGAAATGTCAAGCTAGTAAGCCAATAGATAATTAATAATTGTGCCTTCAACACACTTCAGGTCCACGTCACAGTACAACATCAAACTAATAAATGAATCAACTTCAAATCCAATTCATAATATAGCATCGAATTCAAATCCAAATCATAGTATGACATCAAACCAATAAACCAATAAAAAATTGTGCCTTTGGCACACTCTACATCCACATCAAAGTACAACAATCTCAATGTCAATCCAATAATCCAATCGACAGTTTTTCCTTCAGCACACTTCAGATCCACATCATGGTGCAACATCAATCCAACAAGTGAATCAATAATCGTGCCTTCAACACATTTCAAATTTTCAACCTTGTGACCTGCTAAACATACTCAACTCAGACTAGACACAAGGATCAAGCTCTCACATTGCGCTCTACTTTCAAAACCAATGTCCTTAAACCACAACTCGAACCATATATATAGTCTTTAGGCCAACTCATAAAATCATGCCATAAAACTCAAGGGCTAAAATTTATTGGTAATTTTTTTCTAACGTCATCATGACATTGTATTCGCCACATGGATCATTTTGATTGGGCCACATGTCATATAGATTCACTCTTATTGGCCAAACAAGAGATCCTTGTTATCATGCCACATGGCAAGGTTTCACTTCATTAATATTATTCCATCTCATCCTACATTTCCATGTAGACCTGTCACGAGATGCCACTTGTCCTGGTGCTGCACTTGGATCTGCCACTTGTATACGCATTGGTCATCTGCCATGAGTCATCATCTTGATGGTCCATTGGGGAATGTTAAATGCCATGGAATCTTTGTTCATCATCCAAAATTCATGATTTTGATCACCGTTAGATCAATTAAAAGATGCACATTGTTTAACGATGTTAAATAGTGCATAAGTTCAAATAACCAAAGCCATTGATCAATGTTGGATCCGCTGTCAACAGTTGTGTTATTTAACAAATTTGGTGACTTTACATAAATTTGGTGTTTTTTCTCCTTACTACAGCTTCCAAATTTAAACAATCATAACTTCTCATATGGGAGGAGTTTTTCCAAGTGTGATATATCGTTAGAAAGGTCTTGGAGAGGACTATCCAACCATACCATCCGTATACACATTAGGGAATCATAAATTTGCCACCAAATATATAATAATAATAATAATAATAATAATAATAATAATAATAATAGTAAATATTGTCATCACCTGGTGATGACATTCAAGTGATACGACAATCATATTGCTACCTGGTGATGACATTCAAGTGATAGGACAATCATATTGATTCCTTTGATTCATGAGTGCCATTGTTTCTTTCTTGGGCATCCCCTTTGACATCAATGACCTAACATGTTGTTGGGGACTCAATTCCCTCTGATTGGTTGTGAATATTCTCCCTACTTGTTTCTCTCCTTTCTTATCTTCTTCAATTATCAATATTTGCATTATCTGCCCCTTTGAAATTAATTTCAAAGGAACATGATTACCTACCAATGTTTCATGAATGTTCCTAAACTTTACCAAGGACCTAACCCTGTTGATAATGGAATCTCCCCCTTAGACCATGCATCCTACTATGTAAGCCTCTCTATCAATACATTCTAGTGTACATCTCCCTTTAACAAAATTGTTATTTTTCTTTCAGATTACTTGTTCAAATGGTCAACCTACTCTGCCTATGTATAGGCTCTTCACCTGTAAATGCATGTTGTCATACTGTAGTCATAGCCCCGTTGTGATTGTTTGTTGTCATACTCCTCCTCTGAGTGGGCTACAATTCAACCCTTTAATTCTTTTTCATTTGAGATATCACCTTATCCAATACAAGTGTTTGATAGTTCATTGCTTAACTTCCCTTGATCTGCTCAACTACTCTTTCTAATATATGCTCCTTAAATTTCTTGTGGTCTTGATTGATCCATGTGGCTCCATAAATGCTCAGAATTTAGTAGTGGCCATGGAAAATCTCAAAAATAAAATTCACTGGATTAAAGTGGAACTAGGGTTAGATTGAATATCCGAGTGCAAGCTTCCCAACAATGTGAATGACACCTCAATCTGATTTCGTATGTGAAAGTTATGGCCGGTCAAAGTTTTGGTAAAACTGGGCCTATTGGTAGCCACTAACGAGGCAACAATTTGGCATTTACTTGTGCATGGATTTTGGCCATCAGAATAGGATATTTGTACCTCTTTAATTTGTCCAATAACCCTTAAAAACTGCCACCGAATTTTTAACTATTCTATGTAAAAATATAAAAGGGTTGGCGAACGGTCAAACCTTGCCAGCTCTCATTGTTTATATATATATAGATATATATAGATGGGTTAGGGTCCACGGCTTTGACCCGTGACCTCGCCCACCGAACAACAATGGTCTAAAGAAAATGTGGGACTGGAGGGGTTTGAACCTGTGCCAGCTAGGTGGCTGATCCAAAATGGAACCAGTTTTGCCTCGAGATCAAAATCTTCAAATGCAGTTGAAAGTAGAATCAAGTCGAATTGCTCGTCGATATGATTCCAATGATGTGAACGACGCATAAATCCGAGTCTGGATGAAGAAGATAGGGCCAGTCAACATTTTTGGGAAAATTAGGGCAAAAGTAAAAAAATGAAAGGTCAACAATCAATAGTTAATCAAGTCAATGCTTACATCAGCAAGGACACATGTCAACCCAAGAATGATCCACGAGTCCTAGATGATGTCAGAAGAGGAGGTGACGTGGAATATTCTGATTGGTTGATATGGGCCAATCCGGTGCTGACATGTGGCAGCCCGGATTTTGCTCAATATCACCTATTTTCCAAAATTTTGGGGATTATGGAGGATCGAACCCCTGACCTCCCAGAAGACTAAGTTTTCACCGGAGGGGCCGCACCGGACAGGCTACGATGGTTCTTGTTAAGATTACAGATGACTTTGTATTTATGGTTGCGGGATTGGAGGTGTCGGAGAAAAGGGCCGATGACTGGGGTCAACTCCACGGCCGCCGGGCCCCTTATCTTGTTTTTGGCATTATCCCACATCCACCGCAATAGAAAACCACATATGGTATATATAACCATATATCCCATGTATAACCCAACGGAGCGCAGAGAGATATGCCACCAAAGTTTCATGGGAATATATGTTGTTGTGTATGAATATTAATCCATATCAAAATGTTGGAGTGTCGGGCGGGGATTTTGACCTGCCAACCTCCAACATTATATACCAACACCTTCACACCTTCAGGCTAACCACAATGCGAAGGTCAAAACTTGGTAAACCAAGCCACCAAAACTTTGTTTAAGGGTTATGCAAGTGCCGAACCAGTCAAACCACCAACGCACAGACCGTGATGGTATTGTGCAGACATAAGTGGTTTTCCAGAGGGTAGAGGCGGTTTTGGATTTCTCCAAGGGGTCTAGAGGTCACAGAGGCCAAATATGGCCAAGTTTATACTTGTTTGACTTGAAATTTTGAGTTGAATGCAATGGTTGGATCCTTTTTCTCATTTGAGTCTTTGTTTTTGAGCTCATTTCTGTAAAAGCATTTTGAAGACTAATAAAGTAGTCACACTAGAAGCTAAGGACACGAAGAGGTAGCCAGGAAGTCAGGTATACTCCATTATCAAATTGTTGTTGTGTTGATATGTTTGACTATGTTTCAATTGCTTATGTGTTTATGTTATTTGCAATCTTTTCGATCCATTGCACTAAGTAACATAAGCAAACTTCACATAAAATCTATAATACCTTTTTCATTAATGGATCAAGTGGTATCAGAGCAGCAAGGTTTTTAAGGTCTGACAAGATTGTGTGAAGATTTGAATGCTTACTAGGTTAAGGCTCAAACAAGGTGAAGGTGAACTTTTTGAGGCGAATCCAGAGATTGGAAGGGTTCTTTCACAAAGAAGGATGATGGATGAAACCCCACTTGGGTCAGAATCTCAATTTCTGGATAGTTTCATGACAATACACGCAATGGTGGAAGAGATGTATCACGAGTTTAAGAAGAACAAAGAAGAAGGCACTTCATCACCTAAATATCAAGAAGATAAGGGAAAGGGAGAAATGCTTCCTCCACCATCTCCTCCATCATCACCATCATCGTCATCATCATCATCATCTTCTCATAAATCTAGTCCTTCTAAGAAGAAAAAGAAGAAATCCTCTTTGATCAAATTAGATGTAAAATTTGATTTTCCGATTTACGATGGAGAACTTAACACTGAAAATCTTGATAATTGGATAAGACAAATTGAAGTGTATTGCAGGGTGCAGAAAGTTGTTTCAGAAAGGAAGAAGATCCAGCTTGCCAGCCTTTGACTTGGAGGAACCGCACTTGTATGGTGGGAAGGTAAGACACAAGCAGATCTCAAAAATCATGGTAAAATCATTTCAACTTGGAATGAATTTGTTTCTGATATTAAAAAGCAATTTTATCCTTTGGCTTATATGCAAAAAGCAATGATGAGTTGGAAAACACTACGTCAATTAAAAGGTCAAAGTGTTCAAAGTTATACTCAAGAATTCCATAAGAGAGCTTTAAAATTAGGCATATCATTGGACTCACTAGAGACATTGTTGAAATACATAGGTGGCCTACATAATTATTTGAGGCATACTATACTTATGTTTAATCCAACTAGCTTAGATGATGTATTGGTCCAAGCAACTCATCTAGAAGATAGAGGCAAAAATGTAACCCATGACGGTTGAAAATCCTCCAAACCTATTGAAAGCAAGAATAAAGACAAGAAGAAACCTAAATGGAAGGAGAAGAAAATGAACACTGTGAAGAAAGATAAACCTTCATGCACTCATTGTAAGAAGGAAGGCCACGATGAGACACACTACTGGTCATTGCATCCGGAATTTAAGCCTAAGAAGTTTGGGAGTAAGGAGCAGAAGAATGTTGCTACTATTCAAAAGGACTTGGGATCAGATTCAGGTGACGAGACAATGGTTACAACTACAGGTATAAAAGGTAAAGATTCTAAAGCATCTACAAGTACTTCTTCGCATTCTGTTGATAATGATAATGATGAGAGGAAAAGAAATGAACTATTTCACATTAGAGTCATTTCCAAGCATACTAAAATTGATACTTTATTTGATAGTGGTTCACAAGTTAATTTGATTTCTAAAGCAATTGTAAAGAAGTTGGGTCTAGAAACAAAACCTCATAAAAATCCACATCCATTAGGTTGGGTGTCTGATAAAACTAAGCTACAAGTTACGAAACGATGTAAACTTCGTTTTGCTATTGGGTCAAAGTTTGTAGATGAGGTTGAGTTAGACATAGTCCCATTGGACATATGTGGAATTGTATTAGGAAGTCCATGCTTGTACGATAGAAATGCTATCTTCTATCGAATTGGAAATAAGTATCATCTCACTAAGGATGGAATTGAATATATTGTAAGAGCTCATAAACTCAAAGATAACATCTCTCATAAATTTATGACAAATGAAAAGAATTCTAAATTCAAGTAAACAATTTTTACTTATGATCGTAAAAGCCAAGGATATTGATAAATCCGATGCGTTCCAAGGCTGTAATCCTAAACAGAAAGCAGATCTAGTTAAAATTGTTTCCGATTATGATATTCTGTTTCAAGAGCCTAAAGGGCTTCCACCCAAGCGAGAGATAGAACATAAGATTTATTTGCAGCAAGATGCTCCATTACCTATCATTGAAATGTACAGGTTATCAGCTCTAGAGAATGCAGAGATAAAGAAGCGGGTACATGAGTTACTCAATCAAGGGTTTATTTGACCAAGCACATCACCGTGTGGATCACCTATTGTGTTAGTGCAAAAGAAAGACTGTTCGTGGAGAATGTGTATTGATTTTATAGCATTAAATAAAATCACAATAAAGAATCGGTATCCTCTTCCTCGTATTGATGATTTGTTAGATCAGTTAAAAGATGTAGTTTACTTCTCTAAATTGGACTTGGGAAGCGGCTATCATTAGATCAGAGTTGCAGAACAAGATGTATGGAAGATTGCTTTCAAAACAAAGCAATGAATCTATGAATGGATGGTTATGCCTTTTGGCCTAACTAATGCTCCAACTACATTCATATGAGTCATGAATGATGTATTTATACCATTCATTGATGACTATGTAAAACTGTCAACATGTGAATTTGGCAGAACATCTTTAAATTATTTGGGTTATATTGTAGGGGGTGGTGAATTGAAGATAGATCCATTTAAGGTAAAAGAAATTCTAAATTGGCATAAGCCCAATACTGCTACAGAAGTTAGAAGTTTCTTAGGGGCATCACAATATTGGAGAAAGTTTATTCTAACTTTTGCTTGATTGCAGCTCCTTTACATGATTTGACAAGTGTGAAATAGGTGTTTCAGTGGGGAGGCAAACAACATAAAGCCTTCGACACATTAAAAGAAAGGATTAGTACAGCGCAAGTACTAGCACTGCCAGATCTTCAGCATCCATTTGAGATCGAGACAGATGCAAGTGAATATGCCATGGGGGCAGTGTTGATGCAGCACATAAAGCCTATATTCTTTCATTCTGAGACATTCACATCAGTAGTAGTTAACTATCCTACATATGATAAATAATTATATGCATTTGTTCAAAGTGTTAAAAAGTGGAAACATTACATAATGGGTAAAGAAACAATCATACACGTAGATCATCAACCACTTCAATATTGACACTCAAAAACTAAATTGCAACAATCAAGACACTATCGATGGATGGGTTTTCTACAACAATTTCATCTTGTTATCAGATCTAAAAGGGCATACATAATATGGTTGCAGACATGTTATCAATACCAATTATAAATCCATCCACAATACTTAAGCATAATTCAGTAATTCATGAAAGTTACATTGAACAATATGCTCAAGGCACAAATTTTAAAGATGTATATGCAACTTTAAGTCATGACAAGCAGGTAGAAGAATTGGATTATTTCATAAAGGACAAACTCTTATATCATTTGGGAAAGTCATGCATTCTACAAACTAAAAGAGTTAATATAATTCGAGAAGCACATACTTCTCTCATATTAGGTCATTTTGGTGTAAGTAAAACAGTTGCACAATTACAAAGATTCTTCTACTGGCCACGAATGAATGAGACAATTTCTAGATATATTAAAGGATGTACTATGTGTGCTACAAGAAAGCCAAGTAATAGAAAATTAGGCTTGTATACTCCACTTCCAATTCCTTCTCGTCCTTGGGAAAGTGTTTCCATGGATTTTGTTGGGGGATTGACAAAGTCTAGAAAAGGTCATGATTATTTGTATGTAGTTGTGGATAGGTTTAGTAAGATGTGTATTTTGACACCATGTAATAAACATGTCACAGTTGAACAAACTGCAAAGTTTTTCTTTCAAAATGTATGGGTTCATTTTGGGTTTCCCACTTCTATTGTATCAGATCGAGATTTTCGATTTGTCAGGAAATTTTGGTCAAGTCTATGGGAGTTAACAGACACAAAGTTGAAGAAGAGCACGACATTTCATCCGCAAACAGATGGTCAGACAGAAGTGGTCAACAGGACAATGATACAGTTGCTTCAAGGATATTGCAGTAAGCATCCCAAACTTTGGGATGAGCATTTGTATTATGTGCAACATGATTACAACCATGCAAAACATTATTCTACTCAAAAATCTCCTTTTGAGACTTGTTTTGGTTTTATACTAAAGTCTCCCTTGGATTTTGTCTTTCGTAAAGACATAGTAGTTGATGGACACAGTGATTTGGACAAAGCAACCAAGTTCATTGAACAAATCCAAGAAATTCACCAGGCAGTATAGGAACAGATGGAAAGAAGCCAAGCAAAGTATAAGGCGCGACATGACAAGCATCGAGTTGAGCATAGTTTTCAAGTTGGTGATCAAGTCTGGCTGTACATCAGCAAAGAAAGACTGCAAGGGGAAGGTAAGAAGTTGAAACCAATTAGATATGGTCCTTTCAAAATACTTAAAAAAATTGGTGAAAATTCTTTCTGCTTAGATCTACCAGCTTATGTGCAGATCTATTCCGTCATAAATGTTGAAAGCTTGTGATTGTATGAGCCTTCATTGATTGAAGATCCCGAAGAGCAAGGTCAGTTTCCTTCCATTGAAGATTTTTTGCCCGAGTATCTCAATGAGCTACAAGAGGATACAGTTCTTGACAAGAGGATAAGGACTTCACGACAAGGAAGTGTTGATTATATTCGAGTGGGACTCAAAGGTACAAATCCAAGTAAAGCATGATGGATAGAGATTGGAAAAGTGAGGGAAGCATATCCTCACTTGTTTAACAACTAAAACCAACTTTTGGTGGTCCAAAAGCTTCCAGTTGGGAGGAGTGATCCAAAATGGATATAGTTTTGCCTCCAGATCAAAGTCTTCAAATGTAGTTGAAAGTAGAATCAAGTTGAAGTGCTCGTCGATATGATTCAAACAGTGTGTAAATCTGATTCCGGATGAAGAAGATAGGGCCAGTCAAAGTTTTTGGGAAAATTAGGGAAAAAGTAAAAAAATCAAAGGTCAATGGTCAATAGTCAACCAAGTCAACGCTTATGTCAGCAAGGACACATGTCAACCCGATAGTGAGCCATGGGTCCTGGATGATGTTAGTAGAGGAGGTGACATGGCAGATTCTGATTGGTTGATATGGGCCAATCTGGTGCTGACACGTGGCAGCCCAAATTTTTCCCAATATCAACTATTTTCCAAAATTTTGGGGATGAGGGAGGATCGAACCACTGACCTCCCGAAAGACTAAGTTTTTTCCGGAGGGGCCGCACTAGATGGGCTACAATGGTTTTTGTTAATATTGTGGATGACTATGTATTTATGGTTGCAGGATTGGAGACACTGGAAAAAAGGGCCGACAACTAGAGTCAACCCCACGGCCACCGGACCCCTTAGTTTGTTTCGGAATTATCCCACATCCATCGCAATAGACAACCACATATGGTATATATTGTTGGAAATAATACTGAGAGGGGGGGTGAATCAGTATTATTAAAACTTTTCAATATACCATCCAAATTTATACTTCAACTTATTCTTCAGATATTGATGATTAACTTATGCATAATAATGAACAAGAACATGAAAAACAGATAGTCACACCATAGAACACCAGATATAAGGTGGAAACCCAATGTGGGTGAAAACCACCTGCTGCAATATGTCTCTATCTTCTTTCAATTAGAAACTTCTTTTACAATGATTTTGTACTGGTGCAGTCCTTTACCAGTACGCAGGCTACAACCTGTGGAGAGCTACAACTCTCCCTAGTTTTCCAGTTTCTCCTGGAAGGGAGCTACAACCCCCTACTTCATTTCATTCAAGGACCACTTTTCATTAATTTTCAGACTGGATCTAAGAACATCAAATAAACATCAAGTACATGTGAATCAACCAATCTCCAATGAGCCACCCGAACTTCTCAGAATGCTGTAAACAGAAAAACCAGTATCCTAAACCCAGAAAACAACAGCAAATAGAAAACAGGCAACCAACAAATATTTCAAAAGCAGGTCCGCAACTTCACAAATATAAACCTGCGGATACTCGCACTTCACCTTCAGCTGTTCTGTGTATACCCGCACTTCGTCTTCTTTTGTACTACGTACCCCGCACTGTGCCTTTAGCTGTGCTGCGTATACCCGCACTGCGCCTTCTTCTGTACTGCGTACCCCGCACTACGCCTTTAGCTATGCTGCGTATATCCGCACTGCGCCTTCTTCTGTACTGCATACCCCCGCACTCTCGCTTTAGATTGCCTGCGAACCTCTGATTAGGGTCAAATTAACAGTCCTCCAATGTACTACAGACAGTCAGATCCATAGATCTGATCATGCGCCTGAGAGATCATGACTTGGAAAATATTCGCCTTCAAATTTTACTTTGATTTAGATCTAGCTTTTAAAACTGATAACCCAAAATTTCAGATCTTAAGATATTCAACTTTCAAAGATACATTGGCCAAGAGATATCCTTCCCTATTTATACTCAAGCCCTTATTCACACCATGGGACAAAACCATCAATAAACAATACAAGGGATCCAAACCGGGGCTAAATTAGATCCTATACCATGGGCCAAAACCATAGAATCAAGAACGGCGGGCTAAATACCACGAGCCAAACATAAGAAACCCCATGTGAGCGCGCTTCTCTGCCTTGAAGTTAGTGAACTGGGGGTCCGCACCTCATGAACAGGTAACCTGCGGATATGAACGCACTTCCTGGCCGGCGTACCTGCGGGTCTGCACTTTTTGAACCATTCACCTGCGTACCTCTTAATTTCCAACATTTTGAGAGCCTGAACAAAGCATTTCCACTTGAGTGAGTTGCCATCAAGTACAACACCTGTAACATAGAGCCATACCAGAATCATAATGCCAACAATCTCCCCCTTTGGACTTGATGGCAACCTCAAGATCCTCAATGTCATTCTCCCCCTTTGACATCAAGGGCAAAGGGTTATGCTCCCCCTAAGAGCATACTCCCCCTGACTATAAACCAGTTCTGCAAAGAAGCACCATAATCCAACAAAACACCATAAATGACCATGAAAGAGATAGAGACATATTGCAGCAATATTCAGACCAACATCCATGATCTCCTTCTGTACTTCCTTCATAATGCCAACAATGCATTATATGCTCCCCCTGAACCTGTGCAATTCGATCTTCGACCAATCCGCAACCCAGCATATGTATGCATATACCCCAGATGAACCTTGCGTACAATCAGAAGAGATTCAATCAACAAGATGATGCATCAACAACCCCCAGCTTTTGCCTGTGGTATTCAAAGGTCTCCCTGGGCAATGGTTTGGTGAGTATATCAGCAACTTGTTCCTTAGAAGGAACATACTCCAACTTGACCTTTTGTTCAAGTACTTGTTCCCGGAGAAAATGATACTTGATCGGTATGTGCTTGATCTTTGAATGCATGAATGGGTTCTTTGAAATGCTGATTGCACTTGTATTATCACATAAGATGGAGATGGGTGGTATACAAGTGATTTGAAAATCCTGCAAGGTCTGCATCATCCAAAGGAGTTGAGTGCAGCAAGATGCAATAGCAACATATTCCGCTTCAGCTGTAGACAAGGCAATCGAACTCTGTTTCTTGCTGAACCAAGATACTAATCTGGAACCCATAAAGAATGCACCACCACTTGTGCTTTTCTTTTCATCCACGCTTCCGGCCCAATCTGCATCTGTATAAGCATGAAGTGTGAGATCTGTATCTCTAGGATACCATAAGCCATAATTTTGAGTCCCTTGAAGATATTTGAAAATTCTCTTCACTGCCTGAAGATGAGTTTCTTTTGGATTTTCCTGAAATCTTCCAACTATTCCCACTGCATGCATGATGTCTGGTCGGGTACCTGTCAAATAAAGTAGACTTCCAATCATAGACCTGTAGGTTGGTTGATGCACTGTTGCTGATTCATCATTTGCACTGAGGCTACATCCTGTGACCATGGGTGTACATACTGGTTTTGCATCTTCCATGCCATATTTCTTCAAAATCTGCTTGAGATACTTGGTTTGAGACAAGAAGATTCCTCCTTCCTTTTGTTGGATTTGCAAACCAAGAAAATATGTCAATTCTCCAAGCAAGGACATTTCGAATTCTTTCTGCATCACTGAGGCAAAGCTTTAGCTCATAGATTCTTCATTGCTGCCAAAGATAATGTCATCTCACACTAATACCTCTTCATTCAGATCTCTTCGGTGAATTCGGTGAATTGCCTGCGGGTCTTCAGATCTCTTCGGTGAATTCGGTGAATTGCCTGCGGTTCTTCAGATCTCTTCGATCAATTCGGTGAATTGCCTGCGGTGAATTCGGTGAATTACCACTATACGACGGCTGGGTTATCACTTCAGATCTCTTCGGTGAATTTCCTGCGGCTCTTTTTCGATGATCAGATCTTTCTCTTCGATGATCAGATCTTCAGATCTCTAGATCTGGTGCAGATCTGTGGTATAGATCTGCTCGCATTTACAGTTTATTTCACGGCTAGGTTTTAGATCTGAGGCTAGATCTAGGTGGCTAATTTCTGCGGTCAGATCTAGATCTAATCTTATCTTCTGTCTTATTTGTCTGCGGCTGGGTTCTACGAGCAAGTAAAATATGGCTCCGAGCTTCGCAAAAATAACTGGTGGCTCATCCGCCTCTGGAGTGCAATCTCCTGCCCATATCGTGAGTGAAGCCCCAGCTCCCACTATCCAAGTGGTCCAGGACTCACTCGATGAAGCTTTGAAGTTCTCCGAAAGTGCCCTAATTTGCCGGTTCAATGGTTTTTGGCCGCGGATGATAGCACTCCACAATTGGATCTCGGAGGTATGGAAGCCTATCATTTCTGATGAAATTAATATCTACCCCTGTGCTAGAGGTTTCTTTATAGTAGATTTCGAAAATCCTGAAAGCAGACAATGTATTCTAGATTCCGGCCCTTGGTTTTGGGAAAAATCAGGCCTATTCATGAAGCCATGGAACCCATCATTCGATCCCTCTACAGCAGTGATAACCTCAGCACCAGTTTGGGTGAGATTGCCAAGCCTACCCTTGCATCTCTGGAATCTCTCCTCGCTAAAAGCCATCGGAAATGCAATTGGGAAATTTTACTGCAGGTGCCCAGAAACAGAGGAATATGCCAGAACCACCTATGCACGCATCTGTGTGGAAATGGATTTCAGCACCGGATTCCCAGCTGAAATAAACCTAACAAGTAAAGACTATGTGTGGAACCAGAAGATTGATTATGAAAGCGTCCTCTTCAGATGTCGATCGTGCTTTGAGACGGGGCATCTAGCCAAAAATTGCCCAAAAGCCTCTGAGAAAAATTTTGCTAGAAAAAACCACCACAGATCTACATGGTGGGAAGGAGCACAAAAAGAACACTACACTGTCATCAAAGAAGAAGAATATTCTAGAGAAAATGAGTCACAAGAAATCAAGGAAGAAGGAAACAACTCTCAAAACAAGCAAGGAGAAAGCCCGTCCCAACAAATCAACAGTTGTGAGGATTTGAATACCGCGGAAAACAAATCTTCATTTAACAGCAAAGCAGATCTCCTAAACCAAACTTCTTCTCCGACTATTTTCAAAAGAACGAACACAATATATCGCGAAGCTAAGACACCAATGTCCCAAGAACCAGAAGAGATGAAGGAGATGCAAGACAAAGGAAGTTGGAAGACCGTAGAGAAAAGAAAGAAAGCTACAACACCAATCTCGCCAAGAAAGACGAGGAGCCAGACAAGTAAAAATTAAGAAAATTGTAGGTTCGATAGACCAATTTGGTGTCAGTGGACGTTAACCATCATCATCATCATCATCTACATACACAATAAGTATTAGCAATTTGTCATTTTCAATTTTTATATAAAGATTGCTATCTGCTGATCCTTTTGAAAAACCTTGTTGATGAAGATATTTGTCCAACCGATAGTACCAAGCCCTTGGAGCTTGTTTAAGACCATAGAGAGCCTTCTTTAGTCTGCATACAAGATTTGGATCATTTCCAAGAATGAAACCATCTGGCTGCTCAATGTATACTTCTTCTTCTAAATCTCCATTCAGAAAGGCTGATTTCACATCCATTTGAAATACTTTGAACTTTTGAAAGCTTGAGAGAGAAAGGAACATTCGGATGGCCTCAAGTCTTGCAACAGGAGCAAAAGTTTCTTCAAAATCTATTCCTTCTTGTTGTGCATACCCTTTACAAACAAGTCTGGCCTTGTTTCTAATTACTTCCCCATTTTCATTCAACTTATTTTTGAAGACCCATTTTGTCCCTATAACATTCTTATCCTTTGGTCTAGGAACCAACTCCCAAGTTTTGTTCTTTTCGATCTGCTCAAGTTCTTCATCCATTGCTTTGACCCAACATTCATCTTTTCATGCTTCTTTCACATTTTGTGGTTCAGTGGAAGAGAGTAATGCCAGATAGCTTGAAGCTTCTGCAATTGTTCTTCTTATTTGTACACTTGCTTCTTTCTCCCCCAAAATCTGAGATTCTGGATGATTCTTCTGAACATACCTGGATGGAGTCTTCTCTCCTATCCTTGTCTGTTCCTCTGGTGCTTCTTGAGGTTCTTCTTCTTCATCATTCTGTCTTTGAGGGTAGTCTTCATCTTCTTCGATATTTTCATGATTTACTTGCCTAGGAATGTATCCCTTTTCATCAACCACTACATCAATGCTGTCAATAATTCTTCCAAGTATTTTATTGTAGCACTTATATGCTTTGCTATGTGGAGAATAACCAAGAAGAATGCCTTCATCTGCTCTAGGTTAAAGTTTGCCAAGTTGCTCATCAGTATTCCTAATATAGCATTTGCTCCCAAAGATTTTAAAGTGCTTTACCGAAGGAGTCTCACCATACCAGAGCTCATGAGGAGTTTGAGTGCTATTTACTCGGACATTTGTTTTGTTGAGAATAACAACCGCAGCATATGCAGCTTCACCCCAGAAAGTTGCGGGAGTTCCAGACTCATCAAGCATAGCACGAGCCATTTGTTGGACTGTTCTGTTCATCCTTTCCACCACTCCATTTTGCTGAGGAGTTCTAGCTGTAGAGAATTCTCTTCTTATCCCATGTTCTTCACAGAAATCGAAGAATTCATTTGAGGTAAACTCCCCACCTCTGTCGGACCTGAGGCACTTAATTTTGTGACCTGATTCATTTTCAACCAAGGCTTTGAAGGATTTGAATTTTTCGAATGCTTCATCTTTGTGCTTCATAAGTCCTAACCAAACAAACCTGGAGAAATCATCAATGAATAATATCAAGTATTCTTCTCCTTGAGGTGTCCTTTTCCTAAATCGACCACATACATCTGTATGGACTAGCTCAAGAGGCATGCTGGCTGATCCTTCCTTCTCTGGAAAGTTAGTTCTGGTTTGCTTTCCAAACTGACATGATTTGCATATGGTGTTGTCTGGAATTTTGATATCTGGAAGACCACGAACTGCCTGATATTTGCATGCTTTCCTTATTTTTGAAAAGCTTAGATTCCCCAACCTCCAATGCCATAACCAGTGTTCATCATCCTTGCTCAAATAGCATTTTGTTGTCCTTCTTCAAATATGTATAGATTATTTGGAGTTCTTCTACCTTTGATCATTGTTTCACCTGTATTAAGATCACGAACACGACATCCATTTGATCTAAATATTACCTCGGTTCCTTGATCACACATCTGGCTGACACTCAGAAGATTATGCTTCAGTCCATCAACATACAAAACATTTCCAGCTTTGACCTTTTCTTTTAACTGAGCAGTGCCTTTTCCTTTTATAGCTGCAGGAGTATCATTTCCAAAAGAAACTTTCTTACCCTTTTCTAAAGCAGAATATGATTCAAGTTTTTGTTTATCACCTGTCATATGCTTCGAACATCCACTGTCGATGTACCATAGATTTTCTTGTCCTTCTGCATAAAATGATATCCCACATCTTTCTGTTTGTGGTTCCTTTATTCTCCATGTTTTGGTGCTTGAGGCTTGTTCCTTTGTCTGCTGAAACCTGCCCCTGCATTCAGAATCTTCATGAACAAAGTTATTGCAAATAGAACATTCAAATTCATTTTCAAGAGCCGAAAAGTTGTTATAGGTCCTTTTTGTAAACCCGGTCATACTTCTTTGTTTTTGAGCTTCTCTAGTCACGATTGTTTTATATGCAACACATTGAGCTGCTTTGTGACCATAGTTATGGCAAGAGAAACATTTTCCATTGAAGAAACTTCTGCGATTATCAAGTCTACCGGCCAAATGATTGTAATTTCTATTGTCATCCATTTTTGAAGCAAACTGAGAAATTTTACCTGTGGCTGGTTGTAGCTTTTGTTCACCCTTAAGATGAATTGCCCCTGGTTTACCTGATAGTCTTTGTTTGTTCTCGATGTAATTCGTCCCTGCTTTACCTGGTGATCTCCATTGTGCTTTTTCTCATTCCTTCTTGCTACATCAAGATAATTCTTTGAGGTGGATGCTTGAGATGTTTCTCCATTATATCCCAGACCTGCCTTGTTTAGTGGAGAACGCTGTACATTGATGATCTCATCCAGAGTTTCAGATCCTTTGACAAACTTAAGATTAATAGCCTTTGTTTTCTCAATTTCTTTTCTAAGGCCAACAATTTCACATTCTAACTTTTCAAGAAGTTTTTCTTTTCCATCAATTTGAAATTGTAGGGTATCAATTATCACATTCTTTTCTTCTATACATGTCTTGAGTCTAGAAATCTCTTCATAAAAGCTATCCACATCTATAGCATCCATGTAATCATCATCTTCAAATGCCATTAAAATTTTATAGTCATTACTTCGTTCATCTTCATCACTATTTGATAGACCATCACTGTCTTCATGAGTGTAGTAGGTTTTCTTATTTGTATTCTGTTTCTTGTTCCATCTAGCAGGTTCCTTTCCTTTATCAATCTTATGCTTATGAGGACATTTGGCAGCATAATGACCTACTCTTCCACAAGCAAAACATTTAAAAGGTAACTTACCTCTGAACCTTCCAGTACCCCGTTGAAGATTTCTGACAAAATTTGATTCTTCTTCTTCTTCTTGCACGTGACTTGCTTCATAGTAGTCTCCTTTGCCTGAAGCCTTAAAGGCAGCTTCTCTCCTGTCTGATGGACCTCCTTTTCTCATTTCATAGGCAGTTAGAATTCCGTGTAGCTGAGACATAGTAAGAGTTCATAGATTTTCCTTTTCTTCTATTGCAGACACTTTAGATTCAAACTTGGGGGACAATGATCTTAGAACTTTTTCAACCACAATAGCCTCTTTTATTTCTTCACCCAAGTTTTTCATGCAATTAACAATCTCGTCTACCAGAAGGAAATAGTTAGCCACACTTTCATCATTATACATTCTGAGATTCTCATACTGAATCCTGAGGGTTTGAAGTTTAGCACGCTTTACCTGTTCATCTCCTTCGTAGCTCAAGACAATCTTGTCCCATATTTCTTTTGCGGATTTATATTGCATAACTTTCACGAATTCTGTTTGAGATAAGCATCCCAGCAGAGTATTGACTGCTTTAGCATTTGTTTCATATTTCTTCTTCTCGGCTGGATCTGTAGGAGTAGCTGAAGGAAAAGTGTAGCCTGTACCTATGATATCCCAAACTTTTGTACCAAGAGATTGAAGATAGGCAGTAACTCTTACCTTCCAATAATTGAAGTTTGTCCCATCAAAAATTGGTGGCCTGATTGATGCTTCCCTCTCGTAGTTGCTCATGATGAATGATCTTCCTTCAAGCGATCAAGCTTCTCTGAAGGACCTGCTCTGATACCAATTGTTGGAAATAATACTGAGAGGGGGGGTGAATTAGTATTATTAAAACTTTTCAATATACCATCCAAATTTATACTTCAGCTTATTCTTCAGATATTGATGATTAACTTATGCATAATAATGAACAAGAACATGAAAAACAGATAGTCACACCATAGAACACCAGATATAAGGTGGAAACCCAATGTGGGTGAAAACCACCTACTGCAATATGTCTCTATCTTCTTTCAATTAGAAACTTCTTTTACAATGATTTTGTACTGGTGCAGTCCTTTACCAGTACGCAGGCTACAACCTGCGGAGAGCTACAACTCTCTCTAGTTTTCCAGTTTCTCCTGGAAGGGAGCTACAACCCCCTACTTCTTTTCATTCAAGGACCACTTTTCATTAATTTTCAGACTGGATCCAAGAACATCAAATAAACATCAAGTACATGTGAATCAACCAATCTCCAATGAGCCACCCAAACTTCTCAGAATGCTGTAAACAGAAAAACCAGTATCCTAAACCCAAAACACAACAGCAAATAGAAAACAGGCAGCCAACAAATATTTCAAAAACAGGTCCGCAATTTCACAAATATAATCCTGCGGATACCCGCACTTCACCTTCAGCTGTTCTGTGTATACCCGCACTTAGTCTTCTTTTGTACTGTGTACCCCACACTATGCCTTTAGCTGCGCTGCGTATACCCGCACTGCGCCTTTTTCTGTACTGCGTACCCCGCACTGCGCCTTCTTCTGTACTACGTACCCCGCACTGCGCCTTTAGCTGCGCTGCGTATATATGCACTGCGCCTTCTTCTGTACTGCGTACCCCCGCACTCTCACTTTAGATCGCCTGCGAACCTCTGATTAGGGCCAAATTAACAGTCCTCCAATGTACTACAGACAGTCAGATCCATAGATCTGATCATGCGCCCAAGAGATCACGACTTGGCAAAGTTTCTCCTTCAAATTTTACCTTGATTTAGATCTAGCTTTTAAAACCGATAACCCAAAATTTCAGATCTTATGATATTCAACTTTCAAAGATACATTAGCTAAGAGATCTCCTTCCCTATTTATAGTCAAGCCCTTATTCACACCATGGGACAAAACCATCAATAACTAATACAATGGATCCAAATCGGGGCTAAATTAGATCCTATACCAAGGGCCAAAACCATAGAATCAAGAACAGCGGGCTAAATACCACGAGCCAAACATAAGAAACCCCACGTGAGCGCACTTCTCTGCCTTGAAGTTAGTGAACTGGGGGTCCGCACCTCATGAACGGGTAACCTGCGGATATGAACGTACTTCTTGGCCGGCGTATCTGCGGGTCCACACTTTTTGAGCCATTCACCTGCGTACCTCTTAATTTCCAACATTTTGAGAGCCTGAACAGAGCATTGCCACTTGAGTGAGTTGCCATCAAGTACAACACCTGTAACATAGAGCCATACCAGAATCATAATGCCAACAATCTCCCCCTTTGGACTTGATGGCAACCTCAAGATCCTCAACATCATTCTCCCCCTTTGACATCAAGGGCAAAGGGTTATGCTCCCCCTAAGAGCATACTCCCCCTGACTATAAACCAGATCTGCAAAGAAGCACCATAATCCACCAAAACACCATAAATGACCATGAAAGAGATAGAGACATATTGCAGCAATTTTCATACCAGCATCCATGATCTCCTTCTGTACTTCCTTCATAATGCCAACAATTCATTATATGCTCCCCCTGAACCTGTGCAATTCAATCTTCGACCAATCCGCAACCCAGCATATGTACGCATATACCCCAGATGAACCTTGCGTACAATCAAAAGAGATTCAATCAACAAGATGATGCATCAACAACCCCCAGCTTTTTCCTGTGGTATTCAAAGGTCTCCCTGGGCAATGGTTTGGTGAGTATATCAGCAACTTGTTCCTTAGAAGGAACATACTCCAACTTGACCTTTTGTTCAAGTACTTGTTCCCGGAGAAAATGATACTTGATCGGTATGTGCTTGGTCTTTGAATGCATGACTGGGTTCTTTGAAATGCTGATTGCACTTGTATTATCACATAAGATGGAGATGGGTGGTATACAAGTGATTTGAAAATCCTGCAAGGTCTGCATCATCCAAAGGAGTTGAGTGCAGCAAGATGCAGCAGCAACATATTCCGCTTCAGCTGTAGACAAGGCAATCGAACTCTGTTTCTTGCTGAACCAAGATACTAATCTGGAACCCATAAATAATGCACCACCACTTGTGCTCTTCCTGTCATCCACGCTTTCGGCCCAATCTGCATCTGTATAAGCATGAAGTGTGAGATCTTTATCTCTAGGATACCATAAGCCATAATTTTGAGTCCCTTGAAGATATTTGAAAATTCTCTTCACTGCCTGAAGATGAGTTTCTTTTGGATTTGCCTGAAATCTTCCAACTATTCCCACTGCATGCATGATGTCTGGTCGGGTACCTGTCAAATAAAGTAGACTTCCAATCATAGACCTGTAGGTTGGTTGATGCACTGTTGCTGATTCATCATTTGCACTGAGGCTACATCCTGTGACCATGGGTGTACATACTAGTTTTGCATCTTCCATGCCATATTTCTTCAAAATCTGCTTGAGATACTTGGTTTGAGACAAGAAGATTCCTCCTTCCTTTTGTTGGATTTGCAAACCAAGAAAATATGTCAATTCTCCAAGCAAGGACATTTCGAATTCTTTCTGCATCACTGAGGCAAAGCTTTGGCTCATAGATTCTTCATTGCTGCCAAAGATAATGTCATCTACATACACAATAAGTATTAGCAATTTGTCATTTTCAATTTTTATATAAAGATTGCTATCTGCTGATCCTTTTGAAAAACCTTGTTGATGAAGATATTTGTCCAACCGAGAGTACCAAGCCCTTGGAGCTTTTTTAAGACCATAGAGAGCCTTCTTCAGTATGCATACAAGATTTGGATCATTTCCAAGAATGAAACCATCTGGCTGCTCAATGTATACTTCTTCTTCTAAGTCTCCATTCAGAAAGGCTGATTTCACATCCATTTGAAATACTTTGAACTTTTGAAAGATTGAGAGAGCAAGGAACATTCGGATGGCCTCAAGTCTTGCAACAGGAGAAAAAGTTTCTTCAAAATCTATTCCTTCTTGCTGCGCATACCCTTTACAAACAAGTCTGGCCTTGTTTCTAATTACTTCCCCATTTTCATTCAACTTATTTTTGAAGACCCATTTTGTCCCTATAACATTCTTATCCTTTGGTCTAGGAACAAACTCCCAAGTGTTGTTCTTTTCGATCTGCTCAAGTTCTTCATCCATTGCTTTGACCCAACATTCATCTTTGCATGCTTCTTTCACATTTTGTGGTTCAGTGGAAGAGAGTAATGCCAGATAGCTTGAAGCTTCTGCAATTGTTCTTCTTTTTTGTACACCTGCTTCTTTCTCCCCCAAAATCCGAGATTCTGGATGATTCTTCTGAACATACCTGGATGGAGTCTTCTCTTCTATCCTTGTCTGTTCCTCTGGTGCTTCTTGAGTTTCTTCTTCTTCATCATTCTGTCTTTGAGGGTAGTCTTCATCTTCTTCGATATTTTCATGATTTACTTGCCTAGGAATGTATCCCTTTTCATCAACCACTACATCAATGCTGTCAATGATTCTTGCAAGTCTTTTATTGTAGCACTTATATGCTTTGCTGTGTGGAGAATAACCAAGAAGAATGCCTTCATCTGCTCTAGGTTCAAGTTTGCCAAGTTGCTCATCAATATTCTTAATATAGCATTTGCTCCCAAAGATTTTGAAGTGCTTTACCGAAGGAGTCTCACCATACCAGAGCTCATGAGGAGTTTGAGTGTTGTTTACTCGGACATTTGTTTTGTTGAGAATAAAAACCGCAACATATGCAGCTTCACCCCAGAAAGTTGCGGGAGTTCCAGGCTCATCAAGCATAGCACGAGCCATTTGTTGGACTGTTCTGTTCATCCTTTCCACCACTCCATTTTGCTGAGGAGTTCTAGCTGTAGAGAATTCTCTTCTTATCCCATGTTCTTCACAAAAATCGAAGAATTCATTTGAGGTAAACTCCCCACCTCTGTCGGACCTGAGGCACTTAATTTTGTGACTTGATTCATTTTCAACCAAGGCTTTGAATTTTTCGAATGCTTCGTCTTTGTGCTTCATAAGTCCTAACCAAACAAACCTGGAGAAATCATCAATGAATAATATCAAGTATTCTTCTCCTCGAGGTGTCCTTTTCCTAAATCGACCACATACATCTGTATGGACTAGCTCAAGAGGCATGCTGGCTAATCCTTCCTTCTCCGGAAAGTTGGTTTTGGTTTGCTTTCCAAACTGACATGATTTGCATATGGTGTTGTCTGGAATTTTGATATCTGGAAGACCACGAACTGCCTGATATTTGCATGCTTTCTTTATTTGTGAAAAGCTTAGATGCCCCAACCTCCGGTGCCATAACCAGTGTTCATCATCCTTGCTCAAATAGCATTGTTGTTGTCCTTCTTCAAATATGTATAGATTATTTGGAGTTCTTCTACCTTTTGTCACTGTTTCACCTGTATTAAGATCACGAACACGACATCCATTTGATCTAAATATTACCTCGGTTCCTTGATCACACATCTGGCTGACACTTAGAAGATTATGCTTCAGTCCATCAACATACAAAACATTTCCAGCTTTGACCTTTTCTTTTAACTAAGCAGTGCCTTTTCCTTTTATAGCTGCAGGAGTATCATTTCCAAAAGAAACTTTCTTACCCTTTTCTAAAGCAGAATATGATTCAAGTTTTTCTTTATCACCTGTCATATGCTTCGAACATCCACTGTCGATGTACCATAGAGTTTCTTGTCCTTCTGCATAAAATGCTATCCCACATCTTTCTGTTTGTGGTTCCTTTATTCTCCATGTTTTGGTGCTTGAGGCTTGTTCCTTTGTCTGCTGAAACCTGCTCCTGCATTCAGAATATTCATGACCAAAGTTATTGCAAATAGAACATTCAACTTCATTTTCAAGAGCCGAAAAGTTGTTATAGGTCCTTTTTGTAAACTCGGTCATACTTCTTTGTTTTTGAGCTTCTCTAGTCATGATTGTTTTATATGCAACACATTGAGCTACTTTGTGACCAAAGTTATGGCAAGAGAAACATTGTCCATTGAAGAAACTTCTGCGATTATCAAGTCTACCAGCCAAATTATTGTAATTTCTATTGTCATCCATTTTTGAAGAAAACTGAGAAGATTTTACCTGTCGCTGGTTGTAGCTTTTGTTCACCCTTAAGATGAATTGCCCCTGGTTTACCTGATAGTCTTTGTTTGTTCTCGATGTAATTCATCCCTGCTTTACCTGGTGATCTCCATTGTGCTTTTTCTCATTCCTTCTTGCTGCATCAGATAATTCTTTGAGGTGGATGCTTGAGATGTTTCTCCATTATATCCCAGACCTGTCTTGTTTAGTGGAGAACGCTGTACATTGATGATCTCATCCAGAGTTTCAGATCCTTTGACAAACTTAAGATTAATAGCCTTTGTTTTCTCAATTTATTTTCTAAGGCCAACAATTTCACATTCTAACTTTTCAAGAAGTTTTTCTTTTCCATCAATTTGAAATTGTAGGGTATCAATTATCACATTCTTTTCTTCTATACATGTCTTGAGTCTAGAAATCTCTTCATAAAAGCTATCCACATCTATAGCATCCATGTAATCATCATCTTCAAATGCCATTAAAATTTTATAGTCATTACTTCGTTCATCTTCATCACTATTTGATAGACCATCATTGTCTTCATGAGTGTAGTAGCTTTTCTTATTTGTATTCTGTTTCTTGTTCCATCTAGCAGGTTCCTTTCCTTTATCAATCTTATCCTTATGAGGACATTTGGAAGCATAATGACCTACTCTTCCACAAGCAAAACATTTAAAAGGTAACTTACCTCTAAACCTTCTAGTACCCCGTTGAAGATTTCTGACAAAATTTGGTTCTTCTTCTTCTTCTGGCATGTGACTTGCTTCATAGTAGTCTCCTTTGCCTGAAGCCTTAAAGGTAGCTTCTCTCCTGTCTGATGGACCTCCTTTTCTCATTTCATAGGCAGTTAGAATTCCTTGTAGCTGAGACATAGTAAGAGTTCGTAGATTTTCCTTTTCTTCTATTGCAGACACTTTAGATTCAAACTTGGGGGACAATGATCTTAGAACTTTTTCAACCACAATAGCCTCTTTTATTTCTTCACCCAAGTTTTTCATGCAATTAAAAATCTCGTCTACCTGAAGGAAATAGTTAGCCACACTTTCATCATTATACATTCTGAGATTCTCATACTGAATCCTGAGGGTTTGAAGTTTAGCACGCTTTACCTGTTCATCTCCTTCGTAGCTCAAGACAATCTTGTCCCATATTTCTTTTGCGGATTTATATTGCATAACTTTCATGAATTCTGTTTGAGATAAGCATCCCAGCAGAGTATTGACTGCTTTAGCATTTGTTTCATATTTCTTCTTCTCGGCCGGATCTGTAGGAGTAGCTGAAGGAAAAGTGTAGCCTGTATCTATGATATCCCAAACTTTTGTACCAAGAGATTGAAGATAGGCAGTAACTCTTACCTTCCAATAATTGAAGTTTGTCCCATCAAAAATTGGTGGCCTGATTGATGCTTCCCTCTCGTAGTTCCTCATGATGAATGATCTTCCTTCAAGCGATCAAGCTTCTCTGAAGGACCTGCTCTGATACCAATTGTTGGAAATAATACTGAGGAGGGGGGGGGGGGTGAATCAGTATTATTAAAACTTTTCAATATACCATCCAAATTTATACTTCAACTTATTCTTCAAATATTGATGATTAACTTATGCATAATAATGAACAAGAACATGAAAAATAGATAGTCACACCATAGAACACCAGATATAAGGTGGAAACCCAATGTGGGTGAAAACCACCTACTGCAATATGTCTCTATCTTCTTTCAATTAGAAACTTCTTTTACAATGATTTTGTACTGGTGCAGTCCTTTACCAGTACGCAGGCTACAACCTGCGGAGAGCTACAACTCTCTCTATTTTTCCAGTTTCTCCTGGAAGGGAGCTACAACCCCCTACTTCTTTTCATTCAAGGACCACTTTTCATTAATTTTCAGACTGGATCCAAGAATATCAAATAAACATCAAGTACATGTGAATCAACCAATCTCCAATGAGCCACCCGAACTTCTCAGAATGCTGTAAAAAGAAAAACCAGTATCCTAAACCCAGAACAAAGCAGCAAATAGAAAACAGGCAGCCAACAAATATTTCAAAAACAGGTCTGCAACTTCACCAATATAAACCTGCGGATACCCGCACTTCACCTTCAGCTGTTCTGCATATACCCGCACTTCGTCTTCTTTTGTACTGCGTACCCCGCACTGTGCCTTTATCTGCGCTGCGTATACCCGCACTGCGCCTTCTTTTGTACTGCGTACCCCGCACTGTGCCTTTAGTTGCGCTGCGTATATCTACACTGCGCCTTCTTCTGTACTGCGTACCCCCACACTCTCGCTTTAGATCGCCTGCGAACCTCTGATTAGGGCCAAATTAACAGTCCTCCAATGTACTACAGACAGTCAGATGCACAGATCTGATCATGCGCTCGAGAGATCACGACTTGGCAAAGATTCGCCTTCAAATTTTACCTTGATTTAGATCTAGCTTTTAAAACCGATAACCCAAAATTTCAGATCTTAAGATATTCAACTTTCAAAGATACATTAGCCAAGAGATCTCCTTCCCTATTTATAGTCAAGCCCTTATTCACACCATGGGACAAAACCATCAATAACCAATACAAGGGATCCAAACCGGGGCTAAATTAGATCCTATACCACGGGCCAAAACCATAGAATCAAGAACGGCGGGCTAAATACCACGAGCCAAACATAAGAAACCCCACGTGAGTGCGCTTCTCTGCCTTGAAGTTAGTGAACTAGGGGTCTGCACCTCATGAACGGGTAACTTGCGGATATGAACGCACTTCCTGGCCGGCGTACCTGCGGGTCCGCACTTTTTGAACCATTCACCTGTGTACCTCTTAATTTCCAACATTTTGAGAGCCTAAATAGAGCATTGCCACTTGAGTGAGTTGCCATCAAGTACAACACCTGTAACATAGAGCCATACCAGAATCATAATGCCAACATATATAACCATATATTCCATGTATAAGCCAACGGAGCATAGAGATATATGCTACCAAAGTTTCATGCGAATATATGTTTCTATGTATGAATATTAATCCATATCAAAACGTGGAGTGTTGGGCGAGGGTTTCGACCTGCTGACCTCCAACATTATATACCAACACCTTCACGCCTTTGGGCTAACCACAATATGAAGGGCGGAGCTCGGTAAACCAAGCCACCAAAACTTTGTTTAAGGTTTATGTAGGTGCCGAACCAGTCAAACCACCAATGCGTAGACCGAGGTGGTCTTGTGCAGACAGAAGTGGTTTTGTAGAGGGTAGAGGTAGTTTTGGATTTCTCCAAGGGGTTTGGAGGTCACAAAGACCAAATATGGGCAAGTTTATACGTGTTTGACTCAAAATTTCGAGCTAAAAACAATGGTGAGATCCTTTTTCTCATTTCAGTCTCTGTTTTTGAGCTTATGTTTGTAAAAGAATTTTGGAGATTAATAAAGCGGTCACACTGGAAGCTAGGGACCCAGAGAGGTAGCCAGGAAGTCTAGTGAACTCCGTTATCAAATTGTTATTGTGTTGATATATTTGATTATGTTTCAATTTGCTTATGTGTTTATGTTATTTTCAATCTTTTCAATCCATTGCACTAAGTAACATAAGGAAACTTCTTATAAAGTCTATAATACGTTTTTCATTAACGGATCAGTGGCTGACCGCCCAATGCGGTGGTCCCATAACAAACCACCAACCATATATAACCGCCCAAATTACAAAGCACCAAATAAAAATATCTGTCGCTCAAAATTTAACAGAATGCCAACTTGGGAGCCATAGGTTTGAACCCAAGTGGCCCATGTAACGAACGTTTAATTTAGCCAATGACCCAATGGCCTTACATTGAAAACTCCTCCTTAGCTTTGTCATTCGATCGGGGATAGAGGGGAGGAGGAGAGGAGAAGTGCGCATGGAACCCAACCCAGGCGAGGCATGATTTTTGAGGTAGGAACATTTTGCCAGGGAATATTCTAAGGATATTTCTTTTTACAGAATGTGAAGAATCTTTAGATTCCCTTGGATGCTGATTTTTAATAGACGCAAAATGATGTTTACTTTATAGTCATTTTTCTCATAATTTCGCAAGGAACGCAACAGTGTGGTTAGTTTCCTCATCCGAGTAATAAAATTTCAGGCAATCAACAATAAGGATTTTTTGGGGAATCTTTGAGATTCTGAGGGTCTAGATTTTGACCGTGTCAGAAAGGGGTCGAGTTTACAATCATTCGACACGATTTCACCCCATGAATTCAATGGTGCAGTCCATTTCAATAGCATGGCTGCATATTTTTAGGCCATCCTCGGAAGTGGAGGTATATGATGTAGTGATGCCATGTCTTTCCTTTGATTTGCTGAGATGCTGAATTTTTTGTTGAGATCCTTGTTACCATTATGTTGAAGGATACTTGTTTTCCACATCATGTGAGAATTCATTATCTTGTCATGCTGAAGGAGGGCCCATGTGAGTGAGAGTTCCTATAGGAGAACATCCCGTGGAGATACAAGCCACTTTGGTTGAGGGAATTTATCCTTGTAATGACAAGGAATGTACCATGTACTCATCATCATCTTGAAACATCTAATGAAGCGCCCTCCCCACTCTTAACACTGGGCCCGAAGACGTAACCCACACTGGGTGAACTCCATTATCAATGTGTGTGTTTCCTTTGATTTGATGGTCGTCATTATGTTTCTTCTTCTTTAAAGTATGCACATGTGGTTTTTCATACTCTTTTACATGAAATTATACTAACATCATAGAAGTACAAGATCTTGGGTAATTTTGGTAGTAGAGAGATCCAGATCAAGTTTGGTATCAAAGCGGTCTTCTCACTAATGTGAATTGCGAGTGTGAATGATAATTAAATATTGAATGTGCAACTAGAAAGAAAATGGAGGATGAAAAATATCTCTACGAGGCCTTCTACAAGATGTAAAAAATGGTAGATTTAATGTATGCATATTATGAGGAGAAGATGTAAAGTGGGGAACGAGAAAAAGAAAGAGCAGAGGATGATGCTCCATATAACCCCTCAAGTGAAAATTCTTCTTCTTCATCGTCTTCTCATCATTCAAATGAGGAGATCAATCAGAGCCTTCAAGCAGAGAATGTTGAATTGAGGAGACTTCTACAAGAAGAAAGATAGGAGAAGTAGAGAATTCAACTTCAACTATGAGTCATGGAAGAGGCCTTGGAAGTGTTGAAGCACAACGAAGGCTTAGTGAAGCCATCATCACCTACCTCAGAATCAACAACTGAGGTAAACAATGTTGATCATTCTTCAATTTTGTTTTCACATGACGTTATTTATGTTGGAAGCCTTGAGGTACCCATTTCAGGAACCGACTTGAGACTCCTTAACGAGATGGGATACACTGAAGGAGAGTGCTCGAAGGTAACGAAAGATTCCAAGGCATTGTCAAAACCATCAAGGAAAGAGGATAATTGGAACACATCATAATCCTTACATGATAGTGCACGTTGCAGAGGAAGAGTTAAGGCAAGCTCTCATCGCTAAGATTGCACCAGAGACAACCAAGAGAGAAAACCATGTAGTTTTTGTGGCTTGCATAACCACATAGTTGCCAAATGTCGGAAGAGAATGGCAGTAAGAAATAGGACGAGACGTGAAAGGCATTCTCCACATTAGGGAAGTAAGAAGGTTAAGTAGGTCTCGAGGAACAAGAATTTTTGCAATCATTGCAACATAGGTGGACATCAAAGAGCCACATGTTGGAGAATCCATCAGAGAAAAATCTTAAAGACAAAGCGATCATGTAGGAACTAGTTGAAAATTTTGTTCAACAAGTGAATTTTCCACAGGGAGATGACCCATTCAATTTGTTGTAAGATATGGTTTTACTAGATATAGTAGCTTGTCATTGCCACATTTTGTAAATCATGTGTTAAAATATAATTGTAAAAGTGATGACGTGTTTTCCATCGCTTATTAAAGCAACGATGATGTTTTGGAATTTATTGATCGCTGAGGTATTAGTTTCTATTAAGATGTACACTTGATCAAAGAGTGTGTATTATAAACTCTTGGCAAGTATGGGGATGCTTGGGACATGACTAGTCATGTAATTGGACATGTAGTTTGCAAAGATTGTCTTAGAAGTTTGAAGAGGATGCAGGTGTCGGCTCATCACTTTTGTATTCAAATAATAAGGGTGAAGGAGAAGGAAGTATGGCCTATCAGGACACTTGTTATGCAGACAATGTAACACAACAGTTACAGATTATGTTCATGCTTTTGGAGGACTAAAAGCTCCTCAGTGGAGAGGAATGATCCAAGTGGCTCCAAAAATGCTCAGAATTCAACAATGGCTATGGAAAAGATAAAAAATTAAAGTTACTGAATTGAAGTGGAACCAGGGTCAAATAGAAGATTTCAGTGCAAGCTTCCTAGTGACGTGAACAACACCTCAATCTGAGTTCATATGTGAAAGTTATGGAAGGTCAAAGTTTTGGTCATACTAGGCCCAGTGGCAGCCATTAACAAGGCAACAATTTTGCATTTACCGGCACATGAATTTCGACCGCTTGAACAGGTGAATTTGTCACCTCTTTAATTTTTCCAATAACCCTTAAAAACCTCCAACGAAATTTTAACTATTCTATGCAACAATAAAAATAAATAAATAAATAAATAATATATATATATATATATATATATATATATATATATATATATATATATATATATATATATATATATCTAGATATAGATATATATATAAAAGGGCTGGCAGGTGGTCAAACCCCACCAACGCTCATTGTTTATATATATATATATATATATATATATATATATGGGCCAGGGCCCATGGATCTGAGATGGGACCCCACCCACCATATAACAACAGTCCAAACAAAACGCAGGACCGACATGGGTTTGAACCTATGTCGGCCAGGCTGTCGACCCACCCAACACGATGGTCCCATAACAAACCACCAACCATATATAACCGCACAAATAAAAGAGTGTCATATAAAAATATCCACCGCTCCAACTTTAACAACACACTAACTTGGGAGACACGGGGTTTGAACCTGGGTGGCCCATGCAACAAACGTTTAATTTAGCCAATGGCCCAATAAGCCTTATGTTGAAAACTTTGTCAAGAATTTATATATAATCCAAATTTTCCATTCGATGGGGAACAGAAGGGAGGCGAAAAAGAATAGTGCGAAAAAACCCAACCCAGGCGGGGCATGATTTTTGAGTTAGGAATATTCCACTTGGGAATATTCCAAGGAATATTCTTTTTTGCAGAATGTGAAAAATATTTAGATTCCCTTAGAGGTTGATTTTTGTCAAAGGAAGAATAATGCCGACTTAATATTCATTTTTCTCAAAATTTCACAAGGAACACGATGATATGGTCAATTTCCTCATCTAGATAGAAAAATTTTAGGTAGTCAATAGTAACAAATATTTGGGGAATCTTCGAGATTTCCGAGGGTCCAGATTTTGACACTATAAAAAATGGGTCGAGTTTACAATCATTCAACACGATTTCACACCAAGAATTCAATAGTGTAGTCCATTTCATCAGCAGAGATGCACATTTTTAGGCCATCCCCGGTAGTGGAGGTATACGATGCAGTGATGCCATGTCTTTCTTTTGATTTGCTGAGATGCTGATTTTTTTTTTTAGATCCTTGTTACCATTATGCTGAAGGATACTTGTTTGCTTCGTCACATGAAAATTTATTATCTTTTCATGTTGAAGGAGGGCCCATATGAGTGATATTTTTTTATAGGAGAATGTCTCATAGAGAGACATGCCATTTTGGTTGAAGGAATTTATCCTTGTAATGACAAAAAATGTACCTTGTACTCGTCATCATATTGCAACATTTAATGAATCGACCTCCCTACTCTTGACACCAGGCTTTGATACGTAACCCACACTGGGTGAACTTCGTTATCAATGTGTGTCTGTCCTTTGATTTGATGGTCATCATTATGTTTCTTCTTCTTTAAAGTATGCACATGTGGGTTTTCATACTCTTTTATATACAATTATGCTAACATCATAGAAGTAAAAGATCTTGGTTAATTACGGTAGTGGAGAGATCCGATCATTGATGCACATGGAATATCATTGTGAATCTTCCCCTATCATTTTCCATTAATTTCTTCAGTTATCATGTTGTTTCCCTCGTACGAATAATTTTGTTCCTACAAATGGTCATCTTGTCTACATAGTATTTCTCTTTCAAGTTTCAATGCAAACAATTATGATCTTGAAGAAGCCTTCACCAAGCGATTGGATTTGAGTAGTTAGATCTAACCTTGGTTCCTCTTGTTTCATTCTCCACCCCATAGTGTTCATTATTGAGTTAAAAGAGAGTCCCTCTCTTGTGCCATCTCAAGCTGAGTTTGTAGTCATGTGTTATGTGTCCTTCATTGTGACATATGTACATTAAATATGAAGCTTCATAATTGGCAGAAATGACCCATATGATCTTATAATTTGATCCATATGCCTCAACCTAGAGACTTGATCATATCATTTATACCTAATAACATCATTGATTTTGAAATATTGTGCTTTGCGTCCAAATTTATGCATGAAAAACAATGACCAAAACACTTATTTTTATACTTGGTGGCATAAGGAGGTCTTAAAGAGACATATCTTTTGAAGTTGTTCATTGGAAGAGTTTCACCCCCTTGTTGATTTCCAATTCTTTCTCTTTTGTTTCTTGTGGGTCCTTTGTGAAGATTTGTTTTTATCATGGGAGGTTACATACTTTCATTTTGGTTCCTTTATTTTTGTGAACTAGATGTATCATGTTGATTACTGCTATCATTGTGAATATTATTAGAAATGTTGAAATGAACATGATTGGGCTGTTTCATCACTTGTTTAGGGTCTTCAAATGATTTGTCATTACATGCAATTAATGTTTGATCAAGCTTCTTGGGATGATCATCATTTGATGTTCTTGAAAGAGTTTTAACTTTAGATGTATTGCAATCTTCCTGGTAACCAAGGCTTGTTTTAATGAGAGGATATCTTTGAATGTTGAGAATATGATTTAGAGATTTAGACCCTTTGTGAAGCTTTAAGTTGTGTTTGATATCCTACAATTATTATTTCAAAAGTGCAACTTCTTCTTCTAATATTTCAAAAATTTGTTCCTCCTCATTTAATTGTTATGACAAAACTCCTTTATTATTTTGGCTTCTTCTAGCTCAACCTTTAGAGCGAGAACGAACTCTTCATTTATATCTTTGTCTTGGAGTTAATGTTTTAGTTAGCCCTCCCTCTTTCCAAGGGTTTTTATTTCTTTCAAATCACTTCTAAGTTCTCCCTCGTAATATCTTTCTGCTTTAGTGTTTCCGAGAAAACTAGTGTCTTTTTGATCTGCTAGTCCCACTAAGATTGGTAGCTATCTTAGAAACAAACAATCAAAGCAATTAGCCATTTCCTCTATGTATGATAGATAAGGGAGAAGCAAAGGACCAACCTGGATCTTCTGCTTGACTCCTTGCTTGATTTCTCCCCCCCTTGATAGAGATTGCAACTCCTCTCCTACTTGTCCCACTTAGAGAATACCTGTAGAAACAAAGTAACAGAACACCATCAAAGCATCTTGATCTATTATATCATAAACAATGCAGAATCAGAAATACATTGAACATACAATGGCATTTACAAATAACAAGATTCACAAGTACTCTATTGTATGGAGGAAAACTCAAAGAACTTTATTAAAATAGAAGGGAGAATTACAACCCAGCTATCTGATCCAGCATCATCCTCCCAACATCAAAGCCCTCTTCACCTCATGAAAAGCAATATCACCCAACAATACAATGCTTCTTCTTAAAGACAAACTATCAGCACTTCCTTACAAATTACAAAATTCCGGCCTCCAGATCTCTTAGATGAGGGATCCATTTATAGATGTTTGCAAAGGTGTGAGTCACCTCTGGTTTTTGATTAGTGTCATTCCAATTGTAGTTCTTAGTTCCACTTGGAGATTTCTTGGATCTCTTACTCATCCCTGGGCGAATTCAGAGAGGCAAGTGTCATAGGAGAAGTTTCTAGAAAATTCCATGAGCATCCACTTAGAAAATTGTCTTATACATTTGTCCATTCTCACTCATCGCACCCCACAGAAGGCCTCTTCATTATGCATCGCACCTGGCTAGTGTGGGAGTTAGTATGCATCGCACTCTGACAGTGGAGCAGTCAGTATGGTCCAGTTTTAGCCAGTTCTGAGTGGTTTTTCAGGTGGAACTTCTGGGGAATGATGTAATCAGTTGACTATGATCCTTTAGGGTAGGAAACAACACTTTTAGGGGTTAAATCCTTGGTTTATCGACATATAAGATTGGGGTTGCAATGCCCAAATATGTCTATAACAATTTCCCCCTAAAGCAAGAAGTCGTAAATATTTTGATGTTGGGTGAAATGCTTTATCATGAGGATCCGAGGTATTTAAACTAGAAGGTGACCTGTATAAGATACAATACAATAAATCATCATCATCATATTATTTTCATGATCTAGCTGAGGTGGGCATTCCCATACTCAGATTTATAAATTCATTTTCATGTACATAGGATAGATAATCGTTTGCAGTTGCAGACTGGTGATTCTTTATATGTAGAGTCATCATCCCTTGGCTTGGATGATCATTTGTGTGGCCCGGATAGATGAAACTAGATCTAGGGTCTTCAAACTTGTTCAATCTTCGCCCAATGTACAAGTCAATCCATGTGAAAAGATGTTCTGAAGTCGAACATGGAAGGACATCGCCTGATTACCAGCCAATAATGTAAGCTGTTAATAGGTGCGAGAGGAATCACCGATAATGATAATGATTCTCAAGGTACTACAGTACAATTCACGTGGTGTGAATGTATGATATGATATCGAACACCACGTAAAATCTTTCGGTCGAAGGCCATTGATGTAAATTTGTCGCCGGAAGTGAGAAACTTGCCATTGAGGCATGCAAGCTTCAAAGTACTGAAAGGGTTGTTTCTAAGTCAACTTCTTCGATAATGAGATGATATTGACAAGAAGTGACCCGTCGTAGGAGGGCCTTAATGTATCTCACATCTATGACATGAAATGTAGTAAATGATTTTCTGGAGGTGAAAATGATCTGATGATAGAAGGTTCAGAAATGGCAGTCATGAAAAATGGAGGGTGAAGGTATTGCAGTGGATGAGGCATTAGTTGGGTGGTGAATTCTCTGAATGAATTCTTTTGAACATATCGGTGACACTGAGATGGATTGGTAGCGTTAGCCCCAAAAATGGATGGTATGGAGGAGCAATGGTGAAATGACTGGTGAACAGAATAACCCAACCCGACTCAATCAGGATGATGGAGTGAAAATGTCATGTTCAAGAGCGACCTGCTACCAATAAAGTTCTTCAATTTTTCTTCCATTTTTCCCTAGTCATTGCTGACCAGTACCTATTTATTTTTTGTCAAGCTTGAGGAGGATAACATATGCTTGTTCTAGACATGTCACTATGTTTTAGCGAGCTTACAACAGTGAAACTCGTTCTTGTCTGGGTGGACAATTTTGTCGCTATTGTTTTAACGAGTTTAATGACAAGGATAACTCGGTCCTTTTCATGTTTAGATAGTTTGAAAAGGGATGAAAAGGAAACTCCAGCGGTCCTTTTTTGTAGTATAACCCCTTAAGTCCAAAAAAGTATAAAATAATACGAAAGGGATGACCTTTCGATCGCTTTAGCGAGCCGAAAAGGACAAGCGCTCAATCTTTTTGTGTGATAATCTCTCAGGTCTAAGAAGATTAAAATGTATAGGAGGGATGATGCTTCCCCTTACCTTAATGAGATGGAAGGCCAATAGCTCGACAATATTTTCATTTGAGAAACCATTTGTCGACGCGTTTCTCAAAATTTATTTCTCGGCAATATATATATAAAATTTATTTCTTTTTATTTATTTATTGATTTTTATCAAATAAAATTTTTTATTTTTATTTTTATTTATTTATTTTTTTTATTTTTTTTTCACGTTCTAGTTTATTTATCAATTCTATCTTTCTTTCATCTTAATAACCCATTAATATATTATTAGGTATGGTCCTTTATTATTATATCTTTCATCTAACTAATAATACCTGTTTTATTTATTTTTATATATTTTTAGTTTGTTGGTATTTTTATTTTTATTATTATTTTATTATTATTATTATTATTATTATTATTATTTTACTGGAATTTATTTATTTATTTTTTTCATATTTTACATATTTTTCTATTTATTTAATTAATTAAATTTTTATTTATTTTTTGTTCTTTATTATTTATTTATTTGATTATTTGTTTTATTTATTTACTAACTGGATTTGTTTTCTCTTGTTCTATATTATTTATTTATTAATACTAACTAAATAACCCGCTAATATTTTACATAACCCATTAATATATTTACAATATAAGGGATGGTAAGATATATAACTGCTTTTGGTTTTAAGTAATAAATAATGATACCAATTATAATTATTTTATTCGTTTTTATTTTTATTTATTTATTTTTTGTTTTTATCTTTACTATTTATTTATTTGATTTTTTCTAACTAAATATCCCTTTAATATATTTTCATAACCCTTAATATATTTATAATATAAGGGTTGGTCCGTTAGTTAACTACTTTCCTTTTAGTTTTAATTATTAAATAAAAATAAAAATAACAATTATAATTATATATATAATATATATATAATATATATATATATATATATATATATAATTTTACACCTAATATAACTAAATTTGACCGTCGTCCTATGTCAATTTTTTGGCCCAGCTAACCGTTGGTGGCTCTGCTCTAACTATTTAACATGCGAAGCTGGATCTGTTTTTTCAACTTGTCCTGACGATGAACCACACTGGTTGGTTCGAAACGCGTCGACAAATGGTTTCTCATGTGATTTTCGCCGAAAAATCTATCATAAACTTGTTATGGATCACAGAAGCCTCAACTCTACAATATTTTCATTTTTAACGAGTCTAAAAAGAGTTTAAAGGAGACTCGTTTTTTAGGAACAAGTGGCATTTTAGGGTAGCAACTAGTTCTAGGTAAGCTTGGAACTTCTCAAAACATGGTGATGTGAAGAGGTGGCTAAACCACTCATCGCATCTGTTCCTCAAAAAGGGTGAAAAATCAAGTGGAAGTGTTTGATCGGCCAAAAGGATAGAGGTGACGGTAGAACACAACCAAGGCTCAAAAGGCTGATAGCATGGCAATCATGCAGGTCGTTTACTGAAGGCGGGTTTATTTTTTAACGAGCTTGAACCTTGCAGAAACATTGCTCATATCAGTAGTTAAAGATGTCCCTTATTGGTAGGTTCATTTTTGGTGAGCTTGAACTCTACGATAACATATGCTCATTGCCTTTTTATTTAGGCTAGAAATGACCAAACTACAAAGCTAAACAAACTAAAAAGTTAAGGAACTACTAAGGTTAGGTAGGATGGTTTTATCTTCCATCTAGACAAAACATTTCCTTTGCCTCATCTGTGGCGCAGACAAGGGTGAATGGTGGGTCAGACCAATCACCTAATCTGAGAAGTTGAAAAACTAAAAAGTTAAAAAATCTAAAAAGCTAAAAAATGAAATTGGTTTCTTTTTGCTTGCATAAAAAGGTTTGCATGCCCCTAGGCATCGAGAAAAGGAGAGTTTCCAGTAACCATGGGGAAATCACTGTGGTTAAGCAAGATGGTTTTAGTCAGTGATTAAACAAAAACACTTATTCCTTGGCTTTGTCTGTAGCACAGACAAAAGTGAATGGTGTGGGTCGGCACTTCCAATCACATAACCTACAAGGAAACTTATCTTTTTGGTTGGGTTCGTTTGCCGAATGGACAAGGGTAAATGCCCCCTAATCTTCGTTACATTCATTGGACTACTCGCGGTAATTAGGTGGATGAAATGAAGGTTGAAGAGACATCCTTGATTTAAAGAGGTCATTTAGGGATGATGTTTGACTTGGAGATATGTTTGAACCGGGGAATGAAATTTGGTCAATAAGCTGAACAATTTTTCCTTCATGCGAGAAACACATCACTCAAAAGAGTGTGGAAACAATGGCTTCCAAGTTGTAAACATAGTCGCGTCCAAGGAGCAGATTGTAATGTATCGGTCCTCGGACTACCATCACATCCAAGTGAACAATTTTCCTTCTTAAAGTTATGGGTAACTTAGGAAGGATCCCTAATGGTCGACTGGTTCCTTTGTTAAAGCCTCACAAATTTTGTGTAACAGGCGTAAGTGATGGCAAACCAAGCACTTTACAAACAATTGAGGAAAGGATACTCACTAAAGCCCCTTCATGTATGATAGTGCCAGACACGACCATTTTGTACACTTGTACTATGATCCGAAATGGTACATTAGAAGGAAGGCAGGATATTGCTAATCGATTCCAATCGAAGGGAGCGGCTAGACTGCTTGGAGGGGGTACCAGATAAACGGTTGGATGAAGCCCTTGAACTAGGGAATTTTCCTCCTGTTGTAAAGGAATGGGTGGATTGCCCCCAAGTTCATCAGAATTGTATTAACAAAAAAAAATTGAACGGTATCGTTCTCATTCTCTTTGGAAATTGTATCTTCTTAAGGTGGACCCTCTGAAGGCAAGATTAGGTCGACTGCCATCTCGACCTGCTGAATTTGGTCCGGTATGGACTCAGAAGGTTCACTCTCAATGATTGGCATTTTGACCAACGATTGAGTTACGTCAGTTGGATCTTCAACTAGTGAAGGACTTGGTGAGAGTTTCTTGTATCCAGGTGGAAGTCGCTGCGGCGAAGCAGGACGGTTATGCAAGATTCTCTTGGCCTCATCCAGAAAAGGACAACGGGGAAGGCGATGGTCTCCTTCACATAATTGACATGGAATTTTGACCTTTCCTTTCTGTCCAGGAATTTCATTTTCACTAGTTGATGGTGTGTTTTCAACATGATCACCAGAGGTTGATGACACCAGATTGTGCAAATGGGGAGACCATTATCATTTAATGTGTGGATTTTCACCAGATGATTCATTGTTGCCCCCTTGCTTAATTGACTTCTTCTTCTTCTTCTCCTTCCCTTTCTTCTTCTTCTCAGCCACTTGGTTACCAGTATCACTATTTTCACCAAGCAAAGAGGAAGAAGCGAAGGGAGAAACAAACGAAGTAGAAGGTGAAGGGTCGCTTTCGGTATCAACTGGTTGTTGATTCGATTGCTGAGGAATTATGATATTTTGAACGACAGAGGTTGAGAATATCCATACTGGCAGGCGAATTGTGATTCCCGGAAGGGACAATGTGGCCATATATGGAGCGCCAATATCTCCACAAGAGGAGAAATGACTAGGATTCCCCTCAAAAGGGATTCCTTGATTGGTAGACTCCATTATCTCAACCTAAGATCAACGAAGGAAGAAGGATGTTATTCCGAATTAAATAAATTTTAATGATGCTTTGACACAAATTTTATTTTTCAATTTTTAAGAGTCGAGAAAAAGCTAAAGATGACTCTAGTTGCCTTCGATTTTTAATGAGCCTGAAGTGACAAGTGCTCAGATGGACCTTTTCTTTTAAGGAGTCGAAAAGGAACGAAAGTGACTACTCCAGAAATCTAGACATAGGGATTACCAAACCAATCACAAAACTACAATATACACCTTGGTGATAAATTAAAGAGAAACTACCAAGGACTTATGTACGACAGTCAATCTTCCCGAATGCTATGTTTAGTGCATTTTGATCGATAGGGTGGCAGACACGGCTTCCCGGGGATAAAGGATATAAGCCTATTGTGATCTCCCAATATATACTCGATGGTATGGGCAGCACAAGTCTGTGCTAGCACTTGTCGTATCAAAGAGGAGGAATCACCCAACCTTTCATGAAAACGATAGTTACTAGATTTTACGACGTCGGAACACGTCTCTAGCCTAGACCTCTAGATGTGTTGTGTTAGGTTCCAAAGCGTTGTTAAGTTCATTGAAATTTATTTTAGAGTTGATCTTGCTTAGAAGTATTCCTTTCAAGGTTCACTGCGTGATGTAGATGTAAAATTCCTAAATATGCAATCTAAAATGATAAACAATCGTTGTTTACTTTTTAGCAATGAAAATACTAGCTACTAAGGAAAGAAGATTACGATTCTTTCAAATAGAGAGAAAAGATCACACACTAAATGCATTTTCCTAAATCATTTTCCACACACAGTCTAAATGCAAATGCAAATGCATGTATTTTTTTTTCATTCCCTTTAATGTGAAGAATGCAAAAAAGGAAAACCGAGTATAGATTTGAAATATTTTCTTCAAAGCGACATTTCAACAATTTATTTTCAAAATGAAAGGAAGACTAAATGACACTTTTATATTTCAAATAGAAAAAGCTTTTAACACTTCAAATATTAACAATCCAAATCAAATACACATCAAAAGGTTCAATCGACTATCTAGAGAAGGAAGACTTTACAACACTTCCCTTCTTTGACACAAAACAACAGCTATGACACTTTTGCACCAAAACGACAGTTCGATTCGAGTAACTTTTTGACTAAGGATCGTAAATGATGGAAAAATACACAAAAATATTTACTAATCCTAATCAATGGAGGTGGGAATATGTAAAGCAAGGAGGCTTTAGCAATGAGATACTGATCACAAGTAGCAAAACAACTAAATACAGCTGAAAACAAGGACAAAAAACCCAAATTTCAAATGGAGAAATAGGATGACTCAGTCATCGCACCCGTGCTTTACAGAAACAGGGATGCATCTCACCTGCTACACACGGGAGGTGCGATGCATACTGGCTTCTAGTGATAGACAGTGCGATGGGCTAGGGAGCGAAACTGAGGTGGGTTTTTGCTCAAATTTGTAGCTGAGTTCAGTGATTTAAGCTGAGTTATGATGGACAGTAAAAAAGCAAATTACAGGGGTATGATCTTGGGAGGTTACTGAGCTACCACAAGGGTGTTTAGGATGCTTGCAAGTCAAATGTTCAGTTCATAAACTAAACCGGAGATTGACTGAAGCAGCATTCATCTACTATGCACTTACAGAGCAAGAGCAGTTCGAAGGCTATCTGGCTAACTTCAGGCTCCATTTTTAGTTTATAAAGCAAACAACAATAACAAACAAACAAACTATTCGATCCCCAGTGGAGCTGCCATTTGGTTTCCAGGAAAACTAGTGTCTTTTCGATCTGCTAGTCCCACTAAGATTGTTAGCTATCTTAGAAATAAACAATCAAAGCAATTTGCCATTTCCTCTATGTATGATAGATAAGAGAGAAGCAAAGGACCAACCTGGATCTTCCGCTTGACTCCTTGCATGATTTCTCTCCCCCTTGATAGAGCTTGCAACTCCTCTCCTACTTGTCCCGCTTAGAGAATACTTGTAGAAAAAAAGTAACAGAACACCATTAAAGCATCTCTATCTATTATATCATAAACAATGCAGAATCAAAAATACATTGAACATACAATGGCATTTACAAATAACAAGATTCACAAGTACATGATTATATGGAGGAAAACTCAAAGAATTTTAATAAAGTGGAAGGGAGAATTACAACCCAGCTGCATGATCTAGCATCATCCTCCTAGCATCAAAGCCCACTTCACCTCATGAAAAGAAAGATCACCCAACAATACAATGCCTCTTCTCAAAGACAAACTATCAACACTTCCTTACAAATTACAAAATTCCAGCCTCCAGATCTCTCAGATGAGGGATCCATTTATAGATGTTTGCAAAGGTGTGATTCATCTTTGGGTTTTTGATTAGTGTCATTCCACTTGTAGTTCTTAGTTCCACTTGGATATTTCTTGGATCTCTTACTCATCCCTGGGTGAATTCAGAGAGGCAAGTGTCATAGGAGAAGTTTCTAGAAGATTACATGAGCATCCACTTAGCAAACTGCCTCAGACATTTGTCCATTCTCGCTCATCGCACCCCACAGAAGACCTCTTCAGTATGCATCGCACCTGGCTAGTGTGGGAGTTAGTATGCATCACACCCTAACAGTGGAGCAGTCAGTATGGTCCAGTTTTCGCCAGTTTTGAGTGGTTTTTCAGGTGGAACTTCTAGGGAATGATGTAATCAGTTGACTATGATACTTTAGGGTAGGAAACAACACTTTTAGGGGTTAAAGAGCCCTTGGTTTATCAACATATAAGATTGGGGTTGCAGTGCCCAAATATGTCTATAACATTTAGTTTCTTTCATTTAGCGAAGAATAATATTTCACCTCTTTCATCATCAATCACACTTTCATTGATTTCATTATCACTTTTCCCTTTTGAGAAGAAGCTCTTCTTATTGTCACTTCACCTCCTCTTTTGATTCTTATACTTGAATCTTGCTTCATCATCACTATCATTCATTTTTGCATAAGGAAATATAGAAGCATAATGTCCTATTCCTCCACATTCAAAGCATTTGAAAGAAAGCTTACCTTTGAACTTTCCAATTCCCCTCTTCAACTTTTTGATGAAATTGGTTTCTTCTTCATCATATTCATGATTGGAATCTACTTTGTTCTCATGCTATCTTCCTTATTTGGTTGCTTCAAATGTTGCTTCCATGATTATTGAATTATCCTTCTCTATCCTTAGTTCATATGTTGAGAGTGTTCCATGAAGTACACCCATGTTCACTTTATCTATATCTGACATTTCTTTGAGGGCCGATAATTCAAGATTAAATATTGATGGAAGGTGTTATCACTGAAAATGCTATTGTCAAATTTTTTTTTTAGTCTAGCTTAAAGACCGGGTGTTTTCGCAGCGCCTGGATTCTGTTTAGCAGTTTCGCAGCGCCAGGATTCTTTTTAGCAGTTTCGCAGCGCTACCTGTTTGAGTGGTTTCGTAGCGTGCTACGAAACTGGGGATTTGTTCGAGTTTTCAGGGGAGGCCCGAATCATAGCATGTCTGTTGTACACTGACTACAACTGCTGTGGATGAGGGTCAATGAAAGAAAACTTGAACTCTCATGGGTTAATTTGATAAAAGTTCTGAGTTTTAGCTGGGTTATATCATCGTTCCTTGCAATAGCTACTTCTAGAGAACATTGTGCCTAGGCATTATGAACTCAAAATATCCAAAGATGGATGATATAATGAGAGAAGAGCAGAGATAGAATGACATGTCACGAAGAATCTCATACATGCATCAAGGCCACTACATACGGATGCCACTTCACCATGCGCTCTGTTCTCCATCCATTCACCTCATCTTATCCTCCTCATCAACGAATGAGTTTCTCCCTACCGTCGTCTGTCCAATATGTACTGTCATCCTCATCTTCTACTCAATTTCTTCACGAAGCGTCTCCATCAATCCTGCAATGAAGTTGGGAAAATGAGAGTTCAAACTAATGGCATGACTGAGATTGAAGAGGGGATTGTAGGTCAAAGCCATGGAGAAAGTGCAGAAGAACAAGAATTTTATTTAAGGGAGAGCTCGTCATCATGTAAATACAAACAGCGCCTCATGTACATTCGCATGGTTCAACATTTGATCGAGAAATGCCTCATATTTCATATGGGTTTTCGTGACTGTGTTCGCGTTCTCGCTAAACATGCTAAAATTCATCCTCTCGTGACTCTCACTGTTTGGAAAGGGTTGGTAAAAGAGAACAAGGACTTCTTTTGGGCCTATTTCTTGCAGATGGGGTCTCAATCATTTTCTTGCTCACAGGGAAACGGGACCTCTTATTGCTCTCACCGTTTCTCTCGTCAAAGAAGGATTACTGCAGTATGTGAGCTCCGACCGCAGAGTATTATGGCATCATCATGACAGTATTATCCCTCCGAGCATTTTCCCCCGCTTGGCAATCATTCATGTGAGTTTTGTCAAGATGTTAGAAATGGCCAGAGCAATTTGAAGAGCTATTAGGGTTGATTGTCAATTCTCTCAAGGCACTCGATGGTGTAGTTCCCCGCGGTGGTCCAGAACCGAGACAGAAGCCATGTTATCTATTTATTTTGGTTGCTGGACAATTTGTTAGTGGAAATGATATATTCATTATATGATAAGGAAGACAAGCAAGCGCTGAATTAGATGAGGCGGTGGGCACCTGTTGACACTACAGGGGAATTGGAGCTGCTGTATCCTTTATTCAAGAGTTTAGTAATTGAATTCTTGAAGGGCGAGCGGTATTGTTTGAGAATTTGCGAGCCAAGCTTTTGCTAGAAAAGGGATTTATCTGTGATTTAAGTCACACTGTGCTATCTAAAAAATCAAACAACTTCTCTTTCATGGCTTATGCGAAATACATGGCAGTTGTTTCTTCAAGGCACACGGGCTTATAAAATGACTAATATAAATGAAATGTCGTGAACGTTGTTAAGCACGCTGTTTCATTATTAATGTATGTATTAAAGACATGAAAGTGCTCTTATCAAATACGGTGATTAATGCCAAGTGTCGAGTAGTTTTATATGCTACAAGGCCGCCATTATTAGTGGCACAAGAGCTGGTTTTAGGTTAACTGGTGTCGTTAAAAGGGTGAGTGCGCATTAAATAGAAATAAAAGAAGGATGGCGCAAATGGCAGAGTTCGAAATAGATGAATTTCTTCTGTCAAGGTGGATGGTATTATTTAGATGTTGTCTTCTACAAACGGGGTAACGTGCCGGTTACATGCTCTAGCTGGCGACCAAGAAACTTCTCAAGCTGTAAGCAAGGCTTCATCAGATTTTGAGCTCAAAGTTTACATGCTGGGTGATGCCATTTCCTTTTTGAAGAATATTTCCTTGGATAATATCTCTGAAGATGTTGGTGATTTCCAGCCACAGAAGTTTTGGAGTGTAAAGAATTACCAAAGCACAAGTTAAATTCAGAGGGAGATTGTAAATATTCCAAGAACCATGGCTCTCAGAAGACTTGCGCTACATTAGATTACATTTATCACACTTTTGATAAGTATGCTATTAGCTCTGCACTCTGTAGCGGAAGTGTTAGGGGGGCGATGTGTATTTTGTGGATCAGGGTGCTCACATTGCATTAGATAATGGAATTGTGCGAGTCACCATATCAAAACCAGCGGGGATAATTACAGACATACGTTATGGAGGGCTTGACAATTTGCTCGAAATTCTCAACAAAGAAACGAACAGAGGATACTGGGATCTCAATTGGAACAGAGGATAAGTTTGATGTGCCAAGTGCGATATTTTTTAAAGTGGTCAAAGCTAACAAGGATAAGGTTGAAGTCTCTTTCCTCAGGCCATACAATCCTTCAAGCAGTTGGAAGATGGTGCCATTAAATATAGACAAAAGGTTTGTTTTGCTTCGAGAGAGCAGTGGGTTTTACACCTATGTGATATATGGGAGATAGGTTTACCAGATCGCACTGCTGCAGAATTTTTCATTCCAGATCCCAAGCCTTGCCACATCAACAAACTATTTCTCAATCATCCTGAAAGGTTCCGGCAATATGGCCTTTGGGAAAGATATTCTGAAATCTTCAAAGACAACGATTTGATATATACAGTTGGGACTAATGACTAGAGAGGAGATTGGTGCTTTGCACACACATGCAGGATTGAAAATGATGGAAGCTTTCGTCCCGCAACATGGCAAATAAAATTCCAGCTAAGAGGTGTGGAACAAAACAGTCTTTATAAGATTCGATTAGCAATTGCATCATCAACCAATGCAGCCATTTAGGTTCGATTCAATGATGCAAATATATATAAACCACATTTTGATACCATGCAATTTGGGAAAGATAATGCCATTGCTCGTCATGGCAACCATGGTTTGTACCATCTGTTTAACATTGATGTTTCTGGAAACTGGATCTGTCAACTTTTTTGTCTTGTACCCATCCAAATAGCCCGGGCTGAAAACAATGGATTACATCCTTTGCTTGATGGGTTTCAGATACCTCTCCATCACACTTATGTAGATAGCATATCTCTAGCAAACTTGCTCTGTTTTGGCTTATATGACGCTGTGTTGAGTCAGTGGGATGGTAAAATCATGGTGGTCTCATCAATTGCAGTTGGTTCATCTATTGGAGGTTTGTGTTATAGGGACTGTGATTCTGAATCTCAGTATAGAATAGGTGAAACTGAAGATTGGCAACATCAGCTATTCAAGTCTGTGAGAAGTTTAAAGGAAGACTGTGGTTTATTTAAATCACACAGCAGTTTTGTAGCGCGCTACGAAACTGCTGTAGGTGATGAGTTTAAAGTGCAGCGCAGCTAGTGTGATACTGTGAGCGGGAGTTAAGGAAGAGAAGCACCTGTCTATTAATATTACTTACAGCACATCTAAAACATGGCAGCATTCCATGCATGGGGTGATTAAAAGATTTGAGAACATGCTGCTATACTTTGGGAAAATGTGGGAGACAAAGACCGTGAAAACAGAGCATTCCTCTTGATCAATTAATAAGCATACACGTAACTAGAATCCAAAGCTAGTTCGTTATATGTACTTTCCTTCAAAGATACTTCAACCTAAACAGCCAAAGGACATGTGTCAAAAGCCAGAAAAGCATCATGCGACAAGGAGCAAAGATTTAGGATTTTGATTAAATGAAAACCATTTGTGATTTCAGTTTAGCCATTATGTAATTAATAGATTAGTTATGCAATAGATAGGGATAATGAATAGCCACCTTCGAGGCTCCCCTCATGCTGGAGGAGGAAGCTCGAGGTGGGTGAGTTTGCTTGCCTATATAGGGATACTTAATAGAAAAAGTGTGTTGTTTTGGGCCACTGTAAGACCTTTTTTGACAGTAATAGTAAAACAGAGTTATTCTCTTCTCAAGATTCTCGAAGGATTGTCATGGTCAAATGAAGTGATGATGTGTTATACCTTATGTTATTTTATGGTTTTGTTGTATGCAATCACTCAGAATTCATAATTATATGCTCTGACTTCCTGTGTATACAGCAAGCTATGTGTGGTGGAATATGTTTGACTTGCAATGCTAAGAGCCTTGATTTCTATGAGATCACTGTGTTTTTCTTGTCTACTTGATATTATAGACTCCATAGCCCAATGAGATATCTTTTGGTGTGTTTCCAACCAGTTATGTTTTCATAAGTAAATAAAGAGTTAGCCATCTAGTGTGTGAAGGATTTTATCAAGAGTTTTGAGAGAGCCCTCTCTGATCAAAGAGGCTAATCTTTGGTCTAAAGATAGGTTGAAATAGTTACATGAGACCATGCTTAGTTGCAGCCCTCAGTACTGGTTTTGTGATAACAGAAGGTATCACAATATTTTTCGAACAAGAACATTATCCTTGATTTCTTCATTGAGACCTGCAATGGAGTTGAAAATCTTATCTACTCAAAGAAAATATGAAGAAATATCCTCATCTTCTTCCGTTTTCAAGATTTTGAATTAAGCCCTATAAGATTCTAGCTTGGAATATTTTACCTTATTATCCCCTTCATAAGAAGTTTTAAGCTTGTTTCATATAGCATATTGATAAATTATGAATCTGGCAGACCACACAAAATGAGATTCTTAGCTATTGCATTAGATGTATAGAGTGTCTTCCCAGTTGTATCTATCATAGGAGTATCAGGAACTTGTTAATAAATCTCTATAATTTCCCAAGCATCGAATCCCAAGGAAATGAGATAGGTATCCATTCTTATCTTCTAGAAAGAGTAGTTGGATCCATTACTAAGGAGGTTCACTAGATGATATTAGTGTGGCCTTTTTTCTTGAAATCGACATTCCAATAATTAATTGTTCCTGAATGCACCCACTATGATACCACTTGTTAGACCAAAGATCGCGCTGAGAGGGAGGCTTGAATCATTGTAATGGAAATTTTATCATTTCAAAACATTTCATCAATAAATAACTATGTAGTAGTGTACCATAACAATTTTCATCATAACAATAAATGAAACCATGCATTAAGAAGACATCATCACATCAACGCAAGAGGACACAAGCTTTTACATGGAAACCCTTATGGATGAAAACCACAAATTTTTTTATTCTTCTTCTTCAATTAATTTACATAGATTTGTAGGAACCAACCTACTAGAGACACCCACTGCCAAGATGTGCAATCAACTACTTGGAATAGGCTACAACCTAATTGAGGCACCAACATTGAAAATGTCCAAGCACCCACTTGCAATAGCTTACAACCTTATTCAAGCACTAACCTCAAAAATTTGCAAGCTTCTACTTGTTGTAAGCTTCAAATTAATTTAGGCACCAACCTTAGTGGAGGCACCCACCTCCTTCTTCAACTTCATGTGTACCACTTTTCATAATATTTAAAATATGATCCACATGCTCTCAAAAAAATATAGGTATTTAAAAATAATCATGTTGTTGTTGTCACAATGTTGTCATACCCAGTTACAACTTGTTCATCAATCTCGTCACATAAAATTATTTCGAAAACCTATTATAGTCATATACATAATATTTGTTGCAACTCTCATAAGCCCCCAAAACACATAAAACTAATTCTAAACATAAAAAATATATCGTCAAGGATTTTCACACCTTCAAAAATGTTCACAACTTAATCTTGATGATATGCTTCTTCTGGAATAAAATTTGGTTTTATAATGACTCCAAAAACCATATGAAACCAAAAATTAAATTAATGGCTTGATAAAATAGCACAATCTGGGCACACTCTACAAAATGGAAAAATTATGGCAAGAATTCTATAGAAAGGTTGTTGATTTTTGGCTTAATCATTCGATAAAATGCATTTTCTTTAGAAAAATAAAAATAAAATAAAATAATCAACCATCTACCAATTCAAATCCTTGACCTCACGAGAGACAAACAATGTGCCAACCAATTGTGTTATACCATATCTCATGCAAGGAAGGATCATCAACTATATTGCCATTGCTTATCCACCTCACCAAGGCTGATCCACCCACATCATAGTGCGACAACATTGGGTCAATAATCCAATTAACAATTGTGTCTTAGACACACTCCATATCCACATCATAGTACCACAATCATGGGGTCAAGCCAATAAGCCAATCATTAGTTGTGCATTCGACACACTCCATATCCATGTCATAGTACAATGTTGAGCCAACAAGCCAATCAACCATTGTGCCTTTGGCACACTTAAAATCTATGTCACAGTACAACACCAAATTCAAATCCACATCAAAGTATGACATCAAACCAATAAAAAATTGTACCTTCTGCACACTCCAAATCCATGTCAAAGTACAACAATCTCAACAATGTTCCAAAAATCCGATCAATTTTTTTTCCTTTGGCACACTTCAGATCCACGCCACAGTATAACATAAAGCAAAAAAGTCAATCAACAATTGTGCCTTCAACACACTTCAGAGTTTCAAACCTGTGACCCGCCAAACAAACTCTCCTCGAACTAGCCATGAGGACTAAGATCTCGCATTGAGCTCTATGTTCAAAACCAATATACTTAAACCACAATTCAAATTATAATATATACTCATCAGGCCCCTTGATTTAAGGAATGAGTTGAATCATAGAACCATGCCATAAATTTAGGGGCTAGAAGTTATTGGTCATTTGTTTGTTAATGTCATCATGGCATCATACTCACCATGTGGCTCATTTTGAGTAGACCATGTGTCATTTAGATTCGATTTATTGGTCGATCAAGAGAGCCTTGTTGGCATGCCATGTGGTAGGGGTCCACTATTGAGAAATGACAACAATAAATTCCAATTTAATTTGTCCTTCAATTAAATTGAGAATTAAAATCAAATTTTATTCTCATAGCAACTTGTAAATAGTTAATTAAGTTTAATTAACTTAATTGGCTTAGGAATTTCAATTTGGAAGTCTTTCTGCAGTCATGTATATGTTCTCCCTAAGTTTTAGGGGTCCAGTATGAGTTTAAATTGAGTTGGAAATCAGATCACTTAGTTTACTAAGTTAAGTTCAGTTAACTTAGTTCCAAACTGTTTGTGGAACTAATAGAGAGTTAATAGTCAGTTGGTGCACTAGTGCATCCACAAGTGTCACCCTAGTTAACAAAAGATTCCCTCATCAGAAACCCATGCATGTTAGTTTAGAGAAAGACCCAGTTGAGACTAGAGTGCAGGGACAATGTACTATTACTGGTATTATTTACTGGAGTGTAAATATCATGCATGCATCAAAGATTTATCCTATGTTTGGATTGCGCAGTTTTGGAAGCATGATTTCCCTTTAAATACGGGCTATTCATCCTAGGACTTACACAAGAGATTAGGGGCTTGGAGAGTTGCAGAATTGGCTAAGTGTTGGCTAAGAGCTAGCTTGTGAGATGAGAGAGTTGAGCATGCTTGCGCGAAATTGTTCTAGTGAGAACAAGCTTTGTATCTTCACTCATATTTCTGATTTAATTCAATACATATAGTGTGGTTTTGAGCAGTGGATTTCCCCAGAAACATCTTGTGTTGTGTTCCATTGATTTATCTTCTTCTTGTTCATATTGTTTTCATCAATCTATTGCCTTCCATTGGTTGAAATTAGAAGTAGATTCTTGTCCTATGCTTTAGTAAATTGCATGAGCTTGTACATCTACAAGATTTTCTACATGGTATAGGAGTTGAGAACAAAATATTAGAGAAGATTTCAAAGTTTTAAGTTTTAGGTTACATGTGAAATTTGAATTTGCAATACATACTTCAGGATCAGCATATGGCGTTCTATGGTTTGCAACTTGAGTATTCCTTGGAAGGCAACTCGAATTTTATAGCCTGGAGGGATAGAATGGAGACTGTGCTAGAGGATAATGGCTTGAAAGAATTTGTTGATCAAGAAATTCCTAAGCCAACAACATTGGATGTACAGAATTTGGCCGAATGGAAGAAGTGTGTGGCAAAGGCGAGGTGGATAATCCTTGAGGGAGTTCGAGACCACATTGTCTCGAGTCCCCATGGAAAGGAAATTACGTATGCTATGTGGAAAACATTGACAGACTTGTATCAGAACAATAGTGACCAAAGGAAATTGGCACTGAAAAACAAACTTCTAAAAATCAAAATGGAGAAAGGGGAGACGATCCCAAAATGCTTGGCCAAGTTCACTCAATGTTGTGATGAAGTTGGAAGTGTTGCAATCATGGTTTCTGAGGATAATATGGTGAGTCTTGCTCTTTTAGGACTCCCAAAGAGTTGGCATAGTTATCAGGACTGTATGAAAGGTTAGAAGAAGCTTATAGATTAGGAACGACTGTGGTTGGATTTGTGCAGGAGGAGATCAGGAGGAACACCAGGTATGGTTCTTCATCAAAGATTGATGACGAAGAGAACTGTGCCTTAGAGATTAAGGTGAAGAAGGGGAAAGGGAATGCTTCCCATTCTAAATTGGATTCTTTTTATGGAGGTAAGAAGAAAGACATGACAAAATTTAAGTGCTTTCATTGTCATGAGCTCGACCATTTTGCTACAAATTTTCGACTCAAGAAGTCCAAGAAGAAGCCTTCATGAGGAGTGGCAGGTGAGGTTTTGGCCTCTCAATTCGAATTGTAATTTTCTCTCATTGCATGCATGGTGTCATCAACGATGGGAAGTGTATGGTACTTAGACAATGGAGCTTCATTCCACATGATTGGTGACAAAGAGTTATTTAGTGACCTAGAGGAGAATGATCTCTAGATGCATATCGAGATGGGTGACGACAGGAAGTATAGTGTTACTCGATTGGGCATGATTAATTTTTAGAGGGAGAATGGGGCTCCACTCACCTTGAAGAATGTTATGTATGTGCTCGGGTTGAAGAAGAACTTGGTATTTGTTGCCATTCTTGACGATAGAGGCTATGATGTGATATTCTTGAAATAAAAGATGTTCCTTCAATACATAGCCATGAGTCAAGTAAATAAAATAGGGATTCAGGTGAAGAATATCTATAAGCTGGAGGTAGAGGAGAGTGTTGTTTTGAGCACAAAAGTGGAAAGGGTGTAGATCCGAGATGTTGGTGAGTCGTGGCATAGGCAATTGGGCCACTTTCACCATGGGGCTTTGAAGATATTGCAACAGATCTCTAATGGTCTTCCCAAAGGTACGCTTGAGCAAGTTGATACATGCAAGGGGTGTACTTTGTGAAAATACACCAAGTCTTCCTTTCACTACATAGACAATTGAGAAGAGGCTATTCTAGAGTGAGTCCATTCAGATGTGTGTGGACCATTCTTGACAACATCCATGGCCAAACAAATGTATTATGTTATATTTGTTGATGACTTTTCTCGAAAATGCTGGATATTTTTCATGCAGAAAAGGATGAAACTTTCACAAAGTTTTGTGAGTTTAAAGCATTGGTGGAGAAAGAGTCAGGCAAGAAGGTTAAATATCTACAAAGTGATAATGGTGGTGAGTATGTCTTAAATGGGTTTAATAAATTATGTGTAGTAGAAGGGATTAAATGGGAGTTGATGACACCGCATAACCCTCAGTAGAATGGGGTGGCCGAGAGGAAGAACAAAAGCATAGTAGGGGCAGCAAGGGTGATGCTTCATGATCAGGGCCCACCGCTACACTTGTGGGTTGAGGCATGCAACACAATGGTTTATGTTCATAACCGTATCCCACATCTCATACTTAAGATGAAGACATCAGAGGAGGCTTATTCTAGTAAGAGGCCATATGTTGGTCAGTTCAAGATTTTTGGATCATCATTATATTTCCATGTGACCAATGATGCACAAAAGAAGCTTGAGCCTACAATAGAGTTGAGGATATTTGTGGGGTACACTGATACACCTCACTACTATCAAGTGTACTTGCCGACCAGTAGGATGGAAGTGGTTCACAAGGATGCCATATTTGATGAGTAGAAGGCTATGCCAGTTTCCCTTGAGAGGGAGCTTGAGATACGTGTGGATGAGGAGATTTTATCTCCTAATGTTGAGGAACCTCAGATTGATGTGGAGTAGCCACATGCAGAGGATCCGAGAGTGGAGACATCTACTTAGGCAGATTCTTTCAGAGAGGGAAGAAAGTGCACCAGAGAGGCTAACAGATTGTTGGATGATGCATAGGAGAATGTGGGAGCACCCACTTCTTAGTGCAAGAAGAGGAGGTCACTTGAGTGGTACACTAGATACATGGCTCTTATGGGTGAATGTGTTGTGATAGAGCCATATTCCTTTAAGGAAGGAGTGCAACAATTGGTTTGGATTGATGTCATGGTGGAGGAGTATGACTCCATAGTTCGTAACAATGTTTGGGATGTGGTCATGAGACTGGAGGACAAGTCAGTGGTGAGCTCCCATTAGCTTTACAAAGTAAACCAAGCTGCAGATGGCATTGTGGAAAAGCACAAGGGTAGATTTGTGGCCCGTGGCATTTCATAGGTAGAGGGGATTAACTATGATGAGACCTTTGCTCATGTTGTAAGGTACTCATCGATCAGATCTATATTGGCATTATCGGCATAGATTGGTTGGAAGATACATCAGATGGATGTGAAGACATCCTTCCTTAATGGAATGATTGAGGAATAAATGTACATAGTGTAGCCTAAAGGTTTTGAGACCTTTGATCATGAGTCACATGCGTGCCAGCTCATGAGAGCATTGTATGGGTTGAAGTAAGCACCCCATGATTGGTACACCAGGATAGATAGCTACTTCACTAGGTTGGGCTTCACCAAGAGTGAAGAGGATGCAAACTTGTACCACATAGTGGTGGAAGGTAAATTGTTGATCATTGTACTTTATGTTGATGACCTCATACTAACAGGAGATGATCAGATGATCAAGTCTTGCAAGGTGGACCTTGCAAGAGAGTTTGAGATGAAGGACATGTGGCTCATGCATTACTTTCTTAGCATGGAGGTATGGCAAGGACATGGTGAGTTGTTTGTGTCTCAGGGAAAGTATGTCAACGAGATACTTAGGAGATTCCACATGGAGAGAAACAAACCCATGGAGACTCCTTTAGCAGGTAACTGGAGGAAGGAGGATGCTACTTCAGGGAAAGTAGTGGAAGATACTATTTACAGGAAACTTGTGGGTTCACTCATGTACTTGTTGAACACGTGACCAGATATGTGCTATGTAGTTAACCAACTTAGTCAAGCGATGGTTAGGCCTACCAAGCGGTATTGGAAGGCAAAAAAGAATGTGTTGAGATACCTGGGGGGCACTTCTCAGTATGGACTATGGTACATATGGACAGAGGGAGTGAATCTTCAAGGCTTCACTCATGCAGATTGGGTAGGGAGTCCATCCAATAGGAAGAGCACATCCGAAGGGATCTTTAGTATTGGGATTAGCGAAAGTTTCTTGGTACAGTAGGAAACAAATATCAGTTGCACTCAATTTGGTAGAGGTAGAGTATATGGTTGTGCGTCAGGTAGCATGTGAGGCCATCTGGACGAGGAAGATCCTGGTTGGTTTGTTTGGTCAGGAGATGGATCCAACTGTGATTTACTACAATAACCAGAGTTGTATCAAAATCTCTGGAAATCCATTTTTTCATGATCGCTCCAAGCATATTGATATTTGATATCATCATCTCATAGATTATGTATTGAGGCTTATTATGTTGTTAGATTACATTCCCATAGAGGAGCAAGATGCTGACATTTTGAAAAAGGAATTACCAAGATGTAAATTCGAGTTTCACAGAGACAGGATTAGGGTAGCTGATAATCTCTTTCTTGTTGAGAGAGAGTGCTGAGAAATGACAACAAGAAATTTCAGTTTAATTTGTCCTTTAATTAAACTGAGAATTAAAATCGAATTCTATTCTCATAGCAACTTGTAAATAGTTAATTAAGTTTAATGAACTTAATTAGCTTAGGAATTTCAAGTTGGAAGTATTTATGCAGGCATGTATATGTTCTCCCTAAGTTTTAGGGGTCCAGTATGAGTTTAAATTGAGTTGGAAATTAGATCACTCAGTTTACTGAGTTAAGTTAAGTTAACTTAGTTCCAAAATGTTTGTGGATCTAATAGAGAGTTAACAGTCAGTTGGTGCACTAGTGCATCCACAAGTGTCACTCTAGTTAACTAAATATTCCCTCATCATAAACTCATGCATGTTAGTTCAGAGAAAGACCCAGTTGAGACTAGAGTCCAGGGACAATGTACTATTAATGTTATTATTCACCTGAGTATAAATATCATGGATGCATAAGAGATTGGTCCTATGTTTGGATTGCGCAGTTTTGGAAGCATGAATTCCCTTCAAATATGGACTATTCATCCTAGGAATTATGCAAGAGATTAGGGGCTTGGAGATATGAAAAATTGGCTAAGTGTTGTCCAAGAGATAGCTTGTGAGCTGAGAGAGTTGAGGATACTTGTGTGGAATTTTTGTAGTGAGAACAAGCTTCGTATCTTCACTCATATTTATGATTTAATGTAATACAAATAGCAGTGTTTTGAGTAGTGGCTTTCCCCAGATACATCTTGTGTTATGTGCTATTGAATTATCTTCTTGTTGCTCATATTGTTTTCAATGATCTATTAGCTTACGCTGGTTGAAATTAGAAGTAGATTCTTGTCCTGTGCTTTAGTAAATTGCATGAGCTTTAGAATCGACAGGATTTTCTACATCCACATCATTAATATTATGCCATGTCATCCTACACTACCATGTGGAGCTGTCATGAGATGCCACTTGTCCTATTATTGTCACATGGGTTTGTCACCAATACACCCACTGGTTTCCTGCCACATGTCATCATTTCAATGGTCTAATGGGGAAGGTTAAATGTCATGCATATTTTCTCATCATCCAACACTAATACTTTTGATCACCATTAGGTCAATTGAAAGATACACACTATTTAACTGCTTTAAATAATGCACAAGTTTGTGCACCCAAAGTCGTTGATGAATGTTGGATTTCCCCTCAACATGTGCAATCTATAAAAAAAATTGGCAACTTTACATAAATTTGGTGTTTTGGGTCCTTATTACAACTTCCAATTTTAAACAATCATAACTTCTTCCGAGAGGAGTTTTTCCAAGTGTGATATACCGTTGGAAAGGTATCAGAGAGGAATATCCAACCATATTGTTCTTAATCATTAGAACATAACAAATTTGACAAAAACTCAATAAATTTCAAACCTCCTTAACTTCACTTGATGAGGACATGCTTAAGTGATCCAACAATCAAACTACTTCCTTTGATTCATGAGTGACATTGCTTCTTCCTTAGGCATACACTTTGACATCAATGAAACTTGTTGCCATCAATTAAAACACTATGTGAAACAACTCAACTAGGGCACTACCATTGATAGTGATAAACATGTTGCAACATGTCTGACCTAATGAGATTGTTGTAGATCTTGAATTTCCACTCCATTGTTGAACTTCTTTGATTTTTCCTTGTTGCAACTCTAGAATATCTTGCTAGCTCTTTAGTCAATGCTTCAATTGTACAGTCAACACAAGTTTCTCACAATATAAAATAATGAATGAAAGTGGGTGACTAGTTAAAGAGGATGACTCACCTCTTGCAATTTGGTTTAACTTGTTCAAAGAACTATGATTATCAATTAACTAATCATAATCACACAATTTCTCATAACTATACAAGAATATTTGATTTCCATCTAAGAGAGCATAAAGACGCAGTTTCTCATATCAATTATGAACATAATTTTTAATAGGACAAATCAAGCATTCATTAGAAATCATAGACACACAAGATCTCATACTATTGATTAGCATAACATTGAACATCATTGATCATGGTCCGAATATGAAAATGTAATATACTTATTTGTATATCTTATACTGGCTAGTAATTGAAGGAGGGACTTCCACTCTGAACCCAACCATAAGCCACCTACATATCAAATTTCTTGTAGTTGACCACTCTCAAGTAAGATCCAATATCTAAGGAAATGCTTGCTCAAGGAATTCACAATGAAGGAATTGTTTAATGCTCAGAATATGGATCCCAATGTCTAGGCTATTTATCAACTACCCTCTAACATCAAGCACCAAGGTATTTTATCAATTGTAGTTATAGAAATCTCCAGAGTGGTTTATTGGTTGTTTCCTACCAGTAAGCACCACAGTGACCCAATCTTTCCTCTAAGTTCATTGTCGGGGGTTCACCCAAGATTTGGATGAGGTATTGCTTAGTATCAAAAATTGGAATCCACTATATAGTATATTTATAGTTGTATTTTCATAACAAGCACTACAAGGGTCTGATGTCCACTGCCTAGGTGGTTGATCAACTACTCAGCAAGAACCACAGTGACCTATATTCCATCTACATGTGGTTTATCAACTATACATAAAGATTCATAGTGATTCAGCCTTCCACTGAGCCTCTCACTAATACACATAGGCTTAACAACACAATTTGGTGGGCTCACACATAGTTTATAGGGATTAACCCAAAATTTACAAGGATTAAACTCACGAGTATGCAAGGTCAAATATTAAAGATAATGGTTTATAATATTGAATGCACGGGAGATGGAACCACTCTTCCCATTGCTTACATAGCATGTGCATAATGTTCACAGGGAATCTGATTCAATTCATAATCTTGGTATACCCATGCACAGGGCTTTGTATATCAACTCAAACACCACTTTGTCTTCTACTACCAATGCCCAAAAACTCGCCCACACACTAATGATTAGTTGAGTGCACTTAGAAGGAAGAAAAACTCAATACAGGAGAAAAATTAGGTGCACTTAATTAACAAGAGAGAGTTAAAGAGCTAGGAAGCCAAATAGTGAGACCCACCCCCCCTATTCTCTTCAGTTGTGTCTTTATATATTTCTTCTGAACATCCTTTTTTTATTTTTGAGAGGTCTCAAACCTGTCTCTTCAATGCGCTAGGAGAAATGGAACCGTTTTCTCCTCCACCACCTCCAATTAAATCTCATAAGTTAAGTGTTAGTGAGTGGATCAACTAAGTCTACACCAACACCTCCAATCACATCTCAGAAATTAACTATCAGTAAGTGGCATGATCAGATTTGCAAGTGATAGTTCATTAACTCCAACACTTAATTTTAGGGATGGTTTTGTGGCTTTCCAAGAAAGAAAAATCAATCAAACATTGGTGCTTCAAAATGTTTTCCTCTCCTTCAGTCGGAAATCTTAAGAATTAATTTTAAATGTTGAAAACACATTGTATCAGCTAGTCATGGCTCATGTGCCCATGTTGGCATTACAATCACGTTTTTGAATTACAAAAATTGAGCTAAATAAGAGGGTTGTCACACACACCCATGGCCCAAGAAAATAACCATGAGAAATATCTATAAGGCTTGATGAATACAAAGATATGAATATAAGACATGTTGAATGAGACTTTTGTAGAACACAACATGAATTCTCGAATGATATTCATTCCACCACACTAGGAGTCTAGAAAAGCATCATAGTGGGATCTAGTAGCTTCAATATCTTCCAAAAACCTTAGGATTTAATGGAATTGGATTCTTATTCACACCAAGATTAATGTTTATAGCCTTGCCATCAGATTGAAGGGTGCACCAGTTAACTATTTTTCTGAAATTCAAAGACTTATGGGACGCATGCAGTGTCAACCAACCCCATGCTCCAATTTGTTACTTTTCTTCTCCTCCAAGGCAAAATCTAAATACTAGTGTATGTAGTTGGCTAGTGGGTGGTCTTGTCCTAACAAGCTAGCGAGTTGAATATATCCCCATAAATTTCCTCCTTCTTCCTTTTCATTACCATGTTGCTTATTTCTTCAATGTACTTAGGAATACATTATAAATAAACGAGGCTTTACTAGAACTCTTATCTGTTATCCTTGTTTAACGATAGAATTTAGTATGATGTTACTTATTCATATACCACTTTCAATAGCCATGCAAGAATGATAATGGGAAGTCAATAACTTACAACAAGTATTTCATAGTTTTTCTCATAGGTAATTCATGCAGTACAATAACAAGCACCTTTCTTTACCTCGAGGACCAAGATTTCTTAAATGAGCCTTCAATTAGCCCTAAAAGGAGAAAATGATTAATTTCCACTGAGTATGGAATAAAATAAGTGAGGTGGCATTTATGGCATATTATGTACAAAGGTTTGATATGTGCATAAAGTTGTTTGTGCATAGAAATGGATAAGCGAAAGGTCAAACTATGCTTAGGATGGAATTATGTGAAATGAATGGATGTGTGGAAGAAGAGGTGTGTGAAAGGTTGGGTTATGAAATTCTACCGCACACATAAAAATGGCTATGTGTATAAGCGCAAGGGAAGTGGTGTACAGAAAGGTATATATGGAAGAGTGGAGATGTTTGGAATGTGGGGCAATGAGATGTTTCTGGACATGATATTCGTAGGAAAATGACTACTAATTGTAAAGTTCTTGAATATAACATATAATATAAGGTATTGGTGATGGTGTGGAAAATAAATCAACCACCTCTTGATTAATGGAGGAAACAAGCCAACATGTCCTAAGATACATTATATGGGCCTTGCTCTTATTGAGAAAACTTGGTGGAGATGACTAAAAGGAAAACAAAATCTTTCGGGAAATATTTAGCCCAAATAAGTGTGCTTTGGGAATTTTTCAACGAGACCTCATCCACATGGAAATGTAAATCTCCTACATATTTGATTTAGAATAGTGCTTTATAAGCAGAAAATTCATATAATAATGTAAAATCTAGAAAATTAGGGATAATCCCCCCGCTCTCTTTTTGGAGGATTCCTGACAATGGAGCTCCAAATGGAATGACAATAAAAAGCTTTCCAACATCAAAGCACAGTCCCACAATCACAAATGGACCACATTCAATCAATAATAGGATCAAGAGGACACAATCAACCCCATTAGTTGGTGGATTTAGAAACTTGCTAAGTTTTGGCCATTTCACACTTCCATGTAAGAAAAAACCACTTTCTGAATTAAAAATATTCATCAAAACAAGCCAAGATGTCCTAAGATGGGGCCATAAATCTAGGTATTATTACAATATTAGTTAAACATACAATCTATATATAATCAATAGGTTTATTGATCAATGGAGGAAGCTACACAGATTTGAGAGTTTCAATTGACATTTTAGAACCACCAAATGAGACCATGTCTTGAATATGGACCTGGTTGGTGGTTTCGAAACATCGACTAAAACTCTCAAATTTTTGGATCTTCCTCCATTGATAAACAACCTCTTTATTATAGAGAGATTGTATGATTAATTGATATTGTAACAATCCCTACATTGATGGCCCCATATTAGGACATCTTGGCTTGTTTTGATGAATATTTTTAATTGAGAAAGTGTTTTTTGAAAAGTGGGTTTTTCTTACATGGAAGTGTGAAATGGCCAAAACTTAGCAAGTTTCTAAGTGCACCAACTAATGGGGTTTATTATGTCCTCTTGATCCTAGTATTGATTGAATGTGGTCCATTTGTGATTGTGGGAATGTGCTTTGATGTTGGAAAGTTTTTTATTGTCATTCCATTTGGAGCTCCATTTAGGAATCCTCCAAAAAGAGAGCAGGGGGTTATCCCTAATTTTATAGGTTTTACATTGCTGTATGAATTGTGTACTTATTAAAAAACTATTCTAAATCAAATATTGAAGGTGAACATTTCGATGTGGATGAGGTCCTGTTGAAGAATGCCCAAAGCACACTTATTTGGGCTAAATATTTCCTGAAAGGCTGCAAAAGATGCCTTGTGTAGAGTGGAGTTGGAACTAATGGAGCTATCAAATGTGTCATTAGATGTAGTATTTTCATCTATGTGCACATTAGTCAGCATGTGTCTCCACCTTTCCACACAACATTTTCATTCTTAGGGGAGTGAATTGTAAAATGGAAATTACATGGTCATTTGAAAACAGATTTAATTGACCTTGATGAGGCATTATGTGGAGTCATTCCTTTGGGTATCATGAAAAATATTGTTGGTCTAGTAAGATTTGGTAAAACACAGTTACGCCTCATGCTTTTTGTTTTAGCAACAATTACATAAAGTTAAGGGGATTGATGGCAATGTTGTCTATATTGACAGAGAACACAAATTTAACTCGAGAAGGATGATTGAAATTGCGAAGACTTCTTTCCAGATATATTTTTCAATGAAATAATGGTGAAGGAACTTGTTGCCTGAGTCTTGGCTTTGCAACTAGCATCATTACCTGAGTTGAAAAAAATCCTGTAGCAAATGGAAGCAACCATTCCCGAACTTCATTTAAAATTTTTGATTATTCAGAACATGGTTGCACTTGTGTCAAGTTAACAAGGACAAGATTGGGCGACTCTAATAAATGATACAATATGCGGCCAAGTATCACTTGTAAAATTTGTGGCAGAATTTTCAAGGATACCTATTGTGATGACTAATCAAGTAAGACTGCAAAGCATGAAAAATGGAAAGAGGCTAAGTTACTCATTTAAATCAAAGAAATTCTTTGAAAATAACGTTGTCAAAAAATGTGAAATTGCACATGGACCATCCCATTAACCATGTAGGTCACAAAGTCGTAGGATTGAAGCTTAGAGATGTAGCTCTATAGTGCAAGCAACATTAGGACGCGACCATGCAACCTCACTCTTAGTTACATGACCGCATTTTGGAACCTCAAAGAAGCATCCAAAAGGAGCGACCACCACTGAATTGAAACTATGGGACTTGGATTTGAGAAGCCTTATTCTCCACCAGTCACATTTTTGTGTACCAGATGTGCGACTAAATCATCGACATGTCACAAAGTTGTAGTTTAAAGATTTAGGATACAGCTAGGATGTGCGACCCACACAAAAGGGAGACCATGAAATCTAATATAGGCGATGGATGCAAGCCACATTCTCAATCCGCAACTTACCCCAAAAAGTGTTCCCAACTATCAACCCAAACCAGTTTGCGTTTTTATTTATTGTATCACCAGAAATCACACTTATAACGGGAATAACATTTCCCTCCTGATTGATTTATAAGTCAAATGACACAAGCCACAAAATCCCTCATTGAAGATAAGAATCATTTCTCATAACTGCTAATCACACGCCCTTCACCTTCCAATATATGTATGTGACTAGCAAGGTTCTCTACGGAACTTGTTGTAGGTGTTGAGTCTTCTCATTGATCACCACTATGGTGCATTACCTTGGGATCTTCACCCAGTAATGCTATATCATGAGCATTGTAACCTATTTTCTAATGAATCATTCTTTTGTTCTTTCAATTTTCTTTTAGTGTTTTTGCTCTGCAAAGCTATGTGTTCAACCTTTACTAGCTAGATTCATCTATGCAGGTTTTCTAACACATTTACATGGTATCAGAGCCTGGACCTAGGTTCGATTCCCCCCAATTGCGTTTGAGGGGGGGGGGGGGTGTTGGTAGAATCACCGCACCTCTATGGAATCCGTAATTTCCACCCTAGGGATCCTAGTTACTGGTTTGTAACGTTTACCAACACCTGCGGGTTTTGATGTAATGGAAAACCTCCACACTTACTCCTCGGTGAACCACAAATTACATTCGTAAGACAGAACTGGAAAATTGTGATATGTGATATAATTTTGGAATTCCACTACCCACAGGTTGTAATTTGCATAAGAAATGGGGTTCAAAGATGCAACTTACATTCACAACTAGTCTTGCAACTCGTGGAGCCATAAATCACACTTGCAGGTTCTAGTAAACACAAAGTTATAAAATGCGACCTGTTAAGCAACCTGAATGTGCGACTATGTTGTTGCAAACTATGTTGTTCCCATAATCAATAAATTGGTTTTTCAAGATCATGAGGTTTGGGCACAATTGTTAATAAACTCCCCCACAATTACTAAATTGAAGGGAATTGTAACATAAAATGAAATTCATGGTTACACAAGAAATGGCAGTGTCAATTTGGATGGTTTTGAGAAGTGTTGTGACATATTTATCTATGCACCGTGCATGATAAAGAAGTCATCAATGCTATTCTTTGCCTCATTTTCAATAGTGACAATTTGAATGAGGAATATCCAAAACTTCATCCAATATTTCAAAGTACCCGGAAAAGCAAATTTCTTGTAGATGTGCTTGAAGTAATTAATGAGGAAGATGTAGCACCATTTGTCGATATAGCCACATAATTTGATGAGATGACTCACTGAATCATTGGAAAGCATTACTTTTGAACAATAAATGATGATGATGGGAAAAGGAAAGTACTTGGCTTGATGAGAAATGTGGTATTCAAAATAGGGTTTGAAAAGTGGGCATCCTACGGTTTAAATACATGCCTCTTAATGCAATAGGACAAGGAAGTCGCATTCAACAGTTGTTCATGAATGATAGTAGGTCCCTGCAAAATCCACCTTCTCTAACCACACTGTCATACAAAATGGGACTATAAAGGGGTCCAAATTAATGTTTTACTTTTAGTTTTGTTAGGTCTTTATAATACTAGTCTATCCCCCTTATTGTTATTGTTGTGCCCATGTATCCTCTGTATTGTTATTGTTGTGCCCTTACATTATTATTGGTATATAGGCTCTCATTATATTGTGATCCCTTAGACTCCTATATATACAAAGGAGGTATTTTCAATTGTACCATTAAAGGATTTTTTGTTTATGTAATGTAAATAAGGTCTTCTCCTCAAATATGATAATTTTTAAGACGTTGATCTATATTTTTATGAGCTTGTTGCATAACATTTGGTATCAAAGCTTTGGATTCTAGGGTTTCGCTTCTTCAAACAAGTCATCTTGGAATTTTCGCTATAATTTTTTTTCTACAAGGCTTCATAAGCTGACATTTTTACCACATGGATCCGAAATATTGGTGAACTTCGTGTAAACATTTCAAATCTTGGTTCACTATATTTTGGAGATATGATCTGAGGAAGTTAGGGTTTTTTGCAGGCTCTGGAATTCAGTCTCAAACAGGTGACCTAGGGAAAATAACCATAACTTTCATTTCAGGCATCATATTTGAATTCTATAAAAAGTGATGGAAATCTAACGGACTTTAGTTCTTTGTATATAAATTTTAGGGCCAAAGGTTGAAACAATGACACTTGGCATCCCATACAACATCGCTCTAGTGAACCAGTCCATAATCCAACCATCATTGGAGATTTGGCATAGCTCTTAATTTAAGAATCCAATATAGGTAAGACTTTTGGGGTTGGAAACAAGACTTATAGGGCTACCACAGGAAGAAATTTCATAACTTGGAGATACGAAATTACAGAGTTACAACCGTTTCAAGATTGAGCTCCTGAAAGCAATAAAAATGTGTGTATTTTTTAAAAAAATTTCACAACTTTTATTTGAAAACTTAGTTTGAAGAGATTCCAAGGGAATATTGAAGCATATATATCATCATTAGGTTCTAAGATTCCTCCCAAGAAAAATAATTCTACACCCATTAAGCCCTCTGAAATCTCTACTATGACATATGAAGAGGAAGAATTGAAACATGATATATCAAAATTATGGGACCAAGTTAACAATTTTCTCTCTCACAAAGGACAACCAAAGATGAAATAAAAGGGGAAATGGATGGTTTAAAAGTATAAATAAAAGGTGACATGGATGGTTTAAAACACGACATGATTGGTTTAAAAGCAGACATAGAAGGTTTGAAGGAAGGTTGGACAAAGTTGTTGCAAGAAAGGCTTCTGGGTGGTGACAAGGTAATCCATGTGTTATCACTCAGGTTTTTCCCCAAAGTTGTAAGAAAGGGAATATTTCTGAGGTAACCATAGAAAAATCTTTTAGATACAGAATCTAACCAGTCTGTATCCAGAGAGGGCTCTCTCTTTTTGATTTAGCTTTGTTTTTGAAGGTATTAGGCTAGTTATGAAGTTCAAGGGTTTTGTTTTGGGTTTGGGTGGTGAGATTCCATAGAACAGAAAGGTAAGACATAATAGTTTAGTCCATTGGGCATGATGGAGTCAAAGAAAATGGCTTTTTGGATTTGGTTTCTTAACAGAGGATTGCTTCACAGAGCAAGATAGTCAAACAGGGAACAAATGAAGGCTTGAAACAGATGGAATGGGCTCAAATGGGTGAAGGGAAGTTAAGAATCCTTCAACATATTGAAAGAGGGAAAATGAATGATTATTGACAAAGAGCAGTTAAGAATTCTTTACCAAATAATCAACATAAAAGAATAAGGAAACAAGAGCAATTACGAATTCACTGTTTACTCTAATTCTGAAGAAAACACAGAGAATAATAAAGACTAAATACAGAGTGCAGTCAAGCAAATTCTAAAATTATCTTTTTCTTTACCATTTAGATTATGAAACACAGATGATATAGTAAACCAGAAAATTGTAAAACACAAGATATAGCGGACTTATTGATCCGGAGGTTGATTCAAGAATTTTGTGACAAGTCCTTTGCTTCAATTCTTCATCTAGTAGGCCAGACAACAGTTGGTTCCAACAACTTTGTATTCCAAAGTATTTGGTATTACAACACAGTCTAAGAAATTCACACACCACAGACCACCTCAATACTCTAATGGAGGGGGTATTTATACAATAAAATATGTACAACAAATATATCATCACAACTGTGAGATAATATCTAGTTTTAACATAAAATAATTTACAAGTGAAATAGAAACAACTAACTGATGTTGTGCTGGAGGCAGGCCTTTAGGGTTCGGCTTGCAGTTATCTTCTGTAGTAGCTCTACGCCGACTGCCTAACTTAAATGATCCATTAATTATGATCTTCTTTCTTTATTTTCTTCTCTGCTGCTTTCAATTCTTCTCTGATGCTCTTTAATGCTGAACTGATACTCTTTGACTTGTTTTTTATGCTCTTTAATGCTGAACTAACACTGCACACCACTGTCTGGAAAAATAGAACTGCTAACACGTCTTCTCACCGCCTTTCCTTTGGCCATTCATGTTTCTGAAGGCCCACTAGCTAGGGTAACAAAATATCCCTGTATATCTCTGTTTATTTCCTCTATGAGCTCGGAAGTCCCTCGGTTTGATTTCAACTGTGTTTGAAGAGGAAGAAGCTGTAAAATGGAAGGTCGGCAGAATCTGTGAGCTCATTGCTGGAGATTTTCTGGTCAGAGGCGGTTTGAAACTAGAAAATTTGATTTCGGCCGATTTTACACCTGGAGCGTGCGGGGTGCTATATGCAGAAAAACATAACAAAAATTACCTTTTCCCTTTTAATTGGAAAAATGAAGCTTGGTGGGGATTTTTGCGATTTGAAGGACGGATGACGTCAGCAGAAGTATGGTGTAGATGACCTGGTAGGTGATGTGGTAGGTGATGTCAGCAAAGGACAGCTGACTTGAGCAAAAGGTGATGTCAGAGGATGACGTCAACAAGAGGATGGTAGTAAGCGGTTTGGCCTGCACCACTTTTGGGGTTGGGCGGTATCGGGCGGACGACAAGCGATCAAGCGGGAGCGTGACGCATGGCTTTGTGCGGGCACCAAAACTGTTGGTTCCCCGCGTGTTAACATTCGACGATGGAAGGGGTCACGAAATGATCGTCGACCCTTGGATGTGAGGGTGGAGATCTGACGGTGGATGCGCATGAAATATGGAAAGAGGTTAATGTATGCGGGACCAGTGTAAATAAACAATGTTTTTTAATGTTTCGGGTGCGTTTCTATTGGTTGGCGGGGTTTGGTTATTAGTTAGCCCAGATGGCTAATTAATACCTTTGAGTGCGCGGTGAAGGCTATGGTTCTGAACAAACTCCAAATAAGTTTATCAATTCCATTTTTGAAACGATGCTAAGGTTATATTTAACTAGGGGCAGGGATATTAATATTTAGGGGTTTTTCATATATTTACATAGTATGGGGGTGGGCAGAAATTTATCGGGATTTACATAATAAAGGTTAATGGTTAATATGATTTTTGAAATGAAAACACTAAGTATAACGTTTGGAATTTTTACATTAAAACTTAGGCCAAAGGGAATAAAAGGGGTTTATACAAGAAAGATGGCCATTTTCCTAAGAAAAATTAGGATTTTACTTAGGCAATTGATGAAATGGAATGAGTGGCTTTTTAGGGATATTAAGCAGATCTTAATATCTTGGGGGGGAAAATCAGTGAGTGTTTAGGGAAAAGTATGAAGGGGAGTTAGTTATGAAACTACCTCACTTGAGCTGCATCAAAAATATCTGCCTTGCACTTGTGATGGGAGTGAAAGTTAACACAGTTTTTGAAACATAATCCATCTCAGGTATCATTCTGCAACACCATTCTACCTACCCATCCTACTTTGCCTAGCATTTTTTCCTTCTTTCTTTGGGTGCACTTGGATTGGCAAACCCTCATCAATTTTTCTTTTCTTTGCATGGTAAGCCTACCTAAGTCTGCACTTATTACTTCCAAGGGCTTATATTAAACTGTTGAGCTTCTTTGCTTCTCTACCTATCTACTTATCTGCCAAGATTGAACAGTTTGGTCAGACTTTATTCTCTATCTCTAAAACATAACATTGAAACATGAACTAGACAAGATTATGTTGTTTGGACATTCACCAATTGTGACATAAAGTTCAACACGCTGCACACAATGATTTATTTACAGAAAATGAAAAAAGTAGTGGCATTTTAGACTTGCACACTTTCCTGGTCTTTATTTGTTTGGGGTTCATTTCTTTCACTTTTTTCTTTTGACCATTTTATTCTTTTTACCCTTTGATTTTTCTTTTAGGGCATACCCTCTTTACATTTTTTATATTTTTGAATTTTTTGATAATATGGAAACCTTTGCAACAAGGAAAAGGATGAACATATTACAGAGCTCAACAAGTCAATTATGAAATATGACACCTATTGGTATAGGAGTATAATGGTGGCTCCACTTGGGGATGGCTTTCCATGGTGGAAAGTCAAGAACAGTAGGTTAGATGGCCTTCTGAATAGCTTTTGCTATGCTCTGAAATTTCCCTTTGTTGGTTTCTTTATTGTATATATGACAGCACACTTGTGAAGCTTAGGGCCTTCTCTTCGGGCTTCAACTGCAGCAAGTTACTATCCAGTTCAAGCTGTGACATCATCAAGGATATAGTATGTATTTGTTAGATCAAAATTCATCAAACAACTGGATCAAAGTAATGTTTCAGCATTTGACCATTCACTGGTCCATCTTCTATTTCTGTACCATCCAGGCTCTTCAGAAAGTAAGTATTGTTACCTTGCAATGCGTAGATGATAAATGGCCCTTTCCACAGGAAGTCAAACTTCCCATGTTATCCTTTGCCTTCCCTCCTAGAATCCCACCTTACAAATTTGTCTCCAAGGTTGAAGTCTTCTGCTTTGGTCCTTTTATCAACATCTTCTCAACCTTCTCCCGCACAACTTAAGATGTGACCTGAAACAAAAAAGGTGTTGCAACTTTGAAACCAAATTAGTAAATCATCAAAATTTTAAGGCCTATTGATTGGATTCAAATATTTAAGGATTTATTTCATAATCTACTAAAACTGAATTAAACCAAACTGAAATCCTACCTACTTACTCTAATCAGCTTTCTGACAGCTGGTTAGGTAAAATGAAACAACCAGTGTAACCACTCAAGCATTATATACATTAATGACATGTGCTGCTTGTGCTTTTTGGTGTTTAAAATTAAGATCTTGCAATCAAATATAACTTTGATAACTTTTGAGAAGATAAGGAAATTCCTAATCTCCTTTACTGAATCTAGAAACTGTACAAAAGGATCTTGTAAAATATATACACTGCTCTTGAGCTGATTCACACAACTGTACAAATGTTTTGGATAGCCTAGCTGCCATAAAATTGAAATATCACTTTTACCTTTATCACCCTGCATGTTTTCAACTGCACTTTGTGATGATATTTCTACTCATTGCAATGTCTATCTTGTAAAACCATTATCCTCTTTATTTTTACCCTCATGGTCTGTTAATAGAGAAACATTATGATTGCTTTCATCATCCAACCTATCAGTGATTGGATGATAAAGGACTTGGAAGGATTGTTGAAACTTTTTACACATAGGTTCAAATGGAACTTCATAGATTTCAACAAGCTGCTCCTCCTTTTCTTTGAAAATTTTACATGACTCAAAACAAAGAGGCAAGGAATCAACTTGGATTATTTGATCATATGTTGCTGCTTCCAAGTCTTCTTCTGCAACCTGACATTCAATGGCATCTTGGGGCTGCAAATCTGGATATGATAAGTCTTGAACAAAGATTTGATTGCCCTCTAGATGGTTAATATCAAGACTTGTTAACATTTGATTTCTAATTGTATGATAGTTATCTCTGATAAACGGAAATGAATCAAAACAAAATGGTAAAGTTCCTTCACTGATTTCAAACTTTTCTATGCTTTCCTCCTCATCCTCATAGCTGAAATGAACATGCTGATCACTATTTTCAAGCTGTTGAACCTGAATTTCCTTATTCCCCAAATTAGCTTCTGATTCCTCTGTAAGGTTAATTTGGATTTGAGAAACGTAATAATCATCATATTGATCATATATGGGTGCATCATTAAGAGAAGTAATGTTATCAAATGCACACATTAGATCAGGGGTTTGCCCCTCCACATATTGCTCTATAAATTTGTCTTTTGATCTATGGTAGATCGAGTTGGTAGGAATTTTTTCATGAATATCAACCTTTTCCTTTTGTGAAGCAAATGTGTCATGGTGATTTTGAACAAACATTCAACTTTCATTGTGATCTTTTGAATCATTTCCTCTGCTTTCTTTATCATAATGTCAAGTTTTTCCTCATTCTCTACTTTCAACTTTTCTTTTCTAATTTTCAGATTAATTTCTACACCCACTGCCATGTTTTGCATCTACTCCATAGTTTAGGGGTTTCTTTCTCTCAGATGAAATTCTATCTTTGAATCAAATGCTCTAGGGTAATGCAGTAGAGCTAAATCAGGGGGAGGCTTTATATTTGATGGTATTGAATGATAGATCTGATTAAATCTGTCTAAAAATTGTTGCATTATTTCATCTGGATGTCTTTTCAACTGATTATATTCTTCTATGATCATGAGAAGATTGACTTTGATTATCCATCTATCAAGGAAGAGTTTGAGAAACTGTTGGAGATTTGAGATGCTTGCCTCAGGCAGGGTTTTGAACCAAATCTTGACTTTGCCTCGCAAAGAAAGAGAAAAAAGCCTAATACTAACATCCTCTTCATCTACTTCAAATAAGTTACGATAATCTTCAAAAACTTGGATATGTTTTTGGGCAGTGATACCATTCTCTCCATCAAACCTAGTGAGATAGTTAGGATAATCGTTAGGGAAAGCATGGAGTGTAGGAGGCAAAATGAGTGGTTTATACCTATCAGGAACTTTATGAGGTTGCGGAATATGTTCAGGGATTGGATGATTAGCCTTAATTTTTGGATTCTCCTTAGTTGAAAAATGATTTTCAAAAGAATTAGAAGACTGTTGTTGAAATGTGTAAGGAGATTCTGCATCTACATTTTTCAAAGGAAAATAATAAAAATTTAATCTAAAATCATCTCTAAAATACAATATACATTGGAAAATCTTATCAGTGAGAAAGAACATAATGTCCTGGATAACAATCCAAGTCAAAAACCTGATCTTTTCATACAGCTCTTTCAGGTTCATTTCTCTAGTGGAGTCTTGATTGTGAAATTGATGTGGAGTCGCTAGGTGGATGATTTTAACCTTTGTGTGTCTGATCCCTGTCCACCATCGCAGATCAGATCTAAACCTGTAAAATAGTTCTGAGGAAAAAGGTTTAGTTTTCTCCACGAAACCAAATTTTGAGTTTTTTATGATTATTTTGTTTGTTATGAATTTTCAAAACAAATTCTATGATTTCTTTAAGAGGCTTTAGATATGAGATTTAAACTTTCTTAAAGACTTTATTTGACAAGAGGAACTAATCAAGTATTTGGAACCAACTGTCCAATCCATAAGCTAGACCGGAGATAGACTGAAGTAGTATTCATTTACTTCTGCAATTGCAAAGTAAAAGCATTTCAAAGGCTACCTGGCTAACTTCAGGCTCCGTCTGTAGCTTATGAAATAAACAATAGTAACAAACAATTATTCAGATCCCTAGCGGAGTCACCAATGATGTTATCACTCAGGTTTTTCCCCAAATTTGTAAGAAAGGGAATACTACCGAGGTAACCACCGACCAATATTTTAGATACAAAATCTAGCCAGTCTGTATCCAGAGAGGGCTCTCTTTTTTTGATTTAGCTTTGTTTTTGAACATATTAGGCTAGTTATGAAGTTCAAGGGTTTTGTTTTGGGTTTGGGTGGTGAGATTCATAGAACAAAAAGGTAAGACAGAATAGTTCAGTCCATTGGGTATGATGGAATCAAAGAAAATGGCTTTTGGGATTTGGTTTCTTAACAAAGGATAGCTTCATAGAGCAAGGTAGTAAACAGGGAAAAAATGAAGGCTTGAAACAGATGGAATGGGCTCAAATGGGTGAAGGGCAGTTAAGAATCCTTCAACATATTAAAAGAGGGAAAATGAATGATTATTGACAAAGAGCAGTTAAGAATTCTTTACCAAATAATCAACATGAAATAATGAGGAAATTGGAGCAATTAAGAATTCACTGTTTACTCTAATTCTGAAGAAAACACAGAGAATAATAAAGACTGAATACAGAGTGCAGTCAAGGAAATTCTAAAATTAATCTTTTTCTTTACCATTCAGATTACGAAACACAGATGATATAGTAAACTAGAAAACTGTAAAACACAAGATATAGGGGACTTATTGATCCAGAGGTTGATTCAAGAATTCTGTGACAAGTCCTCTGCTTCAATTCTTCATCCAATAGGCCAGACAATAGTTGGTTCCAACAACTTTGTATTCCAAAGTATTCAGTATTACAGCACAATCTAAGAAATTCACACACCACAGACAACCTCAATACTCTAATGGAGGGGGTATTTATACAATAAAATCTGTACAACAAATATCTCATCACAGCTGTGAGATAATATCTAGTTTTAACCTAAAATAATTTACAAGTGAAATAGAAACAACTAACTAATGTTGTGCCGGAGGCAGGCCTTTATGGTTCGACTTGCAGCTCCCTTCTGTACTAGCTCTATGCCAACTGCTTGACTTAAATGATGCATTAATTCTTATCTTCTTTCTTTATTTTCTTCTTTGCTGCTTCAATTTTGCTCTGATGCTCTTTAATGCTGAACTGATACTCTTTGAATTGTTGTTTATGCTCTTTAATGTTGAACTGACACTGCACACCACTGTCTAGCAAAATAGAACTGCTAATGTGTCTTCTCACCGCGTTTCCTTTGGCCATTCATGTTTCTGAAGGCCCACTGGCTAGGGTAACAAAATATCCCTGTATATCTCTGTTTCTTTCCTCTGTGAGCTCGAAAGTCCCTCGGTTTGATTTCAACTGTGTTTGAAGGGGAAGAAGCTGTAAAATGGCGGGTCGGCAGAATCTGTGAGCTCGTTGCTGGAGCTTTTCTGGTCGGAGGCGGTCTGAAACTAGAAATTTGATTTCAGCCGATTTTACACCTGGAGCGTGTAGGGCGCTATATGCAGAAAAACATAACAAAAATGACCTTTTTCCCTTTTAATTGGCAAAATGAAGCTTGGCGGGAATTTTTACGATTTGAAGGATGGATGACATCAGCGGAAGTACGGTGCAGATGATGTGGCAGGTGATGTCAGCAAAGGACAACTGATGTGAGGAAGAGGTGATGTCAAAGGATGACATCAGTAAGAGGATGGTGGTAAGCGGTTTGGCCCGCACCGCTTTTGGGGCTGGGCGGTATTGGGCGGAGGGCAAGCGATCAAGCGGTAGCACGAGGCGTGACTTTGTAGGGGCGCCAAAACCGCCGGTTCTCTCCGCGTTAACGTTCAATGATGAAGGGGTCGCGAAATGATTGTCGACCGTTGGATGTGAGGGTGGAGATCTGACGGTGGACATGCATGAAATATGACGAGAGGTTAATGTATGCGGGCCTAGTGTAAATAAACAATGATTTTTAATGTTTCGGTCACGTTTCTATTGGTTGGCAGGGCTTGGTTATTAGTTAACCCAGATGGCTAATTAATCCCTTTGAGTGCGCAGTGAAGGCTATGGTTCTTAACAAACTCCAAATAAGTTTATCAATTCTATTTTTGAAACGATGCTAAGGTTATATTTAACTGGGGGCGGGGATATTAATATTTTGGGGGTTTTTCATATATTTACATAGTATGGGGGGTGGGCAGCAATTTATCGGGATTTACATAATAAAGGTTAATTGTTAATATGATTTTTGAAATGAAAACACTAAGTATAATGTTTGGAATTTTTACATTAAAACATAGGCTAAAGGGAATAAAAAGGGTTTATACAAGAAATATGGCCATTTTCCTAAGAAAAATTGGGATTTTACTTAGGCAATTGATGAAATGGAATGAGTGGCTTTTTAGGGATATTAAGCAAATCTTAATATCTTGGGGGGGGGGGGGGGGGGGGGGCAATCAGTAAGTGTTTAGGGAAAAGTATGAAGGGGAGATAGTTATGAAACTGCCTCGCTTGAGCTGCATCAAAAATATCTGCCTTGCACTTGTAATGGGAGTGAAATTTAACATAGTTTTTGAAACATAATCCATCCCAGGTATCATTCTGCAACACCATTCTACCTACCCAGCCTACTTTGCCTAGCATTTTTTTCCTTCTTTCTTTGGGTGCACTTGGACTAGCAAACCCTCATCAATTTTTCTTTTCTTTGCATGGTAAGCCTACCTAAGTCTGCACTTATTACTTCCTGTTATAGACATTTTTGTGCCTTACAGCATTGAGCATGAAATGTCCATAATCCAAGGGATCCAAAGTCCCTAAATGAGTTGTTCCTACCCCTAGAAGAATAAGGTCAACCAATGACAGCTTCTCCCAGAAGTTCTCCACCAAAAACCACTCAGAAACAGTCAATTCAAGATCAATTCAGAGGCTCCACTAGCTGTCTGCGCTGAAATGCATAGATTACACTGGCTAGGTGCACTGCAACGCAGGTAGAAGCACTACCAGGGTGCGCTGAGCGGGAAATGACAAATGGCAAGTTCATTCAACGAGGTGGAAAGACCCTGGAAGCTTCCAGAATCTTCTCCAATGACACTTGCCTCAATGAATTCAACTAGTGATGAGTAAGAGGTTCTCAACCTCCAAGTGGAAGCAAGAACTGACAGAAAGAAGCCACAAGTCAAAACATGAGCTGAATCATCCTCTCTGCTCACATCTATATATGGATCTCTCACCCAGAGGTTCAGGAGGCTGGAATTTTGTATTTGCAGAGAATTGCTGTTGGTTTGAGATTGAGATTAGTACATTGGGTGATTTATGCTTTGTTGGAGGAGAGGAAGGGATTCCATTGCTGGGAGGTAGATGCTGGATCGGGCCTCACTTGGTTGTATCTCCTCTTGGACTTTATTTACTCTATCAATAAACTATTTGAGTTTCTCCTACATGCTGTATATCAATGATGTTTTTCTATGCTTACATGTTTAGCTTAATCTGATCTTGAGCTTTTTATGAATGTATATCTGTATTTTCTTGTAGTTTCTCTCTCTTGTGATCTTGCAGGAATTATGTGAAGCTGGGCCAGTGAGAGAGCTGGGAGCTGGGAGCTACTGAAGAGAGGAGCAGTTGGATCAGCAAACTAGCGGAAGATACAGGTTAGTTAGATCCTTCTTCCTCATTTACGTCTCATAAAGAAGAACACTCGAATAAGTTTACTTGTTTGTTGCTAAGGCACTATCACCTCTTAGAGTGGGATAGGGGCATTCCGTATTGGATACTTTTCCCAACAACAAATTGGCGACTCCGCTGGGGAGAGTATCTTGTTGGTTTATTTGTGTTTCTGGTCTTGTTCTTCTCATAAACTCAGAAGTGTTGAATCGAAATGCACTTGCCATTTTCAAGTGCAAAGTAGAGATCTGCCACTCTAGCCCACTCACTGGGCCTGTTTTTATGATCTGAACAAACTGATCCACAAGTGCTCTAACAACCCTTTGTGATAGATCTTAGTCCTCCTATAAATCATCCTCCTAATTGTACCTAATTGATAGCTTTGATTTGGCCAAAAACTGTTGATTTAACTGCAAACCGTAACCCAGAACCCAAAAACAACTCTCGTTTCTGCTTCAGCGCAGACTCTATGAAGAGGTTCTGCATTTCAACATAGGTCCCGTGAAGGCTACCTGCGCTGAATGTCAAAACCTCTATGTTGGGAGTGCGCTGAACAGTCTTTGCCTTATGCAGCTGTGGTTCCCTGCTTCCTTTTGCTCAGTTTGATCTCTGTTTTTTGCAGCCTGTTATCAGTCAGTGTACCTATCTGAAACCCCTTTTCTTTGCCTCAATTCCGCCTCGGTTGTATAAAGAAACTATATTTGTTCTTTGTGTATTTGTTACATCATTTGCAGTTTCCCATTACAAAAGTAAACTAGTCATACTGTCGCCCTTAGATCTAGACCTGTCATAAGTGTCGTTTTGATCTTAGGAGTGGGTTTGTTTGTTGTTCACAGTTGATTTAGCTTTTACTTTTGTTGTTTGGTTTGAATTTATGCATTTCTAGTGTCGAAACAAGTAAATCATAAGGTGTCGTAATCGTCTTTTTGATTTTGAAAAAGGAACTTGTTTATGTTTTCACTTGGAATCGAATTCAAATTTATACAACAGCTTTCTTTTTAGGCATCAATATTAAGAAAGCGAAAAGAAATACATGCATTTGTGCATTTGCATTTTGATAGTTTGCATGCTTTGATTTAGGGAAAAGTGCATTACAGTGTGCTCTATGCTCTTTGAGAAAAGTTGTATCTTCCTTTTCCCGTTGTAGCTAGGATTTTCGTTGTTGAAAAGATATAAAAGCTTGCTTATCATCTTTAGACTGCATTTAGGAATTGTATCATACATCTCGTGGTGATCCAAAAAGGCAAACTTCTAAGAAAGATCAACCTAAAATAAATTGAATGAACTTAACAACGCTTCGTAACTTAACGCACAACATAGAGGTCTAGGCTAGAGATGTGTTCCGGCATCGTAAAGCCTGGTGACTGTCGATCTCGCTGATGGTGGGTGATTCCTCCTGAGGGACGATAGCGCCAGTACAGATTGTGCTCCCACGTACCGTCGAGTATATATTGGGAGACCCCTATAGGCATAAAACCTTTATCCTTAGGAAGCCGTGTCGGCCGCCCTACTGATCGCAATGCACTGAACACAACATTCAGGAATATTGACCGCCCGTACCTTAAAAAGTATTCTGCGGTTTTGCGAAAAGTTTGGCACACCCTCTACCTAGAACTCCAGAGCAGTTCCTTTTGGCCTTTTTCAGACTCTATAATGGAAAAAGTCCATCCGAGCATTTGTCACTTCGGGCTCGTTAAAACATCGAAGTAGACTCGAGTCATCTTTAGCTTTTTCTCGACTCTTTAAAATTGAAAAAGCAAGTTGTGTCTAAAGCGTCGTTAAAATTTATTTTAAACGGAACAATCACCCCTTTTTCCTGCGTTGATCTTTAAGTTGAGAAAATGGAACCCACCAACCAAGGAATTCCCCTTGGTGGAAATCCTAGTCCCTTCTCCTCTTGGGGAGATGTTGGTGCGCCCCATATGGCCACATTGTCGCTTCCAGGACTGACAATTGGCTTGCCGGTCTGGCTCTTCTCAACCAATGTCGTTCAGAACACCACTATTCCTGAACAGTCGAATCAACAGTTAGACCAGACCAAAGTTACCCACCAGCCTTCTACTTCATCTAATTCTTCCTCTCCTCCTTCCTCTTCGCTTGACGGAATTGGTAAAACAAAAACCAAGTTCCTAAGGAGAAGAAAGAAAAGAAGAAGAAAGAGAAGAAGAAGAAGGATCCAAAAGCGACTGGGGGCAAACAAGTGATGTCTGACAAAAATCCACACACAGCACTGACTAGGCCTAAATCGCCATGTGTCATATGTAAGGGAGACCACTTCCACAGAGATTGTCCCTGCATCCCTCGGATACTAAGGGACTGGTCTCCCCGTTTGCACAATCCGGTGGCATCAACCTCTAATAACCATGTTGAATGCATACCGTCAACTAGCGAGAGTGAAGTCCTTGGACAAAAAGGGAGAGCTAGATCTCCCTATAGACTGTGCGAAGGCAACCACGCCATCCACCGTTGTCCCTTCTTAGACGAAGCGAAAAGAGTTTTGGATGATCGTCCGGTTTCACCGTTACGACTTCCTCCTGGATATAAAAAACTCTTACCGAGTCCCTCGTTAGTCGAAAATCCAGCTGGCCCGCTCAAGTGGTCAGCTGAAGCGCCGGTCATTGAAGATGAACCAGCTGAATCCATACCTGACGAAAGTCTAAAGGTCGAGGCGACAGTTGACCTGGTCTTGCCTTCAGAGGATTTATCTTCGAATGATACAGTCACTGAAGAGAATAAAGATGACACCATCCAAATTCTCTTCATCAACACAGACTCCGACGAGCACGGGGGCACTCCCCCCATTCCTTTATTGCAGGAAGGAAGTTCGTCAGAGCGATACCCGGCCGTTTACTCGGTCCCACCACCAAGCAACCTAGTTGTCTCCTTCGACTGGAACCAACTAGGCAGACCCCGTTTGCCAGCAAGCATACCATTCAGAATTATCGTCCAAATATACAGAATGGTCATGGCTGGCACCATCATTGATGAGGGGGCATCTGTGAGTATCCTTTCCTCTACTACTTGGAAAGCGCTTGGTTCGCCAGCGTTTTTGCCTGAAATGAGAAATCTGACAGGCTTTGATAAAGGAACCAGTCGACCTTTAGGGATCCTCCCCAATGTGCCCATAACATTGAGAGGGAAGACTATTCAAATGAACGTGATGGTCGTTCAAGGACCCTTGGATTATAACCTACTCCTTGGACGAGACTATATATATTGCATGGGAGCCATCGTCTCCTCACTCTTTAGAGTAATGTGTTTTCCGCACGAAGGAAGAGTGGTCAAGCTCGTGGACCAGCTTTCATTTCCCGGATCAAACATCGCAAATAGTCATATACCATCCCTAAATGGTCTCTTCACGCAAGAAATGTCTCAACCCACGGTCCGTCCTCCTGATGAGCGCGAGTAATTCGGAGGGATATGACTGGAACCCAGGGGGCATGCGTCATGGTCTGCTTCGGCAGGAAAACTTTGGGTATAGGGTAGGTTTCTGCGGGAGAATATGACTAGTCTGTACCCCACCCTTGCTGGAAAGAGGGTTATTCTAGAATAAGATTCTTTTGTCAAAGTTATGTGAGTTGACAGACGAAGTCTCTCACCTTTGTCTATTTCGGTAGACATTGCCGAAGAAGTGTTTTGTTTGAAAGATTAATGAAACAATCTTTGGGTAACCTGAAAGAGGTAGGCCTTTCCTGGTAGAACAAATGTTTTACTTGCAAAATGAGGGGTAACCTTGAAATCGTACTTTATACCTGGGGGCATGCAAACCTTTTGGAGTGCAAGCAAGGGGCGACTATTTATTTTTTAAATTTTTAGGACCTCTAACCCTTTAAACTCGTAGGATTAGTCGTTTCCGAACTTGCATAAAGAAAGGATGTGGGGCAAAATCTAAATGTTGCCGTTTTATATGAGACTTTCTTATCATATGACTGGATAATCGAGCAGTTTTAGCACATAGTTCATGCTCGTTAAAAAATAAACATAAGATCGAGCAGTTTTAGCACATAGTTCATGCTCGTTAAAAAATAAACATAAGACTGAGCAGTGTTTTTCCGCGTTTAAGCTCATTAAAAAATGAACTATCTCCCTGTGAATAACCACCGTGAATGTAACATTATCAGCCATTAAAGCCTTGTTCGTGTTTGCACCGTCACCTCCACTTTTCCATTGGCCGATCGTTCACCTCCATATGATTGTTTACCCATTTTGAGGAACAGCTGCGAAGAGTGATTTCACTAGCCATCCTTGTGACACTGCCATGCTTGGAAAATTCCAACCCTTACCTGGAATCAGCTGCTAACCCGTTTTATCACTCGTTCCTCAAAAGACGAGTCTTCTTTAAGCTCTTTTCATCTGACTCGTAAAATATGAAAAGATTGCCGAGTTTTGGCCTTCCAGCTCGTTAAAGCGACCGAAAGTGCTATCCCTCCTCTAGATCTTAATCTTTTTGGACCTGAGGGATTATTGCACAAAAAGATCGAGCGCTTGTTTGTTTGGCTCGTTAAAACTATCGAAAACTCATCCCTTCTGTATTGTTTTATACTTTTTCGGACTTAAGGGATTAGATGACGAAAAAGGACTTTCGGAGTTAACTTTACGTACCTTTTTAGACTCTCTAAAAATGAAAAGGATTGAGTTATCTTTGTCGTTAGACTCGTTAAAAGCATTAAATAGCGACAAACTTGTCTTTAGACGAGAACGAGTTTCACTATTGCTAAGCTCGTTAAAACATAGCGATAGGTTTGCCCGAAGGGTAAATTATAGAACAAGCATATGTTATCCTCCTCAAGCTTGACAAAAATAAAGAGGTACTGGTCAGCAATGACTGGGGAAAAATTGGGAAGAAATTCAAAGAACTTTATTGGTAGCAAGTCACTCTTGAACATGACACTTCCACTTCGTGCTTGAGTCGGGTTGGGTTGTTTCATTCACCGGTCACATCGCCATGGTCTCGACATACCATCCACCTTTGGGGTAAATGCTACCAATCCATCACACAAGTGTCGCCGATATGTTCAAGAGAAGTCATCCAGAGAAGTCAACCGTGTCCCATCCACTACCATACAGTATCCTTCATCCTTTCATGACCGCCACCCTGAATCATATGTCATCAGATCGTTTTCACCTCCATCAAAATCATTTGCTCCGTTCCATGTCACTAATGTGGGATACATTAAGGCCCTCCTTTGACGGATCGCTTCTTGTCGACATCAGCTCATTATCCAAGAAGTTGATCTAGGAACAACCCCTTCAGTACTTTGAAGCTTGCATGCCTCAATGGCAAGTTTCTCACTTCCGGCGACAGGTATACATCAATGGCCTTCGACCAAAAGATTTTGCGTGGTGTTCGACGCCAAGTCCTTTATTCACACCACGTGAATTGTACTGCAGTACCTTGAGGGTCATTATCATTATCGGTGATTCCTCTCGCGCTTGTTAACGGTTTACCTCATTGACCGGTAATCAAGCGATGTCTTTCCATGTTCGACTTCAGAACATTTCTCACATGGATCGACTTGTACTTAGAGTGAAGATCGGAGGAGATTGAAGACCCCGGATCTAGTTTCATCAATCCGAGCTGCGATATATATTCAGGAAAAATAAAGACATTGACATGTACAACATTACAACAGATAATCATCCTACCGAAAGGATGATGATTTCATCAAAATCATTAGTCTACCATCAAACGATTGTCTGTTCTATGTACAGAAAAATGAATTTATAAAGCTGAGCATGGGAATGCCCACCTCAGCTAGATCATGAAAGCAGTATGAAAAATAATGTATTGTATTGTATCTTATTACAGGTCTCCTCCTGGCATTGGAAGAACTTTGGATCCTTAATAAAGCATTTCACCCGATAAACGACCTCATACTTTAGGGGGCAACTGTTATAGACATTTTTGTGCCTTACAGCATTGAGCATGAAATGTCCATAATCCAAGGGATCCAAAGTCCCTAAATGAGTTGTTCCTACCCCTAGAGGAACAGGGTCAACCAATGACAGCTTCTCCCAGAAGTTCTCCACCAAAAACCACTCAGAAACAGTCAATTCAAGATCAATTCAGAGGCTCCACTAGCTGTCTGCGCTGAAATGCAGAGATTACACTGGCTCGGTGCACTACAACACAGGTAGAAGCACTACCAGGGTGCGCTGAGCGGGAAATGACAAATGGCAAGTTCATTCAACGAGGTGGAAAGACCCTGGAAGCTTCCAGAATCTTCTCCAATGACACTTGCCTCAATGAATTCGACTAGTGATGAGTAAGAGGTTCTCAACCTCCAAGTGGAAGCAAGAACTGACAGAGAGAAGCCACAAGTCAAAACATGAGCTGACTCATCCTCTCTGCTCACATCTATATATGGATCTCTCACCCAAAGGTTCAGGAGGATGGAATTTTGTATTTGCAGAGAATTGCTGTTGGTTTGAGATTGAGATTAGTACATTGGGTGATTTATGCTTTGTTGGAGGAGAGGAAGGGATTCCATTGCTGGGAGGTAGATGCTGGATCGGGCCTCACTTGGTTGTATCTCCTCTTGGACTTTATTTACTCTATCAATAAACTATTTGAGTTTCTCCTACATGCTGTATATCAATGATGTTTTTCTATGCTTACATGTTTAGCTTAATCTGATCTTGAGCTTTTTATGAATGTATATCTGTATCTTCTTGTAGTTTCTCTCTCTTGTGATCTTGCAGGAATTCTGTGAAGTTGGGCTAGTGATAGAGCTGGGAGTTGGGAGCTACTGAAGAGAGGAGCAGTTGGATTAGAAAACTAGCGGAAGATACATGTTAGTTAGATCCTTCTTCCTCATTTACATCTCATAAAGAAGAACACTTGAATAAGTTTACCTGTTTGTTGCTAAGGCACTATCACCTCTTAGAGTGGGATAGGGGTATTCCGTATTGGATAATTTTCCCAACAACACTTCCAAGGGCTCAGATTAAACTGTTGAGCTCCTTTGCTTCTCTACCTATCTACTTATCTACCAAGATTGAACAGTATGGTCAGACTTTATTCTCTATCTCTAAAACATGAAATTGAAACATGAACTAGCCAAGATTATGCTGTTTGGCCATTCATCAATTGTGGCATAAAGTTCAACAAGCTGCGCACAATTCTTTATTTATAGAAAATGAAAAAAGTAGTGGAATTTTGGACTTGCACACTTTCCTGGTCTTTATTTGTTTGGGGTTCATTTCTTTCACTTTTTTCTTTTGACCATTTTATTCTTTTTACCCTTTGATTTTTCTTTTAGGGCATACCCTCTTTACATTTTTTACATTTTTTTATTTTTTGATAATATGGAAACCTTTGCAACAAGGAAAAGGATGAACATATTACAGAGCTCAACAAGTCAATCATGAAATATGACACCTATTGGTATAGGAGTATAATGCCATGAAAATCATGATAAGGACAAAAGGAATATGAATTACAATTTTAGAGACTCCAATGTGGGGTTTAAGAACCACCACATTCCAAAGATCGATATGAGGAAGTTTGAGGGCAAGGATCCGGTAACATGGATACTACAGATGGAGAAATAATTTGATCTATATGATGTGCAACCCTCATAAAAGGTACATATTGGATCTTTATATTTAGAACCCAATCGATTTGTATGGTATAGATGGATTTGTTATCATAAAAATCTTGTCACCTGGTAATTTTTATGGAGGAAAAGATAGCACATTATGAAGATACAAAGAGAAACACCTTCTTTAACCAATTGATAAATCTCAAACAAAAGGGTTCAATGGCGGAGAACATTGAAGACTTCCAAAAATTGTATATTAGAGTAATCGATATTCCAAAGGAGCATAAGAATGATGTATTCATAGGGAATTTAAAAGATAACGTCCAATGTGAGTTTAACTTTTGGGAACCTGATTCATTGGAGAAGGCATTTAGGGTGGCAAGAAAAGTTGAAAGAAAACATATGGCAACAAGGAAGTCTACCACTCACAACTATAAAGGTGGAAGTGTTGTTGCTACTAGTCTTCTAGAACCTACAAGCTCAACACCACAACGATTGGAGGAAAAAAGAGAAAAAGGGTTTTGTTACAATTGTGATAGAAATACACTAAATGTAATAGTCGTGGTGAAAATTCCACGTAATAAAAGTTAATAAAGGAAAAAAATAATAACCATGATTGATGGGACACTTATTCCAAGCTGAATGTTGGGAACAACATCCTAGTGTGGGTGTTTATTTGGTTTACTATGACTAAGGAAACTTAAAAAGGGAATGGAAAAGGATTTAGAAAGGAAAAAGGACATTTTTGGCACAATTATTTATGAAAATAATGAAAATTAGGAGAAGAGGAAGGTGAAAGGTCACATGTTGCATGTGAGGAGGAAAATGAAGGAAAATAATAAAAAATGAAGAAAATAGAGGCCTAATTGGTAAAAAGGCTTATGAGGATTAGTTGATACCTTTTGTCAGTTAAGTTTTGGAGCTCTCTCATTATTCTCTCTCTCTCTCTCTCTCACTCTTGTACACATACATTTTTATTGGAGCACTTTGGCATTAGATCAAGAAGCGAAAAGAAGGCAAGAGGAAGGAGAAAGCAAGGAAGAGCAGGATCAAGCAGCTACAACATGAATCTTTATAGGTATCGATTTGCATGTGTGATTAACTTGCTACATTTGGCATGCATGGTATTTCTTGTGGTTTTTTTCTGTCATGGCATGGGTTTTTCTAGGTGTGACAATGTTTTCAACCTAGCCTTTCCATTTTTGGATAGCCATGCTGTGATGGGGTTCTCATGTTTTGGTTGAGCTGGATTGTCGGATGGATTCGAAGCTGAGTGAGGTGGATCTTTGAAAGAAAGAACACATGGCCTAGTAATGCCTGAGCTGGACTCTGGAATGTAGTAAAGCCACTAGCATAGGGACCCCTGAACTGGATTGTGGATTGCGGTAAGGCCACTAGCATAGGACCCCTGAACCAGACTGTGGGTTGTGGTAAAGCCAGGTATTGTGTGCCTCAGTGGGCCTAGGAATCCTTGATTAATTAATGGTGTGATATACGGTAAATCTTAGAGGTGGTTTTCCTTTATTAGCATAGGAATCCTTGCCGGTGAATGGCGGGTTATACGGTAAATCCTAGAGGGTGGAGTCTCAATTATGTTGAAAGGTGCAACTAGGTTCAGTCTTCATAATGACATGTAATTGTGATTTTTGTAAATGATATAAAGAAGAAAAATAAAATTATTAGTGTAATACTTGCTTCATGGGTTTCATGAGAAAGTGATTTTATTTTCAGATGGCTCCCATTGTGAGCCTTTAGGATTTGTCAAAAAGAGTCAATGTCATGTATGAAAAACCCTTCTTGGGCATGTTACAATGTATATAAGTCAATAGGATTGTCAAGTAGCCCTCCAAGACAAGCACAAGTTATCCTTCTTCATGTCGGCTTCAAGATGAAGTAGAAAATTCATGTCGGATCAACTAAATTAGAGATACATCCCTTCATAAGATCATGTTGGACTATATTCATAGGAAGAATACTAGAAATATGAAGCTCAACCTATTCCATAGAGTATAAGTTTGGATTACCTCTAGAATTCAGATGACTATTTCAGAGAACAAGTTTCGGTGCCATAACATAGAAACACAATTCGGATAAGGGTATAGAAACCATAGTTTTGTGAGAAGACTACAGTTTGGTGCCATTAGAATACTCCAGTTCGGTAATATGAGAAGGCTATTGTTCAGTGCTATGCCAACTTCACAAATTTGGTATTCCCATAGTCCAGTACTATCACAGTTTGGGTGAAATTTCTATTTTGATGCCACTTCAATGAAAGGGTCTCGGTGCAACCAGAGAAAGAAGGATAATGTGCTATCACAGTCTTAACTTCGATCAAGTCACAGTCTCGGTGATATCATAGTTTGGTTATACAAGTGATAAGATCTTGGTAGTATTACAGTAATGAATATCTCAATGAAGTGGCCAATTAATCCCTTTGAGTGCGCAGTGAAGGCTATGGTTCTTAACAAACTCCAAATAAGTTTATCAATTCCATTTTTTAAATGATTCTAAGGTTATATTTGACCGGGGGCAGGGATATTAATATTTTGAGGTTTTTCATATATTTACATAGTATGGGGGTGGGCATCAATTTATCGGGATTTACATAATAAAGGTTAATGGTTAATATGATTTTTGTAATGAAAACGCTAAGTATAATGTTTGGAATTTTTACATTAAAACTTAGGCTAAAGGGAATAAAAGGGGTTTTTATAAGAAAGATGGCCATTTTCCTAAGAAAAATTGGGATTTTACTTAGGCAATTGATGAAATGGAATGAGTGGCTTTTTAGGGATATTAAGCAGATCTTAATATCTTGGGGGGGGGGGGGAATCAGTAAGTGTTTAGGGAAAAGTATGAAGGGGATTTAGTTATGAAACTACCTTGCTTGAGTTGCATCAAAAATATCTGCCTTGCACTTGTGATGGTAGTGAAAGTTAACACATTTTTTGAAACATAATTCATCCCAATTATCATTCTGCAACACCATTCTGCCTACCCAGCCTACTTTGCCTAACATTTTTTTCCTTCTTTCTTTGGGTGCACTTGGACTAGCAAACCCTCACCAATTTTTCTTTTCTCTGCATGGTAAGCCTACCTAAGTCTTCACTTATTACTTCCAAGGGCTTAGATTAAATTGTTGAGCTCCTTTGCTTTTCTACCTTTCTACTTATCTGCCAAGATTGGACAGTTTGGTCAGACTTTATTCTCTATCTCTAAAACTTGAAATTGAAACATGAACTAGCCAAGATTATGCTGTTTGGCCATTCATCAATTGTGTCATAAAGTTCAAAAAGCTGCACACAGTGCTTTGTTTACAGAAAATGAAAAAAGTAGTGGCATTTTAGACTTGCACACTTCCTGGTCTTTATTTGTTTGGGGTTCATTTCTTTCACTTTTTTCTTTTGACCATTTTATTCTTTTTACCCTTTGATTTTTCTTTTAGGGCATACCCTCTTTACATTTTTTACATTTTTTTATTTTTTGATAATATGGAAACCTTTGCAACAAGGAAAAGGATGAACATATTACAGAGCTCAACAAGTCAATTATGAAATATGACACCTATTGGTATAGGAGTATAACAGTGGCTCCACTTGGGGATGGCTTTCCCTAGTGGAAAGTCAAGAACAGTAGGTCAGATGGCCTGCTGAATAGCTTTTGCTATGCTCTAAAATTTCCCTTTGTTGGTTGCTTTATTGTATATATGATAGCACACTTGTGAAGCTTAGGGCCTTCTCTTCGGGCTTCAACTGCAGCAAGTTACTATACAGTCCAAACTGTGACATTATCAAGGATATAGTATGTATATGTTAGAGTCAAAATTCATCAAACAACTGGATCAAAGTAATGTTTCAGCATTTGACAATTCACTTGTCCATCTTCTATTTCTGTACCATCCAGGCTCTTCAGAAAGTAAGTATTTTTCCCTTGCAATGCCTAGATGATAAATGGCCCTTTCAACAGGAAGTCAAACTTCCCATGTTATCCTTTGCCTTCCCTCCTGAAATCCCACCTTACAAATTTGTCTCCAAGGTTGAAGTCTTCTGCTTTGGTCCTTTTATCAACATCTTCTCAACCTTCTCCTGCACAACTTAAGGTCTGACCTGAAACAAAAAAGGTGTTGCAACTTTGAAACCAAATTAGTAAATCATAAAAATTTTAAGGCCTTTTGATTGGATTCAAATATTTAAGGATTTATTTCATAATCTACTAAAACAGAATTAAATCAAACCGAAATCCTACCTACTTACTCTAATCAGATTTCTGACAGCTGGTTAGGTAAAATGAAACAACCAGTGTAACCACTCAAGCATTATATACATTAATGACCTGTGTTGCTTGTGCTTGTTGGTGTTTAAAATTGAGATCTTGCAATCAAATATAGTTTTGATAACTTTTGAGAAGATAAGGAAATTCCTGATCTCCTTTACTGAATCTAGAAACTGTACAAAAGGATCTTGTAAAATATATACACTGCTCTTGAGTTGATTCAAACAACTGTACAAACTACTCATTGTAATGTCTGTCTTGTAAAACCATTATCCTCTTGATTTTTACCCTCATGGTTAATTAATAGAGAAACATTATGATTGCTTTCATCATCCAACCTATCAACGATTGGATGATAAAGGACTTGGAAGGATTGTTGCAACTTTTTACACATAGGTTCAAATGGAACTTCATAGATTTCAACAAGCTCCTCCTCCTTTTCTTTGAAAATTTTACATGACTCAAAACAGAGAGGCAGGGAATCAACTTGGATTATTTGATCATATGTTTCTGCTTCCAAGTCTTCTTCTGCAACCTGACATTCAATGGCATCTTGGGGCTGCAAATCTGGATATGATAAGTCTCGAACAGAGATTTGATTGCCCTCTAGATGGTTAATTTCAAGACTTGTTGACATTTTATTTCTAATTGTATGATAGTTATCTCTGATAAACTGAAATGAATCAAAACAAAATGGTAAAGTTCCTTCACTGATTTCAAAATTTTCTGCGGTTTCCTCCTCATCCTCATAGCTGAAATGAGCATGCTGATCACTATTTTCAAGCTGTTGAACCTGAATTTCCTTATTCCCCAAATTAGCTTCCGATTCCTCTGTAAGGTTAATTTGGATTTGAGAAACATAATCATCATCATATTGATCATATATGGGTGCATCATTAAGAGAATTAATGTTATCAAATGCACACATTAGATCAGGAGTTTGCCTTCCACATATTGCTCTATAAATTTGTCGTTTGGTCTATGGTAGATCGAGTTGGTAGGAATTTTTTCGTGAATATCAACCTTTTCCTTTTGTGGAAGCAAATGTGTCATTGTGATTTTGAACAAAACATTCAACTTTCATTGTGATCTTTTGCATCATTTCCTCTGCTTTCTTTATCAAAATGTCGAGTTTTTCCTCATTCTCTGCTTTCAACTTTTCTTTTCTAATTTTTAGATTAACCTCTACATCCACTGCCATGTTCTGCATCTGCTCCATAGTTGAGGGGTTTCTTTCTCTCGGATGAAATTCTATCTCTAAATCAAATGCTCTAGGGTAATGCAGTAGAGCTGAATTAGGGGGAGGCTTTATATTTGATGGTATTGAATGATAGATCTGATTAAATTTGTCTGAAAATTGTTGCACTGTTTCGTCTGGATGTCTTTTGAACTGATTATGTTCTTCTATGATCATGAGAAGATTGACTTTGATTATCCATCTATCAAGGAAGAGTTTGAGAAACTGCTGGAGATTTGAGATGCTTGCCTCAGGCAGGGTTTTGAACCAAATCTTGCCTTTTCCTCGCAAAGAAAGAGAAAAAATCCTAATACTAACATCCTCTTCATCTACTTCAAATAAGTTAAGATAATCTTCAAAAACTTGGATATGTTTTTGGGCAGTGATACCATTCTCTCCATCAAACCTAGGGAGATACTTAGGATAATCGTTAGGGAAAGCATGGAGTGTAGGAGGCAAAATGAGTGGTTTATACCTATCACAAACTTTATGAGGTACCGCAACATGTTCAGGGATTGGATGATTAGTCTTAATTTTTGGATTCTCCTTAGTTGAAAAATGATTTTCAAAAGAATTAGAAGACTGTTGTTCAAATGTGTAAGGAGATTTTTCATCTACATTTTTCAAAGGAAAAAAATAAAAATTTAATCTAAAATCATCTCTAAAATACAATATACATTGAAAAATCTTATCAATGAGAAAGAACATAATGTCCTAGATAAAAATCCAAGTCAAAAGCATGATCTTTTCATACAGTTCTTTCAAGTTCATTTCTCCAGTGGAGTCTTGATTGTGAAATTGATGCGGAGTCTGTTAACACTCAGGTTGTTCCCTTTGACTCCCAAGGGAATACTGCGAGGTAACCACTAACCAATCTTTGGGTCACGGGTTCTAGCCTACCTATGACCAGAGAGGGCTCTCTCTTTATGATTTAACTTTGTTTATATAATATTTTAGGCTAGTTATGATGCTCAAGGTTTTGTTTGGAATTTTGCTGGATGATGATTTCAGTCAAGATAGATATATGTTTATCGAGGTGCTCTAGGCCATTGGGCATGGAGTCAGTGATGCTTAAATTGCTTGATATGTCTGAGTTGACACAATAGTGATGCTGCAGAGCCAGATAAGTGTCTAAGAAACAATTCTTTAAATCTGTGATTGGGTGTGATGTAATCAGGGCATGAAAGGCAATTAAGGATCTTTCAGTAATCTGATATGGAGAACAGTGGGAATATTATTTAGGAGCATTGAAGAATTCCTATATAACATTCATATTTATAGAATTGATGTAAACATGAGCAACTAAGAATTCATGTTCATTATTAATTCTGAAGAAAACATTTTCAGCAACAGAGATTGAGCACAAGGTGTAACCAAACATTTCCTGTACTATTCCTTTTCTCTATTGTTAGATTGGTGAAACATGTGTATGATTCAAACAAACATAAGAAGATAAAACATAGATTGAGAAAACTTATTGTTCCATTAGACAGCACAGGAATTCTGCAACAACACGCAGAGCATCATCAAGACATCAAACATCCAAGAAATCACTAAGCTTTTCTAGCCTCTTGCATTAGATTATCTGAAAGTATACAATACATTTGCCTTAGAGTGAAAATCACCAACCCCTAATACGTTGCCAGGGGAGGTATATATACAAAATTTACATCAGAAAATATCTAGCTAATGAGTTAATGGCTCATTAATATCGTGCCAACTCCTGGAGCATTGTAGCTGAGAAAATAAATGCTGTAGTAACTTCTAAGTGTATTAGCTGTCCAAAATGGTCAGAGAATGTTGACTTTGTGACCGTTGGAGTCGGCTGAAGATGTGCTGCCCAAAATTTGCGCATTTCTTATCTTTTGGCTTGCTGTCGTTGTCTTTGTGCTAAGTCACCCTTTTCGGCTGCCTTGTGTGCTGTCTTCATTCTGCTTTTTGCTCTTTGTTGAGTGGAGGCTAACTAGGATTGATCAACTGAGATCACTGAGGCAAAATTTGCAGCATTGCTTGCCACCAATCCTCTTTGGGCAGCTGGTGTCTTCGAATTTTCACCAAGGTTTCATCTGCCTCTGTATATCTATAAAAATTTGGAGGAACTTCAAATAAGTGATTGATTTCATGTTCAATAAAAAATAGATTTTCAAGTTTGTCATATAGGCCCTGCCCTGTTGGAGGCCCTGTTTCCTCAGAAGTGCTGGCAGATGCAGTAATTTGATTTTCAACAAAATTTGTCAACCTGGTAGCATATTTCTCACGAGGGAGCAGTCTTCCTGTGCCAGTTAGTAGGCTGGGCAATCCCTTTCCTTGCAGTGCTCCTATTTTGAGCTTGTATTCATCTACATCAGCCTGTATTTCATGGCATTTCCTCTCTACAGTTTGTACAAAATTCCTGAGAGTCAGCACCTTTTTAGCTGTAAGGACAGCATCTGTTCTGTTAACAATGTTGATGGCTACTAGTTCCTCCTTAGTCTGATTGTTCAGAAAATTTATCATTCTATTGGCCTGCTCAGGCCTGTTCCCCAGTACTGTTCTGGCTTTCTGAATCTCAATTTGTGCTTGGCCAATCAATTCCATTTGTTCATGCACAGTCTTGATTGACTTCCATTGTCTAGTAATGGATTGGTCAATCCGGGCCCACAAAATTCTCTTTATTTCTGCCAGAGCGTTTTCTAGTTTGAGCTCCTTTTCTAAGGCCTTTATTTTGTCTTTGAGGGCCTTAATTTCTCTAGACTGCTCTACTACAATCATCTTTGACTTGTCATATTTGGCCTCTAGTTCTGCCAATTTTTTCTTGGCCTGTTTGATCTCAGTAGCTTGGAGCTCCAACTCTTTGATAGCCTTTGTCAAATCTTCCATGTTCAAGCTGGACTCAGGAGCTGTTGTTGTTGTTGTAGTTGTTGCAGGGGCTACTGCTGCCTCTGTAGTGGTGGCAGTGGTTGAGGTAGTTGGTGGAGGTTGGGATGTGGATTCTCCCTGTTTGTCTTGCAGTGCCCCTTCTAGCTCCTTCTCTAGATCAATAACCTTTTGATTGAGCTGCATTATTAGATCAAGTTGCTCATTGGATTCCTTTTCCTTCTGCAACTCTGCTGTTTGGGGGTGCTCAGTGGGAAGCAGTTTCAGCCTTTTCTTCAATGCAGTCAGGTCATCATCCTTCTTTTTCATAAGGGCCCTTATGCCCTTTGGGTCCTTAGGATCATGTCCTAGGTCTATGATGATGTCCTCTAGTGATTTAATCCTGTTGTCCTTGGCCATGGAGGACATTCTCTCAAAATCCAACTAAATGTTGGTATTCTTCAGTGATTCTTTCAATTCATGGGCCATTGTGGCCCTGTCTACCAAGGTGGCATAGACCATTTCCCCCGTTTGTTTGTGCAACTCTATCTGGTCCATGGGGTGAATGTCCTTTGCCATGACTTCCACCCTTGTTCTTACAAAATCTGCAGCTGATTTAGGCTGCGGCACCTTGGGTTTGAAGTGACTGAGGATCATCTTCTCCTCTTGTATGTCATACACTGACATCAGCCTCTCTTTCTTGGCTGGTGTTGCTTTGAGGAATTGCTTATATACTTCTATTCTCAACAGCTCATTTTGTGCTTTTATTTCTTTAAAGGAAGCCTTGGTGCTTGAAGGCTTTTTGTTGTGTTGAGTGGAGGAGGACACCTCCATGCCAAGCTGTAATCCCTGCTCTTGCTGAAAAGAGCTTGTGGTCGTTTGCTGACTGTCTTCCCCTTCTTTCCTTGGACTCTCAAGGACTTCTTCACTTATTTCTTCTATAATTGGGGAGTCAACCTTTTGCCTCTTGGCCTCAGGTTGCTGGGAGGATCCACTAGCAGGAGTGGACTCTTCTCTGTCTCTTTTCCTGCCCCTCTCCTCATGTGCAGGAGTCTGCAATATAGGTGCTGTTGGTGGTTCTGTTTGCGGTGGAGGGGTCTGCTCTTGTTGCTGCCCAATTGAGGAGGCAGGCTGTTCTTTTACTGTCTCTTCTTCAACACCCATTATTCCTTTACCCTTATCTGTGCCTGATGCTGCTGTAGATGGTGCCTGGGTGACTGGTGCAGTTGTTGTAGCTGAAGTCCCTTCTCCCACTGGATGTGGTTGCTTGAAGATTACCTGCTGCACAGAATCTAAGTCAAAAGTTTTTTCCAAATCCTTGACATTTTTTTGCATTATTTCTTCTTCAGTTAGTTTCTCAATTAATGTATCTTGCAACCATTCTTGCTGATTGGCATATTTCTCAATATGTGGATATTTACAGTGCTCATAGCCTAGCAGCCTGTACTTGACCCTTCTAGCACAGATGAAGCCTTCAGGGTCATAAGGGACCCACCGGAAGCATTTTGATAGCATGTACTTGTCTTTGAGGATTTGCTAAGCATCTTGCCATCCCTCTTTTTTGTTCATAATGAATGGGCCCAGGTGGTGCTTAAACTTGAGGTGGGCTTTCTTTTTAGCACTATGAAAGTGGGTGAGGTCAGAGTGAATGAGCTGCATATAGTACTCCAAGGCAAACAGTCTCATTGGTACATATTTTGGGAGCCTGTATGGACAGAGCTCACAACCATAGATTCTGATGACTGTATGATCTTGGTATAGGTACCAATCACCTATTTTATAATTTTTGGACAGCTGCAGAGTTTTCTAGATTTCAAATGAGACTCTGGGAGGAGGGGACCTCATCAATAAGCAAGAGACTGGGTATACAAATTGATCAATAAATTCACAGTATGAATATGGTGAATCTTGGACTTGGTGAAAAACTGATGTCCAGAAGATAACAGATCTTCTTTCTCCTCTAGAATCCAGCTTCTTGATAGGGCATTGAAAAGCCTCGGACTGGTAATACATGAACAAGTGGTAGATGTAAGATGAATATTTGAATATGCCCTCCCTGTCCACTTTGAAAAGTTGGTCATGTATCTTGTTAGCTATGAATTTAGCAAAGTTATATTTGTAGGCAGGAGGCTGGCCTGGGCTGTAAGCAGCTAATAACACCAGCAGTGTCTCATCAACATACTCACTGGTTTTATATCCCAACACATAAGCAATCATGTCAAGCAGAAGTTTGCCTACATCAGTAAAATGGACATACAAGAAGGGAGGTGGCCCTGTGGGCTGGCGGTCAGCTCTCATAAATGTCTGGGTGATCTTCTGAATGTCAGCAGTGGAAAGCTTGGCACCTGTATCCAGCAGATAGTTCATGGAGAAGGGATACAGCAACTGAGTGTGTTTGAAGTTAAGCATCTGGTTAATGGACTCAGCATTAATGTGGAAGAGGATGCTCCCAGATGGAGACTTGATAGCTCTGTGATTTGGATCATAATTCTCAGCACATAGGCGGATAATTTCTGGAAAAATGTTGACAGATGGGAGGAAGTAATAAGGCAGATTAGATTCCCATATCCCATATGTGTCATTGTTGTTCAAATAGTTGTCCCTCAATTCCCTGAAGGTCTGCAAATGGTTCCTGTCACCCACAAAGTCTTGGATGAGGTAATCTCTGTCAGCAAGAGGCAGGGCCTCAAGCTCTTTATTTGGTGGATTCATGGGGGCAACACTGAGAGCTGTGGGTGCAGGAGCAGCCATTGTATAGCTTTTGGGTGCTACTTTAAAATGCAGTTTCTGAATGCAACAAGGTGAATGCAATAGCTTGTAAGGCTTCTTAAAGGTCAGGTGACAGACTGAATGCAGATGATGCCAGATAAGTCTTCAAAGAGGAGTAGGTGGATTAAGCAGGCTTGCCTCTGTTCTGCTCTGGTGAATTCACAAGGATTGTGAATAATGAGGACAAATTGCAGAGGAGGGGGTATGATTATAACTTGGTAAAATTCGGTCCTTTCAAGTATGTACCCGGCAAAAGGGAACAATGCCGGGAGATTGGAGGGTCAATTTGCAAATTTAAGGCCGAGAACGGTTGTTTTAACCTCGAATTTTGGAGCAGGGGGCAATGTGGACTATTTTGGGCCAGCAATTATTGAATGACAACAATTAATTTTGGATTTACCAGGTATTAGTGGAGAATTTTGCAGAGAAATGGCATGAACATGGGCAAAATAGGTGAATTTGGGCAAATACCTGGATAAACGATGCCGAGAGCCGCCGGGTTGAACAGTGGATGAAGAACACAACTGATTTGGTGAGTGGCGGCGTCTGAAGCTTTAAATTTCGCGGCTTGGAGGCAATTTTCGGAGTGAACAAATAAAACGGCTCCCTCTCTTTTCAAACGAAAGTGACACAAAACGGCTCATTTGCGCCTTTTTAACGACAAATTTGGAAAATATGGCTTATTGGCGCTTTTCCGCCGATGACGTCATGGCGGGCCCAGGTACGGATGGTGACGTGGATGCTGAGCTGGAGGCCAGCATGGCAGGACACGGTGGCGGGATGTGGGGGCCGCGAGATGATGTGGAGGGCCACGAGGCGCGGTAGCGGGGGCCGATGGCATGACATCATGATGATGCGGGGGTGAGGTGACAGGGGAGGCGGGTTGAGGGAAGGCGGTAAGCGGTCTCCCCGCACCGCTTTTGGGAGAAGGCGTTATAGGGGAGGGGGGCTCTGAACACCTCCGATGGCCGCCACGCGTCCAGCGTACGGGAGCAAAACCACCCGCTCCCCAGACGCTAAAGCGCAGCGGGTTCAAATCTAAAAAAGACCGCCCACCGTTGGATTGGGGGCAGCGGGAAATCGAGGGCTGGCGGGCGCCCCGACCCATTGTGCAAGTTTGGGGGGGACCCGCCGGCTAATAAAATATTTATTTAATATGTCGGGGTTTAAAACTTTGGTTAAGGGGGGTTGTGGTGGGTTTTGGAATATATATAGATTAATGTGGGTTAATCTGTCGGGGTTAAAAAACCTTTGAATGTTGGGTTTGGGGGGGGGAAGGGGTTTTCATAGGTATTTTTCGGGAAAGAGGGTAGGAGATGGTTTAGAGTAGGTTATTAATCTAACTGGAGGTTAGAGTAATCCCAAAGCAAGGGTTGACTATAGTCCCTGGAGGACTAATGTCTCCCATAGGAGTGCTATTTAGCTATTAAAGGGGGGATATTTATACATTTTATGGGATTTTATACACCATGGTGTTATAGTAATAGGGAAAAGGGAACATAAGGGATTAAGTGTAGATAGAGTTAGTAGTTAGTATTGTAGGGGAATATGAATGGGAAGTGATAGATACTAAGTTTTTAGGAAACAAACTTAGTTAGGGAGTAGATCAAAATGAAAAGAATTTTTACACAGGAAATGTGGTTCCTTTTCAAAGAGGGAGTCAGTTCTGACATGAAATTTTTACAAATGAGGAGTGTAAGGAGGACTGATCAGGCAGATCCTGCAGTGCTCATGGGGATGTTAGTAAGAAACTTTTGAAGGGGATAAGGGAAGTTAGTGATGATTTGGTAGTTTTGCCAAATAGGCCATTGCTCTTGCCTTTCTCCTGCTGGTGGCATCATTTGTGATTTTTCCCATGTCATATGCTTAGATCTTACTTTCTGCAACCCTCAACTGCCTACCCTACCTAATATGCCTAACATTTTTTCTTCCTTTGGATGGGTGCACTTAGCCTTGCAAACCCTGATAATTCTCTTTTCTTTTTGCTGCCCTCCTATCTAAGTCTACCCTTATGACTTCCAAGGGCCCAGATTAAGCAGTTGGGCACCTTCCTTTCTCTATGCACCTAGTCATCTGCCAAGCTTGAACTGTTTGAACATGTACTTCCTCTCTAGTCTAAAACATGCAAATTGAAACATGGTGAGGCCCAGCTTGAGCTGTTGGACCACCCATCAAAGTAGCAGTGGCAATTTGGATTAGCCACTTTCATGGTCTTTGTTTGGGGTTCATTTGCTTTATTTTTTCTTTGACCAATTCATTTTCTTGCCCTTTGATTTTTCTTTTAAGGCATACCCTCTTTACATTTTTTAAGTGTCTGCTTGCTTCACAAAAATGGAACCTTAGTAGCCTGGAAGGTGAACATTTTTGGCACTTCCACTATCAATCATGAGAAATGAAAACCTATTGGTATAGGAGGCTAACAAAGTCGCCAGGTGGATGATTTTAACCTTTGTGCGTCTGATCCCTGTCCACCATCACAGATTAGATCTAAACCTGTAAAACAGTTCGGAGGAAAAATGTTTAGTTTTCTCCAGGAAACCAAATTTTGAGTTTTTTATGATTATTTTGTTTTTTATGAATTTTCAAAACAAATTCTATGATTTCTTTAGGAGGCTTTAGATATGAGATTTAAACTTTCTTAAAGACTTTATTTGACAAGAGGAACTGATCAAGTATTTGGAACCAACTGTCCAATCCATAAGCTAGACCGAAGATAGACTGAAGTAGCATTCATTTATTTCTGCAATTGCAAAGTAAAAGCATTTCAAAGGCTACCTGGCTAACTTCAGGCTTCGTCTGTAGCTTATGAAATAAACAATAGTAACAAACAATTATTCAGATCCCTAGCGGAGTCACCAATGATGTTATCACTCAGGTTTTTCCCAAAGTTGTAAGAAAGGGAATACTGCTGAGGTAACCACAGACCAATCTTTTAGATACAGAATCTAGCCAGTCTGTATCCAGAGAGGGCTCTCTCATTTCTATTTAGCTTTGTTTTTGAAGGTATTAGACTAGTTATGAAGTTCAAGGGTTTTGTTTTGGGTTTGGGTGGTGAGATTCCATAAAACAGAAAGGTAAGACAGAATAGTTCAGTCCATTGGGCATGATGGAGTCAAAGAAAATGGCTTTTTGGATTTGGTTTCTTAAAAAAGGATAGCTTCACAGAGCAAGGTAGTCAAATAGGGAACAAATGAAGGCTTGAAATAGATGGAATGGGCTCAAATGGGTGAAGGGCAGTTAATAATCCTTCAACATATTGAAAGAGGGAAAATGAATGATTATTGACAAAGAGCAGTTAAGAATTCTTTACCAAATAATCAACATGAAATAATCAGGAAACATGAGCAATTAAGAATTCACTATTTACTCTAATTCTTAAGAAAACACAAAGAATAATAAAGACTGAATACAGAGTGCAGTCAAGCAAATTCTGAAATTAATCTTTTTCTTTACCATTCAGATTATGAAACACAGATGATAAAGTAAACTAGAAAACTATAAAAGACAAGATATAGGGGACTTATTGATTGGGAGGTTGATTCAAGAATTCTGTGACAAGTACTCTGCTTCAATTCTTCATCCAGTAGACCAGACAACAGTTGGTTCCAACAGCTTTGTATTCCAAAGTATTCAGTATTACAGCATAGTATAAGAAATTCACACACCACAGACCACCTCAATACTCTAATGGAGGGGGTATTTATACAATAAAATATGTACAACAAATATCTCATCACAGTTGTGAGATAATATCTAGTTTAACCTAAAATAATTTACAAGTGAAATAGAAACAACTAACTAATGTTGTGCTGGAGGTAGGCCTTTATGGTTCGGCTTGCACCTGTCTTCTGTAGTAGCTCTGCGCCAACTGCCTGACTTAAATGATGCATTAATTCTGATCTTCTTTCTTTATTTTCTTCCCTGCTGCTTTCAATTATGCTCTGATGCTCTTTAATGCTGAATTGATACTCTTTAACTTGTTTTTGATGCTCTTTAATGCTGAAATAACACTGCACATTGCTGTCTGGCAAAATAGAACTACTAATGCGTCTTCTCACCACCTTTCCTTTGGCCATTCATGTTTCTGAAGGCCCACTGGCTAGGGTAACAAAATATTCCTGTATATCTCTGTTTCTTTCCTCTATGAGCTCGGAAGTCCCTCGGTTTTATTTCAACTGTGTTTGAAGAGGAAAAAGTTGTAAAATGGTGGGTCGGCAGAATCTGTGAGCTCGTTGCTAGAGCTTTTCTGGTCGGAGGCGGTCTAAAACTAGAAAATTGATTTCGGCAGATTTTACACCTGGAGCGTGCGGGGGGCTATATGCAGAAAAACATAAAAAAAATGACATTTTTCCCTTTTAATTGGAAAAATGAAGCTTGGCGGGAATTTTTGCGATTTGAAGGACAGATGACGTCAGCAGAACTATGGTGCAGATGACGTGGCAGGTGATGTGGCAGGTTATGTCAACAAAGGACAACTAACGTGAGCAAGAGGTGATGTCAGAGGATGATGTCAGCAAGAGGATGGTGGTAAGCAGTTTGGCCCGCACCGCTTTTGGGGCTGGGCGGCATCGGGCGGAGGGCAAGCGATCAAGCGGTAGCGCGACACGTGGCTTTGTACATGCGCCAAAACCACTGGTTCCCCACGCATTAACGTTCGGCAATGGAAGGGGTCGCGAAATGATCGTCGACCATTGGATGTGAGGGTGGAGATCTGATGGTGGATGCGCATGAAATATGGCGAGAGGTTAATGTATGCGGGCCCAGTGTAAATAAACAATGTTTTTTAATGTTTCGGGCACGTTTCTATTGGTTGGCAGGGCTTGGTTATAGGTTAGCCCAGATGGCTAATTAATCCCTTTGAGTGTGCGGTGAAGGCTATGGTTCTTAACAAACTCCAAATAAGCTTATAAATTCCATTTTTGAAACGATGCTAAGGTTATATTTAACCGAGGGCGGGGATATTAATATTTTGGGGTTTTTCATATATTTACATAGTACAGGGGTGGCTAGCAATTTATCGGGATTTACATAATAAAGGTTAATGGTTAATATGATTTTTGAAATGAAAACGCTAAGTATAATGTTTGGAATTTTTACATTAAAACTTAGGCTAAAGGGAATAAAAGGGGTTTATACAAGAAATATGGCCATTTTCCTAAGAAAAATTGGGATTTTACTTAGGCAATTGATGAAATGGAATGAGTGGATTTTTAGGGATAATAAGCAGATCTTAATATCTTAGGCGGGGGGGAACCAGTAAGTGTTTAGGGAAAAGTATGAAGGGGAGTTAGTTATGAAACTGCCTTGCTTGAGCTGCATCAAAAATATTTGCCTTGCACTTGTGATGGGAGTGAAAGTTAACACAGTTTTTGAAACATAATCCATCCCAGGTATCATTCTGCAACACCATTCTACCTACCCAGCATACTTTGCCTAGCATTTTTTTTCTTCTTTCTTTGGGTGCACTTGGACTGGCAAACCCTCATCAATTTTTCTTTTCTTTGCATGGTAAGCCTACCTAAGTCTACACTTATTACTTCCAAGGGCTCAGAATAAACTGTTGAGCTCCTTTGCTTCTCTACCTATCTACTTATCTGCCAAAATTGAATAGTTTGGTTAGACTTTATTCTCTATCTCTAAAACATGAAATTGAAACATGAACTAGCCAAGATTATGTTGTTTGGCCATTCATCAATTGTGGCATAAAGTTCAACAAGCTGCACACAATTCTTTATTTACAGAAAATGAAAAAAGTAGTGGAATTTTAGACTTGCACACTTTCCTGGTCTTTATTTGTTTGGGGTTCATTTCTTTCACTTTTTTCTTTTGACCATTTTATTCTTTTTACCCTTTGATTTTTCTTTTAGGGCATACCCTCTTTACATTTTTTACATTTTTTTATTTTTTGATAATATGGAAACCTTTGTGTTGTGGGGAAAAGTATCCGATGCGGATGACCCTATCCCTACTCTAAAGGTGACAGTCTTTAGCAACAACTGAAAGTAAAGCTTTGATGTTTTCCTTTATGAAAGTACAGAGAGAAGGGTGAAAAGATTAACCAACCTGGTGTCTTTCGCTTAGTCGATCCTTGTCCCCTCTCTTTGTCTCTTGTTCCCAGCTCTTTGCTCTCTTTGCCGGTCCAGCTACACACAGATCCTGCACAAAACAAGAGAGCAAACTACAAGATACATGTACTCATAACTGAAGCATGGATTAGGATGAATCAAATATACATGTAAATACAATACATCAATGCAATACAAGTATATAGGAGAACATGCAAAACTTTATTGATAGAAGTAACAGGGTTCTGAGAAGGTTACAACCAATGATGGCTCCAATCCAGCAGCACCTTCCCAGCAGCAAGAACTCTCCTCTTCACCTCTAGTAAAACAATCACCCAATAGCTCTAACTGTAATCCAACAGCACCTCCTTGCTTTACACAAAATTCCAGCCTCCTTAGACCTCATAGAAGAGCTATATATAGGAGAGAAGAAGAGAGGATGAGTCAGCTTGAGGCTGGCATGAAGCTGACTAGTGTCCTCTCCCTCTTCAGTTAAACTTCAGTTCTTGAGTCCACTTGGAGATCCTTGCTTACACATGGAGATCAAGTACCTCTTACTCATCACAGGGCGAATCTCTTGAACCAAGTGTCAGTTTGGAAGCTTCCTGGGCAATTGACACCTTGCAGAATGACTGTGCCACTTGGCCAATCTCGCCCAGCGCAGGTGGCCTTCATTAGATTTGACTTCCAGCGCAGGTACAAGGAGGAGCAGTTGCAATACAGCGCAGATGCTCAGTGGAGCAGCTGACATGATCCAAAAATAGCCTGTTTCTGAGTGTTTTCAGGTGGAGAACTGATGGGAAGTGCTGTTGTTTGATGACCTTGTTCTTTTAGGGGTAAGAACAACATGTTTAGGGACTGAGGATCCCTGTAATTATTGACATTTCATGCTCCATGTCGCGAGGCACAAAAATGTCTATAACAGTTGCCCCCTAAAGTATGAGGCCGTTTATCGGGTGAAATGCTTTATCTAGAGGATCCGAAGTTCGTTCCAGTGCTGAGGAGAGTGCCCTGTAGTACAATACAATACAATACATTATTTTTCATTCTTTTTTCATGATCTAGCTGAGGCGGGCATTCCCATGCTCAGCTTTTATAAACACATTTTGGTACATATGACAGACGATCGTCTGAATGTAGACTGATAATTTTCTACTGAAATCATCATCCTTTGAATAGGATGATCATCTGCTGCAATGATGTACATGGCAAATGCTTTTATATTTCCTGAATATATATCGCAGCCCGGATGGATGAAACTAGATCCGGGGTCTTCGAACTCGTTCGATCTTCACTCTAAGTACAAGTCGATCCATGTGAGAATTGCGCTGAAGTCGAACATGGAAAGACATCGCTTGATTACCGGTCAATAATGAAAACCGTTAACCAGCGCGAGAGGAATCACCAATAATGACGATGACCCTCAAGGTACTGCAGTACAATTCACGTGGCTTGAATAAAGGACTTGGCGTCGAACGCCACGCAAAATCTTCTGGTCGAAGGTCATTGATGTATACCTGTCGCCGGAAGTGAGAAACTTGCCATTGAGGCATGCAAGCTTCAAAGTACTGATGGGGGTGTTCCTAGATCAACTTCTTGGATAATGAGCTGAAGTCGACAAGAAGCGATCCGTCAAAGGAGGGCCTTAATGAATCCCACATCAATGACACGGAACGAAGCTAATGACTTTAGTGGAGGTGAAAACAAACTGTGACATATGATTCAGGGTGGCGATCATGAATGGATGAAGGATAATGTATGGCAGTGGATGGGACACGGTTGACACTTTCAGAATGACCCCTCTTGAACATATAACGACACTGATGCGATGGATCGGTAGCATTACCCCAAATGTGGATGGTTTGGCGAGGACCATGGTGATGAGACCGGTGAATGAAACAACCCAACCCGATGTGGTACGGAGGAAAAGTGTCATGTTCAAGAGTGACTTGCTACCTTTAAACTTTGATGTTCTCCCAATTTTTCCCCAGTCATTTCTGACCAGTACCTCTTTATTTTTGTCAAGCTTGAGGAGGATAACATATGCTTGTTCTATAACCTGCCCTTCGGGCAAGCCAATCGCTATGATTTAACGAGCCTAGCGATAGGGAAACTTGTTCTCGTCTAAAGACAAGTTTGTCGCTATTTAATCATTTTAACGAGTCTAACGACAAGGAAAACTCGGTCCTTTTCATTTTTAGAGAGTCTGAAAAGATACAGAAAGTCAACTCCATGATTCTTTTTTCGTCATCTAATCCCTTAAGTCCGAAAAAGTATAAAACAATACAGAAGGGATGGCTGTTCGGTACTTTTACGAGCTGAACAAGACAAGCGCTCGATCTTTTTGTGCAATAATCCCTCAGGTCCAAAAAGATTAAAATCTAGAGGAGGGATAGCGTTCCGGTCGTTTAACGAGCTGGAAGGCCAAAACTCGGCAAACTTTTCATATTTTACGAGTCAGTGAAAAAAGCTCAAAGAAGACTCGTCTTTTGAGGAACGAGTGATAAACAGGGATAACAGCAGATTCCAGGTACAGGTTGGAATTTTCCAATCACGACAGCGTCACAAGGATGGCTAGGTGAAATCACTCTTCGCAGATGTTCCTCAAAATGGGTAAACACACAAATGGAAGTGAATGATCGGCCAAATGAAAAGTGGAGGTGATGGTGCACAAACATGACCAAGGCTTTTATGGCTGATGAATTTACGATCTCAAAAGGTTATTTACCGGTACTGGGTTCATTTTTTAAAGAGCTTGAATGCGCCAAAACACTGCTCGAAAGCTTATGTTTATTTTTTAACGAGCATGAACTATGATGCTAAAACTGCTCGGATCTTTTGCATGCCCCCAGCATCATAATGACGCATGTCAAAGGAGGGTGCCCCCCAAGCTTCATTGCAATCAACTCGGTGATTGGAATGAAGGTTTACCTTTGAATTTTGAAAAAGGGGATTTGTTTCATTTTTTAATGAGGTTGACATAATAAAAGAATTATCCTCATGACTCCTTGTTTCATTTTTTAACGAGGTTGACACGAGATAAGAACCATCCTCGGCGCCGACAAAATATCTAGGAATCTTCCGAATCCAACCAGAAGATTGGATTAGATTTCATTTTGTAGGTTTCCACTGTGGCCACTTCCGCTAGATTACTTGGAGGCGGTAGGGCGAAAGTACCCATTAAGGCAGGGTCTTTTAGGAAACCTACTCCGATATTTTGGAAAAAATGATTCCTTGCATGGATCATTGGAATGCTTCCTGTAACTTGTGAACTGTTGGGGAGAAAATTTTGTTGGTCGACGATTGTAATTCCTTCTTGGGAGGGAAATGCAATCCTCCTGAAATAGGTCGACACAACCGCGGCCATGGCATAGATCCAGGGCCTTCCTAGTAGGATGTTGTAATCGAGGTTTCCATCAATTACTTCAACATCAATTCCTACTGTTTTGCCCCCCAGTTCAACTTGCAAGTTACTTAAAATCCCGTATGGAGTGTATGATCGTCCATCGAATGCTTTTAACATCGTTGACGATTTCGACAAGGGTGGTGAGCCTAACTCTTTCCAGCAACTCATCGACATAAGACATGTAGATGCCCCCTCATCAATGATCGTTCGATGAACAGTTTTGTTGAGGGCTTTCACTTGAATAAGGAAAGCTAGTTGAGCTGGTAACTGAGGGTCATATCCTTTATGATCAAAGGCCACAAGATTGGAATCCATTGGGCCAATCCCATCTATTGCTGATAATAAAGCTTGCTCTTGGGAGGGGTAATTTTGTGGTTCCTCAAGTGTCGACATAGTGGACGGCGATTGGGCCAGGTCCTTTACTATATTATAATTCTGTGCTCCTTTGGCACGAGGATTAAATGTCGATTTGTGTACTGCTCCCTTTGGCGACTTTATTATTGGCTCAGGAACGATGGGTGGCACAACTTTGGTCAAAGTTGTTGTTGAACTACTAGGTCGTTCATTAACCTTGTTGTTCGACAGCTTTGGATTCCCGTAATCTTTACTCCTTGTCAAAGCATTATTCTGTTGCTTCGAGGTAGACAACATAAGCACTTGGGATCCGGAAGCATTTTGATTAGCAACCAGATTTTGACTTGGATTAGGAAACGGATCAGTCAGTACTGTTGGGGTTTTTGAACTCTTGAAGAGTTTCTTAACTTCAGCTATATGTGGACAATCTTTCGTCCAATGATCCTCATCGCATATATGACACCCTGTCGGGGGTTTCCTTTTTCTTCCTGTCTTTTTCTTCTTGCTCCCTGGTTGCTTCAGTTGTTTGCCTTTGTCGGTCGACATGGCATTTACTCCTGAGGTAAGAAGTTCTTCATTTGCCTTTTGATTAGAAATTTTGCGTTTTCCAGTCACGCCATTACTGGCGTGAGAGTTAGTATTCGATCCAGGAGGGGGAGGAATTGAAAATTCAGGTCTAGGGGCGTCAGGTATTTTGTCGTAGAGCGTGCCCGAATGAGTATATACTAAGTCTAAATATTGAGCACGAGCAATGACTTGCTCCTCTGTTACGACCCCTCCCTTGGCCACATCTTCCGTTATAGCCGGAAGTAATGACTTTATAAACCATTCAGCTAACAATTGATCAGGAACGTAAGTTTTCACCATTCTACGACGACGTCGCCACTCATGTATATGATCAGATATGTGAGTGGCCGTTGTCTGTTTGAAGTTGGTGAGGAGTTCTGTCCCTGTTTCATACCTTATCGGTAATTGAAAATGGGTTAAGAAAGTCGTGGCTAAGGAGCTGAAATTGTCGAAAGAGGCTCTTGGCAATTCAATGTACCATTTAGCCGCTGGACCTGTCAATGTCCTCTGGAAGAGGCGAAGTCTTATCGAATCATCATTCAGGGTGTTTGATGAACACCACAGATAGAATGTCATCACATGATTCGACGGGTCTTCACCCGGATTTCCATTAAATTTAGGAATATCTGACGGAAGTTTATGTGGAATCACTGGCCACCAAGGGGCATAAGCAATTGGATCATTCGTCAGCCGGTTTAGATCTGGTAGTTCTAGAGTTGCTACAAAGGGCAACTGTTGATTCAGGTTAGGCGAAGCATATCCAGGATAAGATGGTATCGCCTGAGCAATGGGTCTTTGCAGACCAGCATTATGCTGACAACTTTGACAAGGTTGATGGGCGTAACCATTATAGTATGGTTGCCCATTACTTACAAAGACTTGTTGCTCAGGTCCTTGATATGATTGCTGGAAAGGCGGTTGTTGAGATTGAAGCAGCTCTGGTTGTTGAACCATTTGCTGTTGACCAATACTGGATGATTGACCAGGATGAGAAGTCACAGTACTTGTTTGAGCCTGAGTCGCTCCAGATAAGGAGGCACTACCCTGAGCTTGCGATTGAGTCGCTAAGCCAAGAGGTTGTTGTATTACAACAGGTAACGCTTGTACTTGCAACATATTCGCCATAGCAGGTGTGGTGGTAATATTTGACACAGGGTGGACTGGTTGCATAGAATATACAACTCCTGGTTGTTGAGGCAGTATTGGTACCCAACTGCTGGATGTAATTCCAGTTTGACCTGAACTTTGTTGTGAACTCACGGATGGGCATCCTCCCGGAGGAGGTAATGAAAAGGCATACTGCCCCCCATATGGTATCAATCCGGAACTCAAGGGGATCGATTGCCCAGGTTGACCTCCAAATGGATCAATTTGGCGAGTTTCAACATAAGAAATACCAGATGATAATCCGGACAAAGAAATAGGAACTAACCATGTCATCGTCCCTGATGGGACTCCGGCTTGTTGTTGACAACTTGCCGGGACAGATGGTATACCAGCGAACATCGTTGGAGTAGCAGTAGGAGCCTCTGCTGCTGCTGTGTCGGACGACACAGTCCCAGATGTCGACGGTTGTTCAGACATATCTAGTCTATCCAAAAGATTTCTTAGAGATTCTACAGGAACTTCCACTCGTGGTGGACTAACTTCGAAGATCAACGCGGGAAGGGTGATGATTATTCCGCTTAAAATAAATTTTATTAACGACGCTTTTAGACACAAACTTGCTTTTTCATGTTTTAAGAGTCGAGAAAAAGCTAAAGATGACTCTAGTCGCCTTCGATGTATTAACGAGCCCGAAGTGACAAATGCTCGGTTGGACTTTTTCAGTTATAGAGTTTGAAAAAGACCAAAAGAAACTGCTCTGGAGATCTAGGCAGAGGGTGTGCCAAACCTTTCGCGAAACCACAGAATACGTTTTACGGTACGGGTGGTCGATCTTCGTGAATGCTGTGTTCACTGCATCGCGATCAGTAGGGTGGCCGACACGGTTTCCTAAGGATAAAGGATAAAAGCCTATAGGGGTCTCCCAATATACGCGACGGTACGCGGGAGCACAAGTCCGTGTTAGTGCCACCGTCTCTCAGGAGGAATCACCCACCTTCGTAGAGATCGACAGTCACTATGTTTAACGACGCCGGAACACGTCTCTACCTAGACCTCTAGATGTTTGCGTTATGTTACAAAGCGTTGTTATGTAAATTGAGTTTATTTTAATGCTGATCTTGCTTAACAGTTTGTCTTTCAGGGTCACCACGAGATGTATTGGTACAAATTCCTAAATGCAGCTAAAATGATAAGCAAGCTTTTACAATCTTTTTAGCTTTGAAAATCCTAACTACTGAGGGGAGAGAAAAACACTATCTTTCCACACAGAGCACAAAGCACAAACTAATGCACTTTCTCCTAGATCAGTCATGCAAACTTATCAAAAATGCAAATGCAAGATGCATGTATTTCTTTTCTTTTCCCTTAATGTTGATGTAGACAAAAGGAAACTGTTGTATATTTTTCGAATTCAATTTGAAGCGTAAACAAACAAGTTTCGTCTAAAATGAAAAGACACCTTACAGGTACTTGTTTCAACACTAAAAATATATGAATTCAACCATAAAATGAAAAACAAACAAACTCAAACAGCCATGAACAGTAATAAAACTAGCTCTTAAGATCACACAGACACTTTTACAGTTTAGGATCTAAGAGGCCACAGCTATACTGGTTCGCTTTTCACAATGGGAAACTGTAACTGAAACAAGAAATACTGAAAGAACATTCACAGTTTCATCACACAACTGAGGCGGAATAATGTCAAGGAGAATGGTTTACAGCAAGTACAATGACCAGCAAGCAATCAGCAAAAACAAGTGAAAACAGGGCTAAGACACAGAGGGAAATCTGAGCAAGACAATGGCTAACTGGACCAGCGCAGGTTCTAGTCTGCCAGTTTGACTCTCAGCGCAGTTCTCGAAGGGAGCACCTGCGCTGTAATGCAGACTGCCTGTGGACAGCCTGCACTGACTCACGAGAGTTTCGTCTACAAAGAATTCCGGGTCATAAAAAGCTCAAAAATGCACTGTTTTTGCTGAAATAAAAAGCTATAGGTCAAGTACAGGCTAAGGGATGATCAAGAGGATGAAAAGCTATCACAAAGAGTAAAGAGTCTTTTGTAGATAAGCTCTTCAAATCTTGAATTTGCTCAGCAAATGAGCAAGAGTAGCAGTCCCTCTACTTCGCTTTTGATATAGTCAAAAGCTTTTCGATTTGGTACTCTTTTCTTCAAGAAATGAATAGCAAAATACTACAAACACCAACAAGATACTAGGCTCCCCAGTGGAGTCGCCAGTTTGTTGTGGGGAAAAGTATCCGATGCGGATGACCCTATCCCTACTCTAAAGGTGACAGTCTTTAGCAACAACTGAAAGTAAAGCTTTGATGTTTTCCTTTATGAAAGTACAGAGAGAAGGGTGAAAAGATTAACCAACCTGGTGTCTTTCGCTTAGTCGATCCTTGTCCCCTCTCTTTGTCTCTTGTTCCCAGCTCTTTGCTCTCTTTGCCGGTCCAGCTACACACAGATCCTGCACAAAAGAAGAGAGCAAACTACAAGATACATGTACTCATAACTGAAGCATGGATTAGGATGAATCAAATATACATGTAAATACAATACATCAATGCAATACAAGTATATAGGAGAACATGCAAAACTTTATTGATAGAAGTAACAGGATTCTGAGAAGGTTACAACCAATGATGGCTCCAATCCAGCAGCACCTTCCCAGCAGCAAGAACTCTCCTCTTCACCTCTAGTAAAACAATCACCCAATAGCTCTAACTGTAATCCAACAGCACCTCCTTGCTTTACACAAAATTCCAGCCTCCTTAGACCTCATAGAAGAGCTCTATATATAGGAGAGAAGAAGAGAGGATGAGTCAGCTTGAGGCTGGCATGAAGCTGACTAGTGTCCTCTCCCTCTTCAGTTAAACTTCAGTTCTTGAGTCCACTTGGAGATCCTTGCTTACACATGGAGATCAAGTACCTCTTACTCATCACAGGGCGAATCTCTTGAACCAAGTGTCAGTTTGGAAGCTTCTTGGGCAATTGACACCTTGCAGAATGACTGTGCCACTTGGCCAATCTCGCCCAGCGCAGGTGGCCTTCATTAGATTTGACTTCCAGCGCAGGTACAAGGAGGAGCAGTTGCAATACAGCGCAGATGCTCAGTGGAGCAGCTGACATGATCCAAAAATAGCCTGTTTCTGAGTGTTTTCAGGTGGAGAACTGATGGGAAGTGCTGTTGTTTGATGACCTTGTTCTTTTAGGGGTAAGAACAACATGTTTAGGGACTGAGGATCCCTGTAATTATTGACATTTCATGCTCCATGTCGCGAGGCACAAAAATGTCTATAACACTTTGCAACAAGGAAAACGATGAATATATTACAGAGCTCAACAAGTCAATCATGAAATATGAAACCTATTGGTATAGGAGTATAACACCATGAAAATCATGATGAGGACAAAAGGAATATGAATTACAATTTTAGAGACTCCAATGTGGGGTTTAAGAACCACCACATTCCAAAGATCGATATGAGGAAGTTTGAGGGCAAGGATCCGGTAACATGGATACTACTGATGGAGAAATAATTTGATCTATATGATGTGAAACCCTCACAAAAGGTACATAGTGGATCTTTATATTTAGAACCCAATTGATTTGTATGGTATAGATGGATTTGTTATCATAAAAATCTTGTCACCTGGTAATTTTTATGGAGGAAAAGATAGCACATTATGAAGATACAAAGAGAAACACCTTCTTTAACCAATTGATAAATCTCAAACAAAAGGGTTCAATGGCGGAGCACATTGAAGAATTCCAAAAATTGAATATTAGCATAATCGATATTCCAAAGGAGCATAAGAATGATGTATTCATAGGGAATTTAAAAGATAACATCCAACGTGAGTTTAACTTTTGGGAACCCGATTCATTGGAGAAGGCATTCAGGGTGGCGAGAAAAGTTGAAAGAAAACATATGGCAACAAGGAAGTCTACCACTCACAACTATAAAGGTGGAAGTGTTGTTGCTACTAGTCTTCTAGAACCTACAAGCTCAACACCACAACAATTGGAGGAAAAAAGAGAAAAAGTGTTTTGTTACAATTGTGATAGAAATACACTAAATGTAATAGCCGTAGTGAAAATTCCAAGTAATAAAAGTTAATAAAGGAAAAAAATAATAACCACGATTGATGGGACACTTATTCCAAGCTGAATGTTGGGAAAAACATCCTAGTGTGGGTGTTTATTTGGTTTACTATGACTAAGGAAACTTGCAAAGGGAATGGAAAAGGATTTAGAAAGGAAAAATGGCATTTTTGGCACAATTATTTATGAAAATAATGAAAATTAGGAGAAGAGGAAGTTGAAAGGTCACATGTTGCATGTGAGGAGGAAAATGAAGGAAAATAATAAAAAATGAAGAAAATAGAGGCCTAATTGGTAAAAAGGCTTATGAGGATCAGTTGATACCTTTTGTCAGTTAAGTTTTGGAGCTCTCTCATTATTCTCTCTCTCTCTCTCACTCTTGTACACTTAGAGTTTTATTGGAGCACTTTGGCATTAGATCAAGAAGGGAAAAGAAGGCAAGAGGAAGGAGAAAGCAAGGAAGAGCAGGATCAAGCAGCTACAACATGAATCTTTATAGGTATCGATTTGCATGTGTGATTTCCTTGCTACATTTGGCATGCATGGTATTTCATGTGGTTTTTTTCTGTCATGGCATGGGTTTTTCCAGGTGTGACAATGTTTTCAACCTAGCCTTGCCATTTTTGGATAGCCATGCTGTGATGGGGTTCTCATGTTTTGGTTGAGTTGGTTTTTTGGATGGATTCGAAGCTGAGTGAGGTGGATCTCTGAAAGAAAGAACACATGGCCTAGTAATCCCTGAGCTGGACTCTGGAATGTAGTAAAGCCACTAGCATAGTGACCCCTGAACTGGATTGTGGATTTCGGTAAGGCCACTGGCATAGTGACCCTTGAACCAGACTGTGGGTTGTGGTAAAGCCAGGTATTGTGTGCCTCAGTGGGCTAAGGAATCCTTGATTAATTAATGGCGTGATATATGGTAAAGCTTAGAGGTGGTTTTCCTTTATTAGGCATAGGAATCCTTGCCGGTGAATGCCGGGTTATAAAGTAAATCCTAGAGGGTGGAGTCTCAATTATGTTGAAAGATGCAACTAGGTTCAGTCTTCATAATGACATGTAATTGTGATTTTTGTAAATGATATAAAGAAGAAAAATAAAATTATTAGTGTAATACTTGCTTCATGGGTTTCATGAGAAAGTGATTTTATTTTCAGATGGCTCCCATTGTGAGCCTTTAGGATTTGTCAAAAAGAGTCAATGTCATGTATGAAAAACCCTTCTTGGGCATGTTACAATGTATATAAGTCAATAGGATTGTCAAGTAGCCCTCCAAGACAAGCACAAGTTATCCTTCTTCATGTAGGCTTCAAGACGAAGTAGAAAATTCATGTTAGATCAGCTAAATTAGAGATACATCCCTTCATAAGATCATGTTGGATTATATTCATAGGAAGAATACTAGAAATATGAAGCTCAAACTATTCCATAGAGTATAAGTTTGGATCACCTCTGAAATTCAGATGACTATTTCAGAGAAGAAGTTTCGGTGCCAGAACATAGAAACACAATTTGGATAACTTTATAGAAACCATTGTTCTGTGAGAAGACTACAGTTTGGTGCCATGAGAATACTCCAGTTTGGTTATATTAGAAGGCTGTTGTTCAATGCTATGCCAACTTCACAGATTTGGTATTCCCATAGTCCAGTACTATCACTGTTTGGGTGAAATTTGTATTTCGATGTCACTTCAATGAAAGGGTCTCGGTGCAACCAGAGAAAGAAGGATAATGTGCTATCACAGTATTAACTTTGATCAAGTCACAGTCTCGGTGATATCATAGTTTGGTTATAAAAGTGATAAGATATCGGAAGTATTACAGTAATGAATATCTCAATGAAGTGGCAATTAATCCCTTTGAGTGCACGATGAAGGCTATGGTTCTTAACAAACTCCAAATAAGTTTATCAATTCCATTTTTGAAATGATTCTAAGTTTATATTTAACCGGGGGTAGGGAGGAAGTAATAAGGCAGATTAGATTCCCATATCCCATATGTGTCATTGTTGTTCAAATAGTTGTCCCTCAATTCCCTGAAGGTCTGCAAATGGTTCCTGTCACCCACAAAGTCTTGGATGAGGTAATCTCTGTCAGCAAGAGGTAGGGCCTCAAGCTCTTTATTTGGTGGATTCATGGGGGCAACACTGAGAGCTGTGGGTGCAGGAGCAGCCATTGTATAGCTTTTGGGTGCTACTTTAAAATGCAGTTTGCTAAGGAATCCTTGATTAATTAATGGCGTGATATACGGTAAAGCTTAGAGGTGGTTTTCCTTTATTAGGCATAGGAATCCTTGCCGGTGAATGCCGGGTTATAAAGTAAATCCTAGAGGGTGGAGTCTCAATTATGTTGAAAGATGCAACTAGGTTCAGTCTTCATAATGACATGTAATTGTGATTTTTGTAAATGATATAAAGAAGAAAAATAAAATTATTAGTGTAATACTTGCTTCATGGGTTTCATGAGAAAGTGATTTTATTTTCAGATGGCTCCCATTGTGAGCCTTTAGGATTTGTCAAAAAGAGTCAATGTCATGTATGAAAAACCCTTCTTGGGCATGTTACAATGTATATAAGTCAATAGGATTGTCAAGTAGCCCTCCAAGACAAGCACAAGTTATCCTTCTTCATGTCGGCTTCAAGACGAAGTAGAAAATTCATGTTAGATCAGCTAAATTAGAGATACATCCGTTCATAAGATCATGTTGGATTATATTCATAGTAAGAATACTAGAAATATGAAGCTCAAACTATTCCATAGAGTATAAGTTTGGATCACCTCTGAAATTCAGATGACTATTTCAGAGAAGAAGTTTCGGTGCCAGAACATAGAAACACAATTCGGATAAATTTATAGAAACCATTGTTCTGTGAGAAGACTACAGTTTGGTGCCATGAGAATACTCCAGTTTGGTTATATTAGAAGGCTGTTGTTCAATGCTATGCCAACTTCACAGATTTGGTATTCCCATAGTCCAGTACTATCACTGTTTGGGTGAAATTTGTATTTCGATGTCACTTCAATGAAAGGGTCTCGGTGCAACCAGAGAAAGAAGGATAATGTGCTATCACAGTATTAACTTTGATCAAGTCACAGTCTCGGTGATATCATAGTTTGGTTATAAAAGTGATAAGATATCAGAAGTATTACAGTAATGAATATCTCAATGAAGTGGCTAATTAATCCCTTTGAGTGCACGATGAAGGCTATGGTTCTTAACAAACTCCAAATAAGTTTATCAATTCCATTTTTGAAATGATTCTAAGTTTATATTTAACCGGGGGTAGGGATATTAATATTTTGGGGTTTTTCATATATTTACATAGTATGGGGGTGGGCAGCAATTTATCGGGATTTACATAATAAAGTTTAATGGTTAATATGATTTTTGAAATGAAAACACTAAGTATAATGTTTAGATTTTTTACATTAAAACTTAGGCTAAAGGGAATAAAAGGGGTTTATACAAGAAATATGGCCATTTTCCTAAGAAAAATTGGGATTTTACTTAGGCAATTGATGAAATGGAATGAGTGGCTTTTTAGGGATATTAAGCTGATCTTAATATCTTGGGGGGGGGGGGAGTCAATAAGTGTTTAGGGAAAAGTATGAAGGGGAGTTAGTTATGAAACTACCTCACTTGAGCTACATCAAAAATATCTGCCTTGCACTTGTGATGGGAGTGAAATTTAACACAGTTTTTGAAACATAATCCATCCCAGGTATCATTCTGCAACACCATTCTACCTACCCAACCTACTTTGCCTAGCATTTTTTTTCTTCTTTCTTTGGGTGCACTTGGACTGGCAAACCCTCATCAATTTTTCTTTTCTATGCATGGTAAGCCTACCTAAGTCTGCACTTATTACTTCCAAGGGCTCAAATTAAACTTCTGAGCTCCTTTGCTTCTCTACCTATCTACTTATCTGCCAAGATTGAACAATTTGGTCAGACTTTATTCTCTATCTCTAAAACATGAAATTGAAACATGAACTAGCCAAGATTATGCTGTTTGGCCATTCATCAATTGTTGCATAAAGTTCAACAAGCTGCACACAATGCTTTGTTTACAGAAAATGAAAAAAGTAGTGGCATTTTAGACTTGCACACTTTCCTGGTCTTTATTTGTTTGGGGTTCATTTCTTTCACTTTTTTATTTTGACCATTTTATTCTTTTTACCCTTTGATTTTTCGTTTAGGGCATACCCTCTTTACATTTTTTACATTTTTTGATTTTTTGATAATATGGAAACCTTTGAAACAAGGAAAAGGATGAACATATTACAGATCTCAACAAGTCAATTATGAAATATGACACCTATTGGTATAGGAGTATAACAATGGCTCCACTTGGGGATGGCTTTTCCTAGTGTAAGGTCAAGAACAGCAGGTCAAATGGACTTCTGAGTAGCTTTTGCTGTGCTCTGAAATTTCCCTTTGTTGGTTGCTTTATTGTATATATGACAACACACTTGTGAAGCTTAGGGCCTTCTCCTCGGGCTTCAACTGCAGCAAGTTACTATCCAGTCCAAACTGTGACATTATCAAGGATATAGTATGTACATGTTAGAGTCAAAATTCATCAAACAACTGGATCAAAGTAATGTTTCAGCATTTGACCATTCACTGGTCCATCTTCTATTTCTGTACCATCCAGGATCTTCAGAAAGTAAGTATTGTTCCCTTGCAATGCCTAGATGATAAATGGCCCTTTCCACAGGAAGTCAAACTTCCCATGTTATCCTTTGTCTTCCCTCCTGGAATCCCACCTTAGAACTTTGTCTCCATGGTTGAAGTCTTCTGCTTTGGTCATTTTATCAAGATCTTCTCAACCTTCTCCTGCACAACTTAAGATCTGACCTGAAACAAAAAAAGTGCTGCAACTTTGAAACCAAATTAGTAAATCATCAAAATTTTAAGGCCTTTTGATTGGATTCAAATATTTAAGGATTTATTTCATAATCTACTAAAACTGAATTAAATCAAACTGAAATCCTACCTACTTACTCTAATCAGCTTTCTGATAGCTGGTTAGGTAAAATGAAACAACCAGTGTAAGCACTCAAGCATTATATACATTAATGACCTGTGCTACTTGTGCTTGTTCGTGTTTAAAATTGAGATATTGCAATCAAATATAGCTTTGATAACTTTTGAGAAGATAAGGAAATTCCTAATCTCCTTTACTGAATCTAGAAACTGTACAGAAGGATCTTGTAAAATATATACACTGCTCTTGAGCTGATTCAAACAACTGTACAAATGTTCTGGATAGCCTAGCTGCCATAAAATTGAAATATCACTTTTACCTTTATCACCCTGCATGTTTTCAACTTCACTTTGTGATGATATTTCTACTCATTGCAATGTCTGTCTTGTAAAACCATTATCCTCTTGCTTTTTACCCTCATGGTCTGTTAATAGAGAAACATTATGATTTCTTTCATCATCCAACCTATCAACGATTGGATGAAAAAGGACTTGGAAGGATTGTTGCAACTTTTTACACATTGGTTCAAATGGAACCTCATAGATTTCAATAAGCTGCTCCTCCTTTTCTTTGAAAATTTTACATGACTCAAAACAAAGAGGCAGGGAATCAACTTGGATTATTTGATCATATGTTGCTACTTCCAAGTCTTCTTCTGCAACCTGACATTCAATGGCATCTTGGGGCTACAAATCTGGATATGATAAGTCTTGAACAAAGATTTGATTGCCCTCTAGATGGTTAATATCAAAACTTGTTGACATTTGATTTCTAATTGTATGATAGTTATCTCTGATAAACTGAAATTAATCAAAACAAAATGGTAAAGTTACTTCATTGATTTCAAAATTTTCTGCGCTTTCCTCCTCATCCTCATAGCTGAAATGAACAAGTTGATCACTGTTTTCAAGCTGTTGAACCTGAATTTCCTTATTCCCCAAATTAGCTTATGATTCCTCTGTAAGGTTAATTTGGATTTGAGAAACATAATCATCATCATATTGATCATATATGGGTGCATCATTAAAACAAGTAATGTTATCAAATGCACACATTAGATCAGGAGTTTTCCCCTCCACATATTGCTCTATAAATTTGTCTTTTGATCTATGGTAGATCGAGTTGGTAGGAATTGTTTCATGAATATCAACCTTTTCCTTTTGTGAAGCAAATGTGTCATGGTGATTTTGAACAAAACATTCAACTTTCATTGTGATCTTTTGCATCATTTCCCCTGCTTTCTTTATCAAAATTTCGAGTTTTTCCTCATTCTCTGCTTTCAACTTTTCTTTTCTAATTTTCAGATTAACCTCTACATCCACTGCCATGTTTTGCATCTACTCCATAGTTGAGGGGTTTCTTTCTCTCAGATCAAATTCTATCTCTGAATCAAATGCTCTAGGGTAATGCAGTAGAGCTGAATCAGGGGGAGGCTTTATATTTGATGGTATTGAATGATAGATCTGATTAAATCTGTCTGAAAATTGTTGCACTGTTTCATCTGGATGTCTTTTGAACTGATTATATTCTTCTATGATCATGAGAAGATTGACTTTGATTATCCAGCTATCAAGGAAGAGGTTGAGAAACTGCTGGAGATTTGAGATGCTTGCCTCAGGCAGGGTTTTGAACCAAATCTTGACTTTGCCTCGCAAAGAAAGAGTAAAATGCCTAATACTAACATTTTCTTCATCTACTTCAAATAAGTTAAGATAATATTCAAAAACTTGGATTTGTTTTTGGGCAGTGATACCATTCTCTCCATCAAAGCTATTGAGATACTTAGGATAATCGTTAGAACATATATTTCATTAAATATGGAATTAAATAGTGGATTTAGAATTTCAAAATAACCAAAAAACTCCATTCTACTGATGTCCTTGTCATAAAAGTTTTCCAATTTTAATGGAATATGTGTTTTAGGGAAAGCATGGAGTGTAGGAGGCAAAATGAGTGGTTTATACCTATCACAACCTTTATGAGGTACCGCAATATGTTCAGGGATTGGATGATTAGTCTTAATTTTTGGATTCTCCTTAGTTGAAAAATGATTTTCAAAAGAATTAGAAGACTGCTGTTCAAATGTGTAAGGAGATTTTGCATCTACATTTTTCAAAGGAAAATAATAAAAATTTAATCTAAAATCATCTCTAAAATACAATATACATTGAAAAATCTTATCAATGAGAAAGAACATAATGTCCTGGATAACAATCCAAGTCAAAAGCCTGATCTTTTCATATATTTCTTTCAGGTTCATTTCTCTAATGGAGTCTTGATTGTGAAATTGATGTGGAGTCGCCAGGTGGATGATTTTAACCTTTGTGTGTCTGATCTCTGTCCACCATCACAGATCAGATCTAAACCTGTAAAACAGTTCTGAGTAAAAAGGTTTAGTTTTCTCCAAGAAACCAAATTTTGAGTTTTTTATGAATTTTCAAAACAAATTCTATGATTTCTTTAAGAGGCTTTAGATATGAGATTTAAACTTTCTTAAAGACTTTATTTGACAAGAGGAACTGATCAAGTATTTGGAACCAACTGTCCAATCCATAAGCTAGACCAGAGATAGACTGAAGTAGTATTCATTTACTCTGCAATTGCAAAGTAAAAGCATTTCAAAGGCTACCTGGCTAACTTCAGGCTCCCTCTGTAGCTTATGAAATAAACAATAGTAACAAACAATTATTCAGATCCCTAGTGGAGTCACCAATGATGTTATCACTCTGGGTTTTCCCCAAAGTTGTAAGAAAAGGAAGACTGCCGAGGTAACCACAGACCAATCTTTTAGATACAAAATCTAGCCAGTCTGTATCCAGAGAGGGCTCTCTCGTTTTGATTTAGCTTTGTTTTTGAAGGTATTAGGCTAGTTATGAAGTTCAAGGGTTTTGTTTTGGGTTTGGGTGGTGATATTCCATAGAACAGAAAGGTAAGCAGAATAGTTCAGTCCATTGGGCATGATGGAGTCAAAGAAAATGGCTTTCTGGATTTGGTTTCTTAACAAAGGATAGCTTCACAGAGTAAGGTAGTCAAACAGGGAACAAATGAAGGTTTGAAACAGATGGAAGGGGCTCAAATGGGTGAAGGGCAGTTAAGAATCCTTCAACATATTGAAAGAGGGAAAATGAATGATTATTGACAAAGAGCAGCCAAGAATTCTTTACCAAATAATCAACATGAAATAATCAGGAAATAGGAGCAATTAAGAATTCACTGTTTACTATAATTTTGAAGAAAACACAGAGAATAATGAAGACTGAATACAGAGTGCAGTCAAACAAATTCTGAAATTAATCTTTCTCTTAACCATTCAGATTATGAAACACAGATGATATAGTAAACTAGAAAACTGTAAAACACAAGATATAGGGGACTTATTGATCCAGAGGTTGATTCAAGAATTCTGTGACAAGTCCTTTGCTTCAATTCTTCATCCAGTAGGCTAGACAACAGTTGGTTCCAATAGCTTTGTATTCCAAATTATTCAGTATTACAGCATAGTCTAAGAAATTCACACACCACAGACCACCTCAATACTCTAATGGAGGGGGTATGTATACAATAAAATATGTACAACAAATATCTCATCACAGCTGTGAGATAATATCTAGTTTTAACCTAAAATAATTTACAAGTGAAATAGAAACAACTAACTAATGTTGTGCTGGAGGCAGGCCTTTATGGTTCGAATTGCAGCTATCTTCTGTAGTAGCTCTACGCCAACTGCCTGACTTAAATGATGCACTAATTCTGATCTTCTTTATTTATTTTCTTCTCTGCTGCTTTCAATTCTACTCTGATGCTCTTTAATGCTGAACTGATACTCTTTGACTTGTTTTTGATGCTCTTTAATGCTGAACTGACACTGCACACCGCTATCTGGCAAAATAGAACTGCTAATGCGTCTTCTCAACGCCTTTCCTTTGGACATTCATTTTTCTGAAGGCCCACTGGCTAGGGTAACAAAATATCCCTGTATATTTCTGTTTCTTTCCTCTGTGAGCTCGGAAGTCCCTCGGTTTGATTTCAACTGTGTTTGAAGAGGAAGAAGCTGTAAAATGGCGGGTTGGCAGAATCTGTGAGCTCGTTGCTGTTGCTTTTCTGGTTGGAGGTGGTCTGAAACTAGAAAATTGATTTCGCCTGATTTTACACCTGGAGCGTGTGGGGCGCTATATGCAGAAAAGCATAACAAAAATGACCTTTTTCCCTTTTAATCGGCAAAATGAAGCTTGGTGGTAATTTTTGCGATTTGAAGGACGGATGACGTCAGTGGAAGTAAGGTGCAGATGATGTGGTAGGTGATGTCAACAAAGGACAACTGACGTGAGAAAGAGGTGATGTCAGAGGATGATGTCAGCAAGAGGATGGTGGTAAGCGGTTTGGCCCGCACTGCTTTTGGGGCTGGGTGGTATCGGGCAGAGGGCAAGCGATCAAGCGGTAGCACAACGCGTGGCTTTGTACGGGCACCAAAACCGCTGGTTCTCCACGTGTTAACGTTCGGCGATGGAAGGGGTCGCGAAATGATCGATGACCGTTGGATGTGAGGGTGGAGATCTGATCATGGACGCGCATGAAATATGGCAAGAGGTTAATGTATGCGGGCCCAGTGTAAATAAACAATGTTTTTTAATGTTTCGGGCGCGTTTCTATTGGTTGACAGGGCTTGGTTATTAGTTAGCCCAAATGGCTAATTAATCCCTTTGAGTGCGCGGTGAAGGCTATGGTTCTTAACAAACTCCAAATAAGTTTATCAATTCCATTTTTGAAACGATGCTAAGGTTATATTTAACCGGGGGCGGGGATATTAATATTTTGGGGTTTTTCATGTATTTACATAGTACGGGGGTGGGCAGCAATTTATCGGGATTTACATAATAAATGTTAATGGTTAATATGATTTTTGAAATGAAAACGCTAAGTATAATGTTTGGAATTTTTACATTAAAACTTAGGCTAAAGGGAATAAAAGGGGTTTATACAAGAAAGATGTCCATTTTTCTAATAAAAATTGGGATTTTACTTAGGAAATTGATGAAATGGAATGAGTGGCTTTTTAGGGATATTAAGCAGATCTTAATATCTTAGGGGGGGAATCAGTAAGTGTTTAGGGAAAAGTATGAAGGGGAGTTAGTTATGAAACTGCCTCGCTTGAGCTGCATCAAAAATATCTGCCTTGCACTTATGATGGGAGTGAAAGTTAACACAGTTTTTGAAACATAATACATCCTAGGTATCATTCTGCAACACCATTCTACCTACCCAGCCTACTTTGCCTAGCATTTTTTTGCTTCTTTCTTTGGGTGCACTTGGACTGGCAAACCCTAATCAATTTTTCTTTTCTTTGCATGGTAAGCCTACCTAAGTCTACACTTATTACTTCCAAGGGCTCAGATTAAATTTTTGAGTTCCTTTGCTTCTCTACCTATCTACTTATCTGCTAAGATTGAACAATTTGGTCATACTTTATTCTCTATCTCTAAAACATGAAATTGAAACATGAACTAGCCAATATTATGCTGTTTGGCCATTCATCAATTGTGGCATAAAGTTCAACAAGCTGCACACAATTCTTTATCTACAGAGAATGAAAAAAGTAGTGGCAATTTGGACTTGCACAATTTCCTGGTCTTTATTTGTGTGGGGTTCATTTCTTTCACTTTTTTCTTTTGACCATTTTATTCTTTTTACCCTTTGATTTTTCTTTTAGGGCATACCCTCTTTACATTTTTTTATTTTTTGATAATATGAAACCTTTGCAACAATGAAAAGGATGAACATATTACAGAGCTCAACAAGTCAATCATGAAATATGACACCTATTGGTGTAGGAGTATAATGCCATGAAAATCATGATGAATTACAATTTTAGAGACTCCAATGTGGGGTTTAAGAACCACCACATTCTAAAGATCGATATGAGGAAGTTTGAGGGCAAGGATCCGGTAACATGGATACTACAGATGGAGAAATAATTTGATCTATATGATGTGCAACCCTCACAAAAGGTACATATTGGATCTTTATATTTAGAACCCAATTGATTTGTATGGTATAGATGGATTCGTTATCATAAAAATCTTGTCACCTAGTAATTTTTATGGAGGAAAAGATAGCACATTATGAAGATACAAAGAGAAACACCTTCTTTAACCAATTGATAAATCTCAAACAAAAGGGTTCAATGGCGAAGCACATTGAAGACTTCCAAAAATTGAATATTAGTGTAATCAATATTCCAAAGGAGCATAAGAATGATGTATTCATAGGGAATTTAAAAGATAACATCCAAAGTGAGTTTAACTTTTGGGAACCTGATTCATTGGAGACGGCATTCAGGGTGGCAAGAAAAGTTGAAAGAAAAAATATGGCAACAAGGAAGTCTACCACTCACAACTATAAAGGTGTAAGTGTTGTTGCTACTAGTCTTCTAGAACCTACAAGCTCAACACCACAACAATTGGAGGAAAAAAGAGAAAAAGAGTTTTGTTACAATTGTGATAGAAATACACTAAATGTAATAGTCGTGGGGAAAATTCCACGTAATAAAAGTTAATGAAGGAAAAAAATAATAACCACGATTGATGGGACACTTATTCCAAGCTGAATGTTGGGAAAAACATCCTAGTGTGGGTGCTTATTTGGTTTACTATGACTAAGGAAACTTGCAAAGGGAATGGAAAAGGATTTAGAAAGGAAAAAGGACATTTTTGGCACAATTATTTATGAAAATAATGAAAATTAGGAGAATAGGAAGGTGAAAGGTCACATGTTGCATGTGAGGAGGAAAATGAAGGGAAATAATAAAAAATGAAGAAAATAGAGGCCTAATTGGTAAAAAGGCTTATGAGGATCAGTTGATACCTTTTGTCAGTTAAGTTTTGGAGCTCTCTCATTATTCTCTCTCTTTCTCTCACTCTTGTACACTTAGATTTTTATTGGAGCACTTTGGCATTAGATCAAGAAGGGAAAAGAAGGCAAGAGGAAGGAGAAAGCAAGGAAGAGCAGGATCAAGCAGCTACAACATGAATCTTTATAGGTATTGATTTGCATGTATGATTTCCTTGCTACATTTGGCATGCATGGTATTTCATGTGGTTTTTTTTCTCTCGTGGCATGGGTTTTTCCAGGTGTGACAATGTTTTCAACCTAGCCTTTCCATTTTTGGATAGCCATGCTGTGATGGGGTTCTCATGTTTTGGTTGAGCTGGATTGTCGGACGGATTCGAAGCTGAGTGAGGTGGATCTTTGAAAGAAAGAACACATGGCCTAGTAATCCCTAAGCTGGACTCTGGATTGCAGTAAAGCCACTAGCATAGTGACCCCTGAGCTGAATTGTGGATTGCGGTAAGGCCACTGGCATAGTGACCCCTGAACCAGAATGTGGGTTGTGGTAAGCCCGGTATTGTGTGCCTCAGTGGGCCTAGGAATCCTTGATTAATTAATGGCGTGATATACGGTAAAGCTTAGAGGTGGTTTTCCTTTATTAAGCATAGGAATCCTTGCCGGTGAATGGCGGGTTATATGGTAGATTCTAGAGGGTGGAGTCTCAATTATGTTGAAAGGTGCAACTAGGTTCAGTCTTCATAATGACATGTAATTGTGATTTTTGTAAATGATATAAAGAAGAAAAATAAAATTATTAGTGTAATACTTGCTTCATGGGTTTCATGAGAAAGTGATTTTATTTTCATATGGCTCCCATTGCGAGCCTTTAGGATTTGTCAAAAAGAGTCAATGCCATGTATGAAAAACCCTTCTTGGGCATGTTACAATGTATATAAGTCAATAGGATTGTCAAGTAGCCCTCCAAAACAAGCACAAGTTATCCTTCTTCACGTCGGCTTCAAGATGAAGTAGAAAATTCTTGTCAGATCGGCTAAATTAGAGATACATCCCTTCATAAGATCATGTTGGATTATATTCATAGGAAGAATACTAGAAATATGAAGCTCAACCTATTCCATAGAGTTTAAGTTTGGATCACCTCTAAAATTCGGATGACTATTTCAGAGAAGAAGTTTCGGTGCCATAACATAGAAACACAATTCGGATAAGGGTATAGAAACCATAGTTCTGTGAGAAGACTACAGTTTGGTGCCATGAGAATACTCCCGTTCGGTAATATGAGAAGGCTATTGTTCAGTGCTATGCCAACTTCATAGATTTGGTATTCCCATAGTCTAGTACTATCACAGTTTGGGTGAAATTTGTATTTCGATGTCACTTCAATGAAAGGGTCTCGGTGCAACCAAAGAAAGAAGGATAATGTGCTATCACAGTCTTAACTTCGATCAAGTCACAGTCTCGGTGATATCATAGTTTGGTTATACAAGTGATAAGATCTCGGTAGTATTACTGTAATGAATATCTCAATGAAGTGATGAGGTTTTTGATGATATTACAGTGATATATTTCGGTGCTATCCCATTGCTATCACATTGAATGACTCAATGATTTAGTCTTAGTGTTAAAAAGGTTGAAGTGGAAGAGAAATTAGGAAGAAGAAAAGAGTAGAAGGTTGACAGCCAAGCGAACTAGTGTGTTAGTCTTGGAGTGGAAAATAGGTCAAGGGTCTTGGTATTGGTATTCATCAATTGGAATCTCTATTAGAGGAATTTGTGTGCATTTTCCTCTCAAAGAGTGAGGTTTTAGCGTTGGATCATATCCTACATTTTGTGTCTTTTTTCTATTTATGTTCATGTCTTGGTAGCTGTTTGATGAAGAAGAATAGTAATAACTTAAGTAAAAGAAGATCCTAATCTAAAGAAGTAAAAAGTGCTCACAAGCAATTACTAATTGAAGAGAAATCGCCTAATAACTGATTCCCTAGATTTCTTAATATGGTATCATGGCTAAGACGAAAAAGTCAAGAAAAGGGCATCTAATCAAAGAGACACTCAAGGATCGTGTTTCCAGAAAGCCATCAAATCAAGTCGAAGGATATCAAAGCAAAAGTTCAATATATAAATTAATGAATCAAACCATAGATCAAAGAAGAAAGTCTACTTCAAAAAGAAGTCTTGGTATCATCAATAAAATAATTAAGGCCAAAGCCTTATTTCTACTCAAGGCAAATAGATCTACAAATCAAGGCAACTAAAAGTCTATTCATCCAAGAGAAGCATTTCTAGGATAGAGATCATATCATCTTGGAGAAAGTCAATACCCTAGAAGTATTTATGAGATCTACACCCTATCATCACCAAAGGAAACCTCAAAGAGTTTGTAGACTATTTAATCAAATGAAAAAAGATCAAGGGCCTGATCATTATCTTCAAAAAGGTTCCAAGGCAGTCTCCCCCTCATTTAAGCAAGGACCTCCTTATCCTTAAAGAAGATCATCCAAGGAGCATCAAGACATCTTCATTGATCATCATCAACATAGGGATCAAGTTGAAGATTTTATATTCACTTGACAAGTAAGTACCTTTTTATTCTATAATCTAATCTCGTAAAATGACTTCATTTTGCAAGGAGATCTATAAGCTGGTTGGGTCATCAAACTTCCTTGCATGGAAAATAATGATAGAAATAGTCCTCGAATAAAACGATGTCATTGATCATATCAATGGAAAAGACTCCAAACCACCCGAAGGTGAAGTACTATTTGAATACATGGAAAAATATCTAAGGGCTGAAGAGATTCTTATGGAATCCGTCAAATATTCCTTCATTCCCCATATAGCAGGATTGTAGACATCAAAACATATATATGATAAGATGCTAGAAATATTCTTTGAAGATGAAATAAAGAAGGTCATATCACTTAGATCTGATCTACACAAATTGAAGGTATCAAAGGATAAAGGGTTATCTTCATAATATCTCAACTGCAAGATTTGGGAAATGATTTCAAATAAGGATATGATCTACTTTGTTCTAAATGCATTAATTGATGAACAAGGTAACAAATTCCCATGAGGATAAGAAAGCCATTCCATTCAACAACTTGTGATTTCTATGCAACATAGAAGAAGACCAGTTGATTGCAAAAAGTGTTCAAACATTTGTCAGAAGGAAGGGGAAGTTTGGAAAATTTAGTCCTCAGAAAGGAAAGAATAACATAGCTAATATTCAATGCTTTAAGCATTACATGAAATATTGTCCTAAGCTCAATAAGGGAAATAACAAGAAAGATAGAGAAGAAGCCCATTTCACCCAAGAAGTGGAGGAAGTTGAAAATAACAAATCCAAGGAAGAAGAAAAGCATTAGAAGTAAGAGCTCATGACATCACCACATGAAACATGAAGGATGTCTGGAACAAAATCTATGAGAGACAACTATGAAGGATATAACTCTTGGTGACTTCATTTAAATCTCAAGTGACACTTATGGGAAAAAGGGAGAAGTCATCCAGGGCAAGTCTCATCATACATCAAACAAAAGGTAACATATGCTGGATAGGAATATCCAAGATCCTCAAGATTCTCTGATGGAATCCTTATTAGAAGGTTCACCGATCTAGAAAGGAAGAAAGTGTTTCATCAGGAAATCTAACTTGCAGAATTTGTGAGATGATGCTATGATGACATAAGAGATGAATCAAATCAAGGGGTTGAAGTTCTTTTTCAATCAAGGAAGCTGCTGAAAGAAGCCTAGATGACCTAGAGGTAAATGATGTATGTATGCTTGTATTCAATATTATCAAACCATGTCTATAGTTGCAAGTAACATGGATCGTTGCTCTATCTTGAGAAGCATGATCAAGGGAAAGAAATCTCCTCCTATGAAAGCATGCATGAAGGCATTGGTCACACTAGATGAAATCAACATAGTATGTCATATGGAATATGAGGTGATTGACAATAACTGAAAGAAATATGATTGAAAGATCCTAGGATTGAGACATGTGAAGAAAGGAAGGAAGATATCATGCAACCATGGAAGGAGGTAGTCAACATATAAGAACTGAAAGATTTGACTATGATATCTCCCAGAAATATATGAATACTGTTGTGGAAGTCTGAAAATATGGAGACCCTTGAAAATATACATCTTTGGGAAATGTGTCAAGTTTTATGCAAGATGTTGATGCCAACATGAAGATGTCATGATGAAATACCATGACAAAGGTGGTTTTGATTTAAGTGTTCATTTCTTATTTTTGAACAAATATTTTGGATGGGCTTATGCAGGACTGCCAAAGGAAGAACTGTGGATGTCTTCCAAGAGGACCATGTAGAAGGATGTAAGATCATTCCGAAGAAAGCATGAAGAAGAAAACATGACATGAAGCAAGACTAGATGTAGACTGATAGATCAATTTTTGATGAAAGAAATGATGACATGACTAACTCGTGGATGAAAGTGATGGATGGTCTGTTCCCTATAAAGAAGTCCCAAAAGATGAAGACTCCATGACAAAAAAAAAGTAATTCATGACATTTAAGGAAGGAGTTCTTTTAGCAGCTAATTGTCACAAGATCTCCACCCGAGGAGCTATTTTAGGTCCTTAATTAAGAGGGATCTTGGAAATAAGTTTCTTACTTAGAAGCAAAATTCCTAAGCCAAGAGGGAGATTAGGTACATTCCTTCAATAGGAATGAGTACATTCCTTATTGGAATAGATATGAACTCCCTAATTAAGAGGGATAGATAGACACATCATTCTGGTCTTCATTTGGGAAGATAGAATGGAGAATTGGGTAATCATATGACATCCGATTCTCTTTGAGGATGAGATAGGGCATCCAAGATAAGATTAGTCATAGAGGACTATTATTATCTTAGGATTAGGAATCCAAGATAAGAATAGTCTTCATGGAAAACACCTTGAGAACCTGGGTGGGGTATGTTCCAGGAGAGACAATGATAAGGGTGTCTATAAATCATTGGTCTCACCAACATTGAGCTCAGATCCTATGGAGAAATAGAGTTGTTAGTCAAGGCCTTGCTATGTGACAATGCTGGTTTATATGATGCTATACAGATGGGTTACTAATCCAATTCTTCTTCTGAGAAATTATTCAGATTGAGAATGACCAAGTACCATTATGAATACCTCCCTACTTAAGATGGAGTGTTGAAAAGTGTAACTAGGTCTAATCTTCATAATGACATGTAATTGTGATTTTTGTAAATGATGTAAAGAAGAAAAATAAAATTATTATTGTAATACTTGCTTCATGGGTTTCATGAGCAAGAGATTTTATTTTTAGATGGTTCCCATTATGAGCCTTTAGGATTTGTCAAAAAGAGTCAATGTCATGTATGAAGAACCCTTGTTGCGCATGTTACAATGTATATAAGTCAATATTGTTTCCAAGTAGCCCTCAAAGATAAGCACAAATTATCCTTCTTCATGTCGATTTCAAGATGAAGTAGAAAATTCATGTCGGCTCGCCTAAATTAGAGACACATCCATTCATAAGGTCATGTAGGATTATATTCATAGGTAGACTACCATAAATAGAAATATTGGATTATTCAATAGGGCATAAGTTCAGATCACCTCTGAAATTCGGATGACTATTTCAGAGAGGAAGTTTCAGTGCCATAACAGAGAAACATAATTCAGACAAGGGTATAAAAACTACAGTTTGATGAGAAGACTATAGTTCGGTGCTATGAGAAGACTACAATTTGGTGATATGAGAAGACTACTATTCTATGCTATGCCAACTTCAAAGATTCAGTATTTCCACATTCTAGTACTCTCACATTTTCAATGCAATTTCTGTTTCAATGTCACTTCAGTGAAAGGGCCTGTGTGCAATGAGAGAAAGAAGGATCCAATGCTATCACAGTATTAACTTCGCTCAAGTCACAGCCTCAGTGATATCACAGTTTGGGTATCATTATAGTTCATGAGGTCTTGGTGCTCCTACAAGTGATAAGATCTTGGTAGCATGGAAAATTTTAGGGGCTAATATTCACAAATGGGCTAATTTTCCATGATTTTTCCCCAAAAAAGATTCGTCAATTTCCATTTTTTTATAAAAATGATTCCCCAAATTTTACAATATAAATTTATTTTACCTTAAATATTACCAACATTATATAAACAATACATATAAAATTATTATAAATTTGAATAATTTTACAAATATATCAATAAACATTTTATAGTTTGCATATTAGGGACTAGTGAGATTCGCCAATGTTTTTAAACATCAAGATAAATTTTCATGCTTAAAATTTTTGTTACTCGGTAGTATTATAGTAATGAAGATATATATGCAGTGATAAAGTTTTTGATGATACTAAAGTGATGTATATTGGTGCTATCTCATTACTATCACAGTGAATGTCTAAGTGATGTAGTCTCAGTGTTAAGAAGGTAGAAGTGGAAGAGGAATCAAGAAGAGGAAAAGAGTAGAAAGTTGACAGTCAAGCAAACTAGTGTCTTGGTATTGGAGTGGAAAATAGGTAAAGAGTCTTGGTCTTGGTATTCATCAATTGGAATCTGTATAAGAAGAATTTGTGCGGGTTTTCCTCTCAAAGAGTGAGAGGTTTTGGCCCTAGCTCATAGCCTACATTTTGTGTCTCTTGTGTATTTATGTTCCTGCATTGGTAGCTGTTTGATGAATAAGAATACTAATAACTTAAGTAAAAGAAGATCCTAATCTAAAGAAGTAAAAAGTGATCACAAGCAGATACTAATTGAAGAGAAATCGCCTAATACTTGATGCCCTAAATTTCTCAACAAGTTAGGGCCTAGTGATCTGGTGTGGATTGCAGTAAATCCTGAGAGATTAGGAGACAGGAAAATTCCTCACAGTATAGGTGGTTAAATCTTGTGGCATCCATGCTTATTTTGGCCTAGTGATCTGGTGGAGATCATGGTAAAGCATGTCATTACATTTTTATTGTGTTGGCCTAGTGATCCAGTGTGGATTGTCCTAGTTTCTATTTATGAGGGTGAGGTGGTTTAACCTCAGGATGCCCTAATTGGTTATTTTGGTTTGAGTCCCACGTTCATGCTTGGAATATGGCATAGGATTGATTGGTTGAAAAGGGATTTGGCTCAGCCAATCTATGGTCGAGTAGAACATGGTAGTCCCATCTCGGGTTGGATTTTGCATCCATTAATAAGAGGTTATTTCCTTGGTATCTAATCTGTAAGTGTACTAGTTTATATGTGGGTTCTATGGCTAATGTATCCTTGATATTTGTGTTGTTATTATGCTAGTTATAAGCATGTATTATAACAATGATGATGTATGGCTCTCCCCATGTTTTGATTCATAAATGAATAAACAATGTATCTATTACCTAATAGATGATAATTCAACTAATGTGTTGAGGCATCAATTCTTCTTAGTGATTCTCATATAAGTATGAGACCCCTATGCTTAGATATGTTGTTCAAACCTATAGATTACATGTTTGTGACATGTTTGACGAAATTCCTATCATGGATAGTAGGGGTCCAGTCAATTCCTTGTTTAAGTAATTGCATTTGTATCATTATTATGTGTTATCTTTCAGTTCTAAAAGTGTCATGGAGTTCTAGGCAGTGACCTGGGCCTGAAAAGGGGCACAAATCCTAGAGACACAAGCACAACACTAGGAAAAAACCCCTGAACACTCGCTTCCCCTTGTTGTGGGAGCGTTCAAAGCCTCTTACACACGCCCTAGTCCATATCAAGGGAGCATCCAAGGGTTTTATGCCCTAAAACCTCAGTTGGTCTCAGGGGTTGGTTACCTGAGTGGTTGGGATGGCTCCTAGGAGTTATGTTGCTGATGTGGAAGGTCCTTGTGGTGTATTTTTGTTGATTCCACTTCCTTAAGGTAACCTAGGAGGTTTAATCCCATTATAGTGGTCTCTCATTGCATATTTACCCCAATTGTCTAGTTACTTGGGTAGATGTGGGATGAGGGTGTATCAAAGTGGTATCAACGAGGGTTTCATTCTTTTTGGGTGGTGTCTAGTTTAACTTCTTTTTGAGTGATATATGATACCACATAGTAGTATCAGAGCGAGTTTCACTCTCTTTGGGTCATATCTGATACTATAAAGTGGTATCAGAGCATGATTCACCCCTTGGACTAGATGGGCGGTGTGTGTTGGTCATGCATTCAAGTCAGTTGCACATGTGTTAATCATCCTTGTAGTCTGTATGCTTGTTGCATATGCATGGTGTCGTTCATGGTTGTAGTGATATTGCCATGTGAAAGTGAGGGTGTTGTCATGGAATGTGTCTTCATGAGTGTATGATTAGTTACATGTTGTTTATTCTTGAGTATTGTCAGTGTACAATGGTATGGTTGTTGTTGTCATGCATGAGGTCATGGTATGTGTAGCTGATATGGTTATGCATTGATGACTGGAATCGATCTAGAATGATGGTTATATGCTTATATGCTTATGTATTATATGTATATATGTTGTCATGCTTATGTTATACATCTACTACATTGATTGGTTGATCTTGCAGATGAGATATCCTTCCTGAATTTTGCTAAGGTATGTTGGTTTATTGTGATTTGGTTTAGCTAACATAGTATGCCTTACAAAAAATAGATCAAAATGACTAGAAAGATGGTAGAATACAAATATTCTCCCTATGAATCAGATGAGTAGTGTGGTGTTGGTGATCCATGTGGCTCCAGGGACATGCAGAAGTTCAAGAGGGCTAAAAAATGGTCAAAATTCAAAGTGGTCAAATTGCAACAAACCCATCATCAAATCGTAGTTCTTGTCGCCCTGATTCCAACGATGCGAATGACACTCAAATCTGAGCTCATATGGAGGAGATAAGGCCAGCCAAATTTCAGGGTTGACTTGGCCAAGTGGTAGGGTTAATGGACCTACAAAATGCACCGACAGTGGTCACCAAATCTGGCCACCGTAATAGGCAAAAATGTTACCTCTTTAAATTTCCCAATGACCTTTATTTTCGGTAAAATTAAAAATAACTAAGTTTTTAAAAACCAAAAAATATAAAATTAGGGGTGGTAGGTTGCCACCCTCGCCACCCTTGGATGTATTTTATTACTTATAAAAATCAAAATATTAAGTAGGGTTGCAGGTGGTCAAACCCCACCACCACTGCAAGGATGCACATCACATAATATATAAACACAAAATGGTTGGTGGCAGACCTGCCCACTAGTCAAATAAACCACGGGAACAAACTTCAAACATGGCATTGAATATCGGTGGAACTGCCACCAATGATCCAAACCAGCGGAATAATGTAATAGTCTCGTTGTAAACTGGAGTAACTACTGTGTAAACTGCCAAGCGCTGCAACCATTTGCCGATTTAATAAAATAAACATACCAATTTTGGAGGGCGAGGGATTTGAACCCGGACCACCCCACCTCCAGCGCTCCACCTTAACCACCAGCCTACAGGGGGGCAGCTTTGTTAAGTTCGCCACCCAGCCACTATATGAACCTCAGTTGCAAATGCTCCCAAGGAGGGGAGACCCGTGGACAAAGCATGGAGGCCGGAACTAGGAGGTGGCGGGACGAGATGGAATTGTGAACAAATTTTGAGGCGGAACCATGATGGCACACATTCTGAGACAAATAATCTTTTGTAGAGAATATTACTTGATGCCTGAAAGATTCCATGGGGAGTTAAATTTTCATTTTGTCAGAATGATATGAAGTTTGTGTAGATTATCTTCTAGATACATCGCATTAGGTTTTTTGTTGATCGACGTTTCGAACCAACAACTGTGGTTGATCTTCATGATATGAAGTTTACAGTCATTTAAAGTAGAATTTCATAGGGAACATGATGGTTAAATCATCATCATAATCTAAGCAGCAAATTTGTAGATTCCCAGTAGAGAAAAACCTTTGAAGAATCTTGAGGGAATCTTCCAGATTCCTTGGAAGCTAAAATTCGCTAGAGTCAAAATGCAACCAACTTTATACTCAAAAGTCTCAGAATCGTGCAAGAATCATGATGGTGAGATTAGATTTGTGATCTGAGTTGAGAATCTCCAGTCAACCCAAAGAAAAAAATCTTGGGAGAATCACGAAGAATCTAAAAGATTCCTACAAGACCATATTTTGACGATGTCGTAATTCGACAAATGGCTAGTCGATTTTACACCTCTTGATGATAGAAATTCAGAGGTGCAATCAAGTTTTGCAACTGAACCTTCCATTTTTTGGCCAACTTCATAGGTGAAGGTACATGGATCAGTGATGTCATGTTTTCCTTCATAATTGTTGAAATGATGTATTTTGTTTTGAGATCACTGCTTGATGTTATGTTGTGGGATATCTTTTACCACATTATGGGAGATGTATTTAGCTTGTAATGCTAGGTATTGTTGTGGATATCCCAATGTAACTATGTTGAAGGGATACTCATTGCCGCATTGTGTGAGATCATGTTAAGTTGTCATGCTGAGAAGAAGCCTTGTTGAGTGAGAATTCATGTAAGTGGAACGTATTTTGGAGAGACAAGACACTCATGTTTGACGGTGTATGACCTTTCTATGACAAAGTGTTGTCCATGTACATCATCATCATTTCCAGCATTATATGAAGCAACCTCCACACTCTTGACACTGGGCCTGGAGATGTAGTCCACACTGGATGAACTCCATTATCAAATGTATCGTGTTTTGATTTGCTGATCATTGTCATGTTTCCTCTTGTTTAAGCATGCACATGTGGTTCTTTAATGATATTTTAAATGCAATTCTAACAACATCATAGAAGTAAAAGCTTTTGGATGATTCGGTAGCTAAGGAACCCGGATCAAGTTGGTATCAAAGTGGTCTTCTCGCTGATGTGAATTGAAAGCATGAACAATGATTGAACGTGCAACAATGGAGGATGGCAAATACACGTACGAGGCCATGCTGAGGATTTCCAAAATGGTGGACATATTGTAGGAAGCTTATGAGAGACATGAGAAAGAAGAAGCAAAAATCAATGCTTCATCCACATCTTCCAGTGTACACTCATTGCCTTCATCATGTTCTTATCATTCGAATGAGGAGATCAACTAGAGCATTCAAGTAGATAACACTAAATTGAAGGTGATTCTACAAGAAGAGAAAGAGGAGAAGCATTGATTGTAGCTTCAGTTGGAAGCCGCAAAGGCAACCTTGGAAGAATTGAAGTGAAATGACCCTTCAAGCAAAGGATGTTGAATTAAGAAGGCTTCTACAATAAGAGAAAGAGGAGAAGAAGAGAATGAAAATTCAACTACAAGCCACGACAGATGCCTTGGGGGAGTTGAAGCGCAGCGAAGGCATGGAAAATCCCTCATCACCTGTTTCGAAATCGGCATCTAAGGTAAACAGTTGTGATCATGCTTCAAATTCATCTTCACATGATGTTATTTCTGTTGGAAATGTGGAGATACCGATTACAGGAAATGGCATGAGACTCCTTACGAAGATGGGGTACAAAGGAGGAGGACTTGGTATTAATGGCCAAGGCATGACTCAGCCATTGGAGGTCGTGCAAAGACCTCGATTCACAGGTTTGGGATAAATCGAAGGAGAATTCTCAAAGGTGTCAAAAGCTTCCGAGACATTGTTGAAACCGTCGAGGAAAGAGAATGATGGGAATACATCACCATCATCCCATGGCAGTGCACATTGTAGAGAAAAAGTTGAGGCAAGCTCTCATCGCCATAATTACACTAGAGAGAGCCAGGAAAGGTATAAATAATCTTGGTATTCTCAAGTTCATTTCAATTACAATCATGTTTCTAACAATGAACAAAAATCATGGCATAGAAAAACATGTGGTTTTTGTGGTCTACATAACCATGCATTTGCTGAGTGCTGGAGGGGAATGGTAGCACAAAAGAAAAAGGTAATTCAAGTATGGAGGAAGAGACTCATTGTAGTCATTGTGATAGAAGTGGTCATCAAAGAGCCACATGTTGGAGGCTCTATCCAGAGCAACGTCTGAAAGACAAAGTGCCTATTCAAAAACTAGTTGAAAATGTTGATCGACAAGTGGATCTCCCACAGTGACCCATTCACTTTGATAAGTGAGAGATGGTTTTTCTAGATGTGTTAGCTTGTCATGGCCTTATTTTTGTAAACATGTGTTGCAATGTAAAAGGTAAAAGTGATGATGTGTTTTCCATCACTTGTTAAGCAACAATGATATTTTGGCCTTGTTTTCATAGCTGGGGTATTATTTCCATTTTGATGTAAAATTGACCACAAAGTATGTGTTATAAACTCGTGGCATGTATGGGATGCTTGGGTCATTAGTTGGTCGTGTAAATTAAGCATGTAATTTTTATAAATGTACTACAAGTTTGCAGAGGATGAAAATGTTGGCTTATTGCATATGGCTCCAAAGAACAAAGGTGAAGGAGAAGGAAGGGTGACCTATCAGGACACTTGTGGTGCAGACAATGTACAAAGTTACAGATTATTTTCATTCTTTTGGAGGACAAAAAGCTCCACAATGGGGAGGAATGATCCAAGTGGCTCCAAACACATGCAAAAGTCCAAGAGGGCTCAGAAATGGGCAAAATTCAAAGTAGTCAAATTACGATAAACCCGAAATCAGATCGTAGTGCTCATTGCCCTAATTCCAACGGTGTGAATGACACTCAAATTCGAGCTCGTATGGAGGAGATAGGGCCAGTTAAATTTCAGGGTTGACTTGGCTAAGTGGCAGGGTTAATGGACCTGCAAAATGCACCCACAGCGGTCACCAGAATCTGGCCACCGGAACGAGAAAATTTTTTTCCTCTTTAAAATGCCTAATGACCCTTATTTTCGGTTAAAAATAACTATTAATTTTTAAAAACTGAAAAAAATTATAAAAATAGGGGTGGCAGGCTGCCACCCTTACCACCCATGGATGTATTGTATTACATTTATAAATTGAAATATTAAGGGAGATGGCAGGTGGTCAAACCCCGCCACCACCGCAAGGATCCACATCACATAATATATAAACGCAAAATGGTTGGGGGCAGACCCGCCCACCAATCAAACAAACCATGGGAGAAGACTTCAAATATGGCATCGAATATTGGTGGAACCTCCACCATATCCAAACTAGTGGAACGATGTAACAATCTCCTTGCAAACTGGTGTAACCATTGCGTAAACTGCCAAGTGCCGCATTTGTGGATTTAATAAAACAAACATACCAATTTTGGAGGGCAGGGGATTCAAACCCGGACCAACCCATATCCACTGCTCTGCCTTAACCATGAGGCTATAGGTGGCGACTTTGTAAAGTCTACCACCCAGCCACTATATGAACCTCAATTGCAAATGTGCCCAAGAGGGGGAGAGCCGTGGATAGAGCATGGAGGTCGGAACTGAGAGGTGGCAAGACGAGACAAAATTGTGAATGAATTTTGAGGTGGAACCATGACACAGTCCACAGAGGTAGAACCATGATGGCACACATTTTGAGACAAAGAATCTTTTGCAGAGAATATTCCCTGATCCCTCAAAGATTCCATGGGGAGGTAAATTTTCATTTTGTGGGAATGATATGAAGTTTACAGTCATTTTAACTTGAATTTCACAAGAAATGTGATGATGAAATTAGAATCACCATCTGAGCAGTAAATTTGTAGATTCCCCGCAGAGAAGAATCTTTGAAGAATCTTGAGGGAATCTTCTAGATTCCTTGGAGGCTGGAATTCACTAGAGTCATAGTGCAACCAAATTTATACTCAAAAGTCCAGAATCTTGCAAGGATCATTATGGTGAGATCAGATTTGTGATCTGAGTTGTAGATCTCAGGTCAGCCCAAACAACAAAATCTTTGGAGAATCATTGGGAATCTAAAAGATTCCTACAAGCCTAGATTTTAACAGTGTCAGAATTCGACAAATGGATAGTTGATTTTACACCTATCAATGACATAAATTCAGTGGCGCAGTCAGATTTGGCAGTTGATCCTTCCATTTTTTGGCGAACTTCAAAGGTGAAGGTACATGAATCAATGATGTCATGTTTTCCTTCATAATTGCTGAGATGATGTATTATGTTTGCCATATTATGTGAGATGTATTTAGCTTGTCATGCTATGCATTGTTGTGTAGATTCCTATGTAAATATGTTGAAGGGATACTCATTGACACATTGTGTGAGATCATGTTAAGTTGTCCTCTTGAGAAGTAGCCTTCTTGAGTGAGAATTCCTATAAGCGAAACGTCTTGTGGAGAGAAAAGACACTCCTATTTGAGGGTGTATGACCTTGCTATGACAAAGTGTTGTCCATGTACATCATCATCATTTCCAACATTATATGAAGAGACCTCCACACTCTTGACACTGAGCCCAAAGAAGTAGTCCACACTAGATGAACTCCGTTATCAAATGTCTCGTGTTTTGATTTGCTGATTGTTTTCATGTTTCCTCTTATTTAAGCATGCACATGTGGTTGTTTTATGATATTTTAAATGAAATTATAACAACATCACATAAGTAAAAGATCTTGGATGATTATGGTAGCTGAGGAACTTGGATCAGTTGAGGACTCTTCTGATTTAGCAGACACATTGAGAAGCTTGAAGGAAGAAATAAGAAGTTGTAAGGCAGACAATGAAAAAATCATGTCGGCACAAGAGAAACAAGCAAAGTTAATGCAATAATCCTTCATTTTGTTAGAATTGTAGTGACAGGGGGCACTTGGGATCGACCATGGGCAGGAGGAAAAAACTAATGGGAATATGGAAATAACCCTCATGGTGGTCACATGTCGGATATATATGACAGGGTTAGAGATGGCAGGCTGTTGGATACTTCAGATAGGAGAGGTGATCAACACAGGTACTACTCTAGTTCTCGTTATGATAGGAATTATGATCGTTATCATTACCATCCCTATAGGAGGAGTGATATGGGATACTTGCTGGATGAATTTAAGAAAGAAAATCCACCTACGTTTGATGGATATTTGAAGAAGATGGAAGATGTAGAGGCTTGGATACTTGGGATGAAGAGGTTCTTTGAGTTTCATGAGTACACAGATAACATGAAGGCCATAATTGCTATCTCCAGCCTGAAAGGTAAAGAATGTATCTAGTGGGAAGATGTGAAGTGGGTCAGAGACATCAGGACGAAGGAATTGAGTTGGCATGAGTTCAAGAGGCTTTTAAGGAATATGTACTTGTCAGAAAGGTACTACGATAGTAAGTCCAAATAATTCTATGACCTAAAGATGGGATTGATGATATATGAGGAGTATACAACCAAGTTCCTGGAGATATTGACGTATGTATCATATATTAAATATGATAAGGCTAAAGTTCAGTGATTTTCAATGGTTTTCCATTAGAATTTAGAGATCAGATTGACTATGATGAGCCTCGGTCATTTGAGGAAGTTATTGGGAAATTGAAGCATTTCTATGAACATCCAAAGTGTAACAATGAATCTCAACAAGGATGAAAAGGGAAGGATAAGGATAAAGGTAAGTATAAATGGCAGCAGAAAAGACAAGGCATCGAACTGCAGAAGAAAAAGAAAATGTGGCACCACAAAAGAAGTTCAATGCAGCTAGATAGGGACATGCATCACAATAGTAGCATAAAGGTGATGGTACTGAATGGTTGGAGTGTTGGACATGCAGTAAGGAACACATTAAGAGATGTTGTCCACAAAATTAAGGTGGTAGGACTCATATATATAATGCACAAGAGGCGCATATTGTTGGGGACGTTGGACAGAACATTCCTTGTATCTATGCAATGTTGGACAACAGATAGGAAGACCATCATGCATCTATTATTGAGATGGACGATAAGCTTTGTAATCAGGTTTATTCTATTTTGATTGACCCTAGATCTAATTATAGTTATGTTAGTCATGACTTGGTGGATAAGTGTGGTTTGAATAAAGAAGTTAATGTAGAATCTTGGTTAGTTTAGTTGGCTACAGGTACAGAGAAATAGTTCATCATTGGGTATGAGCTTGTGCATTTGAGTTGAATGGCATGTCTACAACAACACACTTGAACATATTTTTGTTGGGATCATATAGTATGCTATTGGGTATGGACTGGCTATACCTTCACAAGACCAAGGTGGATTTTTATGAAAAATCCATTGAGTGCTTGGATGACAATGGGGAACCAAGAGTCTTATAGGGAAAGAAGAAATCCACATCAGTTAGGATGGTGACAACTATGCAGGCCAAGTGTAGTCACAGGAAAGGGTGTGTGTTATTTGTAGTACATATCTCTAGTGACAAAGGTTAGGGAGTTGATGATGCAGATGTTTTATGAAGGTACTCAGTTTTACAACAGTTTCAAGATGTGTTTTTCATAGATATTTCAGAGTTTCCACCTCACAGGGAAGTAGACTTTTCTATTGAGTTGTTGCCAGGGGTAGCTCCAACATCAAAAGAAACTTACAAGATGAGCACACCTGAGTTGGTAGAGTTAAAGTTGCAGATAAAAGAGATGCTCAACAAAGGATACATTAGGAGACAAGTGTATCACCTTAGGGGTCACCAATATTGTTTGTAAACAAGAAGGATGCTACTCTCAGATTGTGCATTAAATAAAAGTAGTTGAAAAAAGTGACCATCAAGAATAGGTATTCGTACCAGTAGTGTTCTCGAAGATTGATCTAAGATCCATATATCATCAAGTATGCATTAAAGAGGAGGACATTTACAAGACAATTTTTCGAACTAGGTATGGGCATAATGAGTTGTTGTAGTTCCATTTGGTTTGACTAATGCTACCAACGACCTTTATGTGTTTGATAAATAGTGCGTTGCATCCATATTTGGACAAGTTTGTTATTGTGTCCATTGATGACATATTGGTATATTCTAAATATAAGGAATAACATGCCGAGCATTTGGAAGTAGTGTTGAGGTTGTTGAGAGAGCATCAGTTGTATGCTAAGATCAACAAGTGCAGTTTCTTTCAGACTGAGGTACGTTACTTGGGACATGTTGTCTCCAAGGAGGGAATAACAGTGGATCCAGAAAAGGTAAGAGGTATTATGGAGTGGGAAACTCCTAGAAATGTATGATGAGGTGAGATCATTCAAGGAATTGGAAGGTTATTACAAGAGGTTCATCGGGAACTTCTCACATATATCTTATCCTTACATTATTTCAAAGGAAAGGAAAGAGGTTTGAATGGACAGAGGAGTGTGTGGAAAGTTTTGAGAAGGTTAAGCAGTTGTTGACACATGCTCAAGTGTTAAAGATTGCAGATCCAGACAAAGAATTTGTAATATGTATAGATGCTTGCAAGAGAGGACTTGGTGGAGTCCTTATGCAGGAAGGACATGTAGCTATGAGTCACGAAAAATAAATGAACACGAGTAGAACTATTTGACGCATGATATTGAGCTAGCAGCGATCATACATGCATTGAACATGTGGAGGCACTATCTTCTTAGCTGGAGGTTTGTAATGATGAGTGATCATAGTGGATTGAGGTATCTATTTGACTAGCCTAATTTGAATGCTAGACAAGCTAGATGATTGGCCATGGTCAATGAGTTTTATTTTTAGATGAAATACTTCAAATGAAAGGAGAACAAGGTCATATATTCCCTTAGTAGGAAGATACATGTAAATCATATAGAATTTATGAGTTATTGTGGGACAGATCTACAAGATAGGATCTTGCAGGTAGGTCAACAAGATGTCAGGTACATGGAGCTTAGGCACAAGTTACAATAGAGTGCAGGTACAAGTATAGGCAGTGGTACAAGTACATGTATAGGTGTAGGCGTATAGGATGTGGACTATCATCTCACGACATATGGATTGATAAGATTTAGAGACAAGATATATGTGTCAGAAAATAGTGAGCTCAAGAAGGTGATATTGATGGAGTTTCATGAAAAACCATATTCAGGTCACCTAGGATATCAGAAGACATTGGTTGCAGTGAAGAAGTTTTATTATTGGCTGAATCTAAAGAAGGATGTAGTAGAGTTTGTGGCTAGGTGTTTGGATTGTCAGTAGGTGAAGGCAGAGTGTAAGAATCTAGGTGGACTGATACAACTGATTGTGATTCCAAAATGGAAATGATAGGTATTTTCCATGGAATTTATCATAGGTTTTCCGAGGACAGTGGGACAACATGATTCCATCATGGTAGTGGTGGATAGGTTGACAAACATAACACACTTCATTCTAGCGAAGTCAAGATTCTCAGCTAGGGATGTAACACAAGTGTTCGTTAGATATGTGGTTATAATGCATGCTGTTCCAAAGAAGATTGTGTCAGACATGGATGCAAAATTAACTTCCAAGTTTTAGAAGGAGTTATTTGTAGGTTTGGGCACAGAGTTGGCCTTTAGTACAACTTATCATCCATGGAAATATGGGTAGACTGAGAGGGTCAATAGGGTATTGGAGGACATGTTGAGGATGTACGTGATGCATCAACAATGAAAGTGGGAAGAGTATCTTCCACTGGAAGATTTCACTTACAACAATGGGTATCGAGAATCCTTGAGGATGAGTCCATTTAGGGCATTGTATGGCTGAATTTGCAATATTCCCATCAGTTGGAGCGAGCCAGTCAACAGGGTGTTGATTGGACCGAACATGTTGGTAAACATGGATCAGGAAATGCAGGTAATCAAGAAGAATATAAAGGAAAAATAGGATAGGAAGACGAGCTATGTAGATCAGAACATGGTTTTCAAGGAGTTTCAGGTTGGGGAATAGGTGTACTTACGCATCAAACCAAGGAAGATCTCCTTGCGGATTGGATCATGTGCCAAGCTGACACCACAATTTTGTGGACCCTTTGAGATTATTGAGAGGATCAGACCAGTAGCCTATCGACTTTTACTACCTCTAACAATGAAAGTCCATGATGTTCTTCATGTGTCATTTCTTAAGAAGTATGTTAAAGATGTTGATCATGTGATTGACTGGTTTATATTGTATGTGGAGCGAGATGGAGAATTCCAGATGGAACCTCAGTGTATATTGTAGAGAAAGGTGCTCATGCTCTGGAACCGAGCGATCAAGTAGGTTAAAGTGCAGCGGAAGCCCTTTGGGCATGATGAAGCTACATGGGATATGGCAGATCAGATGCAGGCTACGTATCCTTCTTTGTTTTCCGATTGGGGCAAAGCAGGTTTGGTATATGTTTTGGCATATGTTTGGGTGATGTTTTCAGATATATACATATGTATGTGGATGTAAATACCACCATGAGATATATTATAAAGATCTAATAAGCAGTATGGGTGTCATGTCATTATAGTTGTCATGATGTTATGTTGTCATGTTGGTTTTATTTTCAGCAGGGTGATCATTGTAAATACTGCAATGAGCTAAGTTATAAAGCCCCATGGGAAGTGTGTTTTCTTTTTAGCGGTTTTGCTAAGGTATGTGTTTGAACACCAAGGATGGTGTCCCCTAAGGGGGAGTGTTCTGTAACAACCCTGGTGAAAAAAGGGGTATTTTCAGAACAGGGTGTCCTGCTACTAAATTCTGACAAAATAGAGCTCCCAGGGAACATCCCAAATCTTATTCAAAACTGGGTCACTTTGTCTCCGTTCGATCTCTCCAAAAAACATCTTCTCAAAACTTGTTGGATGTGGATTCCCAAATTTGTTTGCTGGAAGCTGTGGCTGGAAAGGAACAACAGAACATTCAGGAATGAAAGCGGAAATCCAACAAGAGTCATCAATAAAGTCAAAGCTTTTTTGGGGGAATCTCTAGCAGCCAATACTATCATAAAGAATGCAAAAGAGCTGGACAAAGAGGAGGATCTCTAGTTGAAAGGGATGTTCCAAAATCATAAGGATCGTTCCCCTACTCCTGCTATTGCCAACTCCAACTGGGAAATTGGGTTGGGAGAGCAGGAGTTCATTAAGTGGAGGTCGGCTCTGAATGAACATTGTCTACTTTTCGACGGGGCCTCTAAAGGCAACCCTGGTATCTCTGGAGGCGGAGGGGTTCTCCTAGGTCCTGATGGTTCCACTATGATTCGTTTTGCCTAGGGTCTGGGTAGGGAAACTAATAACAGAGCGGAGGCTCTAGCTCTGTGGCAGGGTCTGAATCAAGCGATTAAAGGTAACTTCCTCTCCATATCTGTCTTCGGGGACTCCAGGCTCATTATCCAGGCGTTGAACATTCATAAGAATCCTGCTAAGCTCTAATTATCCACCATCCTTAGGAAAATCAGGTTAATATTGCCAAAATTTCTCAAAATCTCTTTCTTTCATATCCCCAGGAAGTTAAATTCCCAGGCGGACAAGGAAGCCAATCTAGGCTCTCTTCAGAGTAAAAGATCTCTTACAGTTAATCATGCTGACTCAATCTGCAATATCCCTTAAGTCCTGTGATTTTTGGGCCTCTCCTCCCTCTGGGTTCTACTCTGTTTCCAAGCCTCGTCCAATTTTCTCCCTGATCCGATTCAATTTCTTTTGAAAGACCTATTGCTAATGTTCTTGGTTCCTTCTGTAATGATGCAGCCTGACCTCTATCCCCATCTCTACGAGCTGTGACCTCTTTCCTCTTGTGCTGAGCGGGAAGCTATCTCAGCTATATTATAAGGGTTCTTCTCTCCAATGTTGACAGAGCGGCGCAACGTGCCATATGTTTAAAAAATTGCTAGCTTCTATGTGATGAATATGGGATCACGACCTCTTTCTATGGATTTACTGAAAAACTTACCAGGCCAGTGACTTTTCCCGAATAATTGCGGGATTATTTTTTTCAAGACTTCACATCATAAAAACCAGCATGCTCCTTCCCCTGTTTTCCATGCTGTTTCCCTTTGCATTCCGATGAAAGGGCGCTCAGCGATCATCTTCAGCGCAAGTGGTAGAAGCAATCAAGCTCAATCAGCTTCAGATTGGACCTACAGGCTTCCAAAGGGGGGGATCTCCTCTCGGCCCCTTGATCTACCAAATTTCTGGCGATCAATCGTGGCTCTCCTATCATTCTCAAGGTTTCTCAGTACCTGTAGCAAGTATTCCTGTCACTATAGAAAAATACTACTCCTTGCTCCTAGCCAGAGCAGTAATGTAACAGCTCACGGCTACTGTTTTGGTGCCGCTTAATAAAATCTATCCGTTTCTGTCTAAAAAAAACAACCCTCATGAAAATTCCATGTAATAAAAGTTAATAAAGGAAAAAATAATAACCACGGTTGATGGGACACTTATTCCAAGCTGAATGTTGGGAAAAACATCCTAGTGTGGGTGTTCATTTGGTTTATGATGGCTAAGGAAATTGGCAAAGGAAATGGAAAAGGCTTTGGAAAGAAAAAATGGAATTTTTGGTACATTTATCTATGAAAATAATGGAAATTAGGAGAAGAGGAAGGTGAAAGGTCATAGGTTGCACGTGAGGAGGAAAAAGAAGGAAAATAATGGAAAATGAAAAAAATATAGACCTAATTGATAGAAAGACTTCCAAGGATCAATTGGTACCTTTTTTCAGTTCAACTTTGGAGCTCTCTCATTATTCTCTCTATCTCTCTCACTCATGGAATCTTAGAGTATTCTTGTACTACTTTGGCATTGGATCAAGAAAGTCAAAGAAGGCAAGAGGAAGGAAGGACCAAGCAAGGAAGAGTAGATCAGGCACCTACATCAGGATTCTTTGCAGGTATCTATTTTCATGTGTGATTTCCTTTCTATATTTGGCATGCATGGTATTGCATGTGGTTTTTTGTTGTCATAGCATGGGTTTTTCCAAGTGTGGCAGTGCTTTCAGCCTAGCCCTTCCATTTCTGGATAGCCATGGTGTGATTGGGTTTCATGTTTTGGTTGAGTTGGATTTCTAGATGGATTCGAAGCAGAGTGAGGTGGATCTCTAAAGGAAAGAACACATGGCCTAGTAATCCTTGAACCAGACTATGGATTGCGGTAAAGCCATTGGCTTAGTGACCCTTGAACCAAATTGTGGGTTGCGGTAAAGCCATGTATTGTGTGCCTTAGTGGGCCTAGGAATTCTCGACAGATTAATGGCAGGATATACAATAAATCCTAGAGGTGGTTTCCCTTGATTAGGCCTAAGAATCCTTGTCGATGAATGGTGGGATATGGTAAATCTTAGAGGGTGGAGTCTCGATTAGGGCCTAGTGATACAATGTGGATTGTGGTAAAGCCTGAGAGACTAGGAGAGAGGAAAATTCCTGACGGTGTAGGTGGAGAAATTCAATGGCATCCATGTTTTTTTTGGCCTAGTGGTCTGGTGGAGATCATGGTAAAGCCTGTTATTAAATGTTTATTGTGTTGGCCTAGTGATTTGGTGTGGATTGTGGTAAAGCTTGGTTTCTGTTGATGAGGGTGAGGTGGTTTAGCCTCAGGATGCGCTGGTTGGTTCTTTTGGTTTGAGTCCCACATTCATGATTAGAATATGGCAAGGGGTTGATTGGCTGAAGAGAGATTTGGCTTAGCCAATCTATGGTTGGGTGGAATGTGGTATTCCCATTCCAGGTTGGATTTTGAATCCTATAATAAGAGGTTATTTCCTTGGTATCTTATGTGTAAATGTATTGGTTTATATGTGGATTCTATGGTTGATGTATTCTTGATATTTCTATTGTTAGTATGCTAGTTATAAGGATGTATTATGCAAGTGATGATGTATGGCTCTCCCCACATTTTGATTTTTAAATGAATGAACAATGTATCTATGACCTAATAGATGATAATAAAGCTAATGTGTTGAGGCATCAATGCTTCTTAGCGATTCTCAGATAATGAGAACCCTATGCTCAGATATGTTGTTTAAACATGTAGATTACATATTTGTGACATGTTTGATGAAATTCTTGTCATGGCTAGTAGGGATCCAATCAAGTCCTTGTTCTAGTAATTGCATTTGCATCATTAATTTGTTTTATCTTTCATTTTTGAAAGTGTCATGGAGTTCTGGTCAGTGACCTGGGCTCTCAGTTGTAAAAAGTGGCATAAATCTCAGAGTCGCAGGCACAACACTGGGAAAAAAGTCCCTAGATTCTCATTTTCCCCTCATATGGGAGCATTTGGAGCCTCTTAGATGCACCCTGGTACATATCAAGGGAGCGTCCAGGGGCTTGATGCAATAAAAACTCAGTTGGTCTGAAGGGCTGATTACCTAAGTGGTTTGGATGGCTTGTGGGAGTTTTGTTACTAATATGGAAGATCTGTGTGGTGTGTTTCTGTCGATTCCACTTCCTTAATGTAACCTAGGAAGTTGAATCCCATTATAGTGGCCTCTCATCACATATTTACCCAGGTTGGTCGGTTGCTTGGGTAGATGTGGGATGAGGGTGTTACACTAATGCATTGGCAGGAATTACCACTCCTCAAACTCTCAATATAGAAGGAGATATCAAGAAGAAAAAGGTAATAATGTTGATTGATTAGGGTAGTACCCATAATTTTATTCATTGTAAGATAGCCAAGGAATTGAATTTCCTCCTATATCCAACACTAGAGTGTCAAGTGATGGTTGAAAATGGAGGAACTATAAATTTCTCTAGAAAGTGTCATAATATCAAGCTAACCATGCAAAAATATGTATTGAATAGTCTAATGCTTTCCATTCCAATGGGTGGTGTTGATGTTGTACTAGGAGTCCAATAGTTACAATCTTTGGGGACGATAACTTTCAATTTTAAGAAACTTTTCTTGAATTTTTTTGGGAAGGAAAAGAATTTGAATTGAGGGGTATCACAGGGAAAATAGGAAAGATAATTAGCTCTAATGGCATGAAAAACCTTATGAAGAAATAAAAATGAGGTGTAATTGTACAATTATGCTCACTAGAGGTTCGAACATAGAAATCATCTATTTCTCCATATCTCCACAATGTCTTGGACAATCATTCTAAGGTGTTTGAGACTCCTAAAGGCCTCCCATCTATTCATGACCACGATCATGCTATTCACTTGATTCCAAGAAGTGTTCCTCCAAACATCAGGGCTTACAGATATCATTATGCCTAAAAGAGTGAAATTGAATGTATGGTTGCATAAATGTTAGAGGCTGGTATGAGTCAACCTAGTCAAAGTTCTTTCTCTTCTCCAGTAATATTGGTGCATAAGAAGGATGGATAATGGCGTATGTGTCCAAATTATAGGGAGCTCAAAAATCTCACTATTAAAGATAAATTTACCATTCTTTTCATGATGAAATAAATGGAGTAATTTACTTCACCAAGCTGGATCTTCATTCATAATATCATCACATTAGAATGAAGGCTGAAGACATTATGAAAACAACATTCAGAACTCATGAGGGTCATTATGAATTTTTGGTCATGCCTTTTGAGCTTACTAATGCACCTTCCACATTTCAAGGTTTGATGAATTCCATTTTAAAACCCTTCCTTCGAAAAATTTTGTTAGTATTTTTTGATGATATACTAATCTAGAACAAGTCTTGGAAGGATCATGTTCAACATGTTAATAGGGTGCTCAAACTATTGGAGGAGAAACAATTATATGCAAAAACCTCCAAATGTTTCTTTGGAGTACAGGAGCTGGAATATTTGGGTCATATTGTATCTCATAAGGGTGTTAAGGTAGACCCTAACAAAATTAAATCCATTAAGGAATGGAAAATCCCCACAATAATAAAGCATCTTCAAGGATTTCTCAGGTTAACAGGGTATTATCGCAAGTTTTTTAAGAATCATGGGAGAAATAACATCACCTCTAACGTCATTATTGAACAAAGATTCATTTTATTGGACTCAAGAAGCAATGAAGGCCTTTGAACATCTTAAAGAGGCCAAGCACCGGTCTTAGCTACACCAGATTTCACAAAAAAAGTTATTGTGGAATGTGATGCTTGAAAAAATGGAATTGGTGCTATTTAATGCAAGAAGGAAGACCCATTGCTTTTGAAAGCTGTCCAATCAAAGGAAAGTATTTAGACAAACCTATTTATGAGAAGTAGATATTGGAAATACTACATGCGCTAAAGAAATGGTGACCATACCTAATGGGATGACACTTCAAGGTTCATGGTAGTCTTAAATACTTTTTGGAACAAAGATTATCTTCAGAAGAGCAGCAAAAATGGGTGACAAAGATGTTGGGTTATGACTTTGAAATAATCTATAAAAAAGGGAAGCAAAATGTTGTTGCAGATGCACTCTCTAGAAAGGATGAGGGTGTGGAAGCATTGATTTGTGCCATTTCTATTATCCAACCTGAGTGGATAATTGAAGCAAGGGATGAAGTGAAGAAGGATGAAGAGGTGTGGTCACTCATTCAAAAGTTGCAGCAAGATCCCAGTACATATGATACATTTAGATGGAAAAATGATTCATTATGGTACAAATATAGATTACATATTTGTAATAATTCCCAACTCAAACAAAATATCCTTTTGAAATTGCACACCTCTCCCTTAGGAGGGCACTGAGGATTTAAAAAAAATTTCCATAGGGTCAAGAAGCAATTTTTTTTGGATGACCTTAAATCTGATATTCAGTAGTTTGTAGTAGATTTTTTGGTTTTCCAACAAAATAAAGTTGAGACAATTAAGACCTCAGAACTGTTACAACCTCTAGCCATTCCAAGTCAGTGTTGGGAGGAGATCTCATTGGATTTTATCACAAGTTTACCCAAGTCTAAAGGAAAGAGTGTCATCATGGTGATTGTTGATAGAATTACCAAGTGTGCACACTTTTGTGAATTATCCCACCTTTTTAAAGCTAGTACAATTGCTATTGCATTTATGGAAACAATTCAAAAGCTTAATGGAAATCCAAATATTATAGTAAGTGACAGAGATCCCATTTTCACTAGAAATTTTTGGATTTAATTATTTTCTTGTCCGGGTACTCAATTAGCTCATAGCTCATCTTATCATCCTCGGTCTGATGGGAAAAATGAGACAATGAACAAATGTTTGGAAGGATATCTTCATCTCTTTGTATATGATAAACAAGCACAATGGGTCAAGTGGTTACCTCTAGCTAAATGGTGGTATAACACTTCCTTCCATATTGCAGCAAAAATGACCCTGTTAGTTACACTTTATGGATATCATCCACCATCCATCACATCATATTTAAGAGAAAATTCTAAGGTTCAAGCAGTGGAAGATCACATCGAGCATCAACAACAAGTTCTCCAACTTGTAAAGGATAACCTCACTCTGGTGCAGAATCAAATGAAACAACAGGAAGATCAACATTATAGTGAAGGAAGTTTTGATTTAGGTGACTAGGTAATTTTACAGCTACAACCATACAAACAAATTTCTCTCAAGAAAGATAAGAAGAATAATAAATTATCACCCAAGTACTACGGTCCTTACAAGGTGTTGCAAAAGATTGGTACTATGGCATACAAATTGGAGTTGCCTGCATCTTCCCGAGTACACCTAGTTTTCCATGTTTCATGCTTAAAGAAGGTTATCGATGACAAGCTTCCAGTTCAAACAGTGTTTCCAGAACTTGATGAAGAAGGAAAAATCATATTTGAGCCTGAAGCAGTCATGGAAACAAGAACCCAACAACTACAAAATCGATCAATTTCATAGTATCTCATTAAGTGGAAGAACTTACCTGCTGAAGATTCCACATGGGAGGATGAGAATTTTATACAGAAGCATCCAGAACTACTCAAGTGTTGAGGACAACAATTTTTTGAAGGAGAGGGGCATGTTAGGTCCCTATAATACTAGTGTATCCCCCTTATTGTTATTGTTGTGCCCATGTAGCTCCCATATTGTTATTGTTGTGCCCCATAGAAGCCCACTATTGTTATTGTTGTGCCCTTACATTATTATTGTTATGTAGGATCTCATTATATTTTGACTCCTTAGACTCCTATATATACAAAGGAGGTCTTTTCATTTGTATCATCCAAGAATTGTTCATTTATGTAATGTAAAGGAGGTTTCCTCCTCAAAGAGGATATTTTTTAAGTTGTTGATCTATATTTTTGTGAGTTGGTCGTATGTTTCTAGTATTATTCTTTGTTTGCATATTTATATGAACAATGTTATTTGTTTGTAGGTGGTGGATTCTAATTTGCATGGAGAAACCTAGAGTTTATTGCAAGAATCCATACAATCAAGGTTTTGACAAACAAGCTAGCTAGATCCATGTAGCTTCTCAAAGCACTATGACAACCTTGATGGCAGGAAAAACAACAGGATAATAAGCATTCAATACAACAAATGGATCGCAAAAAAGTTCAATAGCTCATCATGACTACACAACAAAATCAGGGTTTCCAGCAACCCTACTCATCCTCCTCACAATTACTCTTCTATTAATATGTACATATTTCTCATCACAATGGCCATTGCTATACATAGGTCAATTGGGATTGTAATAGTCAATGGGCATAAGAGAAGGGTGGGGAAGGTTAAGAGTCATGAAGGTAGGTGAAAGGTTGAGGAGGTGAAAGTTCACTCTCCTCACTTATATAAGAAGGTCCTCATGCCTCATTTTAGGAGGACTTTAGAACTTGAGAAAAGAGTAGGAGTACATAGTTTATCTGTGGTTGAAGTGTTAGATGCACTCATCTCTTGGCATCTAGTAGGGTGAGCTCTAGCGAGTCTAGGATTTTGTATTGGATAATGGCATGAGAAACATGTTCCACTATTGGGCTTTGATGATTTGCAAGCTATGTACTTGTATTTGCAACAACATTAATAATAAGTTCTTCATTCTCGCACTCATTCCCATGCTTATTCATAGTAGTTCAATTAGTTGTCTAGTGTTTTCACTATATTTGGGTGTGTGCTTTCATACGAGCAATATGTTATGGACTAGTTTGTAGTTGCTTCATGTATGTTTTTTCTTTCGAATTTGTGCTTACTTATTCCATGCCATGTCATTGACCTATTGTGAACTAATTTGTAATCAACCTCTAGCATATTATTGTTTACGTATGTCTTAGGAATTTTTGGCTCAATTATCCTTCTCATGGCATACTTCTTCTTATGGTTTTTGTGAATTTCTTGTACCTTTTTCTTCATTTTCTCAATCTTGTGTTGACCTTGTTCCATTATCCGATAATTTCATTCTTTCCCTCACTTTGATATATTTTCATTTAACAACCAAGAGTGAAAAACTCATGGTGGTAGTTGGGCCCACATACTAGATGGGGCTCCTATCCCAATTGGTGTGAGTTATATTTGGGAATTCACACCAGGGAGACCCCCAAGCTATTAGCATTACATTCCAAGTCATCAACTGATTTGGCACTAAGGAGGGCCAGATGAAAAGCTGAGCCCTTGGAGCCTGGATTTTAGTTTCATATCTTTAAATGGCTCCATCCTGAATCTCTATCATGAGATGTTTTTCTAAAAACATAGACCTTTTAGTGCCCACCGAAATAGGTTATCACTTGTCACAATGGAAGTTTGATTGTGAGGGATGAACAATGGTATTTGGACACATTCTTCAAGTTCTGCAATTCTGTCATTTTAAAAAAGTACATTGTAAAGATGTCGCTAGAAGACTGTTTACCATCACACTTGAAGGTCGCACCAAGTAATGGTTTCACACGTTACCAACTGTTTCTATTCATTCGTTCAAGCAACTCATCAGTGAGCTTCGTTAATCCTTTGACAGGTACAATTTTCAAGATGTTTTTAAAAGATAAATCAGCTTAGGATGATGCCAAAAGAATCATTAGAGAATTTTGTTGCTAGGTTTGTTCATCTTTGTTGTGAATTTCTGGAGAGAGATGTCGACTAGATGTATTTGAATGAAAAATTCCAACGTTTGGTTCACATTTCTTTGTAGCAGTCTGAATATGAGATGAATCCTAATTTTGATGATCATCATGATAATCCCGAAGTTACTAATTGTCCAAATCTTATCCCTAATATTTTCTTTCCTATTTCTGTGAGTCAAGAAAAGCCTCAACCCTCCAAGGAGGAAATTACTACCTGCGAAATTTCTCACCCTCCTTATGATTCATTAGCTAATGAAATTATGGTTGTAAACAATGTGGATGAGGAAGAATGTTTGTAAGGGACTGAATCAATTTTTCTTGCTTCCAAATATCTTGTACATCCTATTGAATTTGAACTTGAAGATCATGTTGATGTAACATATCTCCTTGTTGATGAGACCCAAATCAAGATCGTTAAACATATTCCTGAATCTATTCCTGAATTTCATTCACCAATTGGCAATGACTTAGGTCTTCTCTCAGATAAATTTGAATGTCCTATCAAATCTGTGGAGCATCACATGCATGCATATTCATTACTTCCTCAGGCTGACGCTAATGTGCAACATGTGAGGTGTAGATCTAGCTTAACTACAACTAATGTTCCTTCACTTGAATCTTTTCATCCATTCTACCCTGATTTATTTGATAAATCTACTAACTAGCAGTGTTACCCAATTCATCAGATATTCACCCTACTAGTTTTGATTCTAATCAGATAGATGAGGGCATTGCCTCACAATCAAAGGATGAAAATATTGAGTCAATTGCTCATGATATTTTCCATCTACAATCTATTACAAGTGAAGAGGGTGATTCTACATTCCCAAAAGTTCAAGAAACCCTTAGGTCAATTCATCATCAATATTAATCCTTGAGGGATCTCATCATTTAGATGTCGGCTCTAATCAAGCCAATGGCTTTGACAATTATCACCCAATCAATAATGTCTTCACTAATATTGTTGATGATAGTTATCAATGTTCACCTGTTGATCTTATGAAACCATCGAAATTTGATGACCTACCATTTGAGGGTTCAAAGATTTGTCAAGATGGTGAGGCACTTCAACCTTGACTAATGGTTATGTGAGGTCCTCATGTCCTTAATGAAATCCATGATCAACTTCAAACTACGGTTTCTAAAATTAGGGTTTATGCACTTGAATCCTCTAGTATCTCAGTTGCACCTAGCGAATGCCCTTATTTTTGGAGTCATCAATTTGATCATCCTCAATATCATGATAGGATTGTTGAATGGCTTCAAGGATCTTATCTGGAAAATTCCTTTGCAACTAGGTGAGATCTTGCTTCACTTGCATGGAATTTAGGGTTAAGTATGAATGAATGTGTCTCATGGTTTTCAAAGTTATAATTCTCTTTACCAAGATAGGATTGCGGCTTGGCTTTAATAGTATTTTCTGGCACGTTTTCCTAAAGGTAGACATGACCTTCTTGCTATTATGAAGGTTTCACAGGTAAGCATTTTTGTTTTTGCACAATTATTTATATTGATATTAATCACTGACATCTTTGTTTTTGCAAGTAGGAAACTGCTACATTGGAAGTTTTATTTCATGTGAACCTAATTCCTCTCTAGTTAAATTAGGGTTTTAGGTTTAGGCTAGTTAGAGTTTGTTAACTAAGGCTTACTTGTCTGAGTTTTCTAATTAGGGTTTGCTTCTAAAGTTTTTCTTTATGGTTTAGATGCGCTTTATCATGTTTTCATTATCAGAGGAAGTTCATTTATTGCATGAAATTATGCATTTAGCTCGCATTCATGTTCTTGCATTGCTCATCGCTACATTGCTTCCATGAAATCTCTACATCTGCATTACATGGCTCTTTTAATTACAATTAGTTGATTTATTATTTGCAGTTACAGAACATTGCATGACATTCTAGCTCTTCCTGGTGCATTACATCGTGCATTCACCTTCTTGCATAAGATATTGTTGACCTCGCCTTGCATTTTCTCTTTGTTGCATGCCACCACATGACCTTTCATAAGCCTGGAACCTTTCCAACCTTTGGTGTTGTGATGGTATTTATTATGATTGTTAGCACATGCTCAAAACCTAAAGGAAGGTTACTTTGGCCTTTTCACAGATGATGAAACCCTAGAACAAGCTACCATGGTCACCTTACCCTAATGATGAAACCCTAACCCTAACGGTTATGTGCAGTTGTAATGGTTTCCCTGAGAGGAAGCCTCTCACAGAACCAATACTAAAAGATGCACCCTGAACACGTATCCTATCTGTATATCTCATTAAAAAGGAAAATACAAGTAGGTACTCATGGGGAACTTTAATTAGTTCAAATGACCTATATCTGTAACTGTACTTTGTTTTCGGCTTGGTCTTGGATATTACCTGGTTTGTGTTCATTGTTCACCTATCAATCAGAGATGTGATGTGGAAATAGGGCATGAGAGAAAACCTAAACAAGAAGATCTTTCAGTTTTTGTCAAACAAGAAACACCATCTCTTGCCCATAAAATAAGTCAGGATTCCTCATCCACATTGGTGTAATAAATTCCCAATAAGTAATGGCAATGAGCATATAGGAAAATAAAATTAGGTAAAGGGTAACAGTTTGAGAAAGGGTTCTTGCAAAAAGAGATGATGCAACGACTCCACCGGGGTACTAACCAGACTTGCTGATAGTGGAGCAACATTTGTGATTTCTTGAAGTGACTTCGTAGGGGTACTGTCTAGGCCTGATGGTAGTAGAGCAACACCAAAAACCAATTTTAAAATTCTGAATAGAATAAGACCTATGCCTTTTTATTTGCATCATCATTAACTACTAGCATGTGTGAACTTATGATGTAGTGTTTAATGACTAATAGGACCTAACTAAGACACGAGGGGAGGGCACATCTATAAAAGGTAAAGCAACCCTAGGAGTACCCGTAGTATCTATTCAATACTTCCTTGCACTATTATCCAACCTCAATTTATTTCAAGGACGTATCCAATGATGCTAGATTCTACCAGTGGTTTGTCAATTGTTGTAACTGCTACAACAACACCCATTTTTTTTGGGTAATTCCAAAGTTTCAAGTCCCCCCTGCTTACCTCAAGCCATTAGGGTTATGACTGATTTTTTATTGGTCAATGTCCCAAGACCCAATTGCTATTAAGCCATATCGCTGCCCCACTCATGCAATGATATCACATTAATGAATTGGGGTTTTGAGGGTGCTGGTTCTAATAAGGTATTATAGACCTCATGTACCCTTAAGCTTCATCTTTCAATGAGCATTTCAATAAGGCAAAAGTTGCCTCGCTCTCACACCTGTAAAAGCCTTGATTGATATGACTAAATATCCCCACCCTCCATAATGCATGTTCACTAGTACTTCAAGGCACTTGCTCTATAAGAACATCATTGCCTTGTGCATCACATAAATCAGTTGTAATTAGTAGGTTCATTCAAATGCTCAAATTTTGAATTGATTTCCAAATTCAAACATCTCTTGTATAATTCATAACACCTTACTTTGGTTAGTTATTTATAATTATGTTATCACCTCCTTATATTTCAAGTGAATTACATCCTTTCATATCTTACATTATGTTGTCACATGTTAAGTACTTGTTTAATAAAATAAGAGTCTATTTGGTTTCCCTTGCATGAGTTTAAACAAATAGGTCTTAGAAAAATGATGCGTGATGACATTAAACCACGTATTGGGAAGACACCATTTGGGGAGGAATTTTATTTAAAAATATAAAATATTACTTTTATTCCATGGAACAAGAGACGTTTTTTAATACATGGCATGGTGGGTGCTCGAATTATGTGAAATGGGTTTATGCTTTGTTGAGAGGGAGGAATAAATGAAATAATGTACTTTGTTAATATACCAATGCATAAAGTTAAAGGTGATTGTCGGAAGTAATGAGATGGTTCTCTGGATGAGGCATTATGTGAATTACGGCTCACGCTTTCTGTTTTAGAAGTAATGCCAAAAAGTTAACACAAAAATTTAACTCATGAAGGCTTTCCAGATATCTTTTGCTGAAGGAAGTTGCTGCTGGCTGCGTTGGCTTTTCAACTAACATCATTGGCTGAGTTTGATAGAAATCCTTCCAACAAATGGAAGCATCCATTTCCCAATTTCATGGTTGATTATTAAGAGCATGGTTGCACTTGTGTCAAGTGAAGATAAGATAGGATAGGATAGGATGGGATGGGGAGACTCTAATACACGATACAATAAGCCGCCAAGTATCACTTTTCAAAGATACTTCTTGTGGTGATTGCAACATAAAAGAGGATCACACACCCTCCACCTTCCAATATATGTATGCCACTAGCTCCTTGGTGAACCACAAATCACATTCGTAAGACAAAATTGGAAAATTACGATTCATCACATAATTTTGAAATTCCACTACCCACAGGTCGTAACTCACATAAAACAATGGGTTTCAAAGATGTCACTTACACTCATAGCCATAAATCGCACTTGCAAGTTCGAATAAACACAAAGTTAGAAAATGCGACCTGAAGGTTTGACTATGTTGCAAAGGAAATTGTTCCCATAATTACTCAATCGGTTTTCCAAGATCATGAGATTTGAACACAATTTTCATTAAACTCCAATTATTACTAAATTGAAGGGGATTGCAATATAAAAGGAGATTCATGGTTACACACGAAATGACAGTCTTAATTTGGATGCTTTTGAGAAGTGTTGTGACATATTTATCTATGCACGGGGCGTGACTGGTGGGCCCCAGTATTGTAGCAATAATGCTACAACTCCTGGAGCTTCCTATCTCTAATTTTATCAACCCGGTAGTTTGTAACAAACTTGGAAGCGATGGTGCTGTATGCACAAGTACTAGCTCTTGTCACAGCTGTCACTTGGTCAGCTGGCACAAGTCCGCTAGGGCTCAAGCCAACTTCTATATGTTCTCAGAAGAAGCTTTCTAAATGATGGACGAAGGCTATCTCAAAGGAAATTAACCTACTTTGCAATAATGAACTGAAAGCCAACAAGACATGGAAACCCTAGTAAACCCTAATCTAACTAGTTTAATCTCTATGATGCAATGGTGGGAGTGCAAACTTCTAGAAATGATGCCATTACTTCTAGTGATATGAGATGCATGAATTTAAACTACTTCTATTGAAAAGAACATTGTTTTTATATTTTTGCTTAAGTGGTTGGAGTTATTATGACTTTGTTTCTTATTAGGTTTTGACTGTGCAGGGGTGGTTCGAAGGGAAGGAAGGCTTGGAAAAGGTCAGGAGGGCTAGGAGAGGTTCCAAGGGATCCCTAACATCATTCCACAGAAGTCCACAACGTTCAAGTGCTTGGCAACCGAGTTTGCAGGCTTCTACAGGATGTCTGCAGGGGATCCTACAGGAAGATGTAGATTTTCTACAGGAAGGTGCAGACTTTCTACAGGAAACGCAAACTTTCTACAGGAAGCTCTATATTTCTACAGGAAACTTCCTGTAGAAGTTCGGGACGGCCCAGAATTCATTTTATGAGGAGATCTAACGACTAAGGACCGGTTTGGACGCATGCAAGCTACTGTTGTCACCCTTGCACACTGCTGTCACCTCGTCCTACCATCCTTGTCGACATGCAACGAAGTTACCTGCACCAACAAAGCAGATCGTTGAGTTATCAAAGAGAAAGCAATTTTCAAGGTAAAAGATGGTGGGCTCCAGTATTGTAGTGGAAAATAGAAGAAAAGCGACAATCACCAATACTCTGACGCTTCCCCGGCAACGATGCCAAAAAGATGGTGGGCCCCAGTATTGTAGCAATAATGCTACAACTCCTGGAGCTTCCTATCTCTAATTTTATCAACCCGGTAGTTCTTAACAAACTTGGAAGCGACGATGTTGTATGCACAAGTACTAGCTCTTGTCGCAGCTGTCACTTGGTCAGCTGGCACAAGTCCGCTAGGGCTCAAGCCAACTTCTATATGTTCTCAGAAGAAGCTTTCTAAATGATGGACGAAGGCTATCTCAAAGGAAATTAACCTACTTTGCAATAATGAACTGAAAGCCAACAAGACATGGAAACCCTAGTAAACCCTAATCTGACTAGTTTAATCTCTATGATGCAATGGTGAGAGTGCAAACTTCTAGAAATGATGCCATTACTTCTAGTGATATGAGATGCATGAATTTAAACTACTATTGAAAAGAACATTGTTTTTATATTTTTGCTTAAGTGGTTGGAGTTATTATGACTTTGTTTCTTATTAGGTTTTGACTGTGCAGGGGTGGTTCAAAGGGAAGGAAGGCTTGGAAAAGGTCAGGAGGGCTAGGAGAGGTTCCAGGGGATCCCTAACATCATTCCACAGAAGTCCATAACGTTCAAGTGCTTGGCAACCGAGTTTGCAGGCTTCTACAGGATGTCTGCAAGGGATCCTACAGGAAGCTCGAGATTTCTACAGGAAGTCTGCTAACTTCTACAGGGTGTGCTATAGTTGGAGTTTCGGGCGATGGAGGAGTGAAGGAGCTGTATGGGTGGATAGGTAGGATGAAAAGGGAGCTAGTGATGGCTCAGGGATAGAGAGATGGGATGAAGAGAGAGTGCATGCAGTTGGTTGGTGGATAGAAGGGTGGAGGCAATGAAAAGTCAAAAAGATGGAGCTACGTGAACAGTAGAAGGGTTGGAAGGAAAACGAGATGAACAGAGGTTGGGTAGGTGGCTTTAGGCGTGGTTGAGAAGAAGAAGAAGGTAACAGAGTGATACTACGCAGTGTAAAGGAAACAAATCTGCACAAAACCGAGAATTCATCAACCTATTTTAACTGTGTTATTAAACCAACGAACAGCAATGTAAATTGTGGAGAGAAATCGTGCATGGTGTTGGAACGAAGAAGCATTGCTCAAGATCAGAATGCATGGATGGATCTACAATTGAAATGACTGTGTTGCAGCTTGCATGAACGTATAAGACTGCGTTTTTTGGGTGGTTGGTACGGTCTACACCCCCAATCTCTAAACAGAGATGGCAGTAAGTGCACTGTCAACCTTTTCTTGGAGCTCTAATGAATGCTAATCCTCTTACTCTAATCTAAGCTACTGAAATCACTTTAACCATGAATTAATCCTACTCAATCACATTAAAGAAACTAAATCAGCAGACTGTGTTTTTCAAATGCATGTCAAAGCAAAGAAATGAAGTGCTGAAAGGAAAGACAAATAGCAACACAAGGAAAAGGAGGTCTATTGCTCTCAGGTTGGGCCCTAACCTGAGAGCTATAGCTCCCTTAAAAACTCAGAATTGAATCCAAAGCTGCCTGCCTTTATTAAATAATCATGAGTCTAACAACATGCCAAAACTGGCTTACAAAAAGCAAAAACCAAGCTGTAGCTCGTGCTTAGAAATTGCAACAGTAGTTCAAAAGTTCAAAAAGCTCCTATCAAAGGCTACGGCCTCAATATTTATACATGATGAGGGCCAAGCTGGCTTCCTCAATTAGTGGAGCTTGGCTGCCTAACTGAAAGTAAACTACTGTTCCTGTAGAATCCGTTGGCTGCCTTTTAGCTCGGTGGGGATAGCTGTTGGAGCTCAGAGTTAGGGTGGAGATCACGAGGGAAGTCATTCAAGACTATGGACAACCTCCCTATAAACCTGCAATGCCACCTTTGTTGTCTCCTTGTCTCCTTTTGCGTGGTCTTTGCTCCATTTAATGCCAAAAAACCTGAAATCATCATGTATTAGTCACATAGGAATAATGCCTGCCCTTCTTCCTACAAATAACACGAATAAACTAAGAAATGATGCATAAGTGATAAAAGATGAAGGGTTGAGCAAGGTCAGTAGGCCAAATGAGCCCAAATTGTTACCAAAAATTGGGGCTCATCAGTGACAAAGAAGCCCTAAATGATATTCTTCACCTCATTTTCAATTGTGACAATTTGAATGAGGAATATCCACAACTTCATCCGATATTTCAAAGTATTTGGAAATGAAAATTTATTGCAGATGTGCGTCAAGTAATTAGTGACGAATATGTGGCAACATTTTGTCGATATAGCCACAAAATTTTATGAGATGACTCTCTCAATTATTGGAAAGCATTACTCTTGAAAAATAATGATGATGACAACAAAAAGGAAAGTCCTCAACTTGATGAGCAATGTGGTATCCAAAATAGGGTCAGAAAAGTGGGCATCCTACAGTTTAAATACATGCCTCTTAACACAACAGATAAGGAAGTTGCATTCAACAATTGTTCATGATTGATAGTAGGTCCCTACAAAAGCCACCCGCTCTGACCACACCGTTTTACAAAATGGGACTATATAGGGGTTCAAATTAATGTTTTACTTTTAGTTAGTTTGCCATATTTTTAATATTATTCATTGTCTTCATATTTATATAAACAATGTTATTTGTTTGTTGGTGGTGCATCTTGATTTGCATGGAGAAAGCTAGAGTTTATTGCAAGCATACAATAAGGGTTTTGACAAACAATATAGTTGGATCCATGCAACTGCTCAAAGAACTGTGGCAACCCTAATGGCAGGAACATCGACAGGAAAATCAACATTCAACAAGAAAATGGATAACAACCCAGTTCAATAGCTCATCATGAATTCACAGTAGCATTAGGGTTTCCAGGAGTTTATAACTTCTTTTTCTTCTCTCCTCATCACATTTGCAATCTCGTTCCATTAGCCCATTATGTTCATGTGAAAGCACTTTAATTCTTGTTGATGCATGCTAATTGTACTAATTGAAAAGGGAATTTAGTTGATGTGTCAACTTACCTTGTTTTGGTTAGATGTTCCTAATGATGGGTTCACTTATAAACACGAGTTGAGGATCAAGAAGACAAACCAAAGGATGAGGAAAAGGGAACAAATCACTCGGTTGGTGGGATATAGGGAGAAACAAAAAGGTTTTCTTTTCACTACATTTCAATGCAAATTCCACTGAATTTCATTAGTATCTACCAAAATCAACCCGCATCTCAGATTTCCTAATGTTTCTCGATTCCCTCCTGTCTATTAGAATAGTTCTAATCCTTCTCTCAAGCCTCACCCAAATATACATGAGATTCCTCGACCTCAACTTTTACAATAATGCAAGGAACACCTGTTAGCCTCCTATTGCAACAGGTTTCATATTCCATGATTGACAGTGGAAGTGCCAAAAATGTTCATATTTTTCATGCTGCAAAAGTTCCATTTTTGAAAAGTTCTCAGTTAAGGGAAAGCCAAACAGCCTAAGCTTGGTTTCCCTAGGTTTAAATTGCATAGATGATAGAGAAAGAGAATCTGTCCAAACAGTTTAAGCTTGGCAGATTAGTAGTTAGGTAGAGAATGAAGGCACCCAACTGTTTAATCTGGGTCCTTGGAAGCAATAAGGGTAGCTTTAGATAGGAGGGCAGTTAAAAAGAAAAGAGCAATCAGGGTTTGCAAGCCTAAGTGCACCCTTCCTGAAGTAACAAAAAATGCTAGGTGTATTAGGCTGGGTAGGTAGTCTGGGGTTGCAGAAGCAAGATGATCTTCAGTTTTGGCCTTGACAAGGAAAGCTCATCTCATCAGTGGCAGAGGTATCAAGGCAGTGTTTTACTGGCAGAAGTTCTGAAAAGCATGTCTAATTTCCCTTCACTTCCCCCTAAAAATCTCTTACTAACACCCCTGAAGGACCTTGGGATCTGCCCAACAGGTCCTAGTCTTACCTCATTTCTGTGAAACATCAAGGTAAATGTTGGCTTTCTTAAATGAAAAGAAGCCACATTTCTTGTGTAAAAGTCATGTTTTCATCTTCTACACAATCTCTATGTTTATTCATCACTTCATAGACTTATCATTGTTCCCTTTCCATTTCTACTCTACCAGATCATATTAACTCCTAATTCTACTATATAGCTCCCTAACTGTTCCCCATCCCCATTTACTACTAAAACTATATAAAATCCCCAAAAATATTAAATAACCCCCCCGGCACTATAGCCATATGTTCTAAAATCTGGGGAAATACTAAGTCCATCTGGGACTTATATTTAGCCTTTCCTCGTTTTGCTCCTTGGGATCAGTTAACCCCTGGTTGAACTGATAGCCATTTATTCCCCTTCGCAGTCATTTCCCAAAGTTAAATGTTTAAAATGCTTTATTAAGCATTAAATTATCATTCCCCCCGTTTTAGCCTAACCCGCAAAACCCATGTTTCCAAAGTTTTTAACCCCCCCTGCGCATACAAACCCAAAAATCCACTTTATTAATGTTTAAACCCCCCCCCCCCCGCCGTATGAATAAACACACAAAATAGTGCGTGGGCCCCGTCATTAACTACCCGCCGTGTTAGCCGTCCCGCCAGCCGTCAGATCTGGCACACCCAAGATCTACGGTGGGCGGGTGTTTTTTTCCTGCCAACCTGCCGAGGGTTAGCGTCCGGGAGTTCGGCGGTTTTCCCATCGTACTCCCGCCACGCGTCGCCCTCCCAAGTGTGGCGGAGCCCCCTCCTCCCAAACCGCCCAGGCGCTAAAGCGGTGCGCCATGAAACCGCTTACCGCTCTCCTTTATATGACGTAAGCGCCACGTCTGCCCCATGACGTTATCTCCTCGCCTCCGCTGCTGTGCCACGTTGCCGCCACCTCATCCCTTTTGTGCCCATGCCCTGCCACCGTGTCGCTGCCGTGTCACCACCCTGTCAGCTGCCACGTCATCTATCCGTAGCCCGGACCCGGCGATGACATCATGCTGATGTCATCCCGAAAAAGCGCCAAAAGCACCAAAATGTCAATTTTTGCTTAAAGAGCGCGCAAACGACCATTGTAGTTCATTTCTATTGGTTCATTTGAAGGCTCCGGCTCACTGTTTTATTCATTTTCGTATTTCCAAAGCTTAAAACGTCCAGTTGAGCTGCCGCGGCCTATAAATTCGGCTTCATAGCCTACCTTCGCACTAGCTCGTCCACTCTCGGCGCTGTTTGAACCAGGTATTTGTCATATCTCCCCCATTTTCGCTCCTGTTCTTTCATTTTATCCACTGCACATACTATAAGCCTGCGAAATTTCCCAATTTGCAACGCTGCTACGCCTGAGACTCCATTAAACTCACTGGAAACCCTTCACCTCAGAAAAGGCCTCGTAAACCTGGTGCCCATTTACAAATTCACTGGCGAGTTCCGTTTTAAAGCTCGGCCTCCAGGAAAAGTCTTGCAGCAGCTCAGCATTGCCCTAGCTTACCTTATTCCACTGCTTATATCAGTCTACTGAAACTGTAATTCTCCTCTGCCCCTTTGCATTGTTCTTCATAGTCTCTAGCCCCAGAGAATTCACTAAGAAGAGGGAAGTTTCAGCTCAATCATTCAAAAGTTGCATAATGGCCTCTCCATCTGCTTTGAACATCACTCCCATAAATCCACCAAGTAAAGAACTTGAGTCAATGGCCTTGGCCGATACAGACTATCTTATTCAAGACCTGGTTGGAAACATAAATCATTTGCATACCTACTGCCAGCTGAGAAACAGCTTCATAAACAGGTCTGACATGTATGGCATATGGGAGTCCAATTTGCCACACTATTTCCTCCCCTCTATCAATATTTTTCCTGAAATTATTCACCTGTGTGCTGCAAATTATGAGCCAACTCAGAGGGCAGTTAAGTCTCCATCTGGGAGCATACTCTTTCATATCACACCTGACTCCATCAACCAGATGTTGAATTTCAAACAGACTCAGATACTATTGCCCTTCTCCATGAATAACTTACTGGAAGAAGCCTCTTGGCTCCCTGGCCCCAAGATTGAAAAAATTGCTAAGACCTTTATGAGGGCAGATTGTCAACCTAAGGAGCCACCTCCATTCCCATATGACCATTTCAATGAGGTGGGTAAGTTACTTATAGACATGATATCTTATGTGTTGGGTTTCACAACAAGTGAGCATGTGGATGAGACAGTGTTGGTTCTGTTGTCTTCATTTAGCCAAGGACAACCTCCTGCTGTCAAGTATAATTACGCCAAGTTTATAGCAAATAAAATCCATGACCAGCTCATTAGGCTAGATAGGCAAGGAGTTTTCAAATATTCCTCATACATCTATCATTTTCTCATGTATTATCAGTCCGAAAGCTTCCAATGCCCCATCAAGAAATTGAATTCAAAGGGAGAAAGAAGATCTGTTGTCTTCTGGTCATCTATTTTCCATCAAGTCCAACATTCTCCTTATTCGTACTGTGAGTTCATTGACCAGTTTATTTATCCAGTCTCCTGCCTCTTGATGAAAGCTTCCCCTCCCAGAATAACTTATGATATGCAGAAGCTATTGCAGCTATCTAAGAACTACAAAGTAGGTGATTGGTACCTATAGCAAAACCACACTGTGATTAGAATCTATGGCTGTGAGCTTTGTCCTTACAGGCTCCCAAGATATGTGCCAATGAGGTTGTTTGCCTTGGAATACTACAGGCAGCTTATAAATTCAGATTTGACTCATTTTCACAGTACCAAGAAGAAGGCACAACTCAAATTCAAAGACCACCTAGGCCCCTTCATCATGAACAAGAAGGAAGGTTGGCAAGATGCTGACCTGATACTTAAGGATCAACTCAAATTGAAAAGAAGTTTCTGGTGGGTCCCTTATGACCCGCTTGGCTTTATTAATTCCAGAAGGGTCAAATACAGATTGACACCCTATGACCACTGCAAAAACCCACACATCGAAAAATATGCTAATCAAGACGTATGGGCACAAGGCACTTTAGTTGAAGAATTCACTCAAGAGGAAATTTTGGAGCAAACTGCTAAAGATCTTGAAAAAACTCTTGACTTGGATTCTACTGACCAGGTGACTTTCAAGCTGCCATACCAAGTGGAAGAGGGCACATCTACAGCTGTAGCTTCACAAGCTGCCCAAGGAGCATCTACATCAGCAACAGGTACAGCCAAAGGAAAAGAGCCAATGGAGACAGAACAACCAATGGCCACTGAACAACCAGTCACTTCAACCGAACAAACTCAAGGGCAGACCCCTCCTCAACGAACAGAGGCACTACAAGTGCCACCTCTGCAAACTCTGGTCAATGAAGAAAGAGGCAGAAAGCGAGACCGAGAAGACTCAACACCTGCTAGTGGGTCTACACAGTAGCCTGAATCTAAGAGGCAAAGAGTTGATCCTCCAATTGAGGAGGAGGTCAGTGAAGAGGTCATAGAAAGCCCAAGAAGGGAAGCCAGCCAGCATACACCTACAAGCTCTTTTCAGCAAGAGCAAGACAAATAGCACAGCATGGAGGTGTCTTCCTCCACACAACAAGGCAAGAGACCAACTAGCGTCAAAGCCAGCTTCAAAGAAATCAAAGCTCAAAATGAGCTACTTAGAGTGCAACTATATGATCAATTCCTAAAAGCAACACCTGCCAAGCAGGAAAGATTGATGGCAGCATTTGACATCAAACAAGAAAAGATGATTCTTAGCCACTTCAAGCCCAAGATTCAGCAACCACAGTTAGCTTCAGATTTTGTTAAGACAAGGTTAGAAGTCTTGGCCAAGGACATTCACCCCATGGATCAAATAGAGCTACATAAGCAAACAGGAGAAATGGTTTATGCCACCCTTGCAGAGAAGGCCACATTGGCCCATGAGTTGAAGGAATCATTGAAGAATACTAACACTCAGTTGGATTTCGAAAGACTGTCCTCCACAGCCAAAGACAATAGAATTAAAACACTGGAGGACATTATTGTGGATTTAGGACATGATCCTAAGGATCCTAAGGGTGTGAGGGCCCTTATGAAGAAGAAGGATGATGATATTGCTGCATTGAAAAAGAGATTGAGGTTGCTTCCTACTGAGCACCCTCAAACAGGAGAACTGCAGAAAGAGAAAGAAGCTGAGGATCAATTGGATTTGATGATGAAATTGAACCAAAGAGTAATTGATTTGGAAGGAGAATTGGAGAAAGCGCTACAGGGCAAGCAGGGAGAGTCGACCTCCCAGCTGCCTCAAACAGTTCCAACTGTTGCTGCTATTCCAACTGCACAAGCAGTGGTAACTCCTCCAAATATTCCAGCAACTACCACAATAGCTACAGAAGCCACATCATCAACAACAGCAGCACCTGAAACAGGCATGAGCATGGATGAATTGACAATAGCTGTCAATGAGCTAAAGCTACAGGCAACAGAGATAAAGGAGGCCAAAGAAAAGCTGGCCAAACTAGAAGAAAAATATGATAAGTCCAAAATGACAGTGGCTGAGCAGACAAGGGAAATTAAGGCCCTGAAGGACAAAGTTAAAACCTTGGAGAAAGAGCTGTCGTTGGACAAGACCCTGGCTGAAATAAAGAAGATTCTCTGGGCCAAAATTAATCAGTCAATTACCAGCCAATGGAGGTCAATTCAGGCCATGTATGAACAGGTAGAATTACTTGGCCTTGCTAAGTTTGAAATTCAGAGAGCCAAAGCAGCATTGGGAAATATGCCTGAGCAGGCCAACATAATGATTAATTTTCTGAATCATCAGACTAAGGAAGAGCTGGCAGCGCTGCATATCATGAACCGAACAGAGGCCATATTAACAGTAAAGAGGGTGCCCACATTGAGAAGCTTTGTGCAAACTCTGGAAGCAAGATGTCGGGAAATACAGAGGGATGTAGACAATTTTGACACAAAGCTGGCAGCACTGCAAACTAGAGGATTTCCCAGCCTACTGACCAGCGCTAGAAAATTGTTGACACGTGACCAATATGCAACCAGGATCAACAATTTTGTCACAAATCAGCTTACTGCCGTATCAAGTTCTATAGACAGGGCCGCCTTCAGGACAAACCCTCTATGACAGGCTGGAAAGCTTATTTTACATGGAGCATGAAGTCAACCACCTGTTTGAAATGCCGCCCAACTATTACAAGTATACAGAGGCCGATGAGACACTTGTCAAAATACAACAGCATCAGTTACCTCCCGAGGATTGGTGGCAGGCAATGCTGGCCGTTTTGCCCAGGTAATTTCAATTTGCGCCCCTTTTTGTCTATTTCAGAATCTCGGTCAGCTACAGGTCAGCAGCAAGCACAGGATAAGGCATGAAAGCACTGGTCAGAGCAATTAAGGAACACGCAGGGCAGGCTAAAACACTGACGAAGCAAAGAGCTGGGACGACAAGCTTAAAGGCACGGATTTTTTGAAAGCGCAACCCCAGCCGACTCAAATGAACTCAAAAGTCAATATTCACTGACAGAAAGAGCAGCTGTCACATTTGTCTTTATTTCAGCATTTACTTTCTCATCAACCGCTCCTTAGGAGTTGGTAAAGAAGTTATGAGTTAATAACTCATCCTCTAGATATTTTTGTATCTTGTTTTTGTATATATACAATGCTCTGCATTGTTCAAGGGGTTGGTCGGCTAATGTATCCCAAGTGGGACTCGCACCGTATATCTGATACTATTTCTATAATCAAAGAATGCTGAAAATCTCGGAGGAATGACTGTCTGCTCTGTGTCTAATGGTTTGAAGAATTAAATGTGGAATTCTTGTGTTGCAATATGAATCAATAAGTGTTCCTTACCTTTGTTATTTTGATTCCATATATGCTCAAGTCACAGAACAAAGGACTAGTTTAGAATTTGCTTAGTTGCACTCTATGCCCAGTTTCTGTGGTTTCTTAATGTTTCCTCTTGATTTAGGCATAAATATGAATTCTGTTATGGCTCATGTTTGATCTATTTCACATATGAATGACTATCATCTAAGAATTCTTAGCTGCTTCTAGATAGAGTTCATTCATCTTCTTTCTGCTAACCTGTTTGAGAGATTCTTTGTTGCCTCTCATACCTTAGCCCTCTTTCCATCCTTTTAAGCTTAAATGTTGTTTCATGAGCAGCTACCTTGCTCCTCATTCTTCTTGTGACCAAGAAAACGCACCAGCAGTCTTACTCCATGACTCCACGCCCAATGGTTTGAAACTTAACAGACTATGTTTTGCCTCTCTACTTGAAGGCATCATCCTTCCCACCAAACCTAAACAAAACCCCTGAACTTAATAGCTAGCCTAAAGTCATTACCAACAAAGCTAAATCAGAAAGAGAGAGCCCTCTCTGACTGCAGGTGGGCTAGAACCTGCAGTCCAAAGATTGGTTTGTGGTTACCTCGGCCGTATCCTTTCAGGAGCTTAAGGACAACCTGAGTGATAACAACACCAATGATGGTTCGAACCCCATCCCTGATCAACCTGATGTTGATAATAGTGGTTGGGTAACTAACCTCGTAGCACTTCATCATCCTTCCAATCATTCTCACTCCCCTGCTACTCATGCGTCTTCATCACCTTCTAGGGAATTTAATCCTAATTTAAATTCTAAAAACACAGTTTCTCCTATTGCAAACTCATGTGCTCATACTAATATTTTTTTTGATGTTTCAATTACAAATCCCACCACTCGAGTCATTGTCTATTAACCTTGCCAAATCAATGATGAAAAGACACCTCACTAGATTACTCATCCAAAACCAGTCACTATTTCTGTAACCTCTACCTCAAAATACACTGGTGAAGAGGAGTAGATTGAGGCCAAGCAACCTATTTTTTTGATGGAGAAATTTTTGGAAGATGCCAACAATAATTCAGTTTCCTTTGCATACATATTTTAATGCTTTGAATTAAAAACTTAGTTTTTAAATAGTGAATAATTCTGACATTTGAGCTGCAAATTAGTGAAAAGTTTTGAGTATGGTATATTTTTGTATAGTTTTGGTGATAACATAGTTTAGTTTTGATGACTAGATTTATGAACATTCATGCAATTTTTTCTTGTTCGTATATGTGTGTGTGTGTGTGTGTGTGTCCATATTAAGGTTGTCAATTTGATTATTGACATTTGAAGAGATGTATGTATATATGATGTATATAGGAATATTATCATGAATTTAAAATTATAATGGTCATATTTTATGGAGCCTTTCGGTATTGTGTATGTGTGCCCCCCCCCCCCACCTTTTGAGTCTAACATACTTCCTATTTTTTAGAAACTTAACCTTCATTTGTCTTTCCTTTGACATAATTGAACCATTTTTTAGTTAAATACCTAAACGTAATTTATTTTAAAGAAAAACATTTATCAAGATAGTTACATAACTATGCAAAAGTTTTTCAATTACAAATAGTGGCTCAAATGGAAAAGACAGGGTCCCGTATTTCTACATTCATTTGTATGATAGTTCAATTCTTCACTTGGGTATTTGATTTGGTGTTTAGATATTTGTAACTCACAAAATCTTGTCCACAAGGCTTCTTTTAAATAGAAATATTGATGGAGGCCAATAATATTTCTTGATGTTGAAGGTATCTTACATTTAAGTTATTGATGATTAAGATCTATTATGTTTGTATTGATACTGATATATTGAATCTTTGTGGATTAGCATACCAATTCCTAAATGCATCTTATTGAGCTAGTTGCAACAAGCTTGGATTTATTTATTGTTCATACTTGCTTGCATTTGACTAATACATGTTGAAAATAACAACAAGAAATGCTAAATATAGAAGTGCTAAATTTAGTATTGCTATAAATTGCATTTCAGGATACCTTCCTATTTTAGTTAGTCATTGAACTAAAATAGAGAAGTAAAATTTGAATTTGATCTTAGCAGCTGTTTGTAAAATAATTAATTAATTCACCATGAGTTAATTAGTTGTAGAAAATCAAACATGAAGTCTATGTGGGGACATGCAACAATTTTTCCATTAATTGAGGGATTTATCCATTAGTTAAAGAGATAAAGATGAGTTGTAATATCGAGTTGTAATTATCTGGCTCAGTTAACCGAGTCAAGTCCAGTTAGATTAATTCAAACAGTTTGTTGAATTAATTGTGAGTTCAGTTAGTTATTGCATGCATGCATGTAACTGCTGCACTTCAGATAACTGAATATTCTCTCATAAATAACTCATGCATGTCAGTTCAGACAGAGACCCAGTTGAGATCAGATGGAGGAGCAATGTACTATCAATTGCTAGAATATTCCATTGTGAATATCTCTTGCATGCAGAAGGAATTCTTTCCTTGAGGATTGCGTAGTTACTTCTTCAGGTTTTGTGAGTGATGAGGCAAATTCACGCATGTGGCATCATTGGACCCCAAGGAAAACTACGCAAGGAAATAGGAGGCTTGGAGGGCTTGAGGAGGACATATACTGTGTCTATTCAGTCTGTGAGCTGTATTGTTTGATTGCAGAGAGAGCATGATAGCTTGAGAGCTAATTCTTTTTGTAATACTAAACATATTTCCACTTGTATGAGAATACAGAGATTGGGTTTTAGGCTGAGGCTTTCCCCGGGTTATTTCTTCTGTGTTATGTGTGATTGATTTCTCATTCTCTGTTATATGTTTTCTGATTGATCTAGCTCAAATTGATTTAGCTTCCGCAAAGTTTGTTGTAGAAGTAGATCTTCTTTTTTGCTTTAGTCTATTGCATAATCTGTTGATCTATAGTGGGAATTTCTACATGGTATCAGAGCAAAGGTGATCAAGGCAAAGAACAGTATACAAGAAGGGAGAAGTTTGAAGTTTGTCGTTCCTGAATATAGAAATCAAGTTATTATCACATCTCCATTTCACCAATGGCGTTTAGTGGTTTAAGACTCGAGTATGCCCTTGATGGTAGCTCAAATTATATAGCCTGGAAGGATCGCATGGAAGCAGTATTAGAGGATAACGGTCTAAAGGACTTCATTGCTCAAGAAGTCCCCAAGCTGACTGATGCTACTCAATTGGCGGAATGGAAGAAATGTCTGGCTAGGGCAAGGAGAATCCTTCTAGAGGGAGTTCGAGACCACATAGCCTTGAGTCTCCATGGGAAGGAGACACTATTTTCGATGTGGAAAACATTGAAAGATCTATATTAGAATAGCAGCGATTAGAGGAAGCTGGCGCTGAAAGACAAGCTTTGTAAAATCAAGCGTGAAAAGTGTGACATGATCTCTACATATCTGAACAAGCTCACCACCTGCAGGGATGAGATTGGAAGTGTAGGGATCACGAATGTTGATGATGACATGGTGAGTCTTGCACTCCTTGGTCTTCCTAAGACCTGGCATAGCTACCAAGACCTGGTTAATGGAAGAGAATAACTGCCAGCTTGGGAATGACTTTGGTCGGATTTGATGTAGGAGAAAATAAGAAGAAGCACCAGAGATGGATCCTCATCAAAGCAAGTTGATGAGGAAAATCTAGCCTTAGTGAGTAAGGCGAGGAAAGGGAAAGGGAAGGCATCCCATCCCAAATTCGATTCTTCCCATGGTGGGAAGAAGTTTGACAAATCGAAAGTGCGATGCTTTCATTTTCATGAAGTGGGCCATTATGCTACAAATTGTCCACAAAGAAATCCAAGAAGGGTTCCTCGAAGGGATCTGATGGTGAGGCACTGGGCTCAGAGTTTGAGCTGGATTTCTCACTTATCGCATGCATGGTTTCATCCATGGTGGGATGTGTGTGGTACCTAGATAGTGGAGCTTCATTCCACATGTCAGGTGACAAGAATATTTTTAGTACCTTGGAGGAGAAGGATCTCCAAATGTGGATTGAGATGGGCGATGATGGAAAGTACTGTGTTTCAGGTGAAGGTACGATTGTGTTTCAGAGGGAGCATGGAGCTCCCCTCACCCTGACTGATGTAAAGTATGTACAAAGTTTGAAGAAGAATCTTGTGTTTGTCACTATGCTAGAAGATAAAGGCTATGATGTAGCCTTTAGTAAATGAAATGTATTCCTGAGGCATATTAGTACTGGACAGACAAAGCGAATTGGGATTCGAGTAAAGAATCTCTACAAGCTGGAGGTAGACGACTGTGTTGCATTGAGTTCCAAAGATGAAATGGTGCAGAGCCAAGATGTTGGCGAGCTATGGCATAGAAGACTGGGTCACTTGCCACCCTGGAGCCCTGAAGTTCAAGCAACAGATTTCTACCGGATTACCCAAGGGAAAACTTGAGCAAACAAATACATGCAAAGGTTGTACCTTGGGTAAGTATGCGAAATCTTCCTTTTCGGATCGAGATAGTAGAGCTGGAGAAATCCTGGAGCGAGTTCACTTAGATGTTGTGGACCCTTCTCTACAGCATCCACCGCTAAACAAAAGTACTATGTTATTTTTATTGATGATTTTTCTCGTAGATGCTAGATCTACTTTATGCAAAAGAAGGATTAGACCTTCTTGAGGTTTTGTGAGTTTAAAGTCTTGGTAGAGAGAGAATCTGGAAAGAAAATAAAAGCCTTGCGTAGCGACAATGGTGGAGAGTATGTATCCCAACAGTTTAAAGAGTTCTGCGTTGCAAAAGGAATTAAACGGAAATTGACGGCACACCATAACCCACAACAGAATGGGGTGGTCGAAAGGAAGAACAGATTGATTGTGGGAGCAGCTCGAGCGATGTTGCATGACCAAAGCCTACCACTGCATTTGTGGGCTGAGGCATGCAGTACAATAGTATACTTGCAGAATAGAAGCCCTCACCGTATACTAGGAATGAAGACACTTATGGGGGCATTTTCCGGGAAGCGACCAGATGTGAGTCACTTCTGAATCTTTGGATGATCAGTTTATTGTCATGTGACCAAAGATGCCCAGAAGAAGCTGGATCCAATAGCTAAGTTGGGAATACTTGTGGGGTACACGGATACACCCCACAACTATCGAGTGTAATCGCCAACCAGTCAGAGGACAGTGGTATGCAGGGATCTGAAGTTCAACGAGTAGAAAGCGATGCGATTATCACTTGAGAGAGAGCTCAAGTTGCATGTAGAGGAGGAACTTTCAGTTCCTAAGGAGGAGGAGCCTCAGATTAATGCGAAGCAGCCGCACGCAGAGGATTTTGGAGTGGAGACATTCACTCATGCTGAGACTTCCAGAGATGGGCAGAAACGCTCAAGCGAAGCTGACAGCTTGATGCTAGATGCATGGGAGAATGTGGGACAACCATCTTCTTAGCGCAGACAGAGGAGGTTTCCCAAGCGATGCATTGGGTACATGGCTCTGGTTGGGGCGTGTGTAGATACCGAGCCTTCTTCATTTGAGGAGGTAATGCAGCAACCAGTCTGGGTTGATGCAATGGTAGAGGAGTACGACTCTATCATTCGGAACAGTGTGTGAGATGTTGTCCCAAGACCTCAGGGTAAGTTAGTGGTGAGTTCCAGATGGCTTTACAGAGTAAAGTAGGTCGCTGATGGCAGTGTTGAGAAACACAAGGCAAGGTTTTTTGCCCGAGGTTTCTCACAGGTCGAAGGGATCAACTACGATGAGACTTTTGCTCCTGTAGCAAGGTACTCATCGATTAGATCGATGTTGGCACTATCAGCTCAGATGGGGTGGAAGATCCACCAGATGGATGTGAAGACATCATTCTTCAATGGGAAGATTGAGGAGGAGGTGTACATTGAGCAGCCAGAAGGTTTCGAGACCGTAGATCGTGAGTCGCATGTGTGCAGACTCAAGAGGGATTTGTATGGGCTGAAGCAAGCACCTCATGGTTGGTACACCAGGATTGACAACTATTTCATCGGGTTGGGCTTCACCAAGAGTGAAGTAGATGCGAACCTTTACCACATCATGGTAGAAGGTAAACCATTGATCATTGTTCTTTATGTGAATGATCTGATTTTGATAGGTGATGATCAGTTGATACAGTCTTGCAAGGAGGACCTTGCAAGAGAGTTCAAAATGAAAGACATGGGTTTTATGCACTACTTTCTAGCCATGGAGGTGTGGCAGAAATATGGTGAAGTATTTGTGTCTCAAGGCAAGTATGCCAATGAGATACTCAAGCGCTTTCACATGGAGAAGTGCAAGCCCATGCAGATTCCTCTAGCTAGGAATTGGAGGAAGGAGGATGCTACTTTAGGTGAGGTAGTAGCTGCTACTCTTTATTAGAAGCTAGTGGGTTCACTTATGTATTTGGTGAACATGACCCGAATTATGCTTTGCGGTGACCCAGATGAGTCAAGCTATGGTTCAACCTACCAAGCTATTTTGGAAGGCAGCGAAGCATGTGCTGAGATACCTCAGAGGCACATCTCAGTTCCGATTGTGGTACAAATGGACAAAGGGAGTGAAGCTTCAGGGCTTCATAGATGCGAATTGGGTAGGGAGTCCATCAGACTAGAAGAGCACTTCTGGAGGAATCTTCAACCTTGGTTCAACGACAGTTTCCTAGTACAATAGGAAACATAGATCAGTTGCACTTAGCTCTGTAGAGGCTGAATACATGGCTACTAGTGAGGCCATTTGGATGTGGAAGGTTCTAATGGGATTGTTTGGTTAGAGGATGGATCCAACTGTGATCTACTGTGATAATCAGAGTTGTTTCAAACTCTTTGAGAATCCAATTTTTCATGACAGGTCCAAGCACATTGATATCCGATATCACCATCTTCGAGATTGTGTGGTCAAAAGGATCATGTTTTTGTTGTATGCTTCGACCGAGGAACAGGATGTAGATATTTTGATGAAGGCATTGCCAAAATGCAAGTTCAAGTTCCACAGAGACAGGATTGGGGTTACTGATAATCCCTTTCTTGTTGAGAGGGAGTGTTGAAAATAGCAACAGGAAATGCTAAATATAGAAGTGCTAAATTTAGTACTGCTATAAATAGCATTTCGGGATACCTTCCTATTTTAGTTAGTCCCTGAACTAAAATAGAGAAGTAAAATTTGAATTTGATCTTAGCAGCTGTTTGTAAAATAATTAATTAATTCACCATGATTTAATTAGTTGTAGAAAATCAAACCTGATGTCTATGCGGGGACATGCAATAGTTTCTCCATTAATTGAGGGATTTATCCATCAGTTAAAGAGATAAGGATGAGTTGTAATATTGAGTTGTAATTAGTTGGCTCAGTTAACTGAGTCAAGCCTAATTAGATTAATTCAAATAGTTTGTTGAATTAATTGTGAGTTCAGTTAGTTAATGCATGCATGCATGTAACTGCTGCACTTCAGATAACTACATATTCTCTCGTAAATAACTCATGATGCATGTCAGTTCAGACAGAGACCCAGTTGAGATTAGATGGAGGGGCAGTGTACTATCAGTTTCTAGAATATTCCATTGTGAATATCTCTTGCATGCAGAAGGAATTCTTTCCTTGAGGATTGCGTAGTTACTTCTTTAGGTTTTGTGGGTGTGATTAGGCCAATTCACACATGTGGCATCACTAAACTCCAAGGAAAACTGCACAAGGAAATAGGAGGCTTAGAGGGATTGAGGAGGACACATACTGTGTCTATTCAGTCTGTGAGCTATAGTGTTTTATTGAAGAGAGAGAAGGATAGCTTGAGAACTGATTCTTTTTGTAATACTGAACATATTTCCACTTGTATGATAATACAAAGATTGGGGATTTAGGCTGAGGATTTCCCTGAGTTGTTTCTTCTGTGTTATGTGTGATTGATTTCTCATTCTCTGTTATATGTGTTCTGATTGATCTAGCTCAAATTGATTAAGCTTCCACAAAGTTGGTTGTATAAGTAGATCTTGTATTTTGCTTTAGTTTATTGCATAATCTGTTGATCTACAGTGGGAATTTCTACAATATGGTCTTGAAAATGGGGTCACTTTTAGAGAAGTATTAGAGTAGATTTTATATCTACTAAGTTTGATATTACTATATATGAACATTATTTTTAAGTCACTCAATGAAGGATCTTCTGTTGAATTTACCATCCTATTTGTTATTCATGTTATTTCAATTTTTTATATTTTTAGTTACTATGAGTTCTGTATTATATGTTGTATCATTACTATTGATTAATTTTTACATCAAACACTAGTTTTGGAAGCTTGTAAATGGTCTTTATATTCAATTTACTTATGTGAATGCTACATATATTTTCATATTTGCCATAACAGCTCATAGTTTGAGATTTTTTTTTTTTATCCCTATTGTATCTTGAAACATGTATTTTAATTTTTATCCAATTTCATTTATGTATCTACTTTTAGTCTAGTTGTTTTAATTGGTTTTGTTAGATACTTCAAGGTTGTATTATTCTTAGAGGGTTATAAACCAAGTACTGTTCCCAAGCCCTTGGCCTACCCAATTGTAACACCCTCCTCCCACATTTACCCAAGCTAACCAGTCCACTTGGGTAAACATGTGAAGAAGAGTTATTATGATGTGATTCAACTCCCCATGTACAATTAAGGAAGTGGAACTGACAAAACAAAACCAATCTAACCTTTCTCAAGAGCTACAAAACCTTCAAGAGACAACTAACCCTTCCAGGTGCCCAAACCATGAGACAACTTGTCATTTTTCTAAGCTAGACCCCCATTTTCTCCTATGACAATCCATGCATGTGACTAAGACCCTCCAGTCACTCCCACAGGAAGGCATGCATGCAACTGTGCCCCATTTCATGCAATTCTAAGCCAATGACCCGAGATTCTATGCCACTTTTTTAGGGCTAGGTCTCAAGCCTCTACCTAGAACTTCATGAAACTTCCAGAAATAATAAATAACAACGAATTAAAGCTACTAATACAAACATTGGTACAAGGACTTGACCTGACCCATACTAGCCATAACAAACATTTCGTCAAAAATATCACAAACATGTAATCTACATGTCATAACCACAGATCTAAGCATGGGGGTCTAATACTCATCTGAGAATCGTCAAGAAGAATTCATGCCTTATCACAATAGTTGCATTATCATTTATTAGGTCATATAGTCATTCACATTTCATGTATTAATAAAATCATGATCAGAGCCATAACCAAAGTCTATCATGAACCATGCTTATAACCAACATATAATCAACAAAATAACAAGAGTAGAACAACCATAAAATCACATATTAACAAGTACATTTACACATGAAATAACAAAGGAAAATGAGTTCTTATTAATGTATGCATAATCCAACCAAATCAGGGACTTACACAAACCACCTAACCATAGATCAGATTGAGCCAAATCTTTCTTTTAGCCAATCACCCCCGTGCCATATTCCAAGCATGAATGTGGGACTCACAACAAAACCATCCAGGGATTCCTTAGGCTTTACTGTGTATCCCACCAAGGAATTCCTAGGCCCGAAAACCTCATAAATATAACTAGGCATTACCACAATCCCATAACAAGCATGGACTCCTCTGGATCTCTCCACCTAATCATGAGGAATTTTTCCGTCTCCATCTCTAGGCTTTACCATATATCCTGCCATTTACCAGTCAAGGATTCCTAGGCCCAACAAGGCTCCAGCCTCTACACTTTACTATATATCCTTCCATTCATTGGTCGAGGATTCCTAGGCCTAACAAGTCTCTACCCTCTAGGATTTACCATATATCTCACCATCTACGGGTCAAGTGTTCTTAGGCCTAACGAGGGCATACACAATATGGATTTACGACAATCCCACCTGCACTGGTCCAGGGATTCTTATGCCTTGTGTTTCTACCATGAGACCACCCCACTTAGTTTCAAAACCATTCGACAATCCAGCTCAACCAAAACAAGAGAACCCCATCACACCATGGCTATCCGAAAATGGCAAGAATAGGATGAAAACCCTTGTCATACCTAGAAAAACACATGCCAAAGGCAACAAGAGAACCAAAAATACACATGCATGTACGATGCATGCCAAAACTAGCAACAAAATAATACATGCAACTCAATGCCTACAAGTGATGTCATTGTGCTGCTTGATCATGATCTTCCTTGCTTGATCTTTGCTTCCCTTTGCTTTCTTTTCCTCCATTTTCCTTCCTTCCTTTAATGATATAGTGCTCCAAGAATACTCTAAGTGTTGAAGAGTATGAGAGAGAGAGAGAATAGAGAGATATCTCCCAAAACTAAACTAACAAAAGGTTGTGAACTGATCCTCAGAAGCCTTTTTATTAACAAGGCCTCTATTTGATTCATTTTCCATTATTTTCCTCCTCACATGCAACTTATGACCTTTCACCTTCCTTTTCTCCTAATTTCCATTATTTTCATAAATAAAATGCTAATTATTGCCTATTCCTTTCTAAAACCTTTGCCAATTTCCTTAGCCATAATAAACCAAATGAACACCCATGCTAGGATGTTTTTCCCAACATTCAGCTTGGAATAAGTGTCCCATGACATTTGTTATTGTTTTTCCTTTATTAACATTATTACATGGAATTTTGACCAGGGTTGTTACACCAACCAAGAATTAGCAAGGGTGTAAATTGATCTGTGTCTCCATCATCATCCTTCTTGGTGACCATTATAGGGAACATAAAGTGATCGCCCTCTTTTATTTGATCTTTTTGTTTCCCGTTTTGATTGATTTTGCTTCATTTATTTTCTTTCCTTTTCTTTTTCTTTTGAACCTCTTTGAGTGATTTCTTGGGTGTCTTTCTTTCATATCTATTCACAAGGCTATGACCAAGGTTGAACCTTTTCAGTTGAGTACCGATCAAGATGTATTTTTTTTGTTATTATCATCAACAACTAAAGCGACCACAACAAGAGATTTTAATCAAGGTCAATTACTTGCATTTTTTGTCTTGTTGTTGAAATATTTGTATGAAAGATTATCTTTTTCTTGAATAAGTGGATACAATTGAAGCTTTCTCCATAATAAATGACCATACCAGCCATGTTTCAACCAAACATATTTCCAAATTTTAATAATCAGAATAATATTTCTTCTGGTTTGTTCAATCTTGCATTAGATACAACTAACACTAGAGAAGAGATTGAGAGATCTTGGGCCGCAATATCCCGTGATATTGAGATTGTTGATGAGCAGTGTAAGAAATGCATGGCAAGAATCCTACCTAATTGAATCTTTTAATCAATACATGCATACACCTCTAGGCCCCTTACGATCTCCACATTCAACTTCTGAAACACTTAACAAAGAGTTTTTTTTCTTCTTATAGAGGGAGAAATGATCATCAATAAACTAATTTAAAGCAAAAGAAAGGAATGATGTGATGACCAATATAGTCACTTGGATACATTTCACCCATGGATAATTTACCATTGTGCAACCCAAATTGTCTGTAGAAAATCCTTCGTAGTTATGTTTTGTTTCTTTGTACCTTATAGCAATTAATTAACCATTGCCCAACACTCTAGTAGCAAAGGTTTTATATAGGATCTCTCTTGTAGTGCTCTGTTAACTTCCTATAACAATTTGTCTATTTCCTATAACAACTTGTACACTCCTGTAGCAACATGTTTGTATCCTATAGGATCCTATAGCAGCTGGTTTGCATGCCAAGACTTGGTGGGTCCACCATTCTATTTTATTTTTTCCTCTTCTTTTTTGTTTCTCTTCCCTTTTTTTCATTGCATGCAAAGTCAAATTGGAGTTCTCTGAGTTAACTATGTTAGCCCTCACCTACCCCTTCACAATGCTTGTCCTCCATCATGACTAAATGATTACATCTCACTTTCTCAAGTATTCTTCACTTATGTCTTTTTCCTCTCCGACATGTGCGAGTGTCATGGTGGAAAAGTGAAGTTAACTGCTAGATAAGGATGAGGTTTCTCTGCTACTAAGTTTGGCTATAAAAACCCTTTTCCTCCATACACTTGCAATGTTTTTTTGAGATAAATATGTTTGTAGGAGAGGTTTTGAGGAATGCATACCTAGGCCTTACCCTTGATGTATTTTTACAGGTGATAGTGAGGTTGCTGATAACACTATTGAAGTTGCTTTTGGTGGTTTTGAAGCTGCTAGTGATGATCCTTTAATGGTTGCATGTTTTTTCTAAACAAAGGTAATGGTTGATTTGTTGGCTTATCGAGGTGTCATCTTCTTATGCTTGTTTCCCCATCCATTGGCTTTGCTACGATTTTTTTTTTTTTTCTCTTGAAATGTGCTTGATTGGTCGAAGCTTAACAATATAGATTCTTCAGAAGATGGATCAAATGTTGTTGTTGAAGGTGAACAGTGACCCTGTAGTAGCCCTGTAGAAGTTTTGGGGCTACCCAAGATCAAGGAGATGATCCCTCAATGCTTCATGATGGTCAATTCTTCTTTCTAGTGCTTCTAAGTGATTTTGACTGTGATCTTGGAGGGTTTGTGGAGACTACTACAGGATTGGGTTCTTTCCTACAGTAGTCACATAGACTCATATGATCACAATAAACTTCACAAAATGGATCAAAAAACTCTGATAATTCATGTCAAACTCATGGACAAGGACTAGAAGTTTTGGTAGTGGTGAGAATAATGAAAGGGTGGTAAAGATGGGGTTTTTTATGGACAAGGATGATTATTTGGGTGTAGAAGTGGCTAAATGGTGTGGAGGATGGGTGATGGTGGTGTGGTGAACCTCTAATATCATTCCCCCATGGAAAACATAGGATATGAACCCGTTCTCTATGCAGATCACAATCCTGTAGAAATTTTTGTCAATCCTCTAGCACTATAGGACAATCCTATATCCAAATTGTTTAATCCATATCACAAAAATGGTAGATTGGATTCACTTGAACTTTTTTGAGCATGTTTCCATCATCCTTATGCATCTCCCCGTAAAAATTCTTGGCCAATGGATGCAACAATTTTGAGAAAAAATAAAAAATGGATGTAGGTGATGATGATCAATTTCTCAAAAAATATGCACTAGAATTTGCTAAAATTTCTTGATCCTGTTACTAAAATCCCTATGCATCTCCCCATGTAAAACCTTGGCCAATGGATTCAATCTTTTTAAGATATGGTTTGGAAATCCTGTAGCAAAACAAAACTTTCATGTAGCACTTCAGGACAACAAGGAAAATGAATGGGAAAGGCTTGAAAATGATGCATAGATGTTGGAAACGGATGAGGCTGATGGATTGACATGGACTTGGTCCTATTGGAGAATCTGAGCAAAGGAGGCAAAATCTTAACTTTGGCTTCCCTTGACTAGATTTTTTATCTTCTTTTTCTCGTGGTGCTAGTTTGTTCTTATTGTTTGTAGAAGTTGGAGAGCACTTGCATTCACCAAAGAGAGATAATTGGGGCAATGATTTTTTTTTTCCTAGAGCTACTAGCTGCCTCAATAAAAATTTCCACTGATAAGTCTTCCTATTTTTTTTACTAACTATCTTATAAAACCACCACAACCGAAATGTATAACAATTAAAAGGTATATATCATAACAAATTAGATTAAAATAATTCAAAATATTAAAATAATAATAATAAAAAAATATCACATCTCAAAAGTTTATTTTAATTACCATTTGATAATTTATGAGATCCAAAATCTTGATACTCATTAATAAAGTGGCTGCAATTTTTGTTTAACATTCCAATGAAATGATTGTAGTTTATTAAGAAGAGGTCCCACTCCCACATGGGCCTCACCTCCCACCTTACTCCCTCTCTCCCGGCACCTTGGCTCATCTTTTCTTCGACTCTCTTTTTTATACCCCCAAAATACTCCGCCTTTAAGATTTTTCATCCCCTCACCTCCTTATCACTCCACTCCTTCTAGGCTCCTCAGGTTTTCGTAACTCCCTCCTACCTCCCTTCACCACCACTCAATTTCTTATCTCCACTACTCAATGACTCGCGTGAGCCAAAGACCACCAATACACCTCCTTTATTTTTAGATTTGTTGTTAATAATTAATTTAATAATTTAATTTTTAATCAATTTGTAATTTAATTAAATATATTTTAATTTAATTAATTTTAAATTAGAATGTGTAAATATTAATTTAATTTAATATAGTTTATTTAATTTGTGAGTTAATAATTTATTTGTTTATGATTTTTAATTAAAAATATTAAATTTTTGGCTTAGGTATGTATTTTTTAAAATTCGAGTAGATTTGATTACTCGATTTTGGAGAGACATATTTTGAGTTTTACTTAGCCAAATAAGGCTAAGGATGGCTCGTTAGAAATATGGAATCGAGGAGAACAATATGAGTATATTAAATCAACTAAAACTGTAGATTTAATATGCCAAAAATTTAGCAGAAAATGAGGCTACGAAATTGCAACAAAAAATTAATTTGAGAAATTTGTTTTGAACAATTTCACCTATCTAAACTTTTGTTGTTGGTTTTATGACAACTTCTTTCAGCCATAGAAGCTCTAATAGTGATTAATGAGAGAACAATTTTCGTTTAACTTATTCATTTAATTTGATTTTGATTGGAGACTTGGTTTTTCCCAGATTTTGTAATTCTGATTTTAGTCTGCAATTTAATTTAATTTAATTTATTTTTTATTGGTTTTTGGAAGGAGAGAAGTCAGAGAGATGAGATAAATAATATTTGGAGCAATGTTATTGCACTAGCAAAGAAGAAAATGGAGAATTTGCAGTTCTAATTGGGGATCTAAAAAACTACTCCCAACAACTCTCCATTTTGGGAGATTTCTTGTAAATTATTAGTATCGGTCTTGAGAATGTTGATGAAGTTCCTCTTCTCTACAACTTAGGAACTCTTAGCACCTTTTTAATGTGTTTTTTGAGTTGTAGATAAGGAGGAAATCTCAGATCTAGGTTATTAGGGATTTTTCCTTTTTAAATATGGACTTTGTATTGGAAGCAGAGCTTGCACTATTGTCACTCTTTCTTTTAGTGGCAAAGTTTATGATTTGTGAACTATTTTTGGAGATTAGTTCAAAGAACAGACAAGAGACCAGGTTTCATTAATTTGTATTTTGAATACTTTTATTTTAATGCAAATTTTATTTATTTAATAGCATATTTGTGTCAAGTCTCTCATATTCTACATTCTTATTTGATGTGAGGATGGATATATTTTGAATTAGCTATCTAATGCATTAATATCATAGATATGTTATTAATTTTCTCTTTGCTCAAGTATTTAAATCATATTTCTGAGTAACTATTTACTCATAAATCTGCCACCTAAAATCGATATAATAACTATTGAAATTATGAGAACTTTTTCCTAGTTTTAATAGTTAATCATTCATCGTTATTAAGATCTTCAAACAAAACATGTTTTGGTAATTATAATATCAGCTAGTAGAACTATTTCATTAGCCATATATTCATCATAAATAGGCATGTTAAAATCCCCAATTATTTAGTTATTTTTCTCTCGATTGGGATAGATCTATATCTTCTTAATCGCGGTAGATTTAGAATTTATTCTTATCACCTACATCTTATAATAGATCTACATTTAGATTTAAGTATGCATTCTCGAAGCCCCTTTACACAGGGAAAGAATTTAGGCATGGATCATCTAAGCCCTCAAGTCATCTTAAGGATTTTCTTATTTGCATGTGCACAACAGAAGGGTAAATCTGATTTCTCTCTTTCTATTCATAAGTAATAGACAAACCATAAGCCAGTGGGGAGAGAGAGCGGGTAACTAGACCTTGCTAAAATATGAAACTATGGTAAAATTCCACTTTGGACAATGCATTTTATGGAGATGATGATTTCATTGAATTCCTCTTTTCGAGAGGACCACAATCGACCTAAGATCACTCAAATAAGATAAGGGGAACTGTACTTATGAAGGAAAGCCAACATATGTACATTTGGACAAGATTGTCCCTAAAGAAAATTGGTCACCCTTGGAAAATTATAAATACAAGTGACCTCAAGATCATTTGGACATATGCAAGAATCTTCTTCTTATTCTCTTCTTCATTGATTGGCTCGCATAGGTTTGAGGTAGGGATGACAACATAAGTTCACAAAGGTCTGTAATTACAGGGTTTGAGGCTCGCATTGGTTTTAGGGTTTTTGGGCTACATTCGTAGGCACGTCACAGGGAAAATTCAACCATAGTCGCTGGCTTGCAGGCATGAAGGGTGTGACTAGAATCCTCCAATCACTTGCATAACTCATCATTCATGTGACTGGGAAGTTTGATTAAAATTGACTGTTAACTGAAGTTGACCACAGGTGTGAAAAGTTGTCTTTGATATATTATGATGCTAGAAACTTATTTTTGAATGTTATTGGGTTGTTTTGTTGATGATATTGTATTGGGCTCATTGTACTCCCTACTGAACATTTTATGACAATCTAATACATGAATAATTTCAAAGGTTTTTCCCCCTTGTAGGGTTTTTCCGTGGTCTTTGACCAAACCTAGTGTCTCTTGTTGATGTGTTGATTGTCTCCTTTGTCATTGCATTTATTGTTCTATCTTCAATTACTATTGATGAATGAAAATACTATTTGTTAATTGAAAGAGTGTTAATTGAAGTATTGAATTGGGATAAAGTAAGTAATGCAACATAGAACAATCTAAAAATTTATCATGGTATCAAAGCTAAGGTGAAGGACAAGCCCAAAAGGAGACAAACATTGAAGCAATCATCTTTGGGAAAGTTGAAGGAGTCGATCAAACCAAGTCAAGATGTCTTCCTTCTTCATGGAAAATGAGAACTTGGGTGACTCATCCAATTTTGTTGCATGGAAAGTCAAGTTGGAGATCATAGTTGATAACATGATGTTTTGTACTACATTCAAGGAAAAGTACTTGAGCCTCCTGAGAATGCTTTTGTTGCTTCCAAGAAAAACCACAACAAAGGTGAGTTAAAAGCAAAGAAAATCATAGTTGTTGGTTTACAAGAAAATTTAATTGCATATGTTGGAAACTTGAGAAGGTCTAAGGACATGTATGATATGTTAGATGGCATGTATGAAGTCAACAATTTGAATGAAACAATCTCCTTGAAAGATAAACTCAAAGACACAAATATGAATAAAGGAGAGTTTGTGCAATCCTACATAATAAGGATATCTCATCTTAGATATCAGTTGCAAAGAGTTGGGGAATCTGTGCCTGAAATAAAATTGGTAATTGTGACTCTCATAGGTCTCCCTCCTATTCGGGAAACCATTATTAATAATATAAGAAACAACAATATCCTCCCATCATTCGATGAAATTGTTGGAAAGATCACTCAAGCAAAATCAAGGATGATATCAAGAGGAACAATTCAAAATCATGAAGAAGGAGAGCCCACTGCATTCATCACTCATGAGAAGAACAAGAAGAAATGGAAAGAAGGTCCATCAAATTCAAGAAATCCCCCTCCTCGAAATCCAAATAGAAGGAAGGAAGTTTTGCACATTGAATGTTATAATTGTCATAAGAAAGGCCACTATGCTCAAGATTGCCTCGAGAAGAACAATGGACCACACTACAATACTAGAAGAAACAACAACTTGTTCAATTATCAAAGCAAGAGAGATGACTGAAGGAATGATCGCAATGGAAGAGATGAAAGAAGAAGAAATGCTCCAAGTGATCATGAAGAAGATATTCGTCCACAAAAGAAGTCAAGATTCTCCAGGTATCAAATCGATGTTCTAATTCAATCTGAATATATTCTTATTTCTTCCCTTACTAGTTCATCTCCTCTGAATTCATGGGATAATTTGTTGGTTGATAATGAGTCCACTCATCACTTCTTTGGTTATAAGGAAGTTCTCTCTAATTTGATAGAGAGGGAGTCAAATTTGAAAATCATTCTTGGAGACAACTCCACTCATCCAGTTAAAGGTTTTGGGTCTGTCAAATTTCATTTGAATTCAGGAGAATCTATTTTGCTCCATGATGTGATGCATGTTCCAGGATTGAAGAAGAATTTGGTATCAATATCTGTTTTGGAAGACAAAGGGATGATGGTTTCCTTCATCAGAGGAAAGGTTCTTACTTGGCCTACTGGATCACTTATGAGATATGCATTCAAATTGGGATCAAGATATGAAGGACTCTATAGGGTTACATGAATACCACTTCTAGCATTGGTCCATGATACTAATCATCTAAGTGAGATATGGCACCGAAGATTGGCCCATATTCATTATGATGCTCTTCCAAAATTAGAGAAATTGGGCTCAGGGATTCTCAAGGTTCAAGCTCATCATGATGGAGTATGTCGAGGTTGTGCCAATGGAAGGAAGACAAGGGGATCATTCCCCTCTAGCGATAACAAGACAAATGACATCATCCATCTCATCCATTCTGACATATGTGGTATGATGCTTATGGATTCTATTGGTGGTCATCTATACTATATCTCCTTAATTGATGACTTCTTAAGATATACATGGATATATAATTTGAAGCATAAGGATGAAGCATTTGAAATGTTCAAGGAGTTCAAAAATTTGATCGAAAATCAAATAGGGAATAAAATCAAAATATTCAGGTTCGACAATGGTGGAGAGCACATCAAAGGAGTTCATTGAATTTTGTAAGAAGGAAGGAATCTAGAAAGAAACAAATGTGCCCTATACTCCCGAACAAAATGGAGTGGATGAAAGAAAGAACATGTATATTATAGAAGTTTCCCATGCCATGCTCCATGATCAAAAGTAGCAGAAGTTCCTTTGGGGAAAAGCAACAAATGCCAACGTATATGTTCAAAATAGGGTACCTCATCAAGAATTGGACAACAATACCCCCGAAGAAGTATTCACGGGTGTCAAGTCTGATGTTGTTAATCTCCATATCTTTGGCTTCCCCATATACTTTCCTTTGCCGAAGGACAAAAGTAACAAGTTGGAAGCCTCAGGAATAAAAGGAATGTTTGCTGGATATTGTGAAAATTATAAAGCATTCACAATATATATTCTTGGTTAAAGGAAGGTTGAAATTAGCAGGGATGTTACATTTGATGAAGATGTCATCCTTGGAAAAGAAAGGGACCTTCCTCTACCTCCTCCTACTGAGGAGAATGATGATATGGATATTTTAGATGGTCCTTATGTGCCCAAATCTGAGACAAATATTGGTGATGATCCCATGGATCCATTAGATCCTCCTCCATGTGATCGTCCCACTATGAAGAGACCAATTTGGCTTCGAGAAACATTAAAGGATGATGAGAGACAAGCTCTCATTCAAAGATCATTTAGAGAAATGAAGAATCCATGTAGGTACTAGGGATATGTTGCAGCCATGAGCACTATGATTCAAGATGAACCTCCCACATTCGAACAAGTCATGAAGGAACAAGTTTGGAAATATGTTACATCCGAAGAATACAAATCAATCATGAAGAATGACATATAATATGTTGTGTTGAGACCAAAGGGGAAATCTATGGTGATTTCAAAGTGGCTATTCAAAATCAAGCATGGAGTTGATGGTAGCATTGAGAAATACAAGGAAAGGTTTGTGGCTCGAGGATTCTCCTAGATAAAGGGTGACGATTACGATGATATATTTTCACCTGTGGCTCGATATACAACCATTCATTTGATATTTTCGCTTGTCGCAAGTCAAGGATGGACCCTTCATCAGAGGGACGTGAAGACTGCATTTCTTCATAGTATGTTACAAGAAGAAGTGTATGTTGAGAAACCATAGGGATTTGAATTAGAGGATATAAAGACACATGTTTATAGGTTGAATAATGAATTCTATGGTTTGAAGCAAGCCATAGAGCATGGTATGTCCATATAGATAGATACTTGGTGGAGTCGGGATTCACAAGAAGCAATGCCAATCCCAACCTCTACATCAAGGAAGTCCAGGTATGTCATTTATTTTGGTTTTATCTATTGATGATCTATTCTTGACAGGTAGTGAGCCTATGCTAATCGAGTTTAAGAGGGAGATAGCCTCTAAATTCAAGATCAAGGACCTTGGACTCATGCACTACTTTCTAGGCCTTGAGGTGTGGAAAAGGCCCGGTGAGATTTTCCTTTCACAAGGAAAATATGTTGTGAAGTTGTTGGAAAGATTTGGAATGGAAAAATGTGAGTCACTACCCACACCGATGGAAATGAACTTCAAGAAGTTATGTGGAGAAGTTGCAAGACTCGATTTGGCGAATCCATCTGAGTATAGACAGTTGGTTTGGGCTCTAATGTTCTTAATGAACACCAGTTTTAGACATATGTTATGCAGTGAATACATTGATTCTATTCATGACTGAACCTATCCATGAACACTAGATCATTGTCAAACACATTTTGAGTTATTTTCATGGGATGATCACACTTGGTCTGAGATATTCTACCAAAGATGTTCAACTTCATGGATACACCGATGCTGAGTGGGAACGAAACATTGTTTCCAGGAAGAGTACATCTGGATGTTGTTTTAGCCTTAGATTTGCCATGATATCTTGGATGAGAAAGAAGTAGAATTCCGTAGCATTAAGTACTGCCGAAGTAGAGTATATTGCCGCTAGCATGGCTAGTTGCGAAGCAATTTGGTTGAGGAAGCCCGTTGGAGAATTACTTGAGCAAGTCCTAGATACTACAATGATATATTGCGATAAAAAGAGTGGGATATGTCTGGTAGAGAATCCTGTATTTCATGACAAGTCTAAGCACACAGATATTCAATATCACTTCATTTGAGACATGGTTCAGAGATGATCCATTAGGCTCCATAACATATCGAAAGATGAGAAGATTGTAGATATTATTATGAAGGCTTTACCGAAAGGGAATTTCTTGGTATTCTAAGAGAAAATTGGATTGATGGATGTGACCCCTCCTGATAAGGGGCATTGCTAATCGAGGAAACTGAGCCAACTCTTTCCCCCTGTTTGAGCTCCTAGGGTGGGGAATTGAGATAGAGGGCTCCTGGGGTTGAGGGATCTTTAGACAATAGGGTACCACCCATATTTGTTACCCATAGGGTTGGAGATGTTGCTGCCCTATCTTGGTATTTACAAAGTATATCCTAGTTGGAATCATACCCACAAGCTGGGCATGTTGGGATTGTCCCTCCCCATCTGGCCAACAAGTTAAGGAGGCTTGAGGGCATGTGATCCTTACCTTCTGATAACTCATGTCTCTCGCCCTAGTTCAAATTATGATACATCTATTCTACCACATGACTCTTGAGGGTCACCTTTGGTAAGATTTGTAGGCAATATGAAGGGTTGAGATGTTCTCCCCTAGATCACCTATTGCTCGATATGGGGTCAAAGATATTTATATCCCCCATGAGATTCTGGGTTGAGATGTACTCCTCGATGTGGATTCGTATTAAGATATTCTCTCTGACGGTGTAGAGGGTGGTAGCATTAGCTCCCAGATGATTATTCTTCTTTAGATTCAATAATGTTTCATCATATATAGTTGAGCAGAGATGGGACATGATATGACAACAGGATATTCATGACATTTTGATCAATGGTCAGATATTGACAAGTGGAATTATCCCTAGTTTAGAGGGAGTGTTAAAATATGAAACTATGGTCAGATTCCACTTTGGAAAAATCATTTTATGGATATTATTATTGCATTTAATTCTTTGTTTTGAGAGGACCAAAAGCAACCTAAAGATCAACCCAAATCAGATAAGGGGAAGCGTACTTTTGAAGGAAATCCCACTTATGTACATTTGGACAAGGTGGAACATAAAGAAAAATAATCACCCTTGGAATCTTATAAATACAAGTGACCTCAAGATGAGTTGGAAATATCCAAACATATTATTATTCTCTTCTTCATTGATTGGCTCAGACAGGCCTGAGGTAGCGACGATGACAAAAGTTTGCAAAGGTATGAAATTATAGGGTCCAAGGCTCACATCCGTTTTAGGATTTTTGGGCTAGAGTCATTGGATTGTAGGCATCAAGGGTGCGACTGGAATCCTCCAGTCGCTCACACACCTCCTTATGCATGTGACCAAGAATTTTGACTGAAATTGACTGTTGACCATTGTTGACTGCAGATGGGAAAAATTGTCCTTGATATATTTTGATGTTGGAAACTTATTTCTGAATGTTATTGGGTTGTTTTGCTAATGATATTGTATTAGGCTCATTGTACTCTCTGTTGAACATTTTATGGCAATCTAATAGAAAAAAAATTTCAAAGGTTTTTCCCCCTTGTGAGGCTTTTCCCTGGCCTTTGACTAAACTTGGTGTCTCTTATTGATGTGTTGATTGTCTCCTTTGTCATTTCATTTATTTTTATATCTTCAATTGCTGTTGATAAATGAAAATACAAATTGTTAATTGAAATATTCCTAATTAAAGTATTGAATTGGGCTAAAGTAATTGATTCATCTTAGAACAATCTAAAAAAATTAACACACCCAATTGAATAAGTTGGATCCATTATACAAATGGATAAGAGTCTAATTTGGAACTCTGACTTGGTGGCCTTCCCTAAATTTGATGAGGTCATCTTTGGCCATCAACATTTTTGACACTAGAAGGAGGGCCTGCATTAAATTGTTTCTTTAAATATTTTATGTTATATAGTTTTATATTTTTAGAATGACTCCATCTAAGTGGTCGCTTTGGAGTTGCTTTACTAGACTTCCACCTACTTCAAATCCAATTCAGGCAATAAAGCTCTTGTCAAAGATGAAGTTCAATGGTAAGAAAAATGTCTCTACTTATGAACATGTTTTTCAATTTATTTTAAATTGTAATAATTTTGATATTGATGAAGGTGTCATGTCCAGGATGTTTACTCTTGCATTGATAGGAATGGTGAAAAACTAGTGTAAAACTTGTAGTGGTTCCAGCTAGGGTACTTAGATTGGACTCTATATTTAATATCGACCGAGGTGCGTAAGCTTAGAGGCGTGGTCTAAAATATATAGACATAAAGAATTACAGGTGATTACGAGGTAGGTTACAAGGCTCCCTTACAGAAGACCGTAGTATGCAGCCTATCATTCACACACCTAGATTACTCTACTGCTATACTTGATTACAATGTTGGTATGAGATGCATCTATCAAATCAAATCATGAGTATAAGTACTGTGTATGACTGTGGCAATGATTCTAACCTCCTTACAGAGGTATCACTCAGAAAACCCTTGCTTGGTAAACACACACAGCATGCAAAGATATTTACACTATCAAACTTTATAAAGAGAGCATAAATGAACTGAGAAATGAAACAGAGTTTATGAGAATGCCTCTATAAGTCACAAGGGACCGAATCCCTTACAAGACTCCCGTTCCAGATCCTAGTGCTGACCATTCAACATAACCATAAACCGTTCATAAGCGCACACCATATCTATGTAATGAAATTCAAAGGCTGTAGGAATCGAAAGCTTATATAAATGTTATGCAACCCGTATGCTATGTAAATCAACAGCTATGTAAATCGAAACTGTGATGCAAACCATGTGATATAGAAATCGAATCGAATATAAACGCTGTGCAACATATAAGAACTGAAATGTAACAAAACGAATGGACAGTATACCAATCGAAGAACGCAGGGCCCGTCCGCGTCCTAAGGATATACTGGCTATCACCATTCAGCAATCAAACCAATGCAAAGGGTATACACACTTCGTGACTGTAAATATGTCCTTGTATTAAAACTAAAACTTTGTTCTGAGAAAATGATTCAACGATTCCCCTTCAAACATTAAACTAACTGTATTTACATATGCGTACGCACAGCCATGTCATCGATACAATGAATGTACATAGTGCTGTTGCCGCGTTTATTACATAGCCTTTTCAAAATGTTTCCATGCTATATGTTTCAAAAAGAACAAAAATCAAAAATGAAAAATAGAACGATGCTGTTGCTGCTTTTATTTGCCAGAGTACCCTGCTTTGACTTAAGTTGACCGCATGCATAGGAGGCTCGATTTGGCTGGGAGATAGGTGTTTGTCCATGCTTGGACATTCTGCTTTTCGCCCATGCCTTTCGTTCTAGCTCTTCTGCTGCGCCACATGTCAAATGGTAAGCTCATTACAGGATGTGGGTACTTCCTGTAACCATGTCATCAAAAACCTCTAATTCTGGAACATAAAACCCCTAAATTAATTTCTATGCAATTTAATAACTATAGAACGATTAATAATCAATATTCAAGGATTTTGAGGGATATATGATGAAAATGTATGGATAAATGATATGTTTTTGGGAAGGAAAAAGGGTCTTAGGATGATACCAACAAAACTTTAACATTTTCCTCTATTCGCACTTGCGATGACTTTGTAAATTTTTTCCTACATGATTTTTAGGATTATGACTACGAAAAGGTAAGTGATCAACTAGAATCTCTTCACAAATTTGAAGGTGAGTCTTTAGACAACTTTCTCATTAGATTCAAATTAATTTGTTTTCAATTTCAATCTAAATATTTTCCTCCTCAATTTCAATTAATAGAAAGGTTTAGAAAACTAGTTTCCTTCCCTTGCATTCCTAATCCATATGAGACAATTTCAAGATTTAATGAATCTTTTTCAGCCCCTATTAACATGATTGAAAATTATGATATGGAAGTGCATGCTAATTAGGATGGAGTTGCCTTGGCCATGTATGATAAATTCCTTCATTTGGTGCACACTTCTTACAACGTTAATAATGGTTTCGATATGCTCCCACATGTTAATGAATCACAATCACAAAGCTTGGACGAATTTGGTAATCAACTGCAAGAAGATACCAACAACATATTTGAAGAAATAATTGCCTCAAAAATCTGAATGTCAACATGAAATAATATCAAAAAATCAACTAATAAATCAACAAGAACAAATGCAAATTGAAAATTACGACAATGTACAATTCATTATAGAAATTTCTGAATTTTATCATGTTGATCATATACAAAATTCAAGGAAGCCAAACTATAGTCCTCAACAAAGTGTAGATAGCCAAATTAATGACCAAGAATCAGCAATTTGCAATGGAGAAAACACACAAGAGTATGCAAATAGATATATTCTCAGGTTCATTTCTTCTAACTCTCATTTCCCTCTTTATCCTGATATTTCTGTTGATAATAAGTCATCTTCTATTTGCATTGATGTTATTCCAGAAAATATAGAGGCTGATATAAATGCATTTTCAATTAGTTGCCTCAAAAATCTGAATATCAACATGAAATAATATTAGAAAATCAACTAATAAATCAACAAGAACAAATGCAAATTGAAAATTACGGCAATGTACAATTCATTATAGAAATTTATGAATTTTATCATGTTGATCATATACAAAATTCAAGGAAGCCAAACTACAGTCTTCGACAAAGTGTAGATAGCCAAATGAATGACCAAGAATCAAAAATTTTCAATGGAGAAAACACACAAGAGTCTGCAAATAGAGATATTCTCAAGTTCATTTCTTCTAACTCTCATTTCCCTCTTTATCCTGATATTTCTGTTGATAATAAGACATCTTCTATTTGCATTGATGTTATTCCAGAAAATATAGAGGCTGATATAAATGCATTTTCAATTAGTTTTTGTCAATATAAAGAGACATTCAACGATCATTCTTTAAATACTGATGAAATTGTGCTCAATACTCCTTATTTTGATGCATCGTATGGGAATGAAATAATTCTAGTGAATGTCGCGAAGTCATTTATGATGATTTCTTTGACATTGAGGATGTTGATTTATCTTTCTTTCCATTAGATCCTCGTGATCCAAGTCAAACCATATTTGAAAATGAAGAAAACTTCAATTTTGAAATTATTCTAATAAATTCTCATTTTCAAATATTTAATCATTATCGTGATTTCAACATTCAAGAATCCATCACAGTTTATTAATCTTATGATGATCAAGTTCTTTCTCCTATTCATGGTGTTGAACCTTTCCCTCTTTCACAAGTAGATGCCAGTAATAATTTTAGTCCTCCTATCCTGGCTAATTCTTGTGAGGAGGAAATTATTTCAAATCAATCCCAATTGTGTTGTAACATTAATTTTAATAATAGTGTAAATTATGATTTGATTTTATTATTTTTCCTTCATTTATTTTGGTTGATTTCATATTTGTTTTTTGCTTGCATTTTTCAGTTTTTAGATATTTTATGCTGACATATTCAAAAATAAAGTATTGAACACTCACCTGATGCATTGCTTGAATGTGAAAATGAAATTACAAACCATAATCGTGAACATCAAGAGCTTCTACTCTTCCAATTTCATTTTATGTTCATCTTATATCAATTGTCTCTTCCTTCTCAAAGGAATTTCCAACAAGAATTGGCACTCAAGAGTGTACCTTCAAAATATGACAAACCATCTAATCCAATTAATGATCTTCTCTTGAATTCATTAGATTTCCATCCACACTTCATTGATCCATTTACGAGTTATTTGGAAATTTTAATATCACATAAGGTTGCTAATAGCTTGTCTTGTGTACATAATAGTAATGATTTCTCAACCTATCTTTCATTTGACCTCTTCCATTCTCTATCAAATATTCATCCAAATTTTTATGATCCCATAGCGATTTGGTTGGAGGAATATATGCAAGAGAGTGTGATTGCAAATAAGCTTCTTTCTATAAATGTGTTATTAGTAAATGTACATATTGCATTCATATTTATTTTTCTTACCTTAATCTTGTCCCTACTTTTGTTATTGATGTTTGACCTATACATACATGCAAGAAATAAAATGCTTGAATAGTTACATTGGAAGTATGACTATACTTAGTCATGTTTCCTTTCATCCTGTCACACGGAATAAGTCGATCTTGCGGACAAGATAGACCTTCCTAGAATCTAAAGAAGACCTAATGACAAGCAAACCAACCAGACACTATCTTTCTCTAAATATGCTTTTATAAACAAAGGCAAACAAGTGTTTTAGGGCCTACCTTAGGTCCAACACAAGTTTGTGGAAGCCTTCGCTCCTTCGATCCAAATGAGCTCCTTTGTCACGAATCTGCAAACACAAACAAGCAAACAATTTAAATAGCACCTGGAAAGCCAATATCATAAAACATATTTAACATGAAAGTCAAGGAGTTCATGAAACAAATAACATGAGATACTTGTTGAGAAAAATGAGCTTGATTGTATTAATTCAAAAGAAGAAGAACTTTACAACCTGTGCCCTGACGCTGTACAAGCTCCTCCCAGGGTCCAGCAAGAAGTCTCCTCTACTTTGACAAGTTTCACTCACTTCCCAATGAAGCCAAAAAGGTATGTGATCTCTCCTCTTAAGCTCAACTAGGAAGTCTTAATTTCACCAGAATTTACCCTAAAAAATGTTCAGCTTCTAACCTCTCTAGCAACCAGCCCAATGCCTGAATTTATAGTGCAATGGAGGGAAGTTACTAGGTCCTCCTTCAAAGGGATAGCTCCTCTCATCAAGGGATTAGCTCCTTCTCTTTTGGGATGCATGAACCACCTAAGAGTGGCAAATCCACGTCAAAATTCCTTCTAGAATAATCTAGAATTAACGCAAAGTGAGTTTTTTAGAATAAACTTTCGGCTTTTTGACTTTCACAGGGGTCCGCACCCACCCCTTTAGAGATAGAGAGGGCAGGTCCGCAGTTTTTGTAAACAGAAGGTGCGGGACCGCAGGTGACAGTGAGAGAAAGTGCAGAACCAGAGTTTCATTGATTTTTAATGTCTTTCTCTTATTTTAAAAGCTTGACTTGAAGAGCTGAGGTCTGAGACTTGCTTAGGAGGACAGTACAAGTGATGATAGACCCATACCGACTGCAAATAATCATGGTGACGATATTTTTTTGTAACAGATTGCCCCCTAAAGTGCGAAGTCTGTAGTAGATGAGGATTTCATTTATCATTTGGGAAGAGTGAAGTACTTTATCATTTCGAGGATCATCTTGTGGAGAGCCCGGTTGGAACCTGTAAAAACATTCAATGCAAGATATATATATATATGAGATCATATCATCGCTGAGGTAGGCATTCCCATACTCAGATCAAAACTGACTTAGAAAACTAACTACTGCTCTGATACATGAATGATCTTCTAAAACATCACAAGTATAGACTCATGTGGACACAGTATGGACGCAGCCATCTGTTTATGAATAGTCCATTATATAATGAATACAAAATTCCTCGCAGCCTGGATTGTGGAAACTAGATCCAGGATCTTCATTTCTACTTCCCGAAATAGTACGATTCTATCCATGAGAATGAATGTGTTGATGTCGAACATGGTAGAAACCACTTGATTACCAGTCAATGATGTAAACTGTTAACAAGTATGAGAGAAACCACCAGTGACGTTAATGGCTCTCAAAGTACCCAGTACAATCCATGAGATGTGAATAAATGTGTTGATGTCGAACATGTCACGGAATCCTTTGATCGAAGGTCAATGATGCAACCTGTCGTCAAAGGCGAGAAACCTGCCATTGAGGCATGCAAATCCCAAGGTACTGACGATTTCTAGATCATCTTTCTAGATAATGAGTTGAAGTCGATAGAAAGCGATCCGTCGCAGGCAAGCCCACAACACGAAATCATAGATCAAGTTGAAGAAATTTAGTTGCAAGGACTGACTTAGGGATGGTCAAGATGGATGACAGATATTTTGCAGGTGAATGGCTTATTGGCAGTGACCTCTTGAACACATAATGACATGACAGATGGCTTGGTGACAATTGACCCAAAGTTAATACCCAGAATCCAGCTGAAGACTTTCAATGTGGTTTGATCAACTGTTAGGCAAAGGATTTCCCAACCTAGGTGAATAAAAGTGTCGTGTTCAAGAGTGGTTACAAAGTATGACAAACAGGCTCATTTTTCTCTCTTTTCCCCCACCATTTCTGGCAAGTACCTCTTTATTTTTGACAAGCTTGAGGAGGATAACGTTTGCTTGATTATAAGCTCATCCTTCGGATGAGTCCAACTTAGTTTAAATTCGAACCCTAAGAAGGAGTGGTTCGTTCCTATTTGTAATTGAACAGGTCCTTTACTGTGAAATTTTAGCGAGTCCAGTATAGGAGAAACTCGGCGTTTTTCAATTTTAGAGAGTCTGAAAAAACTTAAGAAGACTCCAGGGTTGACCTTTTTCGTAAATTTGTGTCTCCCAAGCCCGAAAAAGTATAAAATAATACTTGAGATAACCGCTTGATCTTTACGACCAAGGAGTACTTTTCGTAATTAGTGCCCTTGATCCGAAAAAGTAAAAAAAGCGATCAACGACACGTCGTTTTATAACCAATATCGAATTTGAAACGAAAAAAATCCGGAAATCTTTTCATGTTTTTATGGTAAAAAAAGAGCTGTAAGTGGACCGTCTTTTAATTCCATTTTAACGAGTCTAAAAGAAAAACTCGGCGACCTTTTCATGTTTTAGGAGTAAGAAAAGAGCTTAAAGATGACTCTAAATGTTTTTTCGTTGAAAGTGATAGATTTCACCTGAATAATCCGTTATCCTGAACAAAAACGCAAACATTACTCATACTTGTTTGAAATGGATAAAAATGTTGCAAAAATACCTTTCCAAAGTGAAACATAAACAAATTTGGAATTTATTTACTCAAAAAACTTATAAAAAGGGCCTTCGTCAATTCATTTTTACCATTTGAGTTTTGGGTGAGAAAATAGTGCTTTTGTTTAGAAAACTTCCCGTGAAGATTGCGGAAAATCCAACCGTCGGAATCGAATGCCGTCTTCTCCAGGTAATCCACATCATCCTACTCTTTATTTTTAACCGTTTCATTTCTTGTTTTAGGCTTTCATTTCAATTTTTGGAGGGTTTTTAGGCTTAAAACTCGCGCGCGGGGGCCCGCAGGTGTACCACTGCTGGCCTGCGGACCCCGACTTTTTCTCCATTGCGAAAAAGTCAGGGGTCTGCACCTTCCATGTAGACAAGGTGCGATCCCACGCACTGTGTCTAACCCGGAGGGTACGGTCCCTGCCGCAAGGGTTTTTAACCCAAAATTTCTCAAAATTGGCTCAAACAAAATAATTTCTAGCATTTTAATTTATCTTTTTACTTGATGCAGAGAGTACATCATACTAGATTGGCGTGAATGAGAGCATGAGGACGTGGATGCTGCCGCATGGAATCATCAGCCTTCACTTGATGATTTGAAGGCGTGCGGCCTGTACAAATTCTGGGCCATTCCTGGCATGAGGGCTCAGGTGGATTTCTTACAGTGGCTGGTTGACAGATGGAGCATACAGGACCAGTGCTTCTTCATTGGTGGCCACCAGCTCGAAATCGAGCCGGCGGACATATATTTCTTGACTGGTTTGCCTAAGAGAGGTGAAGACTTGACTCTATTTGGGGCTAGGCCAGGTGGCCAGTCTGTCGATAGCCTCCGGCTAGAGTTCTGCAACAGCCAGGCCAGAGACAAAGGGATAGACATAAAAACCATATCCCGTCCGGAACTCATGGCGATCACGTTTACTGTCACCAAACTTTGCGGGAGTGCCGCATTACATATTGCCACCGGATCCCAGATGCGTATGGCAGTTGATTGCTTTCGAGGCACCATCTTCAACTGGTGCGATGCTGTGTTGGCCAATGTGAAAGAAAAACTGACCAGGGCCAAGAACGGACAACTAAAGACCTTTGGTTATGGGGCTTTGGTTGTGAGTTTTGGTCTGGAGAGGGTTCCCATGTTGATCTTGTAGCACCTTACTGTTGGAGCTGGGCTTCTCGAGAGCCCAAACTGATGCGATGGGTCGCAGTTATGGCCCGTCACCCGGACGAGAGGACAGAGGTTGCTCGATTCAAACCTGAGTATTTCCAATGGTTGGAAAACTAGGTCTTTTCTATTCAGGACTTCCCTTACGCTGGGTAGATTTTCGTGGTGACCCAGACATGGCTCTTCCACCAGGAGAGCAATGGGATGACTCAAGTAAAATCATTTTCAACATTTTTTCTATTTTAATTTTTTTATTATTTTTCCATTGTCCCAAAACTGATAGCAAAAGTTTCAAATGCAGATGTGGGTCCACAGTGACCAGCCACTCTCTGGCCTTACGAGAGGAAACAACCAGTTGCAGCCGCGCTAGCTCCACAGGATGAATCAGCAGAGGTTTTGTCTGAGTTGGAGGGTCATCTCGAGCGCTTGACAGGAGATATTCCAGAGACCCCTATAGATGACATTCGTCGTCGACTTCAGCGCTATGTGATTGGGGTCCCAGGACCTTTTAGGAGGTTCCTTTCCAAGGTGGCTCATGCAGTGGTTTCTTATTGAGATCATCACCAGTGATAGGATGATCGCCTATTGTGGGCACATATGACATTTTTGTTTTTTGTACTTATCATTTTTGCCGATCATAAGGTGTTTTTCAACCTATGATCGAGGACGATGTATTTTTTGACATACTCCTATATATATATATATATATATATATCACTATTACCGGCTTATCTTGTAAATCATGTTATGGAATGGTTTTGAATTTACATGTATGATTATTGCAAATGTCTACTTAACATTCAAGAAGCAATTGCATCTGCTAATGTATTTAAAGATCTTGGAATATGCTGATATTCAATATAATCAAATTCACGTTCCAAGAGACGCACTCTCAAAAATAATTTTAATAACACTGGATTTCTAATGGCATACACTCTATTAAGCTGTAATACAACGATTTCAGAATCTAACCTCACTATCAAACTCCGAATCCCAAATGAAATAGATTCAGATAATAACTCAATCACTGCACTATACTCGGCAATGTTGTTCGTTGCTTGACCGAGGCTTAACCCATGCATAGATACTAACTCGTCAGAGGGCGAATAGATAATCCAAGCTGTGGAAGAAATGTTTCGTGTATTAGGAAAAGCACCATTAGCTAAACAAATGTATGTTTGGAGAGGCATCGACATCTGAAATATCAAGAGTAAAACCAAGATAAGCAGGAATAATGATGAAAAAACACTCTCTAAGCTAAGCACACTTTTTAAGCTAAAACACACCAGCTAGAAAGAAAAGCTACCCTAACTAAAAAATCTCCATACCCATTCTTTAAGCATAATACCTCTTCAAGTAAAGACCATTTCTGGGTTTACCTAAAGAGTCCCCGTCAAAGTCTACCAATTCATAGGCCCCTTTTGCTAGCTTTCGCTTGACAACGTAGGGACCATGCCACATAGGAATGAATTTTCCAGTGCCTAATTTATCATTAGCTTGATCGTAAACTAAGTGTCATGCGGAAAGAGTCAATTTTGCGGACAATACCGACCTCCCTAGAAGCTAAGGCTTTCTAGTGACAAACAAGACAATCAAGCACTATATTTCCCTAAATATGCATTTAAAATAAAAGCAACCAGGTGTTCAAGTCTTACCTTTAGTCCAACGCTGTTTGTAGCAGCCAAGCCTCTTCGATCCAGATGAGCTCCTTCTCCTTGAAGCCTGCATTCACTAACAAGCAAACGATTACATAGCACCTCAATAACTCATATAATAAAGCATATTCATCATAAAGACCAAGGAGTTTATGAAACAAATTATATATAGCAACTTGTTGAGAAAAATGAAAATTGTATTAATTGGAAACAAAAGAAACCTTACAACCAGTGCCTTGGTGTTATGCAGGTCCCTCCCAGGGTGCAGCAAGAGTTCTCCTCTACTTTGATCAGCTCACCCACTTCCAAATGAAGCTAAGAAAGGATTGGAATCTCTCCTCTCAAGCTCTATAAGGGAGTCCTAATTTCAGCAGCATCTACCCTTAGGAATGTTCAGCTTTCAACCTCCCCTCCCTCTGGCCTAATGCCTGTATTTATAATGCTTTGGAGGAAGTTTAAACAGGTCCACCATGAATGGGATAAGCCCCTCTTTCAAAGGGATAGCTCCCCTCTTCATGGGATAAGTTCCTCTTTCTTTGGGATGCATGAACCATCTGGAGGCGCTCAATCCACGTCAAACCATCTTCTAGAATGCTCTAGAATCGACCGCAAGTAAGTTTTTTGAAGTAAAAGTTGCGCCTTTTGACTTTTACAGGGGTACGCACCCACCCCTTTATAGACAGAGCGTACAAGTACACAGGTTTTATGAACTTGACGTGCGTATACGCATGTAAGAGTAAAAGAAAGTGCGGAACCAGAGTTACATTGATTTTTAAAGGCTTTCTCTCTTTTTTGGAGTTTGACATGAGGAGCAGAGGTATAAGACTTGCCAAGGAGGACAATATGGTTATTAATGGATCCATACTGACTGCAAATAGTCATGGTGACAAATTTTAGTGTAACAGATTGCCCCCTAAAGTGCGAAATCTGTAGTAGATTAGGGTTTTATATCATCTAGGAAGGGTGAAGCACTTTATCATTTCGAGGATTATCTTGTGGAGAGCCCAGTTGGAATCTGCAAATATTCAACACAAAATATATATATGAGATCATATCATCGTTGAGGTAGGCATTCCCATACCTAGATCAAAAACTTAACTAACAAACTAACTACTGCTCTGATATAGGAATGATTTCGCAGTACATCATAATCATAGACACTTGTAGACACAGTATGGACGCAGCCATATGTTTATAATTAGTCTACTATATAATGAATACAAAACTCCTCGCAGCCTGGATGGCAGAAACTAGATCCACGGTCTTCATTTCCGCTTCCCGAAATAGTACGATTCTATCCATGTGAATAAATGAGTTGATGTCGAACATGGTAGAAACCACTTGATTACCAGTCAATGATGTAAACTGTTAACAAGTGTGAGAGAGACCACCAGTGATGTCAATGGTTCTCAAAGTACCCAGTACAATCCATGAGATGTGAATGAATGTGTTGATGTCGAACATGTCACAGAATCCTTCGATCGAAAGTCAATGATGTAAACTGTCGTCAAAGGCGAGAAACCTGCCATTGAGGCATGCAGATTTCAAGGTACTGCCAATTCCTAGATCATCTTTCTAGATAATGTGCTGATGTCAATAGAAAGCGATCCGTTGCAGGCAAGCCCACAACACAAAATCATAGATCAAGTTGAAGAAATTTAGCTTTAAGGGCTGACTCAGGGATGGTCAAGATGGATGACAGATATTTTGCAGATGAATGGTTTATTTGCAGTGACCTCTTGAACACATAACGACACAACAGATGGCTTGGTGACAATTGCCCCAAAGTTAATACCCAGAAACCGGCTGAAGACTTTCAATGTGGTTTGATCAACTGTTAGGCAAAGGATTTCCCAACCCAGGTGAATGAAAAGTGTCGTGTTCAAGAGTGGTGATAAGGTTTTTTCCGAGACAAAGGATAACAAATAGGCTTATTTTTCTCTCTTTTCCCCCACCATTTCTGGCAAGTACCTCTTTATTTTTTACAAGCTTGAGGAGGATAACATTTGCTTGATTATAAGCTCATCCTTCGGATGAGTCCAACTTAGTTTAGATTCGAACCCTAAGAAGGAGTGGTCCGTTCCTGTTTGTAATCGAACAGGTCCTTTACTGTGAAATTTTAACGAGTCCAGTATAGGAGAAACTCGGTGTTTTTCAATTTTAGAGAGTCTGAAAAACTTAAGAAGACTCCAGGGTTGACCTTTTTCATAAATTTGTGTCTCTCAAGCCCGAAAAAGTATAAAATAATACTTGAGAGAACCGCTTGATCTTTACGACGAAGGAGTACTTTCATGATTAGTGTCTCTGACCTGAAAAGTAAAAATTGATCAAGGACATGTCGTTTTATTTCCAATATCGAATTTGAAACGACAAAAATCCGGCAATCTTTTCATGTTTTTACGGTCAGAAAAGGGCTATAAGAGGACCGTCTTTTAATTCCATTTTAACGAGTGTAAAAGAAATGCTCGGCAATCTTTTCATGTTTTAGGAGTCAGAAAAGGGCTTAAAGATGACTCTGATGTTTTTGTTTGTAAAAAATGACAATTTTCCCTGAAAATCCTTTATCCTGCACAAAACCAACACATTACTCATACCTGTTGAAGATAGATAAAAATACTTTGAAAAATACCTTTTCATGGTGAAAAATAAACAAATTTACCATTTATTTACCCAAAAAACCTATAAAAAGGGCTTTTACCAATTCATTTTTACCATTTTACTGTTGAGGAGAGAAAAATGGCTTTTGGCAAGAAACTTCCCATGGACATTGCGGAGAATCCAACCGTCGAAACCGAACTCCGTCTCTTCCAGGTAATTTTCAACATCCTCCTCTTTAATTTCATCCATTTAGAATTCTTTTTAAGGCCCCAACTTTCATTTTTTGGAGGTTTTGGGGTTTCAAAAACCGCCTCTCGGCGTACGCAGGCACCACACTAGGGACCCGCCTACCCCGACATTTTCTTAGTTGGAAAAATGTCAGGGGTACGCACCTTGCCTTCAGGGACCCTGCGTACCCACGCTCTGTTCCTAAAGGCGGGGTGCGTACTCCGCGCAACAAGTTTTTAAACCCTAAATTCTCCAAAATGGACCAATTTTTTTTGATTTCATGGAATCTAATGGATGTTTTTTGGCCTGTAGATTGTTTACCATGCTTGATTGGCGCGAGAGAGAGCACGAAGATGTTGATTTGGCTGCCATTAATCATCAACCATCAATTGATGCTTTAAAGGCATGCGACCTTTATAAATAATGGGCCATACCTGGCATGAGGGCCCAAGTGAGCTTTCTAGAGTGGCTGGTAGAAAGATGGAACGTTCAGGACCAATGTTTTTATATTGGAGGGCACCAGCTTGAGATGGAGCCGGAAGACATCGACTTTCTCACTGGTTTGCCCAAGAGAGGCGAACACTTGACTCTGTTCGGGACTAGGCCGGGTGGCCAGTCCATCGCTAGTCTCCGACAAGAGTGGTGTAACACCCAGTCTCAGGAGAAAGGGATAGAGATCAAAACTATATCCCTTCCTGAACATATGGTGATTGCCTTTACAGTTACCAAACTTTGCGGGGCTTCCGCTTTACACATTGCCACTGGATCCTAGATGCGGATGGCGATTGATTGCTATCAAGGTACCATTTTCAACTGGTGTGATGCTGTGTTGGCCAATGTAAAAGGTCAACTGACTAGAGCCAAAAACGGACAGCTAAAGACCTTTGGTTATGGGGCTTTAGTTGTGACTTTTGGCTTAGAGAGGGTTCCGATGCTGATCCCACAGCAGCTCACTGTTGAGGTTGGGCTTCCTCGAGAGCCCAAATTGATGCGATGGGTTGCAGTTATGGCCCGTCATCCTGATGAGGGGACGGAGGTTGTCCGATTTACTCCGGAGTACTTTCACTGGTTAGAAGACCAGGTCTTTTCTATACAGGATTTTCCTTATGCCGGAGTTGATTTTCGTGGAGATCCGGACATGGTTCTTCCACCGGGAGAACAATGGGATGATACAGGTAATTCATTTTTCACAAGTTTTTTAAACTATCTATTATTTTTGTTTGTTTTATATCGTCTCAAAACTGATAGTAATAATTTTCAAAATGCAGATGTAGGCCCATGACATCCAGCCAATCTCCGGCCTTGCGAGAGGAGACTACCAGTTGCAGCGGCGCCGGCCCCACAGGACGAGGCCACAGAGACTTTGGCTGAGTTGGAGAGTGACCTAGAGCGTCTTATAGCAGATATACCGGAGACTACCATAGATGACATTTCAATCAGGCTTCAGCGCTATGTAGTCGGGGTCCCAGGACCTTTTAGGAGGTTCTTGTGTAGGGTGGCCCGTGCAGTGGTGTCATATAGAGATCATCACCAGTGATTGGATGGTCGTTTTGTAGACACATGTGACATTTTGGTTTTTTGTACTTATCATTTTTGCCGATCATAAGGTGTTTTTCAACCTATAATCGAAGACGATGTATTTTTTGACACACTCCTACATATATATATCATTATTACCGGCTTATCTTGTTAAACATGCGTGATGAAATGTTTTTAAATTTACATGTATGATTATTGCAAATGTCTATTTAACATTCGAGAAGCAATTGCATCTGCTAATGTATTTAAAGACCTTGGAATATGCTGATATTCAATGTAATCAAATTCACGGTCCAAGAGACGCACTCTCAAAAATAACCTTAATAACACTGGATTTCTAATGGCATACACTCTATTAAGCTGTAATACAAGGAGTTCAGAATCTAACCTCACTATCAAACTCTGAATCCCAAATGAAATAGATTCAGACAATAACTCAATCACTGCACTGTATTCGGCAATGTTGTTTGTTGTTTGATCGAGGCTCACCCCATGCATAGAAACTAACTCATCAGAGGGTGAATAGATAACCCAAGCTGCGGAAGAGATATTCCGTGTACTATGACAAGCACCATCAGCGAAACCAATGTATGTTTGGAGAGGCATCGACATCTGCAATATCAAGAGTAAAACCAAGATAAGCCAGAATAACGACGAAAAACACACTCTCTAAGCTAAGCACACTGTCTAAACTAACAAACACACTAGCTAGAAAGAAAAACTAACCTAACTAAAAATCTCCATACCCATCTTTTAAGCATAATACCTCTTCAAGTAAAGACCATTTCTGGGTTTACCTAAAGAGTCCCCGTCAAAGTCTACCAACTCATAGGCCCCATTTGCTAGCTTTTGCTTGACAATATAGGGCCCATGCCACATAGGAACAAATTTTCCAGCACCTAATTTATCATTAGCTTGATCATACAATAACACTAGGTCTCCTTCTAAAAAATTTCGCGGGATCACATTTCGATCATACTGAGCTTTCATACGTTTTGCGTGAGTCTCGATCGCCAATGTAGCATCACGTCGATTCTCATCTAATTGAGCTAAGTATAATAAACGCTTTTCCTCTTCGGAAGTAGCTGGAAGTAACTCGATGGCCATTTGCAGTGACGTGATTTCGCATTCAATGGGTAGCACAACTTCCAAACCATAAACTTGTTGGAAAGGAGTGAACCCTATTGATGTTTTCACTGAGGTTCGGTACGCCCAAAGCGCTGAAAATAACATGTTGTGCCAATTCGACCGATGAATACCAATGATTTGTCGGATCATGATAACTAAAACTTTGTTGATGGACTCAACCAGACCATTTGCTTGTGGATAATAAGGAGTTGAGCTATCGTGATGCAAACCAAGATGGCCTGTAAGTTCTGTCATCATAACGTTTCGAAAATGGCGCCCATGGTCAGTGATTATCGCTTGTGGGACACCAAACCTAGCAATTATATGATTGAACACAAAAATTGCAGCTGTCTTGCCGTCTGCCTCGAATGTAGGCATCGCCTCGGCCCACTTAGTAAAATAATCTACCGCAAGGATGATATACGCATGCCCCCTGGCCGAGTGAGGGTTACATGTAATAAAATCGATACCCCATTTGGCAAAAGGACCAACGACAATTATAGGGTGGAGAGGAGCAGGTGGAGCGCGCATCTTTTGATCAAACACTTGACAGTTGTGGCATTTTCGGACCGCAGTAATACAATCTTTAAAACAAGGACGGCCAGAAGTAGCCAGCACATAATATCTTTTGGGTTGTGGCATACCCAGACATATGACCGCCACACGCTCCAGAGTGACAGTCATTCAAAACCCTTTCAGCTTCTTCTTGAGTTAAGCAACGACGAAAAATAGAGTCCGCCCCATGGCGATAAAGAGTATCTCCAATAATTTTGTATTGTTGGGACTGGAATCGAATTTTCTAACGTTCCGACTTTGAAACTTCAGGCCGAAAGGATTGGGTCTGGAGATAGACGATGATATCCCCATACCACAGATCTAAAGTGCTGATTAGAAACAAAGATTCATCCGCAATGGGCTCCTCTGCCACAGTTTCCGTGTCAGCACGCGGGAAGTCACATTAACTCTACAAAAACTAAAGATTTCTTAGACTTAGATTTCTCAAACTCCAAGTCGAACTCCTGCAGGATAACAATCCATTTGGAGTACTTGCCACCTAGCAATTGTTTGGTCAAAATCTAGATCATAGGGTTGCAATCCGAAATGACTGTAGTTTTACGGTGTAAAATGTAGTGACGAAAATGTTGGACAGCTTGAACGGCTGCCAATGCCAATTTCTCCACATGTGAATATTTGAGCTCAGTTGGATCTAACATCCAACTAAGGTAATATATCACATGTTCCGTTCCGAATTCATCTTCCTGAACTAAGACCATTCCAATGGTGGAATAGGAGGCAGCGAGATACAAAACGTAATCCTGGTTGTAGTTGGGAGGATGCAGCAACGGTGCATGGGTCAACGCGTGCTTGAGTGCATCAAAAGATTTCTGAGCTATCTCATCCCAAGAGAATTGAGCGTTCTGTTAAAACCTTTTGTAACCTCGGCGTAGTTAGGAATGAATCGTCGTAAAAAGTTTGCTTTCCCCTGCAAACTTTGGAGTTGGCGAAGACTCGAAGGAGGAGGCAATTTGATGATAGCTTCGACCTTCGAGGGATCAACGCGAATGCCGGCTTTTGAAACTACAAACCCCAGCAATCGACCCGTTTCTATACAGAAGACACATTTGTGTGGGTTCAACCGAATTCGATAATGCCTACACCTCATAAAGATTGCTCGTAAATGGACGAGGTGATCAGCTCGATGTAATGAATGAGCAAGCAAGTCATTGAGATAGGGTTGCACAATGTGCTTGATGTCATGAAACGCATAAGACATCGCCCTTTGAAAAGTTGCTCCAGCATTCTTAAGCCCAAAAGGTAATTTTCAATAAGCAAATGTCCCCCATGGACAAATGAAAGCCATTTTCGGTTGATCGGTAGGTAGAATATTGATTTGATTATAACCGGAAAAACCGTCCATAAAGGAAAATATTTCACTGCCGGCACAATCATCAATGATTTGATCGATATAGGGTGTTGGGTAGTTGTCCTTTGGACAAGCTCGATTAATGTCCCTATAATCGATGCATATTCTTATTGTTCCCTGTTTTTTGTTAACCAGAACAATATTCGATACCCAATCCGTTAACGGGATCGGATAAATGAAACCTGCTTTCAACAGTTTCTCAACTTCTGCTTTAATTGCAGCCGCTTTTCGTGGGTGAATCTGACATAAATGTTGCCGGACGGGTTTAGCATCCGGGTAAGTCTTGATCTCATGGACAACAATCGCGGGATCAATTCCTGGAATTTCCTCATAGGACCAGGCAAACACGTCGCGGAATTCTTGAAATAGGGCCTTGTATGTTTGAATTTCGTCATCTGTACACGAGGCACCTATATGAATGTTCTCAACAATTCCAGGCTTAACCGAAATGTCAATGGGAATAGTTCGAGAGATGTTTCCCAAATTCAGCTCTGAATCAGGATGTTTCATTGGATTCTGAGCTTCCTTGACATATTCAGCTGTAAAGATTGATGAGAAATCATTTTCAAAACGATCATCCTCAGGTAAAAACGAAGATCTGTGATGGAGATCTTCCCATGGTAAATCATCTACACATAGGACTTCACGAAGTTGCTCGTCAGATGAAACAACTTCGGGAAACGCTATTAACTCCGAGGTTGATGTGAAAAGTGATTCCTCACGGACCACATTCATTATGTCGATTTTGGTTGAACACGGGTCGGTAAAAGATTGCACGGCTTCATAGGCAATTTCATATGGACTCAAAGGCATAGCATCACCAAATGAGTCTATCTAAGATTCAGAAGGAACGATCCAAGGATTGTCATAAACAATGGTGTCTGATGTAATCATATGAATGGATGCAAACGAAGACAATGCGTTGATTGGAGGAAAAGGAAAAGTTCCCAGTAAACCGGTATCTTTAACTAATCCTACTCCAACATCCTTATATGGGATAGTCGTTTTACCGACATGCTGAATACTCTTTGAAGAGGCTGGGTCGGATGAAAAGTAAGCCAGCTGGTCTATTGTCACGATCTTTCCATTATGTGGAAACTTTATTACTTGGAAGACCAATGAAACGACCGCTGTCATAGCGTAAGACCAACTTCGACCCAAGAGAAGGTTGTAGTTTAGAGGGGCATCAACCACCTCCACATCTAGACTAACGGTTTTTCCTTCAATCCATATAGGCAAATCCTGTAGAATGCCAAAAGGATGAAACCCATGGCCATCAAAGGCCTTAAGAATTGTCAGGGATTGATTTAGTGAAGGAGAAACAAGCGATCTCCAACATTGTATCGACATAATACACGTGGAAGCTCCCTCATCAATTATTGTCCGATGAATAGGCTTGTTTTTGACTATCACTGGGATCTGGAAAGCCATTTGATGAGGCAAACACGGTGTACTATTTTCTAGATCAAAGATTGTTAGGTTCGGGTCCTAAACATCAACAACTCCTATAGCCGACAAAAGTAATTTACGCTGTGCTGGGCATGATTGCAGCACTTCCAAAGCCGACATTGCTGAGGGTGAAACACCTAAGTCCTCAACAATGTTATAATTTTGGGTCGCTCTCGCATGTGGATTGAAAGCAGACTTTCGAAGTATACCCTTGGTGGGCTGTTTGATTACTAAGTCTGGATTAGGCTTCTCGATCTGTAGTGGATCGGAACCGGGAGCTGAGGTTGATGGATTTGAATGAGAAGATTCTACTTCTTTGCCATCAACAGGACTTTTACTACCATAATCTTGCGATCGAGTCGCAATCCTTACATGGGACATCATCAATATGGGTTCTTCACAGGCACTCGAGGAAGAACCTATCATCTTGCTATCCTGCTTTGGAAATGGATCCTTCAAAACAGCAGGAGTTTGGGAACCTTTGACAATCTTCGCAACCTTTGCTCGATGAGGGAAGTCTCTTGTAAAGTGTTCCTCTTCACAAATAAGACATGGATAATGAGGTTTGCGCTTTTCGTCATTGGTTTCCGATTTTTCAGTTTTCTCCTTTGGAGTTTTGTCTGCTTTATTCTTCTTCTTTCCTTTCTTCTTTCCACCGGATTTTGATTTAGCTGTAGATGACTCTACAATGTGAACGTTGGCGGAAACCTCTGCAGAAGAATCTCCTGTCGGGGAATCAGGCAAGGTTATGATAGGAGAAGAATTCTTGGAGGATTTCTTCTTGCTTTTAGTGTTCACCATACCAATCATTCCATCAGCAGCATGAGACCCTGAAGGAGTAGCAGCGATTTGATTTGACATGGGAAGATCGGGGATCTTTTCGTGTAACGTACCTAACTGAGTATAAACTAAGTCAAGGTACTGTGCTTGAGCAATCACTTGCTCCTCAGTAACTACTCCGGCCTTAGCTATGTCTTCAGTAATCTTCGGTAACAATGATTTAACAAACCATTCAGCTAAGATCAGGTCCGGGATAAAAACTTTCACTAACCGCCTTCGACGTCTCCATTCATGAATATGATCGGAAATATAAGTGGACGTCGATTGCTTTAATGAAGTTAGTAACTCCGTGCCATTATCATATCTGACCGGCAACTGAAAATGAGTTAAAAACGAGGTAGCTAACTGGCTAAAATTATAAAAAGAGGCCCGTGGTAACTCAATGTACCACTTGGCCGCAAGACCAATGAGAGTGCACTGGAAAAGACTTAAGCGGATCGAATCATCCGAGATGGAATTAGAGGCACACCAGAGGTGGTAAGTCATCACATGATTTCACGGGTCCTCTCCAGACTTACCCTCGAACTTGGGAATGCCACTGGGCAACTTATTCGGCATTGGCGGCCAAAACGGAAGATAATTTATTGGATCGTTCGTTAGGCGCGAAAAGTCTGGTAAATCCAAAGTTGCGATAAACGGTAGCTGCCGATTAGGATCCCTAAAACTTTGGGTCACGAGACCAGCCCCAGGAGGAGGATATCCAGGATAACTTGGAATAGGAATCGCGTTCAGGATATTATATCCTCCTGGAAAACCAGGATTAACCGGACCGTACTGGGGTTGTTGTGGTTGTTGATAAGTGTACCCAGGATACGGTTGATACTGGTAAACTGGCTGTTGGACAACAGGACCGAATTGGTACTGTCCCTGGTACGGTTGATAAGTGAATTGTGGTTGACTTGTGACAACCGTACTTAAACCAGGTTGTCCTACAGGCATCTGAACCGTAGTTTGAATCGTGGATCCAGACGATGGTAAAGATGTCTGAGGAGTAGATACAGAGACAGTAGAAACTGGAGCTGTCGATACTCCAGAAGTAAGTGGGGTAGATTGAACAGATGTTGCGACAGTTGCAGCAGTCGTTTGAGATGGAGTACGAGGCTAAACAGGCCCAGACTGAGAAACTACCGAAGGTACAGAAGTTTGAATATTAGACTGGACTGGTTGTTGGGGTGAACCAGAAACTAAGGGTTGTCCAGTTTGAGATGACAACTGTACATTTGGTTGCAACACCTGTTGAATTTGCGATGGATCCCACACTATTTTCATTCCGGAGTATTGACCCATAACAGGTTGAGGATATTGAGATCCATAACCGGATTCAGGGTAGGATTGATAATTGAAAGGTACATTTCCCGTTCCTTGAACATAAGATTGACCTTGGGGTGGTTGGAAACCTTGGTTCGAGTACTGACCTTGGGGTAGATACCCTTGAGGCATGTACTGATACTGGGGTTGACCTTGAGGTATAAATTGATACTGAGGTTGACCTTGGGGTACATATTGAGGCTGGGGTTGACCTTGAGGAAAGTACTGTACCATGGGTACATACTGTCCTTGAGGTTGCCCCCCAGACACAATTTGTGTACCTTGAGGTTGCCCCCCAGGCATTAATTGAGGCTGCCCCCCAGGCGGTAACTGGCCACCTTGAGGTTGAGAATTGGGAATAGAACTTGACATCATAAGAATGTTTTCTACGCTCAACGGTTTATTACCATTGTTTCCAGTTAATAACCCATGTTCAATGGGTTGAGGAGATGCTCCCGCAAAAGTACCAGAAAGTGACTGATACCTAGAGGGAACAGAAGGACCGCCGTACAAAAAGGATTCAGGCGATTGAGTAAACATGGACGACTGACCAGACATATTTACAGGAGTATAAAGACCTCTAGGCAGATAAGGAGCACGAGGTGGTGAAAAACTTAACCCTGAGTTGTCCAAATAATTAGTTAGAGAAAGATACCAAGTAGTACTTCTAGGTGGACTGTAAAAAATTGATTCACGCTCCCTTAGATCAATAACATGTTGATTTTTAGGGATAGGGATGCCTATTTCTTCTTCTGGAGCAAGTTCTTCAATAGCTATCAAACCAGAAGGAAGATTCTCGGTGATTACTCTTTCTACCCTAGGTGAATCAGGAGCACTAGAAGCTGGAGAGACTAACCCCGCTGTTGGAGTAACAGGTTCAGATATCTCAGGTTCTTCGCCTATATCACTAGTAGATGAAAAACTACCAGCAAGTTCGGAAACCGAAACAGCTTCAGGATTATAACCTGTTTCTAGAGTTTGGTAATCAGGATGAACAACCAACGAAGACTCTCCTTCTTCAGGTGACCCTACTTTACTGCCACTAGGAGTTACGAGGACTTTCAAACCTTCGTAATGGCCCGAGACGTCTTCAGGAGGTTGGCCCCGAAGTCTACGGGACTTCCTCAACAAATCGTTCACGGTTACAACCTCAGGAGACTGGCCCCGAAGTCTACGGGACTGTCTCGGTAATTCAGCCACAGTTAAAACTTTTAACTACTGCACACGCAAACAAAGTAAAATCTCAAAGCAAACCGCCTAAAGTCTCTAAAGAACCAAACAAATTTGAATCACAGGCCTAAAGAATCTAGGGCGTCAAACCACACACAAACAGTAACCTTCCGAACCGAAAACACTAGTTGGTGATGAAATCCAACATCGCATAATTCAGTACAGAAGTGGCGGGTGGAACAATTACCTCTGCAACCTACTTAATGAATAGACTGGCACAAGTTCCTCCACTTTAACCGTCTCGAGTGAAGTGAACCCCCTAGAAAATCCAAGTGAGTCTAGCCGACGTCTGCTCCAGGTACAGTGGGATCTTCCCTCCACCATCACCTTAGGAAGAATCCTAAAGACAATAGTCACTAAGGTCACCAACAGCAACAAATATACCTGGGGGAACAGTCTACGATCCGATACACACGCAAGGGCAGAGTAACAAGCTCAATCCCCTTGCCGGCTCCTTGACAATAATCCAAGGTTTACCGACAAGTGACCCCAGGCTCCTCGACAATGGTTAATCCGAGGTTTACCGTTTGTAGTACGTGGCGTCATTCCCAATGAAGGAGGATTGATTCCCTCACTGGCTCGGACACGATCTCGTGCTTCTCCTTTAGGAGGAGCTTTCCCAGAGCATAAATGTAACGATTGGATTTATCCTACCGCAAGATAAGCTACTTGTTTGTTTTTACTGTCTTGGAGAGTTAATTACTCTCCTACTCCAAGACACTAGCCTGATCTATGTTGGTGTATCAGAGCCCTAGTAAATAAAAGGTTACTAAGTTAATTTTACTTTAAGCGTTAATTTTTATGGCTTTTCTTTAGGACAATAGGCAGCGGAGATGAAACTGATGATGTGTAGACTCGACTCAAATCCACTAAAAAGATGCACCTAGTATGAAACAAAACAATCTTTTCCTTTTCAATGAATTCCCTAGCTAAGAGAGTTGGAGAATGCAAAATTTATAAAAACAACTTTCTTAACAATGAAAATCAAAGAAAAAACTCTTTATCTTTTCCAAAGCACACAACACAAGACCACTAAATATTTCACGAAAACTTCCTTTCTCGTTTCAAAGACTTCAAACGCTACTAAAACAAACTTTCTTCAAAAGAGATTTTGTATTTTTCCTTATTCTAACAAAGCATATAAAACTACTTAACAAAAATCAATTTTAAGATCTATGAAAATCTAAGAGAAATTTACCTAAAAGCAAATCTAAGAGAAATTTACCTAAAAGCAAATCTAATGAGGTAAAAGCCTACAAAATATAATTCCAGGATGTTTTACTCGGTTACAATTCAACCAAGGACTAATTCATGCAGAATCATAAATCAGTCAAAAACAAAAATAAAAAGCTTTTGTTCTTTTTCTTAAGAATGAAATTCACAGCTTAACAAACAAGCCTTCTCGAAATTCCGCAAAGAGACAACACAACGGTAGGTTTCTCACAAAGGTGGATTTTACGAATGGTCCGACTCTTAAGAAGACTGAAAAGACCAGGGATATCCAAGGTGTCTACAACTTCTAAAGCCAGAGTCACTACTAAAACCCTTGATGCTAATGAAACAAGCTTAGATGAGAACTTCTGACAGGTAACCAGTGGATCTGGGCAGCAACAAGTAAACTAAAAACAAAATCTAATAGGGAAAAAGGAAAAAATTGAAATTTTCTAAACTTTTGACAGGTTACGCAGGTAGCCCGTTTGCACAGGTGCGGCCACGCTCTGTGTACAAAGCAGAAGTGCGTACAGGTACGCACTGTGCTTAACGCAGAGGGTGCGTACTGCTCTCAAAAACAAGAAAAATAAAAAACTAACTCAATCCTAAGCTATTCCACCCAAATTCACAGTCAATCAGTCAAAAACTAGAAAGAAATCAAGGTTTCTCAAATCAAAGTATCAATCAAAAGAGAAATCAATCAAATCCATGGATTCCCCAGTGGAGTCGCCATTTTGTCATGCGGAAAGAGTCAATTTTGCGGAAAAAACCGACCTCCCTAGAAGCTAAGGCTTTCTAGTGACAAACAAGACAATCAAGCACTATCTTTCCCTAAATATGCATTTAAAATAAAAGCAACCAGGTGTTCAAGTCTTACCTTTAGTCCAACGCTGTTTGTAGCAGCTAAGCCTCTTCGATCCAGATGAGCTTCTTCTCCTTGAAGCCTGCATTCACTAACAAGCAAACGATTACATAGCACCTGAATAACTCATATAATAAAACATATTCATCATAAAGACCAAGGAGTTTATGAAACAAATTATATATAACAACTTGTTGAGAAAAATGAACTTAATTGTATTAATTGGAAACAAAAGAAACCTTACAACCAGTGCCTTGGTGTTGTGCAGGTCCCTCCCATGGTCCAGCAAGAGTTCTCCTCTACTTTGATCAGCTCACCCACTTCCAAATGAAGCTAAGAAAGGATTGGAATCTCTCCTCTCAAGCTCTATAAGGGAGTCCTAATTTCAGTAGCATCTACCCTTAGGAATGTTCAGCTTTCAACCTTCCCTCCCTCTGGCCTAATGCCTGTATTCATAATGCTTTGGAGGAAGTTTAAACAAGTTCGCCATGAATGGGATAAGCCCCTCTTTCAAAGGGATAGCTCCCCTCTTCATGGGATAAGTTCCTCTTTCTTTGGGATGCATGAACCATCTGGAGGCGCTCAATCCACGTCAAACCATCTTCTAGAATGCTCTAGAATCGACCGCAAGTAAGTTTTTTGAAGTAAAACTTGCGTCTTTTGACTTTTACAGGGGTACGCACCCACCCCTTTATAGACAGAGCATACAAGTATGTAGGTTTTATGAACTTGAGGTGCGTATACGCAGGTAAGAGTAAGAGAAAGTGCGGAACCAGAGTTACATTGCTTTTTAAAGGCTTTCTCTCTTTTTTGGAGTTTGACATGAGGAGCAGAGGTATAAGACTTGCCAAGGAGGACAGTATGGTTATTGATGAAGCCATACTGACTGCAAATAGTCATGGTGACAAATTTTAGTGTAACACTAAGACTAGATCTCCTTCCGAAAAATTTCGAGGGGTCACATTTCGATCATATTGAGCTTTCATACGTTTTGCGTGAGTTTCGATTACCAATGCAGCATCACGTCGATTCTCATCTAATTGAGCCAAGTATAACAAACGCTTTTCCTCTTCGAAAGTGGCTGGAAGTAACTCGATGGCCATTTGCAGTGACGGGATTTCACATTCAATGGGTAACACAGCTTCCAGACCATAGACTAGTTGAAAAGGAGTGAACCCTGTTGATGTTTTTACTGAAGTTCGGTACGCCCAAAGCATTGAAAATAGCATGTTATGCCAATTCAACCGATGAATCCCAATGATTTGTCGGATCATGATGACTAAAACTTTGTTGATGGATTCAACCAGACCATTAGCTTGTGAATAATAAGGGGTTGAACTATCGTGACACAAACCAAGCTGGCCTGTAAGTTCGGTCATCATAACGTTTCGAAAATGACACCCATGATCGGGACACCAAACCTAGCAATTATATGATTAAACATGAAAATTGCAGCTATCTTGCTGTCTGCCTCAAATGTAGGCATCGCCTTGGCCCACTTGGTAAAATAATCTACCGCAAGGATGATATACGCATGCCCCCCGGCCGAGTGAGGGTTACATGTAATAAAATCGATACCCCATTTGGCAAAAGGACCAACGGAAATTATAGGGTGGAGAGGAGTAGGTGGAGTGTGCATCTTTCGATCAAAAATTTGGCAGTTGTGGCATTTTCGGACCGCAGTAATACAATCTTTAAACAAAGATGGCCAGAAGTAGCCAGCGCACAATATCTTTTGGGCTGTGGCATACCCAGACATATGACCGCCACACACTCCAGAGTGACAGTCATTTAGAACCCTTTCAGCTTCCTCGTGAGTTAAGCAATGTCGAAAAACAGAGTCCGCCCCACGGCGATAAAGAGTATCTCCAATAATCCTGTATTGTTAGGACTGGAATCGTATTTTCCGACGTTCTGTCCTTGAAATTTCTGACCAAAAGGATTGCGTCTGGATATAAACGATGATATCCCCATACCACGGATCTAAAGTGCTGATTAGAAACAAGGATTCAATAATAGATTTCAGGCTTCTGTGATCCATATCAAGTTAGAGAAAGATTCTTTGGCGAACATCACATGGAATAACATTTGTCGACGCGTTTCGAACCAACCAGTGTGGTTCATCGTCAGGACAAGTTGATAAACCACACTGGTTGGTTCGAAACGCATCGACAAATGTTATTCCATGTTATTTTCGCCAAAGAATCTTTCTCAAACAAGGATTCGTCCGCAATGGGCTCCTCCGCCACAATTTCCTTATCAGTACGCGGGATATCACACATTAACTCCGCAAAGACTAAAGATTTCTTAGACTTAGATTTCTCAAATTCCAAGTCGAACTCCTGCAGGATAACAATCCATTTAGAGTACTTGCCCCCTAGCAATTTCTTGGTCAAAATGTAAATCATAGGGTTGCAATCCGAAATTATTGTAGTTTTACGTAGTAAAATGTAGTGACGAAAACGTTGGAAAGTTTGAACAGCTGCCAATGCCAATTTCTCCACATGTGAGTATTTTAGCTCAGTTGGATTTAAAGTTCGACTAAGGTAATATATCACATGCTCAGTTCCGAATTCATCTTCCTGAACTAAGACCGTTCCAATGGTGGAATGAGAGGCGGCGAGATACAAGAAGTAATCCTGGTTGTAGTTGGGAGGATGCAATAACAGTGCATGGGTCAACACGTGTTTGAGTGCATCAAAAGATTTCTGAGCTATCTCATCCCAATAGAATGGAGTATTCTGTTTCAACAACCGGGTAAAACCCTTTGTAACCTCGATGTAGTTAGGAATGAATCGTCGTAAAAAGTTTGCATTCCCTTGCAAACTTTGGAGTTGGCGAAGACTCGAAGGAGGAGGCAATTTGACAATAGCTTCGACCTTCGAGGGATTGACACGAATGCCGGCTTTCGAAACTACAAACCCTAGCAATCGACCCGTTTCTATACAGAAGACACATTTGTGTGGGTTCAACCGAATCCGATAATGCCTACACCTCATAAAGATTGCTCGTAAATGGACAACGTGATCAGCTCGATGTAATGAATGAGCAGGCAAGTCATCGAGATAGGGTTGCACAATGTGCTTGATGTCATGAAACACATAAGACATGGCCCTTTGAAAAGTTTCTCCGGCATTCTTGAGCCCAAAAGGTAACTTGCAATAAGCAAATGTCCCCCATGGACAAATGAAAGCCATTTTTGGTTGATCGGTAGGTAGAATGTTGATTTGATTGTATATGGAAAAAGCATCCATGAAGGAGAATATTTTGCTGCCGGCACAATCATAAATGATTTGATCGATATAGGGAGTTGGGTAATTGTCCTTTGGACAGGCTCGATTGATGTCCCTATAATCGATACATATTCTTATTGTTCCCTGCTTTTTGTTAACTGGAACAATATTCGATACCCAATCCGTTAACGGGATCGGATAAATGAAATTTGCTTTGAGTAATTTTTCAACTTCTGCTTTAATTGCAGTAGCTTTTCTTGGGTGAATCTGACGCAAACGTTGCTGGACGGGTTTAGCGTTCGGGTAAGTATTGATCTCATGAAAAACAATCGCGGGATCAATTCCTGGCATTTCCTCATAGGACCAGGCAAACACGTCACGGAATTCTTGAAATAGGGCCAAATATATTTGAATTTCATCATCTGTACACGAGGCATCTATATGAATGTTCTCAACAATTCCAGGCTTAACCGAAATGTCAATAGGAATAGTTCGAGAGATGTTTCCCAAATTTAACTCTGAATCGGGATGTTTCATTGGATTCTGAGGTTCCTTGACATATTCAGTCGTAAAAATTGATGAAAAATCATTTTCAAAACGAGCATTCTCGGGTAAAAACGAAGATCTATGATGGAGATCTTCCCATGGTAAATCATCTACACATAGGATTTCACGAATTTGCTCATCAGAGTGAACAAGTTCAGTAAACGTGATCGAATCCGAGCTTGATGTGAAAAGTGATTCTTCACGGACCACATTCATTAGGTCAATTTCGGTTGAAAATGGGTCGGTAAACGATTGCACGGCCTCATACGCAATTTCATATGGACTCAAAGGCATGACATCACCAAATGATTCTATCTCAGATTCAGAAGGAATGATCCAAGGATCATCATAAACAATGGTGTCTGACGTAATCATATGAATGGTTGCAAATGAAGACGATGCATTGATCAGAGGAAAAGGAAAAGTTCCCAGTAAACCGGCATCTTTAACTAGTCCTACTCCAACATCCTCATACGGGATAGTCGTTTTACCGACATGCTGAATACTTTCAAAAGAGGCTGGGTTGGATGAAAAGTAAGCTAGCTAGTCTATTGTTACGATCTTTCCATTATGAGGAAACTTTATAACCCGAAAGACTGATGAAACGACCGCTGTCATAGCGTAAGACCAACTTCGACCCCAGAGAAGGTTGTAATCTAGAGGGGCATCAACCACCTCCACATCTAGATTAACGGTTTTTCCTTCAACCCCTATAGGCAAATCCTATAGAATGCCAAAAGGATGAAACCCACGGCTATCAAAGGCCTTTAGAATCGTCGAGGATTGATTTAGCGAAGGAGAACCAAGCGATGTCCAACACTGTATCGACATAATATACGTTGAGGCTCCCTCATCAATCACAGTCCGATGAATAGGCCTGTTTTTGACTATCACTGGAATCTGGAAAACCATTTGATGAGGTAAGCGTGGTGTACTATTTTCTAGATCGAAAATCATTAGGTTCGAGTCCTGAATGTCAACAGCTCCTATAGCCGACAAAATTAATTTACGTTGTGCTGGACATCATTGCAGCACCTCCAAAGCCGACATTGTTGAGGGTCAAATAGCTAAATCCTCAACAATGTTATAGTTCTGAGCAGCTCTCGCATGTGGATTGAAAGCTGACTTTCCAAGTATACCCTTGGCGGGCGGTTTGATTACCAAGTCTAGATTAGGTTTCTCGATCTGTAGTGTATCGGAACCGGGAGCTGAGGTTGATGGATTAGAATGAGAAGATTCTGCTTCTTTACCATCATCAGGACTTTTACTACCATAATCATGCGATCGAGTCACAATCCTAACATGGGACATCATCAGTATGGGTTCTTCATTGGCATTCGAGGAAGAACCTATCATCTTATTGTCTTGAGCTGGAAAAGGATCCTTCAAAACAGCAGGTGTTTGGGAACCTTTGACAATCTTCGCAACCTCTGCACGATGAGGGCAGTCTCTTGTAAAATGTTCATCGTCACAAATGAGACAAGGATAACGAGGTTTGCATTTTTCATCATTGGATTCCGATTTTTCAGGTTTCTCCTTTGAATTTTGTCTGTTTTATTCTTCTTCTTTCCTTTTTTCTTCCCACCGGATTTTGATTTGGCTGCAGATGACTCTACAACGTGAATATTGGCGGAAATATCTGCAGAAGAATCTCCTGTCGGGGAATCAGGCAAGGTTATGATAGGAGAAGAATTCTTGGAAGATGTCTTCTTACTTTTAGTGTTAACCGTACCAATCATACCATCAGCGGCATGAGATCCCAAAGCAGCTGCAACGATTTGATTTTGCTTGGGAAGATCGGGGATTTTCTCGTATAACGTACCTAAGTATAGACCAAGTCAAGGTACTGTAATTGAGAAATTACTTGCTCCTCAGTAACAACTTGTTGAAGCCCCGAAAATCGGGTCGACAACAAGGGGGATACCCGCCCGGTCCGGACCTTGGTTGGCAGCTCCTTATCCGTTTGGTATAGCGGGTCCGATTGGGGATAATGGGACCAATTTCCCAATCTAAGGGTGTGTGTGTGTGTGCAGAGTTGGATTTTGCTGATCTAAGAATACTTAAAGCTAATCTAATTCAAACTTTTAAACTAACTTTATGCTATTGTAATCTAATGAAAAACAACACATCTAATCTATGCTAACCCAGGATGTATTTCTTCTATTATGCGATCTAAAAAATATTTCAAACAATAAATGGTAATAAAGATCATTCAGCTACTATATAAGAATGGAAATCAATTAAGATAAACCACTTTGCATAAAAAGTTAGGCAAAACAGTTGTGAACAACATATCGCATAATAAGTTATTCATATATCAGACATAAATAAATGGCTCCACCGTACAAAAGTGCCAAATGGTAACTCACACATTCATGCAATAACATATAAACAACAAAAACTGTATATCACTTTAAGAATATAAGCAGAAATGGTCAAGAGATAAAAATACCATTTATGACTGGTTCTACTCGTAAGCTTCAAGCAACAATGATTTATCTCTCCTTGCTCTAACATCTACTAAGAGTACAGAAGTGCAACATCAGTAGCAGATATCAAATGCAAACATTAATAAACCTTGATCCATCCATTCATCAAAACCCCCTCTGAGGGTGCAAAAGTGCATGTCCCGAGGACAAGTTTTTTGAAAAATTTCTGGACCCTTCTCCAAATGCATGAGAAGGGTTTAAATACTGCTAACTAATTAACTTAATTACATAAATTTAGGATATGGTTTAAATGACCGCCCTTCTTCTAAAGAAAACTTATTTCTAAAAATTGAATCTAATTCCTAACTACTTCTGTATTTGCTCCTTAGTGCTGCGAGCATGCAACATTTGCCTGGGAAGAGTCGGCTAGTTGCCTTCTGCTTTTGTTTGAGTTACGAAAATAGAAATGGCAAGCGCTGGCACCACTTTTTAGTACACTAGAAGATATTTTTGAGAATCATCTTCTGGTTGAGCGAATTTACTGCGTATATACTTGGCAACAACCCAAATTTCCTTCAAACTGCTTCTGCTTTTGCTATCTCGGTTTCTGGATTCGTGGATGACTAAGCAAGTTAGGGAATTCACTTTCTGAACAATTTTCTCAGCGATCGCGATTAGCGCTAGGCGCTAATCACTAATCGCACATCGAAAACTGCCTTTGTTCTTTGATCCGGGCTTTTCTGGTGCATTTTCCGCCTTTAGCGCTTTTTCCTTCACCGGGTAGAAGTTTCAGGATTTTTCGTAAACATGCTGCTTTTGTGAGCTTTCTGACCCTGAATGTTGAATCACCTATTGATATCAGCATCTGTTGAGTGATACTCTGGAATCTGCGGTTCTGTTGCATGCGGCATCCGTTTATGAAGGCATCTCTTCTCTGTTCTCCGAGCATTGACGCTTTCCCCTTTTCCTTAGATGTTTCTTGCTCATTTCTTCATATTGTTTCCTGTTTTTCATTCCTGCAGTTCATGCAAAGGAAAAGAGTAATGATAATAAATACTGATACGAAAGCTCTAACCTCTATGAATGTATAAAATCATGACACTCATCATGAACTAACTCTTCGAAAAACACAAAACTGTCCTTCATTAACACTTTGGCCTACGATCATTAGTTTCCTTTTAGGCGTGTGCTCAATTTTGGTTTATAGACAGCTTTTCTTGAATGTTGAGCCGATGAAATTTGCGATGGGCGATAGTAGCATCGCGTCATCGCAAATTTTTTCAGATTAGATTATCGTAGATCGCAGATCGCGTTTATCGCAGATCGCAGATTGCGACGAGTCGTTAAATCATCATGTGCTTCTTATGCGATATTGCGATATGCGACGTCACATATCGGCTGTTGGAGATTTCTTAAGATTTTCATTTAAGAGTGTTTCTTAATGATGCGATGAATTTCGCATTTTTCGCAATTTTTTATTATGCTCATAAGGGAATGTTTTATCTTCTCCGCGCGATGCGACATAATTTCAAGGAGTAGAATACAAAAAGTTTTATAAATGTTTTTAAATTTTTTTATTAAGGGTCCCCCTTTGCTTAGTGTTATTGCTAATATTAAACAAAGAGGGGGGTTGTTGATGGCCACAACAATGGCGATTCACCTGGAAGAACCAATTATCTCTGTTTTTCTATTGAATTTTAACTTTCAAAACAGAAAAATTTTCATAAGTCTAAATTTCGTTATGGACAGATAGAGTACATTATGCCTTATCCTATTAATGATATTTTGTTTCAACCTTTTTCTATTCTAATTGTTTGCTTCCTCAGGCTTTGTCCTTGTATTTACATAAGCCATTACTCGGTCTTTTAAAGATAAAATAAAGTCTTCTTTGTGTGCCGGCTTTAAAATGTGCTCGTTTGTCGTAGGTAGAGCCTCTGCTGCCAGCAAGCGTCCATAGCCTCGACAGGGTTACCTGTTACCCAAAAATGATCCTTTATCCTGCTTAAGGCTATCTACAACTTTTCAAAGAAAAACTCATTATGACACTTTTTCCTTTTTTATTCTCTAAAGAACAATGTCTTGGTTTGGTAGCCAAATTATGACACAGTCGTTCACTTGATTTACACTTTTGCTGAACAAGCTGGCTCGTGAGGAGACCCCTTGTCTTTTGATTGCAACAATCTTGAGTCATTGCCCTGTTTTGGTAGACAGTATTGGCAAAGTCAGCAAGTTATAATATCTGTGATCATGATAAGCCGGCTTGTGATGAGACCTCTTATTCTTTTAAGAAATAGTGTTTCTTGGATTGTTCCTCTGAATGCTGCGATTTTCTTTAGCGAGGAGGAAGTCATTGTTTTTCCTTAAGAAAGCTCTGGACGACAATAATAGAGTTTGAAAACAGCAGTTTTACAGAGAACCCTTATTTTGCTATTGATACCTTTCATTGTGCTGATATAAAACAATTTCTTCGCTAAAGGTTGTTGGCATTATGTTTCAAGTGTTGTCCTTGATGGCAACTCACTCAGAGGTTGGTACAGGTGCTCAGAGGTTGGTACAGGTGATGGAAACTTAATCAGAGGACAGATCTTAGTACAACATGGCAAGACAATTCATACACGCAGGTTCGTTTAAGCCCAAGTCGCGTGTACACGTAGGTTGGCTTCAGTAAAAGGCGTTGTATGTGAAAACGTACTTTGGTCCATGGCGGTTAGTCCTTGGAGTTGTGCCTATGGTTTTGACCATGGCGTCTCGACGGAGTGTTGATCCTAGTTTTGAGTTGATGGTATTGTGTTACTATGGTTTTGGACCGTGGTATTGTAAAGGGCCTAAGGCTATATAAGGAGAAGATCATTAGGCATATGAAGGTAAGCAAGTGCAAGAGTGTTGTGAGTGATGAAGATCTGAGGAAGTGTGAGATCCAAGTGCTGGTTATGGGTTGGTGATCTGAACCAAGGTTTCACTTCATGTGGAGGATGATGAATGATGGAACGAGATCTCAAGGCTTGGAATGATTATCTTCATATGGTTTGCCTGTGGATAGATCAGATCTACTGACGCATGTTTATTATTATGATCTGGGTATGTTTTGATGTCTGATATAGCTGCAGAGTTATAAGTTAGAATTTGCAGATCTGTACGAGGGTTGGCTTTGGTAAAAGAGCGTATACACGCAGGTTGGGTTCATCCAAGTAGCGTATACAATGTGAAGTATGATATTTGAAGATGAAGTTGGATCTGGTTGTTGTTATGTTGTCTGGTTGTTGTTGACAGGTTACAGTGATTCAGAATTGGGTGTTTCAGTGATTGATGATGCAAGTTGTTCTACAATGATGATTGTTTCATGGATCCAGTATGAAAATGTATGAAACGTGGTCCCGGAAGATCGTAGGCCGGCACCTACGTACTGGTAAACATATCAGCCAGTACAAGAGCCAAGGGGGTTGTAGCTCCCTTCCAGGAGCAGCTGGAAAACGAGTGAAGGTTGTAGCCTTCTGTAGGGTTGGCACTTACGTACTAGTAAATGGATCGGCTAGTACAAGAGCTATGAAGGTTGTAGCCTTCTGTAGGGTTGGTACCTACGTACTAGTAAATGGATCGGCTAGTACAAGAGCTATGAGGGTTGTAGCCCTCTGCAGGTTGCAGCCTGCGTGCTGTGGTAAATGACTGCACCAGTGCATTGTAAAAGAAGTTTCTTATTAAAGAAGAAAGAGACGAATTGCAGCAGGTGGTTTTCACCCACATTGGGTTTCCACCTTATATCATGGTGTTCATGTGTGTGGCTCTTGTGTGATGTTCTGTTCTGTTATTCTGCATCTGTTTACTGTTAATATGCTTAATAATGATCTGATGCATTTACTGAAGATTAAGATAACTGAATTATAAGATCTCTGGATATACGCGAGTTTCATTAGACACAGTAGCGTGTACACGCGGGTTTACTTAATTGAAGTAGCGTATATGTTTCTGAGCATGAAATTGAAAAAGTTTGATTGATCTGATAATACTGATTCACCCCCCCCTCTCAGTATTATTTCCAACAATTGGTATCGGAGCAGGTCCTTCAGAGAAGCTTGATCGCTTGAAGGAGATTCGTAGAGCAATGGGGAAGAAAGCACGTCAGAAGAAGAAGACAGCTCAAAGGAACAATGACAACCTGCCATTGAGTGGAAGCAAGTATTCAGATCCTGAATCACCTCAGATTGAAGATGGACAAGCAAATGAAGCACCAGATCAAATCATAGATCTACCTAGCAAAAGGGAGAATGCCCTCAAAGAAGAAATCATCATATTAAAAGATCAGTTGGAATGTGAATCCAGAATTCGACAAATGCTGCTAGCGCTGAATAAAGAGCAAGAGAACGAGATCCTCAAACTAAGGCATCAGTTGGATGAAGGAAGGAAAGCTGAAGAGACCTTGAAGAAGCAATGTCTGGAAAAAGAAGAACAACATCAAGTTGAGGTAAATATCTTGAAAAGTAAATTAGAAGAAAAGGATAAGCTTTTACGATTTCAAGATAGCTCTAAAGTCTTGGATGATATTCTTAGTAGTCAAAGGTCCCCTGCTATCAAAACTGGTCTTGGTTTTCATGAGTCTATTGAAGGTGAATCTGTTTCACAAAGTAAGACAAGAATCTCTAATGCAAAATCTGAAAGGCTCTACAAGGAGATGAAAGGTCAACCTCATCAACAATCAAGGAAAGAGACTCCTCAAAGAAAATCTTTTACTCCTCCCATGAATAATGTTGAATGTTATGTATGTCATAATCTTGGACATGTTGCAGCCATATGTAGAAGAAGAAGGTTTCAAGACCATCATGCAGAAAGATCATCACATTCAAGGTACTTTAATGGATATTGCTTTTCTTGTAATATATTTGGCCACAAAGCTGCTGATTGCTATAAGAGGAATATGAAACATGTAAGATGCTATGCATGTAACAAGTTTGGACATAAAGCAAGAGATTGCAGGAACAAAGCTCATGATAAGAAGAAATCATCAACATGCTTGAAGATATGGAAGAAGAAGGAAGTTCAGCCAGAAAGATGTGGCACAGCACAGGGTACGCAGCACAGCACAGACATAACAGACTCAAGGGGAGCTGAAGATGTAAAACTTCAGTGTTCTAATTATCATACGCAAGTTTCATGAAGTAAAGCCGCGTATATACGCGAGTTTCACACTGAAAAGTCGCGTATATGTCAGTTTGTGAAAAAGCAGTGGGGACAGACTCAGAAAGGGGTCTGATATGATCCAGTCCAGTATATGCTCTATTGGTTAACAGTTACAGTCTGCTGAGGATGTTTGGAAATGTTTTGATACTTGTAAGATGCTAGAAGTGTTTAATCCTAACTTGATGATGAGATCTTGATGCTTATTACTGATGTATGCATGATCAGATCTAACTACAGATGGCACAGGCTCAGGGGGAGCATATACTTCAAATAATGCATTGTTGGCATTATGGTTAGAAGTTGTTGATAAATTCTATGAAGCTAAATGATACATCTTGTTGTTTGATCAAAGGAATGGCATTGCAGGCTGATGGTACAGATCATATATGATGAATGATAGTCATGGTCTTGAATGAATTGCTGGTCTTAGAACTTGCATCTACTCAGGGGGAGCATGGATGGATTGATACAACTTGGAGCCCATTCAGAAACTTCAGCATGTATCTCTTTTATGGTATCTCTTTCATGGTGTCAAGGTCATGTAACGGCCTATTTTGGTTTCCCCACTATGCCTGGGATGATTGATGCAATACGATTGGTTGTCATATGTAAACTTTTGATGTATCCCCACTTGGTTGGGTGGATGAGTCAATGTTTGTATATCCTCACTTAGTTGAGAGATGGATGTATGTATGAGTCTTTGGTGATAGGAAGGTCTTTTATGGTGTATAAGTCTTTGTTCTTCTTGAAGAACATCTTTTTGCAGATCTTACCTACAGTCAAGGCGAGCATGAACAACACAATTCAGCAAGAGCAGGATGGATAGATTGGTACACTTTGGCATACACAAGGGGGAGCACATTTGGAGATTGCAGCAGGTACTCAGGGGGAGTATGGACAGCAGAAGGTATACAAAAGAAGAGAATATCTTGGTCCGCCCTTTGCCCTTGATGTCAAAGGGGGAGAGTGACTTTGTGTGGTGGTTGCCATCAAGTCCAAAGGGGGAGATTGTTGGCATTATGTTTCAAGTGTTGTCCTTGATGGCAACTCACTCAGAGGTTGGTACAGGTGCTCAGAGGTTGGTACAGGTGATGGCAACTTAATCAGAGGATAGATCTTAGTACAACATGGCAAGACAATTCATACACGCAGGTTCGTTAAGCCCAAGTCGCGTGTACACGTAGGTTGGCTTCAGTAAAAGCGCGTGTATGTGAAAACGTACCTTTGGTCCATGGCGGTTAGTCCTTGGAAGTTGTGCCTATGGTTTTGGACCATGGCGTCTCGACGGACGTGTTGATCCCTAGTTTTGAAGTTGATGGTATTGTGTTACTATGGTTTTGGACCGTGGTATTGTAAAGGGCCTAAGGCTATATAAGGAGAAGATCATTAGGCATATGAAGGTAAGCAAGGTGCAAGAGTGTGTGAGTGATGAAGATCTGAGGAAGTGTGAGATCCAAGTGCTGGTTATGGGTTGGTGATCTGAACCAAGGTTTCACTCATGTGGAGGATGATGAATGATGGAACGAGATCTCAAGGCTTGGAATGATTATCTTCATATGGTTTGCCTGTGGATAGATCAGATCTACTGACGCATGTTTATTATTATGATCTGGGTATGTTTTGATGTCTGATATAGCTGCAGAGTTATAAGTTAGAATTTGCAGATCTGTACGCGGGTTGGCTTTGGTAAAAGAGCGTATACACGCAGGTTGGGTTCATCCAAGTAGCGTATACAATGTGAAGTATGATATTTGAAGATGAAGTTGGATCTGGTTGTTGTTATGTTGTCTGGTTGTTGTTGACAGGGTTACAGTGATTCAGAATTGGGTGTTTCAGTGATTGATGATGCAGGTTGTTCTACAATGATGATTGTTTCATGGATCCAGTATGAAAATGTATGAAACGTGGTCCCGGGAAGATCGTAGGCCGGCACCTACGTACTGGTAAACATATCAGCCAGTACAAGAGCCAAGGGGGTTGTAGCTCCCTTCCAGGAGCAGCTGGAAAACGAGTGAAGGTTGTAGCCTTCTGTAGGGTTGGCACCTACGTACTAGTAAATGGATCGGCTAGTACAAGAGCTATGAAGGTTGTAGCCTTCTGTAGGGTTGGTACCTACGTACTAGTAAATGGATCGGCTAGTACAAGAGCTATGAGGGTTGTAGCCTCTGCAGGTTGCAACCTGCGTGCTGGTAAATGACTGCACCAGTGCATTGTAAAAGAAGTTTCTTATTAAAGAAGAAAGAGACGAATTGCAGCAGGTGGTTTTCACCCACATTGGGTTTCCACCTTATATCATGGTGTTCATGTGTGTGGCTCTTGTGTGATGTTCTGTTCTGTTATTCTGCATCTGTTTACTGTTAATATGCTTAATAATGATCTGATGCATTTACTGAAGATTAAGATAACTGAATTATAAGATCTCTGGATATACGCGAGTTTCATTAGACACAGTAGCGTGTACACGCGGGTTTACTTAATTGAAGTAGTGTATATGTTTCTGAGCATGAAATTGAAAAAGTTTGATTGATCTGATAATACTGATTCACCCCCCCCTCTCAGTATTATTTCCAACAAAGGTTGCTTTCATCAAATTTTTGAAGTTGAAACTAGCATCATATCTAGGCTAAAGTTTTTAACTGTATCTGTCAATAATAAAAATTAGAGTTATGAAAATTTTTGCTACTTATACAAGCGAAAGCTCAAAATCTGAAAGAGAATTGGTGTCTTTTCATGAATACTGGTAGTAACCACTTACAACTGGTTTTATTATAAAAAGGAAAAGAAAAACTATGGAAAGTATATTTTGAGAATTTGTCCATTAATAGGCAAAGAATCCCTTCTACCTGCTAAATCCTGTAACACGAACGTTGATGGACCTATGACTTCAACAATCTGAAGAGGACCAAGCCACATCCTTTGAAATTTTGTATGTCTGCCCTTTTCTTCATGAGCCTTATCCCATTTCAAAACTAAATCTCCCATCTGAAAAAATTTTCTGGTCATTATGCTTGAACCAAAAGAGGATTTTATTAGCGCTTGGTGATGAGCATGGGTTTTCTTAGCTTGTTCTCGTTGTTCTTCTAATTTAATTATTTCCAGTTGTCTTAGTTGTATGGAGGAAGTAGATACTTCATCGATGTATTGTACTAAAGACAAAGAGGGGACGACTAAGTGAGTTGGAATAACCACTTCTTTCCCGTAAACTAAATTAAAGGGAGAAGTGTCGATTGAAGCTTTTTTCGTTATTCTATATGCCCATAAAGCATTTACCAAAGCCTTGTGCCAATTCTATTGGTTCTGGTCAACTGTTCTTTTAATAATCCTGATTAGGTTTTTATTTGTTGACTCAGCTAACCCATGACCTTGCGGATAGTAATTGGCCGAATATTTTAGTTTGAATCCTCTTTTAAGTGCAAACTCAGTCATTGCATTTCTAGAAAAGTATGATGCATTATCAAACATTAAAGCCGTTGGAAATCCAAACCTAGTGATTATAAATTGATCTATGAATTCAATAATATTTTCAGAATTAGCTGTCTTGAGAGGAACTGCTTCTACCCATTTAGTAAAATAATCTGTTACCGTGAGGATGTATCTATGCTGCTTAGAAGAGTGAGGAACGATCTCACCTATTATGTCCAAGCCCCACTGACTGAAAGGTTGCTCGATGTTTACCGACTGTAGTGGCAGGGACGGCTTCTTTTGTCTTCCAGCAGTTGTTTGGCAGACTTGACATTTCCTCACGTAACTGTGTGAGTCTTTGAATAGCGTAGGCCAGTAATATCCTGCACGTAAGATCTTATGTGCAGTAGCATCTCTAGCATAGTGTCCGCCTGCTAGTCCGTCGTGGAGTTCCTGCAAAACTTTTTCAACTTCAGTTTTCTCAAGACATCTAAGAAGAACAGAATCATAGTTCTTTCTAAAAAGAACATCATTTATGAGCTGATATTGTTTAGCTTTCAATCTTAGAGCTCTTTTCTTAGTGTGATCCAGGTGTGATGGAGCATACCCGTTCTTAAGATAATAAATGATATCAGCGTATAATGATTCTGCATCGTTTAGGCTTACCTCATACATTTGTACCTCTTCAGATGGGACTTCAGGAATTTGCGATGCTCCAGCCAACATTTTTCAGAAGCCTTGACCTCTTACAATGTTCGCTGGTTTGATCTCAAGGTCGTATTCCTGTAAAGCAGTGATCCAGTTTTCTCTTTTCTCACCCACATCCTTCTGTACTAGAAGATTTCTTACTGCTGGAAACGGTACTATGATCTTAGTATGGGTTTTAAGTAAGAAAGGTCTGAAATATTTGACTGCTTTGAAAACAGCATAGGCCTGTTTCTCCACGTCTGAATAATTGAGTTCAGTACCTTGTAAATTTGAGCTAAAAAATGCAATATGAGCTTCCGCTTTTTCTTGATTTGCTTGAGTTAGAATCGCAGCATAAGATTTCTCTGAGGCAAATGTGTATAAGATAAAAGATTCTGAAAAATTCAGGGTTGCTAAAGATGGAGCATTAATAAGAGCTTGTTTGATCAGGTTGAATGCTTCATGTTCATATTGACCCCATTTAAAATTTGAATTCTTTTTAATCATTGTTTGCAAAGGAGACACAATTCGTGAAAAATCTGGGACAAATCTCCTTACAAAGTTGATTTGACCAAGGAAATATTGCATGGCTTTTTTATTATGAGGTAGGGATATTTCAGAATTTTTTTTGATTTTATCAGGCTCAATGTGAATACCAGATTTTGACACTATGAATCCTAGAAGTTTTCCTTCACTTAATGCGAAAAAAGATTTCTTTGGGTTAAGTGAAATCCCATACCTTAAACATCGTTGAAAGATCTGTTTTAAGTCTCTGAGATGGTCGCTTCGCTTCTTGGAGTACACTGTTATATCATCCAAATAAATTACTACGGATTTATTGACTAAACCCTTGAATGCGATGTCCATGGCTCTCTGAAATGTAGCGCTGGCATTGATAAAACCAAATGGCATCTTTCGATATGCGTATGTGCCCCATTTAGTTCTGAATGTGGTTTTCAACTGATCATCGGGATGTACCAGCACTTGATTATATCCTGAAAATCCATCCAAGAAAGACATCAGTTCTGAGCCTGCTACTGCCTGTAATATCTGCTCCATAGGTGGGAGAGGAAAATTGTCTTTTTGACAGGCTTTGTTGAGATTCCGAAAATCGATACAGATTCTAATATCTCCGTTTTTCTTTCTAACGGGTACCATATTGGAAACCCATTTGGAATGTCTGATGGGGAAAATTATTCTGGCTTTTAATAACTTATTTAGCTCGGTTTTTATCTAATTTCTAAATTGGGGTGGATCTTTCTCAGTTTCTGTTGGACAGGTCTTGCGTTGTCGATCATAGGAATAGTGTGTTGAATGATAGAAGTGTCGTACGTCTTCAACTCATCGTAATTCCAGGCAAAGACATTTTTATATTGTCTCAAAAGACAAATATATGCTAGTTTTTCTTCCGGGGCCAGGCCTATGCCTAGAGTAACATTTTGTGGTTTATCATCGGTCCCTAAGTTTACTAATTCGTAGTTCAGAGTTGAACTGTAGAGCTTTGAATTGGCAGACCTTTTAAACTGATTTTTCAAATCGTATAAGTCTTCTAACTTAACCACCGATTTAGGTATAACATTATCAGTGCCATTTTGTTGTATTTGTCGATCGTGATGGTCTTCGACAATTATCTGATTGGAGTAGGATCTTTCGGAAGTGAGGAAATTTACAATATCAGGATCGTCGTTGAATACTCTCCAATTTGTAATGTTGTCAGGGATGGATGGTCTAAAGATTAATTCTATTGAGAATCTATCTGGACTAAACTCTTCGGAGGGAATAAGCCTAGAGGCTACGTTAGCCAAAAGGTCTGCGCTTGCGTTTTGGAGTCTTGGGACTGAAGAAATATTGAATGCTATGAAATGCTCATTCAGATCTTATACTAAAGATTGATAGTGTTTTAAATGACTTGATAGGCAATGTATAGTATTACGTACCTATTTGACGACAATCTCAGAGTCTCCGAAGACTTGAAGATACTTGACATTCAACCCGATTGCTTTGTATAGGCCTTGCACCATGGCTTCATATTCTGTTGTATTGTTTGTGCAATCGAATTCGAGTTTGCACGTAAGCATGGTCTTATTTCCTTCTGGACTAATCAGAACACATCCTGCTCCTGCTCCTTCGTTAGATTTAGAGCCATCAAAATATAATTTCCAAAACAAAGATGTATTTACATGTTTATCTACAAAATTAACACACTTTGAATTATCAGTTTGGGAAAAATTTTCGACTTGGGATAAAACTGAATTTTCTAAGTAAGGTGATGTATGAGCATTGAAATTGTCGAGAAAAGAATCTACCAAGTAATTGCCTATGATACTACTGTTATACGCTATTGCTTCATTTTCTCCCTCCAATTCCGTTACTATGTACTTCTGGTGTAACTCTCGTTCAACCTTTATTTGATTCGGTTTACCATTGTAGGGTAACCACATGTGTGACCAGTCGTTTGAAAAGTATCCATGGAGTTTCTCGGACCAATCCCTGCTAAGAATCAAGCCATAGAATTCTGGGATATCAGCCACTAGAATGTCAATAACCTGACATACCTTCGGGTTGGATGACAATCTTATGGTTACTTGATTAAGTTCACCAATCACTTCGACTTGAGATCGATTAAGATGAACTATGCGCACTGCGGATTTTTGTGGTTGAACATTTAACTTGGCACATATTGATCTGGGTAAAATATTCGTTGAAGCACCAGAATCTACCAAAAAATTGTGCACATTTTTATTGAAAATTTCATAAGTAAGAAGAAAAGGGGGATTGTGAGATCTTGATCTTCCTCCAATCAAGGCGATGTCATTTGGATCAATCTTATTGATCGTGTTGGTTGGAGGTCTTCCCATGTTGTGGGAAGCTACAGCTGTAGGCAAAGATGTAAGAGGCACGACATGTAATTCTTTCATCATTATCTTCTGTTGATGTTTCAATTTGCTCAATTCGTAAAGGCTAATATTAGCCCTATTCTTTTTCATGTCGTCAATAATATTGTATTCCATTTCATCCGACACTATCAGTGTTCTTGATGGAATTGTTTGATCTGGTTGGACTGGGCTAGATTGAGTCGCTTTAGCAGTCGTTTTCTTTGTTGCGACTTATCTTTTGTTGCAGAGCTTGCGCTCTTCTACTTAGGGGTAGTTTGGGGAGGATCAAGTTGATTTTTGCTTCGTGTGCTAACCGAAAATGCTTCTTGATCTTCTTCTTGTGGGAGGATGAAATCCCACATTCCTTGTAATTCCACAACTTCTTCGTCATTAGTCTGCCCTTCAGTGGTACTTTCTTCTTCTTCCTCTTCTTCAGATTCGACAGTTGAAATAGCGTTGGGTGGTTTCACATCCATTGAAGGACCTCTTTTAAAAGCTCTGTAGGGATTTTTTGAAGAAGTTTCTGCTACTTGTTTTTTTATGTCAATCATCTCATTGGACATGGTCTTTAATACTTTCTGCAATCCTTCCAAATCGAAAGTTCTTTCGTTTGTTTCTTCTTGGAGTCTTCCTTGAAGGTGACTTTTTTAGACTTGCGTTCCTCTATCGCAGATCTCTTTTAGGGCTATTACGCGTCTCACTCTATTCTATCGCCTCTGTTAATAATTCCAATATTCAATTTAATTGTTTTTTGCCGTACCATAAGATTGCAATTTGATTTGGTGGTAGGCCGTAATTTAACCATTACACATCTACTTCTTTCGCTGGGTTGAAGCAATTTTTGTTGAGGATCTTATTAACCGTAAATTGAAATCTTTGATGGGTTCTAGCCTCGGCTTTAAGATTGGATAGGTCATGATTAAAATACCGTTAACTTGTCCCAACTTGGTAAGAACCATTGTATGAAATATGTCCCACTCCCAATAGACCCAGAAAAATACTGAAAATTCAACCAAAATCCTTGCATTGTATCATTTTTAAAAAGCCGAAAACAACAACATCTTCTACAAAAACATTGAGATTGAAAAACATAAAGCATTGATAAGTATGCCTTCACTGGATCAATTTGGGTAGCCATTTGAATTGAACCCAATTCCAGGATCAATTGGGCAGGAGCTTGGGGCATGGGAGGGTGCCCCCCCCAGGATTTTTCCATGGAGACTAGGCCAGGCCATGAAAGAGAATGAAAGTGCAGAAGATGATTCCAAGGATGAGGAGACTATGATCTTAGATGATTGAAGAAGAGGGGTTGTGGAAGATGGATGGATGATGGTTTGGAATGAAGGTGTGGGTGGCTGACTTCGAGGTGAGGGAGTTGAAATGGATGATGTAGATGAAAGAGTCTCATTGTCAGACTCTTGTGGTGTTTTCCTTGCTCTTTTCCTGGTGGGGAGAGGGAATTCAGTTGGCTGGATGCCAAATTTTTCACTCTTTAATCTGGTCAGGGGATGAGCAGGATTGTACTGCGAAGTCACGCTGCTTTGAGATTTATCAGACTTCTGAGTAGAAATGGAAAGTCTCTGAAGTTTTTGAATCAGAGTTTGAACTTCAGGAGGTTCAATGGTCGATCGGTCTGAAATATTAGGGTATGTAGCAGCGGTTAATACTCAAGCGACTTCTGACTCTGGATTTAAGCGTAGTGGGGAAGTCGGGGGAGTTGGTGAGGGTGATTTACTCTCAGAATTGTATTTAGATTTTGATTTAGGTGCCATTCATAGTTCGGGCCCTCCTTCTAGCGCCAAATATGTTGAAGCCCCGAAAATCGGGTCGACAACAAGGAATATACCCGCCCGGTCCGGACCTTGGTTGGCAGCTCCTTATCCGTTTGGTATAGCGGGTTTGACTGGGGATAACGGGACCAGTTTCCCAATCTAAGGGTGTGTGTGTGTGCAGAGTTGGATGTTGCTGATATAAGAATACTTAAAGCTAATCTAATTCAAACTTTTAAACTAACTTTATGCTATTATAATCTAATGAAAAACAACACATCTAATCTATGCTAACCCGTGATGTATTTCTTCTATTATGCGATCTAAAAAATATTTCAAACAATAACTGGTAATAAAGATCATTCAGCTATCATAAGAATGGAAATCAATTAAGATAAACCACTTTGCATAAAAAGTTAGGCAAAACAGTTATGAACAGCATATCGCATAATAAGTTATTCATATATCAGACATAAATAAATGGCTCCACCGTACAAAAGTGCCAAATGGTAACTCACACATTCATGCAATAACATATAAACAACAAAAAACTGTATATCACTTTAAGAATATAAGCAGAAATGGTCAAGAGATAAAAGTACCATTTATGACTGGTTCTACTCATAAGCTTCAAGCAACAATGATTTATCTCTCCTTGCTCTAACATCTACTAAGAGTACAGAAGTGCAACATCAGTAGCAGATATCAAATGCAAACATTAATAAACCTTGATTCATCCATTCATCAAAACCCCCTCTGAGGGTGCAAAAGTGCATGTTCTGAGGACAAGTTTTTTGACAAATTTCTGGACCCTTCTCCAAATGCATGAGAAGGGTTTAAATACTGCTAACTAATTAACTTAATTACATAAATTTAGGATACGGTTTAAATGACCGCCCTTCTTCTAAAGCAAACTTATTTCTAAAAATTGAATCTAATTCTTAACTACTTCTGTATTTGCTCCTTAGTGCTGCGAGCATGCAACATTTGCCTGGGAAGAGTCGGCTGGTTGTCTTCTGCTTTTGTTTGAGTTACGAAAATAGAAATGGAAAGCGCTGGCACCACTTTTTAGTACACTAGAAGATATTTTTGAGAATCATCTTCTGGTTGAGCGAATTTACTGCATATATACTTGGCAACAACCCAAATTTCCCTCAAACTACTTCTGCTTTTGCTATCTCGGTTTCCGGATTCGTGGATGACTAAGCAAGTTAGGGAATTCACTTTCTGAACAATTTTCTCAGTGATGCATGATTAGCGCTAATCGCGCATCGAAAACTGCCTCTGTTCTTTGATCCGGGATTTTCTGGTGCATTTTCCGCCTTTAGCGATTTTTCCTTCACCGGGTAGAAGTTTCAGGATTTTTCGTAAACATGCTGCTTTTGTGAGCTTTCTGACCCTGAATGTTGAATCACCTATTGATATCAGCATCTGTTGAGTGATACTTTGGAATCTGCGGTTCTGCTGCATGCAGCATCCGTTTATGAAGGCATCTCTTCTCTGTTCTCCGAGCATTGACGCTTTCCCCTTTTCCTTAGATGTTTCCTGCTCATTGCTTCATATTGTTTCCTGTTTTTCATTCCTGCAGTTCACGCAAAGGAAAAGAGTAATGATAATAAATACTGATACGAAAGCTCTAACCTCTATGAATGTATAAAATCATGACACTCATCATGAACTGACTCTTCGAAAAACACAAAATTGTCCTTCATTAACACTTTGGCGTATGATCATTAGTTTCCTTTAAGGCGCACGCCAAATTTTGGTTTATAGACAGCTTTTCTTGAATGTTGAGCCGAGGAAATTTTCGATGGGCGATAGCAGCATCGCATCATCACATTACCTGGATGTGTCATCGCAAATTTTTTCAGATTAGATTATCGTAGATCGCAGATCGCGTTTATCGCAGATCGCGACGAGTCGTTAAATCATCGTGTGCTGCTTATGCGATATTGCGATATGCGACGTCACATATTGGCTGTCGGAGATTTCTTAAGATTTTCATTTAAGAGCGCTTCTTAATGATGCGATGAATTTCGCATTTTTCGCAGTTTTTTATTATGCTCATAAGGGAATGTTTTATCTTCTCCACGCGATGCGACATAATTTCAAGGAGTAGAATACAAAAAGTTTTATAAAATGTTTTTAAATTTTTTTATTAAGGGTCCCCCTTTGCTTAGTGTTATTGCTAATATTAAACAAAGAGGGGGGTTGTTGATGGTCACAACACAACTCCGGCTTTAGCTACATCTTCAGTGATCTTTGGCAACAAAGATTTTACAAACCACTCAGCCAAGATCTGATCTGGAATAAAAACCTTCACTAAACGCTGTCGACATCTCCACTCATGAATATGATCTAAAATGTAAGTGGACGTCGATTGTTTTAACGAAGTTAACAATCCTGTGCCATTGTCATATCGGACTGGCAACTGAAAATGAGTTAAAAACGAGGTAGCTAACTGACTAAAATTATAAAAAGTGCCTCGTGGTAACTCAATGTACCACTTGGCCGCGAGACCAATTAGAGTGCGCTGGAAAAGTCTTATACGGATTGAATCATCTGAGATGGAGTTAGACGCACACTAGAGGTGGTAAGTCATCACATGGTTCGACGGGTGCTCTCCTGATTTACCTTCGAACTTAAGAATGTCACTAGGCAACTTATTCGGCATTGGCGGCCAAAACGAAAGATAATTAATGCGATCATTTGTTAGGCGCGACAAGTCAGGAAAGTCCAAAGTTGCGATAAACGGTAACTGACAATTAGGGTCCCTAAAACTCTGGGTCATGAGACCAGCCCCAGGAGGAGGATATCCAGGATAATTAGGAATAGGAATTTCATTTGGGATATTGTATCCTCCCGGAAAACCAGGATTAACCGGACCGTACTGGGGTTGCTGAGGTTGTTGATAAGTGTACCCAGGGTATGGTTGATACTGATAGACTGGCTGCTGCACAGCAGGACCGAATTGGTACTGTCCCTGGTACGGTTGATAAGTAAATTGTGGTTGACTTGTGACAAACGTACTTGAACCAGGTTGTCCTACAGGCATCTGAACCGAAGTTTGAATCGTAGATCCAGACGGTGGCAAAGATGTCTGAGGAGTAGATACAGGAACAGTAGAAACCGGAGCTGTCGATACTCCAGAAGTAGGTGGGGTAGATTGAACAGATGTTGCAGCAGTTGTAGTAGTCGTTTGAGGCGGAGTACGAGGCGTACTAGGGCCAGGCTGAGAAACTACCGAAGGTACAGAAGTTTGAATGTTAGATTGGAATGGTTGCTGGGGTGTACCAGAAACTAAGGGTTGTCCAGTTTGAGATGACAACTGTACATTTGGCTGCAACACCTGTTGAGTTTGCGATGGATCCCACACTATATTGATTTCGGGGTACGGACCCATAATAGGTTGAGTATATTGAGTACCATAACCGGGTTGAGGGTAGGATTAATAATTTAAAGGTACATTTCCCATCCCTTGAACATACGTTTGACCGGAGGGTGGTTGGAAACCTTGGTTCGAGTAATGACCTTGGGGCTGATACCCTTGAGGCATGTACTGATATTGGGGTTGACCTTGAGGTATAAATTGATACTGGGGTTGACCTTGGGGTACATATTGAGTTTGGGGTTGACCTTGAGGAACGTACTGTCCCATAGGTATGTACTGTCCTTGAGGTTTCCCCCAGACGCAAATTGAGAACCTTGAGGTTGCCCCCCAGGTGATAATTGAGGCTGCCCCCCAGGCAGTAAATGGCCACCTTGAGGTTGAGGATTGGGAATAGAACCTGACATCATGAGAATATCTTCTACGCTCAACGGTTTAGTACCATTTCTTCCAGTTAATAACCCTTGCTCAATGGGTTGAGGAGATGCTCCCGAAAAAGTACCAGAAAGTGACTGATACCCAGAGGGAACAGAAGGACCGCCGTACAAAAAGGATTCGGGCGATTGAGTAAACATGGACAGCTGTTTTGACATATTTAACAGAGGATAATAACCTCTAGGTGTTGGGTGATAAGGAAGACGAGGTGGTGAAAATCTTAACCCTGGGTTTTCTAAGAAATTAGTCAAAGAAAGATACCAAGTACTGCTCCTAGGTGGACTGTAAAAAATTGATTCACACTCCCTTAGCTCAATAACATGTTGAGTTTCAGGGATAGGGATGCCTACTTCTTCTTCTGGAGTAGCAAGTTATTCAATAGCTATAAGTCCAGAAGGAAGATCTTAGGTGATTACTCTTTCTACCCTAGGTGAACCAGGACCACTAGAAGCTGGAGAAGCAAACCCCGCTGTCGGAGTAGCAGCAAATTCACTTTCAGGTTCAGATATTTCAGGTTCCTCGCCTATATCACTAGTAGATGAAAAACTACCAGTAACTTCGGAAACAGACAGTGACTGCGGATTATAATCTGCTACTAACGCTTGAAAATCAGGATGTACCACCAAAGAAGACTCTCCTTCTTCAAGTGACCCAACTCTACTGTCTCTAGGAGTTACGAGGACTTTCAAGCCTTCAAGCTGGCTAGGTGAAAACTCAGGAGGTTGGCCCCGAAGTCTACGGGACTTCCTCGGTAATTCAGCCACGGTTAAAAACTTTTAACTACTTCACACACAAACAAAGTAAAATCTCAATGAAAACCACCTAAAGCCTCTAAAGAACCAAACAAATTTGAATCACATGCCTAAAGAATCTAGGAGATCAAACACACACAAACAGTAACTTTCCGTACTGAAAACACTAGTTGGTGATGAAATCCAACATCGCAGAGTTCAATACAGAAATGGCCGTTGGAACAGTTACCCCGGCAACCTGCTTAATGAATAGACTGGCACAAGTTCCTCCACTTAACCGTCTCGAGTGAAGAGAACCCCCCTGAAAATCCAAGTGAGTCTAGCCGACGTCTGCTCCAGGTACAGTGGGATCTTCCCACCAGTGTCACCTCAGGAAGAATCCTAAAGAATATGGCCACTAAGGTTACCAACTGAAACAAATATACCTGGGGGAACAGTCTACGATCCGATACACACACAAGGGCAGAGTAGCAAGCTCAATCCCCTTGAAGGCTCCTTGACATAATCCAAGGTTTACCAACAAGTGAGCCCAGGCTCCTCGACAATGGTTAATCCGAGGTTTACCATTTTTAATACGTGAATATCTACCGTATTTCCTAATGAGGAAGGATTGATTCCCACACTGGTTCAGACACGATCTCGTGCTTCTCCTTTAAGAGGAGCTTTCCCAGAGCATAAATGCAACAATTGGATTTCTTCCCTACCACAAGATACAACTACTTGTTTGTTTTTACTGTCTTGGAGAGTTAATTACTCTCCTACTCCAAGACACTAGCCTAAGCTAAGTTGGTGTATCAGAGCCCTAGAAATAAAAATATTGCTAGATGAATTTTACTTTAAGCGTTATTTTTTATTGGTTTTTGTTTAAGTCAAAAGGTGCGGAGATGAAACTTGTGGTATGAAGACTCGACTCAAAATCACTAAAAATGCGCCTAAGATGATTTAAACAATCTTTTCTCTTCGATGAACTTCTAGCTAAGAAAGGGTTTGAGAATGCAAATACTTAATAAACACAAATCCTTCTTAACAAACAAATTAAAAGAAGAGCTTTGTCTTTTCCAATGCACTCAAAGCGAGACAACTAGTTATTTCACAAAAATTTCCCTTTTTCATTTCAAAACACTCAACCACTACAAAAAACAAACTTTTTTCAAAAGAGATTTTTTTATTTTTTATAAAACACTCAAAACTATGCAAAGAACTAACTTTGAGATTTATAAACTATAAAAACCTATTTGAAGTCAAAGCTTACAAGATGTATTTTTAAGGATGTTTTACTTAGCTAGATGTAAGCTAAGGACCAATTTATGCAGAATCACAAATCAGTCAAGAACAACCAATTTTGTTTTCTTTTTAAAAATGAAAATCCAAACTTTTAAACACAAGCTTTTCGAAGTTTTGTAAGGAGAAAACACAAAGCGGATTCCTCAACAAGGGGAGATTTCATAAATGGTCAGACTCATAAGAAGGCTGGTAGACACCAAGGTGATCTGAGGTCCCTACAGCTTCTAAGCTCAGAGCTACTACAAGACCAAAATGAAAAAACAAACCCAACAAGCAAAACTCCTAGGAATTTCACCTAAAACCCTAACACTAATGAAATCAACCTAAGGAAAGCTTCTGACAGGTTATATGCAGGTCTGGGCAGTAGATAATAACTTCTAAACAAAAGCTAAGCTGACTAACAGAGGAAATCTTATGTTTTTCAAAATTTTGACAGGGTCCGCAGGCCCACAGTTAACACAGGTGCGGTCCCGCTCTGTGCTAAAAGCAAAGGTGCGGATAGGTATGCACTGTGTCAAAAGGCTAGGGTGCGGTCCTCTCCCAAAGCTATGAAAAACGAAAAATAACCCTGGATCTACAAACTCTACCCAATTTTACACACAACAAGCCAAAAACAGAAACCAGTTTCTCAGGTCAAAGTAAGAACAAGGAAAAAATCAAGTCCCCAGTATGGTCGCCATTTTGTCACACGGAATAAGTCGATCTTGCAGACAAGATAGACCTTCCTAGAATCTAAAGAAGACCTAATGACGAGCAAACCAACCAGACACTATCTTTCTCTAAATATGCTTTTATAAACAAAGGAAAACAAGTGTTTTAGGGCCTACCTTAGGTCCAACGCAAGTTTGTGGAAGCCTTCGCTCCTTCGATCCAAATGAGCTCCTTTGTCGCGAATCTGCAAACACAAACAAGCAAACAAATTAAATAGAACCTGAAAAGCCAATATCATAAAACATATTTAACATGAAAGTCAAGGAGTTCATGAAACAAATAACATGAGATACTTGTTGAGAAAAATGAGTTTGATTGTATTAATTCAAAAGAAGAAGAACTTTACAACCTGTGCCTTGACGCTGTACAAGCTCCTCCCAGGGTCCAGCAAGAAGTCTCCTCTACTTTGACAAGTTTCACTCACTTCCCAATGAAGCCAAAAAGGTATGTGATCTCTCCTCTTAAGCTCAACTAGGAAGTCTTAATTTCACTAGCATTTACCCTAAAAAATGTTCAGCTTCTAACCTCCCTAGCAACCATCCCAATGCCTGAATTTGTAGTGCAATGGAGGGAAGTTACTAGGTCCTCCTCCAAAGGGATAAAGCCCTCCTTCAAAGGGATAGCTCCTCTGATCAAGGGATTAGCTCCTTCTCTTTTGGGATGCATGAACCACCTAAGAGTGGCAAATCCACGTCAAAGTTCCTTCTAGAATCATCTAGAATTAACCCAAAGTGAGTCTTTTAGAATAAACTTGTGCCTTTTTGACTTTCACAGGGGTCCGCACCCACCCCTTTAGAGACAGAGCGGGAAGGTCCGCAGTTTTTGTAAACAGAAGGTGCGGGACCGCAGGTAACAGTGAGAGAAAGTGCAGAACCAGAGTTTCATTGATTTTTAATGTCTTTCTCTTATTTTCAAAGCTTGACTTGAAGAGCTGAGGTCTGAGACTTGCTTAGGAGGACAATACAAGTGATGATAGACCCATACCGACTGCAAATAATCATGGTGACGATATTTTTGTGTAACACATCCAATTAGGATAGGATTAGAATTAGTGTAGTTAGTTTGTTGTTTTGTTTATTTCTTATTTTAATAATATATGTAGAAGAATAAAGTGAGCAGCTAAATTTTTCTGAGTTATAAACATGTTTAGGGAAATATCTACTTTCTCATTAGAATTTTTGTACTCTGCATTGGTGTTTCTCTTTATATTTCCATTACTTTGAAAATTTTTGAGATGAGCCAATAACCATATTATGCTTCTCATTTATGTGACTAAAATGGAATGCTTGGATCATTCTTTTTAAAAAATTTCACAGACCATATTATGTTTCTCGTTGATGCGACTGAAATGGAATTCTTGGCTCCTTCTTTTTTAAATTTATCACGGGTCTATAACTTCCTACATTACAAATAATTAATCAAAGGGCCTATAAGCATAGGTAAATTGCAAAGAATCTAGCAGCAATCGTATAAATACTTTCACCCATAACCATACTTCTGCACATTCTTGTAATTTTCATTAACCAAGATGAATCACATCTCTGCACCAAAATATTCATTCTATTTTATCTTAGTTGCATCCTTTTTGAAATCCTGGGATGACTAATTATCCATTTTACATGGTATGTGCACATGGATCACTATGGTTGGGTATGCATTCCTTCAGCCTAGAGCCATGAATGTTATTTAAGTGCATTTTTATTTAATCTCGAAATATTAGAAGCATTGAAATCTTAGGTCTTCCCCATCTCATAGAATTTAAGGAATAGATGTTTAAGAAATTTGATACATGAGATCTGAGATCCAAGATATCGTAATTTACAGAATTCTCCTTCTTGCTGCTTGCTATCTCAACTCTTTAAAATCTCTGCTCCTCCACAACCTCATGGGTCTCTCATTTTTAGAACCTTAGAACTATTAATGAAATACATGTTTAAGTATCATCCAAGATCTAATAATATGAGTCCCATCACCCGCTTGATTGATATGGCCCACACTCCCACTTTATTGCAAAAGCCTGTTTTTGCTATATCATCATGAAATCTCACTAATGTATTTAAATCTAATTCTGAAGTCCTTTTGGGAACCCGCCCTCTGAGTGATGTCATTTTCACCTTGTGCATATCTATGGTATTTCAGATCCATTTATTTCCTTTTGATCGGATGCCTGCATGCTTGGATGATGTGAATGTACATATTTTTTGTTATTTCATACTGCTTGTCGAATTTAAATGTGTAATTGTCATTTCAAAGCATCCATTATGTTAACATGAAAATTGGTAAGAAAACATGAGATATATATAGGTAATGGGTCATTGGTCAATTTAGATTTTCGATTTTGGTTTGTTGATATATCACTCCACTTCAATGATATGCATTAATTCGAGTCTTGTTCATATTTATGTAATTAGAAACCATTTTTACATTGTTTGGGACTTTGAATTGATTTCTTGAGATTGTATGAATATTTTGGGGCTAATGTAAAATCAAAAGAGACAAGAATATTGTCGTTGTAATTCATAGAGAAGCACATCTTCATTTTCATTTCTGATGGACTTTGTTTTCTTTTGACTCCTTGAAAATTAAACATTATTTTTTTAGCCTTACTAGTCACTCTAGTTTAGACTTAATAAGTGATTATTTTGGGCCAATGAAAACTTCATAGAATACAACTTCTTCATGCTTTTAATTCCAATTAAAAGAAGAGGTTAATTTTTTTTGGAAAAAGTCAACATCTTTCAGGTAAAATTAAACAAAATTCTTCAAATGGTAAGTCTCATATGCCCATTTTCATCCTTTTCCATTTCTTTACATTTTTGTTTTTAGTTTTTTCTTAGTTTTGCTGATTTTAAACTCTGTTTTGCAAGACTTCAAGAATTGTTTCACACCCCTACCAACTCAGATTTGGCACTCATTCTCCTTGTTGTTTGGTTTTTAGCTTTAGAGGAGTAGCAATGATGTTAATCAAATAAACTAAATTGGGAAGTGATGCAGGAGCATTAGAGCTCCCAAGTCATCAATATTTTTGGAGAGAAAGCTCCAAAAGGGGTTCCAATATTGTAAAGGAATTATAATTCCTTAATAGTAAATATTCTTAGTTATTTTAATTATTGCATAATAGTTTTAGAAAAAACTATGGATAGGAAAGATTTTTCCATAAGCAAAAAACCAATTTATCTTGAAAAGCTTGAGATCTTTATGGAATAAATGATGAGAGCATCAAGAAATAAATCAAGAGAGCTTTATGAATGTAGAAAAATATACTTTTATTCTAACTTTGTATTTAATCATTGTAATCCTACATGCAAAGCTAATGGCCAAATGAATGCGAGATCAAGCCGAGAGAGGAATGCATACTTTTGTAATTGTTATGTAACTGTATGGACATGATTTTATTAATGAGAAAAAAATTCATTATGTTCACAAATTGCCTCTATTTCTAATATAATCATAAAGGATATGATGGTTAGTTAGGTTTTTACCATATGTTTATTAAATGATATGTTGTGTGAGTGAATTTTGTAGGAAAACTAAAATTTTCCTCCATCAAAGTGGTATAGAGCAAGAGATCTGGAGACGAAAGAAGACTTTTTCACAATAGTATGGAGGAAAAATTAGAACGAGATTAAGACAACATCAGGTAAATTGATTTTGGTCATTTTTTTAAATTTGTGGATATTGATGATGAGTAGCAGCAATTGAGAAGGAGGATGTGGTAAGAATTATGATAGCTAGCATAGATGCAATGGAGGAAAATGAGCGACTACAGAAACTTGAAGAGCAAGGAGTGCTTGAAAAGGTTCTAGAGGAGGGGACCAAGAATGCTAACAATCTAATATTAGAGGGGAAGCTTGGTGAGGTGTGTGTAACAAGAAAGAGGTCTACTACTGTAGAGGTGATTTGTAGGTCATGGTGAGTAGTGAGAAGCTCTTGAAAGGGGAAAATGAAGATGAATATGGGAAGTAATTTAAAGAATTTAGAGGGGAGCTACCAAGATTCCAAAGCAATTGGCATAAGGAAGATGAGTGATGAAGAATACGAGAAGGAACTTGTTGAGATAAAAGAAGAGTTTAATGTGCTTACAAAGTTGATACAATAGAATGAGAAGAACCAAAAGTATGGGTGGAACTTGAGGAAAAGGATTAAATGTCATGTTGAATGATTATGAGCCAAGAAGTAGAGACAAAAGTTCGAATATAGGTTGAAGGATGAAATCAAAGCTACTGAGTGTGAGGGGGTAGTTCATTGGGATGAACTTGAGCAAGGAGAAATCTATGGAGAATATAGCAATGTTGGTGGAGATTTGATGATTGAGACATCAAATGAGGTTGAAAATCCTTATGTTTTTCCTGATGGATTTTTTATGGTTGCAAGTTTTATTGATGATGAAAAACCCTTAGAAGCTGTCATAAAGAAAGAGGAAGATAGAGGAGAACACAGTTAATTTTTTTTTCTCAACATAGAGGAGGAGAAATACTTTAATGGGATGGTCATAAGAATGATTAGCCAAAGGAAAATACAACTTCAGTCTTCACATTGATTGTGTTCATGCAGGTGTAACAAAATTTACTATCATTTTTCAAACTGATGCAAGTGGATTAGAAATTGAGGGTGAAAAACTTGAAAAAGTTGTTATGAACAAGGATGCAACAAATTCAAAGGAGGAAGAGTTTGTTGGTAGCATGGAGATAGAGTGCCCCTTGGGGATGATATTCTGTTGATTTTCCATCCTTAACTGAATCAGAGACCACTACCGTGCGGGTATTCCCATTCGTTCCCATGTATACTTCGGTAGGACGGTCGCATCTGACCCCAGGTCCAAAATAACCTGATCCATCTCATACTCTTCTATTTGTGCGGTCAGCCTCATCTCTCGCCCTGTCCATGTTTTATGCTTACCAATATTTCGTACCACGCACAGTTCAACTAGAGTGTTTCCGACACATCCATTTATAATCTCCTGTAATCCTTTTACAACCTTGTTATCGCGTAACAACTTCATGCAGGTCTGTAGGAAGGTTGTAAGCATAGAAGGGTCCACCTTCTGATCAGGATTATCCTTGCTTCCTGAGGTGGAGGCCCCAGCAAAGCTCTTCTTTGCTTCCATGAATGTTTCATGCGTGCATTCCAAATCAACTTTAGCCTCCTTCGTCGGAGCTTTGCGAACCCATGCGTTGTCTTCGGGCTATTTCCCGTTATCATCCCCTGTTGCAATTCCACTTCAAAGCACTATATTCACATTCGGATCCTCTTTGCGAGGCTCAGACCTCATCATCTATAGGTTTCGAGTCGGTTGAGGTGGTAGTGCCCCATTGTTGCATATCCTCGCTATCAACGTAGGACATTCTTCTGTCTCATAATCAAACAGAGTGCAATATTTGCACGACGGACACATTGGGTTAGTGAAATCACGGGCATAGTGTCCTGGTCCTCTGTAAATGTACCAGATTAGCTGTCCTTGACCTCTACTAGGTCCTCCTTCGCCTTGGCATCGTCCACGCCCCTAAAAGCCTATTCGCGTCATCCCTGCGCTTTGGTTAGGGGGCCGCGTTTCTGCCTGAACCCTATCGGTGGGTGTTCTATCCATCATCAATTCATAGCTTTTGTAGTTGTTCTCATCATGCCCTATCGACCTACAAAAGTTTTATAATAGTTGGTGTGGTGTTTGTACAAACTTTTGCAGCAAATGATAATTATCCGTGGCATGTTTTCCTGCTAACTGACATATAGTGCACCACAATGTAGGCCCTGCGTTTGGCCCTACTTGAGCTTCTGACCTCAAAGGCATCAGTGCCCCTCCTGCCATGTAGTTCTCAAAGAACGGGCAATGTTCTTTGTCATGCCCCTAACCCTTGCATTTCAGGAACCATACCTCTTCGTGCACCTCCGGTTGAACTGTCCTGTCCTGCTTCAAGCTCTCCATTTCAATGCAAAGATTTTGCAACTGTGCATGGATCTGCTGAACCCCCAGATTTGGCTCTTACATCAGTTTTTCATGCAGTCCCATTGCAATCTCCAAGGCCTCTACCTGAGTTTTTATCTTCTGTTGTGACAACGCAACCCTTAGGTGTGGCAGGAGCGAAGCCACGAACCACTCACAATGTTGTCCATATGTTAAGTTCATATTAGCTTCATGCATTTTACACTTCAACCTCTGATCTAATTCCCACGGTGTCTCGCTTAGTTTCATCACGATTTCCTTGAACCCCACAATCAACTGTGCCTTAGACTTAGGCCTACTGAATTCTTTATTCAGCATGGTTTAGATATCTGCCACTCTAGCATTTGGGTTATTGTTAGAGTATTTAATGTACGAGGTTAGTGTGCAATCCTGCAGAGCACTAACCAGTGTCACCTTCTTCATGTTATCATCTGTAACACCCTGAGCTTCCCACACAGCTTTTACGATGAACCAGAACTGGTTCGGGTCCTCATTTCCCAAGCAATTAAACAAAGGCAACTTTACTTAATGTGCCATACTAAACTCTAGTGGAGGTGGTGGTGGTATGGGTGAAGTCACAGGTGATGATGGTGAAGTTGGAGGTGGTGTGGGTGGAGGTGGCAGTCGCGGGAATCCTTGTCTTATTAGCTAAATAGAACTTCGCAGAGAAGCCTGCGCTACTCCCTCTTCGTCACCCAATGGAGGTGAAACCAATGGACTATATTCCGGACCCTTTCTTCCTTCGTTCCTGTAAGTTTTTCCGCTTTGCGTAGCTTTGAACATCAAGGTAGTTGTATAACCCATTTTTCACAGAATAACATCTTAATCCAGGTATTCAAAGACTTCAAGTACTTACCTCGCGGTCCTTTGAAAAAGCGCCGCTTCGCCTCGCTATAGCTGACTGAGGTATCAACCTGAATTCAGTCACAAATCCTCCTATTATGTGATCAAGCCAATGATCAACAACGCAGATGATCTTATCCTCAAAGGCTTCCAGTGTCTGAACTACCTCCGGGGTCCAAACAATAGGACCGTTAAGTCTCCACCTTCCTTGGCCATCTGCTAACTTTGCAATCCACACATTTAGCTTAATCGGAAAGGAATAGAAAAAGATCTCATGGATTTCTATATTTAGGTAGCTATCTAGCCACTGTTCCTTTGTCAGTCGCGGATTTCTGTTCTCTTGCATCACGAATTTGTGGATATTCCTAACCAACCAGTGTTTGATCTCTTAGTTGGATTCCAGTGATATGACATCACACATCTCTTATGTAGATTCTTGTCCCGACAACGGAACCATTTGTTGGCTTGGTGGGGCCTGACCCAGGTTCAATGTTAGTTAGCCAAACCAATCCCTACACTACTAGCCCTTTCGGCATCAGCCCGCAAAGCACAGACCAAAGTCTCACTCGAAGCAGTATGGGGGATGCTGCAACCAAGTTTCCACACCTTGAGATGGTTGTGATGTCGATTTATTCCTTCTATTCATGCTTTTGTACAGATCGTAGAGTTCTAGGGCTCTGTTAGACTAGCCCTTTATTCCACCCTTCAGTACCTTCATGTAGGGGTACGATCAGCCTTCCCGCAGCCCTAAACTATGGTTCAGGTACTTTCATGCTGCTAGGGCAGCGTATCATGCAGATTCCTAAACTAGCTTAAGTATCTTACTTATCTTATTAAACACTCATAGTTAGTGCTGTGTAAATAGATATCCTTACTTGCATTCAATTATCCAATGTAATTACATACATTTGTGCATCATATAATCATTATAAATGAAATCCATACACAATATGACAAGATGCAATAACAGGAAACAAAGACACAGAATTTGTAAAATGCTTATATTTATTGATATCTTCAAATGATTACAGACTCTATCCACCCTGTGCACATAGCTTCAAGGGTCCGCACACTCAACTGTGGACTTCTACCATAAGCCTCTACCTACTCTACGACCCAAAACTTAGACTTCTCTCCTTATCGCTCAAGAATCTTCTTACTTCCCTTGACCCATTTGAACTACTTAGAGCTTACTTACTTAGCTCTTTTTATACAATCCCATGATCCATGGACCATGGGTAGATCTTTTATAGCCAACTTTTCTTGAGAAAATAAGTGTGAACAACCTTTTATGACTCATGACACCTGCATGCTCAACAACCACAAAATGTGGATTATTTACAACTTTATTACAAAATTCGCCCAAACATGGGCTTTTAGCCCCACAACTGTCCTTGGGGGATCCCGTTCCCAACAGACCCCCAACACAAACATCGTGACTCACCCTCGAGTCACTCGGCAAGCGCGAAGATCTTAGTGCGAAGACCTCCCGGCTCGACCTTATGATTGCAACCTCAGCAGTGCACTACGCAGCCACTTGCTTCACGTCTTCCACCATTTTCTCGGTCACTGCTCCTGCACTATTGACCTAAAGATTTTGCTGAGTTGCTTGTAGAGTCACAAGCTTTCCTTCAATAGAGGTTGTCGCTGTGTAAGCCTCATCTAGCCAGGGCTTCAGTCGTGCCTTCAACACTGCTTCCTTGTGTAGCGCTACATCCACCTATTCATTTAGCTTCTTGGTCTCCTGTAGCTTCACCAATCTCTATGTCAGTGTGACACTTCACGCTGTGACTTTGACCTCATAATAGCACTTCTGTAGCTCATGCACTTATATCTCCAGTTGATTTACATTAGTGTCCTCCTGCAACCTTGTCAGGACCCCAAATGACTGCTCAAAAAGTTGCGTATAGTCTGCTACTGCATTGTCAACTGTCACTATTGCTTCTATGACAGTGGTCGCACGCTGCTCCTTTACTTCTAGCAGAGTTGAAGCCTAGGCCTTCAACTGTAACTCTGTGATCTGTAGGTTCAACTCCAACTGAACCCTCGCCATTTCTATGTGAGCGTCACGCAACCCCGTGGCCAGGCTTGTGGATGCATACCTCGACTGGTTCTTCCTTAGGAATGGCCAACTCTGGGATCATTCAACATGCTTCCTCAGTGACCTACATTATACGCTTGTTCTAGTTGGTCTCCTCAGTCACAAAAGCGATGGAGGGAGGATTTTGGGTAGTCTAAAAGCCACTTTCATTGCCCTTATCCAAAAATTTGACAGACCCTCCTCCTTTGATGGCTTCAGACCCATTTCTCTATGCAATTGCATTTACAAAATTATCGCCAAAATTATAGCTAATCGCTTAAAGCCAATCCTATCCCTCTACATATCCCAAGAGCAATTTGCTTTCCTTCACAACAGACAAATTCATGAGGCTATAGGTATAGCCTAGGAGTCTCGTTGTAGTGCCATCTTCTTATTGTTAATCCACTGCTCACTAATCACCTAGAGGGCGCAGTGCTCACGGGCCCTCATCTCCACAATCACTCTATCCCGTAAGAGGTGGAGTGCTTCACCAGGGAGCACTGCCAAATTCAACCCTACTCCCATGAGGGCACTGATAGTGGGCTTGTGAGCTTCATTCTCCGCGTCAGTGCTGCATTAGGCAACACTATTGCGCTGGAGGCCTTTGCATGCAGCATCTCGGAAACTTCTGAAGTGTTGATAGCAAGGTTGGTAGACACCATGCCAGCCTGTGATGCACGGGTCTGTAGCTCCTGAAAACCTATCTGGATAGCCCCCAAGATTATTTGCTGCTGCTGCTCAAACTATTGTAGGGCCTCAACAGTGACATCTCGCACCATGTCACCAATGACGTGAAAATCACCCTCCGTGAGGGTGATTGGGTCTAGTGATGTCTTAGTAGCCTTGGATTTCTTCCTGGACCCTCCTTTCTCTTGCTCCCTTGGACGCTTGACGCGAGTGAATGTCGCCTGTGGGTCCGCGCTGTGTTGTTATATCTACTCATCTGTCTCCTCCTCTATCTCAGGTGAAGGTGACCTTGTGCCTTTGTTAGAGCCCCACTCTATTCCATCTGTTTGCTTCTTTGTCTGCTGACCGGCATCATGCTCTGCTTGGGCCTTGCTAGTGGCCTCCTTCTTTCTCTTTTCGGCCAGCTGCGTCATATTGAGGTTGGCCTCCTCCTTCTTTCTCTACGTGGCAGACTTGTTCCCTCCCACCGCCAAGTCTGCTGTAGTGCGCCATTCTGCCGAGCATTGATCAAGTACTACATAAATGGTGTCATTCGTTTCCAGGTAAGGCAAGTCATACCATTTCTGCGTAGGGTCCTTCCACGCCTTGATGGCCATCTAGTGAAAATATTCTTTGAACTTTGCGTAGCCCTACAGGTTGGAAAACATTGTAGGCGACAACCAAAATTTTTGATTGATGGCCATGCGGATGTTCATATCCATCAAGATCCAGAAGATCTTGTTGTCCTTGATGTGGTGCGCATCCTTGGTCGCCCATAGCAAAGCGTACTTTGCTGCCTCTGGAATGTCTGGTGCAACCAAAGGGAATTGACTGTCCTCTGGCAGCTCCCATGCTACCAACACAATAGACAGCAAGAGCCATGTGTAGTGAAATGTCTTATTGATCTCCTATGCTTCGATGCAGTTTGCAAGGAGCTCACTATGGAGATAGTCTACCCAATTGAACTAAAATCCTTCTGTGCACTAGGCTGCTACCGCTACGATAGGCACCAACACCTCATCGGCGTGACACTTCCTCATCACCTTCCTTGCTAGAATATGCTTAGCCACCTTTACAGTAGGGTCACAGATGTTGGATATGGCATATCCACGTGGCTCCTTTACCAACCTAAACTTCTCTTTCATGGCCTCCATGAGGGCCTGCTCACCACCTTTTCCACCAAATATCATGGCCGAATTTTCTCCTGTGTAGGGCAACCACGTGATCCTGTGGATCAATCTGTCGGTGATGGGTATTGGCTCCTCTAGCCACAGACACCCATCATGAACCAACCATAACAGTTGCTTGATGACCAATACTATAATTTGGGTGCAGTTGTAATGCGACACCCAAAGCAGGTTGAACAACCCTGCCTTGTATACTCCTTTGAGCCACTTCCACTGCTCTAATGTGGTCATTCCGATGGTTGTATCAATGATGCAGTGTATCGGTTGCTCGGTCGCTAGGTGTGGAAATTTCTCATGGTTGGCTAAGTCCTAGTCTTTGAGCTTTAGCAGAGGAACCCGCCCCAAGCGCAGTCCTTCAAAAACAATTTCATCCGACAGCAGAGGGGTTTGCAAGGGGACCATTTCTCTCATCGATATCTTTTGGTACCTTGGCCTTGCCCTTCCGCGGAGGGACACACTGTGGAAACCGAGTGATAGGGTCAACACGTTGGGCTTCAACTTCCTCCACATCTACTCCCACATCCTCATCATCCATCGAGATTTCTTCGATTTCATCCTCCTCTGACTTTAGATTGATGGCTTTTCCCTTCTCCTGTGTGGTGGGCATCGATGGGTTTCTTCTCGGCGATGCGCGCACTGGTGTTGCAGGATTCTTTCCCTTCTTATTCTTTGCACTCTCCTTGGTTTGGGTGGGCTTTGGTCTTAGTGTCCTTGGTGATTTGGGGACTTCTACTAATACTTCGGAAACCTCTAGAGTAGCTTCTTCAGCTTCCATATCAATTTCCAACACCGAATCCTCTGCTTCGATAGCTATAGCTTCTGTGGGAGCCGACATGATGTTCTGCAAGAACACCTGTGTCTCCTTTGAAAATGTCTGAAATACTGAACTGGCTATCAGAAATTCGAAGTGCTCGTGGTTCATGTGCGCTTAAGAACTCAACAACTCAATTCTCAAAATGCTAAGTGTTTTTCGTTGGGCAGCCACCTATAATTTATAGAGCATTTTGAATTCAAATCCGACCGTTGTTCCATTAATGTTTCAATTCGGTTCATTAATTTTCATTGATTGGTCCATAGACATTTCCATCATTAAATGCCGGCCTCACTCATTTCCACATTTCTCCTATCAAATTACGAACTCTCACTCTTAATGGTGCCACTTCTCTGGCTCAATTATGAATCATGCGACTCCCATTGGCTTCAGCACAACCGGCAGGATTTCACGCCTGCTGCGAACCCTTCACACTTCCTTGCTTCTGTTTTCACCTTGCTCCCCACATCACTCCCACAATCCCCAAACTTTCCAATGTGACAGTGTATAGTCCCATGCCTCCTTTCAGTTTCCTGAAGAGCTAAGACAGTGCTACCTTCATATAGTCACATGGCTGGACCACTAGTGTATGGCTTCAAGCGACTACCATTTTCCTTTCCTGGGAAGGGATCTCCATTCAATTTTACCAACTGAGCCACTCGTCTGTCAGTAATCTCCTTAATGACATAGGGCCCTAACCAATGCATTGTGAATTTCCCTGTAAATTTATCAAACTTGCTGTCATATAACATAAATTGGTCATTTACCTTAAATGTGCACAACTTAATGTGCCGATCATGCCATGCTTTTTCGCACTGCTTTTGGACCTGTTGGTGAAATCCAGCTAGAAATATTTCTTCCTCAAGCTTAACCAGCTACGCGAGACTCTCTTCCAGGGCTCTACGATCTGTCATACCTGTGAGTACCGCTATGTGCAGACTAGGCACAATGTATTCCATGGGCATTACTACTTCCACACCATATACAAACCTATAGGGTGTTTGTCCAATCAATTTCTTGCATGTCGTCTGATAGGCCCATAGTACTGTGGGTATGCGCAGGTCCCAATCATTTCACTGAGCATTGCAAATCTTGGTTAGCATGTTCTCCAACACTTTATTGAATGCTTCCACCATCCCATTAGCTTGTGGGTGATAAGGCGTGCTCTTCTGGTGATATACCTGAAATTCCTCCATCAATGCACTGATCGTTTCATTCAGAAAGTACGTACCGTGAACACTCATCAAAATCTTTGGAAACCCGAATCGTGTCCATACATACTCAAAGAGGAACTTTGTAGTAGTCATGCCTGTGCAATCCTTCATAGGTTGTGCTTCCACCCATCGAGTTAAATACTATGTCGTGGTGACAATGTACCTCTCTCTCGTCTTCTTCCCTTGGGGCTGAATGGGTCCCACAAAATCGATCGCCCATTTCTCAAAGGGTTGTAACGTCATCTATGGATTTAGAGGCAGCTCATCCCTCTGCAATGGCCATGGGGGCTTCACTCAATGAACCTTAGACATAGCATGTGCATTCATGGCATACTAAACAATACCCTTAATTTGACTACATATTGGAAAATACCTCTAAAAACAACATTATTTAACCCCCTACCAATATAAACTCAATACACCTTCCCAATTTAAACAACCCCTACTTTGACTAGATATTGTAGGTATCCATTTTTTAACTAACATTTTTTATACCCCTTTATATTTTTTCATTAACTTTGAGCTCCATTTTTTATACTTTCCAATATAAAAACCCTTTACCCCTTATTATATGATCAATATATTATGTCATGCTTTCCTCAATATATATCCCCTAATATGAATGCACGTGGTATGGTATTGCTCCCCTAGTGAATCCTCGGTGGAGATGGCCTGCCAGTCCTTTGACACACATCACATGCTTTGCAGTAAGATTTTGAATCTTGATGGAGGATTGGTCACCACAACCCTGCGCGTAAAATCTTCTACACAGTCACTGTCCCTGCATAATGTCCTCCCGCAACGCCCCCATGAGAATCCATGAGGATACTTTTCCTTTCAAACTCTGGTACATATCGTCACAATATCTCATTAGACCCCATTTTATACAAATGCTCGACAATGACAGAAAAATTTGTCACACGCACCACTAACTCCTTGCTCTGCTAGACGGTGTATCCTTCCGGGGCAGTTCCTGTCATTAGGAAGTGTATGATATCTTCAAAATGACCATCTGCGATGCGTACTGCAAATAACTATGCATTAGGCAATCCCTCCTCCAATTTAGTTGGCTCTTCCCCTGTTTCACTGTGCGACAGATGGTCTAGTCCCATGTTCAGTCGTTTAGGTTTCATAATAACATCAAAATCATACTCTTGGGACAATAACAACACCTGCAAATTCTCCCCCCCAACACAGACTTATGGACCAGGTATTTCAACACAAAATGATCCGTATACACCTTAAAATGGCCATCCAACAAATAGTGTCTAAACTTCTGGAGCGCGTATACCATGGCTAACCCTTCATGCTCAGTGGTGGAATAGTTCTTCTATACCTTGGATAACCTTCCATTGGCGAATGCTATAGGATGGTCCAAGTCTCCTCCGCTAGCCTATGTCAGTACTACTCCCAGTGCTATACATGACGCCAACATGTACATGAAACTCCTTCTTCCAATCCGGGAAGACTAAAATCAACGCAGTGACCATCTTTTCCTTCAATACATCCAAGATTTTCTTACAATCCTCGTTCCAACAGAATGTGACATCCTTTTTCAACAAATTCTCCATAGGCGCATGATCTGGGCATAGCCCTTGATAAACTTTCTGTAATATCCAGTATGCCCTAGGATAGTGCACAACTATTTCACACTCCAGGGTGCTTCTAAGTTAAGTATCAATTCGATCTTTGTGGGATCTACCATCAGTCCCTGTCTACAAACCACATGAACCAACAAGGTCCCAAAATAAACATAAGACATGCATTTCTTCAGATTGAGTGTGATCTGGTATCTTCAACAGGTATCTAGCATCAGGCGCAAACTTGTGACTTGGCGTTTCACTAGCCCAAACATATTCCAGTCATCAAAGTACACTTCCAGGAACTTATGAATAAATTCCTTGAACACAGCAACGATTATGCGCAAAAAAATTGCAAGCGCATTCTTCAATCCAAAAGGCATTACAGTGTACTGAAAACACCCCCACTCAATCGCGAACATTGTGTTGCTCCTATCCTCTGGCATGAATTTGATTTGATGGCACCTAGAGAACCCATCAGTGAAGGAATATGCCTCCTGGCCACCTACATTTTCCAACACTTCATCAGTGAATGAAGTCGGGAAAGGATCATGTACACAAGTGTCATTCAACTTCCTGAGATCTATTCATATCCTTATTTCATCCTTTTGCTTCTTTTCCTGTACCACCATTGGGATTACCCAATCAGATTCTTCTATGGGCTCAATAATGCCTGCTGTGAGCATCTTAGCTAGCTCTATGTAGACCTTCTCTTTATACTTCGAGTTGAGACGGTAAGGTCTTTGCTATACTGGCTTTGCAACAGGCTTCACCGTGATCTTCATAACACCTAGGTCCTCGATTATCCCTTTAAGATCCGTAAACTTGGTAGGGAATAAATCGTGGTATTCATGGAGCAATTCAATGACCTTATCCACTGTCACGTTGTTCCAGTAATCTCTAATCTTCACGAATTTGGGTTCTTCCTCTGTACCGATATTTACCTGTTTCATTTTCAGTGGCACGGTTATATCAGAATTCTCAATCTGCAGTCCTTCAACATCGCGGTGACCTTCTGTTTCAAGCATGTTAATTTTTTGTGGATCCTCATATTCTTCTTTAGTGGTCATGTTATAGCATTCCAACATGTCACTCAGCTGAGTAGTCCAATTGGGTTGACTCAGGTCCAAAGGATCCTACAGTATCCTAAAGATTGTTGCTTTTACTTCTTGTAGCACCTCGTCAATACAGTCAAACCTGTTTTCAAAGTTGAATGTCATTATGAATACATCGCGCATAATATCCCATTCACTTGTACCATGGAGGAGCTCTGTTTCTAAGTACCATTTCATCGGGATGACATCTAGGGTGTGACAAAATAAGTGCACCCATTCAGGTTGGGGCTTCTCTCCATAAGTCTGAGCCCATTTGGCCAAGTGCATGTGCGAATCATCCTACCCATCATATTTGTTTGTCATTCATACCTTTGTCTTCCCAAAGCATGTTCTCATCATCCTCCTACATTTGTGTGAATCATCAAAGCTGCCCTTGTGCATACCCCACCACCTTGTGGGCGTAGCGCACAGTGCCTAGTCCAAAGCCTAGAAGAGCTGCTTTTCTGGTATCTCCATCTCAAATGCATCCAAAAAGATATCTACATCATTCATGCCATCATAAGTGGGTAGATTTATTACCTCTAATGACGCACAGTGTAGCGACCAGGTCATCATGTTATAACTCAATGTGGCTACTTCATGTAACTGATTCTGCCAGTGCTCTAATTCTTCATCAGATTCTGAGGTGCAGGACCTCTTGCGATCCCTTGTAATTCATCCATCCATTGTTGGATTTACCCAATCTTGGTCTCGCATTGTTATCTTATAGATATAGTCCAGATCATCATCACCCTCATAATCATATACTAGTTTAATATAGCGCGATCCTTCAGCAGGATCTAGGGGTACTATTACACAGAGCGATTTCTTCTCAAAGATAATATTTTGGTTCTTTAAGTTGATTACCCCATTCATATCAGTAGCCCAATCAATTGCAAGGAGCACAGGGTAGGGGTTGTTATCATCCACAATTTCTATTACTTCAAAGTCAGCCAGTGCGCTTGTGCCTTCAATATCTACAATCACCCCTTGTAGCTACCCCATGGGGATGATCTTGTGCTGGATTTCCAGAATCGGAGACCATTGTAGTGCGGGTCTTCCCATCCATTCCCAAGTTTGCTTCGGTAGGATGTTCACATCTAAACCTAGGTCCAAAATAACCTGATCCATCTCATACTCTCCTATCTGTGTGGTAAACCTCATCTCTCGTCCTGTCCTTATTTTATGCTTACCAATCTTTCATACCACGCGCGGTTCACCCAGAGTGTTTCCGGTGCATCTATTTATAAGCTCCTGTAATCCTTTCACAGCCTTGCTATCACGCAACAACTTCATGCATGTCTCTTGGAAGGTTGTAAGAATAGAAGGGTCCATCTCTTGATCAAGCTTATCCTTTCTCCCTGAGGTGGAGGCCTCAGTGAAGCTCTTCTTTGCTTCCATTTATGTTTCATGTGCATGTTCCAAATCAACTTCAGCCTCCTTCCCTGGAGCTTTACAAACCCATGCGTTGTCTTTGGGTTGTTTCCCCTTATCATCTCATGTTGCAATTCCACTTTGGAGCACTATATTCACATTCGGATCCTCTTCGCAAGGCTCATACCTCATTATCTACAAATTCTGAGTCAATTGAGGTGGTAGTGCCCCTTTGTTGCATATCCTCGCTATCAACGTAGGATAGTCTTATGTCTCATGATCAAAAAGAGTGCAATATTTGTACGACAAATGCATTGGGTTAGTGCAATCATGGTCATAGTGTCTTGGTCCTCCACAATTGCAGCAGATTAGCTGTCCCCGACCTCTACCACGTCCTCCTCCGCCTCATCCTCGTCTGCGCCCCTGAAAGCCTATTCGCGCCATCCCTGTGCTCTAGTCAGGGGGCTGCATTTCTACCTAAACCCTATAGGCAGGTGTTCTATCCATCATCAATTCATAACATCTGTAGTTGAGCTTGTGATGCCCTACTGACCTACACAAATTGCAAAAGAATTGGTGTGGTGTTTGTACAAACTTTTGTAGCAAACGACAGTTATCCCTGACATGTTTTCTTGCTATCTGACATATAGCACACCTCAATGCAGGTCCCACGCTTGGCCCTGCTTGACCTTTTGGCCTCAAAGGCATCGATCCCCCTCCTGCCATGTAGTTTGCAAATACCAGGCAATGGTCTTTATCATGCCCCTAATCCTTGCATTTCAAGCACCATACCTCTTCGCACACCTCTGGTCAAACTGTCCTGTCCTGCTTCAAGCTTTGCATTTCGATGCAAAGATTTTGCAACTGCACATGGATCTACTAAACTCCCAGATTTAGATTTTGCATCGGTATTTCGTGTAGTCTCATCGAAATCTCCAAGGCCTTTGCCTGAGTTGTTACCTTCTATTGTGACATCGCAACCCTTAGGTGTGGCAGGAGCGAAGCCATGAACCATTCATAGTGTTGTCCATCTATTAAGTTCATATTAGCTTCATGGATTTTACACTTCAACCTATGATTTAATTCCCATGGTGTCTCTCCTAGTTTCATCACAATTTCCTTGAACCCCACAATTGACTTTCCCTCAGACTTAGGCCTACTGAATTCTTTATTCAGCAGTCTGGATGTTTGCCACTCCAGCGTTTGGGTTATCGTTAGAGTATTTAATGTACCAGGTTAGCGCGCAATCCTACATAGCACTAACGAGTGTCGCCTTCTTCATGTTATCATTTGTAACACCTTGAGATTCCGATACAGCTTTCAAGATGAAACATAATTCGTCTGGGTCCACATTTCCCAAGCCCTTAAACAAAGGCAGCTTTACTGAATGTGCCATACTGAACTGCGGTGGAGGTGGTGGTGGTATGGGTGAAGTCACAGGTGATGGTGGTGAAGTTGGAGGTGGTGTGGGTGGAGGTGGTAGTCGTGAGAATCCTTGTCTTATTAGCTGAATAACACTTTGCGGAGAAGCTTGCGCTACTCCCTCTTTGTCATGCAATGGAGGTGAAATCAATGGACTATATTCGGGACCCTTTCTTCCTTTGTTCCTATAAGTTTTTCCGCTTCTCGTAGCTCTGAACATCAAGGTAGCTGCATAACCCATTTTTCGCATAATAACATCTTAATCTAGGCATTCAAAGACTTCAAGTACTTACCTCACGGTCCTTTGAAAAGGTGCCACTCTGCCTCGCTATAGCTGACTGAGGTATCGACCACAAATTCAGTCACAAATCCTCATATTATGTGATCGAGATAATGATTGATAGTGCGGGTGATCTTATCCTTAGAGGCTTCTAGTATCTGAACTAACTTCGGGGTCCAAACAATAGGACCATCAAGTCTCCACCTTCCTTGGCTATTTGCTAGCTTCGCGATCGACTCGTATAGCTCAACAGGAAAGGAATAGAAAAAGAGCTCATGGATTTCTGTATATAGGTACTTGTCCAGCCACTGTTCCTTTGTTAGTTGCGGATTTCTGTTCTCCTGTGTCGCGAATTTGTGGATCTCTTCCTTAGTTGGATTCCAACGATATGACATCACACATCTCTTATGCAGATTCTGGTCCCGACAACGGAACAATTTGTTGGCTTGGTGGGGCCTGACATAGGTTCAATGTTAGTTAGCCAAAGAAATCCCTACACTACTAGCCCTTTGGGCATCAGATCGTGGAGTGCGGACTAAAGTCTCACCCAAAGTAGTATGGGGCAATGCTGGAACCAAGTTTCTGCACCCTGAGATGGTTTTGATGTTGGTTTATTCCTTCTATTACTGCTTTCATGCAGGTCATAGATTTCTAGGGCTCTATTGGACTAGCCCTTTATTCCACCCTTTAGTACCTCTGCGAAGTAGTATGATCGACCTTCGCGCAACCCTAATCTGCGGTTCAAGTACTTTCGCGCTTCTAGGGTGGTGTATCATGCAAATTCCTAAACTAGCTTAAGTATCTTACTTATCTTATTAAATAATCGCAGTTAGCGTCGCATACAATATATCCTTACTTGCGTTCAATTATCCAACGTAATTACATAAATTCGCACATCATATAAACATTATAAATGAAATCCATACACAATATGACAAGATGCATTAATAGGAAACAAAGACACAAAATTTGTAAAATGCTTCTCTTTATTGATATCTTTAGACAATTATAGACTTTATCCGCCCTACGCACATAGCTGCAGGGGTCTGCGCACTCAGCTGCGGAATTCTACCCTAGGCCTTTGCGCACTCAGCTACAAAGCCTCTACCTACTCTACGACCCAAAACTTAGACTTCTTTCCCTATCACTCAAGACTCTTCTTACTTCCCTTCATCGATCTAAACTACTTAGAGCTTACTTACTTAGCTCTTTTTATACAATCCCATGGTCCGCGGACCATGGGTAGATATTTTACAACCGACTTTACTTTAAAAAATAAGCGCAGACAACCCTTTATGACTCATGACACCTCCACGCTCTGCGACCACAAAATGTGGAGTCTTTACAACTTTATTACAAAATTCGACCCAAACATGGGCTTTTAGCCCCAAAATTGTCCTTGGGGGATCCCTTTCCCAACAAAGAGATTTATGGAATAAATCATGAGAGATTTAGGGAATAAATCACGAGAGCTTTATGGATTTAAAAAAATATACTGTTATTTTAACTTTTTATTTAATCATTGTAAGCCTACGAGAGAAGCTAATGGGCAAATGAATGTGAAATGAGGTCAAGAGAGGAAAAGATACTTTTATAATTGTTATATCATTGTATGGACATGATTTTATTAATGAGAAATTTTTTCATTATGTTCACAAATTGTCTATGTGTTTAATATGATTATAAATAATATTATGGTTAGTTGGGTTTTGACCATATGTTTATTAAATAATATGTTGTGTGAATGAATTTTGTAGGAAAACTAAAATTTTCCTGCTTCCGGAAGCCGCTAAACCTTCAATTTGTTTCACAAGCCTTGTTTTTGTTAGATAATTGTTAAGGTGTTCTCATGCAAGTTTTTTTTTGTAACCAACAATATTCAAAGGGTAGAAAACTTATTTTTTGGCTTCATTTTACCTCATGACTACTATTCACTTTATTGTTTGAGAGAATAATTGCTTATAACTCTTCAAGATAGAATTTATTAAAATCTCAACATAAGATGAACATGTGATTGTATTATTTTACTCTTTTGTTGAGGCATTTTTATAGTTAGTCTTGTTGGGTTCATCTTTTTAATTTGGGCTTTTCTTTCACGTTTCCTTATTTGAAATTTTTGGAGTATGTTGATTTCTTCTTTTGTTTTAGTTTAGATTTATTTTCCCTTATGTTGTTGGTTATGGATTCATTTTGTTGATATTACCAAGATTTACGTAAAAGGGGTTTTCTTACCCAACATTCGTTGGAAGACATGAGAAATTTTTTCTCTGTCAATTTCATGGGTTTCATTTACCTTAAAGGGATATCATTATGGAATTCTAAACCCTATTTCCTTAAATATTTTCCATGGAAGAACATGCATCATTTCTAAGTTATGTATTTCAACTTTTCAAGGAAATAATTGACCTTGAGTTTAACTCAATGAATCCCTCCCATCCCTCCACTTTATTAAAGCCTTTGAATTGATAGTTGCGGGGAAATAATATAGAGTCAACCTAATGGAAGTATTATATCCCTTTTCTTAAGTCTCTTTTTCCATCCCACATCTTTCACTTAGCTGCATCATAAACTTAGCTCGCAAATGTGCTTATCAAAAAGGTGATCAAAAGGGGAACCATGTGAAGTACAAGTAAACCCGTTGGGGCTATGGATGCTCGTTGGCAGTAGGGAATTTATTTTATGGCTTAAAATACAAATTCATCGAGGTATTGACCAGGTTCGCTGAGAGCGAAGAAATTTCAGAGGCCATTCATATCGATGGATATATGATTTTATCTAAAACTCCCTATCTATACTTTCTTCTATAACTCATATGAGGTAATCTTAAAAATGAAATATTCCCCAAAATTTGGATTCATGGTTTTAGACTCAGACTACTTCAAGTACTTATATTTTTGAACTTATATTGCTTGAATCACTAATGTGGGACCTGTGGGAAATGTTTTACTGTTTGAAAACTTAATATAATTCATCATTTTAACTTTTTGGTAAATTTAAACTCATTACCTTTAACCAAATATAGTTTGTTCTTCCTCGTGTGTCACCATTGTTGTGGTAAAATCACAACCCCCCTATTTTTAATTTATTATCTTCATAATAATAATGGGGACCCTATACACAAATTATAGTCACATCGCCCTTTAATGCTTTCTTTTGGTTAATCGTGTGACATTTCTACGAGATTTTTGTTTTATTTAGATTTCCACTCTGATTGCTTCATTGCGTTCGATTCCTCTAGCTTTAATTGGTTCTCATTTTATCTCATTTAGACTTACAATTTGCAAATGACTCTCATTCAAAGTTTAGGTGATTTTTACCGCCTAGGCTAAGAATCTACAAAATGTATAATATTTTAATCTTTGTAAATTAATTAATTTTTATATGTAAATATTGATTTTTTATTAATTATTATTTTATTTCTAATTGTCCTATAGAACCACCGCAATCAAGATTGTATAACAATTAAAAACTATATAACAATTTGGATTAAAATAATTCAAAATATTTAAAAATAAAATAAAAAATATTTTCCAAGGTCTCAGAAGTTTATTTTACTTGCGATTTTAAAAGATTATGAGATCTGGGAACCCGATACTCATTAATAAAGTGGTTGCAGTTTTTGTTTAACATTCCAATGAAGTGGTTGTAGTTAATTAGGAGGGAGGTCCTACTCCCATGTGGAGCTCACCTCGGACCTTAATCCTCTCTCTCTCCCGACACTTTGGCTCATCTTTTTACCTGAATCCCTTTCCTTATGTCTCCTGAGATACCCCACCTCCGACATTATTCATCCCCTCACCTCCTTATCGCTCCACTCCTTCTCAGCTCCTCGGATTTGTAACACCCTCCTCCCACATCTACCTAAGTAACCGACCAAGCAGGGTAAGCATGTGATAAGAGGCTACTATGATCTAATTCAACCTCCTAGGTCACCTTAAGGAAGTGGAACCGACAAAACAGAACCAAAATCATCATCCACACATCCTACAGAACCTTTATGAGCTACCCCACCTTTCCGGGTGACCAACCCCTATGGAAACTCAGTATTTTTAGGACCTAGAGCCCTAGTCGTTCCCTTGCCAAGCCTTCCAAGTGACTGAGGGTCCTAGTTTCTCCCATGAGCTTTCCTAAGTGTGACTATAACCTTTTTCCGCCAGTGCCATGCTAGTCACCACATGATTTAAGCCTAAATTCTAGGGCTAGGACCTGGTCACTGCCCATAAATTCATGGAATTTACAGAAATGAAAATAAACATAGAGACAATGATGCCAATTCAGATTCTTGGAAAAAGAATTGAATGGCTCTCTACTACACATGGCCGAAATTTCATCAAACATGTCACAAATATGCATCCCAATTCATAATAATATATTTGAGCATAGTGTTCTTATACTATCTTATAATAGCTAAGAAGAATTGATGCCTTATAAGATTAGCTACATTACCATCCATTAGGTTATATATTCATTGTTCATTCATTGATCAGCCAAAACATGATGAGAGACATACATTTTCACTATCATAAAATATATTTATAACTAGCATATAAAGAACATAAATAATGAGGATACTATAGCCATAAATTCCACATATATCCCAATACTTTTACACAAAAAATATCAAGGAAAGGAACTCTTATTAATGAATGAAAAAGCCAAACCGGTATGGGACTACCACGTTCTACTCGACCATATATTGTATAAGTCAAATCTCTCTTCAGCCAATCACCCCCGTGCCATATCCCAAGCATGAATGTGGGCCTCAAACCAAAAGAACCACCAGGGCTTCCCCAAGTATTAACGGTGCTAGTCTTGCCAACATTCAAGGGGATCTCCCCATTAAGAAGTCCCAACTATACCTCAGATTGTTTGGAGTAGGAGTCCCAATAGTGGGTGGTAATGTACTGCCTTGACTGCGGTAGCGCGTAGAGATAAGTATGATTACTTTGGTCGGAAGCAAGTGTTTGACCTTGCAATGAGTCAAGTGAGATGCATGGGGGCTCTAACACACACAGGGGAAAAGGAAGTGTGCTCATTAGAAGCCTGTAATAGTACATAGACTGAAACAAACACACAAGCGGAATGACATCACAAGATGAAATGCGAAATAGTCCATAAAACAAAGTGGTGAGTTAATCCAACAACAAACCTTCAACCAGATTCATACAATTACATACAAAATAGTTCATAAGAAATGTGTAAGTTAAACAACATACATTTCTAAAGAAAACATAATATTCCAACTACAATAGCAAAATATGCATGAAAATGTGTTGGCTCAACTATTAATATTATAAGTGAAACTTCTATCCATACATACACCATTGACAACCACTAGCCCCAATAGTGGAACATTACAGTCAATAACACCTGCTCCTCCAAATAAGTATACTCGCTCTACGATATGGAGAAGCCAAGGCTCGTCACAATACTCCTAAGCTTTCTCTAAGCCTAAACCTAGCCAAAATATTGGCTCCCAAAAGCTTGTTCTATGAGTTATGAGGTTCTATGTATAACAATGGGTGGGGTGACCCTTCACATTCCCCTTTGTGAATCTTTGACTACCCTCACGACTCTTCAACTTCTTCATAAATAACTCATTACATTACACAGTGACTGTTCACATTACACTAATGACACTTGGAATTTCACTTACAACATATTTACAAACAATATACATTTTCCACATGTACCCATGTCAGAAAAAACAGGCTAGAGAAAACCTAACAAGACAATACACTATGACTCTAAAGTTTGGGGAAAGACCAACTCGGAAACCTCCACTTGATGCTTCTCAGTCACATACTGATGCCAAGCTTCGTACTGCATGATGGTGTCTCCAAATTACTTGATGGTGTCTTTCTAATAGTAGGACTCTTGCCTCCATAGCTTCCAGGTATATGGTCTTGGAACCTATGTCCAACTCATACTGAAGAATATGTAGCATGGTGTTGACCATGACAAGACCACCAATATACTTCTGCATGTTATGTGCACTCAACTCCAAGTCATCCATGGTGGCCTCTTGCCTTAGCTGCTCCATGCACTCATTGATCTCTAGTCGTACTTGGTTCTTTTGTTTAGCTTCGCTGAGGGAATTGATTGATGGAATCCTGTGTGTTCTCACCATGACATCTAAGATCTTGTAAAACCGTGCATATGAAGCCTGTATGCTGTTGATGAACAGGGCGATTTTATCATAGTTCTAGATCAACATCCAAACCTTTTCTTTCTCTAGATCTGCTAGTGGCTTCATCATATTTGGGAAGTGAAGCAGGGCCCCTTTGTACTGCATTGTCCACTCTTGTACATGGGTGATGGCAACATGTATGTTCCTAAGAATTTGAACAAACTCCTTACTTCGTTACTACAAGCCATGCACATGGAAAACTTCTTTGTGCATGGTGACAAATTCATCATAGAGTTTCCACATTGTCATCTCAAGTGTTGATACTACAATGAGTATCACTTTCCTCATCTCTGCCATTGCGGAAATTTCCTCTACTTTCTATATTGTTCAACCTCTTGCCTGGCTTCCTATAAGTTCTTTGTCAATTGTTCATTCTTGACCAACAAGTACTTGACATTGGAGCTTTCTTCTCTAGAATAGGCCAAGGTGGCTTCAGTAAGGGATGATGGATGCTTCCTGGTGTTTGGAACTATCACCCTTTTCTTCATGAATGCAGGTGATGTCTGATCATCCAGAAAGTGCTTCCTTCATGTTTGTACAATCATCTTCTGCAACTCATCAAATGACAGATTGTACACATCCATGACTGGATCATCATCAAGGAGGATAATATCTCCTTGTTCGCTCAAGACTGGTTCTCACAGTAGAGGTTGCGGAGACTGAGAGGTGGCCTCAGGTTCTCTCGGCATGAGGTCAATGTATGCATTCCATGGCTCTTACTCTAACTCCATGTCCATCTACTCAATCCACTACTAAACCTGCTAAGCCATTTCCTGATCTTGTATTTGTTCACTATCTACCTCAACTTCCGGTTGTTTTGAATCCTCAACTTGTATGGGAATTGTTTTCTCTATTATTACACCTTGCCTTTATTATTGTCTTTCTCTTCTTCTCAGCTCTTGTTCCTCATTCAGCTGTTCCTCGTCTTGCGCAACTTCAGTTCTTCTACTTACAAGCTCTGCTTTTTATCTTCCTTCACTTTACTATCAGTAGCCTCTGCTTCCTTTTGCTTTTGCTTCCAAATATGCCTGCATGAAGATTGAATGCAGTTTTACTTTGCAACTTTGTTCTCTCTGTATTATGTCAAAAATTTCCTCTTTCCGTGATCTTGTACTAGATTGTTGCATTCTGCTACTGCTACTGTACTTGCTACCATGTTAGTGTCGACTCCTTTTCTATGGACAGTTGAGTGTCTACATATATTGGAAAGTTATTTGGCACTTTCTCAACTGCTTCCTCAGTCCTGCTTCTAGTGGTCTCACATTAAGCAATCCTCTTTGGTGCCATGGTACAATGACTATTGGAGAGAAGTGCTTCACAGATGCGGTACCTATGGGACAGAAAGGGCACTCATGGAAAGCAAAAATTAGCTCTTAAAAATCTAACTTCACTGCATGATCAAGAAGCAATCAGGGCATATGATGAGAGGGATTGTGTAATTTTCACTGACAGGGGTGACTGAATGGATATGGAGACTGCACACTACATAGTCCCAACAATCAGTGTGAAAGCTTGATGTCTGGAACTGCATAATGCACACTTCAGTCTGGGCCAAGGCTTGGGAGAGACTGCACATTGCATAGTCTTAGTGACCAAGCTGGGAAATTGACTCCTGGAACTTCCCTGTGCATAGTTGAAGCCAGGCTAGGACCACCTATGCCCAATTCTAGAAGCCAAGGTAGAGGCTGTGAGCTACTAGAATGTTCAGTGCATGTAAGTGAATGTGTGATCCGGGCAAGGGGAACCCATATCTACCCAAGGGGAGTCTGAAAACAAGAAGATTTGAAGGATGGTGTAATTATTAGTGCAAATCTAACAAAGTGATGATGCATGCAAGTGAAATAAGTGCATAAATCAATCAAACTGAAGGAAAACAAAGCATGTGAAGAGATTCACTACAACAACCACTGTTAGTGAAAAAATGAAAAAACACATAAGACACTTGGGAAAGGCTATGGGGACTACGGGGGTGAATGAATGGATATGGGGATTGTGCACTACATGGTCCCAACAGTTAGTGTGGAAGCTTGATGATTGGAATTACGCAATGCACAATTTAGTCTGGGCCAAGGCCTGTGCGCAGTCTTAGTGAACAAGATGGGAGAATGGCTCCTGGAACTTCCCTGTGCATAGTTGTATCTAGGCCAAGACAACCTATGCCTAATTCCATAAGTCAAGGCAGAGGCCTTAAGCTTCCAGAATGCATAGTGCATTCAAGTGAATGTGAGATTCGGGTAAGGGGAGCCTAGATATTCCCAAGGGGAGTCTAAAAACAAGCAGTTCTGAAGGATGGTGCAATGCTTAGTGAAGATCTGACTGAGTGATGATGCATGCATGTGAAACAAGTGTAGGAATCAATCAAACTGAAGGAAAACAAGGCATGTGAAGAGAATCGCCACAACGATGATCGTTAGTGAAAAAATGTGAAAACACAAACGACACTTGGGAAAGGAAATCTAAAACTTGAAACAACACTTCTATAAGCTAAAAAAAACTTAAAATTCCAACAGTCATTCAAAGAAACAAGTGAAACAAAACTCTCACAAGATAAACAAAAAAAGTGAAAGAAAAAGTGACAAAAGATGAGAAAAGCAAAACTGAACTAGAATTTCAGGAGAAGTGTCCATGCATTACCCGGAGAGATTGCGTAGTTATGGTGAGGAATGGGAAACTCTCTAGCTCATGCATCAGGCAACTACTGAGGGAAAGTTTCAGCGAAATTTCTAGGCAGAGTGGCCCTCACCGCCTCTCATGATCTACACAGTTTCTCAGCTGAAGGCTGGCTGTCAGCTAGTTCTGTGCATTTATGGAGCTGAGGGCTCACTGCTGGATTGGACTCCATAATTCCCATGAGAAAGGTTGGTTTCCCTCAAGGATTGTACAGTTCACTAAGGCAATCCTAGAATTGGGTTGAATCCAAGTCAAGATATTGACTTGTGGGTTAAATAATAAATTAAGTAAGAAAACACAATCCAAAATGAAAAAGATAAAACTTAATCAAAGCACAAGTACATGGGTCAGTGCGAGATAAGCTAATATGATTTAGGAGGGAGGCTCCAAAATGAAGCATAGGCAAAATTTTGGAGGGTGGATGTAGCCGCTACAACATTGACAACGCACTAGTAGAACTCCAACTCTTTGTATGGACCTTGTCTCGTGTAAAGTGAGTCTAACTCTTCCAGAAATATTGTTTAATTCTTTGATCGTCGTAGCTTCTTCATTAGATTAAGTTAAATATGTAGCCCCTACCATTATATTTATCATCAACACACATACCAAGCCAATTCATGATTATTTCAATTGGCAATGAGGGGTATATTGATGCATAAGTAATATAGACTATCAGAGTTTTAGTTTCATCTTTGGTGTTGCTTTGCTGCCAATAGGCTTGGACAATACACCGACAGAGTCACTTCAGGAATACAAGCATCGCTCCACTATCAGCGAGCCTAGGTAGTACCACGAAGGCGTTTCTTGCTTCACTTCTCTACACAGAAAGCCTTTCTCTTCTTTCACCTTTATTTTATTTTTTTCATTTCATTTTCATTTTCAAAGAACTGTGCATAGGCACTTATTTATTTCATGAGGCAGAAGAGGGATCCCAACTTATTGAGAGCAGAAGAGGTTGTCCCTTCAGAGAAGGATGTTTATATATACCTATGACATACTTGTTAAGGTTTCCCCCCTCGACCTTATTCTACCTGACTAAGTTGACAAGGGTTACCCGAATATAGAAAATCGATTAGAGTCGATGGTACTAGTTAAGAGTGCAAGCGTCCTGGTTTCACCAAGACTCACTCTGAAAGGAACGTATTTTCCATCAGGGTATCATCAACTGAAATAAATGAAAGATCATCATAAAGAAAGGGAATAGAAAGATAACCAAATGTTTATATTTGTACAAGTCCTCTTTTATTTCACCGTGTTTGTCTCAAGAAGCCAAACAGGGTTTCATGTGGAAACTAATCCTGCTGGTTCATAAAACAAAAAAAAAGAAAAGGAAAGAAGGAAAATAGAGTAAGAAAACAAAGTAGAAAGAAAACACTACTCCTACTCCTAAGATAAGAAGAGCATGGGCCAACTCACATGAAGTGATATTTCCAATGCAACTACCAGCGCATTGGTTGACCCCTATAGGTGATGGCATCACTAACAAGAAAGATATTCAAGCCAACCAATAAAAAATAAATATAAATAAATGCAAACCAAAACATTTGAAGTTTGAATGCATCTATAGAAAAGAGATGATTGAAATCGCATGAAAGGAACCCTGCAAACGTATCATGGTGTTGTGTCACATTGGGCATGGACGAAAAGGATGTACACTCTTTCTAATGTGACAAACGAGTAAACATGAATAAGGAAGAAAAATTTCATTTCACAATAGTGCTTGCTACATATGAATCCTCCAATGCATGAGTGATAGGATTATGAGATTCTGGTGGAGGATGTGGAAACTACGAACTAAATTGATTTTCAATTTGAACAAGAGAGTGATGAGAAGCCTGGGTAGGTTCAACATATTTATGATCAAAAGTGGAACTGACCTCAAGGCTTCGAAATACTGACATAACCATTACCTCGGGCTAAAGTGCCTCGACAACTTGAGGGGTTTCTACTTCATTAGAAGATGGATCATCAAATACCAGTGGCTTAGAAAGATAAATAGTAGGTGAATAAAAATCATGATCAAATGAATGAGTGAAATGATCACAACGACCACGATCAGAAAATTCAAGATGGACATTGACATCCTCATGATCTAATGAATCATACAGAGGGGTTGACAAGAAACAAAAATTTTCACCCTCTGAATTTCCAAAAATGAAATATGAGAGGTCAAGTGGATTTGGGAAGAAAGATTTGTCCTCTCTATAATCAAATGACAAACTAACTTCCTTTGCATCCTGTGAATGATATGAAGTGGAAACATTTGGGGATATATTTTCACAAGAAGAATTAGAAATGGCAGAATCACAGAAGATGTCAGGATAAATAGGACGAGGTTCAGATAGAAGGAGGTCATCCTTCACTGTAACTTCTTGTTCATATTCCCACACATACTCATGAAAAATGATAACACAGGTTTTCTGCCCAACAACAACTTTGTCCATAACTTGATCCTCGTGAACATCACAGGTGGAATCGAGAACAGATGAAGACAACACATTAAAATATGGAGGATCAAAGGGACTAGTGGATGGAGGTCGAGAGGATGAGTCCACGTGACAACCATTAGGTTTGAAATCCAAATCTGCATAGAAATCCAAAGTAGGTGGGGTGGGAAGAGGTGATAGTTCAATAGGTAGGTTCAAAACTTCTCCCACCTCGTCCTACAGAGCTAGATCTATTTGATGAGAAGAGGACAGAGGGTCACTTGTGACAGCAACCTTGTCCATTTCAGATTTAGAAGCTCTAACATCGAGGTCTATTAGGAGAGGTTCGAAATATCCTAATTCATGTGGATTTTTCGAGATGTGAACAAGACACTGAAATATTTTAGTTAGAAATTTGCAGTCAAATTCGTCTTCTAGAAATTAAAAATAGTAATGGTGTAAGCCTTCATAAAAGTGTGCAATATATTCGTCAGGTGTTTTTTGTAATTTTAAGATTTTGTGATTAAGTGCTTTACTATCATAAAATAATAAAGGACGACCTAACTCTCTGAACATGTGGTTGAAAGAGTGTATAGAGGTTGGGGGAAATGTGAGGTACCATTACTTAATGCACTCTTCGAATGTGTAAGAAAAAAACCCACAGGAAATGTTGTCCAAGGGGACTTCATTCCTGTCACATAAACTAAAAAAGGAAATTCCGTGAGTTAACAGGGATGTTCAATTTCCACCATCATATTAAAATCATGACAAGTCATCGATGACATTCGCTGACACATCGAAATCATGAGTGTGAGAAAAACATGCCGGGGTTGAGATTGTGGTGTAAGTCACGAATGATGTGTAGAGATTCAAAACAAACTTTGAGGGCTCATCTTGTCATCTAGCCCTCCTATCGCCAGAACTGTTGATGGTGATGGACCTGCCAACATTCAAGGGGATGTCCCTTGTAAGAATTCCCAACTAGACGTCAGACCGTTTGGAGTAGGAGTTCTAGCAGTGGGTGCTAATGTAGTGCCTTGACCATGGTAGCAAGTAGAGATAAGTATGATGACTTTGGTCGGAAGCAAGTGTTTGACCTTGTAGTGAGTTAAGTGAGATGCATGGGGGTTCTAACACACGTAGGGAAAAAGGAAGTGTGTCCCCTAGAATCCTATAATAGTATGCAACCTGAAAGGAAGACATGAGCGGAATGATATCAGAAGTTGAAATGTAGAATAATCCACAAACAAAGTGACGGGTTAATCCAACAACACACCTTCAACCAGATTCATACAATTGCATGCAAAATAGTTCATAAGAAAATGCGTAAGTTAAACAACATACATTTCTAAAGCAACCATAATATTCCAACTACAATAACAACATATGCATGAAAACACATTGGCTCAGTTATTATTATTATAAATGAAAGTTCCATCCATACATACACCATTGACAACCACTAGCCCCAATAGTGGAAAATTACAATCAAGAACACCTACTCCTCCAAAGAAGTATACTTGCTCTACGCTGTGGAGAATCCAAGGATCGTGAGAATGCTCCCAAGCCTTCTTTAAGCCCAAGCCTAGCCAAAATATTGGCTCCCAAAATCTTGTTCTATGAGTTATGAGGTTCTATTTCTAACAAAGGGTGGGGTGACCCCTGACATTCCCCTTTGTGACTCTTTGACTACCATCATGACTCTTCAAATTCTTTACAAATAACTCATTAAATTACATAATTACTGTTCACATTCCATTAATGACACTTAGTATTTCATTTAAACATATTTACAAATCATATACATTTTCCACATGTACCCATGTGAGACAAAATAGGCTAGAGATAGCCTAACAATGCAACACACTATGACTTTGAAGGTTGGGGAAAGACCAACTCAACAACCTCCACTTGATGCTTCTCGATCACATACTGATGCTAAGCTTAGTACTATGTGATGATGTACCCAAAATGCTTGATGGTGTCTTTCTGATAATGGACTCTTGCCTCCATAGCTTCCAGGTATATGGTCTTCGAACTTATGTCCAACTCATCCTGAAGCATATGCAAAATGGTGTTGACCATGATAGGACCACCAATATACGTCTGCATGTTATGTGTGTTTAGCTCCAAGTCATCCTTGGTGGCCTCTCGCCTTAGCTGCTCCATGTACTCATCGATCTCTAGTTGGACTTGGTTCTTGTGTTTAGCTTTGGTGAGGGAACTGATTGACGAGATCCTCTGCGTTCTCCCCATGACATCCAAGCTCTTGTACAACCATGCATATGAAGCCTGTATGCTGCTGACGAATGAGGCAAGTGAAGTAGGGCCCCTTTATAATGCATTGTCCACTCTTGCACATGGGGGATCGCAGCATGTATGTTCCTAAGGATTTGACCAAAATCCTTGCTCCGATGATGCAAGTCGTGCACATACATAACTTCTTTGTGCACGGTGAAAAATTCATCATAGAGTTTCTGCATGGTGGTCTCAAGTGTTGATAATACATCGAGTCACTTTCCTCATCTATGCCATTGCAAAAACTATGCTCTGCTCTTGAGATTGTTCTGCCTCTATCCTGGCTACCTGTAAGTTATTTCTCAGTTGTTCATTCTTGGCCAACAAGTACTTGACATTGAAGCTTGTTGCTCTGACATAGACCAAGGTGTTTTCTGTAAGGGCGGTTGGATGCTTCCAGTGTCTAGCACTACCACCCTTTCCTTCATGAATGTAGGCGATGTGTGATCATTCGAAAAGTGCTTCCTTTTCTCCTGTAAAATATTCTTTTGCAACTCGTCAAGTTATAGATTGCACACATCCATGAACAAATCATCATGAAGGAGGATAACATCTCCTTATTCTCTCGGGACTAGTTCTCACACTAGAGGTGGCAAAGAATGAGAGGTGGCCTCGAGTGCTCTCGATATGAGATCAGTGTCTTCATTCCATGGCTCCTTCTCTAACCCCATGTCCATCTTCTCAACCAACTTCTCAACTTGCTGAGCCATTTACCAATCCTACATCTGTTCACTATTTACCTCAGCTGCTCACTGTTATGACTCCTCAACATGAATGGGTGTTCTTTTCTCTGTCATTGGTCCTTGACTTTCTTCTTCCTCCTATTTCTAATTTTCTTCTCTTTCTCTCTTTCTCAGCTCTTGTTCCTCCATAAACTTCTTCTCCGTCTCCTGCAACTTCAGTTTTTCTACCTGCAAGTTTTAATTTTTCTCTTCCTCTGCTTTGTTGTTGGTGTCCTCTGCTTGCTTTTGCTTCTACTGCCAAAGCTGCTTGCATGAAGATTGAATGCACTTTTACTCTGCAAATTTGTTCTCCTTGTATTATGTCAACAAATTCCTGTTTCCCTGATCTTGTAATGGATTTCTCCCTTCCACTACTGCTATTGTACTTGCTGCGATGTTATTGTCACCTCCTTTTCTATGGATAGTTGAGTGTCTGCATATATTAGCAAGTTAACTAGCACTTTCTCAACTGCTTCCATAATACTGCTTCGAGTGGTCTGTCTTGAAGCTACCCTCTTTGGTTCCATGGTACAATGACTTTTGGAGAGAAGTTCTTCACGAATGTGGTACCTGTGGGACATAAAGGGCACTCATGATAAACAAACATTAGGTCTTACAAATATAACTTCATAGCATGATCAAATAGCAATCAGGGCATATGATGAGAGGGATTGCTAGATTTTGACTGACAGGGGTGACTAACTAACTATGGGGATTGCACACTGCATAGTCCAAAGAGTTAGTGTGGAGGCTTGATGACTCGAACTACGTAATGTGCAGTTCAGTCCAGGCCAAGGCCTGAGAGAGACTGCACATTGCGCAGTCTCAGTGAGCAAGCTGAGAGACTGGCACTTGGAACTACGAAATGCATAGTTGGATCCAGGCTAGGATAGCCTCTGCGCAATTCCAGAAGCCAAGGTAGAGGCCTTGAGCTACCATATTGCATAATGCATGCAAGTGAATGTGAGATCGGGTAAAGGCGAGCCTAGATCTGCCCAAGGGGGTGTGAAAACAAGCCGATATGAAGGATGGTGTAATTCTTAGTGAAAATATGGCTGAGTGATGATGTATGCATGTGAAACAAGTGCATGAATCAATCAAACTAAAGGAAAATGAAGCATGTGAAGAGAGTCACCGCAACGACAACCGTTAGTGAAAAAATGGGAAATCACATATGACACTTAGGAAAGGCAATCTAAAACTTGAAAAAATATTTCTACAAGCTAAAACAAGTTAAAACACAAGTACTCATTCAAAGAAACAAGTGAAACAACACTCTCAAAAGATAAACAACAAAAAGAGGCAAAAAAGTGGCAAAAGATGAGAAAAACAAAACTCACCTAGAATTTCAGGAGAAGATGTCATGCATTATCCAGAGAGATTTTGCAGTTCTGGGGAGGAATGGGCAACTCTCTAGCTCATGCATCAGACAACTATTGAGGTCAATCTTCTGCACAATTTCTAGGTAGAGTGGCCTTGGCTTCCTCTCATGCTCTACGCAGTTTCCCAGTTGAAGGTTAACTGTCAGCTGGTTCTACGTAATTTTGGAGCTGAGGGCTCACTGCTAGCTTGGACTGCACAATTATCAAGAGTAGGGATGGTTTCCCTCAAGGATTTTGCATTTCATTAAGGAAAGCCTGGAATCAAGTTGAAACCAAGTCAAGAGATTGACTTGTGGGTTAGACAATAAACCAAGTAAGAAAACAAAAGCCAAAATGCAAAAGATAAAGCTCAATCAAAGCAAAAGTACCTGGGTCAGTGTGAGATAAGATATCGTGATTTAGGAGAGAGGCTCCAAAATGAAGCATAGAAAAAATTTTGGAGGGTGATTGTAGGCACTACAAAATTGGCGATGCATTGGTAGAACACCAACTCTTTGTATGGTCATTGTCTCATGTAAAGTGATTCTATCTCTTTCGGAAGTATTGTTCGATTGTTTGACCATCATGGCTTCTTCACTAGGTTGAGTTAAATATGTAGTCCCTACCAATCTCTTTATCGACAACACACATACCAAGACAAGTCAATTGTGTTATTCTAGTTGGGGATGAGGGGTATATTGATGCACAAGAAATATAGACTCTCAGAGTTTTATTTTCATCTTTGGTCTCACTCCACTGCCAGTAGGCCTAGACAGTACTCGGACATACACTTCAAGAACATAAGAATCGCTCCACTACTAGTGAGCCTGGAGAGTACCCTAGGAAAGTTGATTTCTTCACCTCTCTAAGCAAGAATCCTTTCTCTTCTTTCACCTTTATTTTATTTTTTTCATTTCATTTTTCATTTTTAAAGAAATGTGCATAGGCACTTATTTATTTCATGAGGCAGAAGAGGGATCCCGACTTATTGAGAGTAGAAGAGGTTGTCCCTTGAAAGAAGGATGTTTATATGTACCTTTGACATACTTGTTAAGGTTTCCCCCTTCATATTACTTTACTTGTCTGAGTTGAAAAGGTTAATCAAATATAGAAAACCGATTAGAGTTGGTGGTATTAGTTAAGAGTGTAAGCGTCGTGATTTCACCAAGACTCACTTTGAAAGGAACACAATTTCCATTATGGTGTCATCGATTGAAAGAAACAAAATATCATCATAAAGAGAGGGAATAGACAAAAAACCAAATGTTTAAAGTTGTATAAGTCCTCTTGTATTTCACTCTACTTGTCTCAAGAATCCAAACATGGTTTCATGAGAAGACTAATCCTACAGGTGCATAAAACAACAAACAAGCAAAGGAAAGAAAGAAAATAGAGTAAGCGAACAAAATAGAAAGAAAGAACTACTCCTTCTCTTAAGATAAGAAGAGCATGGGCCAACTCACATGAAGTGATATTTCCAATGCAGCCACTAGCGCATTGGTTGACCCATTTAGGTGATGGCATGACTAATGGGAAATATATTCAATCCAACCAATAAACAAGAAAGATAAAGAAATGCAAACCAAAATATTCAAAGTTTGAATGCGTCTACAGAAAATAAATGATTGAAAGCACATGAAAGGCACCCTGCAAACATATCATGGTGTTGTGTCACATTTCGCATGGACGACAAGGATGTAGGCTCTTTCGAACGTGAAAAACGAGCAAACATGAAGAAGGAAGAAAATTTTAATTTCACAACAGTGCTTGTTACGCATGACTCATCCGATTCATGAGAGATAGGATCATGTGATTTTGGTGGAGGATGTGGAAACTTTGAACTAGATTGATTTTTAATGTGAACAAGAGAGCGATGAAGAGCCTAGGGAGATTCAACAGATTTCTGATCGGAAGTGGACCTGACCTCAAGGCTACAAAAACCTGACATAATGCTCAGCTCAGGCTGAAGTGCCTCCACAACTTGAGTGGTTTCCACTTCATCAGAATATGGATCATCAAAACCTGGTGGCTTAGAAAGATCACTAGTAGGTGAATCAGAATCGTGATCAAATGAATGAGTGAAAATATCACGATGACCACCATCAAAAAATTCAAGATGGACATCGACATCCTCATGATTTGATGAATCATACAGAGGGGTTAATGATAAACAAAAATTTTTACCCTCTAATTTCCAGAAATGAAAGATGCGAGGTCAATCATATTCGAGAATAAATTTTTTCCTCTCCGCAATCAAATGAAAAACTAACATCCTATGTGTCCTATGAATGTTCGGAAGTGGAAACATCTAGGGATAAATTTTCACAAGAAAAATTAGAAATGGAAGAATTGTAGAAGGTGTTAGGATAAAGTGGACGAGGTGCAAACAAAAGGCTGTCATCCTTCACCCCAACTCCTTGTTCAGATTCCCACACATAATCATAAAAAATGATAGTGCCGTTTGGCTACCCAACACCAACTCCATCCATAACTTGAACCTCATGAACATCACATGTGAAATCTAGAACGAATGAACACAACACACTAAAATCCAGAGGATCAAAGGGACCAATGGATGGAGGTCGAGGGGATGAGACCACGTGACAACCATTAGACTTGTACTCCAAATATGCGTAGAAATATGGAGTAGGTGGGGTGGGAGGAGGTGGCATTTCAATAGGTAGGTTCACAACTTATCCCACCTCATCCTATGGAGCTAGAGCTATTTGATGAGAAGAGGATGGAGGGTGGCTTGTGACAAAAACCTTGTTCATCTCAAATTTAGAATCTCTAACACCAAGGTAATTGGGAGAGGTTCGAAAGACTCTAAGTCATGTGGATTTTTTGAGATGTGACCAAGATACTGAAATCTTTCAGTCGTAAATTTCCAGTCAACTTCATCTTTAGGAAATTTAAAACAGTAATGGCGGAAGCATTCATAAAAGTGCGCAATAGATTCATCAGGCGCTTTTCGTAATTTTAAGATTTTTCAATTAAGTTCTTTACGATCATGAAATAAGAAAGCATGGCCTAACTCTATGAAAATGTGGTTGAAAGAGTGTATATAGGCTTTGGGAAATGTGAGACACCATTACTTAATGCGCCCTTCGAACGTGTAAGCGAACAATCCACAAGCAATGTTGTCCGAGGGGACTTCATTCTTGTCACAGAAACCCAAACAGGAAATTCCTTGAGTTGACATGGATTTTCCATTTCCACCATCATATTTAAATCATGACAAGTCATCTATGACATCCACCAACACATCGAAATCATGAGCATGAGAAAAACATGTCATGTTGAGATTGTGCTGTAAGTCATGAATGATGTGTAGAGATTCAAAACAGACTTTGAGGACTCAGCTTGTCATTTGGCCCTCCTTCTAGCACCGAAAATGTTGACAATGTTGGACCCTCCAAAATTTAAGGAGATTTCCCCTATAATAAGTCCCAACTACACCTCAAACCGTTTGGATTAGGAGTCCCAACAGTGGGTGGTAATGTAGTGCCTTGACCATTGTAGCACGTAAATATAAGTATGATTAATTTGGTCAGAAGCAAGTGTGTGACCTTGTAGCGAGTCAAGTGAGATGCATGGGGGTTCTAAGACATAGAGGGAAAAGGATGTGTGTCCCTTAAAAGCCTATAACGTAGCGTGAAAGGAACACACGAGCAGAATGACATCATAAGCTGAAATACGTAATAGTCCACAAACAAAGTGACGGGTTAATCCAACAACACACCTTCAACCAGATTCATACAATTGCATACAAAATAGTTCATAAGAAAATGCGTAAGTTAAATAACATAGATTGCTAAAGCAAGTAGATGTTAGAAAATTATATATTACAGAGAAATGGAACACATAATATATTGCAGAAACACAAACACAGAAAATGCATAAAACAAGGGAGACACAAATATACGTTGTTCACCCAATTTGGGCTACATCCATAGAGGAACAACAAGTCCTTTCTTTTATATTATCTAGCAAAATGAAGAGATACAACCAACAACCAATCCATTTTAATTTCCTCTTCACTCTCACACAATATCCTCTCTCTTTCTTGCTTAGAATACACACATATTCAGCCGCAATACAGTTCCTTCATATATAGCGAGGGGTTGCCTTCTAGGGAAAAAAAACCCTAAATTAAACATAACTTCTACTGTCATATCATCTTCTTAATGAAAAACCCTGGACCCCTAGCGGCATCGCCCCATTACGAACTGGGGTCCAATGTAGTGATACCTCTAAATAAAGAAGATAATCAGGCTCCACACCCAACAATCTCCCACATGGAGACTGATTATAGAAATTCCACCACTACTTCATTTTTTGGACAATGACTCCACTTTGGACCTGGTAGTTTCTCATCTTTATCATCATAGTTAAAGACTAATTGAAACCAAGAAAAATATCAGTTTCTCCCTGGTTACAACTTTTGTTAACATATCATTAGGATTTTGGTTAGCGTGTATCTTTTCGAGCTTCAACTATCCATCTTCCAACACTAAACATATGAAATGGTACTTGAGTTGTATATCTTTAGTCTTGGAAGGAAATACTAAGTTCTTTGCAAGACCCTAGCTATCATTGCCAACCCAACTCCTTATTTTTGTAGGTTTTAACCCCATACAGAAATTACCTGCATACGAATTCTAAAACACATAAAATAAACAATGTGAGTGCATAACACATAAAACACATACACAAAGATTTTCCCCTAGATCACAAAACCAAGACTACCAGCTTGATTTTTCATTATGTTCCTTTTAATGTTGCAACACATATATATACATGTCGAAGCATCCAATACCATGTACCTAAAACCATCACGCCCAAAACCATGTGCAAAAACCATGCACAAAAACATAGGTAGGTCTGCCCACCTAATATAGGGTCCAAAACAAATTTCCCCAAGGCGCTGCCCCGGACCCATAGAGGGGGGCTAACCACCCCCCTCAAACCCCCTGTATAGGGGGGATTGTTGTCCCCAATGTGACCCCTCTGCTGCACATCGGCACAATGAAGGGCGGGATCTGCCCCCCCCTCTAACCCCCCTGTTAGACTAGGGTAGCTAGTCATGGAAATAATATAACACAAACCCAACACTTTTTACCTAATTCATAAAAAAACCTTTGTAACCAAATCATTTCTTTACTAGCCTTTATAGCAACAACATACTCTGCTTCCGTCATTGAGAGTGAAACAACACTCAACAATTTCGAAACCCATCTGACAGTTGTTCCACCTACAGTAAAAACGTACCCTGTGGTGGTCTTCCTGTTATTTCTATCACTTGCCATATTTGCATCAACATATCCATATAGTGAAATGTTTCAACCACCAAATCATAATTCTTGATATGTGGTACCTCTCAAATACCTGAGAATCCACTTCACTGCCATCCAATGTTCTTATCCTGGATTGTTCATGTACATGCTTACAACTCTCACTGCATGTGCAATATCAGGCCTTGTGTAGACCATTGCATACATTAAGCTTCCAAGTGCTGATGCATATGGAGCTTTAGACATATTATAATCCATCTCTTCCTCAATCTTTGGACAAATCTCCTTAGTTTGAAATGGCTAGCCAACAGTGTACTAACTAGTTTTTCATTCTGCATATTAAATATTTTCAACACCTTTAGTATGTAATCACCTTGAGAAATGCTAATTTGCAATTTTTCCTGTCTCTACTTATTCTCATACCAAGGATTTATTTTGCAGCACCAAAATCCTTCATTGCAAATGGGTTTGCCAATTGTCTTTTGTGCACATTTATTTCATGCATGTTAGAACCTGCAACAAGCATGTAATCTACATATAATAACAATATGATATATCTACCATCATTTTTACTTTTGAGATAAACACAATGATCAGAGTGACATCTAGTATAACCTTGTTCAAATATAAACCTTTCAAATTTTAGATACCACTGCCTTGGAGCCTGTCTTAAGCCAAACAAGCTCTTCTTCAACCTGCACACTAGTTTCTCCTTCCCTTTGACCTCATATCCTTGTGGTTGTTGCATATATATCTCTTCCTCCAAATCCCCATGGAGAAAGATCGTATTTATATCTAACTTCTCAAGATGCAAATCTTTTGCTACTACTAGACTTAAAATACTTTTGATTGAAGTCATTTTAACAACAGGAGAAAATATCTCATCATAGTCTATACCTTTTTTCTGTGTAAACCCCTTCACCACAAGTCTAGATTTATGCCTTTTTCTACCTCCATCTTCTTCCTTCAACCTGTGAACCCATTTATTCGGCAATGTTGTTTTACCTGTAGGCAACCTGACTAAGTCCCAAGTCTGGTTATGTACCAATGAGTCCATCTCTTCTTTCATGGCTCGCTCCCACTTCTTCCTGGTTTCTACCTGCACTTCTTCTTCATAACATTCTAGCTCACTAGAATCAATCAACAATACATAATATAATGAAGGATGGTATTGTTTAGGGGGTCTACTTATCTTGGTATATCTTCTAACACCATTTTCAAGTGTTTAAGGTGTATGTCGCTATTGTTGTTCTAGCTATTGATCATTATGATTTTCAGGAACCTCTACTTTTTCTGTGATCTCATCAAGCACTGTGTATTCTCTATTTTATTTTCCCTTTTTCTTTTCTTGCATTTGATCCTTATACAAAAACTTTTCATTGAATATGACATCTCTACTCCTAATGATTTTGTGATTTTCATAATCATATAAGCGATAAGAAAAATCATTAACGCCATATCCAATAAAGGTACATTTATTTGATTTTTCCTCAAGATTTTTTCTATTTTCTTTATTAATGTGTACAAAGGCTACATAACCAAAAGTCTTTAAAAATGAGTAGTTTACCTTTTTACCTGTCCATGCCTCCTCTAGAATGCCTCTGTTGGTCCTCGATTTTGATTAATTTTCCTTATTAAAAATCCACTTAACCTCCATCATTTTCCACTTTATATCATCCATATATGCCTTACTTTGACCTTATTATGCATATTCAGGTAAATAAATTATGTTTTTCAATTTTTAGAATTTTTTGTAAAATTTTGGTTTTAAGAGCATTTTTGGATAGAACTGGAAATTCTCGTAATAGCTCCGTTAAAGTGATATATGCAAGACAACTGGGCTCGAGATGGATACATATTTGGAAAGCTTAGGAACCAAGGATGGATGAACAACTATTGGCTCAGTCAAAATGAGAAAATACAGGCCCGATCAAAGCTGGTCAAACATGACTTGTCACCCAGAAATCCCTATTAAAAAGGGGTAGTTTTAGGATTTTTTGGAAATTTTCCAGATTTCTTGTAACTAATGGATGGATTTGACATGATGAAGTGGGGAAACATTAATCATGGCTGTTTAAGTCTTTTAGCTTATTTGGCTATCATTTCTCCTATTTAAGAGAGGCAATCCTAGTTAGAAGTATGTAGACAAACTTATTATTTTTGAGATAATTGAAGACAAAAATTTTGCTTCATGATTTCTTTGTGTTTGCTGGAGTGAATGAGTTGTTGTAGCTGAGTATTTTAGTAGTGTACCAACAAGGTTGGAGGGCCCCCATCCAAGCTAAGTACACTTTGTTGTATCATGTTTATATTTGTGCATATGCTAGTTTGATTTTCCATGTTCATAATATTCATTTTCTGTAAATAATTGTAGATATCTTTAATATGAATTTATTTTATGAAATGTGTTAAGTGAATATTGCTTATTTTAGTGATTAGCTTGAATGTGGAAGGACAACCAAGTCTCCTTGAGGGAGCCTCTTCTCCATGAGCTAAAACTAAGACTGAACAAGATTCACTTCTTTCAAGTTTTCTTAGATTAAGTTTTTATGCTTTCATTACATTATTTCTTGCTTACTTAGATATTTAAAATGTTAATATAGAATTGTTGAGGGAGGACAACTAGGTCTCTTTGAGAAAGCCTCTTCCTTTTTTTTCTAAAATAGACTAATTTCATTGACCAATAATGTATGCTTTTATGGAATAGACTTAGATAGTTTTTGCTTCAGTTGTGAGAAGTAATTTATAATATGTATTTCCATTCTTAGAATGATTTATATTTTTAATATGCACTTCTGTTTTCATAACTAATTCCTACATTAGTTTTTATCCAAAATTCCATAAATTGTGGTTTTCTTCTAAGATTACCAACCTGGATTAATAGTAAAATACATGTATTAATTTACACAATAAATTGAGATGACATTTTTGGCGTTGTTACCTAGGAAGCATAATTTCAATATAACTAATAAGGAAGATTATGTGAAAAAAAAATAAAAAAAAATAGATATGATTTTTCATTATCGTCATTTATGCCCAGGTATAGAGATGAAAAGGGTAGATACGTAAAACAAGACCCCCTAATTACTAAACTATTGGTAGAAGCAGGTCTGCCTCCATTTGAATTAACTACACCAATTGCTAGAAAACCAACTTGGGAAGAGTTAGAGGAAAAACAACGTTCAAGGCAAAGGTTAACCCTTGTAGAAAGGAAAACTTTGTTAGCCTATGAAGTGAAAAGAAGACAAAAACAAACAGAAATACCTTCCATAGGAAAACAAAAAGAAGCAAGAAAACAAATTGATCAGCCTATTCTTGAACAAATAAATCAACCTATTTTTTAAAACAAAGAACAAGTTGAATCTCAAATTGCTATTGAAACAATTGAAACTACTAAAAAAGAGATGGAAGAAAAAGGGAAATGATCTACCATCCTCACTCCTAAACAGAGGTTACAATATGAGAAACAACAAAAATAATGGCTAAGGAGAAGATAAGAAGAAGCTAGAAGAGAAGCATAAAGGAAAAGAGAGGAAGATCTCAAAAGAGAATATGATCATGCAAGAAGACAAGATGAAGAAAATGATGAAGAAGCTACTTTTGGATTTCCAACTGTAATTACTAGAGCAATTCTAGGATAAGAAGTAAAAGTGAAGAATATTCCACCTTCAGTTTTACCAAACTTCTATGGAATGTCTACTGAAGATCTTGATTCTTTCATGTTCAAATTTGACATCTTATGTAGAAGTTATGGTTACACTGATGATACACATAAGCTTCGTCTTTTTCCTACTACTCTTAAAGCAGCTGCATTAAAATGGTTTATGGGATTAAGAGAACACTCTATCACTTCTTGGGACAAAATGAAGAAAATATTTCTTAAGAAATATCAAGCCTATTGTAGGCCTAGAGATTCAAAAGAAGATATTTTTAGAATGTCTCAACAAGAAGATGAAAGTTTAGAGGAATATTTGGAACGATTCCTTTACAACCCGCAAAAGTCCAAACAACATTCTCTAAATCCTGATACATTAGAACAATTTTTCTTAAAGGAATAAGAGATGAATATCTTTATATTCTAAATGTAATGGGTAAAGGAGATATTTTATACATACCATTTGATGAAATAGCTGAACTATGTCAAAAATACTCTAGAGGAAGATCCAAAACAGGGAAAAGAGATGTAACTTCTAGAACTTCCAAATATGTAGTAGGAGGAGTGACAACAACAGAAATAGGGATTTTGTTAGAAAACTTTAAAACATATCTTTTGAGCACCTTAGGAACACAAGTTGATGTATTAAAAAAAAAGAACAATAAGAAGAAGAACAAACCATGTCAATATTTTGTCCTAATTGTAGGAAGAAGCATCTTTTACAAGAATGTCCTTTGCATAATATACATGTTTGTGGACTATGTATAGAAAATCATGTTACAGATGATAGTCCAACATTAAAAGAGTTGCAAAAAAGTCAAATAGAATAAAGTCAAGTATTTTATTATATGGCACCAAGAAGAGCTTAGAAACCACGTTTTGCAGGTACATCTCAAGAATTTCCTCAACAAATTCCGCAAAATTTTCAATATCATAATTCATGGAATACTCCTATGCCATGGCAGGTTTGGCCTCCTCAGCAAAACCAAAACCAACCTTCACAAAGTTGGTGAGGATATGCTTATGGAGTCGAATCTCCTCAACAATTTTACCCTCAACAATATCAATCTTATCCATCATATCAACAACCATATCTACAACAATCATTTTGATATAAAAAATTCGAACAATCCACTCAATCAAATCCATTTACTCAAAAATCAATGCCTACACTAACTCAACCTCAGTAGTTTCAACTACCTTCTAATCAACCACCACCCAGACCAACTCAATTACCAGCCCAGTCAGTAGCAAATCCGAGTAATAGAGTGGAAAGGCCAGCATATAATATGGAAGAAACAACATTATTTCCTACATATTCTATTCTTCCTATACAAGATGTCCACTTAAGGTTTAGAAAGTATTACACAAATATTCTCCACCAATAATTGAAGAACAAACTAAACAAGGAGAACAATCTGAAAAATCTCATCCAAAAAATCAAATTCAGAAAGGAAAAGCTATTATGACTCAAAAACCACCTTATCCAGAGAGGTTAGTAGAGCAGAAAATAAAAAATCCAATTTCTTTTCCTGAATTTGATATTGTAGAAGAATTACAAAATGCTTATGTTAAAATTCCTTTGTTGCAAGCTATTAAGGAAATACCAATTTATAGAAAAACAATAAAGGAATTATGCATTAAGCAAACTGGCAGAAAGAAAAGAGATCCACCCACAATTCAAGTCATTGGCAAATTAGCTATTCTCATGTCTACAAAATCAACAATTGAAAAATATATTGATCCAAGGATACCTATGGTTACCATTTCAATAAAAAAAAAATCAGTTCCTAAAACTTTAATTGATCTAGGGGCTACTATAAATGTCATTACAACAGAAACAATGAAGTATTTAAAATCGCCAAACATCCGACCTACTACTATAATTTTAGAAATAACAGATAGACATAAAGTTGTATCGGAAGGAATACTTGAGGACATTATTGTTTCTTTAGATTCATGGGAATATCCTATAGACTTTTTGATCTTGCAAACAAAAACAAATTTAGGAGGCCATCCTTTAATTCTTGGCAGACCATGGTTAGCCACAACAGATGCCTTCATTGGATGCAAACCAGGAAGCATGATCATAGCACATGGAGATGAAAGGAAACATATTACACTCTATCCTCATGCTCAATCTCCTTCTTTACTATAAAGGCTTGATAATAAACAAGAAAACACTCCGCCTATTTTAAGAATTAGTCAAGCCTTTAATTTTAGAGAAGAGGAAGAAGATGAGGATTTAATATATCTTTTTATCTCAGAACCTGATATTGTGAACAACTAAGAATAACACAATATGAAGCTACAAATCATCTTTTAAATCAATGCTTTCAGGAAAATTGTACTATTCAATTATTGCAAAATTCATTTGAAAGCATTTTTCCTATTAACTCAATTACCAATTCTCAAAGCAAAATTGTTGAAATTAATCCGAGAAAGAATTTAAATATTGATAATAATTTACAATCATCACAAGAACAATAGGTGTTTGCAATATTACAGAAATATTCAAAATCTTTTGCCTGGGACTATACAGACATACAAGAAATTTACCCAAAGACATGTATTCACCATATCTATACTGATGGTCATATCAAACCAGTGAGACAACCACAAAGAAGAATGAATCCTACAATGAAAGAAATAGTGAAAGAATAATTGCAAAAACTGTTACAAGTAGGATTCATCTATCCTATTTCAGATAGTCAATGGGTTTCACCCTTAGTTATGGTGCCAAAGAAAAATGGAAAATGGAGAATATGTGTAGACTATACGGAACTGAACAAAGCAACATTAAAATATCATTTCCCAATACCATTCATTGACCAAGTACTGGATTCACTAGTTGGAAATAAATTCTTTTCTTTTCTTGATGGGTTTAGTGGATACAATCAGATTAAGATAGCATTAGTGGACCAAGATAAACCACATTTACTTTTCCATGGGGAATATATGCATACAATGTTTTTCCCTTTGGGTTATGTAATGCACCTGCTACTTTTCAAAGAGTAGTCCTTGCAATCTTTGTCGATTTAATTCATGACTGTGTAGAGGTTTATATGGATGATTTTACTGTATACGGAAATAAATTTGATGATTGTTTGAAGAATTTTGAATTTTTTTTTAAATAAATACATAGAGAAAAACCTATCCCTCAACAATGAGAAATGTTTTATGATGTTAACTGAAGGGATAGTGTTGGGACACCACATTTCTTCTTCAGGAATCAAGGTAGACCCAATAAAGATACAAGTTATTGTAAACTTAAAGCCACCAAAAAAATAGAAAGAAGTAAGAATTCTCTTGGGTTATGCCGGCTATTACAAAAGATTTATTGAAAACTTCAGTAAGATAGCTTTACCCTTTTTTAAACTGCATGCAAAAAACATTGAGTTTCAATGGACTACCAATTGTCAAAATGCATTCGAAAAATTAAAAGAGAAAATGTCTATAACACCCATTCTTAGAGTACCAAATTGGTCACTACCATTCAATATATCTATTAATGCATCAGACACAGCAATAGGAGCATCTCTATGAAAAAAAAATCAGTTTAACTATGCCATCTATTTCATAAGCAAAAATTTAACACCGGCAGAATTAAACTACACAGTAACAGAAAAAGAAATGTTAGTTGTTGTCCATGTAGTTAATAAATTCAGGCATTATATAATAGGTTATCAAGTATTTTTCCATACAGATCATTCAACCATTAAATATCTAATGAACAAAACAATTACTAATGGCAGAATTACTAGATGGCTATTATTAATGCAAGAATTTAATATCATTGTTTTAGATAGACTGGGGAGAGAAAACCAAGTAGCAGACTTTCTATCAAGACTTCATTCTACTGATGACCTTATACCTGTGTCAGATAACTTCCCTAATGAGCATTTATTTTCTATAACAAGTAAAACCCCATGGTTTGTAGATATAACAAATTATATATCATCTGGAATATTACCATCACATTTCACAAGCAAAAAGAAAAAGCAAGTAATTAGAGACAATGAAAGGTACACTTGGATTAATGGAGATCTCTTCTATACAAGACTTGATCTTATAATTAGGAAATGTATAAGAGAATATGAAATCATTGATATTTTAAAAGCATGTCATGACGAACCATGTGGTGGTCATTTTGCAGGGAAGAGGACAACATACAAGGTCTTAAATCAAGGATACTATTGGCCATCGATATTCAAGGATTCAAAGACTTATTCTAAATGATATGATAGCTGAGAAAGAATAGGTAGACCCGTAATTTCAGATGAAATGCCACTAAATCGGAAAGTATTGATAGAGCCATTTGAACAATGGGATCTTGGCTTTGTGGGACCAATCAACCCACCATCAAATGGTAAGAAGTACATCCTAGTATGTATTGATCATGTAAAAAAATGGGCAGAGGAAAAACCATTGAGCACCAACAGAAACTGCAATATTTACTTTTCTTTATCAAGAAATATTTGCAAGATATGGAGTTCCAAGGTAGATTGTCACAGATGAAGGTACAAAGTTCACCTCCAAGCTTGTTCGAGACCTGACAGAGAAATACAAGATTAAGCATTGAAAATAAACTCCGTACCACCCACAGGAAAATGGACAAGTTGAATCAACGAACAAGGTACTTGAGAAAATTATGACAAAGACAGTGAACATTCATAGAAAAGATTGATCAGAGAAGATGAATGAAGCACTATGGGCTTATAGGATAACATGGAAAAACACTACTAGATTTAGCCCGTATTAACTTGTTTGTGGAAAATAAGTCTTGTTTCCAATTGAGTTTGAGATTCCTACACATAGACTTGCAGCAGAATTGGGACTAGACCTGATAGAAGCACAACAACAGAGGATCATGAAACTCAATGAACTAGATGACATTAGAAAACAAGCTATGGAGCATACATCTCTAGTTCATCAACAAAGGAAAAAATGGCATGATAAATTCATTAAAAACCAAATATTTCATATAGGAAATTGGGAACTACTTTTTGACTCTAAGTTCAAAGATTTCAAGGCAGAATTTACTACTCATTGGCTAGTGCCATATGAGATAGAAGACATATTTGAGAACGGAGCAGTAAGGATAAAGAAAATAGATGAAGCAACAAATTCTTTTCTAGTTAATGGCCATAGGTTAAAATTTTATCATAAGCCTATAAACAAAGAAGAATTTTTGAAAATAGTTTCAGAGGACAATGATATGGAAGTATTGGAAAAGCATAGCAATATGCCTTCCCTATGTCTAGAAAAATAAAAAAATAAAAGTTAAAAAAATAATAAAAGAGTTTCGTTGTGAAAACCTAGGAAAAGGGCACAACACAAACTTGAATTCATATCGGCAAACCAACATGTTTGGCCAATATGAATTATTTTTCATGTTTTTCTTTCCATTTGTGTTTTTACAGGATCACTATCCAAAACTTAACAAATTTGAGGAACTAAGATAAAACATCATCAACCAGCATCAGAAGGGACTTTTCATCAGTAAAATATATAAAAGAGACCTGCATCAAACTAATGTCAGAGGGACCTGAAACAACATTGCAGAAGGGACTTGAAACATTATTCAAAAGATCATTCAATAAGGGACCTGAACAACATGAAAATTCGTTAGAAGGGACTTGAATCAATATCAGATGCAAAAACATGCAACATCATTAAAGGGATTACAAAAGTAGATACACGTGTCTACATTCCATCCGCATCTATCCTTGAAGAATTATTATCATCAATGACCATTGAGCTAGTATGCAAAAGAAGAAGTATTGTAAGTAAAACAAGTGTATTCTTAAAACATTTGACTTTTCAAAAAATTTCTAGAATTGATAGAACTAATTTAACTTGCATATGAATCCATTACATTTATCCTAGCTACGTTCATCATCTTATATTTATCCTACCTATAATCCATTAACTTCATCCTACCCTCATCATAATCCTATTTATATCCATTACCCTACCATACATCCTACATTAAAAGTAATTCCATAATCCTACATTAACCCATATAAGTTTCCTACAATAATTCCATATATATCATCCTATAAGCATTTTGATCAAAGATTGAGGACTTAATATTTTTGCCATAATAATTTTTGTTTGCCTACAAAACCACAAGGAGTTAGTGTCATTATAAGAAATTTTATTTTAAAATGACATATCCTATGGTCATTTCAAAAACAAATTAAGAAGCGAGCATATAAAAAAATGACAAAAACAAGGATCGAAATGCAAACTATATATGAAATATATGGAATCAAAAAGGATGAAAAGACGTATATATCATTGCAAATATAAACAAAGGTGGGCATGCAACGAAATGAGTGAATTCATAAACAAAGAATGAAGACATATATATCATTTCATATACAAACAAAGGTGGGCATGCAACGAATGAATGCAGTCATAAACAAACAATGAACTTCACAAAACATGGGTAGTGCAGCTATGCAAACATTATGGTGATAGGACGGGCATGTAAATACGTGAATGAAGAGCATATGAGAAGATAGAGGAATGCAGTCAAAATAGAGACACATGGGCAGCCACGGGTACGTAGGTTGAAGTATGAGTTGGAATGGTAAAATGGTCAAACTCATTCAAACAAACTCTGTGTAATTCTATTGCCTTCATTCACCATTCCAATGCTAACCGAGCTCTATGTTAAGCCTTTCTTCCACCATCACAACTAGATTTAAGCTTAGAAAGAAGAGGAGAACGTTGTGCACTTATATGCATGCATATAACACCCTCGTAGAAGGAGAAAATAAGCAGGAAAAACGTAAATATTGGAGAGAGAGGGTTGTGTAGAACAGAGAAGTCTGAATAGAGAAAAACGCTGCATAAGAAATAGGTGAGGAAATCAGAGAAGTTTGTGGAGAAATAAGGGAGGAATGCATCAGTTTTAACGAGAGAATTAAAGCTGAGATCTCCTGTTTGCCAAGTCAACCAAGTTTACCAACAAACTCCAAGAATTTCGCAGAGAAACAAGGTAAGAAATCATTTCCGGATTTTCATCAGTAGTTGAATGGATTTCAGGAATAGATAAGCTCGAGTTAGTGATTGAAATATGTCTTTTTATAAGGAGTTAAACTTCAGTTATGAAATCAAAATCTTTCCACCATTAACACCAACTTTTCCATCTATGTAATGCGAAAATCCTGAGAGATGTTGAAGAAGAGTTCTAATCAAAATGGCATTGTTAAACAATGGAACACAAGTCATTAACTCATAGATATCTACAAGTTTTCTTCCAGATCATGTAATCAAGCTCGAGTTACAAGATTCTTCATATATGGTTGCATATGAAAAACAAAGTTTCATTTTTATATACACAGTGAAAATTTTTCTACACATAGTGAACATTCTTTTACTCTATTTTTCATATATACATTGAGCAAATTTGTTCCATTTTGTAGAAATTTCTACAAATCAGCTAACTATGATACCATGTAGAAATTCTGCAAATTCTCTACAAATCTCGCTCTGAGACCATATAGAAAATCTGACTGTAGATTAACCCGATAATGCAATATACCAAAGAAAAATACTTTAACCTACTTCTACTATCAATTTGCGGAAGCTTAATTATAGAGAAAGATCGAGCTGAACACATATAACTAGAAGAAGAAGAATCAATGCACATGAAACACATAAAATACTCAGGGGAAAGCCTCAGCTAAAAACCCCACTATTTGTATTATCATACAAGGTGGAAATACATCAAGATTACATAAAGCCTTAGGTCTCACAGCTAGCCAACTCTTAGTACAATCCTCCTGGATTCTCATAGGCAAACAAGGCTTCTCACAAACCTTCTCCTCTACCCTCCAAGCCTCCTATTTCCTTGTGCAGTTACCTCTAGGATGATCTCCTTCACCCAATGTAACATTGATCCCACACACTGCTCTAACACACTATCAGAACTGTGCAATCCTCAAGGAACCTTACCTTGACTGCATGCATGAGTTTCCTTTATAGGAAAACACATGCAACTGATAGTACGATGTCCTTTCCATTTAGTTCAAATGGGTCTTTCTCAAAATAGACATGCATGAGTTTCTGATGTGGGAATCTTCACTTATCTAGAGTACACTGGTTGAGTGCATGCATGCATCGACTGACTGATAACTCACAATTAGTTCCTCAAATAGTTTGGAACTAATTTAACTATACTTAACTCAGTAAACCGAGTTAACTAATTACAACTCAAATACAACTCAATCTTATCTCCTTAATTAAGGGATAAATGTTGCATGACTTGAGAAAGACTTCTAACTTGAATTTCTCCACCTAATTAATCCATAATGAATTAATTAATTATTTTTCAAGCAGCTGGTGAGACTAAATTCGAATTTTAATTCACAACTTTAATTCAAGGACAAATTAAAATTGGAATATTCTGGATTCTATTTTAACATTTCGTGTTGCTATTTTCAACACTCCCTCTCAACAAGAAAGGAATTCAACTCGATCCCGATCCTGAACCTTTGGAATGTTCTGCATGCAACACTTATCTCTAGTGTTGTTGCTCAAACAATCTCTAGAAACAAAAAAACATCCAACCTGAATCAGTATGATGCATCTGTCATCAAGGTCTCTCACTGCTATTGCCTTTGTCAACTAAAAACTTTGTGCTCCTGTTGACTCAACCTTTCTGCATTGTTTTCAATCCTTCTCTGCACTCTTCAGTATCTGATTTCTCTAGCCTCTATCACTTTGATCTCTGACTGCATCAATCCCATTGATTCCTCCCGCTACTATGTACTTTGGGCTCCTGTAGCAAGGTACGATCCATGAGATAAAACCTCTCAATGGACCCTCCCCAATTTCAGCCTTCTTTAGACTATCACTTCACATCGCCCCACCTCACACCTGGAGGTATGGCTACATGTGATCCCTCTGCCCACTTGAATCGAAATTTCCCCCTACTGGAAGTCTCTGCATGAGTGGATGCCTCCACTCGGTCTCCTCTCAACATCTCCAATTGTGGCTCCTCCACAATTTTCTGAGACTTCTTCTGGGGCTGCATGTTGAGAGGTAATTTGCTCTCCCTCTCAACCACCAAGTCTCTAACATTTTCCTTTCTCCTCAAGGCTTTGCATGCATCTTGAAACTCAAGAGCATACAGGTTCTTAACTCGTGAACCAATCTATTTCACCTTTCCCATGGTGATGTGTCTAAGGAAAACCTTTCCCTTGCTGAAGACAACATCGTAGCCTTTTTCTTCCAACATCACGATCAATACCAAATTCTTCTTTAGTACAGGCACATACTTCACATCTGTCAAGGTGATAAGAGCTCCATGCTCCCTCTGAAAAGCAACTGTGCCCACTCTTCAAACACTATGCCTTTCATCGTCACCCATCTCTATCCGCATCTTGAGGTATTTCTCCTCCAAGGTACTGAATAAACTTTTATCACTGGTCATGTGGAATGAGGCTCCACTATCAAGATACCAACCACAAACCATCATCGATGACACCATGCATTCGATGAGGGTAAAGTTCATTTCGAATTGAGAGGCTAATGCCTCACCTTCTGATCCTTCCGAGGATCCCTTCTTGGACTTCTTCGATGGGAAATTAGTCGCATAATGACCCATCTCGTGACAATTAAAGCATCTCACTTTAGAGTTGTCAACCTTCTTCCTTCCATGAGAAGAATTTGATTTAGAATGGGATGCCTTCCCCTTCCATTTCCTTACCTTACTTGCTAAGGCAAGATTTTCTTCATCATCCTTGGATGAAGAACCATCTCGCTTTCTCCTCCTCATCTCCTCCTGCATGAGATCTGACCACAGTCATTCCCAATCTGTTAGTTTCTCCCTTTCATTCACAAAGTCTTGGTAGCTATTCCAGCTCTTTGGAAGGCCAAGGAGAGCGAGGTTCACCATATCATCATCAGCAATAGTTATTACCACATTTCTAAGCTCATCTTTGCAAGTGGTGAGCTTGTTTAGATATGTGGAAATATTATGGCCATTCTCCATCTTGATTATTCGAAGCTTGTCCTTGAGCGCCAATTTCCTTTGGTCACTACTGTTCTGGTAGAGGTCCTTCAATGCCTTCCACATTGAATATGGAGTATCCTTCCCATGAAGACTCGAGACAATATGGTTTCGAACTCCCTCAAGGATGATCTGTCTCGCCCTCGCCACACACTTCTTCCATTTAGCCAACTCATGTGCATTAGTTGAACCTGGCTTTGGGATTTCTTGATAAATGAAATCCTTCAAGTCGTTGTCTTCTAACACAACCTCCATGCAATCTTTCCATGCTATGTAATTCGAGCTGCCATCCAAGGAATACTCGAGTCTCAAGCCATAGAACGCCATTGACCAACCTTGAAGTATGAGATGAATTCGATTTGCACCTGCAACCCCAAACTTCAAACTTTGAATTCTCTTCTTTGTATACTATTCACAGCTCTGATAACCTTTGCTCTGATACCATGTAGAAATTTCTACAAATCAGCTACCTCTGATACCATGTATAAATTCTGCAAAATCTCTACAAATCTCGCTCTGAGACCATATAGAAAATCTGACTGTAGATTAACCCGATAATGCAACATACCAAATCAAAATACTATAACATACTTCTACTATCAATTTGAAAAAGCTTAAAGATAGAGAAAGATCGAGTTGAACACATATAACCAGAAGAAGAAGAATCAATGCACATGAAGCACATAAAATACTCAGGGGAAGCCTCAGCTAAAAACACCACTATCTGTATTATCATACAAGGTGGAAATACATGAAGATTACACAAAGCCTTAGCTCTCACAGCTAGCCAACTCTCAGTACAATCCTCTTGGATGCTCATAGGCAAACAAGGCTTCTCACAAACCTTCTCCTCTACCCTCCAAGCATCCTATTTCCTTGCGCAGTTACCTCTGGGATGATCTCCTTCACCTAGTGTAACACTACTCTCACACACTGCTCTAACACACTGCCAGAACTGCGCAATCCTCAAGGAACCTTACCTTGACTGCATGCATGAGTTTCCTTTATAGGAAAACACATGCAATTGATAGTACAATGTCCTTGACATTTAGTTCAACTGGGTCTTTCTCAGAATAGACATGCATGAGTTTTTGATGAGGGGATCTTTAGTTATCTGGAGTACACTGGTTGAGTGCATCCATGCATCAACTAACTGATAACTCACAATTAGTTCCTCAAATAGTTTGGAACTAATTTAACTGGACTTAACTCAGTAAACTGAGTTAACTAATTATAACTCAAATACAACTCAATCTTATCTCCTTAATTAAGGGTAACTATTACATGACTTCAGAAAGACTTCTAGCTTGAATTTCTCCAAATAATTAATCCATAATGAGTTAATTAATTATTTTTCAAGCAGCTGGTGAGACTAAATTCGAATTTTAATTCAAGGATAAATTAAAATTGGAATATTCTGGATTTTATTTTTAACATTTCTTGTTGCTATTTTCAACACATTCTCATATGTACATTGAAAATTAAAAAAAAAACAAAGAGGGTATTTTCATAACGAAACTTTGGAAAATAGAGATTGGAGCATGAAATTTAAAAGCAGTGAGACATTGTTATGATATTTTTGAGATCTCTTTACACAATGAGCCATTTAAAAAAAGAAAAGTGGACTTCTCTTTGGCAGCAGAACATGGAATTGAGAAAGATTCAAGTAAGGGAGTCATTTTGTTTTTTTTCAAGGAACTTCAGATATCAAAACACATGGAAATGATAACTGAGCCAAATGTATTCAAGATAGAGAATTGGGGGAAAGAAAGCATAAAAAGACTGTATCAGGTAGGATTGATAGGATTTCTTCAAAATTTTAATGGGCATAATAAGAATATTACTCAATAATTCATAGATCATTATGAACAGGGACAAACAAAAGTGGGTGACCTCTCCATACCATTAAACCTAGAATTCATTTCCCAAGCTCTAGATATTCCCTTAATAGGAGAATAATACCATAAAGGCTTACACTTCAAAGAGAAAGGATGGACATCCTTTCTAGAAAAGCAGAAAAAATGTTCTTTTTATAGATCAAAAGGCATTCAAAGGGACTAGTTCAAGGAACCTTGGTCCGAACTAGTTTTAATCCTTCAAAGATACTTCACTTGTGACAGTAGGCATAACCTAGTTTATCTCTACCACATTACACTGCTATAACACATAAAGGGAGAATCCAAGATTAATCTACCCTATTTCTTCTCTAAAATCTTGATTAAAATGATAGAGAGTGTCAAAAATAAAACTGAAGTGAAAGAAGCACATTTTTATCATTAGAGGTTGATAAAAATACTTGTAGAACATCAAGTGAGAAGCAAGGGATTGATTTAGAGAGAATTCATCGTTCAACATCATATTGAAAAGCAAACAACAGAAGAGAAATCTGAATAAATGCATGTTACTAGAAGCATAATGAACTCTCCTTTGTATCCTAGGACCCAATCCAAAAAGAAACAGGATAGTGGCATGGTTGGAAAAGAATGATCTTTCATATATGTTCCTAGAATGCCTAGGAAGAAAACCCAAGAAGAGCTAGGTGAAAAGGAAAAGGACCAAGAGGTAGAAATTGTTGCACCTCCAATAGTATCAAAGGAAGTTAATGAGATACTGCAAAGGATGGAAATGGAAATTCAAGATGAGCCTTTGTAAAAGGACTCACTCTTTGAGCATGCATGATAGGAGATACATAATCACATTCATTTTCCAAGGAAATTGTAAGAGAAGAAAAAGAGCTACAACAAGAAGAACACCTTAAAAAGATAGAAGAGTTGACAAGGGAGTTGGAAGTCAACAAGATTTTGGAAAGGCATTTGAAGAAAGAAAACAAGATGTATAAACAAAACAAAAAATCTCTCATCAAAGAAAATGAAAAACTGAACAAGAAAATTAATAAGCTTGAAACAAAGAACATTTTGATTTCTAAACAAGCTTATAGATGGCTCAATGAAAAGAACACATGGAAATACAAGTATGAGAGACAGAAGGTGATGGCTACTATCTACAAAGAAGGGACATGTGAAGGTATTGATTGTCTTCTACAGGTAGCACAAAAAGAGGCTTCATGATCAGGGATAGCAGGCACATCAACACTCAAAAGATCAAAGAGAAGAAAGAAAGCATGAGGACATGCTTGGAGATCAACAAGGGGGAGATGTTGATCCTCAATTTTGATCAATTTTTCTTATTAAAAATCCACTTAAATTTCGTCATATTCAAATTTATATCATCCATATATGCCTTAATTTGACATTATTATGCATATTTAGGTAAATAAATTATGTTTTTCATTTTTTAGAATTTTTTTAGAAATTTTGGTTTTAAGAGCATTTTTGGACAGAACTGGAAATTCCCGTAATAGCTCCATTAAAGTGATATATGCAGGACACCTGGGCTCGATATGGATACATATTTGGAAAACTTAGGAACCAAGGATGGAGGAACAACTATAGGCTCAGTCAAAATGAGAAAATACAAGCCCGATCAAAGCTGGTCAAACATGACCTGTCACCCAAAAATCCCTATTAAAAAGGGGTAGTTTTAGGATGTTTTGGAAAATTTCCAGATTTCTTGTAACTAATGGATGGCTTCGACATGATGAAGTGGGGTAACATTAATCATGGTTTTCTTAGACTTTTTAGCTTATTTGGTTATCATTTTGCCTATTTAAGAGAGGCATTCATAGTTAGAAGTATGTAGACAAACTTATTATTTTTGAGATAATTGAAGACAAAACTTTTGCTTCATGATTTCTTTGTGTTTTCTAGAGTGAATGAGTTGCTATAGCTGAGTATTTTAGTAGTGTACCAACAAGGTTGGAGGGCCCCCATCCAAGCTAAGTACACTTTGTTGTATAATGTTTATATTTGTGCATATGCTAGTTTGATTTTCCATGTTCATAATATTCATTTTCTGTAAATAATTGTAGATATCTTTAATATGAATTTATTTTATGAAATGTGTTAAGTGAATATTTCTTATTTTAGTGATTATCTTGAATGTGGAAGGACAACCAAGTCTCCTTGATGAGCCTCTTCTCCGTGAGCTAAAACTAAGACTGAACAAGATTCACTTCTTTCAAGTTTTCTTAGATTAAATTTTTATGCTTTCATTACATTATTTCTTGCCTACTTAGATATTGGAAATGTTATTATAGAATTTTTGAGGGAGGAAAACCAGGTCCCTTTGAGAGACCTCTTCGTTTGTTTTCTAAAATAGCCTAATTTCATTGACCAATAATGTATGCTTTTATGGAATAGACTAAGATAGTTTTTGTTTCAGTTGTGAGAAGTAATTTACAATATTTATTTCCATTATTAGAATGATTTATATTTGTAATATGCACTTCTAATTTCATAACTACTTCCTACATTAGTTTTTATCCCAAAATCCATAAATTGTGGTTTGCTTCTAAGATTACCAACCTAGATTAATCGTAAAATACATGTCTTAATTTACGTAATAAATTGAGCTGACAACCTCCATCAAAGGAACTTGAAGGCCCTCTGCTTATTATATAAACAACAATATCTACAACATCTTCCCAAAATTGTAAAGCCAATCCTGCATGCAATCTCATGCACCTTACATGCTCCATGATTGTCTTGTTCATCATTTCTAACACACCATTTTCTTTTGGTGTTCTGGGAACTGTCTTCTCTCTGTAAATTCCATGATTTGAATAGTACTTATCAAACTCTTTGCTGAAATATTCACCTCCATTGTCTAATCTGAGACACTTCAACCTTTTTCCTGCCTCATTTTCAACCAAATATTTCCATTTCTTGAAAGTATCAAATACATCAGATTTATTTCGAATACAATAAATCCATTTTTTTCTAGTTGCATCATTAATAAAAGTAACCTAATAAAGAGAGCCATGGAGAGATGATACCTGAGCAGGTCCCATACATCTGTATGCATAAACTATAATTTTTCACTAATCTTTTCTTTCCCAACTCTAAGGAATCTGACAATCTTTTGTTTTCCATAAACACAATTCTCACAGAAATCCAAATCAACATGCTTCAAATTTGGCAACAAATTTCTTGAGTGAAGAATATTCATCCCTTTCTCACTCATGTGCCCAAACCTATGATGCCACAATGTTGTATCTGTTCCTGTAGAGGTTAAGGCATTAACATAATTAGAAATATCATTGCACAAATGCAATGTACCAACCTTTTCTCATTTTTCTATTGCTAGGGCTTCTTTAACAACCTTCCAAGTTTTATTTGTGAAAGTAGTTACACAACCTTCACGTCCTAATTTCCCTATTGAAATTATATTTTCTTCAGATCTAGAACATGCCTTACCTCCTTCAATAGCCATTGGTTTACATTCTGCTATTTTATGAAAACTTTACCCATTCCAATGGTTTTATAGGGTTTGTCATCACCCAAACGAACCTGTCCAAAATCTCCTTGAACATAATCATGAAAATGTTTCCTATCAGGTGTGGCATGAGGCCCATGAATCTACCACCCAGGCATCAATAATATTTTCTAATGAAATAATCAAAGCATCTTGCAACACATTGCTTGTCACATTCACTTCATGATTGTTTTTGTGTTGTGCGTCTCCTTCGTTTCCCTTCCAAGACTTACAATGTTCCTTTAGGTGTCATTTCTTCTGCATTTGCATCACACCATCCTGATCTGGACTTGGATCTGGCTTTCCTTGGCTTACTACAATATCTTGGGCTCTTTCCTCTTTCCATTTTTCTTGCCCTATTCTCTAAATTCAAAAAATTACCTGTTGTCTCAATGGAGTTTTTCCGTCGCATTTCCTCACTAAGAATTGCATTCACAACATCATCAAACTTTAAAGTACTAGATCCAAAGACATAGTTACTAATTGCAATAACCAAACTATTCCAACTTTTTGGCAATCAACACATAAATAATAGAGCCCTAACTTCATCATCAAAATTTAACCCTACAGAACTTAACTAACTGGTAACCGTATTAAATTCATTTAAATGATGAGCAACAAACCCACCTTCTGACATCTTCATATTAAACAAATGTTTCATAAGAAATATCTTATTTGAGGCCGAGGATTTTTCATATAGTTTGGCCAATGCTGACATTAAACCCTCCGTTGTCGTTTCCTTTGAAATATTAAAGGCTACCGATGCGCCTAGGCATATATGTATTGTTACAAGTTCCTTTTTGTCAAGAATATCCCATTTTGTGTCTTTCATACTCGTTGAATTCTTTTTCTTTCCGCTCAATGGTAGGTATATATCTATCTGATACATATAATCTTCCATCTGCATATTCCACAGTTGGTAGTTTTGGCTGTTAATTTTTTCAACCCTAAACCTACCAGCTTTCTCCATTGCTCCCACTCAAAACAAGAACCCTTCTCTCCTGCAAGTTTATCAGCCAAATAGACCTTCGACTCAGATACCATTTGTTAGAAAATTATATATTGCAGAGTAATGGAACACATAAAATAAGAGAGACACAGATATACGCAATTAATCCAATTTGGGTTACGTCCATGGAGAAATAGCTAGTCCTTCCTTTTATATTATCCAGCAAAATGAAGAGATACAACCTATAGCCGATTTGCTATAATTTCCTCTTCGCTCTCACACAATATCCTCTCTCTTTCTCACTCAGAATACACATATATTCTACCGCAATACAATTCCCTCATATATAGCGAGGGGTTTCCTTCTAGGGAAAAAACACTAAGTTAAACATAAATTATATTGTCATATCATCCACCTAATGAACAACCCAAATTGACTACGAAATTACAATATTTTACAAGGAAATTTTACATCTATTTTTAGCTTCGGGGGCTCATAAAAATCATTGTCACCCCCCTTAAACACCCCTATCAGAGAACAAATCGGTGGCATTACTACCCCATTAATAACTGGGGTCCAATGCACCGATACCTATGAATGAATAAGATAATCAAGCTCCACACCTAACACCAGAATAATCCATCTACAATAAAAACATATGCATGAAAACATTTTGGTTCAGTTATTATTATTATAAGTGAAAGTTCCATCCATACATACACCATTGACAGTCACTAGCCCCAATAGTGGAACATTACAGTCAAGAACACCTTCTCCTCCAAAGAAGTATACTCACTCTACATAGTGGAGAAGCCAAGGCTCATCACAATACTCCCAAGCCTTCTCTAAGACTAAGCCTAGCAAAAATATTCACTCCCAAAAGCCTGTTCTATGAGTTTTTAGGTTCTATTTATAACAAAGTGTGGGGTGACCCTCGAAATTCGCCTTTGTGACTCTTTGGCTACCCTCATGACTCTTCAACTTCTTTACAAATAAGTCATTACGTTACAGAGTGACTGTTCACATTCCACTAATGACACTTGGAATTTCACTTACAACATATTTACAAATAATATAAATTTTCCACATGTACCCATGTGAGACAAAATAGGCTAGAGAAAACCTAACAAGGCAAAACACCATGACTCTGAAGTTAGGGGAGAGACCAACTTGACAACCTCCACTTGATGCTTCCCGATCACGTACTGATGCCAAGATTGGTACTACGTGACGATGTCCCCAAACTACTCGATGGTTCCTTTCTAATAGCGGACTCTTGCCTCCATAGCTTTTGAGTATATAGTCTTGGAACATATGTCCAACTCATCTTAACGCATATGCAACATAGTGTTGACCATGACAGGACCACCAATGTATTTTTGCAAGTTATGTGCGTTAAACTCTAAGTCATCCGTGGTGGCCTCTCGCCTTAGCTGCTCCATGTACTCATCAAGATCTAGTCAGAATTGGTTCTTGTGTTTAGGTTTAGTGAGGGAATTGATTATGGGATCCTATGCATTCTCACCATGACATCCAAGCTCTTGTACAACTGTGCATATGAAGCTTGTACACTGTTGACGAATGAGGCGAGCTACTCATAGTTCTAGATCAACATCCAAACCTTTGCTTTCTTTAGCTCTTATTGTGGCTTCATTATCTTTGACAAGTGAAGTGAGGCCCCTTTGTACCAAATTTTCCACTCTTGCACAGGGGTGATGGCAGCATGTATGTTCCTAAGAATTTGAACAAAATCCTTGCTCCATTAATGCAAGCCATGCAAATAGACAACTGTTTTTTTCACGGTGAGAAATTCATCATAGATTTTCTGCGTGGTGGTCTCAAGTGTTGATACTAGAGCATCACTTTCCTCATCTATGCCATTGCGGAAACTACACTCTTCTCTCGAGATTGTTCTACCTATTTCTTGGATAATTGTAAGTTCTTTGTCAGTTGTTGATTCTCAACTAACAAGTACTTGAAATTGGAGCCTGTTTCTATGACATAGGCCAAGGTGGCTTCGGCAAGGGTGGATGGATGCTTCCTAGTGTCTGGAAGTATCACACTTTCCTTCATGAATGTAGGTGATGTGTGATCATAAGAAAAGTGCTTCCTTTGTGCCTGCACAATCTTCTTCTGTGATTATTCAAATGATATATTGTACACATCCATGACTGAATCATCATCAATGAGGACAACATCTCCTTGTTCGCTCAAGACTGGTTCTGACACTGGAGGTGGCAGAGACTGAGAGGTGGCCTTGGGTGCTCTCAACATGAGGTCAATATCTTCATTCCATGGCTCCTGCTCTAACTCCATGTCTGTCTTCTCAATCAATTGCTCAACCTGCTGAGCCATTTACCAATCCTACATTTGTTCATTATCTACCTCAACTGTTAGATGTTTTGACTCCTCAACCTGTATGGACGTTGTTTGCTCTGTCATTGCACCCTGCCTTTCTTCTTCCTCCTGCTTCTTCTTTTCTTATCTTTCTATTATTCTCAACTCTTGTTCCTCCAACTTCTTCTCTGTCTCTTGAAACTTTAGTTCTAATACCTACAAGCTCTACTTTTTCTCTTCCTCCACTCTATTGTAGGTGTCCTCTGCTTCTTTTTTCTTCTACTGCCAAAGCTGCCTGCATGAAGATTGAATGCACTATTACTCTGTAGCTTTGTTCTCCCTGTATTATGTCAGCAAATTCCTCTTTCTGTGATCTTGTACTAGATTGCAGCCTTCAACTATTGCTTCTGTACTTCCTTCAATGTTAGTTCCAACTCCTTTTCTATGGACAGTTGATTGTCTGCATATATTGGCAAGTTAACTGGAACATGCTCAACTACTTCCCAATACTGCTTCTAGTAGTCTCTCTTGAAGAAGCCATGTTTCGTTCCATGGTACAATGACTATTGGAGAGAAGTGCTTCATGAATATGGTACCCATGGGACAGAAAGGGAACTCATGGCTAACAAACATTAGATCTTACAAATCTAACTTCATAGCATGATCAAGGAACAATTGGGGCATTTGATGGGAGGGATTGCGTGATTTTGGCTGACAGGGGTGATTGATTGATTATGGAGACTGCACACTACATATTCTTAGCAATTAGTGTGGAAGCTTGATGACTAGAACTACACAATGCGCAGCTCAGTCTAGGCGAAGGCCTAGGAGAGACTGCACATTGCATAGTCTTAGTCAACAAGCTAGGAGATTGGATCCTAGAAGTGCTCAATGTGTAGTTGGAGCCTAGCTAAGATAACCTCTGTTTAATTCCAGAAGCCAAGGTAGATGCCTTGAGCAAATTGCGTAGTGCATGCAAGTGAATGTGAGATTGGGGCAAGGGGAGCCCAGATCTGCCCAAGCGGAGTGTGCAAACAAGCAGATCTGAACGATGGTGTAATTCTTAGTGTAAATATGACTGAGTGATGATTCATGCATTTGAAATAAGTGGAGCAATCAATCAAACTAATGGAAAATGAAGCATGTGAAAAGAGTCGCTGCAACGATGACTGTTAGTGAAAAAATGGAAAAACACATATGATACTTGGGAAAGGCAATATAAAACTTGAAACAACACTTCTACAAGCTAAAAAAATTTAAAACACCAACATTAATTCAAATAAACAAGTGAAAAAAAACTCTCACAAGCTAAACAACACCCTCACAAGCTAAACAACAAAAAGTGACAGAAAAAACGACAAAAGATGAGAAAACAAAACTCACCCAGAATTTCAGGAGAAGCCGTCGTGCATTGTCCGGAGATATTGTGCAGTTTCGGGGATGACCGAGATACTCTATGGCTCATGCATCAGGCAGTTGCTGAAGGAAATATTCTTCACAATTTCTGGGCAGAGTGGCCCTAGCTGCCTCTTACGCTTTGCACAGTTTCCGAGTTGAAGTCTGTTTGTCAGCTGGTTCTGTGAAATTTTGGAGATGAGGCCTCACTGCTAGCTTGGACTACGTAATTCCTGAGAGAAAGGGTGGTTTCCCTCAAGGATTGTGTAGTTCACTAAGGAAAGCTTAGAACTGGATTGAAACCAAGCCAAGAGATCGATTTGTGGGTTAGATAGTAAAACAAGTAAGAAAATGCAAGCCAAAATGAAAAAGATAAAGCTCAATCAAAGCACAAGTACCTAGGTTAGTGTGAGATAAGTTGTTGTGATTTAGGAGGGAGAATCCAAAAGGAAGCATAAGAAAATTTTTGGAGGGTGGTTGTAGCCACTACAACACTAGGCTAAGCCACCTCACCCTCATTAATAGAATCAACCTTTACCGCAATCCTCACCAGATCACTAGGACATAAACAAGCATGGATGCCACTGGATTTATCCACCTACCTCATGAGGAATTTTCCTTTTTGCTAGTCTCTAGGGTTTACCGCAATTCAGAGTTCGATCTAGGGATCACTAGGACATAATCAAGACACTAACCTCCATGCGTTACTGTATATCCCGCCATTCACCGACAAGGATTCATAGTCTTGGTCAAGGGCAACCCCCTCTAGGCTTTTCCCATATATCTCTCCATTCACTAGTCGAGGATTCCTATGCCTACCGAAGCACACAATACCTCGGTTTACTAAAACCCATAGTCCAGTTTAGGGGTCACTAGGCTAGTGGCTTTACCATAATCCACAGTCTAGTTCAGGGATCACTAGGCCATGTGTTCTTTCATTCAGAGATCCATCTCACTCAGCTTTGAATCCATCCAATAATCCAATTCAACCAAAACATGAGAACTCCATCACACCACGACTATTTGGAAATGGCAAGTTAAGGTTGAAGAACACTACCACACTTGGAAAACCCCATGCCCATGACACAAAAGAATCAAAAACACACATGTGTAACCATGCATGCCAAATCTAGCAAGGAAATCACACATGAAAATCAATACCTGCAAGTAAACCCATTGTAGTTGCTTGATCCTGCTCTGTCTTACTTGATATTTTTCTTTCTCTTGCCTTCTGTGCCTTTCTTGATCCAATGTTGAAGTGCTCCAAGAAAAATCCAAGAGTCCAAGAGTGTGAGAGAGAAGGAATAGAGAAAGAGAGAGCTCCCAAAATGAACTGACAAAAGTTTAAGAACTGATCCTTAGAAGCCTTTTTATTAATGAGGCCTCTATTTTCTTCATTTTCCATTATTTTCCTTCATTTTCCTCCTCACATGCAACCTGTGACCTTTCACCTTCCTTTTCTCCTATTTTGCATTATTTTCATAGATAAATTGCCAAAATGTCATTTTTCCTTTCCAAAGCCTTTGTCATTGCCTTTGCAAATTTCCTTAGCCATAATAACCAAAATGAAAACCCACTAGGATGTTTTTCCCACCATTCATCTTGGAATATGTGTCCCATGACCTTGGTCTTATATTTTTTTACATGGATTTTTAACCAGGGCTGTTACAGAACCCTCCTACAGTAGCAGGGGCAACTGTTGCAGCAATTTCAACAGCCTTTGCAGCATCAAATGCAATTTGTCCAGCAACCAAACCAACCCTTGTATCTGCAATTTCACCCATTGCAACAGAAAGGTTAGCCTTTGCAGCAAAAAACCCAACCTAGATATCAACAAGGTCAAAACTTGCAGACACAAGGCCAACCCCTGCAACAGCAGGGCCAACACCTTTATTACCAGTGTCAGTAGTTGCAGCAACCTTACAATCCATATGATACACACAATGTTTAACGACCTTATGGTTATTGACGGCCTATGGTAGGTCAATATCAACCCTACCCTGGGAAGAATCCACCTTATGGTCAAGGTATCCCTCAATTGGTGCAAAATCAAGCCCCTTATGGTCAAAATCCTCCACTTTCGAGGTAGAATCCTTACCAATAAGGTTGGAACTCACAGACTGGTCCATATCAAAGGCCTTATATGCCTTTTAACCCAAAATTTCCATTTTTAGTGATGTTGGAACTACTCAATGTCTCGAGGCTTACTAATTATCTGATACTTCATTCGCCTTACTAGCCTCCAGTTCCCACTAAAATTCCAAGCGATTTCCCCAAATTCGAAGGGAAAGCTGAAGAGGACCCTCACGCCCATGTGATGACATATCACATATCAATGAACCTTGATAGGTGTTGTTGAAAAGTGGTACACCGAGTTTCCCCGAGGTACTTATGCAGACTTCAACTCTTTGGCCATGGCCTTCCTCACCCGCTTCCAGTTACAAGTTCGTTATGAAACTGGTACCAACTTGCTCACATCTCTGAAACAGGATACCACAACCCATATCTCTGATCACATCCATGAATGGAGATGTTGGCATCACCTCATCACATTTGAAATTCCTTATGAGTTGTTAACCGAATGGTTCACCTAGTCATTCGTAAACAAAATCACTGCAAATATAGCAATGGGAGATTGTGTTATCGAGGATCAATCTATTACCTAGCCCAATATTTGGATTTGGTTTATTCCCAATCTGGCATGCTATATGAAATTTTTCTTGATGCTCCAAGGCTATCTTCAGATCCAGCATCTTCGAAGGCTCCAGATGTGCCATGTATTGATGGTACCATTGGATCAGTATCCCAAATTTCCACTAAATCTTCTTCGAAGAAAAAATCTGTTTTGAATACTAGTTCTAATCCTCATTCAAAAACCCCATCAAATCCTAGTAAAACATTTGAGGTTAATGCCATCTAGCTACCATGGTAGACAAAGCCTCGAGAGGTAAAAAAAAGGGTACAAGTAAAGGAAAATCCGATACCCCGAAACATGATCCTCCTAAGCCATTTGCTGATGATGCCTCCAAACGTAAGCCGAAATATCGTTGCCTCATTTGTGAGGAATATCATTACACCAAGGATTGTCCCCGACATGCATAAGTTAGTTGTTTATTGAAAGGGACCATGGTTGTACTGAAAGAGCCATTTCCATCTCAGCAGATGTTGGGTAGCGGAAGCCCCATGTAACGGTCATGGGGCCCGAAGACCACAATTTTGGGAAAAGATTCCGCGAGAAGCACGATTTGTAATAGGTTGAAGTCAAAGGGTATTCCACCAAAAAATAATGTAAAGAAATGTAAGATGAGTCGGCCTGCCCATGGATCATGGTCCATGGAAAGGTATAAATAGAGCGAGGCTCTATGGGTAGAGGAAACTAAGTTTGGTTGTATGTTTTTGGATCTGAATTGTAATGGGTTTTTGAGGGAAGCACTCTGAAAGTGTCTGTAAGTCTGAGTTGGGGGTTTGGGTAGTGGATAGAGGCTCTGCAAATGTGTGTGCAGAGGCCTAGAAGAGTCCGTAGCTATGTGCACAGACCCCTGCAGTTGAGTGTGCAGGGCGGATTTGGTTGTATTGGTGATTAGTGGAAATAAAGATAAGTTTCTTCTGCAAATTCTGTTTTACAATCTGAGTTATCATGAATTTGACTGTATGAATGGTTGATATAACTATTTCATCTATGCACATATTCTTATGTTATAGTTATATGTGAATATAAGTTTATTCTAAGAGCGCGAACTGGTTAAATCTGTTAGATGTTTACTTAAATACCCTTCTAAGTAGATTTGAGGTACAATACTTCATTAAATAGATTAGGCCTATAAACGATGCGATTATAGAAAGTTAAAGTCATTTTGGATGTGGATCTGCGCAAATATAGAGTAGTGTAAGGTTGCAGAGCAGTGCGCGATACCTCCAGACCACATCCAGACATCCGGTGCGGAAACATGGTTGCAGCGCTCTCCCCTGCTACCTCGGGTGAGACCTCAGTCCGCGCTCCGCGGACTGTTGCTGAAAGGGCTAGTAGTTGCGGGATTTTCTTGGCTAAATAATTCTTCTGAACTTGGGTCGGACCCATATAAGCCAACAAATGGTTCCATTGCTGGGATCGAGATCTACCTAAGGGGTGTCTAATGTGAAACACGAGGACTCTATAGAGAAAAGAATTGAAGGATCGAAGGGACCAAGAACAGTAGTAGTTCAAGGCTAACAATGACAAGCACGATCCAGCTACCAGTATTCAAAGGAGTAGGAGGCGAAGACCCAGAACAATTCTAGTTTGTGTTAACATTAGTATAGAACGCATAGCGAATTGTAGATGATAATATCAGAAAGGCCACCTTAGTCAGTGCACTACAGGATTGAGCGCTGACATGGTACATAAAGTACTCAAGCGATCACCTAACGACAGGGATAACATAAATCCAGACTGAGCTAAAGAAAGAGTTTAGCTAGTCAAAGTCAGAAACACGATCGATAATAGGGTTCAAGGAGACCGCAATGATGCCTGGTGAAACACCATGGGATCTAGACCAAAGACTGAAAAGTACTATTCGCGAGGCTAACATGACATTGATGGATGTGCAGCACTGCGCTTGGTTTATGGCATCCTTAACACCACATCCGAGGACAGATTTGTCACAACAGAAGATCTCAACCCAGGCTGAAGCATTAGAGATAGTGATGAGGTTGCATGAAACTCCATTATAAGACTAAGGGTTGGGAGTTCAGCAAATCCAAGCGCAGATCCAAAATTTGTGTTTGGAAATGAAGAAGTTAAAACAAGAATAGGCATCGCGACCAGAAGTCTAAGAGGAAGTATGGTGTATAAAACGCAGGAGTCAGGGACATGATAAAGATCACTGCCCGGTCTCAGTAAACTATGTGGCAATGGGGGGACCAATACCATTGCAACCAGACGCGTCGACAGGGCTGAACCCGAAAATCCCACTATGGTGTGCAGTCTATAAGGCGGGAGGAAAGCACAACATTAATAACTGTCATCTATTGCCAAAATACAACTAGACCCCCAGCAGCTTTGCAACTTTTGCAAATTGGTGGGCCACGAGGAAAGGTACTATCGTAGCTACCAATTATTAATGGACCAGTCACCTGCTTATAGAATGCAGATTGAGGCGCGAGGTCAGGATCCAGCCATGGCGATCACACACGGTGGGTTCCAGTGCCGTGGGTGAGGACAGGGCGAAATGGGGCTAGGAAGGGGTCGAGGGCAGCTAATCTGCTTCAATTGCAGAGGTCCAGGGCATTATGTGCGGGATTTTACCAACCCCACCAGAATTTCATGTAGTTATTGTGAGAAATTCGATCATGAGTTGATAGATTGTCCTATGCTGATAGCACAGATCTATGAAAAAAGGGTAGCGCAACCAACAACAACCTAGAACGTGCAAATGATGAGGTCCAAACCCCGTGAGGAAGATCCCAAAGTCAACATGGTACTAAGAAGTGGCACGACCATAGGAATAGATAGAAGGAGCTTAAGTAAGGAAGATGCAGGGGTGGGTAAGGAGACATATCTGGAAGCTTGGGAGAGCTTCGCGGAAGCCTTTACCCTAGGTAGTAGGGATCAGCCTGAGCCGATCAGGGATCCCTCAGTGATAACTACCTTTTTAGAGACATGTATAACATTGCTTCGTGACAACAGGGTAGTTAAAAGCTTACAGGAACTGATCAATAGATGCACAAGATGGAGTGAACCTCGTGTAGTTCGAAAGTTGGGAAGACATGCGTCATGGACCGGGAGGGAAATGTGACTAACAATGCAGATCGGTGAGTATGAAATGGATCAGGTCATTCTGGATCTAGGCTCAGATGCCAACATACTACCTAAATAGACTTGGGAGTGCATGGGTAAGCCTACGCTACAATGGTCCCCTATCCAACTGTGGATGGCAAATCAGCAGAAGGTGCTGCCCATGGGAAGGCTGCAAGGAGTTACGGTAGACCTTGATGGCGCAAGTACTCGGATGGAATTTGAAGTTATTGAGCTCATGGATGAAAGTACGCCCTATCCTGCATTGTTAGGAATAGACTGGGCCACCGACATGAACGGGGTTATTAATTTAAAGAAGTGGACAATGGTATTTGAAACAAAGTCGCTCCGCATAGTCATTCCACTAGATCCGGTTGAAGGACCGCGCTACATTGAACCTGTGCGCGACAGAGAAAGTGACGATGACGTAGATTGTAACTACCGAATGTCTGCACAAAGGCGAGAGTGGGTCAAGACAACGGAGGATAGAAGAATATCACGAGACTATGGAGAATCCTACACTTCCAAGTCAGACGAGGAAGATGAGCGGTGGCACAATAGGTTGAACGAAGTGACCATGCTACATTGCAACATGGTGACTAAATCTCTGTACTACGTGAGGGCCTAGGATCGCGAAATGACGACGTATGATGGACTGACAATAATAGATACTCAGATGACTCCTCAGTCGACACTGTGATCACAATAGACTCAAAGAATTCGACTCCCGTTTTAGATTCCTTGCCTCCACAGCCCATGGCGAATTCTTTTTGTCCATAACCAAAAACAGTAGCGTCATCCTCGTCATCACTGCCTATAAATACTACTACTCTTGCTGAAGAAATTGCTTTTCTTAAAAAGATTGTCAAGTCTAACAATCTCCTGTATATCCCAGTTGAAGTCCAGGTAAGAGGAGAATGGATATCTGTTGATGCTTTCATCGACACCGGTGGTTCTAACAACCTTGCTCGTCCATCTTTGTTTAAAGGTTTATGGAAACCATTACAACACATTCTGGTGTCTGAAACTATAGGTGGTTCAGTCAATCTCACCCATTATGTTGATAATGTTTCTTTAAAAATTGGGGGGAGTATTGTCAAAATGTCTGCAATACAACATTATGATGCCTCTGCAAGTCTGTTCTTAGGTATGCCATTTATAAATTTAGTATTGCCTGTGACTATCAGCGAAGATAAGATTATCTGTAATATCAAAAAGAAGGCAATAGCAGTACCAAGATTAGTTATGGCAAACTCTGAAGCAAGAAAAGAATAGAGTCAGAAGAAAATAGGTGTCAGAAAATCAAAGAATGAATCCCATGACTGGAAAGAAGTTTTGCAGATCTATGAGACCAAACACCAGCCTACACAGAAAGCCAATAGAAATCTAGATTGGTCCCCAGAACAATTAAATTTATATGAAGAATTGCTGAAATGTTGTTTTGAAAATCCTAAAGCATTTTGGAGTGTTGAGAGCCCTCAACAAGAAATTATTACACTGCATGACAATGGGGTAACTGGAAAATTAATACCCTACACTCCAGCTGAAGAAAAAGAAATCAGAAAGCAGATAGAAGAATTACTTGATCTTAAACTCATAGAAAGAAGTGGATCTCACTACTCTTGTTCTGCATTCCTGGTTCGAAATCATTCCGAAATAGTCAGAGGAAAGGATAGGATGGTTATTAATTATAAACCATTGAATGCAATTACTAAAAGTTTTAATTATCCTCTGCCTCATCAAGAAACAATAATGCAGAAGATTCAGAGCAGTAAAATCTTTAGTAAGTTTGATATGAAATCTGGTTACTATCAGATTCAGATCAAGGAGGAAGATCGTCATAAAACTGCTTTCACCTGCCCTGTCGGTTTCTTTCAATGGAGAGTTGTTCCATTTGGATTAAAGAATGCTCTTGCGTTCTTTCAAAGAAGAATGGATCAAATGAATTCCTAACCAAATTTGAAATCATAGTACCAGAGCACCAACGGTTTGATGCAATGAGGTGGGCGTTGCACATGATGCCTATGCGATGGTGGGGAACACATGAAGGAACTTTTGAAGACTGGCATGCTTGCAGGCATATAATGAAGATCAGATTTGGGAAGCCAGATATATGCCTAATGGATAAATATGATGGACGTGATGACCCACACATGCACCTTACCAGATGGATCAAAGCCTACGGAGAAGAACCTTAGCTAGAATGGGTGCACTTATTTGATCACACCCTGGATGTCATTCCCAGAAACTGGTATACTGAAGCAGAGCTCCGACACGACACAGGCGAGTGGGATATCTTGCGTGAAGGTCTTTTATCGACATTCCTCTTTGAAGATCAATGGATGGATCCCGTGGACGATGCGTTACAGCTGGTAAAGGCTGCCATTTTCAAGATGCCACTAGAACCAAAAGAAACTGCGCAGCCCAACTGGTCGCGATAGTTGCTATAATGTCTAGGTAGAAGATGATGAGGATGATGCATGAAACATCAATATTCCAGAATCAGAGGGGAGCCGTGAGGTGTGCGGACCCAAAATCGAAAATCCAGATATCACGACGCCGTTGAAAATGAGACAAGTCAATATCAGAACATAAGACGAGTTGAAGTATGCAATGCTGGGGGACTATTGGGACGACACCACTGTGGAGAAGGTCGTCGAATTGCTTTGCGAATATCAAGATTTATTCCCAACAAAAATCACAGAGCTAAAAGGGATCCTAGGAGACCTAGGAATGATGAAGATAACGTTGAAGCCAGATGTGAAACCAGTTAAGCAGCAACCCTACGGATTGAACCCAAAATATAAAGCAAAGTTCCGCGAAGAATTAGACAAGATGTTGGCAGCAGGAATCATTGAACCAGTCGAGGAGTCCGACTGGGTAAGTCCGATGGTTGTGCAGGAGAAGAAACAAAAGGGTGAGATTCGTATCTGTGTGGATCTCAGGAAGCTCAATGATGCTTGTGTTAATGATCCATTTCCAACTTCGTTTACAAATGAGGTACTGGAAAATGTGGGGGGGGGGGGGGGGGGGGGGGAGGAAGCATACTCCTTCACGGATGGGTTTTTAGGATACCACCAGATCAAGATCGCATCAAAGGATAGGAGTAAAACAACGTTCGCCACTGAATGGGGTTGCTTTCAGTACACGGTGATGCCCTTTGGACTAAAGAATGTGCCAGCGATATTTTCACAAATAGTGGTAGCGGCATTCAAAGAATTTATACACAAGTTCTTAGAGGTCTATCTTGATGATTGGACCATGTTTGGACTGGTTAAGAAGCACGTAGCAAGCTTACGGTTGATGCTGGATACTTGCTGCTCACACCAAATTGCGCTAAACTTAAAGAAGTGTACTTTCCTTGTCCCATTCGGGAACCTGCTGGGCCATGTGGTCTGTAAGCAAGGCCTGTTGGTGGATCCGGCAAAGATCGCTGACATACTCAATCTACAAGCACCGCGAAGTGTCAAATAACTACGTGCCACACTAGGACACCCAAGCAACTATCGGAAGTTCATCAAAAGCTGCGCCCAGATCACAGCTCCGATGGAAAAATTGCTGAAGAAGGATGATATGTATTGCTGGAACGAGGAATGCAACAAAAGTCTGGAGACACTCAAGGAAAATATGGCATCAACCCCTATATTGTTCTTTCTGAAATGGGACGTCGAGTTTCATGTGCATGTCGACGCGTTGTGTATCGCGCTAGGGGTGGTACTTACTCAACTAGGAGCGGAGGGAATTGACCACCCGATTGCGTTCACAAGTCATCCGTTGTCAAAAGCTAAGAAGAATTACTCAAATACTGAGCACAAGGGATTAGCGATGGTATACGCGCTTCAAAAATTCTGCCACTATCTGCTTGGAGGCCACTTTAAGATGTATACCGATCACTCGGAATTAAAATACCTAGTAAACAAGACTGTGTTGGGGGGGCACATTTGTAGATGGTTACTGTTATTCCAGGAGTATGACCTTGAGGTCGCTGTAAAGCCGGGATGTCTAAACACAGGACCAGATCACCTGTCCCGAATTGAGACCGGCGAAGAACCCACAAATCTAGAGGACAGACTCCCGGATGCACAGCTATATGCGGTGCGCATAGTGGATGGTCACTTTGAAAATATAGTCCATTTCTTAACTACAGGAACCACGTCGTAGGGATATTCTATTTTGTGGAAGAAGGAATTGGTGATACGCGCAACAGACTTCATCATGATTACAAGACACCTCTACAAAATGGGCAACGATGAAATATTACGTAGGTATGTCCCGGAGTTTGAGAAAGGACAGATCCTGGCTGAAGCACATGGGGGGTTTGCTGGCGACATTACGCAGGTCGCGCCACATCCCAGAAGATTTTTCGCATAGGATTATGGTGGCCCACTTTGCATCAGGATTCAAAAGCATACTGTCGAGCCAGTGACGTATGCCAACGGATGGGAAAACCATCGCGGAGAGATGAAGTTACGCTCCAGCCACAGATGACGCTACAACCATTCGAGAAGTGGGTAATCAACTTCGTAGGACCTATCGAGCCGCGGGGGAAGACGGGCACACACTATATAATCACCGCGACAGAATATTTGACCCGATGGGCAGAGGCACAACCGGCCAAGGATTGGACGGCTGCAACAGCTACAAAATTTTTGTTCAAAAACATACTAACAAGGTTTGGATGTCCCAAAATTCTCATGAGCGATCGGGGCATGCATTTCCTGAATGAAACAATTAGCGCACTCACTGAGGAATTCCAGATATATCACCAACAAAGTATGCCATACCACCCGCAAGCGAATGGGACCATTGAGGCATTCAACAAAATCTTGGAGACCGCGTTGACCAAGGTCTGTAATGCGCAGCAAAATGACTGGGACTTGCACATCCCTGCTGTGCTATGGGCATACCAAACCACGTGCAAGAAGTTGACAGGCCAGACACCTTTTTGGTTAGTCTATGGCAAGGAGGCCGTTATGCCTATGGAATATATTGTGCCTAGTCTGTGGATCACGGAAATCACAGGTATGGTAGACCGCAAGGCTTTAGACGAAAGGCTCGTGCAGCTAGCGGAACTAGAGGAGGAAAAATTTTTGGTTGGATTCCATCAGCAAGTACAGAAGCAATGCGAGAAAGCATGGCATGATCACCATATCAAGGTGTGCACCTTCAAGGAAAATGATCTAATATTGCTATATGACAGTAAGTTCGAGAAATTCCCTGGCAAACTCTGAATGCATTGGTTAGGACCCTATGTTTTCAAAGAAGTTACCGATGGGGGCGCGGTTTAGCTTGCCAAACTCAATGGAGACCCCTTCCCGGGCCGAGTGAACGACAGTCGCCTGAATCTCTACACAGGCAAGTAGGCCGCCTGACTAACTGTTCGAGGGATAGTCTCACCACTCTAGCCAGTTGAAAGAGAGCGCAGTATGGTATAGCAGTCGGGGGGAAAGAGGTGTGAGTACCAGGCTACGCTTCAATTTGGCTCATCAACAAGATCATGGTTGCGCGATAAAAATTGCACCGATGCATTGCTAAGAAGAAAGGTGACCGTTCCTGTCACTATTCATGACAAGATGTCTGCATTATGGCAGAAGGGAGCGCATGACGAGCAATTAAGAGAGGGAGTACAAGTTATATATGGAACAAGTTGCCACAGATTTTACACGAGGACACTAGAACAAGCAGGAACCAATGAATTTGAAATTTGAATCGCTTATAAATCACCGAGGGGCATCCACTAGGCGACCTACACTTCTGGAAAATACATGCTAGTTATTGATATGGAGCTATTAATTATCTCTGCATAAGGAGTAAGCCTGAGGGTGGTGATATGGCCGATGGAGAAGCAGGACTCTCTAATGAGCATGGTGTTGACAGTTGTGGGCATTCCGCAGAAGACAACATTAACAGTAGGGAATGTACTAGAAAAAGGCAGACATGAAGCAGAAGTGGTCTGGATGCCATCGACCCACCCAAGGGTAGGTCAGCGAACCACAACAGAAAGGTGAAAGGATGGATGAATGGAGACCATGGGTAGAAACGAAGTTAATAAGTCTTTTCTGAAGGACCTTGAGGATTGGGATCTCGCAGATCACAACACAGGTCTTGCAAAATTGCAACACAAGCTGTAGCAGATAGTGTGAAGAGTAGATATGAAGGTCGAAAATGGCTGCGGTGGTAAAAGGAGGTCCCAGATGTGGCTCTCCCACTAGAACTAAAATCCTAGGAAGGGGTGTTCTGTGTTAACCAAGCAGCAACAACGGAGCAAGAGCTAGATGAAGCGTTGTAGGAGACAACGAAGAAGCAGTAGGATGATGAGTGTCACTCAGATGAAGGTGAACTGCGAAGCGATGGCAACGCATCTCACTACACCAACAAGTGACTCGGGATTAGTCACGATGATTGTGTTGGGGGACTGTTGGGTAGCGGAAGCCCCGTATAATGGTCATGGGGTTCGAAGACCGCAATTTTGGGAAAAGATTCCGTGAGAAGCATGGAGCGCAATTGGTAATAGGTTGAAGTCAAAGGGTAGTCTGCCCAAAAATAATGCAAAGAAATGTAAGACTAGTCAGCCCGCCCATGGATCACAGTCCATGGAAAGGTATAAATAGAGTGAGGCTTTATGGGTAGAGGAAGATAAGTTTGGTTGTATGGTTTTGGATCTAAATTGTAATTGGTTTTTGAGGGAATCACTCTGAAAGCATCTGTAAGTCCAAGTCGGGGGTTTGGGTAGTTGATAGGCTATACAGTTGCGTGCATAGAGGCCTAGAAGAGTTTGCAGCTGTGTGCGCGAACCATTGTAGCTGAGTGTGCATGGTAGATCTGGATGTATTGGTGATAAGTGGAAATAAAGATAAGTTTCTTATGCAAATTCTGTGTTACAATCCGAGTTATCACGAATTTGACTGTATGAATGGTTGATATAACTATTTAATCTATGCACATATGCTTATGTTATAGATATATGCGAATATAATTTTATTCTAAGTGCACGAACTGGTTAAATCTATTAAATGTTTGCTTAAATACCATTCTAAGTAGATCTGAGGTACAATACTTCATCAAATAGATTAGTTCTGTAAACAACGTGATTATAGAAAGTTAAAATCATTATGGGTCCGAATCTGCGCAAATATAGAGCAGCGCAAGGCTGTGGAGCGGTGCGCGATACCTCTAGACCACATCCAGACATCCCAAGGGTGTAGCAACCTGGTTCCAGCACCCTCCCCTGCTACCTCAGGTGAGACCTCAGTCCGCGCTTCGTTGACTGTTGCCGAAAGGGCTGGTAGCTACAGGATTTTCTTGGCTAAATAGTTCTTCCAAACTTGGGTCAGGCCCATATAAGCCAACAACAGACTCAGTTTATAAACCAACTACAATCCTCTGCCTCATCTAGTTCTCAGGTTTACATGATGATGGGTTTACTACCTATCTCTGTTGCCACCTAATCGAAATATTATCAAACTCCTCAGAAGAAAATGGTGGAAAAGGAAGCCACTGATACACCTTCTACTTTTTTTCCACCTAGTTCTGTTCCTCTCCATATCGAGAGACCTAATAATGAATCTGTCGTCCAACCACCTCCCAAAGGTGTGCTTCGGAAGTCATCCTATTATCTGAACGCTATAGTTTCTCAACATTACAGTATTTTTGAATATTTAGCTCAAGCACCTTCGACGATGTCTACCTTAGAAGTTCTCAAAAATTATGCAATGCAGTGAAAATATTGTCTGCTATATGAGGCATTGATCCTGCTGATTTGAACTTGATTACTTTCAATCTAGATAACTATGTTCCTTGTCTTCCTCACCAAATTGAATTTTTGATTCAAGTCATTATAAAAGGAAAGACAATTCATCAGACTGTCATCGATGAAGGTGCTTCCACCTGCATCATGTCTGTTTCATGTTGGAAAGCCATCGAATCTCCACCTCTCAACTAGACCTCGAACACCTTAGAAACCTTTGATGACAGAGGCTCCCGTCCTTATGGTATTCTCAAAAGTGTTCCCATCACTTTTTAAGGGAATACTGTCGAGTTAGAAGTAGAATTTGTAGATGCCAATCTAAATTACAACCTTCTACTTGGGCAAAGTTGGACCCATGCCATGTTTTGTGTGGTTTCCTCTTTGTTCAAGGTGCTCCATGTTCCTCACGAAGGAAAAATTTTCACCATCGATCAATTTTCCTTTTTCTCTTCTTATGCTTCAAATGGAAATGTCCCATATGTGGGAAATACCGATATTCCATATGAGAGTGCGAGGGCAAGTCTTTTCAAAGATTCTTCTTTAATGGGAACTTTTTCTCTCCCACCTCTGCATGTCGCATCGATTAACATGATCTCTATCTCTAATGATCCATGGATACTCTGGATTAGGTTGATTTGTTTGGTGATGCTATGCTGCTAAGTCCTTTTGAACAAGGCTAACAAGTAGTTGTCTTGGATTCAATGACTACTTCAAGAAGTCATACCATTCTCAGTAGGCACCTTGATACCTATTGACAATCTCCTTGGCTTGGTTCTTGGGATTCTCTAGATCCCTTAAACAAGATATTCCCCACTGATGAGAATATTGTTGAGGTTATGTCTCTTGAGGAAACCCCTTGGAATGATGGCCATCATTGTTCCTCGTTTCTTCCACTTCTAAGTGATATTCCTTCGTGTCTTGAAGCTTTTGTTTCTCATGAATCAACACATCCACTTCAAAAACATATTTTGGTGCATGAAGTTTTGTCCAAGGGTAATATGGGAAATATTACTGCAACCTTACGTTTTGACATTTCAGTCCAACCTGAATTTGTCAAAATATTTCAACTAGGGGCATCTTTTCCTCATCATGAGGTTAAGATTTTCTCACCTCCTCTCATGATCTTTACTCACTGAGTCTTTACCGTTTTCCCATTATCATAGTGGGGCATTCATCCTATGATTCGTAACCCTCACCCACTCGAGGGGCATGGGGGCGTAGCCATTTATGTGTGTTATTCCATTTTTGGGCCGAGTCAATGCTTACATGTCATACCATTGGTGAAAATTCGGTTTCATTCTCTATTGATCGATTACCCGAGTATGCAGATGGGATTCATTTGAATTTTTTATGTGTGATCATCTGTGTAAATATACTTTTGTACATTAGTGCGTGAATTCATTGGTGTGCATTTTTTATTTTTTGGTCTGATTATTTGCTTTGTAGACATGTTTCCTCTATTTATCTTGTGTTCCACTTAGTTCACAAATGTCGTCAAACCATTTTATGTTGGTTTTGCTAATGGTGCTTGTCGTAGCACACAAAACTTATCCTCCACACCTTGGGCACTCTTTACCCCCCGTGGCAAGTTGATCAATTTGCAAGGTATTTTCCTGGGATGAACAACTAATAATATTGTCGAGTATAGTGTAGTTATTGAATTTTTATCATAAGCAGTTGCTGTCGGCATTAGAAATTTAGTTGTTAAGTTAGATTCACAACTCGTTGTGTTACAATTGAATAGTCATTACTCAGTAAGAAATCCACAAATTTTTCATATGTATCTACGTGTTCAATTACTAGAATGAATTTTGATTATATCACATGTCAACGCATTCCACGAAATCTGAATACATTAACAGATGCATTAGAAAATTATGTTCAAGATATATGTTTGCGTAACTTATAAAACTGATCACATCATCATGATACATGAAAACATAAGTAGGAATCCCTTAGGTAATCACTTCAATATTTTGTTCCATTTCTACCATAGGGTTTGCTCCTTCCTTGTATGGAGAATCTTCTATATGACATGCTACTCGTCATGTTATTGGTGACATGCCAAGAGGCCTTTCCACTCCTACATACGTACAGTTATCTCAAGTAAACTCTCAGATACACTTTAAACAAAAAAAAATCATAAAACTTGAAAAATTGCAAAGCACAAGTTTTCCCTACATCAGTCCATTATTACCTAGTGGTAGAGGAAGATCTGGATCTCCTTTGAAGTCCGTGGCTACATAGGCATAGTCATCCACAACGATTAGTTGTTGGCGTAGCCAACCAAAGAATGAAGGAGGGACATGCATCCGCTGGCCTCCTCCTCCTCCTCGAGGCATGATCTCACTCCATCTGAGCAACCTCAGATCATGTGGAGTTGGATCCTCCACCTCTACCCACTGGTATCGAAATAGGGGCGCACACTCCAAAAAGAAAGTGACCAAAATCGAACAAAAACCGAACTGCTTCAAGTTTCCCAACTTGCCTGTGGTTAACTTTCTCTTCATGTTGGCCAGTAGTCCCTCACATTAGTTGAACACTGTTGGAGCAAGAAAATCCATTGTGTACTGGAATTGTGATTTCGAGATCTTGTTCAAATCCTGCACCCCAACTATACAGGCCATGGTGTGTAGAATTTTCCTCAAGGGAAGCTTGTCGATGGTTTTTATCTTCACCTTCATACTCACAACTATCTCTACGCCCGGGAAATGCCTTCTTATGAAGGTGTTGGTGTTGTCACCCCAGGCACGGGCTCCAAAGAGTTGGACTCTTTCCCCTCTTCTGGATAATCCAGTAATGAAGTAGATATCAGCTACTTCCAACTCTAGATCTTGATCTCCAATGATAAAGACCTGTTGATCAACATCCCATAGACTGATAAGATAGTGTAACAACTCATTTTGAGCTCTGAGTCTTGGGGTTTGGAAGAATTTCAGTAATCCACAGTACCTCAAAGCATTGACACATTCAATGCTTTGGGTAGCTTGGTGATATTCTACTTCATGGCCTCTTTCCTTCCATTCGATGACCATGTTGTCGAAATATCCTGCAAACAACCCATTTACATTGATTAGATGCCTTTCCATGAATCGAAATCATCGAAAATCCGATCAAGAGAGAAGATTTCTCTTTCCATTTTCTGCTATACGTCTATCATGATTGTCTTAATTGTTTTTGTGCTAGTAGCGTGAGAGCCTTTTTGGCTCAGGGGTGATCACTACGGATCTGATAAGCAGATTCACGCTGGTCACGCCGATTTTAAAAATTGAAATCCTCCCCTCAACCAGCTAAAAATCCTATGAAATGATATGAAATTAGAACGAAAAGCAAGAGAAAAGGAAGAGATCTTACCTACAGCCGATGGTTTGCGAAATGGTGCCCTGGATCTCCCACATTGCTTACCTGAAGAATCAAGGAAAATAGGGAAAAACACATTCTCCAATTTACTCCAAGTGAAATAGTAAAAATGTTTTTACTTTTGGTCTATTTATAAGTTTTTAAACACGTTTTTTGCAATATTTTTTTTTATTTCTTTTGATATCAATGATGTGTGGTTGTGTTTGTGCAGTTATAGGCCCTTTTTGATCGTTACAGTGATCATTTTTGACTGATTCAACGATTTTTTGTTTTATCTCTTTTTCAGACTCATTAAAAATAAAAGAAAAAGGAACCCACCGTGGAGTCATCTTTAAGTTCTTTTATGACTCTCGAAATATGAAAAGATCACCGAGTACTTGCCTTTTCAAACTCGTTAAATTAAATGATTTGACATCGTCTCAGTATACGTTTACCCCTTTTTTGGGCCAGGATTGACTATTTATTAAAAATGTACACCTTGGTTGACATGGTCAAGAGGTTCTCTCGAATATTGTTTTCTATCTTTTCGGGTTCGAGAGTCAAATGACAAAAAGGGACATGATGAAGTTTTCTTTTTTGTCTCTTTTTCAAACTCTCTAAATATGAAAAAGACACCGAGTTATTCTTCCGCTAGACTCATAAAAATTAAACGATGAAAGACTCATCACCGTGAAGAGACCAAGTTTCTCCTTCCTAGGACTCATAAAACTTACTAGGATGGATTCATTCGAAGAATGAAATTATACAACAAGCATATGCTATCCCCTTTGAGCTTGTGATAAAAAATAAATGGGTACTCGGTAGAAATAGTGGGGAAAATGAAAGTGAAACATCTCTTGTATAGGAAACATGTCGCTCTTGAACATGACACTCATTTGTTTCTCATGTCGGGTTTGGGATATCCTCACTCTGTCACTTGTCTTTCCATGTTTGGGTGATCCATTTTTCCTCTCATCTGACTATTCCATTTCTTCATCATGACCCTTAGTCCTATGTTGAGTCAAATTCTACCACGCTCAAGAGTCATGTCGTCGATGTTCAAGAGAATTCCTATCTGTATTATACTACCTATACATTGTCTGAACTTTTGCTACAATCTTGGATCATACTCATTTATTCCACTTTATTCCCTGTTTTATGTCGATGATAAGGGAATCATCATATTCCTCCTTCGACAGGTCACTTCATGTCGACTTCAACTCCTTATCCAGGAAGATGACTTAGAAACTTCCTTTCAGTACTTTAGAGCTTGCATGCCTTAATGGCAAGTTGTTTGCATTTGATGATAGTTTTTCATCATTGGCCTTCGATCAGATGATTCCATCAGTGTTGGACTTCAACTTCATTTTCATATTCACAGATTGTACTCTTGTGCCTTGAGATCCATTGCCATTACTGGTGGTTCCTCTCATGCCTGTTAACGATCCACATCATTGGTTGGTAATCAGGTGGTTTTCTAGCATGTTTGACTTCGATTCATTCATTTGTATGTTAGAATTTGTACTATGTTTGGGTTGAGATGGAGGGAAAGACCCTTATTTTTGTCTGATATAACTCAGGATGCGTGGAGTTATGTATTATTCATGATTGTACACATGTTTCTTCTATACAGATGGTTGCGAATATACCATGGGAATTTATATTTATGATGATGGTGATCCTTCTATATCAAATGGTTGTGTCCATACCTTGGATCTTAGATTTACATACGATCATTTTCATTCAAATGGTTGTGCCCATGCTGTGGACCTTTTCACATAGTCCTTTATATCTAGATGGTTGTGTCCATACCATGGATTCATGTATTGATATAAGATATGTATATGCATATGCATCCTTGATTTGCAGGTTTCTTGATAGTGTTTGTTCTCATCCTTGCAAAATCTAGTAAAGCATCTCAACCATCACTCCCTGTTCAACCTTCATGCTTTAGGGGGCATCTGTTACACAATATTTTTTCACGCCTCCTGCACTTCCCTATGTCATACCCCTGAGTGCCCGAAACTTGGTAATTATTCAGTGTACCCATCCTGATATGTAGTTCAGATCCTCCCTGAAGAATTAATGAATACATGCCTTGAGCCTTCCCTGAAGAAGTAAGCTCTAAAACCCTAATTTCAGGACCCGCGTGACTGTGACATTGGAAACTAGTGCTGATGGCAGGTTGCACTATACTAGCCTCACGTTGGCAACACACGTTTTACTTGGATATTCACTATGATCCCTAAAAGGCAAGTTTTCCCAAAGAGGACAAGAAACTTCGTGATCTAGAGGCTTCCAAAACGACAAGCTAGAGGTTGCTTGGTGTGGATGTGGTCAAATTATCCCAATATTACCCTTTGATCTTATCCTTATGAGCTACCTCCTTACGATAAGGGCTTTCCCTTATATTTGGAGAGATCCAAAAACCCTCTCCCTGAATATATATTCGTCCTCTCCCATTCCCAAATGGTTGGTCTCTGATTATTTGCACCCTTATGCTAAGATAGTACCTACATGCTACTCATTTGGCTTGGAGAAGAAGTGCTTGGACTTAGAAATTCACTCAAGGAGAGATTATTGACATCAAGGCTTGGTTGTATGCTTCCTCCTTTATTTCATTAATATATACAACTGTTGGTTCATTTTCCATAAATGTTTGTGTTAATGCGTCATTTATCTTAATGCTCCTTGAGCTGTTAAGTGGGTTACTTTTGATTATGCTTGTTGCACTTGTATTCTTTGTTGTTTCTTTGATCTCTTATGTAGGTATTCAAATGCTATGAGTAATAGATTTGAGCCTGAGGAGCGAGTGATCGAGATCTTTAACAAAGGAGTGTGTTATAGAATCAAAACGAGGCAAGTCACCTTCCTCTTCCTTCATTTCGATTGTAATTTAGGAAAGTCTCTTGTAGATTGTCACATAGGTTTCTAGTCCCACTCATTGGGAATATACGCACCTCAAAAATCATCATACCGGTCATAACATGCTCATGGAAATGAATGGACACTATTGGGCACTAGTGTCCTACAATGGCCCTACTCCTGAAGTGATTTACCAGCATATTGTCACCTATTCGAATTCCTTTTATTACTGCTGCTAATCCTTGCAGTTAGTTTCAACCACCCAACCAGGCATTTCCATGCTTCTTGTACTAAGAACATAACTTCCATTAGATTTAAAATAAATTGAAATAAAATCACATCATACCTCATTGGTAGCCCATCAATAACGTATACTTGCAATTTTTTCACTTCATGTCACAACAAGTCAAACTAGCATCTTTGATCAAATCATTATGTATAAACATATCACATTTGGTTAGCTCGAAACATAACCATCATAGATCTAAATCATGAATCACATGTAATCATCATAAACCAGAATCATAGATCACATGTAACCATCATAAATTAGAATCATAGATCACATGCGTAATAAAACTAGAATACAATATTGATACTTATCCTTTAATCAATCCTTTTCTTCTACCTTTATACTTTGTCATTTTTGTATGCACACTGGATTGGTTACCACACCCAGCAACATCCAGTGCCTTTTATTTTTTTTAATCACGTACACATACACAATTTACATCACAACACATACACCTACACTCAGTGTACAAAACGACACATACACCTACACCAAATGTACAACACAACACATTCATATATACCCAATGCACAACACCACACAATACATGTACCTACACCTAGTGTACAACACATCATAATACATGTACTACATAGAATACAACACAATGAATACACATGTCATGATACCACAAATACACAATACACATACATAGCCTGCAATACAACATGTACGACATGCACACAATACCACATGTACACCAATACCTTATGTACAACATATACACATTACAACCTGTACATAGCACCACCTGCACAACATCTGCAAAGAATTACATGTACATGGAACCACCATCACAACGTGTGCAAAACATCACATGTACATGGAACCACCTGCACAATGTGTACACAATGCCACATGTATACCACACCACCTATACAACATGTACACAATACTAAATGTACACAATACCACATGCACTACATGTACAGGACACCACATGTACACAATGCCACATGCACGACATGTACACAAAACCACCTACATAGAGTACTACATGTATAATATGTACACAAAACCACATGCACACAACACCACATGTACAATCATTCACACAACACCATATGTACATAACACCACATGTACAACATGCACACAACACCATATATACATAGCACTGAATATACAACATGTATATAGCACCATATGTACACAACACCACATATCGAAGATGTGCACAACACCATATGCATACAATGCCGCATATCCATCATACACACTATACAATATGAACAAAACACCACATATCTAACATGTACATAACACCATCTATACCCAACACTGCATATGAAATATGAACACAACACCATAGGTACAATCATTGAATATACAATATGCACAACATATACACAATAATAGCACTGCAAATCCAAAACCAAACTATCTCTACCAAGAAACCTTTCTTCCAGTGTCTCTCTGCCATCCATGCTTATCCTAGCATGCTGCGAATCACGTTTTCATTCCGCTGATGTATCTCTCAGCATTACCTGTCCATAATGTAAACATAAGCATAATATAAACACATAATATCAACTCATATCCACATGATACTGACCTTGTATATTTTTCAAGGCTACTCTTCCCACTTGATTCCCCATAAGACCAGGAACCTCTTTCATGCCCTTTACTTGCATAAGCAATCATTACTACACAAAATGATCCCTGACAACCCTGTCAGGCAGTGACATAGATACATACATATATACATATAAACATTAGTATAAAAAAAATCATGATCCATGATGACCTTTCCTGACATGACATACATACATACATACATACATGTATACATATATAGATATCAGTATAATCATGATCACAACATAATTACTAGATACCATAAGTTCAAGGTTAAGAGAACTCCCTTTATCTATTCACAACATGCACAACATTTAGAACAACGATTCCCAACTTAGCCAAGGAATTTGACGCCTCAAATCCATTACTTTACCTTTATTGATTACTTTTCTCATGTTTGTATTGCCACTGTCCATTTACCACAATGGACCTAACCAATCCAACCAACTATCATATTCTTGCCTTAAAGTACCCTTATACATGCACCGAGCTTTATCCGAGCCTTACATCACCTATTGGGTTTCATTCAGCACTTCCCGAGCTACATTAACTTTCCTATTTCCCAACAAATTCCCAAGACTCTCAAAAGATAAAAGGCAAGACTAAGAAGCGAACAAGAAAAAACTGTGAAAACCAATAACAATACAACATCACAAACAAGGTGTCAAGGCCTTGCACCAGACACAATCAAAAACCATAAACCAAGCTCAAACAAATAAAAAAATATTGAAGGCACAAAACTCCCAACAAACACCACGACTCAACCCAATGGTTCCCAATGCTTCCAAGGGAAAGCTCAACTTGAGACTTCTCCAAAATTTCATGGCAATCTCTTTTCCATGCAATTCCCTGTATCATATAATTATAAACACATAATTGTTAGTGTATAAACAAATATAACAATATATCAGTTATATTACCTTGTTATGCCAAGCACATTAACCTGTAACTAATCACATATATACCATCTCTCAGGGTACTCCAATTACCTTTACGGACCTAGCTATAACTAGAAACTAGCTAATATACCTATCAAATACTTGTTCATGAATACATCATATATCCGCATAATGCCAGACAAAATCTAGGTTTAAAGACTTCCTATATTCATAGCATTCATTCGTTTGGAATTGCGGTTTCCAGTCATAGCCAAAGGAATCCTTATCCAATTCCCTTTTTTTTACCCTTTTACCTTGTTGCAATTAAGTCTTACTATGTACTGTCACATCACCATTTGTTATTTATATAAACAATTAAACTATTACCTTGTCATGCTAATACCAAGCATGTTGCTCTGCAACTGTTCACACATGTTAGTCACATGTTCCACAAATCAAGGAATCCTATCTATGAATTTGAAATCAACCTTTACCAAGTTTAACTACCATGTCATACTCAACAATCAACTCGAATTCATCAATCATAATGCATAATGATACATCTATCACCTACTTACACTCAAGTACATATTAGTTGTATCAACACATATGTATTAGTACAATCATCTTAAAACATGATCATTTCTTCAAGCAATATTATAGACATATACTCATATCATGTAATTAATCAGAAATTCAAACAAAAGATAGACGACATAATATACACCAAACACTCAAACATCAAATAGACAACATAATCAAACATTCAAACACCAAGTAGATGACATAAGCAAACTCATACCTTAATGGATCTCAGTAGAGGCTACCTTGTCTGCACAATCAATCTAGTTAGCACAATATAACTTCAAAACACATCAATTGAAGCATAAATAAGGTCATGATATTCATGACAAGTAACATGTTCACATCATAATATCATAAGAAATTTTCATTCATGCATAACAATCACATATGCATAGTTAGTCTAGATTATTACAAACAAAATATCACAAATATGTCGACTCATACTTGAATGTCATAACCATAATCATCTGCATAGGTCAATATAAATTAGCACAAAGGATAACAACATCATGACCTTAGATGCAATGACCACAACTTTCATGCATATGACCACAATGCATATGACAACAAGTTACTATTCTTCATGACTATCGAACACGTGCATACGACTACACTAATCAACTAGCATTTATCATACATGTAACCACAATAATGGAATGAAAAGCATATAAGTAACCCTATTGGTTATAAAAACCATTAACCACACACCTGCATGCCAAATATACAAACCTATATGATGATATGCTCTCACCCTAAATTCTAATATTGCAACTTCACTTTGATGATCTCCATCTCCTCGTTCATTGCAATCAACACATTAACATCATATCATACGAAAAACATCATGATGTCACAAGACCACAACAATTACTATCACAATGCATCTCTTACCTAATATACATGCATAACTATAATCATGACAATGCATCCATAAAAACATATAGACACTAAAATGCATAACAAATGCATACAATTGACATGCATTCATGAACAACGCATCCCAACAACAATATCATCAACTTCCACATGGAAACAAAATTGCAATAATGACCACCACCATACATACACAACAAGCACACAATCCACAAACATAAAGAACACATATGCAATCAACATGTATGCATGAAAAACACATTACGCTCATCTAGTCCAAGTGTTGAACTGTGCTCTGATACCACTTTGTAACACTCTTCTCCCACATCTACTCAAGTAACTGACCAACTGGGGTAAACATGTGACGAGAGACTACTATGATCTAATTCAACCTCTTAGGTTAGCTTAAGGAAGTGGAACCAACAAAACAAAACCAAATGGACCATCCACACATCCTACATAACCTCCAAGAGCTGCCCCACCTTTCCGAGTGACCAACCCCTGAGGAAACTCAACAGTTCTAAGACCAAGAGCCCCAGTTGCTTCCTTGCAAAGCCCTCTAAGTGATCGAGGGTCCTAGTCACTCCCATAAGTGTGAATGAGTGTGACTATATCCTTTTTCTTCTAGTGTTATGCCAACTATTGCTATATTTAAGGCTAAATTCTAGGGCTAGGACCTAGTCACTGCCCAAAAATTCATAGAATTTACAGAAATGAAAAGAAACTTAGAGACATTGATGCAAATGAAAATTCTTGAACAATGACTTGACTGGACCCCTACTAGCCATGACAGGCATTTCGTCAAACATGTCAAAAAAATGCATTCTACAGATCATAATAATAGATCTGATCATAGGGGTCTTATACTTGTATGAGAATCACTAAGAAGCATCGATGTCTGATCACATTAGTTGCATTATCATCTATTAGGTTATATATTCATTTTTCATTCATTTATCAACCAAAACATGATGAGATCCATACATTTTCATTGTCATAAAACTTATTCATAACCAACATATAAAAAACATAAATAATGAGGATACAACAACCATAAATGCTACATATAACCCAATACTTTTTACATAGAAAATACCAAAGAAAGGAACTCTTACTGATGAAAAGCGATCTTGGGGTAAGCCCAAAATCTCCTTTCATGTATAAATTTCGAACCTGGGCCTGTGGGTTATGGCCCACAAGGCCTTATCGGAAGCGATTTAACTTTTAAAACGTGGATCTTCATTACTATCGAGCATCCCTTTATCCACTTAACAACATCGTTTGAATGCCATTTATAATCGCCACAATCATACCAGATAGGTGTCAAGTACTAAAACTCTGCCACAAACCATAATACAAACACACGAGAGTATTGTATAAACTCTGCTCCAATACACTTTATACGGATATCAAAATATGTATTATCACCCCTATAAATATCGGCGATCCGCATCACTACCGAAGGCCGATGCGATGCAAGTCTTCGCTGCTCCACCCAATTAGTCGGAAGTTGGAGATTGCATAGATCATAACCGTCAGCAATCTTACCAGTTTTGATGCGATTAACCGGAAATCACCAATCGACGTTTGTAATGTCGATTCTGCATCTTGCCTCTCTGGAATTCTGACTGCAATCCAGCCGAAATCGCTGTGGTTCAATTGGAAATTAACCATCATAATTGAAATGCGTTGATGGCTTATACAGGATCCGATCCATATCAAACAATTTAAATACACATCGCACCGGATCCATCGTTATATTGAACGATGTGGTTCCTCTCCATGCTCTGATGTATTGTTAATCAGTGAATTCCAATTGCTCATTTTCAAAACGCAACATTACCCAAACTGCATCACACGCATATAGTTATATTCGATCAACATGTATAACAGTTACACAACAATCCAGATCGCCATCGACCCTGAATTGATCGATGTTGATTGACAAACTCGCACACAGAATTAACTCATAGATTTAAGCTACAAAATCCATAGCTCGACACGCAGGAAATCAATAGAATATACTATTTTAATTATATACAAAGATCGCTTACATCTAAGGCATTGCAGCCTTAAAAACGAGCTCACGCTTGGCTACATCTTGCTCACTAACAATTGCCTATCTATTATTCTCCCCCTTCCGCACTCTATCTCTGTCATATATATATATACACAATAAACATTAGATTGGAAGGATCGATCCGATCCTCTCCTTGTTTTTCTCCAGCAAAAGACTTCCACGACGCATGCATGGCAGATAACAATCCATCAAATCCGCTTCAAATCTATTTTATATCTGTTTTAAAATAGATTTCCTATATTTTCTCCTTCGATTCAGCTCGACTATCCACGTACTCTTCGCTCAGCTTCAGATTCCTCTTCAATTTACGAGGAGTTAGATGCTCATGCATCAGACTCTCGAGGTAAAAAAAAAAAAAAAAAATTATGACTTCCTGGTCATATACTTATCCTGGTCCTTAGCAATTCTACCCACTGTATTTCCTCAGTAGAACTGCTTTTATGATCTTCTGTGAGCTGCAACCAACCTCTGCAGTAACAGTCTCCTCTGTTACACGATACCTCACCAAGCCCTTCGCACTCGGTCTTTTGGCATCTTTCTGGTTCTCTTCTCTGGAGCCAATTGAGCACACCTTTCTCTAGGTTGCTGCAAATCTTCTCACCTTCCGCTGTCGCCATCTGCACGACGGTAAGACCACAAACTTGCCAGCTTTAGCACAACTGTACCTCCTGCTTCTTCTTCTCTCTCTGGAATCCTTCTCCTCGCAGGAAACTTTCCCTGCTCTGATACCACTTGATGAAAAGCGATCTTGGGGTAAGCCCAAAATCTCCTTTCATGTATAAATTTCGAACCTGGGCTTGTGGGTTATGGCCCACAAGGCCTTATCGGAAGCGATTTAACTTTTAAAACGTGGATCTTCATTACTATCGAGCATCCCTTTATCCACTTAATAACATCGTTTGAATGCCATTTATAATCGCCACAATCATACCAGATAGGTGTCAAGTACTAAAACTCTGCCACAAACCATAATACAAACACGCGGGAGTATTGTATAAACTCTGCTCCAATACACTTTATACGGATATCAAAATATGTATTATCTCCCCTATAAATATCGGCGATCCGCATCACTACCCAAGGCCGATGCGATGCAAGTCTTCGCTGCTCCACCCAATTAGTCGGAAGTTGGAGATTGCATAGATCATAACCGTCAGCAATCTTACCAGTTTTGATGCGATTAACCGGAAATCACCAATCGGCGTTTGTAATGCCGATTCTGCATTTCGCCTCTCTGGAATTCCGACTGCAATCCAGCCGGAATCGCTGTGGTTCAATTGGAAATTAACCATCGTAATTGAAATGCGCTGATGGCTTATACAGGATCCGATCCATATTAAACAATTTAAATACACGTCGCCCCAGATCCATCGTTATATTGAACGATGTGGTTCCTCTCCATGCTCCGATGTATTGTTAATCAGTGAATTCCAATTGCTCATTTTCAAAACGCAACATTACCCAAACTGCATCACACGCATATAGTTATATTCGATCAACATGTATAACAGTTACACAACAATCTAGATCGCCATCGACCCTGAACTGATCGATGTCGATTGACAAACTCGCACACAAAATTAACTCATAGATTTAAGCTACAAAATCCATAGCTCGACACGCAGGAAATCAACAGAATATATTATTTTAATTATATACAAAGATCGCTTACATCTAAGGCATTGTAGCCTTAAAAACGAGCTCACGCTCGGCTACATCTTGCTCACTAAAAATTGCCTATCTATTATTCTCCCCCTTCCGCACTCTATCTCTGTCATATATATATACACAAGAAACATTAGATTGGAAGGATCGATCCGATCCTCTCCTTGTTTTTCTCCAGCAAAAGACTTCCACGACGCATGCATGGCAGATAACAATCCATCAAATCCACTTCAAATCTATTTTATATCTATTTTAAAATAGATTTCCCATATTTTCTCCTTCGATTCAGCTCGACTATCCACGTACTCTTCGCTCAGCTTCAGATTCCTCTTCAATTTACGAGGAGTTAGATGCTCCTGCATCACTTACTAATGAATGCAAAAGCCAACCCAGTATGAGACTACCATGTTCCACCCGACCATAGATAGGATGAGCCAAATCTCTCTTTAGTCAATCACCTTCGTGCCATATTCCAAGCATGATTGTGGGCCTCAAACCAAAAGAACCAACCAGGGCTTCCCAAGGCTAAACCATCTCACCCTCATCAATAGAATCAGGTTTTAAGGCAATCCTCAATAGATTTGACTAGGTCATAATCAAGCATGTATGCCACTAGATTTCTTCACCTACCCCATGAGGAATTTTCTAGGTTTTACCATAATCCACATTCTGATCCAGGGATCACTAAGCCATAATCAATACATCACCCTCTAGGCTTTACCCTATATCTCACCATTCACTGGCAAAGATTCCTAGGCCCGATCAAGGGAAACCAACTCTAGGATTTACCATATATCTTGTCATTCAGTAGTCGAGGATTCCTAGGGCCACCAACACACAATACCTGACTTTAGCAAAACCTACAATCTAGTTCAGAGGTCACTAGGCCAGTGGTTTTACCATAATCCATGGTCTGATTTAGGGATTAGTAGGTGATGTGTTCTTTCATTCAGAGATCCACATCACTCAGCTTCGAATCCATCTGACAATCTAGATCAACCAAAACATGAGAACCCCATCACACCATGGCTATCTGGAAATGGTAAGGCAAGGATGAAGAACATTGACACACTTGGAAAAACCCATGTCTATGACAACAAGAAAACCAAGAACACACATGCATAACTATGCATGACAAATCTAGCAAGGAAATCACACATGTAAATCGATACTTGCAAGTAAACATGTTGTAGCTGCTTGATCTTGCTATGTCATGCTTGATATTTTTCTTCCTCTTTGCCTTCTTTTCCTTTCTTGATCCAATGCTGAATTTCTCCAAGAAAAATCTAAGTGTCAAAGAGTGTGAGAGAGAGAGAACAGAGAGAGCTCCAAAATCAAACTAAAAAAAATCTATGAACTGATTCTTAGAAGCTTTTATCAATGAGGCCTCTATTTTCTTCATTTTCCATTATTTTCTTTCATTTTTCTCCTCACATGTAACTTGTGACCTTTCACCTTCCTTTTCTCCTATTTTTCATTATTTTCATAAATAAATTTTCAAAAATGTCATAATGCCTTTCTAAAGCCTTTATCATTGCCTTTGCCAATTTCCTTAGCCATATAACCGAAATGAACACCCACTAGGATATTTTTCCCTCATTTAACTTGGAATATGTATCCTATGATCTTGATCTTATATATTTTTACATAAATTTTTAGCCAAAATTATTACAAGATCCTGGAAATCTCATAACATACTCTTTATAACTCCCTCCTACCTCCCAAGATCCTTCTTCACCACCACTCCTTATACCTCCCTTTCTTATCCCTTATGCCTCCCTTCTCCACTACTCAATGACTCACGTGAGCCAAAGGCCACCAATCCACCTTATTTATTTTTAAATTTGTTTTTTAATAATTAATTTAATATACTGATTTTTAATTTTTAAATAATTTGTAATTTAATAAAATATATTTTAGATTAATTAATTTATAACTAGAATTTGTAAATGTTAATTTAATTTGTAGATAAATAATTGTAATTAATAATTAGTTAATTTTAATTATTTTATTAATAAAAAATATTATTTAATTACGGTTTTTAATTAAAAATACCAAACTTTTGGCCGAGGCATGCGTTTTTCAAAATTATGGTATTTTTGATAATTTGATTTTGGAAAGGCATACCTTGAGTTCTACTTGGCCAAATGAGGCTCAGAATGGCTCGTTAGCAAGCTAGAATCGAGGAGGACAATCTAGAAGCATTAACGCAGTGAAATCTATACATTTAATATACATAAAATTCAGTAGAAGACGAGGCTACGAAATTGTAACAAAAATTTAATTTGAAAATTTGTTTTGAACAATTTCATCTATCCAAATTTTTGTTATTGCAAAATTGGTTTTATGATAACTCCTTCCAGCCATAGAATCTGTGACAGTGATTAATGAGAGCACAATTTTCCTTTAAATTATTCATTTAATTTGATTTTGAGTAGAGAGTTGGTTTTTCTAAGATTTTGTAATTCTAATTTTAGTGTACAATTTTTATTTATTTTTATTGGTTTTTGGTAGGAGAGGAGTTGGGGAGATGAGATAGAATATTTGGAGCAATTCTATTGCACCAACAAAGAAGAAAATGGAGAATTTTCAACTCTAATTTAGGATCTAAAAACTACTCCCAACAACTCTCCATTTTGGGAGATTTCTTGTAAATTATTAATATCACTCTTGAGAATGTTGATGAGGTTCCTCTCCTCTACAACTTAGGAACTCTTAACACTTTTGTAGTAGGATTTTTTGAATTGTAGATAGGGGGAAAGCTCAAATCTAGGTTAATGGTGTTTGTTTTTGTTTTTTGTTTTTTTAATCTAGGCTTTGTATTGGAGGCAAATCTTGCACTATTATAACTCTTTATTTTAGTGGTAGAGTTTATGATTTGTGAAATTTTGTTGGAGATCAGTTCAAAGAATAGAGAAAGAGACCAAGTTTCAATAATTTGTATTTTGAATAGTTTTATTTTAATGCAAATTTTATTGTGCATTCTTATTTGATGTGAGGATGAATATATTTTGAATTAGCTATCTAATTCATTAGTCTCATAGATCTATTGTTAATTTTCTCTTTTCTCTAGTATTTTAATCAAATTATGAGTAATTATTTACTCATAAATTTGCCACCTAGAATTGATATAATAACTATTGAAATTATGAAAATGTTTTCATATTTTTAATATTGAACCATTCATTGTTATTAAGAGCTTCAAAGTGAACATGTTTTGGTAATTATAATATTAGATAGTATAACTATTTCATTAGCCATATATTCATCATAAACGAGGCATATTAAAATCCCCAATTATTTAGTTATTCTGCTCTCGATTGGAATATATATATATATATATCTTCTTAATCAAGATAGATTTAGAATTTATTTTTATCACATGCATCTTAGAATAGCTCTGCATTTATATTTAAGTATGAATTCTAGAAGCCCCTTTATGCAGGGGAAGACTTTAGGTGTGGCTTAGCTGAGCCCTCAAGTCACCTTAAGGATGTTCTTGCTTGCATGTGCACAACATGAGAGAAGATATCATTTCTCCATTTCTATTGGTAAGTTATAGACAAACCATAAGCCAACATGGAGAGAGAGGGGATAACTGGACCCAATTGAAACTGTGGGAGCCATTATACAAATAGATAAGAGTCTAAGTTGGGACTCTGATTGGGTGGCCTTCCATGATGTTGATGAGGTCATTTTTGGCCATCAATAGGTTCTTATTGCACCACATGATAAAATGGGGAGGGGGGGCAGGAGTTTGGTGTTGGAGAAGTATTTTTCATGTTTTTATAATTTTTTTGAATAAGAATGTTAATGCAATGAAATATGCCTAATTTTTATTTTTGCATAAAGTAAAATAAATGAATCAACTAGGAAAGAAAATAATCCATACTTTCACACCTCCCCGACAATGAAACCAAAAAGTGACGAGCCCCAATATTGCAACAAGAATGTTGCAATCCCAAGTATACCAACTTAAATTATCAACCTAGGGTTTATACAAACTTAAGAGGTGTAGATACTATATGTGCAACATGAAATGTGTCCTTATTTATTTGATATGATGCAATGGAGTGAATATCATGAATTGAAGAAATGGAAATGCTTGAAATGCAAACCTTAATTTATAAAATACAAGAAAAAAAAACTTATTCTAATTGCATAAAGTAAAGAGCATGAACCAACTCTAAAGACTAACTAACTACAATTGCAGGAAGGTAAAATATTGTACTAATGGAAAATATGAAATATGCTAGCCTACCTGCAGATGCGAATCAAGATTCTACTTTTGGAATGTAAATCATTACTGTACTTGCAGGATATGAAATATTGCTTGAAAAAGGAAACTTGATCTAAAGCATATGACTGGAAAATATAAGAACATAACTTCAAAAAATAGGTCTAATATACTTGCATTGAAGAGTTTCCCTTATTATCATTTATTTCAATATATTTTAGCTTTGGTAACAGAGTCCTTACACATTACATAAGAGAACAATATTTATGATGCAAATGTGGAAATCTTCCTATCAATTTTAATTCTTGTTTTGTACTTGTAGTGAAGGAAGGATGGGTCTAAAGTGGTCCTTGGTCCTCCCCAACCATGGATTCAAATTCTGGAGGCCATTATTTAATCCCAAGATACAAAACAAGACTGCTACAAGATTGTTATAAGATGTTACAAGACAATGCTACAGGATGCTACAAGACTGTTATTAGAATGTTATAGGATGCTACATGATTGCCCTGTTTTTCTATAGGATTACATCCGTGAGAATTATGACGGTGGAAAAGGTAATATAAAGGTGGGAAAGGGTAGTGGAAGGTAGGAGAAGGTTGAATTTTCCCTTTCCAATCTTAGTACCCTTCATGGACCCATCTTGCACAAGGAACAATGCACACATTGGTCTTCAACAAAACAAAAATGTACTCTCGATGAACAATGTTTTGGAGGATTTTTTGAGGTAGAAATAAGGAGATGGTGGTACAATAAGGAGTGTAAATGAAATTTCTAATCTTGAAAACCCATAGTAGCACCTCAACACCACAAAAAGATTATGATTTTATACTTGTAAAACTAAATACCTAGTCTGCTGGCTAGTCTGTCCTCTGAGTTATCTCACCAATGACCAAGAAAACCGAATGAAAATGAGATGGGGTAAATTTTGTATTAATTTGAATTTTTTTAGGACTCAATCCAAGAGGAATCAAATCAAAATAGCCTCGTTAAAATTTTCTAAAAAATAACATAAAATTACTACTATCTTGCTACAAGAGACTCCCATAATTTTTAGATTTGTGAACTAGTAAACCAATCCAAGTAGCTCAATGATGAATATGAATTTTCAAAGTTGTTATAAGGATGAATAATTCTTGAAACTCTGTAAATAACATGCTAAAAAAATCACTTCAATAATTCAACCAATATGACCTACAACAAAAGAAGCACAATAGTAAATACATAAATAAGAGATGCAAATGAAAAAGACATTCAAAGAAAATAAATAAACAAGAGGGATCTGAGGCTCTTGTGCTTGTCAATCCAAAGGATACTCAGAGTCCTATGAAGGAATCCAAGATTTAGAAGCTAAAAATGGCACCAAACTTCTTTATTTGAATCAATCAAAGTACATCCTTGCTAGAAATGAAAGTGGAGTTGCTAAATAACAAGTTTTTCTCCACAACAATACTAAGAAATACATGCCCCCAGAGGCAAATTCAAATTTTTACATATACAAATTTATGGGGAAGCATCCTCCTTGAAATAAGGCAAATTTCCCCTCCAAAATCCCTCAAAAGTTCGATCTGGTTCCCATTAGGAGGAATCTTCATTTAATGACGGGGAACACATTTATAGATTTTCTCAATCAATGGAGCTCCATAATTTTTTTAATAATTTCATAATATATTATTCATTTATTATCCAATATTGGTCCATCCTATAGAATGGATCAATTCCCTATATTATCTCATTAAAAATTTAGTCAATATTGTCTCATTATTCTACAAAAATAAATAATATTAGGCACATAATATGTAATTATATATAACCTTCTTAATAACATATTAAAGCTAAAGTACATTTTAAGTGTAGAAGGGGAGATTTAATATATCCTTTATGCACCTAATAAAGGTTATATGGGCCTTAATTTATGTCTAATTTGAAGCCCATCAACTGGTTAAAAGAATACAATAATATGGTTTTCCAACCCGAAGAGACTATCAAAGCCTTTAATATTAAATTCACCAAAATTTATAATCAAATTCTAGATCCGATAAGACCTCATGGTATCCTTTGCAATGACACATTATTATAACAACGTACCACCTGATTGAGGAGAAATATGTAGATAATTCGGCATTAGCCTTACACACTTGTCTTAAATTTGAGGACCATAATCTAAGAACTGAACTCCCTCTAGGTGGATCAAATACAAATCTCAAAATGGCTACAATTTGCAACTAGTGCAAGATATGAATAATTGAATGATTTTGTTTGAGAGGAAGTTCCCCCCATGCCCATTAGTTTGCACTTCCTCCTATTCGAAATACTGAGAGGGGGGTGAATTAATATTATTTTTACAATTGTTACTTTACTAGTTAGATCACTTAGATAAAACACAAATGAATAATAACAAGATAAATAATTTTATTAATAAGAAATTGGAGAGTGCTCCAATCCTCTTTACAATGAATCAAAAGCTCCAACTTATACAACAATTTATTCTAGGGCTCCAATTCCATAACCAAATCAACTAAGAAAAATTGTAGGGTTCAAACCCTTAGATGAAAACCACAATCTTCAATCTTCTTCCAAGCTCCAACTTGGTCTTTGCAAGGATCAACTTCTAGGGCTCCAACCCTATCTTCTACAAGTAAGCATCAATGGTAGCTCCACATTATCCTATCGAACAAGCTCCAGATTATCCGGTAGAACTAGTAGTAGCAGTGGCTCCAAATTATCCAATCCAACCAACAGTAGCAGTTTATCCACATGATCCAACACTAGTAGCATCTTTCAGCGTCTTTATCTGGCTAGTTCCTCGAGTAAGTCACTAGTGTGAGAAGAAAGAGAATTTGAATCTGGCCCAATTTTCCTAGAAACATGGTACGCTTCTCCATCATTTTGGGCTTCCATTATCTCCCATGGATATATTATCTCTATTTTGTCCTTCTCTGTAAGTTTATGTTCTTCTGATTCCTCCTCTCCAGCTTCGTGATTTTCTGATTTTCCCTCTTTTGACAAATTCTCTGATTGCAGATCTGTGTCTACTCTAACATGGTTTCCACTAATAAGCCTTTCACCTATAAATTTTTTAGTATGTCAGTTCTTGAATCAGATAATGGTTGTTGCAGATTATATGTTTGAAAATTACTCATTAAAATATAATTTAATGACGGGAAAAAAAGGCAAAAAAAAAATCGAACTCGAAAAGTTTACAATGGAGCCATGATTCAGGGGTTTCACATAAATAGGCATGCATTGCAAAATGAAAATGCATGTTAATGCATATAGAGTTCACAAAAAGCGTTTTCAAAGAAGGAAAAACAAAATTGGAAAGGTAACTTTAATGCTTTATGGTTTTGATACTGTAATAAACAAAGAGAAATGAATTTCAACAAGAAAAGAAAGAAAAAGACTCACCTTCAGATTCTTCAGAATCTTTGCTAATAAAACAAAGTACATTTCTGGCTCTGATGGAGTTGGGAGTTTCTTGGCAAACTTATTGGCCTTGCAAACCAAAGCAACAAATTCATGGTTGTTTGCCAGGACCAAGTCGTCTAGTGTTGGTATCACTGCGACAGAAGGAAATGGCCGCTTCAGATTTTCTTGGATGCTGGTTGTTCTTAAAAACCTCTTGGAAGATATGCAACCCATACCTCAAATATCCACACCCTCTCTAACCTCAATTGTGGATAACTTCAACTATATTGATTTCTCTGTGGTAGCAATCAGCAAACCTCCGGATCACAAGTCCATGGAGTGACCGAAAAAGAAATCAGAATGCAGGATCTCATTCAGAAATAAAAATTGATTTCTTCTGCAGGGATAAGTTTTGACACATAATCTTGGCAGATATAAACACTAAGGCAAATATATGAACCTGCTCTTTAGATATAAAGAGTTGATCAATTGTTATTTTTTACTGTTTGTACCTTCTGTGCAGTTCCATTATAAATTTCAATGGAAAATTTCGAGCATGAAGCTTACTGACCTAGACCATAAATTCTGGTAGTCTGAAGCGAAGAAACGAAAGAGTAGTTTTGGCTTCTTATCAAATTAATGATTCTAGTTTGTTTGCCAATATCTACTTTTTTCACCGACAAGTGGGTGGCATGCAATAACTGCATGAATATCATGTAGACATTTAAACGCATGGCCAGCATGCACCTTGAAAATCCAAATATTTTGTTTATTTTTTAATATGCTGACCATCTATCCCTCTCGCTGAGGAATCTCCACCTTGCACCGCAAAAATATTATTTTGAGACTGCTCCTTCAAGTAACATGTTGTCCTTTCATGTTTAAAATAGGCTTTTGAGGGTCTTTCTTTTCCCCATCGAAATACGCGCCCATCTCATTATGTTTAGAAGTTTTTTTTATGGCATCGAATACGTTTATGATGACATTAAACGACCAACAAAATTGAAGGTTTCTAGAGACAGTGATCCACCTGAACTCAAAATTAACAATAATTAGGTTGAACTTCATGCTATACTATTTGAATAACCTCTTTATGCAAGTTTCTTTCTCAAACATAAAGAAATTTTCCAAAAATCCTTAAACTTTGCATTCATACCTTCTGAGGAGAGTATATAGTAGTTTCCAGCATTTGTTTTCCTGTTGCAAATTACATTTTATACATGGACTGCAGAGTTTACTGTGCTAGAGTAGATCAAATTACAACATTCTAATCTGTTGTTAAAAAAATATAATCTGCTGAAATTTTTTGTTTATCTGCTTTCATTTAATATTGCAATCAAAATATCATAACCTGCTAAGGGCATCATGTTATAATCTTCTTTATAGAATTGGAATCTGTTAATGTTTCTTAGGATCATAGCATCAGGTAGTAACAGTATTCGTACCAGAATTTAGCTATAAAAATTGATTTCAAATTAGGCCCATAACATACGGGTTTACATGTCAAAGGAAAAATTCTATTAAATGGTAGTGGATAAAAAAACTCAAATTAATCCTAGGATATGAACACTAACTTCTTTCAAAATGCTGAAATAGACAAAATATATATTTGAGAACTCCAAGTTACATTTTATTCTCACTGCCTTGGCTTTTATGATATACCCGCCATACTTGGGCTATATTAGTTCACTTAGTAGCACTAGCTCCATAGCATTGATTTTTAACTATCATATGCCATGATTCATAGTAGTTTCTTAACTTATTTTCGATGTGCTCTATTCTTTAAATCATTTAAAATTAAAGCAAGCTTTTCCATACATAATTAGAATTATTATCAAATGTAAAGAAACAAGACTCTTTGACAGAAACCTATTCAGAAGTAGCAAACAGACAAAACAAATGAAGAGGGAGGCCTTACCATACAAATGATTCGCTAGAATTTTTGTGCTCACATAATCTGATAAAATAAGTTTCTCATGCTCCATTGGTCCCCAGTAATAACTTCTCAAAGAGACTAGATTTGGATGTCTTATGTTCCCAAATTTCATTGCTTCCCTTGCAAATTGCTTTTTGTGTTTTTCCAAACCTTCCCTCAGCCACTTCATTGTCAACACATGTCCATTGTCTAGTGTAGATTTATAAGAGGTTCCATGACTGCTTCTCCCCAAAACTTCAGCAGGTGCCTGTGACAACTCCTCAGCTGTGAATAATACTGTCTCAACCAGAAAGAAAAGGTCTCCAGCTAACCTATCAGGTGATCTGATGTTCAAAATAATAGGGTGATTAGGATCAAATGAATCTTCAGACTACGGTGACGATGAGAAGAAAATTGTATCAGATTATTTTCATGGTTAGCCTTCAAGTCAGGCTGCTCTGAAAAGTAAGGATATATTTGAGAGCAAATTGATTTGGAGAAATATATAATAACTGAGAGTAAATTGGTTTGGAGAAAGATATAATAACATAAGTTAAAAAATATTTGCAATTCATATAATTATGTTGTATTGTATCAAATTATCCTCATGGTTAGGCTACAAATCTAACACGCTACTCTGAATTTGTAATTTGTAATTCATATACTTATGTTGTAACAAAAGCTTGTGATTCATATATAATTATGTTGTATTGTATCAATATATTCTCATGGTTAGCTTTCCAGTCAGGTTGTTGTGGAAACTAAGGAATATCTGAGAGAGCAAATTGATTCGAAGAAGAGAGAAAATTGATTTGGAGAAAATATAATAACATATACTTATGTTGTAAAAAAATCTTGCACTTCATATAATTATGTTGTATTGTATCGAATTATTCTCATGGTTAGGCTTATGTGTTGTAAAATCAATTGGAATTCATTGATTTGACTCAAAAACTAAAAATTACAATCTACATAACAAATCTGACAATTTCAACCATTTACTTTGGAAATTAAAAAACAGAACACAAACCTGAAATAATCAGTTTGCCTCGCTAAGATGCCCACATTTATGCTTTCTTTCACATTTTTTTCTTCTGAATTCAAGCAATTATCTGACAATTTCAACCATTTACTTTGGAAATTAAAAATAGAACACAAACCTAAAATAATCAGTTTGCCTGGCTAAGATGCCCACATTTATGCTTTCTTTCACATTTTTTTCTTCTGAATTCAAGCAAGTTTCTTTGTGCCCTTTAAAGAAAATGCAATCGATGAGAAGACTTAGAAGATTAGCTACTAGTGTTGAAAATGCAACAAGATGATGGACCTTAGTGAAAAGAAGTCACCTTCACTAAGTGGGCCCACAGGCTATTTTTGGCGCAAAGTCTATTTTTAGACCTATGGATCATGGTCTATGAGTTGCAGGATGCTATTTATGGATGATTAGTCATGTTGGTGAAAATAGATGGACCTCTATTTTTAGACATATGGGTGGAGTCTATTTTTAAATTGCCAGTCTAAAAATAGAACAGTCGAATATTATTAGCTCTTAATAATATTTGGACTGTAAACATTATCTTATCCTCTTCCAGCACTTCAGTTCGAGCTATGGATGTGGCACATGCAACTGCCAGAAGGAAATATGCTTTTCCTATGGGTTAGTTGAGCTATTGCATGATGGACTTCAGTTAGAACTCAAGTGATTCAGTTTGGTGGAGTTGATTGAGGAGTTGATGGAGTTGTGTTCAGTTTGACTTAGTTGAACTAGTTGTATTTAGTCTAACTGCCAAATACACTAGTGATCAGTGATGTGAATTAATTATTAATTAATTCACTAATTATTAACTCATAAATCAACTAAAGAATACATCAGTTAACTCAGTGCATGGACAGTTCAGTGGAGACAAGTGTTAGAGGTGGGTGAAAGGGTGAGACTACTATCAGTTGTGACTATAGCTGTGCATGAGATTTGCACAATCATTGACTGAGATTGCCAATGAGGGTTGCACAGTACAAGCCAAGGGAATTCAAACTTGGATCTAATCTATTCTCAACTTGGATTGTGCAGTAGAGGCAGGCAAACAGTGGAGGAGGTTTGAACCTGTGACTTGTTCAGATCTGAGCTAGTTTGTGTGTAGCAGGTGGAGATAGTACTAAGTACTTGTGAGGATTATTGTACTATGTATTGTTACAAGTTCTCTATCATTATAATATACAGATAGTTGGGGGTCTTCAGGTGTATGCTTTCCCCATTACATACTGTGTTGATACGTGTGATTGATGTTTCAATGTGTGCATGCAATTGTTTTTAATTCCGCAAATTGATGATCAATGATAGAGGAGGTTATGTACTATGCATGCATTCTGAAAATAGTGTATAATCAGGATAATCTCTGTGAATAAGTGTTATATTACTCAAAATTTCTACATTGTATCAGAGCGAAGTTGATCATCAGATCTATTATTCAGAAAGTGATTACGTTTTATTTCTTTAGGCAAAGTCTGTAATCGGGCCAGGTAGCCTATGGATTCATCCTTCTTTTGGAAGGCGAGATATCGAGTAAAAGCCCATACAGTCAATCTTTATATGAGAAATACTTTGTTCTCACGAATTTTAGATCAGAAGCAGTTGAGTTTTGAGCTGGTGGAATTCAAATTTGCAGCAGTGTTTTCTTAGTGTCGAAGTTGAAATGTCTTTCAACGGATTGTGATTGGAGTATGCCCTTGAAGGCAGCTCGAATTATATTGCATGGAAAGACAGGATGGAGGTGGTGTTAGATGACAATGGGTTGAAGGAGTTCATAAATGCTGAGGTCCCAAAGCCTACTGATGCTGCTCACATTGAGGCTTGGCAAAAGAAGACAGCAAAGTGTCGAACGATTCTATTGGAGAGCGTGAAGGATCACATTGTATTCAACCTGCATGGAAAGGCTTCTCCATACTTGATGTGGAAAGCATTGACAGATTTATTCCAAAGCAAGAGTGACCAAAGGAAGTTGGTGCTAAAAATAAACTTAGAAACATTAAGTGTGAGAAAGGAGACAGTATGCCCAAGTATCTCACGAAGTTCACCCAATGCCGAGATGAGCTGGGAAGTGTAGGGGTGACTGTCAATGATGAGGACTTGGTGAGCTTGGCTCTCCTTGGTCTTCTGAAGAGTTGGCATTCCTATCAGGACTCTATCAATGGTCGGGAGAAATTGCTAGGATGGGGGACACTTTGGTCTGATCTTGTGCAAGAGGAGATCAGGTGGAATACCAGGGACGGATCTTCATCAAAGGCATCTGATGAAGAAAATTGTGCGTTGGCTGCCAAAGCAAAGAAGGGGAAGAACAAGAAAGCTTCTCATTCCGGTGCGAAAGGCAAGAAGCAGGACATGTCCAAGGTGAAGTGCTTTCACTATCACCAGCATGGACATTATGCCACAAATTGTTCGCAGAAGAAGAAAAATAGGCAAGTTGCTGGATCTGCAGTGGGAGAGGCCTTAGCCTCATAGTTTGAGCTGAATTTTTTGCTGATCGCATGCTTGGTATCAAGTGTGATGGGATCGGTATGGTTCTTGGACAGTGGTGCGTCTTTTCTTATGACAGGAGATCGAGATTTGTTTTCTGATCTGGATGAGAAAGATCTTGGAGTGCATGTCAATATGGGCGATGATGGTAAATATAGTGCGACCGGTATCAGTACCATTTCCTTTGAGAGGGAGTCTAGTAAACCCTTCGTATTGAAGGAAGTGATGCATGTTCCAGGATTGAAGAAGAATCTTATCTCTGTGGCGATGTTAGAAGACAAGGGATATGATGTTGTCTTCAGTGAGGGAAAGGATTTCCTGCGCAGTAAGACAACTGGAGAAACCCGGAAGATAGGGGTTTGAGTCAAGAACCTTTATCAATTGCATGTAGATGGATGTGCAACAATGGCATGCAAGGCAAAAGGATTGGTGAGCCGGGATGATGGCGAGCTGTGGCACCGGAGATTGGGCCACCTTCACCATGGAGCCTTGAAGATACTACAACAAATTTCTACTGGGCTTCCTAAAGGCACTCTTGCGTAGTCAGATCAGTGCAAGGGGTGTACTTTGGGAAAATTTGTGAAAGCCACCTTTCACGAGAAGGATGGTCGCGCCACGATGATCCTTGAGAGAATTCACACAGATGTGTGTGGACCTTTCTCAGTAGCTTTGACAGCAAAACACAAGTACTATGTGATCTTTGTTGATGATTTCTCTCGAAAGTGATGGATCTTCTTCATGCAGAAGAAGAGTGAGACATACTCAAAGTTCTGTCAGTTCAAAGCACTGGTCGAGAAGGAATAAGGGAAGAAGGTGAAGGCTCTTAGCAACGACAATGGTGGTGAATTCATCTCTGGCGAGTTCAAGGACTTCTGCAGCGCAGAAGGGATTCAAAGAGAGCTCATAGCTCCCCATAACCCACAGCAGAACGGGGTTGCTGAGCAGAAGAATAGAACGATCATGGATGCTGCATGGGCAATGTTGCATGATTAGGGCCTACCCCTTCACTTGTGGGTGGAGGCATGTAATACTACAGTATATGTGCAGAACCATTGTTGTCACAATATACTTGGCATGAGTACACCCGAGGAGGCTTATTCTGGTAAGAGCCTTGATATTTCTCAGTTGAGGATTTTTTATTCTCCTGTTTACATGCATGTGATGAAGGATGCTAGGAAGAAGTTGGAGCCGACTGTAGAGGTTGGGATATTTGTGGGGTACACTGATACGCCCCACAACTATCGTGTGTATTTTCCAGACAGTCGCAAGACTGTTGTGCGACGGGATATCAAATTTCAGGAGGAGAAAGCCATGAAGTGTTCGCTTGAGAGGGAGACACACTTGCATGCAGATGAGGAGCTATTAGTTCCTAAGGATGAGCTTCAGGATGTGGATAAGCCACAATATGAAGTTTATGGAGTGGAGGAGACCACTCATGCAGCGCCAACCATCAGAGGGCGAAAGCGCACTACAGAAGCTGAGAAACTGGCTCAAGATGCAGAGAAGGTTGTAGGACCACCTACAACACAACGCAGACAAAGATAGTCACCTGATCGATACACTGGATACATGGCTCTTGTGAGAAAATGTGTCGTGACTGAGCCATCCTCTTTTGAGGAAGCTATGGAGGATCCCACATGGGTAGATTCCATGGTGGAAGAGTATGATTTGATTGTCAGAAATAGTGCATGGGAGATTGTCCCAAGGCCGGAGGGTAAGTTGCTGATCATTGTACTTTATGTAGATGATTTGATTTTGACGGGAGATGAGCTGTTGATACTTTCATGCAAGGAGGATCTTGCTAGAGAGTTTGAGATGAAGGACTTGGGCCTCCTTCATTATTTCCTGGGATTGGAAATTTGGTAGCGCAGTGATGGACTATTTGCTTCTCAGGGTAAGTATGCCCGGAAGATACTAGAGAAGTTCAACATGCATGGCTACAAGCCTATTGATACTCCTGTTCCTGGAGGTTGGAGGAAGGAGGATGCTACTTCAGTGGAGGTAGTGGATGCCACTGTTTATCGACAGTTGGTGGGCTCGCTTATGTATCTGGTTAATACACGACCCGATATATGCTATGCTGTTAACCAGCTTTCACAAGCTATGGTTAAACCAACCAAGCTCTTCTGGAAGGCAGGAAAGCATGTATTGCGTTATCTCAGAGGCACATTGAGATATGGTTTGTGGTACAGACATGAGGATGAGGTGAAGCTATGTGGCTTCACGGATGCAGATTGGGTAGGGAGCCCAATGGATAGAAAGAGCACATCTGGAGGGATCTTCAGTATCGGGTCGACAAACGTTTCTTGGTACAACCGGAAGTAGAGATCCATGGCACTCAGTTTAGCAGAGGCCGAGTATATGGCAGCAAGTTTGGCTGCATGCGAGGCTATATGGATGAGGAAGATCCTGGTCGGGTTGTTCGGGTCACACTTTGAGCCTACTGTGATTTATTGTGATAACCAGAGTTACATTAAACTCTCATCTAATCCATTATTTCATGATAGATCCAAGCACATCGAAATTATGTACCATCATATCAAAGATTGTGTGCAGCGGAGAATCATGTTACTTTCATACATTCCCACGGAGGATCAGGATGCTGATATCTTGACGAAGGCGCTCACCATGAGAAAATTCGAATACCATAGAGGCAGGATAGGAGTTGCAGATAATCCATATCTTGTTGAGAGGGAGTGTTGAAAATGCAACAAGATGACGGAGCTTAGTGAAAAGAAGTCACCTTCACTAAGTGGGCCCGCATGCTATTTTTGGCGCAAAGTTTATTTTTAGACATATGGATCATGGTCTATGAGTTGTAGGATGCTATTTATGGATGATTGGTCATGTTCGTGAAAATATATGGACCTCTATTTTTAGACGTATGGGCGGAGTCTATTTTTAGACTGCCAGTCTAAAAATAGAACAGTCGAATATTATTAGCTCTTAATAATATTTGGACTATAAACATTATCTTATCATCTTGCAGCACTTCAGTTCGAGCTACAGATGTGGCACATGCAACTGCCAGAAGGAAATACGCTTTCCTATGGTTTAGTTGAGCTATTGCATGATGGACTTCAGTTAGAACTCAAGTGATTGAGTTTGGTGGAGTTGATTGAGGAGTTGATGGAGTTGTGTTCAGTTTGACTTAGTTGAACTAGTTGTATTTAGTCTAACTGTCAAATACACTAGTGATGAGCGATGTGAATTAATTATTAATTAATTTACTAATTATTAACTCATAAATCAACTAAAGAATACATCAGTTAACTCAGTGCATGGACAGTTCAGTGGAGACAAGTGTTAGAGGTGGGTGAAAGGGTGAGACTACTATCAGTTGTGACTATAGCTGTGCATGAGATTTGCACAATCATTGATTGAGATTTCCAATGAGGATTGCACAGTACAAGCCAAGGGAATTCGAACTTGGATCTGATCTATTCTCAACTTGGATTGCGCAGTAGAGGCAGGCAAATAGTGGAGGAGATTTGAACCCGTGACTTGTTCAGATCTGAGCTAGTTTGTGTGTAGCAGGTGGAGATAGTACTGAGTACTTGTGAGGAGTATTGTACTATGTATTGTTACATGTTCTCTATCATTATAATATACATATAGTTGGGGGTTTTTAGCTGTATGCTTTCCCCATTACATACTGTGTTGATATGTGCGATTGATGTTTCAATGTGCACATGCAATTGTTTTTAATTCCGCAAATTGATGATCAATGGTAGAGGAGATTATGTATTATGCATGCATTCTGCAAATAGTGTATAATCAGGATAATATTTGTGAATAAGTGTTATATTATTCAAAATTTCTACAACTAGAATGTGCTCAGAGCCGTGAAGATCAAGCTGTGCATGTGATAACGAGAAGTCAATCAATAGAGTAGAGTTCTGAATCATCTCCTCCCGAACATTAAAACCAAGAGCTTCTAAAGCTTTTGCAATAGTAAATTCTGAATTGTTTCCATTCACTCTCCTACTTCTAGCTCTTCTTGTCCAATGGTGTTTACTATCTTCCCATGCTCTTTCCACTATCCTCATCCTTGTTTCAGGAATATCCTGCCACTGGACGAAAAATACTAAATTAGCCCCTTTCTTTTCTTTTAAGCTGCTAAAAACTTTGCGAGCAGAAAATTGCAGTTCGACAAGATCACTAGAGACCATCTTAACATTCCTTCTGCCAAAAGGAGAAACTAGAAATAAGGCGTCGTCTCCTATTTTTCAGAGTGTTTTAAAGATGCTACATCTAGCCAAAGTGCCTATCTTCATGCATTATATATGTGCATTAAGCCAGAAAATCATGACTATTTCAGGTCCGGTTGCTATGAGGTCTACAGGTTATTTTGCAGCTCAGTCACCTGGCACAACTAAGTAAAATGATTCAATTGGATTTGTATCCCCACTGGCTCTGGATCTTGGATCTCGCCTTCAAACTATTGATTTTTCTTGGTAAACAAGGGCTACTGGTTCTATTTCATACTCTAATGCAAAGTGGCGATGTGGCTTGCATGCAAGCACGATGTGGACCCACAATGAGCTCAAGCCCCGCTCCCCATTCAGAGTAGGGACTAGCTGCTACACAACCTCCCTTGTTTCTTTTATGCTTTAATACATTTGAGTATATGAGAACATGTCCAAAATGGGGAATATATATATATATATATATATATATATATATATATATATATATATATATATATATATATATATTATATATAAATATGTCAAAGAATGTGTAGGCTAAACAAGGCGACAAATCTTGTAAGCATACTTATATTTGCATTAATGTATTTTATTCTCATTACTTATGTTTTTCTTTTTTTCTTTTATGCTTTAATAGATTTGAGTATATTGGTTTGTGTTAAGAAATTTGTAAGATGGTGAGAGTGACATTTATATATTATTGATACACCTGAGATATATTAGGGATTAGGGATAATCTAGTATTTTTTTAGTGTATATTGCTAGGCCATCTTCATTATAGACTTAGGATTAGTTAATGAGTTAGGGTTTCATCATTAAGGGGACATATGTAAGAACAATGGATATGAGATTAATTTTATTAGGTCAACTAGGATATTTAGGGTTTGACAAATAATGATAGGTTAGGGTTTCATTATTAAGGCAAGGACAAATATAACTAGGGTATCCCAAGGTTTAGACATTCTTAGATCTTAGGGTTAGGATTTTAGGGTTGTAGAAATTTAGGGTTTTCATTAGCCATTAGGGTTTCATCAATTCATTTAGCACTTGGATTTTGTGCTTCAACATTGCTAGGGATTCCTTATTGGTACCTAGGGTTTGCAATTAACACCTTGGGTTTCATCTAGGGTAGGTTTCATCAACAAGCAATGCTATATTAGGCTAGGGCTTTCAAGTAATCAAGGTTTAGAAATCTTCAACAATGCCATATTGACATCAATTACAACTTTGGCCAACAATCTCACCCTTTGTCATTGATGGAAATATTCTAGCCCTTTCAACATTCTCTCCCCCTTTGAAATCAATTGCAAATGGGGTGTCCTGGAAACGTCTTTTCCATCAAGTGTTCCCCTTATCATGCTTCTTCTTGTCATGTTTCTCCCCTTGTCATCATGTTTTCCTTCTTCTGGAAATGTGGTACATGAGGGATGTCTTTCCATTTCTTCATGTGATCAACCAACTCCCCTTGCCTCCATAAATTCCTCTTGCTCTCCTTTTTGCTTCAAGACAAGAAATATATATATATATATGTGTGTGTGTGTGTGTGTAATGGAAGGCATATTCAACAATGGTTCATGGGATGTGAAGTGGAGAAGAAATATGATGCTTTTCTTCAATGGATTTTCTCCCCCTAAGATTTGCATGCATGGAAAGGAATGAAGTAGATGATGTCTTTATGCAAGAGAGACCAATTTGTCCACCAAAAATTTCTACAAAATTTCCAGTAGATGATCCATAAAGAGATATATTTGTGTGTCTCATAGCATGATTTTACATGTGTGACACGTCAAGGATTTCCCAAGGATTATCAAGGAAGAATAGTCAAATTGTCATAAGCGCCCCTAACAATATGCATGGTCGTTGGAAGAATCTCATCGCCAAATCTTGAAATATCATATCTAGCAAAAGTGTACTCATTAGATCAACAACATGAATTGATGTTTGGAGTGTTAAAGACACATTCCATGTGATATCTTTTTGGCTTAGCTCACTTCGTTCTCCAAACTTGTTTAACCTTATTTTCATGCTTGGTTGTTATGGTTTTAGCATGTTTAGGAGCCCAATTCAAGTTACAATCACGAGCCATATGACCAATATTATGACATTTGTAACATTCAATTTTTTACATAAATGAGGCATAATTTCTTCCTACAAATTTATTTTGGGAGACTGATGGGGACCATTATATTTTTCCTTGTTGTATGCTCTATATTCCTTAGCAATATGCCCAATTGTTTTACAAGGATAGTAATAATAAAAAAATATACTTTGGTACCTGAAGGATGGAGCTTTCCTTGATGAACTTCTAAAGTATTTCTACCTTGAGATCCTTTGATGTTATCTATTTCCTCTTGCATTCTTAACACCTTCTGCACACCTTCTTGGAGTAGGGTTTCTTTTAAGTTTGTCTTGGTTAATCACTTTTCTTTTGTTGGAACTGGGGACATAAAAAATAATTCCAAAATTTTCCACATCCTTGTTGTTTGATGCATTAGGGTTTGCATCATTTTTTCTTGAGGGTTCATCTGCATAACCAAGACTTGATTTATCAAGGGGGGATATTTTATGACTTAGGATGTCATCTAGGGTTTGAGAGCTCTTCTTACTCTTATTGAACAAGTCAACTTATTTTCTAAGAGAGACAATCTTGCCTTTTAATTTTTCACAATCTTCATCTTTCATACTTAGGTGGTTCGCCATTTCTTCTATTATTCTTGTTGCTTCATGAGTTTCAATTTTTAGAGAGATGATATTTGATTTTAGGAAAATTTATTCATCCCTTTATTTTAGTTGAAATGCCACAGTCTTTTACTCTTTCTTTTCTTCATCAAACTAAGCTTTTATGGTGGTGACTTCTTATATATTTTGACCAATTTCTATTTCTAATTTAGTCAAGTCCTCATGCCTTTGTTCAAGATGACTTGAAAATTTGTCCTCCCTTTTCTTTGCTTTATCCAACTGATTTGTCCTGGAAAGGACTTCTTCAAGATGTTTTTTCCCTTTTTGATGCAATTCCTCCTTAAGTTTGTTGATCTCCTTATCTCTTTCTTGTACTTGAAGCTTGAAGAGTTCAAATTTCTTCCTTGTCATGTCAAGGTCATGGTTACCATCTTGTGCTTGCATTTTGAGTTCCTCATTTTCCTTTTTCAAGTTACTTATTTCTTCTAGGGAAGCTACAAGTTTTGTCTTAAATCTATTTCAACTTCTATTTCAAGAATTTATTTATTGTCATCTTCCTTTATACAATTGGTCCCTTCATTTTTTCTTTCATTCGTCTTCTTTGGTTCATCTTGATGCTCTTTGTCACCATCTTTTGGATGAGAGGTTATGACCAATAATCCTTTAGAGTGTAGGTCTTGAAGTTTTTCCCAAATCCATTTTGTTGGAGAATATTTCTCCATTTTGACCTTTATAGGATTTGGTAGGCCACTCAACATAGATTTAGTAGCTATTGCATTATGTTCCTTGGAGTATTCTTCTTCCTTTGTGCTTCTAGTAACCACTAATTCCCAAACTTAAAAACCTTGAGACATTAAGAAATTATTCATTCCTGCCTTCCATATTTCAAAGTTTCCATTGAACAACGAAGATTTCTCAATTTTATTATCCATTTAGAAGGTGACACCTTATAATGGTTTGCAAGCCTTCTTCTTTGACTTTTCCATTTGTGTTATAAGGATCTACCTTCCAACTTCTGATATTGTAGGTACTAGATCTGATACAGTTGCAATGACACATTATTATAACATCATACCTATCACCTACAAAAAGAGGCTTGAGGAGAAATATATAGATACTTTGGAATTAGCCTTGCAGACTTTTCTTGAATTTTAGTTCCAAAATATGAGAAATGGACTCCCTTTAGGTGGATCAAATAAAAATCTTGAAATGGCTACTATTTACATCTAGTGCAAGATATGAATAATTGAATGATCTCATTTGAGAGGAAAGTTTCCCCATGCCCATTAATTTTTCACGTCCTCCTCCTTTAGCTCCTCAACCTATCCTTGTCTCACCTACACCAATAACATTTCTTGTAAATATTCCTTAGTGCAAGTTTTGTGAAGAGTAACATGATGAGAAGACATGAGAGGTGATGAACTCCAATAAAGAAATAATCTTTGGGAAGGAACATATGCCCCAAGGAAGTAATGTTGTTGTAAATAGTATTGACTGGATGGAAGATGACATTCACATTTTAAATATATGTGCTCATAATTACAAGAAAACATTCCAAAATAATTGTCTCAATGGAAATAATTCCACTCCTAAGAAATCTATGCCTAATGTTAAAAATAACAGCAACCCTAATCCTAACTCAACTCCTAATTCTTCAAAGGTTGTTGAGAAATATAGCAACATTGATGATCTGGGTAATATTAAAGAAAATTCCATGTTATCTGATCTATCACAGACCCCTTAGCAGGTTGTTAACCTTAAGAATTTTCTTGAAAAACAATCTAGAACTTCAACTTCCTCTGTGACCATCACTGAGATGGAAGATGAAGCTGGACGTGATCCTACCTCAAATGAAGTAGTTGAGGTTGTGATTAATTTTAAGAAACCCCAAAAATCCCCCTTTTTATGTATCTATGAAGTTTTTTTATAAAATAGCCCATTATTTTCTATTTTATGGATGCTCCGACCCTAATGTGATGTCTAAGACGATAATGGAAGAGCTTGGACTCTCTTGTACAAATGAGGTTTCCAGAAATATACTTGCATTCAATAAACAAAAGCAACCTATTTAGGATATATTAAATATGCAGCATTCGTCATGTGCTCACATCATGAGATTTGTACCACTTGCAACATTTAGGTCATCGACATGGTCATTAGTAATTACGTGTTTATCTTAGCTAGGGTCCATAACTAGAGGGCACTACTTTATGGATGGAACACACATCATAATTCCTAAAGGTACCAATAATATCATAATGTACAGAGAAGAGATAATTGTACCTTATATAAATAATCTCCCTCAGCCCTCGGTCAAATATGTAGAATAACACTTAGGAATATATTCCATTTTTAATGAAGAAGAAATTGAAGTTAAAAACACTCATCATATTTGTCCTAAATTTGATCAAATTTGGCATATTTGTTTCAATGGGGCATCATCTCAAGAAGGAAATGATGTTGGAATAATCTTGTAAAATTGCTTTATAAATATGCACTCATTTTCTTATAGATTAAATGTTTCTTGTACCTACAACACCACTAAGTTTGAAGCTCTACTTCTAAGTTTGGATAATTCCCTTAAGCTTCGAATTTGAAATTTTTCTGATTTTGGGGACTTTGAATTAATTGTTAGTCTGCCCAAAAAAGTCTACATTCGATCTAATAAGCTCATGAAGCATTATACCAGCCTTACTTGAGATGGCATTGCTGAACTTGATATATTTTATATTACACATGTGAACCAAAGTATGAATGCTATTGTTGACTGTCATGGAATGTATGTTGCATGTCCTGAACGATTTTGTATGACTAGAAGCCTCACTTTCTTGTGGTGCCTTCGTACAAACCACATTTTCCTGATAACGAGTCTTGGGAAGTCTTTGAGCATGACCAAGCTCTTCTTAGCTTTCTTGTCAATGAAACCAAGAAATTTTCCCCAAGTTATTAATTTGGGAAAAAATAAATACCCCAAAGGCATTGTCCCTTTGGAAGATGATTTTTCACTAAGAGATGCTACTAAAGTTGAAATATCCAATAAGAATCTTAGTAGAATAACCAGTGAGACCTTTCAAGTAAATATTGGAACTAATAAAGAACCCAAATTGTTACATGTTTCAAAGACTTGTTCTGTTTAGGAAATAAATAGATTCTCAACCTCTTCAATGATTTTTCTAATATTTTTGCATGGTCTTACAATGATCTTAAAGGTTTTGATCCTTCAATAATTATTCATGCAATACCCATCAAGAAGGTTTTCCTACCTATAAGACAAAAACAAGGGCCAGTAAACCTGGCCCTTGAAGTGACCATCTAAACCTAGCTAGATAAGCTACTTTCAACTCACATCATTTATCCAATTAAATATTCAGAATGGGTGGCTAATCTAGTTCCTATTAGAAATAAAAATGGCCAAATTCACCTATGCATAGACTTCCATTCCCTGAACAAGGCTAGTGTAAAGGATAACTTCTCTCTTCCCAATATTGAATTAATCCTACAACAAGTATCCATATCTCATATTATGTCATTATTAGATTGTCTTTTCGTTTACAATCAGATTTATTTAAAGAAAAATGATCAGTGTAAGAAAACCTTTACCACCAAATGGGGAACATTCCCTTTCAACCGCATGCCTTTTGGTTTAATTAGTTTTGGTGTTACCTTTCAAAGAGCCAAGAATATATCCTTTGATGATATAAATGGGGGGATAATATAGATTTATTTAGATGATTTTACCATATATTCAAAATAGGGAAGTGACCACTTTGGTCACTTGAGAAGAGTTTTTATACGTTGTAGAAAATATGGGATATATTTGAACCTTGCTAAGTTTATTTTCAGTGTCAAATCAAGTAAGTTTCTTAGACATATTGTCTCTTTTTTTTGGATTAGCATATATCTTGAACGGGTAGTGGCCATCCAAGAACTTTCTCCCACTGAATCTATGAAATATATTCAATCATTTATGGGGAAAATAAATTTGGTACATAGGTTTATACCCAACTTTGTGAAGATTGTCAAGCCTATTCACCGTATGTTAAAAAATGATCAGATTTTTAATTGGAATTCTTCTTCTCAAGAAACTTTCCAACAAATCAAGGATATTATCTCTTCATGTCTTGTCTTAGCTACTCCAAATTTTACTAAAGATTTCATCATTTATACTAATGCTACAGAGAAAGAAATTTTTGCCATCTTAACCCAAAAAAATCGTGATGGTTTAGAACAACCTATAGAATTAACAAGTCAGAGGGTGAATCAGTAATGTTTATGTGTGGAAATTACTGGGGGGTGAATCGCTAATTTAAAACTTTACTTTTTGGTCAACTTAATTTTCTTCTTATGCAACTAAAGGTTTGGTTTATGTGTATTCTCTATTATTATTATTGGACTCCTTTTGCAGGTGTAACAGAGAGAAATTTGCAGATATACTTATCAATAATTCAAGAACATTCACACAACATTCAAGAACCAACACATGAAGACACTAGATATAAGTGGAAACCTCGAAGGGAGAAAGCGACAAATTTTAGGTTGAAAGTGATGTGAAGTCTACTACTCATTATATCATATTTTGGTAGGCTCCAAGATGCTCCTACCTCAAACGAAGCTCCAACTCCCACAAATTTTCTGCAAGCTACAACCCACATAAGGCTCCTACCTCAACATGATAGAACCTATTCTTTATCAACCTACAACATAGAAATGGAAAACAATATCTCAATCACAATATCAAGTCAAAAGAGGTTGGTTACCTTATATACAATTATGTTGTCAAGTCTACTGCAAATCTTCAATACTTCTTTTCAACTCTCATGCAGACTGCTTCACTTCAAAAAATTCTCTCCATTCAACAATGTATATTTTATACGCAATCCTTATTGTTTGTTTGTATTCTTTGTAGGAATATGAAATGAGGCATTGTCTCTTGGTCTTCTAAAACTATTCACAAGCTTGTCTCTTCATTTTCAGTTTTGAAAAAAAATTGTAATATAAAATAGAGTTGAAATAAAATAAATCAACCAATAATGATTACAAGAGACAAATCAGATTTGTATTATCTTGTATCATACATTTTTCTATTTAATGACAACATATATTTTTCATCGTGTCTCAGTATTTTATGTTCCATTTGACAATTTTTTATCATAACCTTTGCACTTCACATCACTTTCAGTATTTTGCATTCAAGTATAAATTACCACCAATTCAACATTCAACATTCATGTGTACTACACATTCAACATGAATTATCACCAATTTTATCAATGAAATTAGTATTACCAACATTCTCCCCCTTTGGCATTGATGGCAACACATCTATTCCTTCTCCTAGAAAAAGAAAAAAAAATCTCTTCTTCTGCCTCCTTTTGCCTCTTACCTTTGCCTACCTCGCCCTTTGACATCAATGACAAGGGGTTTAACTCTCCCTTATCAAACATAGTGGAGACTTCAATTTAGTAAACCACCTTGCTAAAAATCCATTATATGAACAAGAAACCATAAGCCTTTCCAAGTGTAAAAGATACATCATCCACATATTATAGCACAATGGTTTCATGTACAAAATTTTCACTACAAATAGCATTGGAACAAGTTAAATCTTCTCAATCATAATCATACACCAAATTCTTAAAGACATTTTATAGATTGAAGGAAAAGTTTAAGGGATATTGGAACATAACATTTTTTAGCAGAATATTTATTGGCACATTGCATTATTTATGGGAAAACACAGTGCATAATGAATTCTTAATTTCATTACACACTCATTGATGCTCATGGATGGTTTAGTGGGAGGTGTAAGGTTCAATCATTTACAAGTTCCTCACCATTTAATAAAGAAGGGACAAAGCTGATCCAAGGAAGTTGTAATAATGTATACAATAATATTTCTCCTTCAATGACACTATTCTTTCAATGTAACACTGCTCCAATGTAACATTGTTCCAATAATATTGATCCAATGCAATTTATCCAACATTGCTACCTTGACGCAGTTAGGGCATAAAACCCTATTATCAACTCAATGTTTCTAAACACCATATTACACTAACTTAATGTAATTTTATTAAGCACTGGTCTTACACTGAACATATTCAAGGCTGCTCCAAATTGTAAATCCTTCAAATGGATTATATTGGAAATGATGCCATATTTATTCAAATATATAATAAAATATACAAAAATGAACACATTGATAGCACAATATACAAATATGTGAAAAGGTATTGCAAACTATATGAACATATTGCAATATATTAAAACCACTTAGCAAGATAAATAATGTGTTGTTCTGAATAATCGTTTGACAAGTGAGACAATAAATTGCTCTAGATAAATATTTGGCAAATAATCGTTTGGCTTTGTAACATTTTGATGGAGGAATGCAATGTTAATATGAAGCATACTATAAATTTCCAACCATATTGGAAAGCCCACCAACAATTTATTTTGTAGGTGATACCAATACTCCAACAACAAAGAAATAACATAAATATTCAATAATAATGTTCCAACAATAATAGCAAGGCCGTCATGTATATGAGATAACAATTATGTTGATAATATAATGTTACATATATTAAAATGCTACCACAAATAAGTATTTTTAATATATATATTACCACTGTAAATATTTAATATATGTATCAAGTTCAATGTAGAAGTTAGCAAGAATAATGGTTGAGGCAATGCCAACAAAATGTTTTCATCCATTCCAATTCAACGTTTTCATTATTCCAATTCGACTCTATCATTCATTCATCAATAATGCTGGAATTGACATTGTATTGTTGGTGTCATAATTTGTATTATCGTTGTTTCTATTACCTTAACACTGCCTTCATTCAATGCTGTATCCATTCACACATACCCAACATTTCGACCACGCTGATGGAAACACTTCCATGCCCCCTCTCACACTTCATTTTCATTATCACTTCCTTTCACATTTGTATTATAACTACCTCTCACACTTCATTTGTATTATCACTGCCTCTCACATTTGTATTATCATTGTTGCTTCATCATTGGAAAACCTTATAACACTACCCTCCATATTATATTAATGTTGTTATTGATCAAAAATGGATCCTAAAACCCTCTAAGTCTTCATATACTTAAAAACTATCACAAGGGGAAAACATTAGCAAACGACGAAAACAGAGTTAAACGGAGGCTTAAGCAACATTGCACAGGAGCCGTCAGATTTGGCCGATCAATGGCCCATATACGATCGGCATATCGCAATCGGAGACAGCAAGCGATGGCTATCAGAGGCTACCATATGAAAGTTCTGACAACGATCAATGTGAGTCAACGAGGACCATCAATCAAGTGTGCAGATCGATGACCCAGGTTAACTCGCAATATCGCATCGGAAAAATACAAAGGAGTGTTTACCAAAGGCCCAGGGACTATGCGATATGCAATTGTGACATATCGCATCATAATATCGCATCAGAACAATACAAAGGAGAGGGGTTGATACAAATGCGACTTCCGATAGCCGGACCCGATGGGGTTATGGATGAAATTTAATATATTTTGAGTTTCGGTAAAAGGGTTTTTTCTATGTATTTCGCATTTTTGTTAAATAAACGAAAAACAAAGGAAATGTGAATGGAGCGATAAAACAGACTCGAAAGGGTTTATACATGCAGCGATATATGTTTTGAGTTCTGTAATGAGTGGGATTTCAGGCAAGCCTTACGCGTTAAGTGGTATTGCACGGGTTCTGCTTGATCCCATACACTGGCCGACACGTGGCTTGGCACTGGAGAAAGAAAATTGCCTTTTCAGGCGGGTAATCTCTGTATGCATAAATCGCCTGAAATGAATAGCAACCATTGGATCAATGATCATATAGATCAACGATGGACATGTGATAGTGATATAAAGGCAGACCCAATGGAGTTATAAGGCGGAATTAATAATATTTCAGGTCCGATAAACGACAGTTTTGCAGATTTTCCCATGTTTTTGTGTGTTTCTCTATGTAAGTAGAGAAAGACTATTTTGGGGATTTCAAAGGCGTCGATGGTCCCTTCCATTACAAAACAGGTGGCCACCATCCGTGAAGATGTTTAACAATGATTGCTTAACGCTCTGAGGGGATTTGAGCGGACATAGGCCAAGAGCCAAAGAGCCCAGAAGAGGAAACAAATTGTTGGATTGTGTTATATTCTTTCCACGACTAGCCCACGTAGTTCACCAGGGGGTTAGAGGGGGGGCAAAGCCCCCCACTTTGTTGCGTTGATTGTGTAGCAGGGGGGGTCACATGGGGTTTGAGGGGTGCAGGTAACCCCACTTTATGGGGTCCGGGGCAGCACCCTGGGAAATTTTCGTTTTGGAACCTATGTTAGGTTGGGCGGACCCACCTATGGTTTTGTGCATGATTTTCGCACATGTTTTTTGGACACGATGTTTTTCGGTCCATGGTATTGGACGCGATGGTTTTTCGGTCCATGGTATTGGATGCTTCAGCATGTATAGATATGTATTATAACATTGAAAGGAACATAATGAAAAATCAAGCTAGTAGTCCCTATTTTGGGATCCAGAGGAAATCTCTGTGTATATGTGTTTTATGTGTTATGCTCTCGCATTGTTTATTTTCTATGTTTTAGAATTCGTATGCAGGTAATTTTTATACAGGGTTAAAACCTACATTTGGTATCGGAGCTGTTTTGGCTTCAAGGGGACGCCTTTGTTGCTGAGGGGTTTTGCTCGGGCCTATGGTAGACCTTGTTCAGTGGGAGATCTGCAAGATTGATTCTGGTGGTGAAAGAAGATGGTGAGCATTGGAAAGATAGAGATCGAGAAATTTAATGGTCAGAGTTTTGAGTTGTGGAAACTCAATATGGAGGATCTGTTAGTGGATAAAGATCAGTGTATTGCAGTAGATCTGGGTACTAAACCAACGGGAGTGTCCGATGAAGAATGGAAGAAGTTGGATCAGAAGGCAAAGAGAACAATACGATTGTGTGTCTCAAATTTAGTATTGCTGAATGTATCAGGGGAAGCTACAGCGAAAGATTTGTGGGACAAGTTAGGGACTTTGTACCATTCTAAGTCTCTAGTGAATAAACTGTTCCTGTGGAAAAAGCTGTATAACCTGAGGATGAAAGATGGAGACTCAGTGACAGAGCATTTGAACACATTTAATATTGTGGTAAGTCAGTTAGCATCTGTTGATATTAAAATTTCAGATGAAGATAAGTGCATCAGTTTGTTGTGTTCTCTACCAAATTCCTGGGATAGTCTGGTTATTTCAATAGGTAGCAATGCAACTACCTTGCAATTTGATGAAATAGTCTCATCCTTGCTGATGGAGGAGATGAGATGGAAAAATATGGAGATCCAGAATGGTGATGCCTTGTCTATACGAGGATGGTCCCATAATATAAGCAAAAATAAGTCATCAAGTGGGAGATCTAAATCTCCAAGAAAACTTGTAAAGGTGGTGTGCTAGAAATGTGGAAAGGAAGGGCACTACAAAAGGGACTATAAATCTAAAGCTCCTAATAAAGGAAAGGGATATGATGATGCTCATTCTGCAGAGGTGAAAACCACCTCAGGTGAAGGTGGGGATGTGTACTTGGCTTCTTCAAGTACACATGTAGATCATGAGGCATGGTTGATTAACTTAGGTGCATCCTTTCACTTCACTCCCCATAGAGAGTTGTTCTATGAGTATGAGAAATACGATGGTGGTGATGTCTTCTTAGGAGATGATAGGAAGGCTAGAATCATTGGTCATGGAAAAGTAAAGTTGAAGTTGCAAGGTGGAAGGGTTAGAACACTTCTGGGTGTTCTGCATATTCCTACATTGGCCAGAAATCTGATTTCTGTAAGCAAGTTGGATGATGCAGGTGTAAAAATAGTGTTCAAGAAGGATACTTGCAAGATGGTTCGGGGAGCACTTGTATTGATGCGGGGAGTTCAGATTGGAACTCTGTACAAGTTGCAATCTAGCATGGTTTTTAATGGGTGCAACAGTTCTTTGGTTCCTGAAAGTGGAGAAGAAAATCTAGTGGTCTCTGGAGAGAAGACCATGCTGTGGCATCAAAGGCTTGGACATATTGGAGAGAAAGGCCTTCGAATACTTCATGGTAAAGGTATGGTAGAAGGTATGAGTAATAGCTCTCTGGATTTTGATTTCTATGAAAATTGTGTATATGGGAAGCAGAATCGGGTGATTTTCCCCTCTGGTGGTAAGAGGGCGAAACATATATTAGAGCTTGTGCATAGTGATGTGTTTGGACCTGTGAAGGTTCCATCACTGGGTAAGTCTGTGTACTATGTATCATTTATAGATGAATTCTCAAGGAATACATGGATATATTTCCTTAAGAAGAAATCTGAAGTCTTTGACAGGTTTAAAGTATTCAAGGCTCTAGTGGAAAACCAGACAGAGAAGAAGATAAAGGTGTTGAGGACAGATAACGGTGGAGGGTTTTGCAGTAAGGAATTTGAAGAATTCTATAAGAAATGTGTGGGGTATAGCACGGTAGAAGACTACTCCATATACACCTCAACAAAATGGAGTTGCAAAAAGAATGAACAAGACAATGATGGAAAGGGAAAGAAGCATGTTCAATGGTGCGGGTTAGGACAGGAATTCTAGGCAGAGGTGGGGGAGACAGCATGTTACCTGGTCAACAGATCACCTTCATCAATGTTGGAGGATAAAACTCCATAAGAGGTATGGACTGGGAAGAAACCATTTCTTTCACATTTGAGGATATTTGGATGTGATGCATATGTACATGTTCCAAAGGAGAAATGAACCAAGTTGGATAGTAAATCTGAAAATTACATCTTTATTGAGTATAAGGATGGTTTAAAGGGTTATAAGCTTTGGAACCCAGTAACAAGGAAGGTTTTGTACAACATAGATGTGGTGTTCAAAGAGGTGAAAGATGTTATTAAACATGAAGTTCAACCAAAGGAACCTGAGAATATAGAGTTTGAGCTAAAGGAGGAAGAATTAGACTCTACAGCAGAGGAGGAATCAGAAGATGAACAGCCACAAAATCCAGGTGTGATAAGATCAGTTCGAGAAAAAAGTCAGCCATAAAAGTATATTCCATTTGCTTTCTGTTCAAATTTTGTTTTATCTATTACTGATGATGATCCCAGAACTGTGAAGGAAATAGTAGATTTAGAGGATGGAAAACTCTGGAAAGAGGCCATGGTTGATGAAATGGCATCTTTGCACAAAAATGAGGCTTGGGATCTGGTGGAGTTGCTGGCTGGAAGGAAACCCATTGGGAGCAAATGGGTGTTCAAGAAGAAGACAAATATAGAAGGAAAGGTGGAGATATATAAAGCTCGGTTGGTAACAAAAGGTTATTCCCAGGTGTTGGGAATTGATTTTGGTGATATTTTTTTCTCTTGTTGCCAAGATAACCTCTATTAGATTACTTTTATCTGTTGTTGCTACTTTTGATTTTGAGGTAGAATAGATGGATGTGAAGACAACATTTCTTTGCGGGGATCTGGAAGAGGAAATCTACATGAAGCAACCTGAAGGCTTTGCAGTGAAGGGTAAGAAAGAACTGGTATGCAAGTTAATGAAGTCTTTGTATGGGTTAAAATAGCCACCAAGGATGTGGTATCAGAAATTTGATACATTTATACGGGGACTTGGCTTCACCAGAAGCAAAGTAGACCATTGTGTGTATTTCAAATTAATTGGTGACTATGTTATTTATTTGGTCTTGTGTGTGGATGATATGTTGCTGGTTAGAAATGACAAAGAAATTATGCAGGATTTGAAGACCCAATTGTCCTCCAAATTCAACATGAAAGATCTTGGTGTTGCAAACTATATTTTGGGCATGGAAATTAAAAGAGATCGGGAAAAGAGGAAGATCTGGTTAAACCAAAGGAAGCATGTCAAGACAATATTGTAGAGATTTAATATGCAAAATAGTAAATCGGTGAAGGTTCCTATTCCTGTAGGTGTAAAGTTATCTGTTGAACAGTGTCCCAAGGCACAAGAAGAGGAAGAGTACATGTCCCGTGTTCCATATGCAAGTGCAGTCGCTAGCCTGATCTATGCAATGGTTTGTACTAGACCAGACATTTCACATGCAGTGGGAGTATTTAGCAGGTTTATGTAAAAACCAGGAAAGGAGCATTGGACAACAGTAAAGCAGGTTTTCAGGTATTTGCGTGGCACTAACGATTATGGTTTGTTCTAGCAAGGAAGACCAAGATTGGACAAAGTGTTGGATATTCGTGGCTTTGTTGATGTAAACTGGGTTGGAGATCTGGATCAGAGAAGATCTACAAGTGGGTATGTGTTTAACCTATTTGGAGGTGCAGTCAGTTGGATGAGTAAGAAACAATATGTAGTGGCACTATCAAGTACAGAGGCAGAATACATGGCAGCCACTCATGCAAGCAAGGAAGCAATTTGGTTGTAGATATTGTGTTCAAGTATGTAGTTAGTATAGGTAGCTATAAGGATAGACCGTGACAACCAAAGTGCAATTTTCTTGGCAAAGAACCCTGCATATCATTCAAATACAAAGCACATTTATGTTCAGTATCACTTTGTGAGGGATATGATAGAAGACAAAAAGGTTTTGTTGGTAAAGGTGGACACTTTGAAGAATACTGCAGATGCATTGAAAAAAATTTGTGAGCTCTAAGAAGTTCTATTGGTGTAGAGAAACAATGGGCGTTGCAGGGCTAGATAAATGGCTAAGCTCTCTTATGGCCCCCTGTGTAAAGAAAACAACAAGTGGGAGAATGTTGGGTTGTGTTATATTCTTTCAACGACTAGCCCACATAGTTAACCGGGGCTTTGTTGCGCAAATTGTGTAGCGGGGGGGTCACAGGGGGTTTGAGGGGTGTAGGTAACCCCACTTTATGGGGTATGGGGCAGTGCCTTGGAAAATTTTGGTTTTGGAACATATGTTAGGTTGGGCGGACCCACCTATGGTTTTGTGCATGATTTTTTCACATGTTTTTTGGATGCGATGTTTTTCGGTCCATGGTATTGGACGCGATGGTTTTTTGGTTCATGGTATTGGATGCTTCGGCATGTATATATATGTATTATAACATTGAAAGGAACATAATGAAAAACCAAGCTGGTAGTCCTGGTCTTCGGATCCAGGGGAAAATCTTTGTGTATATGTGTTTTATGTGTTATGCTCTTGAATTGTTTATTTTCTGTGTTTTAGAATTCGTATACAGGTAATTTCTATACGCAGTTAAAACCTACATGAACAGACAATGCCGAGTGGCTTAAAAGCCACAGAATGATAGAGACAGAGGTAGGCAGTGCTGAGACAGAGAGAAAACAGAGACAGAGAATGAGAGGGAGAGTCTGTGTACTCAAAAAGACTTGGGGGTCCAAGTAAAGCCCTATTGTTGTATTCCTGTTGTGTTGAGACTCAATTGAGCTCAAATTTGTAAAAGATCTGCTCTTGAAGACATAATAGAGAGGTCACAACTAAAAGCTAGATCAAGAGACGCAGCCCAAGAGTTTTTGGTGAACTCCTTGATTATTTGTTGTGTTATGTGTGTATCTGTTATGTTTTTCTAATTGCTTCATTGTCTCTATTATTTGCAATCTTTTCGATCTGTTGCACTAAGTAATATAGGAAAATCTTGTACATGAGTCTATAATACCTTAATATTAGTCTAAGATCTCATTTTCATATCATTCATTGATTCCAATATTAACACCACTAAAAATTGTGCGAATCGCTGTGCCATACATTGTGCCAGAACATAATAATGATTTTGTGCCAAAAAAAATAATGACGATGCTAGAAGTTTTGCCAAACATTGTCTATTAAATATTCTTTCAACACTCTCCATATATCAAAGTTATTCATATAGAAAATTAGATGAACATTGCTCAATAATATTAATGTTGGTTAACATTGTTCCAAGGGGACCACAATAAACGCTGCTCAATAACGGTTTTCAATTGGATGAGATGATTTGTCTACTGAATTATTCCAATAATGTCCATATGTCAAGAACCCTAATTTCATAGTAATGCTGACTATGATAGATAGGAATAAATTAAATGTACAAAAACACATTACCAAATATATTGTGTCATGCATACAATTGTCATATTTCTCAATAAGATTTGTACTTCGCCGAGAGAAATTCCAATAGTATTATGATGAGAAATATACCATTGAGAATTGTAATGCATAGTATGGGAGACAAAATAAAACAATAAATATACTTATTATTTCATGAGAGTCACTGTGTCATTTGCTTCTCTGTCTCATGTGTTACCTTCTACCTCTACCTTTGTTCAATTTTTCATTGTCACCTCGTACCATGTGTTCCATCCTTGTAAATATTTTTGTAGAACACACACATATATATACCCATTTTTCTTGTTCTTTGGTTCTGTTTGACTCATTTTTTTTTTATTTCTCCATTTTGATGGGATGCATGAGAATCTCTTGTTCTCATAGGCTTGTTTCCACAATCTCAATCAAGACCATTCAGAGTCTATTGGTCTTTTTTTGTGATTGATTCACACAAGATGGATCTGAATCTTTAAGTTTAGGGTTCTGTCTTGTTTGCTTCATTTTTATTTGCATCATTTTAATGTACACAGTTATTCAATGTTTGGCAATGCGTTTGCAACAATATTATTGCTTTTAACTTTGCTTCATTATTTGCATAAATGATCTACACAAAAATATTCTGTCAAAAATAGTCCTCTTCCAAAGATATGGAGAATGATCTCTTCATATGATGCTATCTTTTACAAATGAACTCTATGTTGCAGAAGCATTTCAAGGAATTTCTTCTTCAATAATTCAAGTATCTACCACTTGTTTGCATTTAACTCTAGCATCCAAATATTTTCTCTCAAAATACAAAGCTGAAGGATTTAGAGAGATCCTAATGATGCATTAAGTTGTAGCAGTGTAGACTCAATTTCATGTTGGCCTTCTGATTGCAGAACCATTTTTATTGATTTATTCAATAACAATATTTTATGATCATAAGATATATATGCATGAAATGATCATTTACACCAATATTGTACTTGCAAAGAATATGGTTGAGAGGTTGATCTCATGATGTTTCATGATGAAGGCTTCTAGAAGCCAGACATAAGAATATATAGGATCTTCTCTTCTTTTGGATGACAACACTTTTTCTTTTGCTAGCATGTATGTATATTTGGATAACATAGAATTTACTACTCCACTAGATGGAATTACTTCTGATTTTGTTTGCATGTATATAAATTTGAATAGATATTAATTTTGTTGTTGTTGTTGTTGTTGTTTTTTTTCATAGATCAAATGTCAACTGAATACATGAACTATACAATGATGCATTCCATATATAGAAGATGAAGAAATTAAGGGAATTATGATGATGCAAATGTGTAACTAAACTATGTACATTTAAGAATGTTTATTTGCATGCTTATAGATAGAATATATGTACAGTTTAAAAAAAAAAAATCCTTGAATCAAGAATGATCGTCTGAATGAAGAACCTAACTGATGTTGCTAGTTTATTAAGGAGATGTCTTGATCAATTTGATGATGGTCCTTTGGTCTTGCTGCTTCTTAATTGCTTCAAATTCTACACACTCTCATATTCTTCTTGTTCCTCTTATTTACTCCTTCTTACTCTTATAGTCTCCCCCTTAGATAGTGCATTCAATCTCATATCCTCTATAATGTTTTAGGTTCTCCTTTTCAAATCACATTAGTGAGAAAAATATGCAGGAACTATCCCTAATTTGTTTCTCAAATATTCACAAGGTTCCCTAGCAAGAGGCTTTGCAAATATATCTTCTATTTGTTCTTTTGTGGGTATGTACTCCATCTTCACTATTTGCTCAGCCACTTGTTCTCTGAGAAAGTGGTGCTTTATATGGATATGTTTAGTCTTTGAATGAATTACATGATTTTTCAATATGCTTATTGCACTTGTATTATCACACTTAATAGATATGAGTCCACTGAAATGAACCTTCATATCTTGTAGAGTTTGTTTCATCCACAACACTTGTGCTAAGGACATCTGCTATGTATTCAACTTCTACTTTAGATATAGAAATTGATTATTGTTTTTGGCTTAGCCATGCAACCAAAGACTTTCCTAAGTAGAACGCATAGCCACTTGTACATTTTCTTTCATCCACACAACTAGCCCAGTCCCCATCTGTGTATGCTAGCAATGTAAAGTCCATCCATTTTGGATACCATATACCATAGTCTGTAGTTCCTTTCAAGTATGTGAATATCCTCTTTGTTGCTAATAGATTACTTTGTTTAGGTGTTGATTGATATCTTTCTACTAATCTGACTTCCAACATTATATCTGGTCTAGAAGTTGTTAGGTATAGTAGAATTCCTATCATAGATCTATAAAGCTTTTGATCCAGTTTCCATGAGGGTTGAGACATATTTACAATCTTCCATTTGAAAAAATTTCAGCATATCTCATACGTATTTCTCTTAAGAAATGAATATGCCTCCAGAATCTTGTGGGATTTGTAGCCCTATGTAGAATGTAAGTTCTCCAATCATTGACATATCGAACTCAGACTTCATCTCTTTAACACACCATTTTACTAGATGATCTTTATTGCTCCCAAACACAATATCATCCACATACACCACCAAAAACAGTAATTAATCTCCATCATATTTTATGTATAGATTACTCTTATCTCCTCCTCTCTTGAAAACTTATTTTTGAAGGTAATTTTCTAGTCTAGAGTACAAAGCTAGTGGTGCTTGTTTAAGACCATACAATGCCTTATTTAAGTGCCTAATATAACCTGCAGACATAGTTAGGCTTATCGGATAATAGAAATCCTTTAGGTTTTTACATATAGATTTCTTCCTCAAGTTCTCCATTTAGAAAACCAGACTTTACATCCATTTGGTACACTTTGAAACAATTATAACAAGAAAAGGCCAAAAACATCATGATTGCCTCCAATACCAAAACTGGTGCAAAAGTTTCTTCATAATCAAGACCTTATACTTGTCAGTAACCCTCGCACACTAGTTTAGATTTGTTTATAACAATTTGACCCTATTTATTCATCTTGTTTTTGGATGCCCATTTTGTGCCAATGACATTCTTCCCAACAGATGTTTGTGTTAGTTCCCATGTATTTTTCTTTTCAATTTGGTCTAACTCCTCATTCATAGCATCTATCCAGTTTTTGTGTTTTCTTTCTTCATCAAAGTTCTTTAGTTCAATCTGTGACAACATAGCAATATGAACTTGGTCTGATTTTTCCGCTAGTTGCCTCCTTGTTTGTACTCCACTTTTATCTCCAATAATTTGTCTTTCGATGATTCTTTTGAGTATCTCTTGAGGGTCCTTTTGAATGAGTCTTTGTATCTTCTAAGTGTTCATATTGTACTTCATTTTCTTTATTGTCATGATGGTGATGATCTGGAGGATTAATAAAACCCGTGCTTTTGTTCTTATCAGGTAGCTCTTCATCAAAATTTACATCTATTCATTCCACAACATTATGAAATCTTTTATTATAGCACCTATATCCCTTACTTTTTTATGAATATCCCAGAAATACTCCTTCATCTGATCAAGCATCAAACTTCCCTAGATTTTGATCATTATTTTTGATATAGAGTTTACTCCCAAATATTTTAAAATGCTTGATTGATGTTGGCTTCTTGTTCAAAATCTCATAACCTGTCTTATCACAATTTGGTCTAAGATGTGCATTATTGAGAATATGTATTGTTGTATGTACCACTTCTACTTAATAGGTTTGAGGAATGTTTCTTTATTTCATCATGGATTTGGTCATTTGATGAATAGATTTGTTTAGTCTCTCCGCAACTCGATTCTATTGAGGTGTGTGTGCAATAGTTTACTAGTGTTTTATGCCAAGTTCATGACACAAGTTTGAAAACTCATATGAGGTAAATTCACCTCCTTGATCTGACCTTATGCACTTTATCTTACACCCTGTTTGGTTTTCTGCCAGTGCCTTGTATATTTTGAAATTCTAAAATGATTTTGACTTATTTATGAGAAATGCCACCCATGTCAATCTTGAATAGTCATCAATTATTAGCATGAAATATTTTTTTCCTCCTAGTGCTTTTGTTCTAGAAGGCTCACACAAATCCATATGAATTAGCTGCAAAGATTTTATACTTTATATTTTATCTTTAAATTTAAATGATGTTTGTGTTTGTTTGCCCATTTGACATGACTTGGAGATAGTGTTTTCAGGCTTCTTTATTGTTAGTAAATCTCTAAGTACTCTCTTCTTAATGAGCTTGATAACATGATCAAAATTGAGATGCCCCAATCTCCTATGCCATAGCCACGATTCATCTTGTTTGTTGATGTAGCATTCTTCACTCTCTTCCTTCAAGATATATACATAATTCTCTATTTGAACTCCTTTAGCTAAAATATTCCTAGTAGTTGTTGACCTGATTTCATAGTCTTGAGCTTTGAAGAGGACATCACAACCTTTGTCACACATCTACAAACAATACGTCCTGAGCCTTTCCTCTTCCATTATTCAAACTATTTGTGTGCTTTCCTCTGATTCTTCTTGCTTCATCATTATTGAATGTGACATTTCTAGTTTTATTTTTATCTAGGGATACAAACTTGCTTTTATCTCCTGTCATTTGTCTAGAGCGGCCACTATCCACGTACCATTTATTATTTTTATCTTGAGCATAGAGAACTAGGTCACATTTATCATGTTTCTTTTCTTCCTTCTTCTTTCTCCATTGCATGCATCCATCTATTCTATAATTATTCTGAGACGATAATCTATTGTCTTTAAGCTAACATTCATATGATTTGTTCCCAAAGTTGAGACAATAGAAACATTATGTGATATCAAGGAGAGGAGAAAAATGCATTTTTTTCTAGATTCATGTTTGTTTTAATGTTTTTGAATCCATTATTAACCTTACTTCTCTTAGAATTTCCTAAATCAATTCTTTTGACATAAGATTTACAATCTATGGCTTTATGTCCAAAATTTTTACATCAGTAACAATATCCATAGAAAAAATATTTGTACTTGGTAGTGGATGTTCTTTGAGAATATAACCATCTTGAGATTTGATAATCTTGTCTCCTGAAGAAGTATAGTGTCTGATAGCTTGTTGTTTAATTGTCCATTCCTTTTGTCTTTTGTACTTTTTTGGCAGTGTTTCTTTGTAGTTGTTCATTTGATGTTGAAGTGTTGTTCAAATTTTTTTCCTGAAATTGATGTGAGCTATCATTCTCTCCCATAAAAACTTTTACAAAATTGATTTTCCTTTTATCTTATGCCTTTGATTCACTGGATTCTCCTTCATAGCCTAACCCTGTCTTTATAAGTGGATACCTTTTAGCATTTAATATCACATCAAGTTTTTCAGACCCTTTTATTTGTTGAATATTCATGTTTAACTCGATTTGTGCCTTCTCTAGCCTCTTCTTTAGACTTACCATCTCTTCTTCCAATATTTCACACTCTTGGATTTTCTCTTTTATTTTCTGCATCCAAATGTCTTCGACCTTCTTTGCTTCTTCAAGTTCAACAATCAACTTGATAATTTATTCTGAATTTTATTCTTATTTTACATATTTCAATAGGATCTCTTTCTACTTTCTATTCTTTAGTTTAAGCATTTCTATTTCATCTAGGGCACTCATCAATGCCCCCTCAAGATCTACCTCACCTTCTTATTCTTCTTCATATTCTTGGAAATATTTCAATTTCTTCCAAGGCCATCAACATGAATTCACTGGTTCCATTTTCAATAGAGCATTCGTTGGAACTTTTAGATACATTGCTATCTTCTTGAGCATAGAAGCTTTTTCTTTTAAAATTTTTCCGTTTTTGCATTTTATTAGACTTATTCTTCTCTTTCCCTTTAGGATGACTTTCATCTTTCTTATCAGGAAATTTTAAGGCATAATTCCCCACTCTTCCACAATTAAAACACTTAAATGGAAGCTTTCCTTTGTACTTACATGTACCTTTCTTCAATCTTCTCACAAATTTTGCTTCTTCTTCATCAGAACCTGAGCATGAACATTATTTTTTTTCTATGGACTTGTCTGCCTTGAAAGTTTCCTCTCTAGTGACTGGCTTCCCTTTTAGAATTCTCATCTCATATATTGTCAAAGAACCAAGTAGTTGATCCCTGTTCAAAGTCTCAAAGTTTGTTGTATCTTCTATAGTTGAAACCTTAGGATTGAATTTACAAGGTAATGACCTCAATCTTTTTCTGAACTATTACACTTTCTTTGATTGTTTCTCCTAGACCCATCATGTCATTTACGACTTCATCAAATATTAAAAATAATTTAGCTATATCTTCATCTTCATTTATTTTTAAGGTCTCAAACTATGTTCTATATAATTGTAATTTGGCCATATTTACCTTTTTATCTCCTTCATGAATATTTTCTAATTTAACCCCGATATCTTTGGTTGTGTGACAATGCATTACTTTAATAAATTCATACTCACATAGGCCACTTAGAAGTGCATTCATAGCTTTTTCATTAGCTATAAAATCTAGTTTGACATCTTTTCCACTAGTCGTTTCCTTTGGCTCTTCATACCCTACCATCACAATAGCCCAAATTTCTACTCTAAGAGACATTAAATATATCTTCATTCTCACTTTCTAGAAGGCATAGTTTGTACCAGTAAATAGAGGGAATTTATTTGTTGAGCATCCTTCTTGACTAGCCATTTTACTGACTTATGACCTCCTTCCAATTGTTAAACTACTACTCAAGGAACTTGGCTTTGATAGAAATTGATATTTATGTTTGGAAATTACTAAGGGTGGGGGTTTGGTGGGGGGGGGGGGGGGGGGCGTGGTGAATTAGTAATTTAAAACTTTACTTTTTGCTCAACTTAATTTTCTTCTTATGCAGCTAATAGTTTATGTATATATAAGTGGAAACCCCAAAGGGATAAAACATCGAATTTTAGGCTGAAAGTGATGTGAAGGAAAGCTATTACTCCTTATCACATGAAATGTTTGTAGGATCCAACCTACAAAAGGCTCTTACCTCAAAGTAAGCTCCAACTCCCACAAATTTTCTATAGGCTACAACCCACATGAGGCTCCTACCTCAACAGGCTACAACCCACATGAGGCTCCTACTTCAATAGGATACAACGTGTTATTTATCAAGATACAACATAGAAAGGGAAAACAATCTCTCAATCACAATATCAAGTCAAAAGTGTTGGTTACCTGATATACAATTCTATTCTCAAGTCTACTGATGAGCCTTGGTATTGCACCAATAATGTTGCAACTCCAAAAGGCTTCTAAAATCAAATTATCAACTCAGGGTTCACAAAAACTTAGGGGTGACAGTGCTATATGTGCAATAGGTTAGGTTCTACCCATGTCACTCCTATTCATGAAATCAGATCAGGGTATTCAAAGACCATTCCTCCAACTAATTGTAGTGAAAACCTTTTATGAAAGATTAAATGAACATGTTTCTGCTATGAAGGTGAAATTGCCAATAATCAAATGTAAATTATAATTGAAGTTTCATAAGGAAGATAACTAATATATTTATAGAAATAACTCATGCTACTCTACTTTCCTACCTTGCATGCATCATTTATCTACTCACACTTGCTGAAATTGAGAGATCACATCTTTAATATGCCTATGAAGAAACAAATGCTAAATCTAACTTTGTTTTTCCATCTGATGGTTGAAGTGATGGAAGGATGAGGTCGGAGTGGTACTAATATCTTCAATAATCATAAAATCACAATGTGGGGGCTACTATTCATCTTAACTAGGCTAGAGTCCAATTTTGGATCAAAACTGGTTCAAGAAATGAAAGCTACAGGAGGCTGCTACAAGAGGTCCCGTATTGCTACAAGTGACCATGTTTTGCTATAAGAGGGGGTACAAGAGAGTTTTGAGGATGAAAATGATACCTTAGGGATGAAGGAAGGTGGATGGAGGTAGGAGGTAATAAGTGAAGGTTGTGGGAGCCCCTTAGCCAAGCCTAACACCCCTCAGAGGTCTATCTTGCACCAAATTTGATGCTCACGGTGCCTCTTATTGGCCTTGAAAAAGTGATTATGGAGACAGAGGTTAGGAGTAGCATGAGGTTCCTAGAAGGAGGATGGAGAAGTCTAGGTGGATGTCGAAAAGTATGCTAACATCTGTAGATCATCAGAATTCCCGTAGCTAGCAAAACACATGCATAAAATGATCAATAACACAATGAAATAAATTAACATGGAAAATATGAGTTGAATTTGACTAAAATCTATTTTACCCCACAACACTACTCTGATCACTAAAAAAATAATAATAAATCCTAATTTGTAGAGGATAATAATGGAAAAGGATCACAACTAACATCTATCCATTTCCAAGAAATCATAAAAAAATATTTTTGGATTGTTATTGAAGATCTTTCCAATCAGTCTTTCGACAAGAGAGGTGATAGGAAAGACTGCAATTACAAGTTTTCATGATATAATACATACTAAAAAAGATAAGGATTGTAATGGTTTGGAACAAGAACAAGAAGAAAATACAAGAGAGGGACTAAAGCCTCTGGGTTGGGCCCAAACCTAAGGGTTTCAACCCTCCAAAACTAAATCAAATGCATATCGATGACAAAATTATCATTAACATAAAATAGTAGTCTTATACATCATATGAATGTTAAGAATAACAATGTCAAGCACTAGGCTCAATAGCTACTGTTAGCTGCAACACAAAATCGAATCCTCATGAGCCTTTCAACAGGTTTACCTATACAAAAATGATTGTGGGGTATCTCCCTTGAAAGCAGGAATTCTCCCATCCAAAATATCAAGATTTGTGGATTGGGTTCCCTTTTTCCTTGTCATTCACTTAGAGTTCCTTGACTGCTAGTGAATTTGAGCTGTTGGAGAGGATTTTGTGATCTCAAGCCGAGTTAGGGAGTTAATGAGGTGGAAAACCTCCCTATATTCTCTCTAGGTACCTCCATCAAGCTCCTACATGGTAAATATCTCCAAAAATGTTTCTTTGACTTGCATATTAATCACATTAGGAAATACAATATGAAAAACACATTTTAGTATTCCTACTAAGCATATTATGGCTAAAAATGTGAATTAATGTGAGAAAAAGAGATTTTTAAGGGCTAGAGGATAGCACAATGAACTCCAAAAGATACCTATTGATGGGACCCATCATCACCCCCCGCTGAAGTTGTTTCTCACCCTTTGAGCAACTCAGTCACTTATATGAAGTTCATTCATGGGCCTGGTGTCCTCTCTGACGTTCCAAGGCACTTCATATGGTGTGCCTCCTTATGGATAGAATCCTGCATTTTCCTCTATGCCTTCCCATTTTTTTTTCTCTGCTTCAAATCTGACTTCTTATAGGCCCAATATTAAGGAGGGATTGAGTTTGAGGCCTATCCACCTGATTTTAAGCCTTTGCATGATCCTCTTGTATAGGGGGGTTTTCTACAAGGATTTCCTTAGTCTCTCTAGGGAGTGATATTCTCTAAATTGTAAAAGACGAGGCAGGGCCTGGCATATTTTTTGACAAGATTTTAGACTCTCTGTCCCAAACATCCTAAAAGTGTCCTAAAAATGTAGGATGGATTTCTCTTGGGTTGTTATGTACCTAGGTTCCAATTCAGGATTAGAGGAGATGATATTGTGGTTATTGATGATAGACTTGGGGCTCACTAATTATGTCCTAATATATAAGGGCTCCTTTTCTTCTTTTGTCACCACCCTTTTAACTTCTTCAACTCTTGTCTCCTTGTGGGTCAACGAAGAGGCTAAATCCATCAATTTCATGTCTCCCAACCTTGAGTTTGGGTCCCATAAATTCATGTATGTGAGGATTAAGTTTTGCATGTAAAACTCAACTACCTTGGCTCTATCCCCAATACTTACCCTTTTTCAAAAGTCGATGAATTTCCTGTAGCCTTGGAAAATAAATGAGCCATACTATGCCAATGTCTTAATTTGAAACTGGAACCATTGCTCTTTGAGGAAAATAACATAGGATTTCGATGATTTCCTACATTGTATAAATTCCATGGATAAACTTTCCATGGTAGCAAGTTGTGTCTCTTTTTCTGCAGTTTCTCTCTCAACTTAGTGTTTTATGCATGTAGTTATTCCCTCATGATTGACTCTCTTAATTTCAGGTCATTCAATTCTTTTCCCATCTCATTGAATTCTCCTCCATGAGACCCATATACTATACACTTTTAGATTTTGCAATCTGCATCCATCTATGTGTTCTACCTCTTTCCTTCTCTAACTAAAAAAAGGGTGGGATGGAAAATTTCTCAGGTATAATCCTACCTCCCTCAACAAATTTGTAGTAAGATTCTAGGTTGGGATGTGGATCATGCTCTTGAAGCTCCTTGAGGTATTTTTATTCTTCTTTTAAGGTGGCTTCTCCTTCTTGTAGCACTTCCTTTTACTCTTGTAGTAACCCTTGTTTCTCCTGTAGCATTCCCTGTAATTGTTTTGTTTCCTCCCATAGCTCTTCTTTTTCTTCTTGTAATATGGCATATTGTGCCTTGAGCCTCTTAAAGGTGACCGCCCTGGTGGTAAGCCTTCCCATACGAAGCATAGGTTGCTTGGTTTTAATCTTAGGAGAAGTAATTTCGTCAATCTTCCCCTCACTAGGTCCCCTTCTTCCTTATTGCCTTGCTCACTAGGGACCTTTGTAGGAGGCTGAGGCTTCCCTTGCATTATCCTAGTTCTCTTCCTTGTTTTGAAATATAGGGGAACTTACCTTGGCTACCTCCTTTTAGGCTTGGAAGGTGTACTTAATGTGGCCAATGTTGTAGCCACTTGTTTCTCAGTTTGTTCTGGAGAGAGACTAGTTTGATGTCCTTTTTTCTCCACCCCTTGAGGCTTTTAGGTCTCCTCAGGGTTCTGTTTTTCTGCTACTTGTTTATTTCCTTATTCTTCCTTAATTTATGCTTCTTCTTCCTCTGTTTATGTTTCCTCCTCTTCTTCTTTGGTTTCCATTTTCTTCTTTTCCTTCTCTACCCGCAATACTAGAGGTTGGTGTTCCCTCTTGCTATGTGGAGGTTGTGTTTTGTGTTTCAATGAAATTTTCCTTGTCCATACCTATAAAATCAGTCTAGAGTACAATGCACCTTAAGTGGCTGATGGAATCCATAACAATAAGCTTGATGAGGCCATGGTAAGTGATGTGTTGGTGCTTTCCTTCCCTCACTTTCTAGCTCATCTCAATGATAACATGAATTAAGAAATAGGGAACGTTGAGTCTTTGTGCGATAGGAAATTTTTCTTTGAATATTAACTCGCGGAGTAACCTAAAATGGTTGAAATATACAATAATAAACCTCCCCTCACAAGAAATGTATTTGAGAATGTGGAAGGCCACTTCATCCTAGGTGTAAGGTAGGTTCTCCCTTCTCACTCCATTTTTTTGTTCGACAAGTTTTTCTTTTAGAATGAATAAGTTCTTCCTAGTTGTGACACTCATTTATTTGTCCTCCTTCATTTATTTGTCCTCCTTGCTCCATCGAATTCCTAAGGGTAATGTAGTCACTTTTCTTATGATTTTATCATTTAGAGAGATGGGAAGGCCTCTAACAATAATGGTGGCACTATCTTCTCCTAGAGGATTTAGTTCCATGTAAAATTCCTGGGCTATGTCATCATCATACCCCTTCAATAGTTCAAATAAACCCAACCATTGATGTTTGTGAAAATTATTTAGCATAGGAGGATGTTGATTAATTCTCTTTATGTTCGTGGGATCGCTTCTATTGAACCCCACCCCCTTATTTCTCCTACTACAACTTCTCAAGGATACTTAGGTGTATTTCAAATTTTGACCTTAGCACAGTCTTAGTTGTAGAGACAATGTCAAATTTTTCTTTTTTTATCAAAGGGGGAGAAGGATGCCAATAATTACTTGACAAAACAAATCTTTCTTTGACCCTATCTTTCTCTTACATATGAAAATTTCTAAAAGGGAACTACTGTATAAGTCTTTTCGACATGACACTTATTTCAAGCAGACGTTTCAAGGTAGAGGTATGGAAATTAGAGAGGGAAAGGATCACTTACACTTTTTAATGTTACTTTGTCATGTGTATGAGGGTTTGAGGGAAATTTTGGGTCACTTTCACTTCCTTTCACCCTTCAATTATCTCTCGTAGCTTCCTTTCGGGCCTCCTGTAGCATCCCAGAGCCTCCTGTAGTAGTTCAGAGCCTCTTGTAGCATATCCTATAACTTCTCTTGTAGCAGTTGCGAACATTGTTCGAAGAAGCATGGTGGAACCCTAGGCAGTCTCTGATAGCACTAGCACATCCTTCTCTAATTTTTTTTGAAATGAGTGATTATACAAATGGAGTCGAGTTTTGTACTAAATATTCTTTTTGTGTTAAAGGCTCAGAGCATTGTGATAACATGGCTCTTGCACGAAGTTCCCTTTTCTAACAGTTGTCCCCACTCCTTGTAATCATCACCCTGATCCTCGTGATTATCATATCACTCCTTATAATCATCACCCTGATCCTCGTGATTATCATCTCACTCCTTGTAATCACCACCTCACTTGATTTGACTTTTCCACATGCATGTGTAACTAGAATGAACTTTAGTTTACTAATCGAAGGTGGCTAAGTTTACTGGCCACCTCCAATCCATAAAAAATTCCTTTCTCGACCATTACACATTTTATCACCATATGCATAGGGAAGAGGTGAGGGTTGTCATACCTGAGCCTACCTGTGATGTCGATGTGATGGCGAAGCTTGCATGTTGGAGCTGGTATTCATAATAGGATGATCTTGAAGGTGTTGATTTCCTTTGTTTCTTCTAGACATGTCCTCATAACTTAATAGTTCTTTGACTGATAACATTGTTGTGTGTGTATGTTTCATCTCCGTGTCCAATACATTGTTTGTGGAGTGGATGGATTATCAGTTGATGTGCCCCTCCTTACTTCAGAAATGACTCTATGATGATCAAAGTGGATGGATCTTTTACTATGTGGGTGGAAAAAGTTGATTCTTGGATTTTGGTGTGACTACACAAGCTACTATAGGAGGAATCCTCTTCCTATAGTAGTGATTTAATTCCTCTTTGAGATCCTATATTGCATGTGGAATTTTAGGGCAAGTCAGAAAAGGCACGAAGATAGGTTTAGGATCATGAAGAAGTGGTGTAGGTGGGGGGGAATGAAAGCAGTCTCTGTTTTTATTGTATGCATGACAGAGTGGAACTTGAAACTGAATTTTGGATAGATGGAGTGGATGGGTGATGAATTTGATGTTGGTGTAGCTCTATTAAAACTTCCTGAAGAAGACATGACAACTTGGTCTCTTTCTCCAATCAGATCTTCCTCCTGTAGCATTTCAGGCCCCTCCTGTAGCATTACAGGCTCCTCCTGTAGTATTAAATTGAGGAGGAAAATTTTGATTCTATTGTTGGTTGGATGATGGAGAGAGGTAGGAAGGTGAGTGAAGGAGGTGAAAATGCAATGGGTGCTAAGAAAATGGAGGAATGCACTTGTAAAATCTGTCCTATAGTCATGGCTTTGTTGACTTTCTAGAGTCCTCCAAAATAGAGATGTTAGCATAAGTAGTGTAAGAACTCCTTCCTTGTGTTTTTATTTTTTCTTTATCTCTTTTTTCTTGTTTTTTTAAGACATGAAATATGCCTCTGTAGAGGTTTTCACATGGTTTTCACCGGGGGATATTTTCATCTTTTATTTCCTTTTTCCTTTTTCTTTCTTCTTCTTCTTTTTTTTTGGCTCTTGGGATGCCTTAGAAGGGTTTCCAACCATCAAGTTAGCCTCATATGCCTCATGGAGGTTTCAATCTAGGCCCTCTTATTTTATTTTTTTCTTTTTTCTTTTATTTTTTTTAGAAATTTTGTGGACTAAGGGATGTGAGCCTTCCAATCACATTCAATTCTCTGTTTCCTGAGGTGACAAAATATTCCTTGGACAAAGGTATTTTATACAACTTCAACCTATATCCATTTACAAGTAGCGGAATACCTTCCTCATCGATGTTTCTAATATGGACAAACCCATTCTCATGACACTTCTCTACTATATATGCACCCAACCATTTTTTCATTAACTTCCCTTGAAATACTTGAATCTAGAATCATACAACAGGAACCAATCTCTTTCTGGAAAAGTTTTCTCCCTAATCTGCTTGTCATGTCGAATCTTCCTCTGTAGCTAGATTACCTCAGTTTGTAGGAGAGGTTGCAGCCTAAACTCATCTAAGCCATCATTAGGGGAATTTTGAGGTCTAAAATGGGCCTCCTAAGGAAATTATAAAATAATAGTGGAAATAATAAAATAATATTAGATTACATCATCAAATTTAGAGGGAAAAAGAAAAAAAAATCAACTCATATTTTCAACTTACCTCCCTATGGGTTTACTCAAATTTTGGGTAAAAACACTTTTTGGATGTATAATTAGATTCCCCATCCAATGAGTATTGATGTTGCATACTTTCGATGGACCCTGCTACATGAAAAATGAGAAATGCATGAAAAGCATGATTGCAATCATGTTTTTTCATGTATTTCTCATTTTTCGTGTAGCAGGATCCATCAAAAGTATGCAACATGGGTACTCCTTGGCTGAAAAATTAAATTTTTCATCCAAATGAGTACTCGCACTTGAAATTTGACTAAAACCTTATGGATATAAGTTGAAAAAGTAGTTTTAGTATTTTATTATTTTTTAATCATTTTACATTTTTACTCCAAAATTGGTGAATCATCCCCCATGGTTGACATCATCATCTTGAATCCTATTGGTTCTTATAAATTTTATTTTGGTTGTACATTTTTCTAAGGAGCCCCATTTTAGACCTCAAAATTCCCCTAACGTAAGTTGGAGCATCCTCTCCTGTTGTGTTGTGGTGAAGTCTAAGTCCAACTGATCTTCCATACTCAAGGGGTTGCTTTCAAAATCAATAGAAAGTAGAGCCTTCTTCCCATAAAATAGTTCATATGGAGTGAATCTAGTGGTGGTCTTCCAAGTAGTGCTGTAGGCCTAAGTGGATTCTACCAATCTATCTGCCCAATATTTTATGTTGCTGCTAACAACCTTAGTTAGAATGTTCTCCAATGCTTTGTTTGTGACCTCTACTACCCATTTTCTTGAAGGTGGTAGGAAGTGGATGTCTTGTGGTTGATGTGGTGTTGCTTCATGATATTTTCAATCAAATTTGACGTAAATTCTGCTCCTTCATCAGTGACTAACTCCCTTGGAAAACCAAACATGTAGAAGATGTTCTCCCTAAAAAATTCAGCCATCTTTCACTCAATTATTACTTTAAATGCCTTTGTTTCATCCCATTTTTCTAGTTAATCATTCCACACAATGATTTACTTATTTTGTCTCGATGGGGGATTATTAGGTCCAATGAAATCCATGACCCACTTATCAAATGGCTCTAGTGCCACTTGAGGTTGTAAAGGAATTACATCCTTGGGTATGGTTTTACCCATCCTTTGGCATTGAACACACCTAGTGGTGTACCTTCTTGCATCCTGATGTAAAGTGGGCCAATAATAACCTCATTGTAGAACTTTGGAAGTTGTCCTCCTAGTAGCAAAGTGGTCCCATAAGGTCCATCATGGCATGCTAAGAGGATGTCAAAGACCTCCTCTTCCCTCACACATCTCCTCAAGATCTGATCTGGTCCCAATATAAAAATATTTCCCCCAATCCAAGTGAATGAGGAATTTTTTCTAACAATCGTGCTCTTCTCCTTGGAGGATAGATCAGGAGAGAACCTCTGAGAAACCAAGTAGTTGGATATCAAAAAACCAAGGAGAAAGAAATGAGATGGCAAAGATATGTTCATCTAGAAGTTGATCATCCACCATTTCTTCATTATCTACATGCATGGTTAGTCTTGATAGGAAATATGCAGCCACATATTCTTTCCTTGGTTTTTCAATAATGGTCAAATAAACTTGTTGCAATAATAACAACCATCTTATAATCCCAGCATTGACATCAGATTTATTCATTAAATACTTAATGGCTACATGATCAGTGTGAAAAAAGGTTGATAGCCAGTGATGTAGTTCCCAAACTTTTTTAAAGAATGTATCATAGCCAAGAGTTCCTTTTCAGTGACTGTATAACTCAACTCAGTGTTAGAAAGGTTCTTACTAATGAAATAGATAGCATAAGACAATTTGTCTTCCACTTGTCCTAAGGCTACCCCTACAACTTTATTTGATACATTTGTGTGTATATGGAAAGGTAATGCCTAGTTGGGACACCTAAGGATAGGTACAATGGTCAAATTTTCTTTCAAAACTTTAAGGACCTCCTGATAGTTGCTGGTCCAAATAAAGTATGAATCCTTGGCTAACAATCCAAACATAGGCGAAGCTAGCTTACTAAAGTATTTAAGGAACCTCCTATAATACCCAACTAATCTAAAGAAGCTCCTGACAGCTCTTTGTTTTTGAGGGATGGGGACCCTTTTAATGGTGGAAATTTTGTTTAGGTCAACCTATATCCCCTCCTTGGATATAGAATGGCCAAGGATAGTCCTTGTATTCATAAAAAATTCTCGTTTCTCGAGACTCAATGACAAATTGTTAGAAACCAGCACAAAAAAAGATAGAAAAGATAGATCAACGCCTTAGAATTCAGCCTCTTTGAGGGGGAAAACTCCTTTACATTACAAAAATGAATGATTATTTGATGATACAAATTAAAATACCTCCTTTCTATATATAGGAGTCTAAGGGGTCATAACATAATCAGAGCCGACATAACAATAATAATGTAAGGGCACAATAATAACAATAGTGGGCTTCTATGGGGCACAATAGTAACAATATGGGCACTACATGGGTACATCATATAATAAGTGGGTTGTACTAATAACAATAAGGGGTTACACTAGTAGTATAGGGCCTAACATGCCCCTCTCCTTCAAAAAGTGTTGTCCTCAACGCTTGAGTAGTTATGATGCTTCTGTATAAAATTCTTGTCCTCCCATGTGGAATCTTCAGTGAGTAAGTTCTTCCACTTGATGAGATACTCTGAAATTGATCGATTTCGTAGTTGTGGGGTTCTTGTTTCTATGACTGCTCTAGGTTCCAATATGATTTTTCCTTCCTCTTCAATTTCTGGAAATATTGTTTGAATTGGGATCTTTTGCAACTTTTGAATAAGTGGCCATACTTCTTCATCCTTCTTCCATTCATCCCTTGCTTTGTTTATCCAATCTAGTTGGATAATAGAAATAGCACAAAACAATGCTTCCACATTCTCATCCTTGAAGAGTCTTCCCATCCGGTAAGGTCGCCATTTTTTAAGTGCATGTAGTATTGCCAACATTTCCTTCTCATAAATAGCTTTCTTAAGATGTAGCTGTAAAAATACCCAATCACCTACATCAAAACATTTTTCACTACGATGTTGATCTACCTGTTGTTTCGTTTGATTTTGCACTGAATTGGCGTTATCCTTTAAAATTTGGAAAACTTGTTGTTGATGCTCGATGTGATCTTTCACTGCTTGAACCTTTTTCTTCTTGATATGTCCTTCTATCTCTAGAGTTTGAGGAGTGGTAATTTCTTCCAATCCTTTACAAGATATGGTTGAATTCATTTCTTGATGCTCGATGTGATATTTCACGTCTTGAACATTTTTCTTCTTGATATGTCCTTCTATCTTTATAGTTTGAGGAGTGGTAATTTCAACTAATGAATTACAAGATATGGTTGGATTCATTTCTTCTTTCTCAATGTGATCTTTCACTTCTTGCACCTTTTTCTTCTTGATATGTCCTTCTATCTTGAGAGTTTGAGGAGTGGTAATTCTTGCCAATGCTTTACAACATATGGTCTAATTCATTTCTTCTTTCTCTCGGGTGGGGTCCTGGCGTATAACTTCTTCTTTTGATGTTTCTTGATCCTTTTCTTCCTCCTCTTCATATTCTATGTAAAATAATTTCTTCTCAGCACACTTATGACCTTTAGTGCATTTGCTATCACAATTGTAACAAAGCCCTATTTCTCTTTTTCTTCCAATTGTTGTGGTGTAACCCTTGTAGGTTGTGGAAGGCTAGGAGAAACAAAACTTCCATCTTTATAGTTGTGAGGGGTATGCTTCATGGTTTCCATAATTTTGCTTTCCACTATGTCACAAAGCCCTTTTACTCTTTCCAATTGTTGTGGTGTCGCTCTAAAGAAGGTGTTGCTCTTTGTATCCTCATAATGTGCTATCATTTCCTCCGTGAAAATTGACCATGTAACAAGTTTTTTACGAGAACAAAGCCCTTCATACCATAAAAATTGATTCGGTTCTAAATATGAAGATGCAATACATACCTTTTGTAATAGTGGTACACTATGTAGATCAAAATATTGCTCGATTTGAAGTATCCAATTTACCGGATCCTTGCCATCAAAGTTCTTCATCTTGCTTTTTCTTGATTTTAGGAGCTCGATCTTGAAATGACTGTAACTCTGTACTTTTGGATCTTTAAGTTTTGAAATTACGAGCTGTAGTAGCCCTCTGTGTCCTCTTTCTAATGCCACCAGTCTGATCCAAATTGGATTCTCCAAGGAATATTTATGCCAATTCTCCCACAGTGACCTGAATATAGACTAGTTCAGTAGAGTGAACTTGTATGATGTGCCACGAGTCACTGTTTCAACCTTTGGTTCTAAAAAATATATACAAGAAACTACAGTCTATCCTCTTTCCGTACCTTCTTACAAAATTTCAATCTAATGCTTAGAGAGAAATTTATGATGATTGTCCCCAGGTCACCTGTTTGGAATGTAATTCAGGAGTCTGCAAAAAGACCAACTTCCTCAGATCATATCTCTGCAAATATAGTGCAAAAAGCTCTAAAATTCAGACCCAAGATTCAACGCAATTTCTTCTAAAGTGGGTTTTTTTTTTTTTTTTTTATCTTCTGAAACGTCGCAAAGAAAATTTTATAGAAAAAATTCCACGATGACCTGTTTGGAGCAGCGAAACCCTAGAATCCAAAGCTCTGATACCAAATGTTATGAAACCAGCTCAAAAAAAGATAGAAAAGATAGATCAACGCCTTAGAATTTAGCCTCTTCGAGGGGGAAACCTCCTTTACATTACACAAATGAATGATTCTTTGATGATACAAATGAAAAGACCTCCTCTCTATATATGGGAATCTAAGGGGTCATAACATAATCAGAGCCAACATAACAATAATAATGTAAGGGCACAATAATAACAATAGTGGGCTTCTATGGGGCACAATAGTAAAAATATGGGCACTACATGGGTACATCATATAATAAGTGGGTTGTACTAATAACAATAATGGGTTACACTAGTAGTATAGGGCCTAACACAAATTCATTTCAATACATTTCTGTAAGACTTTGCACAGATTAGACAAAGCTTCCTGGAAGTCACATCCATAAGGAGTGAAGTCATCCATGTAAATCTCAACAGTTTCATGAACAAGTTCAACAAATATACTTAAAAATTCCCTTTAGAAAGTAGAAGGGGCATTGCACAGACCAAATGGAAGAACCCTATAAGAAAAGGTATCCCAAGGACATGTAAATGTGGTATTTTATTGGTCTTCAGGGCTGATCTGTATTTGGTTGTATCCAATAAATCCATCCAGAAAGGAGAATAATTTTGTTCCTGCAAGGCCATATTTGACTTGGTCAATGAAGGGCAAAGGCAAATGGTCCTTCTTTGTAGCCTTGTTAAGTTCTCGGTAATCAACACAAATCCTCCACTTCCCATTTTCCTTGGGGACTAAAACAAGAGGTGACACTCACTCATTATACGAAATGGGGTATATGAACCCTACATCCAATAACTTCTGAAATTATTCTTTCATAATGTCCTTAAGATTTTGTTTCATCCTTCTCTGGGGTTGGCATACAGGCTTGCATCCCTCCTTGATGTAAATATGATGAGTGCATACTTAAGGATGTAAACCTTTCATTTCCTTATAATCCCAAGCAAAAGCATCTAGATGTTGCCTCAACACACTGCATAACTATTCTTCCTACTCAGTAGAAAGAGAGGGGTTGATATTTAGAGTTCAGGATGGGCCAATCTCCACAATCTTAGTAGGTTCGAGGTTAGATTCAACAGAGCGCAATTCAGTCCAAGGACTACTCTCATATTATTTCATCAGTTTCTCAACTGGTATGGCAATGGGAGGCTATTTCTATAAGAGATGATCAATATGGTCATCTTCATCAAGTTGTCCCCCTCCTATAGCAATGTCTAGAGTGAAAAATGGGTAGAGGTATGTTTGGTAAAATTATTCCTCTTCCCCCTCCTCTAAACATAAGGGTAAGTCATGTTTAATATAAGGTTGAGCGAGATCCTGATACAACACAATTTGTTTGGATAAACACCCATTCTTAATAATCATGTTCCCAGCTCTGCAATTAATGCAGGGATCAAAAGTTACCAACCAAGGTCTTCCTAGAATGAGAGGATAACCATTAAACTTGGTTTTGGGATGGAGTACTAGGAAATCAGTGGGGTACTCCCAGGAGTTAATGAAGACCATCACATCCTCAATAACACCCTTAGAAGCTACTGTGGACCTATCTACAAGCTATAATATTGTGGTGGTATTCCTTAATTCCACATGGAGGTTGAGATTTAGCATGGTTTTAGTGGTCATTACATTGATTGCAACCATGCGATCAATCAAGGTATTAAGGAAAACAATGCCATTGATGTGCACACCCACTACTAGACTACCAAGATCCAAGTACTTTGGGGAGATTACTCTTCCCAACATCAGATTAGATAGTAGTCTAGCAAAATTTATTGTGGGAGTATCTCTTCTCCTTCTCCTGGTCCTTTTGAAACATTCCTCCTTGATAAGATTATTGTAAATGGGAAATCTTTGATGGCATAGAGGAGGGGTGTATTGATAGACAAATTCTTCAACTCTCCCAAAAGTCCAACCTCTTCTAGGGTGTGTTGTTTAGGGTGGACCAACCTTTTAGGATAAGGTAGTGCATTAATTTTAGGGGAAATATCCTCCTCTTCTTCAAGCTCTTCAAGTGGAGAAGGTGGCTAATTATATGGGAGAATTCTCCCATACCGAAGGTTGATATCTTGGATTTCCACAACATAAAAGGATAGGATGTTTCCCCACTATAGACCTATTGTGCCTGCTTATTATTAAGTTTCAGATTTTTTTGAGCTAGCATTTGATGTTGTTTAGGTGGAGTATGGTGAGGGAGTTGTAGTTTAGTTTGAGATGGAGGTAGTAAAGCAGGAGGTTGGGTGGTTTGACACCTCCACCTTGGTGAGGGGTTGCCCCATTAGGAAGATTAAGGTGGGTATGGATGAAAATGAGGGTTGATAGGCTGAGGAGGATATTAAGTATAAGACCAAGGAAGAGGTGTGGACCATTATGGATGAGTGGAAGGGTACGAAGGATGGAAAGGTGCATTTTGATTTGGATTGTAGTAATGATAATGTGCACCTTGCATGCCTTGTTGATTTGGTCGACGATATGGAGGTCTCCTTTCGCTAATGAAGCACAACTGTTTGGACCCACCTTCTACCCATCCTTGGTATACATCCTTTAGACTTGGAAAATAGGGGCATTTATCTATTGCATCATGGAAAATTTTAGGGGCGAATTTTCGCCCTTGGGCTAAATTAAGGGGTTTTATATTTTTATTGGGCAAATATTTTGTATCATAGTACATTGTTAAAAATCACCTCAAATTTATTTTATAAAAAAATTAGGTATGGAGGTTAGCCCACCTTATTTTAAGGGAGAGGGTAAAAAAAATAAATTTAGCCCTTGAAATTAGGAGTTACAATCTTCCATTCGCCCTCATTTTCAAGAAAATGTATTTATGATAGTTATAAATAAAAATATAAATACAGTGGAGGTATAGTAAATAAATAAAAGCTCTTTTTATACTTAAATAAATAAAAATACAAATAAACTAGAGGTATGATAAATAAATAAAACCTCTTTTTATTATGTTTAGTCCATAACCCTCTTTCTATTTAATAAGGCTGAAAAACGAGGTTTCATTTAAGTGAATCCTATGGGCCAAATACCATATTTATAAAAGAGGTATAGTAAATTAATAAAAATATAAATAAAGTGGAGGTATGGTAAATAAATAAAACCTCTTTTTATACTTCAAAGGTATGGTAAATAAATAAACTATAAGTATGATAAATAAATAAAACCTCTTTCTATATTTAGTCCATAACCCTCTTTCTATTAAGAAGGCTCAAAAAAGAGGTTTTATTTAATTAAATCCTATGGGCCAAATACCATATTTATAAAAGAGGTATGGTAAATTAATAAAAATATAAATAAACGAGAGATATGGTAAATAAATAAAACATTTTTTATATTTACTCCATAAGCCACCTTATATTTACGAACACTCAAAAAATGTGTTATATTTAGGTGAAGCCTATGGGCCAAATACCATGGGCCAAATTATTATTAATACCATGCAAAAAAAACATTATTAACCCTAATATTAGTATTATTAAAAATAAAGATGGCACATGGTATTGACCCATGGTATTCACATGGAATGCAACCTATTTAAAGGGGGAATTATACTAGCATAGATCCATCTTTACTCTTGATCAAATATCGTGATATGCAAACTAACATAAGGTGAAAAAATATTTGATCCCTCTTGGGGTTTGGTAGAACAAGAGTAAAAATGGATCTTGTAATTTAATGTCACTTAAACATTTTAACTTGGTTAAAATAAAAAAATAAAATAAAAATCAATTATTAATTTTATTAATTTTTATAAATTACTAATAGTAGTTTTTAGGCTCCAGGTTTATGATAACCCGTGGTATTGACCCATGGTAATACCATGGTATTCATGTGAGCATAGACTATTTAAAGGGGAAATTCTATCATCTTAGATCCATCGGTTAATTCTGGGTCTACCAAGTGCTGGGAGAGATAAATAAATTTCATCCCTCTAAGAGTGGTAGATGTGGAGTTAAGATGGATATAGGTTAGCTTTTATGATAATGAAGCTATTAAATAGACTTAGGAAATTATATTGTAAAAAAAATCTTAAGGTGAATGGTTAAACTACATTTAGTCACTTTACAAAATTTAGTAAAAAATACTGATATCTCCATTAATATTGGTTTTTTTGATTTAATTCAAAACAATGAAATCTTAACTCTTTCAGCATCACCCTCGCAGAAGAGAGATAGTTTCTCCCCAGATTTCCCACCATTTTTTAGCCATTCTCAATATGATATCTTCATGAAAAATTTAAGGTACTGATCTTGGATTAGTTGTTTGAAAAATATACTGGTTTGTACAACCTTTCAGTTTCTCTGTTATTCTTAGTTTGTCGTAATGATTTGTAGGGGTTGGGTCACTGCACCATATCTTTCTAAAAGGTGGAGATTGTGCACCAAAAAGGAAATTAATTCACATGTTACAACGCTGTTAAAAATGGTATGAAGGTAGTGAATTATGCTAATAAGAAATTTATATTGGGAGAGATGTAATTAATTTTTATTATTTAATTTAAGATTTCCAATTAAAATAATAACAAATCTACATTTATATATTTATATATTGATTGGAAGGCTTCTGATGACAGTCATTTCCTTCCATTAGATCCCCTTGAGGCCTTTCGGATACCTACTACTTCATTATATTATATATTTGGGGCTTGCTACTTGTTGGCGTGTTGGGGTAAACAAACTTGATGTGTTTTTTTTTTATCTCATAGTTGGAGTCTATGGAATAAGAAAGAAATTTGATAGCTTGGAAAAAGTGGTAGCTTGACAAAAGTGGTAGAAAAAACATTAATCTCTCCTACCATGACAAACATGGCCACTAAAACTTGCAACATTGTTTCTAGGAAGTGAAAATTATGTTTCTTTTTGCCAAACATGTATGCTAGTATATCATAGTTTAATGAATATGTTTTATTATTGTCATATATGGTTTCATACTTTAACAAAACATTCGCCAAGAATTCACAATGTTTTATTATTCAGTGAAGGATTTTCCAAGATCTTACAAGATTTTGTAATTCAGTGAAAGATTCGCCATGACTTTACAAGATAATATAATTTGGTGAGAGATTTGCCATATATATATATATATATATATATATATATATATATATATATATATATATATATATATATATATATATCATATATATATATATATATATATATATATATATATATATATATATATATATATATATATATACATACATACATACATATTATATTAGTGATAAAATCGCCTCCCATTTTTCCTATGTATAATGGGGATTTGCCCATTTATTATACATATAAATTTAGGATGGTTCTTAAAATTTTCCCTGTGTTGCATGATTATCCACACAGACTAAGCAATCTTCTATGAAATTCATTGTGCACTTATTCCTAGGGCATCTCTTAGTGCATATAGGGAAGAATATATCCAATTCCCTCTCTACTTCCTCTTGCTTTCTTTTGATTTTCATAGTATCCATCTGGAAGGAAAAGGTATGCAACATTTCACTCTTAAAATATTCCAACATAATTCCTATCTCATGCTTGATGGTTGTTGTGGAGGGAGAGGAACTAACCAAGATTTGGCTAGACCTACTTTTCTTCCCAACAACCCTAAAGTAATTCTTGAATACAATTTTGATGTCATCATAAGGAAACTGGTAGATATCTCCTCCAAATAGCATGTTGAGGGTTTCCATTACATCTTCCTTGATCCCTCAGAGAAGAACTAGCTTGAGTGACTCAGGATCAAGGGTACAGTTGGCCCTCCTATAATTGAGTTGAAATGTTTCCTCATAGTCCTCCAAAGATTCATCAGGTCCAAGGGTCATCCTAAATATTTCATGCTTTATTTCTTTGGACTTACAATAATATAGATATATTTCATTGAATTTTTGTTGAATGTAGGCCCAGGTAGTGATGTTTCCTCTAGGTAGACTCATAAACCAACACAAGGTTTCATCTCTGAGGCTAGAAGGAAACAACTTCAGCTTCTGCTCATCAAAGGCATAAGCATAGGTGCTACAGACAACAATGAACTCAAACATGAAGGTGTTAAGATTTTAAGAGGTTAGACCATGGAAATTTGGAAGGGAAGTAGGGCTTATATTTTTCATTCTAGCCTCTCCATTGGTTTCTTTGATAGGGAAAAACTCATTGTTCTGGTGTTCAACCATACTTTGGGTAGGTGAGATACATTCTTCTTGTCCTATAGGTTCTTAAAAAATTTTAGGTGGCTCTCCTAAAGGGTTTTCCAACTCCCCTATAGTCAAAGAGGGAATTTCACAGTCACCAAAGAACAATGAAGGTTGATTTCTTGAGGGGGTGGTAGTTTTTGGTAAGAATTCCCCTTGGTTATCCCTACTCCTATGAGGCATCAAAGAACTAGTTTTGTTGATTTTTTTGAATTTAAAAAAAAAAAATTCAAAGCAATAAGGCTAATGAAAAACATAAAAGAATAATAAATTCTTAAGCATAAACAACACATACTTAGACACCTCCACAAAAATGATGCCAAAAAGTGATGAGCCCTAGTATTGCACCAAGAATGTTGCAACTCCTAAAGGCTTCTCAACTCAAATTATCAACCGAGGGTTTGTACAAACTTAGAGGTGATAGTGCTATATGGACAATAAGTTAGGTTCTACTAATGTCACTCCTATTCATGAAATCAGATTAGGGTATTCAGAGACCATTCCTCCAACTAATTGTAGTGAAAACCTCTTATGAAAGCATAAATGAACATGATTCTGCTACCAAGGTGAAAAATCCAATCATCAAATGTAAATTCTAATTGAAGTTTCATAAGGGAAAGAACTAATATATTTGTAGAAATAACCCCTACTACTCTAATTTCCTACCTTACATGCATCATTTATCGACTCACACTTGCTGAAATTAAGAAATCACATATTTAACATGCCTATGAAGAAAAAAGATGCTAAATCTAACTTTGTTTTTTTATCTAATGGTTGCAGTGATGGAAGGATGAGGTTGGAGTGGTCCTAAGATCTTCCCTAATCATCAAATCATAATGTGGGGGTTGTTATTCAACTTAACATGGCTAGAGTCCAAGTTTGGAGCAAAATTGGTTGAAGAAATCAAAGTTATAGGGTTGCTACAAGAGGCTGCTACATGAGGTCCTATATTGCTACAGGAGGACCTATTTTGCTACAGGAGGGGGTCCAAGAGAATTTTGAGGATGGAAATGATATATTAGGGATGAATGAAGGTGGATGGAGGTAGTAGTTAATAAGAGAAGATTTTGTGAGCCCCTTTGCCAAGCCTAGCACCCCTCGAAGGTCTATCTTGCACCAAGTTGATGCCCACGGTGCCTCTTATTTTCCTTGACAAAGTGATTGTGAAGACAAAGGGTGGGAGGAGCGTGGGGTGCCTAGGATGAGGATGGAGAAGTCCAGGTGAATGTGGGAAGGTATTCCCACCTCTGTAAATCATCACAATCCATGTAACTAACCAAATACATGCATAAAATGATCAATAACATAGTGAAATAAATTGACATGGAAAATATGAGTTGAATTTGACTAAAATCTATTTTATCCCACAAAACTACTATGATCACTAAACAAATAACACTAAATCCTAAGTTGCAAAGGATAAGCATGCAAAAGGATCACAACTAACATCTATCCATTTCCAAGAAATCATAAACAAATATTTTTGGATTGTTATTGAAGATCTTTCCAATCGCTCTTCCCACAAGAGAGGTGATAGGAAAGCCTGCAATTACAAGTTTTTATGATGAAATATCTACTGAAACAAGAGAAGGATTAAAATTATTTGAAACAAGAACAAGAAGTAAAATACAAGAGAGGGACTAAAGCCTCTGGGTTCGGCCCAAACCCAAGGGTTTCAGCCCTCCAAAACTAACTCAGATGTAGATCAATGGTAAACTTCTCATTAATATAAAATAATAGTCTCATACATCATATGAAAGTAAAGAATAACAATGTTAAGCACTAGGCCCAATTGATGCTCTTAGCTGGAATAAAAATTCAAATCCTCATGAGCCTTTCAGCAGGTTTACTTATACAACAATGATTGAGGGGAAACTTCCTTGATAGAAGGAATGCTCCACTCCAAAATCTTGAGATTTGTTGATTTGGTTCCCTTCGTCCTTGTCATTCACTTGGAGTTCCTCAGCTGTTAGTGAATTCAAGTTGTTGGAGAGGATATTGTGGTCTCAAGTCGAGTTAGGGTGTTAATGAGGTGGACAACCTCCCTATATTCACTCTAGGTTCCTCCATCAAGCCGCTGCATGGTAATTATCTCCAAAAATGCTTCTTTGACATGCATAATAATCACATCAGGCAATACAATATGAAAAACACCGTTTAGTCTTCCTACTAAGCATATTATGGCTAAAAATGTGAATTAACATGAGAAAAGGAGAGTTTTAAGGGTTTGAGGATAACACAATGAAATCCAAAAGGTACCTCCTTATGGGACCCATCATCTACTGCAAATCTTCACTACTTCTCCTTTACAACTTTGTGCCTCTTTTGCTGTTTCTCATCAACTTTCTCATGAAGGCCACTTCACTTCAAAAAATTCTATCTCCATTCAACAATGTATATTTTATAAGCAAGCCTTATTGGTTGTTTGTATTCTTTGTAGGAATAGGAAATGAACCATTGTCTCTTGGTCTTCTAAAACTATTCACAAGCTCATCTCTTAATTTTTATTTCAAATTCTTTTTGTAATATAAAATAGAGCTAAAATAAAACATCTCAACTAGTAATGATTACAAGAGACAAATAAGATTTGTATTATCTTGTATCATACGTTTTTCTATTTAATGAAAGCATATATTTTCAGCTTGTGTCTCAATATTTTATGTTCCATTTGACAATTTTTAGCCTTCACATTGGCTGTCACAGCCTTTGCACTTCACATCACTTTCAGCCTTTTGCATTCCAGTGTAAATTATCACCAATTCAACATTCAACATTCATGTGCACTACACATTCAATATGAATTATCACCAATGTGATCAATGACATCAATGCAAATATTACCAACAACCTCTCTGACAATGCCATGAAGTAATCACTAATTGAAAAAATGCGTACTCTATACTAAAAGATATCAAGAATTTTAGACACATAGTCCTTGGAAAGCATACCGAAATTAAAACCCCACTCCCAGTTGTTAAATTTTTGTTGTCTCAAAATCTGATGTCTGGTAAGTTGGCACATTAGTTGACTAAGATCCAACAACATGATCTATCAATAACTACAACCAATACAATTAAGGGAGAGGATTTAGCACTTCATTTGGCCCAAGATTTGAACCATACCAAAGAATCTGAATTGCAAAATGAATATTTTTCCAAATTTTTTTCATTCACAGTGAAGAATCAAAACTTTCTCAACATCCTTGGTATCTTGATATTATTTTTTATTTAAATCATCAAAAATATCGTGGAAACATGAAAAAAATTTAGAGAAGAAAATTATGTTTAGATGCTTATAAATATTTTTTGTAAGTAACATTTTGTTTATAAAATCTCTGAAAGGCACACTTTTGTGATGTGTTGATGGAAAATCTACCAATATAATCTTGGAAACATTACATGGTTCATCAGAACAATCTGACCCTATCAAAGGCCACTTTGCTTCTAGAGCCACCACACATAAAATTATAAGAGCCAGATAATTCTGGTCTCACCTTTTTAGAGATGCATTCAAGTTTGTTAAATCTTGTAATGAGTGCCAACATGTGGCCGAAAGGTTACAATATTATGCTATGCCTTTGGAACCCATCATCTCAACTAGACCCTTCACCAAATGGGACCTTGATTTTATAGGACTAATTAATACACCCTCCTCTATTGGGAACACATTTATTTTGACTACCACAAACTGCTTCACTAAGTTGTCTGAGGCCATCCCTCTTAAAAAGAGCTAATGAGGATCAAGTAATTAGTTCTTTGAAGAATCCTTTCTTCACAGATTTGGAACATCCATTCATATTGTGTATGATAATGAACCCAAGTTCATTTCAAGTAAAGTTGCTCTCTTTTGCAACAGGTTTAGTATCAAACACACCTTTTCATATTCTTATTACCCTAGAGGAAATGGTTTAGTTGAATCTAGGAGTAAAAAAATAATCAAAATCCTCAAAAAGATTATTGGTGACAATCCTAGACAATCACATCTTCTGCTTCCTTGTGCCCTATGTGCAGACATAACCGCTACTAAGGTTAGAATTGGTGTTACACCTTTTCATCTAGTTTATAGCCATGAAGTTGTCATGCCCATTGAATTACAATTAGCCTCATTTCATTTAGCCTTTCAAGCTAAACAATTTAAGGAATATGATTTGATTAACATGTATCATAATCTTTTATCTCTTTATGAACAGAGAACCACAACGCTGAATAAAATCTAGAAAAGAAAAGAACTATAAAGAAATATCATGACAAAAGAGATAAAGCCACCACATTTTAAGTTGGCTAGAAGGTCGTACTATGGGATTCATCACACGCAGATAAGGGAAAACATACAAAATTTCAAATACTTTGGATTGACCCTTATAAAATTGCTACAAAACTTGGAGCTAATTCTTACTTGCTTAAAGATGATGGTGAGAGGTTATTATCGTACCCTACAAATGGTTCTCACATTAAACACTTTAAGGATCCTACTTTAGGATCGATTCAGCCTTGATCTTTCTCTAGTCTTGATTTTCTTTGTTTTCTATTGTTTTCCTTTGATTGTTGTCCTTTTGATAGTCTTTCTTTTATTCTATTTCCATATCCTTTCATATTAGATCCTTGTTGATTGCTTAAAAACATGTTAAATATACAAATTTCAGAAACTTTCATACAAAACAATAGATTTTATCATATTAAGTACAACTTACTCATCCCGGATGCGGGTGCAGATAAAACGTGTTGATGGTGTGAACAGTCACGTGGGCAGGTGGCAGGCCCATGACGAAGGGAGGTACCAGGTGAGGTGGGTTATTAACCCGCATGCAATCCGACGGCCGACGGCATTAATGCCGGTCTTCTCCGCTCGCGTGAGTTGCTTGGCAATCGGAGCCATGGAGCATTTTAAGGGGGAGGTGTTTTTTCTGCAGAGGAATGTGGGATGGCATAGCGGCGATGCCCTGCTGAGTTCAGAGAAGCAAGAGGAGACGTGCATTCTGCCGGTTGCAGGGCAAGGGACGAGCACGCCCTGCAATTGTGCTGAGATTGGGTTTGTCCTAAGCGTTAAGGAAGCTCCGGGTGTTTTCGTGAGGGTGCATCTGGAAAAGCCAGATATGCAGAGGGAGAGGCCACGTATGTGTAGTAGACGAGGGGGAACCAGAGGCAGGGCCCTCACGCAAAGGCAAGGCCACAATTCACCCTCCTCCTCCATTGAAGTCACGTCAGTCCCTCAGAGGTTCCAAGGAAGCAATGAGGAAGGTGGCGCGCGTACTGGTAGAAGCATTAGTTCAGAGGAGGGTCAGTCGGAGCATCCAACGCTCAGGTATAGGCTCCCATGCCCTCAAGCCAATTCTACTCTGGTAATTTCCATTAAGATTGAGCCGGGAGTCTCACAAAGCGAGGAGGCAGAGACTAATATTGCTGCAAGCCATCCTATGCATGAGGCAGAGCCAGCATCGGATTGGCAGCGCTACAGCAGAGAGGATTCCCCCATCGCGTGCCTTCCGGTTGATGCGGTACCCAGTCGTCTGGCCCCTAGACGCAAGTTTGAAATTGACCTCAAGCGCCCAGTCAAGGACTGCGTCCCTGCCGCCGGTCCTTCTGTGCTTGCTGGTCCAAGCAAGCCAGCTCAGGAAGGGACCTCTGGAGCGGTCATCCCTCTCTCAGACTCCGAGGATTCTCTCCGTTTCGGGTGCCGCATAGAAGAGGTGCCTTACACCACCGATGAAGAATGAGCTCGCTCCCGGCAACCTCAGCTGCATTTCTTGGGTTTTCTGTTTATGTTTCTGCCAACTGGTATCGGCTTCTTTGTCTATGTGTCAGCTATAATTGTTCAGGTCTGTCTTTGTCTGGGTCATTCCATGGCCCTGGTGTCTGTTCAGAATCTATGTGTCTTCAGTGGCCATGTATCAAATTCCAATTTTTGATTTTGCTCAATTTTGGAACTATAATCAGGGCAAGAAGAAGGCTGATAGGCAAATCTCCATAGCCTTGCCCACTGTACTCCATATGTATCTATGTTTTGTATGATAATAGAATTAGTCGTATTCAGAAAAAAAAAAAAAAAAAAAAAGTACAACTTACTCAAATATGAAATTAATAATGCTACAATCAACAATCTCGTATTACATTGATTATAACTCACTGGAATAATATTAATAATGACTTATCATTACTCTAGCAAACAATGCATTACCAAACTATTTCTAATATATTAACAAATATATATTTGTTAATAACTTATACATTACAACCTATGCTTGACAATGGTAATGACAATGATGCAAAAATCCAAGAGACTATGGGCATGTTTTGAAATATTATGTTCTAAAAAGTTACATCTTTTTAGTTGGAAACTTATCATTCCAAAATATATATTGTAACTTGGAAACATAATCTAATTATATGAGGCATCTATATAATAATAATAATAATAATAATAATGATGATGGTGGTGGTGGTAATGATAATGATGCAAAAGCCAACAGGCGATGGCACTGTTTCGAAAGATTATATTCTAAAAGTTTATATTTTTGAAAAGTTTGAAATGTATCATTAGAAAATTTATATTGTGGCTTGGAAACACAATCTAATTATACCAGGCATACGTTATGTATATCATTGTAAACCTAGGTTGAGTGTTTAGTCACGTTATGAATGGTCTGAATATGTTACAATTTTGAAACATAACATGTTAAATGGAATTCATGAAGGCATACAACAGTGTGCCCATGTCAAACTTTATATGATTACACATATTGATATATGTTTTTAGGTGTATGTTTGGTCCTACATTACAATGGTAATGTCTTGGGTATGTTATTTCTTGAGATCATAACATAGCAATACAAAATCTGTATAAGTTTCTTAACATAGATTGATAAAAGTATATGTCAGGAGATAGGTATATGTGATCGATGGTTTAATTTATGTGCGTTATGGTATGATGTCAAGGTTAATCACTCTCTGGCATATGATATGGTTTTCTAATAAATCATATGTTTTTAGGGCATGTTTTCGACCCACCAATGAGGTGTAATAATGTTGTGGCATCTCTTATGATTAACGTGTGTCCATAGGAGTTGGCGTTATATGGTTTTTTCGTTTGAAACACATATTTTATTTGGATACATGAATTTTGTTGAAGCCACGCGATGTAGGTCTTGCTCCACACCATCTCCAGCTTAAACATAATGGCTTGATAGGTGGTAATACATGATCAATTTAGCCTTAAACTCTTCTACTTAGGCAAGTAAATCAATAACTATATCAAGCGCTTGTAATCATGACTCTGGGATACAAAATTTGGTTGTAGTATAAATAAGGTAAATTGAAAAAATGAACATAGAAGATAACAAGTACGAGTATGTATCATTTCATTTGAGTTTGAAATGTGAAAACAGTTGAAAAATAACAGACACATTGAATTCAGAATCAACTTGCATAAAATACTCTTAAAACACAAATAAGAAATAAAACAACTTGTAGTAAAAAAAAAAATCCCATGCACCATACTGTAAGAATCCTTGGATAGTAAGATCGACGACCCTCAATACATAAGCAACATGCATCATTGATTGGTCACACAAGCATGAATATCTAAAAATTAAAAACCAAAAACAACCATTTTTTTGTTCATTCATCAGAATATATAATCAATACATACGATTAAAACATGTTTAGGTTCAATGTATCTTCCATCCAATAGAGAATCGGTCAAAAAACTAAAATAAACATAGTAAACTATTGTTTTCTAAATGCTTTTCCTCCAAACAGAAAACTTAAAGCATCTTTTTGTCCCTTTGAAAGAAAAAACAAACTATTTTAATACAAATTATCTTAAAAAAGTCTTTGAACTGATCATCATGACTGAAATAGAAAAACACCAAAAGGCTACCTTTCTAACTGTTCAAAAGCCTGCTTAGCAGCTGCACAACAATGGAAACTTCACCCTTCTAGAAATGACACGTGGCAAGATTTTAAGGGGTTGAGTTGGACTCCACATGTACCCCATGACATCAACTTCAAAACCTGATAGGTGGCCATCATCTAGTGTACGTGAGATAGTTAGAGCATGACCTGCGTAGTGACTGCGCATCGCTTGCGTAGCAAAATTGCTGGGACTATTCTCCGAATTCTTTTAAGTCCTACTGAATGTTGTTATGACACTATATGTCAATCAACATATCAACTTCAACATATTAAAATATCAAGAATTTAATATAAAACTTAAAAATAATAAAGGAGGAATGGTCACTTCCTTTTCATGTTGTTTGACACTTTACTGCTTGAAGCCTTGGTGTTGGGATTCTTGGTCTTGGAATCTGGAGTAGTGAAGTTATTTTTCTCAACAGGTGGTGATAAAGTAGGTGTGGCCTTAGTCATGAACTTAGGATAAAATTTAGGCATCTTCATGAGCAAAGGTATTACAACTACTCCCTCATATCTCTTCAACAATCTATGTGTCGCCTCCAAATCTTGCCTCATACTTCTCAACTGAGCATTCAGGACCAAGTTTCTAACATACAAATTTTTGCATTGTCTCCTAACTGGATGTGACCATTTGACAAAATGATTACTCCTGTCAAGGGCTTTGGATGCCTCTTTGACTTCATGGTCACAATTTTCAAGAATATGTTGAATGGAATTTTTATACTCTAGATTTTGTTACCTGAATTAATTGACCTGGTCTTTACTTTCCTCTAAATCCTCTAGGCACCTTTGATACTCTTTCCATTGACTAAATGGGGTCTTCCAAGAGATTTAGCTATTTTTTTAATTTGTTGCACATATTTAAACTTTGATTTGAATTCCTTGTCTGCTGGCTCACTAGGCCCCACTACAACATTCTTAGCTTGTTCAACAAAAGAAACATGTTTTTTCTTCCCTTTGGGAACTGCTGCATGTGACTCTGTCTTGTCCTTTGCTGGTTTAATAGCTTGTTTTATATCTCTGTTCTATTTCTCCAGAAATGTTATTCTCATCTGGTTTTTAAACAGTGCCTCTCTCATCTTTATTATGTTAGGGTCCTCTTATTTGTACTACACAACACGTGTTTCAATGGTGCTATGTCCTCCTCATAGTCTGGTTAGACTATTTTTGGGCCCTTGAATTAATCCACTTTATCATCAACCTATACATATGTATACTTGTCTTTAGAAATTTCCACAATTGCTCGAGGGGCTGCCTCTTCCTAGGTCTTTTTAACTCTAGACCTCATTTTGGGTCTCATCACAAATCTTGAACCGTATCTTCAATTTTGACCTTAAGTTTGGCTTGTAGAGATGATGTCATCTGTTCTCATGTTTCTTTGTCTACCTTGTCATCCTCCATGATTTGCAGTTTAGCTTTCTTGCTCAACTTGCCTGCAAGTTTCTTGCTTCGCTTGTCGCCTTCCTTCTTTATGGGTTTCATTTTCATGACTGAATGAATGCTCTCCTCTTTTTGATTTTCTTGCTTGGGCTCTTCTTTATCTGTCTTCATTGATGGTGACCCAGTTTGTGGCAAGAGACCAATACTTGCAAGAAAATCAAACCAAAAAAATTTATTTCTTTCAACAACATGCTTAACTAAGATTTTGATTAAAGAAAAATGGAATAGACTTGAAGCATGGTTATCTTTTTGAATTTGTACTTTGGTGGCCATTATTTCTAAACTCTTGTGCAGGAAATAAGGGACGTTCATTGGCTTGCTTTCGGTGAAATTCCATAGTAACTTGAGATAATATTGGTATATTCTACTAAACCTACCCTCACAAGTGAAGTATCTTTGGATAACCTTCAGAAGGTCGACATATTGTTCTTGAAGATAAATGTTAGGGAAGGTGGAAGCAAACTTGTCAAGATACTCCAGTTTCACAAACTATTTGTAAGCCAAAATGTCTAATTCATCCCTCTTGAACCATTTCTCTCCTACTATTTGGAGGTTGGTTGCATCAGTAATAAACTTCTCAGTTAATATAATCTCCAGGTCTCCTAGTTTCACTCTGCTATCTTGAAAATTAAGAGAAAATAAGCTAGCAAGTTTATCATTGTGACCTAATTTCTCAATCTTCTGACAGAAAGGAATGCACTCTATGTTCTCAAAAGCCACTCTAATGGTAGGGGATGAATTGAGCAGACTCAAAGTCCTGGGTTCGGTGCATAAAGGTCTTCTCCCTTTTTTCTAGTAGCAGGGGCCATCCTATCTCAACACCTAGTAGATTGAATTTGACTTTAGGCTATAGCTCTGCGTATAGACCCAGAGGAATGAATATAGCCATGACTGACAACACATCTCTACTTAAGTAGTTGTGACAACAAGACGGTGGCATCACAATTTATATGGTCAAATACAAACATGAAACTTTGAAAATTTAAAGAAACATAACATAAATTTCTTCAGGAAACATTCTTCATCACAATTTCATGTCTACAGCAATGTGACAGCACATTCAAAGACAAAATTGTGTTTGTCAAACAAAATAGAGTGTGTGCAACAAAAGTTTTCTAAAAGGGACAAACATGATTTTGACACAGTAACCAAGATAAATAGCAATGAGAATTTCAGGAAAGGTGACTGACTTCCTACCTCTCCAATCTTTGCATTCAAACTGTGTGCTAAAGGCTAGCCTGAGATGCAACCCCTCTTTGTGTAAAAAAATGCAGCGCAATGCTCGAACTGTTATGCAACTTGTAAACTTACCTATGACTCCTGAGCTTCTCTGCATTTTCTGAGTTTCTTTGCACTCTTTGCTTCGAAATAGGACCAGTCATCTCATTCTCTACATGAGGGACGAGTCCATCACCTAAGATCAATCATAAAGGAAATTTGCAGCCTCTACAATGATTTCAAAATATTTTATTGATGTAACAATTTTTACATGTAACCTGCGTTCCTCATGAAATTCACATGCTTGAGATAACGTTGTTTAAGTGTTGTAGGGTGGTAGAGGATTTAAATATGATGAATTCAACAACTAAAATTTTTCGGGGGTGCAAATGACGATGGATCAATCATGGTGCATAAGGATGCTTAGGGAAGAGGGTATTTTAGGCCTAGGGATATGTAGTTAGGTCAAAATAAGGATGGGCATTTAGGCCTAAAATGATCGATATGAATAATGTAAACATTAGGGAATGAGGAGAAGTAATGTTACAAGGGAAAAAGGAGATAGGTAGAGGGATTCATATAATGTCTAGCAAGGGCATAGATCAAAATATTAATGATTAGGATATTTTCGAGATCCTTCCTTCAACAACAAACACTTTGGACATATTACCAACCTATCATTACCTAATATCTAGACTCAACAATTTGTTACCAAAAATTCCCATACAATAGACACCCCTTCCCAATGACTGACCTTGGTGACTAGAGTGATGATCTGAATAGTGATGACTTCTTTGAGCAGTGACATGTCAAATCATGATAGCGAGAAAATTTATGATTTTAACCTCCTTTAAAAGAACAAAAATTAACATGAAGTACCATTCGACTAACAAACTAACCTAATCTAACATGGGCTCCATTGGGGATGGTAGCCTCCCCGTGAGGTGCCAAGAACGACACCGCAGACTAGTAGCCTTCCCATTGGGAAATACGATCATGATATGTAAAAACTAATATACAGACTTTAAATAAGGAAAATTTACTGACTAGACTGACTATAAATGATAAAAAAACTAGCTAACAGACTCAATTATTTATGGCAGCAACCAGTTAAGATCTTATGGCCTTCACTTCGGGCTTCAAATCTTAACTATAACTACCCACACTTGCATTATTCAAAATTAAAATGGTATAGACAATGAAATGATCCTTCAAAATCCAACTTAAGTGAGGAAATGTTTGAGCAACCTGCCATTCACAGGCCCTGCTCCAACTGGCTCATCTGAAAAATCTTCAAGTAAATATGCATTCTGCCCTCTAAATGCAACAACTTTAAAAGGCCCCTTCCACAAGTTCTCAAATTTCCCATGCTTTCCCTTATCTTCATTTCGAGCATCCCATTTCAATACCAAATCTCCAAGTTGAAAATCTGTTGCCTTTGTTATTTTATCATAGATCTTCTTTACCCGGTCTTGTAACAACTGTGTGTTCTTGAACACCTCTTCTCTTAATTGTTGGAGCTAAATCATTTGGCTAATTCTCCGCCACATGTCATTGGGCTCTACTTCTTCTTCTTGCAACAATATCATGACTGACACTCCAAGCGAAGAAGGAAAAATCGCCTTTGTTTCATACACCAACTCAAATGGAGATGTGCCTATAGATATTTTAGTACTCACACGATCTGCCCATAGTGCATGGATTAGTTTTTTGTGCCAATTCCTTTTATTCTATTGCAAAAATTTTCTAATAATGTTGACTAGAATCTTGTTGGATGACTCTGTCAAGCCATTTCCCTAAGTGTAATAAGTTGTGGAATGACCCAAACTGATGTTATATTTGTAGCATAATTCAATCATCCTTTTTGACTTGAATGCAACGACATTGTCCATGATAATATTTTGTGGGAAACCAAAACGGGATAGAATGTTTCTTTCCAGAATTTGGATGATAGTTGTATATATGGTTTGCCTAGAAGGGACTACTTCAATCCAGTTTGTAAAATAATATGTTCCTGTTAAAATCCATTTATGCTGCCCGGACGAGGAAGGATGAATTTCTCCAATGAAATCAACTCCCCATTGTTGAAATGGTGACTCAACTGCTATAGGCTTTAGAGGTAGGGGAAGCAACTTCTTTCTACCCTCGAACATCTAACATTCCTTACAATTGTCCACCTTCTTATAAACATCAACAAATAAACTAGGCCAATAAAGGCCAACTATTAAAATCTTATTAGCTATAGTTTTCCAATATAAGTGATCATCACAATCCCCCTTATGGAATTCCACTACTGTTGTTTGAGCCTCATCCTCCAGTAAACAATTAAGCAACATCCCACCAAGATCTTTCCAGTATAAGAATTGATCAATAATACAAAATTTCACTGCTTTTAATTTTAAAAACCAGGCTTTAGTTTTGGGCCAGTTTGGTGGTGCTTGTAAATGCTATAAAACATATAGGATATCTGCATACCATGGTGAAGTAGAAAATTTCTTTAGAACTTGTTGAACAACATTTGAGAGCTCTTCCTCTGTTAGGACAACGAGCAAATTAATTTGAAGGGACTACAAATTTGATTATGCCATCATCTAGGCCAAACCATGACCTTTAATCAACTTTGTTGGCTTAATTTCTATGTCATATTCAAGAATTATTGCGATCCACTTGCCCCTCCTTCCATCTAGATCACTTTGAGTCAAAATATTTTTCACTGTAGCACTAGGCACATAAGCCACAACATGAGAATGAAAAATGTACACCCCAAAATCTTTCGGGGCCTTAAAAAGTGCAAATGCTTGTTTTTCCATTATGTCATATTTGAGTGCAACATCTCTGAGCACCCTGCTAAAGAATGCAATAGGCTATTCAACTCCCTCTTGATTTTTCTGCAAAAGAACCGCAACAATGTTGTGCTCAGATGCAAAAGAAAACACTATGAAATCCCTTGTGTAATCTGGGTGGGCCAAAGTAGGAGAGCAGGACAAGGCTGCCTTCAGTTCACTGAATGATTTCCTACTACCTTCATTCCATTTCACCTCACTGTCCTGCTTCAGCATGTCTATACTTCTAGAAATCTCAGCCAAATTGGGAATGAACCTTCTCAAAAAATAATTTTGCCCAAAAAGGACTGAATTTCATTTTTACTCCTAAGAGTGTCCATTTTTTCAATTGTTGCAATTCTGTTAGGGTATATTTTTATTCCATATTTTGAAATGATATGACCCAATCGTTTTCCTTCGTCCAAACAAAACAAGGATTTTTGGGGATTTAATGAGATGCCATGTTTCCTACACTTTTCTAAAAATTTTCTTAACTGTTGAAAATGTTCCTCATCACACTGTGAGTAACAGTAATGTAACCCAAGTATATGACCAGAAATGTATCCTTTTCTTATGCAAAATCTATGTCCATTGCCCACTGAAATGTTTCCCCCACATTCATCAAACCGAATGGCATCTTAGCATACTTGAAAGTACCCGAGGGAGTTGTGAAGGGGATCTTATCTTGGTCCTCTAGGTGAACCAAAATCTAGTTATACCCAGAGAATTCATTGAGTAGTGACATTCTTCTGGAACCAACTACTTTCTAGAGAACATGGTCCATTTTTGGCAGCGAATAGTTGTCCTTGAGGGACACCCTATTTAAGTTCCTAAAATCTACACACAATTTGATTTCACCTATTTTTTTTCTAATTGGTACCAAATTAGACAAACAATATGAAAAACGAAGAGGGACTATAATACTAGCATAATAAAGTTTCCTTACTTCTTTTTCAATTAAGGGCAACAATACCAGATTGGTCCTTCACAACTTCTGCTTGAATGAATTTTGATCATTTTTTACTAGTATTATATGTTGAATAATCTCTTTGTCATACACCTTCAAGTCTTCGTACCCCCAAGAAAAAACATCCGAGAACTCAGAAAACAATTCTAAATATCTTCTTTTCATATAAGGGCTCAAGGTTTTGGACAACTTTATCATCTTTGGGTGTTCTGTTGTACCTATATTGCATTCTTCAATTCCTTCTCCAACTGGTGCTAATTTTGATATTTTGGTGGCCACATCATTCTGGTCAAACAATTCCTCCAAAGGTACCAGACCTCTTGGAAGGATATTGTCCTTTAGCTATAATATCTTCAACTTAGAGCGTTGATTATCCAATTCCTCCTTCACTTGATTTATGAAACTCTCCTTATTTGCATCTTCCCTTTCACTGTCCCTTTCCCATCTCATTCTGGAAAAATCTTCTTTCATTAGCAAGAAATTTTCTACCTACTTTTCATTTTCAAATACTTGCCAATGACCATTGTTATCTGGAACAACGGGTCTATGTCTCACCTCTACCCTATATTTTCCTTTAACATTACTAGGCATTTCAAAATCAAAGGCCGAAGTAGCCAATGCATCTGCAAAAGCATTGTCTTTCCTCGGAACATCTAAAAAACTATATTAAAAAAACTATGCAAATAATCAAGTACAACATTCTGGTAAGCTCTCATGCGGGAATGATTGGTATGGTGTTCACCTTTGACTTGCCTAACCACAAACTCATAATCACCAAAAACAAAAATTCTTGTAGCCCCTGATTTTTTTAAATTTCTCAAGCCCAAAATAAGAGCTTCCATATTGTTAATACAATCAAACTCCATTTTATATGAACACAACTTTGAATTACCCATTTATGGACTGATAATCCACACCCCCCCACAACTCCTTCTCTGCTTTCTGATCCATCAAAATGCATGGTCCAAAATTGATGTTTCTTCCTTCCTTTACCATCTATTTTGACTTTGAAATTTGTATATTTTTTTAGGGCAGACTGACTGATATGTCTCTCCTTTTCATTGTTTTCCTGCCCTTCTTTTTTATGATTATTTTCTTCATCAATTTGTTTTGCAGATGTCTCTTTATCATTACTCAAAGCATATGATTGCATTTCTCTGTATACCTTCTTTTGGACATCCAATTTTCTTTGGTTGTCCTACTCTGAATCCTCATGTAGAATTTTGTTTTCCTGAGTGTTGTTCCCCTCTTATTCAATCTTTGAAACAAGGCCTTCATCAACGAGATAGCTCAAATTAAACATAATGAATGAATCTACGTCACAATGGACAACATACACTAGATGGTTAACAAGCTTGTCCTTACTGTTGATTATATACTACATGAGAGGCTCTCTGTATAACCTTCTCATCTTCCCTCCAAAAAATGGAATTGTAATGTATGACATGTCGTTTTGTAATGCTCCATTGAGTTTTTCCATCCAAGATCTAGACAACAACATACCATACCTGGGAGGTATGTTTACCACCACAATGTCCATCACCATGCATTTAGAAGGAATCTGGGTCAAGGATATTGCTAGATCTTTAATTAAGCCCAAACATTTCACCTTGTTGGAATCAAATGAGTAAAGGTCCTTGTATGGTCGTGTAATGTCTAATCCAAACCTCTCCATAATCACCTTTTGCATTAAATTATGTGATGCCCTAGAGTCCAACATAGCATTGTGTAGGATTTGTTCATGTAAATTCAAACTAACATAAAAGGGAGGAACATCACCATCCTATGTTTTATCCTCAATTTTTGGCCCAAAGATGATAGTTGGATGATCATCTGCTATGTTAACTATATCAGAGGTTTTATCTACTTTAAGCACATTTAAAATCTGAAACCTATATTGATCATTTCTTACTAATTCACCAAGAGGAATATAAATATTCAACTTAGCAACTTCAGCTTCGAGATTAAATAGACTTGTTACCTTTTCAGTCTCCTTGTGAACAAAATCCTTCTTTTCTGTAGCCTCTTTGTCTTTGGGTATGCTATCCATCTGCTACAAGATAGTGACAGGAGGCTTCGTCATTTGGGCACTTGTGCTAGGAATATCTTTCTTCTGAGAACTTATACTGGGGAGGATATTTTTAACACCATTGGTAGGCACTTCTTTCCTTGTTGCATTGTTGATTAGTGCATATTTCTTGGATGCATTACCTCCCACAGTCGTATTCCTCAAATTATACTATCATTGCACTTGCATTATAGAATTATGAAAACCCTTTATGTATTCCTCCGATTCAATCATTAATGCATCATTTTTGGATTGGGACAACAATATTTCTTCATCTTCCGCTTCAAAATTCTCAAGTTGCTCATTTTATTGATCCTCTTTGGTCAAATAAACCTCCTCCTTCCCATCACCAAAAATAAAATTTGATCTTCGGGATTTTTCTCATCTTCCTCATCTGGATCTTGAGATTTTTTTTTGGAACAATGGTCTTATTTTCTGCTGTGACTGTTCTAGACCCTTCTACTCCCGAGGTTTGTTAGGAAACTGTGGATACCTTCAAAAACCTATATTTTTTATTTGTGGACCAATATATGTCTCTTGAATTGTTGTCCAGTCAGCCAAAGAGATTTTCTCCATCATATTCTCCATTTTCTTAACCAATGTTTCAAATTTGGCATCTGCAAAAGTGGTAAGTTCCTCCTTTATGATAACTCTTTTGTCAAACTTCAACTTAGATGTTTTCAATAATAGATTAGCCTCCACACTGACTGCATTATTTTTCATGTCCTCGAATGTTGCAATATTTATTTCTCTAAGTTGATAATCCATTTCAGGGTCAAAATCATCCAGATAATGTAGTAAGGCCAACCCACGGGGAGGCTTAATATCTGCAGGAATTGAATTGTACAATTTATTGAACCTTGTAGAAAAATATTGAATAGATTCTCTAGGTTGTATTTTCGAATCATTGTACTCAACCAAGATATACAAATGGTTCTTCTTTTCATCCCACCTTACAAGGAAAACATCTTCTAACTCCTGATAATTTGCAAATCCTATCGGACGAGAACTCTTGAACCATTTCTTGACATCACTAGAAAAAATCTGATAAAATAATCTAATTTTAACATCATCATGGTCTACTTCCTCAAAATCCACGAAATTACTGACCTTGTCAACATGTTGCTTAGCAGTGATTTCTCCTGTGCCATCATACTGCGAAAGCCTCTGCCCATAATTGAGAGGTAGATCATGAAGTTGGGCAGGAAAAACTATAGGAGCATATCTTGCTGCCATAACTACTACTTGAGTAGTTTGGTGACTGACATGTGGTGTAACAACAACAATAGACAATGGAAGGATTGGATGAATGAAAGTTGAAGTTGAGGATGAAGGATTTTTAAATGAAGTCAAAATAGGGCCAATAGTGAAAACAGATTGAACATGGATATTTCTCTGAGATAGGACTGTGTTTTCAATAGCTTTCTGAACTTTGTAAACTAGACCTGTTAGGTCCCTATAATACTAGTGATTACCCCATTACTATTGTAGTTGTATCCCTTATTAATATTGGTGTGCCCCTATTGTCCCCATATTGTTATTACTGTGCCCCATAGAATCCCTCTATTGTTATTTTTGTGGCTTTATATTATTATTGTTAGGTCAGCTAGGTTATATTGTGACTCCTTAGACTCCTATATATAGAAAGGAGGTTTTGTCATTTGTATCATTCAAGAATTGTTCATTTATGTACTTTAAAGGTGGTTGCCCCCTCGAAGAGGCTGAATTATAAGGCGTTGATCTATCTTTTCTATCTTTTTGTGAGCTGGTTTCATAACATTTGGTATCGGAGCTTTGGATTCTAGGGTTTCGCTGCTCCAAATAGGTCATCGTGGAATTTTTGCTATAATTTTTTTTCTGCGACATTTTATAAGCTAAAAAAATCCATTTGAGATGAAATTGCACTGAACCTCGGGTCCAAATTTCAGAGCTTTTTACACTATATTTGCAGAGATATGATCTGAGGAAGTTGGTCTTTGTGCAGACTCTTGAATTACATTCCAAATAGGTGGCCTGAGGAAAATCGTCATAACTTTCTCTCTGAATATCGGATTGAAATTTTGTAAAAAGGTATAGAAAGAGGATAGGCTGTAGTTTCTTGTATATATTTTTCGGAGGCAAAGGTCGAAACAATGACTTGTGGCACGTCGTAAAAGTTTGCTCTATTGAACTAGTCTATAATCAGGTCACTGTGGGAGATTTGGTATAATTCTTCCCTGGAGAATCTATTTTGGATCAGACTGGTGGCATTGGAAAGAGGACATAGAGGGCTACCACAAATCGCAATTTCAGAACTAGATGATCCGAAATTATAGAGATACATTAGATTCAATATCAAGCTCCTACAAAGTGAAAAAAGGTGTGTAGTTTTTTTAATTTTTTGCATAAGCTTGGTTTGAAAAATTAGTTTGAAGGAATTCAAAGGGCATAGTAAAGAATTATTATCGGTAATTGATGCCCTGAGGAAATAAAATGCAAATACCTAGTAGGCAACCTGAAAGCTCTAGCATGACTCATGAAGAAGAGGAAGAAATGCAACATGATATATCAAAATTACGAGACCAAGTGCAACAAGCGTCACTTGCACAAAAAGCAACAAAATCTAAGATGGATGGTTTAAAGAAAGATGTAGAAGCTAAGATGGATGTTTTAAAGAAAAGCGTAGAAGCTAAGATGGACTGTTGAAAGACAAGCATGGAAGATTTGAAGATAGATTTGACAAAGTTTCTACAAGAAATGCTTACTAATGGTGAAAGGGTAGTAAAGGAAACTCATGATGAGAACAAAAGAAATGTTAATAATGATTTCATAGACTCTAATGTTGGATCAAAGACCCACCATATTCCAAAAATCGATATGAGGAAGTTTAATGGCAAGGATCCTGCAACATGGATATTACAGATGGAGCAATTTTTCGATCTCAATAATGTGCAAAACACACAAAAGGTACGTATTGCAACTTTATATTTGGAACCAAATCAGTTTGTATGGTATCAATGGCTTTTCTCTCATAAACAAATTATCACTTGGGCAGTTTTTACAGAAGAATTGACAGCACATTATGAGGATACAAAAAGCAACACTTTTTTTAGCCAATTGATAAATCTCAAACAAAAGGGTTGAACAATGAAGAAAATTGAGGAGTTCCAAAAATTGAACATAAGGGTAAAAAGTATTCCAGAGGGGCATAGGATGGATGTGTTCATAGAGACTTTAAAGGATAATATCCAACATGATGTTCGCTTTTGGGAAATTGATTCATTAGAGAAGGCATTCATGTTAGCAAGAAAAATGGAAAGCAAAATTATGGCAACCAGGAAGCATACCACTCACAACTATAAAGATGGAAGTGTTGTTGCCCCTAGTCTTCCACAAACTATAAGGTTGACACCAAAAAAATTGTAAGAAAAGAGAAAAAGGGCTTTGTTACAGTTGTGATAGCAAATACACTAAAGGTCATAAGTGTTCTGAGAAGAAATTATTCTACATAGATTGTGAAGAGGAAGAAGAAAAGGAGAAATAAAAGTCAAAAGAAGAGGATATACTTCAGGAACAAAGCCTAGATAAAGAAGAAATGAATCTGACCATATCTTGTAATGCATTGGGTGGAATTACCACTCCTCAAACCATCAAGACAGAAGGACAAATCAAGAAGAAAAAGGTAATAGTGTTGATTGATTCAGGATGTACCCACAATTTTATTCATTGTAAGGTAGCAAAAGAATTGAATTGCTCCCTATATCTAGCACCAGAGTGTCAAGTGATGGTTGCAAATGGAGGAACGATAAATTTCTCTGGAAAGTGCCATAATATCAAGCTATCCATGGGAGAATATGTATTGACTAGCCCAATGCTTTCCATTCCAATGGGAGGTGTTGATGTTGTACTAGGAGTCCAATGGCTACAATCCTTGGATACAATATCTTTTAATTTTCAAGAAATTTTCATGAAATTTTATGTAGAAGGAAAGGAAGTTTAATTAAGGGGTATTGCAGGGAAACTGGGAAAGATAATAAGCTCTAACGGTATGAAAAAGCTTCTAAAAAAGGAACAAAGAGGTGTAATTGCACAATTATGTTTGCTAGATGTTTCCACATCGGAATCATATATTTCTCCAGATCTCCAAAAAGTCTTGGACAATCATTCCAAGGTATTTGAGACTCCCAAAGGTCTCCCACCTATTCGTAATCATGATCATGCTATTCATCTGATTCTAGGAAGTGTTCCTCCAAACATCAGGCCATACAGATATCCCTATGCCCAAAAGAGTGAAATTGAACGTATGGTTGCATAAATGCTATAGGCTGGTATAATTCAACCTAGTCAAAGTTCTTTCTCTGCTCCAGGAGTATTGGTACACAAGAAGGATGGATCATGGCGCATGTGTTCGGATTATAGGGAGCTCAACAAGCTCACTATTAAATATAAGTTTCCCATTCCTGTCATTGATGAATTACTAGATGAATTGCATGGCTCAATTTACTTCACCAAGTTGGATCTTCGTTCAAGATATAATAAAATCAGAATGAAGACCAAAGACATTCCGAAAACAACATTTAGAACTCATGAGGGTCATTATGAATTTTTGGTCATGCCTTTTGGCATTACCAATGCACCTTCTACATTTCAAGGTTTGATGAATTCCATTTTCAAACCCTTCCTTAGAAAATTTGTGTTAGTATTTTTTGATGATATACTAATCTACAACAAGTCTTGGAAGGATCATGTTGAACATGTTGACAGGGTGCTACAACTATTGGAGGAGAAACAATTATATGCATAAGATCCAAATGTTTCTTTGGAGTACAAGAGATGGAATATCTAGGTCATATTGTATCTCATGAAGGAGTTAAGGTAGACCCTAGCAAAATTAAAGCCATTAAGGAATGGAAAATCCCCAACATCCATAAAGCATCTGCGAGGATTTCTCGGGTTGATAGGGTATTATCGCATGTTTGTTAAGAATTATGGGAGAATAGCAACACCTCTAACAACATTATTGAAGAGAGATGCATTTTCATGGACTCTGGAAACAACAAAGGCCTTCGAACATCTTAAAAGAGGCAATGTGCCAAGCACCGGTCTTAGCTACACCGGACTTCACAAAAACCTTTTTTGTGGAATGTGATGCTTCAGGAAATGGAATTGGTGTTGTTTTAATGCATAATGAAAGACCCATTTCTTTTGAAAGTCTTCCAATCAAGGGAAAGTTTTTACACAAAGATATTTATGTGAAGGAAATATTGGCAATACTACATGCACTTAAGAAATGGTGACCCTACCTAATGGGAAGACACTTCAAGGTTAAAATGGATCATGATAGCCTTAAATACTTTTTAGAACAAAGATTATCCTCTGAAGAGCAATAAAAGTGGGTCACAAAGATGTTGGGTTACGACTTTGAAATCATCTACAAAAAATGGAAGCAAAATGTGGTGGCAGATGCACTCTCAAGAAACGATGAGGATATGGAAGCATTGTTGTGTGCCATTTCTATTATCCAACCAGATTGGATAAATGAAGCAAGGGAGGAATGGAAGAATGATGAAGAAGTGTGGGCACTTATTCGAAAGTTACAACAAGATTCTAGTACATCTGATACATTTAGCTGGAAAAATGATTCGTTATGGTACAAAGATCGCTTATACCTCTGTAATAATTCCCAACTCAAACAAAATATTATTATGGAATTGCACACTTCTCCCTTAGGAGGGCACTCAAGATTTTTAAAAACTTACCATAGGGTTAAGAAGGAATTTTTTAGGATGGCCTTAAATCAGATATTCAAAAGTTTGTGGTGGAATGTTTGGTTTGCCAACAAAATAAAGTTGAAACAATTAAGACCTCGGGTCTATTACAACCTTTATCCATTCCAAGCCAACATTGGGAGGAGGTTTCAATGGATTTTACCATAGGTTTACCCAAGTCTGAGGGAAAGAGTGTCATCATGGTGGTAGTTGACAGACTTACCAAGTATGCACACTTTTGTACATTATCACATCCATTTAAAGCCACTACAGTTTCTACTGCATTTATGGAAACAATTCAAAAGCTACATGGAAATCCAAAGATTATTGTAAGTGACAGAGATCCCATCTTCACTGGAAATTTTTGGACAGAATTATTTTCTTGTCATGGTACTCAGTTAGCTCATAGCTCATCTTACAATCCTCAATTTGATGGGCAAACTAAGATAGTAACAAATGTTTGGAAGGATATCTTCGTTGCTTTGTCTCTGATAAACAAACACAATGGGTCAAATGGTTGCCTCTGGCTGAATGGTGGTATAACACATCCTTCCATACAACAACAAAAATGACCCCATTTATGGCACTTTATGGATATCAGCCACCATCCATCACATCATATTTAAGAGAAAATTCTAAGGTTCAAGCAGTGGAACATCACATCGAACATCAACAACAAGTCCTCCAACTCTTAAAGGATAACCTCATGTTGGCACAAAATAGAATGAAACAACAGGCATATCAACATCGTAGTGAAAGAAGTTTTGATGTAGGTGATTAGGTATTCCTATGGCTACAACCATATAAACAAATGTCCTTGAAGCAAGCTAAGAAGGATAATAAATTATCACAAAAGTATTATGGTCTGTACAAGTTGTTGCAAAATATTGGTACTATGGCATACAAATTGGAGCTTCCTACAGCTTCTCGAGTGCACCCAATTTTCCATGTTTCATGTTTAAAGAAGGTTATAGGCGACAAGCTCCCAGTTCAAACAATATTGCCAAAACTTGATGAGGAAGGAAAAATTATATTGGAACTGGAAGCAGCCACAGAGATAAGAACTCGACAGCTACGAAATCGATCAATTTCGGAGTATCTCATCAAGTGGAAGAACTTATCCACTGAAGATTCCACATGGGAGGATGAGAATTTTATATAGAATCATCCAGAACTACTCAAGCGTTGAGGACAACACCTTTTTGAAGGAGAGGGGCATGTTAGGTCTCTATAATACTAGTGATTACCCCATTACTATTGTAGTTGTATCCCTTATTAATATTTTTGTGACCCTATTGTCCCCATATTTTTATTACTGTGCCCCATAGAATCCCTCTATTGTTATTTTTGTGGCTTTATATTATTATTGTTAGGTCATCTAGGTTATATTGTGACTCCTTAGACTCCTATATATATAAAGGAGGTTTTGTCATTTGTATCATCCAAGAATTTTTCATTTATGTAATGTAAAGGAGGTTGCCCCCTCGAAGAGGTTGAATTCTAAGGCTTTGATCTATCTTTTCTATCTTTTTGTGAGCTAGTTTCATAACAAGACCTTTGAGTTTACTTAACTACTGGATGATATTCTGACTAAACTCAATCTTTGGGGATGATACATAAGAACTTAGATTGTCTGAATCTACTAAAATTTCAGGGATACTAGAGCAAGATATCATTCTAAACAATGGGATTTCAGAAGAAATTTTTGGCGAGGAAACAAATTTCGTGATAGGAAAATAACTAGCTTGACTTTCTAGCACCATTCTCTCCTTCCTGAGGAGCCTTTTAGGATCAGAGACCACTAGAGGGGGATTTGGGTCAGGATTCTTCCTGGTGAACCTCATAGAAGCTAGATCTTCTTAAAAAAATATGCATGCAATGAAAGTTTATAACAATCAAAAGAATCTTTAAAGTTCAACCTGTGATGTAAATTTTAGACATAAAACTTCCCAGGATAATTTAGACTTTTGAATCCCCAACAATGATGCCATTATGTTATCACTATGTAAAAACCCTTCAGGATGAGGAAAGGGCTATAGAGGTAACCACAAACCGCTTTGGGCTAGAAATTGGTCTTTTCTAGCTGGAGGGGGCTCCCTGAATCTTAAATATAAAGACTTGAAGCACAAATAAAAAAAAAAAAGACCAGTTCTAACTAAGGAATTTTGAAAATATTTGTTCAAAGTGTGAATGTCTTGATAGGTGGTAATACATGATCAATTTAGCCTTTAACTCTTTTAATTATTCAAGTAATCGATAACTATTTCAAGGGCTTGTAAGCATGAATCTTGGATACAAAAGTTGGTTGTAGTATAAATAAGGTAAATTGAAACAAACAAATTCTTTCTCGGAAAAAGAAAAACTAAACATAGAAGATAACATGTATGAGTATATATCATTTCATTTGAGTTTGAAATGTGAAAAAAGTTTAAGAGGAGCAGATACTAAATTCTGAATCAACTAGAATCAAATACTCATAAAACACAGAGAATAAATAAAGCAAGTGACAGTAAACAAAACAAATCCCATGCACCATATCGTAAGAATCCTTGGATAGTAAGATCAACGACCCTCAATACATAAGAAACATGCATCATTGATTGATCACACAAGAATGAATCTCTTAAAATTAGCACTAACACATCAGTCAACCAACAACAACCATTTATGTGTTCATTCATCAAAATATATAAATGATACATACGATCAAAACATGTTTAGGCTCACTGTATCTTCGATCCAACAAAGGATCGGTCGAAAACTAAAATAAACATAGTAATCTTTTGTTTTTTAAATGCTTTTCCTCCAAACATAAAACAGAAAACAAATTGTGTTCCTTTGGAAGAAAAAACAAACTATTTTAATACAAATTATCTTTAAAAAGTCTTTGAACTAATCTTCATGATTGAAATATAAAAAACACCAAAAAGCTACCTTTCTGACTGTTCAAAAGCCTGTGTAGTAGCTGCACTACACTGGAAACTTCACAATTCTAGAAATGACATGTGGCAAGATTTTAAGGGGTTGAATTGGACACCACATGTATCCCATGCCAACATCTTTAAAACTTGGTAGATGGCCATCATCCAGTGTACGCGAGATAGTCAGAGCACGACCCACAAATTGCTGCAACTATTCTCTGAATGCCTTTAAGTCCTCCAGAATGTTGTTATGACACTATATGTCAATCAACATATCAACTTGAACATATTAAAATATCAAGAATTTAATACACGTGCTACAATGGCAATGACAATGGGAAGCAAGGTCATAAGGCGGAGCGAATCCAGAAAGATTGCCTCAGTTCGGATTGTTCTCTGCAACTCGAGAACATGAAGTTGGAATCGCTAGTAATCGCGGATCAGCATGCCACGGTGAATATGTACCCGCGCCCTATACACACCACTCGTCACACCCTGGGAGTTGATTTCGCCCAAAGCATCAGACCAATGATCACCATATCTATATATGTTCACAACTAGAAAATAAGAAAGGAGGCATGGTCACTTCCTTTTCCTCTTGTTTGACAATTTACTGGTTGAGGCCTTGGTGGTGGGAATCTTGGTCTTGGAATATGGAGTAGTGAAGTTGTTTTGCTCAACAGGTGGTGATAAAGTAGTTGTGGCCTTCGTCATGAACTTAGGATAAAATTTAGGAATCTTCATGAGCAAATGTATTACAACTACTCTCTCATATCTCTTCAACAATTTATGTGCCTCCTCCAAATCTTGCCTCATACTTCTCAACTGAGCATTCAGGGCCAAGTTTCTAACATACAAATTTTTGCATTGTCTCCTAACTGGATGTGACCATTTTGACAAAATTCTTACTCATGTCAAGGGCTTTGGATGCCTCTTTAACTTCGTGGTCACAATTTTCAAGAATATTTTGAATGGAATTTTTATACTCCATATTTTGTTGCCTAAATTGATCGACCTGATCTTTACTTTCCTTTGAATCCTCCAGGAACCTTTGATACTATTTCCATTGACTAAATGGGGATCTTCTAGGAGATTTAGCTATTTGTTTCATTTGTTGCACATATTCAAACTTTGATTTGAACGCCGTGCTTGCTGGCTCAGTAGGCCCCACTACAACATTCTTGGCTTGTTCAACAAAAGAAACATGTTTTTTCTTCCCTTTGGAAAATTTTGTAGGTGACTCTGCCTTGTCCTCTGTTGGTTTAATAGCTTGTCTTATATCTCTGTTGTGTTTCTCCAAAAATGTTATTTTCATCTGGTTTTTAAACAATGCCTCTCTCATCTGTATTATCTTAGGGTCCTCTTATTTTTACTACACAACACTTGTTTCAAGTGGTGCTATGTCCTCCTCATAGCCTAGTTGCACCATTTTTGGGCCCTTTACTTCATCCAATTTATCATCAACCTATACATATGTTTGCATGTCTTCAAAAATTTCCACAATTTCTTGAGGGGATGCCTCTTCCTGGGTCTTTTTAACTCTAGACCTCATTCTAGGTCTCATCACAAACTCATCTTGAATCGTGTCTTCAATTTTGACCTTAAGTTTGGCTTGTTGAGCTGATGTCACCTATTCTTTTGTTTCTTTGTCTGCCTTGTCATCCTCCATGCTTTTCAATTTAGCTTTCTTGCTCAACTTGCCTGCAAGTTTCTTGCTTGGCTTGTCACCTTCCTTCTTTATGGGTTTCATTTTCATGACTGAAGGGATGCACTCCTTTTTTGGGTTTTCTCGCTTGGGCACTCCTTTATCTATTTAAATTAATGATGACCCAATTTGTGGCAAGAGATCAATACTTGCAAGAAAATCAGAACAAAGCATTTTATTTCTTTCAACAACATGCTTAACTAAGATTTTGATTAAACAAAAATGGAACAAACTTGAAGCATGGTTATATTTTTGAATTTGTGCTTTGGTGGCCATTCTTAAGAAAATGGAAGTAGTATATCCATTTTCTTAAGTCTCTTTTTCCATCCCACATCTTTCACTTAGCTGCATCATGAACTTAGCTTGCAAATGTGCTTATCAAAAAGGTGATCAAAAGGGGAACCATGGGAAGTACAAGTAAACCCTTTGGGGCTATGGACGCTCGTTGGCAGTAGGGAATTTCTTGTATGGCTTAAAATACAAATTCATCGAGGTATTGACCAGGTTCGCTGAGAGCGAAGAAATTTCAGAGGCCATTCATATCGATGGATATATGATTTTATCTAAAAATCCCTATCTATACTTTCTTCTATAACTCATATGAGGTAATCTTAAAAATGAAATATTCCCCAAAATTTGGATTCATGGTTTTAGACTCAGACTACTTCAAGTACTTATATTTTTGAACTTATATTGCTTGAATCACTAATGTGGGACCTGTGGGAAATGTTTTACTGTTTGAAAACTTAATATAATTCATCATTTTAACTTTTTGGTAAATTTAAACTCATTACCTTTAACCAAATATAGTTTGTGCTTCCTCGTGTGTCACCATTGTTGTGGTAAAATCACAACCCCCCTATTTTTAATTTATTATCTTCATAATAATAATGGGGGCCCTATACACAAATTATAGTCACATCGCCCTTTAATGCTTTCTTTTGGTTAATCGTGTGACATTTCTACGAGATTTTTGTTTTATTTATATTTCCACTCTGATTGCTTCATTGCGTTCGATTCCTCTAGCTTTAATTGGTTCTCGTTTTATCTCATTTAGACTTACAATTTGCAAATGACTCTCATTCAAACTTTAGGTGATTTTTACTGCCTGGGCTAAGAATCTACAAAATGTATAATATTTTAATCTTTGTAAATTAATTAATTTTTATATGTAAATATTGATTTTTTATTAATTATTATTTTATTGCTAATTGTCCTACAGAACCACCGCAATCAAGATTGTATAACAATTAAAAACTATATAACATAACAATTTGGATTAAAATAATTCAAAATATTTAAAAATAAAATAAAAAATATTTTCCAAGGTCTCAGAAGTTTATTTTACTTGCAATTTTAAAAGATTATGAGATCTGGGATACCGATACTCATTAATAAAGTGGTTGCAGTTTTTGTTTAACATTCCAATGAAGTGGTTGTAGTTAATTAGGAGGGAGGTTCTACTCCCATGTGGAGCTCACCTCCCACCTTAATCGTCTCTCTCTCCCGACACTTTGGCTCATCTTTTTACCTGAATCCCTTTCCTTATATCTCCTGAGATACCCCACCTCCGAGATTATTCATCCCCTCACCTCCTTATCGCTCCACTCCTTCTCGGCTCCTCGGATTTGTAACCCCCTCCTCCCACATCTACCTAAGTAACCAACCAAGCATGGTAAGCATGTGATGAGAGGCTACTATGATCTAATTCAACCTCCTAGGTCACCTTAAGGAAGTGGAACCGACAAAACAGAACCAAAATCATCATCCACACATCCTACAGAACCTTTATGAGCTACCCCACCTTTCCGGGTGACCAACCCCTATGGAAACTCAGTATTTTTAGGACCTAGAGCCCTAGTCGTTCCCTTGCCAAGCCTTCCAAGTGACTGAGGGTCCTAGTTTCTCCCATGAGCTTTCCTAAGTGTGACTATAACCTTTTTCCGCCGGTGCCATGCTAGTGACAGCATGATTTAAGCCTAAATTATAGGGCTAGGACCTGGTCACTGCCCATAAATTCATGGAATTTACAGAAATGAAGAGAAACATAGAGACAATGATGCCAATTCAAATTCTTGGAAAAAGAATTGAATGGCTCTCTACTACACATGACCGAAAGTTCATCAAACATGTCACAAATATGCATCCTACAATTCATAATAATATATTTGAGCATAGTGTTCTTATACTATCTTATAATAGCTAAGAAGAATTGATGCCTTATAGCATTAGCTACATTACCATCCATTAGGTTATATATTCATTGTTCATTCATTTATCAGCCAAAACATGATGAGAGACATACATTTTCACTATCATAAAATATATTATAACTAGCATATAAACAACAGAAATAATGAGGATACTATAGCCATAAATGCCACATATATCCCAATACTTTTACACAGAAAATACCAAGGAAAGGAACTCTTATTAATGAATGAAAAAGCCAAACCGGTATGGGACTACCACGTTCCACTCGACCATAAATTGTCTAAGCCAAATCTCTCTTCAGCCAATCACCCCCGTGCCATATCCCAAGCATGAATGTGGGCCTCAAACCAAAAGAACCAACTAGGGCTTCCCCAAGTATTGACGGTTCTAGTCCTGCCAACATTCAAGGGGATCTCCCCATTAAGAAGTCCCAACTATACCTCAGATTGTTTGGAGTAGGAGTCCCAATAGTGGGTGGTAATGTATTGCCTTGACCGCAGTAGCGCGTAAAGATAAGTATGATGACTTTGGTCGGAAGCAAGTGTTTGACCTTACAATGAGTCAAGTGAGATGCATGGGGGTTCTAACACACACAGGGGAAAAGGAAGTGTGCTCGTTAGAAGCCTGTAATAGTACATAGACTGAAACGAACACACAAGTGGAATGACATCACAAGATGAAATGCGAAATAGTCCATAAAACAAAGTGGTGAGTTAATCCAACAACACACCTTCAACCAGATTCATACAATTACATGCAAAATAGTTCATAAGAAATGTGTAAGTTAAACAACATAGATTTCTAAAGAAAACATAATATTCCAACTACAATAGCAAAATATGCATGAAAATGTGTTGGCTCAACTATTATTATTATAAGTGAAACTTCCATCCATACATACACCATTGACAAACACTAGCCCCAATAGTGGAACATTACAGTCAATAACACCTGCTCCTCCAAATAAGTATACTCGCTCTACGCTATGGAGAAGCCAAGGCTCGTCACAATACTCCTAAGCTTTCTCTAAGCCTAATCCTAGCCAAAATATTGGCTCCCAAAAGCTTGTTTTATGAGTTATGAGGTTCTATGTATAACAATGGGTGGGGTGACCCTTCACATTCCCCTTTGTGAATCTTTGACTACCCTCACGACTCTTCAACTTCTTTATAAATAACTCATTACATTACACAGTGACTGTTCACATTCCACTAATGACACTTGGAATTTCATTTACAACATATTTACAAACAATATACATTTTCCACATGTACCCATGTTAGAAAAAACAGGCTAGAGAAAACCTAACAAGACAATACACTATGACTCTAAAGTTTGGGGAAAGAATAACTCAGAAACCTCCACTTGATGCTTCTCAGTCACATACTGATGCCAAGCTTCGTACTGCATGATGGTGTCCCCAAATTACTTGATGGTGTCTTTTTGATAGTAGGACTCTTGCCTCCATAGCTTTCAGGTATATGGTCTTGGAACCTATGTCCAACTCATACTTAAGAATATGTAGCATGGTGTTGACCATGACAAGACCACCAATGTACTTCTGCATGTTATGTGCACTCAACTCCAAGTCATCCATGGTGGCCTCTTGCCTTAGTTGCTCCATGCACTCATTGATCTCTAGTCGTACTTGGTTCTTTTGTTTAGCTTCGCTGAGGGAATTGATTGATGGAATCCTGTGTGTTCTCACCATGACATCTAAGATCTTGTAAAACCGTGCATATGAAGCCTGTATGCTGTTGACGAACAGGGCGATTTTATCATAGTTCTAGATCAATATCCAAACCTTTTCTTTCTCTAGATCTGCTAGTGGCTTCATCATATTTGGGAAGTGAAGCAGGGCCCCTTTGTACTGCATTTTCCACTCTTGTACATGGGTGATGGCAACATGTATGTTCCTAAGAATTTGAACAAACTCCTTGCTTCATTACTACAAGCCATGCACATGGAAAACTTCTTTGTGCATGGTGACAAATTCATCATAGAGTTTCCACATGGTCATCTCAAGTGTTGATACTACAATGAGTATCACTTTCCTCATCTCTGCCATTGCGGAAATTTCCTCTACTTTCTATATTTTTCAACCTCTTGCTTGGCTTCCTATAAGTTCTTTGTCAATTGTTCATTCTCGACCAACAAGTACTTGACATTGGAGCTTTCTTCTCTAGAATAGGCCAAGGTGGCTTCAGTAAGGGATGATGGATGCTTCCTGGTGTCTGGAACTATCACCCTTTTCTTCACGAATGCAGGTGATGTGTGATCATCCAGAAAGTGCTTCCTTCATGTTTGTACAATCATCTTCTGCAACTCGTCAAATGACATATTGTACACATCCATGACTGGATCATCATCAAGGAGGATAATATCTCCTTGTTCGCTCAGGACTGGTTCTCACAGTAGAGGTTGCGAAGACTGAGAGGTGGCCTCAGGTTCTCTCGACATGAGGTCAATGTATTCATTACATGGCTCTTACTCTAACTCCATGTCCATCTACTCAATCCACTACTAAACCTGCTAAGCCATTTCCTGATCTTGTATTTGTTCACCATCTACCTCAACTTCTAGTTGTTTTGAATCCTCAACTTGTATGGGCATTGTTTTCTCTATTATTGCACCTTGCCTTTATTATTGTCTTTCTCTTCTTCTCAGCTCTTGTTCCTCATTTAGCTCTTCCTCGTCTTGCGCAACTTCAGTTCTTCCACTTACAAGCTCTGCTTTTTCTCTTCCTTCACTCTACTATCAATAGCCTCTACTTCCTTTTGCTTCTGCTTCCAAATATGCCTGCATGAAGATTGAATGCAGTTTTACTTTGCAACTTTGTTCTCTCTGTATTATGTCAAAAATTTCCTCTTTCCATGATCTTGTACTAGATTGTTTCATTCTGCTACTGCTACTGTACTTGCTACCATGTTAGTGTCGACTCCTCTTCTATGGACAGTTGAGTGTCTACATATATTGGAAAGTTATTTGGAACTTTCTCAACTGCTTCCTCAGTCCTGCTTCTAGTGGTCTCACATTAAGCAACCCTCTTTGGTTCCATGGTACAATGACTATTGGAGAGAAGTGCTTCACAAATGCAGTACCTATGGGACAAAAAGGGCACTCATGGAAAGCAAAAATTAGCTCTTAAAAATCTAACTTCACTGCATGATCAAGAAGCAATTAGGGCATATGATGAGAGGGATTGTGTAATTTTTACTAACAGGGGTGACTGAATGGATATGGGGACTGCACACTGCATAGTCCCAACAATCAGTGTGAAAGCTTGATGTCTGGAACTGCGCAATGCACAGTTCATTTTGGGCCAAGGCCTGGGAGAGACTGCACATTGCATAGTCTTAGTGACCAAGCTGGGAAATTGACTCCTGGAACTGCCCTGTGCATATTTGAAGCCAGGCTAGGACCACCTATGCCCAATTCTAGAAGCCAAGGCAGAGGCTGTGAGCTACCAGAATGTTCAGTGCATGCAAGTGAATGTGTGATCCGAGCAAGGGGAACCCATATCTACCTAAGGGGAGTCTGAAAACAAGCAGATTTGAAGGATGGTGTAATTATTAGTGCAAATCTAAAAAAGTGATGATGCATGCAAGTGAAATAAGTGCATAAATCAATCAAACTAAAGGAAAACGAAGCATGTGAAAAGATTCACTGCAACAACCATTGTTAGTGAAAAAATGAAAAAACACATACGACACTTGGGAAAGGCTATGGGGACTACGGGGGTGAATGAATGGATATGGGGACTATGCACTACATAGTCCCAACAGTCAGTGTGGAAGCTTGATGATTGGAATTGCGCAATGCACAATTCAGTCTGGGCCAAGGCCTGGGCACAGTCTTAGTGACCAAGATGGGAGAATGGCTCCTGGAACTTCCGTGTGCATAGTTGTATCCCGGCCAAGACAACCTCTGCCTAATTCCATAAGCCAAGGCAGAGGCATTGAGCTTCCAGAATGCATAGTGCATTCAAGTGAATGTGAGATCCAGGTAAGGGGAGCCTAGATCTTCCCAAGGGGAGTCAAAAACAAGCAAGTTTGAAGGATGGTGCAATTCTTAGCGAAGATCTGACTGAGTGATGATGCATGCATGTGAAACAAGTGTAGGAATCAATCAAACTGAAGGAAAACAAAGCATGTGAAGAGAATCGCCACAACAATGATCGTTAGTGAAAAAATGCGAAAACACAAACGACACTTGGGAAAGGAAATCTAAAACTTGAAACAACACTTCTATAACCTAAAAAAAGTTAAAATTCCAACAGTCATTCAAAGAAACAAGTGAAACAAAACTCTCACAAGATAAACAAAAAAAGTGAAAGAAAAAGCGACAAAAGATGAGAAAAGAAAAACTGAACTAGAATTTCAGGAGAAGTGTCCATGCATTACCCGAAGAGATTGCGTAGTTATGGTGAGGAATGGGAAACTCTCTAGCTCATGCATCGGGCAACTACTGAGGGAAAGTTTCAACGAAATTTCTAGGCAGAGTGGCCCTCGCTGCCTCTCATGATCTGCACAGTTTCTCAGCTGAAGGCTGGCTGTCAGCTAGTTCTGTGCATTTATGGAGCTGAGGGCTCACTGCTAGATTGGACTCCATAATTCCCGAGAGAAAGGTTGGTTTCCCTCAAGGATTGTACAGTTCACTAAGGCAATCCTGGAATTGGGTTGAATCCAAGTCAAGATATTGACTTGTGGGTTAAATAATAAATTAAGTAAGAAAACACAATCCAAAATGAAAAAGATAAAACTCAATCAAAGCACAAGTACATGGGTCAGTGCGAGATAAGATAATATGATTTAGGAGGGAGGCTCCAAAATGAAGCATAGGAAAAATTTTGGAGGGTAAATGTAGCCGCTACAACATTGACAACGCACTAGTAGAACTCCAACTCTTTGTATTGACCTTGTCTCGTGTAAAGTGAGTCTAACTCTTCCAGAAATATTGTTTAATTCTTTGATCGTCGTGGCTTCTTGATTAGATTAAGTTAAAGATGTAGCCCCTACCATTATATTTATCATCAACACACATACCAAGCCAATTCCGCTGATTATTTCAATTGGCGATGAGGGGTATATTGATGCATAAGTAATATAGACTATCAGAGTTTTAGTTTCATCTTTGGTGTTGCTTTGCTGCCAGTAGGCCTGGACAATACACCGACAGAGTCACTTCAGGAATACAAGCATCGCTCCACTGTCAGCGAGCCTAGGTAGTACCACAAAGGCGTTTCTTGCTTCACTTCTCTACACAGGAAGCCTTTCTCTTCTTTCACCATTATTTTATTTTTTTCATTTCATTTTTCATTTTAAAAGAACTGTGCATAGGCACTTATTTATTTCGTGAGGCAAAAGAGGGATCCCAACTTATTGAGAGCAGAATAGGTTGTCCCTTCAGAGAAGGATGTTTATATATACCTATGACATACTTGTTAAGGTTTCCTCCCTCCACCTTATTCTACCTGACTAAGTTGACAAGGGTTACCCGAATATAGAAAATCGATTAGAGTCGGCGGTACTAGTTAAGAGTGAAAGCGTCCTGATTTCACCAAGACTCACTCTGAAAGGAACGTATTTTCCATCAGGGTATCATAAACTGAAATAAATGAAAGATCATCATAAATAAAGGGAATAGAAATATAACCAAATGTTTATATTTGTACAAGTCCTCTTTTATTTCACCGTGTTTGTCTCAAGAAGCCAAACAAGGTTTCATGTGGAAACTAATCCTACTGGTTCATAAAAAAAAAAAAAAAAAAGGAAAGAAGGAAAATAGAGTAAGAAAACAAAGTAGAAAGAAAACACTACTCCTACTCCTAAGATAAGAAGAGCATGGGCCAACTCACATGAAGTGATATTTCCAATGCAACTACCAGCACATTGGTTGACCCCTGTAGGTGATGGCATCACTAACAAGAAAGATATTCAAGCCAACCAATAAAAAATAAATATAAGAAATGCAAACCAAAACATTTGAAGTTTGAATGCATCTATAGAAAAGAGATGATTGAAATCGCATGAAAGGCACCTTGCAGACGTATCATGGTGTTGTGTCACATTGGGCATGGATGAAAAGGATGTACACTCTTTCTAATGTGACAAATGAGTAAACATGAATAAGGAAGAAAAATTTCATTTCACAAGAGTGCTTGCTACATATGAATCCTCCAATGCATGAGTGATAGGATCATGAGATTCTGGTGGAGGATGTGGAAACTACGAACTAAATTGATTTTCAATTTGAACAAGAGAGTGATGAGGAGCCTGGGGAGGTTCAACATATTTATGATAAAAAATGGAACTGGCCTCAAGGCTACAAAATACTGACATAACCATTAGCTCGGGCTAAAGTGCCTCGACAACTTGAGGGGTTTCTACTTCATCAGAAGATGGATCATCAAATACCAGTGGCTTAGAAAGATCAATAGTAGGTGAATCAGAATCATGATCAAATGAATGAGTGAAATGATCACAACAACCACGATCAGAAAATTCAAGATGGACATTGACATCCTCATGATCTGATGAATAATACAGGGGAGTTGACAAGAAACAAAAATTTTCACCCTCTGAATTTCCAGAAATGAAAGATGAGAGGTCAAGTGGATTTGGGAAGAAAGATTTGTCCTCACCATAATCAAATGACAAACTAACTTCCTTTGCATCCTGTGAATGATATGAAGTGGAAACATTTGGGGATATATTTTCACAAGAAAAATCAGAAATGGCAGAATCACAGAAGATGTCAGGATAAATAGGACGAGGTTCAGATAGAAGGAGGTCATCCTTCACTGTAACTTCTTGTTCATATTCCCACACATACTCATGAAAAACGATAACACAAGTTTGCTTCCCAACAACAACTTCGTCCATAACTTGATCCTCGTGAACATCACAAGTGGAATCGAGAACAGATGAACACAACACATTAAAATCTGGAGGATCAAAGGGACCAGTGGATGGAGGTTGAGAGGATGAGTCCACGTGACAACCATTAGGCTTGAAATCCAAATCTGCATAGAAATCCAAAGTAGGTGGGGTTGGAAGAGGTGACAGTTCAATAGGCAGGTTCAAAACTTCTCCCACCTCGTCCTACAGAGCTAGATCTATTTGATGAGAAGAGGACAGAGGGTCACTTGTCACAGCAACCTTGTCCATTTCAGATTTAAAAGCTCTAACATCAAGGTCTATTAGGAGAGGTTCGAAATATCCTAATTCATGTGGATTTTTCGAGATGTGAACAAGACACTGAAATATTTTAGTTAGAAATTTGCAGTCAAATTCGTCTTCTAGAAATTAAAAATAGTAATGGTGTAAGCCTTCATAAAAGTGTGCAATATATTCGTCAGGTGTTTTTTGTAATTTTAAGATTTTGTGATTAAGTGCTTTACTATCATAAAATAAGAAAGGATGACCTAACTCTCTGAACATGTGGTTGAAAGAGTGTATAGAGGTTGGGGGAAATGTGAGGCACCATTACTTAATGCACTCTTCGAATGTGTAAGCAAAAAACCCACATGAAATGTCATCCAAGGGGACTTCATTCCTGTCACATAAACTCAAAAAGGAAATTCCGTGAGTTAATAGGGATGTTCAATTTCCACCATCATATTAAAATCATGACAAGTCATCGATGACATTCGCTGACACATCGAAATCATGAGTGTGAGAAAAACATGCCGGGGTTGAGATTGTGATGTAAGTCACGAATGATGTGTAGAGATTCAAAACAAACTTTGAGGGCTCATCTTGTCATCTAGCCCTCCTATCGCCAGAACTGTTGATGGTGATGGACCCGCCAACATTCAAGGGTATGTTCCTTGTAAGAAGTCCCAACTAGACGTCAGACCGTTTGGAGTAGGAGTTCTAGCAGTGGGTGGTAATGTAGTGCCTTGACCATGGTAGCAAGTAGAGATAAGTATGATGACTTTGGTCGGAAGCAAGTGTTTGACCTTGTAGTGAGTTAAGTGAGATGCATGGGGGTTATAACACACGTAGGGAAAAAGGAAGTGTGTCCCCTAGAATCCTATAATAGTATGCAACCTGAAAGGAAAACATGAGCAGAATGATATCACAAGTTGAAATGTAGAATAATCCACAAACAAAGTGACGGGTTAATCCAGCAACACACCTTCAACCAGATTCATACAATTGCATGCAAAATAGTTCATAAGAAAATGCGTAAGTTAAAAACATACATTTCTAAAGCAACCATAATATTCCAACTACAATAACAACATATGCATGAAAACACATTGGCTCAGTTATTATTATTATAAATGAAAGTTCCACCCATACATACACCATTGACAACCACTAGCCCCAATAGTGGAACATTACAGTCAAGAACACCTGCTCCTCCAAAGAAGTATACTTGCTCTACGCTGTGGAGAATCCAAGGATCATGAGAATACTCCCAAGCCTTCACTAAGCCCAAGCCTAGCCAAAATATTGGCTCCCAAAATCTTGTTCTATGAGTTATGAGGTTCTATTTCTAACAAAGGGCGAGGTGACCCCTGACATTCCCCTTTGTGACTCTTTGACTACCGTCATGACTCTTCAAATTCTTTACAAATAACTCATTACATTACATAATGACTGTTCACATTCCACTAATGACACTTAGTATTTCATTTAAACATATTTACAAATCATATACATTTTCCACATGTACCCAGGTGAGACAAAATAGGCTAGAGATAGCCTAACAATGCAACACACTATGACTTTGAAGGTTGGGGAAAGACCAACTCAACAACCTCCACTTGATGCTTCTCGATCACAAACTGATGCTAAGATTAGTACTATGTGATGATGTACCCAAAATGCTTGATGGTGTCTTTCTGATAATGGACTCTTGCCTCCATAGCTTCCAGGTATATGGTCTTCGAACTTATGTCCAACTCATCTTGAAGCATATGCAACATGGTGTTGACCATGATAGGACCACCAATATACGTCTGCATGTTATGTGTGTTTAGCTCCAAGTCATCCTTGGTGGCCTCTCGCCTTAGCTGCTCCATGTACTCATCGATCTCTAGTTGGACCTGGTTCTTGTGTTTAGCTTTGGTGAGGGAACTGATTTACGAGATCCTCTGCGTTCTCCCCATGACATCCAAGCTCTTGTACAACCATGCATATGAAGCCTGTATGCTGCTGACGAATGAGGCAAGTGAAGTAGGGCCCCTTTATAATGCATTGTCCACTCTTGCACATGGGGGATCACAGCATGTATGTTCCTAAGGATTTGACCAAAATCCTTGCTCCGATGCTGCAAGCCGTGCACATAGATAACTTCTTTGTGCACGGTGAAAAATTCATCATAGAGTTTCTGCATGGTGGTCTCAAGTGTTGATAATACATCGAGTCACTTTCCTTATCTCTGCCATTGCAAAAACTATGCTCTACTCTTGAGATTGTTCTGCCTCTATCCTGGCTACCTATAAGTTATTTCTCAGTTGTTCATTCTTGGCCAACAAGTACTTGACATTGAAGCTTGTTTCTCTGACATAGACCAAGGTGGTTTCTGTAAGGGCAGCTGGATGCTTCCAGTGTCTAGCACTACCACCCTTTCCTTCATGAATGTAGGTGATGTGTGATCATTCGAAAAGTTCTTCCTTTTCTCCTGTAAAATATTCTTTTTCAACTCATCAAGTTATATATTGCACACATCCATGAACAAATCATCATGAAGGAGGATAACATCTCCTTGTTTGCTCGGGACTGGTTCTCACACTAGAGGTGGAAAAGAATGAGAGGTGGCCTCAAGTGCTCTTGATATGAGATCAGTGTCTTCATTCCATGGCTCCTTCTCTAACCCCATGTCCATCTTCTCAATCAACTTCTCAACTTGCTGAGCCATTTACCAATCCTACATCTGTTCACTATTTACCTCAGCTGCTCACTGTTATGACTCCTCAACATGAATGGGTGTTCTTTTCTCTATCATTGGTCCTTGACTTTCTTCTTCCTCCTATTTCTACTTTTCTTCTCTTTCCCTTTTTCTCAGCTCTTGTTCCTCCATCAACCTCTTCTCCGTCTCCTGCAACTTCAGTTTTGCTACCTGCAAGTTTTAATTTTTCTCTTCCTCTGCTCTGTTGTTGGTGTCCTCTGCTTGCTTTTGCTTCTACTGCCAAAGCTGCTTGCATGAAGATTGAATGTACTTTTACTCTGCAAATTTGTTCTACTTGTATTATGTCAGCAAATTTGTTCTACTTGTATTATGTCAGCAAATTCCTATTTCCTTGATCTTGTAATGGATTTCTCCCTTCCACTACTGCTAATGTACTTGTTGCGATGTTATTGTCGACTCCTTTTCTATGGATAGTTGAGTGTCTGCATATATTAGCAAGTTAACTAGCACTTTCTCAACTGCTTCCACAATACTGCTTCGAGTGGTCTGTCTTGAAGCTGCCCTCTTTGGTTCCATGGTACAATGAATTTTGGAGAGAAGTGCTTCACGAATGTGGTACCTGTGGGACATAAAGGGCACTCATGATAAACAAACATTAGGTCTTACAAATATAACTTCATAGCATGATCAAATAGCAATCAGGGCATATGATGAGAGGGATTGCGAGATTTTGACTGACAAGGGTGACTAACTAACTATGGGGATTGCACACTGCATAGTCCCAAGATTTAGTGTGGAGGCTTGATGACTGGAATTGCATAATGCGCAGTTCAGTCTGGGCCAAGGCCTGAGAGAGACTGCACATTCCACAGTCTCAGTGAGCAAGCTAAGAGATTGGCACTTGGAACTACGCAATGCATAGTTGGATCCAGGCTAGGATAGCCTCTGCGCAATTCCAGAAGCCAAGGTAGAGGCCTTGAGCTACCATATTGCATAATGCATGCAAGTGAATGTGAGATCGGGTAAAGGCGAGCCTAGATCTACCCAAGGGGGTGTAAAAACAAGCCGATATGAAGGATGGTGTAATTCTTAGTGAAAATATGGCTGAGTGATGATGTATGCATGTGAAACAAGTGCATGAATCAATCAAACTAAAGGAAAATGAAGCATGTGAAGAGAGTCACCGCAACGACAACTATTAGTGAAAAAATGGGAAATCACATATGACACTTGGGAAAGGCAATCTAAAACTTGAAAAAATATTTCTACAAGCTAAAACAAGTTAAAACACAAGTACTCATTCAAATAAACAAGTGAAACAACACTCTCAAAAGATAAACAACAAAAAGAGGCAAAAAAAGTGGCAAAAGATGAGAAAAACAAAACTCACCTAGAATTTCAGGAGAAGATGTCATGCATTATCCATAGAGATTGTGTAGTTATAGGGAGGAATGGGCAACTCTCTAGCTCATGCATCAGACAACTATTCAGGTAAATCTTCTACACAATTTCTAGGTAGAGTGGCCTTGGCTTCCTCTCATGCTCTATGAAGTTTCCCAGTTGAAGGTTAACTGTCAGCTGGTTCTACGTAATTTTGGAGCTGAGGGCTCACTGCTGGCTTGGACTGCACAATTATCAAGATTAGGGATGGTTTCCCTCAAGTATTTTGCATTTCATTAAGGAAAGCCTGGAATCAAGTTGAAACCAAGTCAAGAGATTGACTTGTGGGTTAGACAATAAACCAAGTAAGAAAAGAAAAGCCAAAATGCAAAAGATAAAGCTCAATCAAAGAAAAAGTACCTGGGTCAGTGTGAGATAAGTTATCGTGATTTAGGAGAGAGGCTCCAAAATGAAGCATAGAAAAATTTTTGGAGGGTGATTATAGGCACTACAAAATTGGTGATGCATTGGTAGAACACCAACTCTTTATATGGTCCTTGTCTCATGTAAAGTGATTCTAACTCTTCCGGAAGTATTGTTCGATTGGTTGACCATCATGGCTTCTTCACTAGGTTGAGTTATATATGTAGTCCCTACCAATCTCTTTATCGACAACACACATACCAAGACAAGTCAATTGAGATATTCTAGTTGGGGATGAGGGGTATATTGATGCACAAGAAATATAGACTCTCAGAGTTTTATTTTCATCTTTGGTCTCACTCCACTACCAGTAGGCCTAGACAATACTCAGACATACACTTCAAGAACATAAGAATCACTCCACTACTAGTGAGCCTGGAGAGTACCCTAGGAAAGTTGATTTCTACACCTCTCTAAGCAAGAAGCCTTTCTCTTCTTTCACCTTTATTTTATTTTTTTCATTTCATTTTTCATTTTTTAAGAAATGTGCATAAGCACTTATTTATTTCATGAAGCAGAAGAGGGATCCCAACTTATTGAGAGTAGAAGAGGTTGTCCCTTCAAAGAAGGATGTTTATATATACCTTTGACATATTTGTTAAGGTTTCCCCCTTCATGTTACTTTACTTGTCTGAGTTGACAAGGTTAATCAAATATAGAAAACCGATTAGAGTTGGTGCTATTAGTTAAGAGTGTAAGTGTCGTGATTTCACCAAGACTCACTTTGAAAGGAACGCAATTTCCATCAGGGTGTCATCGATTGAAAGAAACAAAATATCATCATAAAGAGAGGGAATAGACAGAAAACCAAATGTTTAAAGTTGTATAAGTCCTCTTGTATTTCACTCTACTTGTCTCAAGAATCCAAACATGGTTTCATGAGGAGACTAATCCTACAAATGCATAAAACAACAAACAAGCAAAGGAAAGAAAGAAAATAGAGTAAGCAAACAAAATAGAAAGAAAACACTACTCCTTCTCTTAAGATAAGAAGAGCATGGGCCAACTTACATGAAGTGATATTTCCAATGCAGCCACCAGTGCATTGGTTGGCCCATGTAGGTGATGGCATGACTAACGAGAAATATATTCAATCTAACCAATAAACAAGAAAGATAAAGAAATGCAAACCAAAGTATTCAAAGTTTGAATGCGTCTACAGAAAATAAATGATTGAAAGCACATGAAAGGAACCCTGCAAACATATCATGGTGTTGTGTCACATTTCGCATGGACGACAAGGATGTAGGCTCTTTCGAACGTGAAAAATGAGTAAACATGAAGAAGGAAGAAAATTTTAATTTCACAACAGTGCTTGTTACGCATGACTCGTCCAATTCATGAGAGATAGGATCATGTGATTTTGGTGGAGGATGTGGAAACTTCGAACTAGATTGATTTTTAATGTGAACAAGAGAGCGATGAAGAGCCTAGGGAGATTCAACAGATTTCTGATCGGAAGTGGACCTGACCTCAAGGCTACAAAAACCTGACATAATGATCAGCTCAAGCTGAAGTGCCTCAACAACTTGAGTGGTTTCCACTTCATCAGAATATGGATCATCAAAGACTGGTGGCTTAGAAAGATCACTAGTAGGTGAACCAATATCGTGATCAAATGAATGAGTGAAAAGATCACGATGACCACCATCAAAAAATTCAAGATGGACATCGACATCCTCATGATTTGATGAATAGTATAGAGGGGTTAATGATAAATAAAAAAATTTACCCTCTAATTTCCAGAAATGAAAGATGAGAGGTCAATCATATTCGAGAATAATTTTTTTCCTCTCCGCAATCAAATGAAAAAATAACATCCTATGTGTCCTATGAATGTTCGGAAGTGGAAACATCTAGGGATAAATTTTCACAAGAAAAATTAGAAATGGAAGAATTGTAGAAGGTGTTAGGATAAAGTGGATGAGGTGCAAAAAAAAGGCTGTCATCCTTCACCCCAACTCCTTGTTCAGATTCACACACATAATCATAAAAAATAATAGTGCCATTTGGCTACCCAACACTAACTCCGTCCATAACTTGAACCTCATGAACATCACATGTGAAATCTAGAACGAATGAACACAACACACTAAAATCCAGAGGATCAAAGGGACCAATGGATGGAGGTCGAAGGGATGAGACCAGGTGACAACCATTAGACTTGTACTCCAAATATGCGTAGAAATATAGAGTAGGTGGGGTGGGAGGAGGTGGCATTTCAATAGGTAGGTTCACAACTTATCCCACCTCATCCTATGGAGCTAGAGCTATTTAATGAGAATAGGATGGAGGGTGGCTTGTGACAAAAACCTTGTTCATCTCAAATTTAGAATCTCTAACACCAAGGTAATTGGGAGAGGTTCGAAAGACTCTAAGTCATGTGGATTTTTTGAGATGTGACCAAGATACTGAAATCTTTTAGGCGTAAATTTCCAGTCAACTTCATCTTTAGGAAATTTAAAACAGTAATGGTGGAAGCATTCATAAAAGTGCGCAATATATTCATCAGGCGCTTTTTGTAAATTTAAGATTTTTCAATTAAGTTCTTTACGGTCATGAAATAAGAAAGCATGGCCTAACTCTATGAAAATGTGGTTGAAAGAGTGTATATAGGCTTTGGGCAATGTGAGACACCATTACTTAATGTGCCCTTCGAACGTGTAAGCGAACAATCCACAAGAAATGTTGTCCGAGGGGACTTCATTCTTGTCACAGAAACCCAAACAGGAAATTCCTTGAGTTGACAGGGATTTTCCATTTCCACCATCATATTTAAATCGTGACAAGTCATCTATGACATCCACCAACACATCGAAATCATGAGCATGAGAAAAACATGTCAGGTTGAGATTGTGCTGTAGGTCATGAATGATGTGCAGAGATTCAAAACAGACTTTGAGGACTCAGCTTGTCATTTGGCCCTCCTTCTAGCACCGGAAATGTTGACAATGTTGGACCCACCAACATTTAAGGAGATGTCCCCTATAATAAGTCCCAACTAGACCTCAGACCGTTTGGAGTAGGAGTCCCAACAGTGGGTGGTAATGTAGTGCCTTGACCATGGTAACATGTAAATATAAGTATGATGAATTTGGTCAGAAGCAAGTGTGTGACCTTGTAGCGAGTCAAGTGAGATGCATGGGGGTTCTAAGACATAGAGGGGAAAAGGATGTGTGTCCCTTAAAAGCCTATAATGTAGCGTGAAAGGAACACACGAGCGGAATGACATCACAAGCTAAAATGCGTAATAGTCCACAAACAAAGTGACAGGTTAATCCAACAACACACCTTCAACCAGATTCATACAATTGCATACAAAATAGTTCATAAGAAAATGCGTAAGTTAAATAACATAGATTGCTAAAGCAACTAGATGCTAGAAAATTATATATTACAGAGAAATGGAACACATAATATATTGTAGAAATACAAACACAGAAAATGCATAAAACAAGGGAGACACAAATATATGTTTTTCACCCAATTTGGGCTACATCCATAGAGGAACAACAAGTCCTTCCTTTTATATTATCTAGAAAAATGAAGAGATACAACCAACAACCAATCCATTTTAATTTCCTCTTCACTCTCACACAATATCCTCTCTCTTTCTTTCTTAGAATACACACATATTCAGCCGCAATACAGTTCCTTCATATATAGCGAGGGGTTGCCTTCTAGGGAAAAAAAACCTAAATTAAACATAACTTCTACTGTCATATCATCTTCTTAATGAAAAACCCTGGACCCCCCTAGCGGCATCGCCCCATTACAAACTAGGGTCCAATGTAGCGATACCTCTAAATAAAGAAGATAATCAGGCTCCACACCCAACAATCTCCCACATGGAGACTGATTATAGAAATTCCACCACTGCTTCATTTGCTAGACAATGACTCCACTTTGGACCTGGTTGTTTCTCATCTTTATCATCATAGTTAAAGACTAATTGAAACCAAGAAAAATCTCAGTTTCTCCCTGGTTACAACTTTTGTTAACATATCGTTAGGATTTTGGTTACCGTGTATCTTTTCGAGCTTCAACTATCCATCTTCCAACACTAACCATATGAAATGGTACTTGAGTTGTATATCTTTAGTCTTGGAAGGAAATACTAAGTTCTTTGCAAGACCCTAGCTATCATTGCCAACCCAACTCCTTCTTTTTGTAGGTTTTAACCCATACAGAAGTTACCTGCATACGAATTCTAAAACACATAAAATAAACAATGTGAGTGCATAACACATAAACACATATACACAAAGATTTTCCCCTGGATCACAAAACCAAGACTACCAGCTTGATTTTTCATTATGTTCCTTTTAATGTTACAACACATATATATACATGTCGAAGCATCCAATACCATGTACCTAATACCATCACGCCCAAAACCATGTGCAAAAACCATGCACAAAACCATAGGTAGGTCTGCCCACCTAATATAGGGTCCAAAACAAATTTCCCCAGGGTGCTGCCCCGGACCCATAGAGGGGGGCTAACCACCCCCCTCAAACCCCCTGTATAGGGGGGATTGTTGTCCCCACTGTGACCCCTCCGCTGCACATTAGCGCAATGAAGGGGGGGATCTGGCCCCCCCTCTAACCCCTCGGTTAGACTAGGGTAGCTTGTCATGGAAATAATATAACACAAACCCAACATTTTTTACGTAATTCATAAAAAAACCTTTGTAACTAAATCATTTCTTTACTAACCTTTATAGCAACAACATACTCTGCTTCTGTCATTGAGAGTGAAACAACACTCAACAATTTCAAAACCCATCTGACAGTTGTTCCACCTACAATAAAACGTACCCTGTGGTGGTCTTCCTGTTATTTCTATCACTTGCCATATTTGCATCAACATATCCCTATAGTGCAATGTTTCAACCACCAAATCATAATGCTTGATATGTGGTACCTCTCAAATACCTGAGAATCCACTTCACTGCCATCCAATGTTCTTATCCTGGATTGTCCATGTACATGCTTACAACTCTCACTGCATGTGCAATATCAGGCCTTGTGTAGACCATTGCATACATTAAGCTTCCAAGTGCTAATGCATATGGAACTTTAGACATATTATAATCCATCTCTTCCTCAGTCTTTGGACACATCTCCTTACTTAGTTTGAAATGGCTAGCCAACAGTGTACTAACTAGTTTTGCATTCTGCATATTAAATATTTTCAACACCTTTAGTATGTAATCACTTTGAGACAATGCTAATTTGCAATTTTTCCTGTCTCTACTTATTCTCATACCAAGGATTTATTTTGCAGCACCAAAATCCTTCATTGCAAATGGGTTTGCCAATTGTCTTTTGTGCACATTTATTTCCTGCATGTTAGAACCTGCAACAAGCATGTAATCTACGTATAATAACAATATGATATAGCTACCATCATTTTTACTTTTGAGATAAACACAATGATCAGAGTGACATCTAGTATAACCTTGTTCAAATATAAACCTTTCAAATTTTAGATACCACTGCCTTAGAGCCTGTCTTAAGCCAAACAAGCTCTTCTTCAACCTCCACACTAGTTTCTCCTTCCCTTTGACCTCATATCCTTGTGGTTGTTTCATATATATCTCTTCCTCCAAATCCCCATGGAGAAAGATCGTATTTACATATAACTTCTCAAGATGCAAATCTTTTGCTACTACTAGACTTAAAATACTTTTGATTGAAGTCATTCTAACAACAGGAGAAAATATCTCATCAAAGTCTATACCCTTTTTTGTGTAAACCCCTTCACCACAAGTCTAGATTTATGCCTTTTACTACCTCCATCTTCTTCCTTCAACCTGTGAACCCATTTATTCGGCAATGTTGTTTTACCTGTAGGCAACCTGACTAAGTCCCAAGTCTGGTTATGTACCAATGAGTCCATCTCTTCTTTCATGGCTTGCTCCCACTTCTTCCTGGTTTCTACCTGCATTTCTTCTTCATAACATTCCAGCTCACTAGAATCAATCAAAAATACATAATATAATGAAGGATGGTATTGTTTATAGGGTCTACTTATCTTGGTATATCTTCTAACACCATTTTCAAGTGTTTAAGTTGTCTGTCGCTGTTGTTGTTCTAGCTATTGATCATTATGATTTTCAGGAACCTCTACTTTTTCTGTGATCTCATCAAGCACTGTGTATTCTCTATTTTCTTTTCCCTTTTTCTTTTCTTGCATCTGATCCTTATACAAAAACTTTTCATTGAATATGACATCTCTACTCCTAATGATTTTGTGATTTTCATAATCATATAAGCGATAAGAAAAATCATTAACGCCATATCCAATAAAGGTACATTTATTTGATTTTGCCTCAAGATTTTTTCTATTTTCTTTATTAATGTGTACAAAGGCTACACAACCAAAAGACTTTAAAAATGGTTAGTTTACCATTTTACCTGTCCATGCCTCCTCTAGAATGCTTCTGTTGGTCCTCGATTTTGATTAATTTTCCTCATTAAAAATCCACTTAACCTCCATCATATTCCACTTTATATCATCCATATATGCCTTGCTTTGACCTTATTATGCATATTCAGGTAAATAAATTATGTTTTTCAATTTTTAGAATTTTTTGTAAAATTTTGGTTTTAAGAGCATTTTTGGATAGAACTGGAAATTCTCGTAATAGCTCCGTTAAAGTGATATATGCAGGACACCTGGGCTCGAGATGGATACATATTTGGAAAGCTTAGGAACCAAGGATGGATGAACAACTATTGGCTCAGTCAAAATGAGAAAATGCAGGCCCGATCAAAGCTGGTCAAACATGACTTGTCACCCAGAAATCCCTATTAAAAAGGGGTAGTTTTAGGATGTTTTGGAAATTTTCCAGATTTCTTGTAACTAATGGATGGATTTGACATGATGAAGTGGGGAAACATTAATCATGGTTGTTTCAGTCTTTTTAGCTTATTTGGCTATCATTTCTCCTATTTAAGAGAGGCAATCATAGTTAGAAGTATGTAGACAAACTTATTATTTTTGAGATAATTGAAGACAAAAATTTTGCTTCATGATATCTTTGTGTTTGCTGGAGTGAATGAGTTGTTGTAGCTGAGTATTTTAGTAGTGTACCAACAAGGTTGGAGGGCCCCCATCCAAGCTAAGTACACTTTGTTGTATCATGTTTATATTTGTGCATATGCTAGTTTGATTTTCCATGTTCATAATATTCATTTTCTGTAAATAATTGTAGATATCTTTAATATGAATTTATTTTATGAAATGTGTTAAGTGAATATTGCTTCTTTTAGTGATTAGCTTGAATGTGGAAGGACAACCAAGTCTCCTTGAGGGAGCCTCTTCTCCATGAGCTAAAACTAAGACTAAACAAGATTCACTTCTTTCAAGTTTTCTTAGATTAAGTTTTTATGCTTTCATTACATTATTTCTTGCTTACTTAGATATTGAAAATGTTATTATAGAATTGTTGAGGGAGGACAACTAGGTCTCTTTGAGAGAGCCTCTTCCTTGTTTTTCTAAAATAGCCTAATTTCATTGACCAATAATGTATGCTTTTATGGAATAGACTTAGATAGTTTTTGCTTCAGTTGTGAGAAGTAATTTATAATATGTATTTCCATTCTTAGAATGATTTATATTTGTAATATGCACTTCTGTTTTCATAACTATTTCCTACATTAGTTTTTATCCAAAAGTCCATAAATTGTGGTTTTCTTCTAAGATTACCAACCTGGATTAATAGTAAAATACATGTATTAATTTACAAAATAAATTGAGATGACATTTTTGGCGTCGTTACCTAGGAAGAATAATTTCAATATAACTAATTAGGAAGATTATGTGAAAAAAAGCATAAAAAAAAAAAATAGATAAGATTTTTCATTATGGTCATTTATGCCTAGGTATAGAGATGAAAAGGGTAGATACGTAAAACAAGACCCCCCAATTACTAAACCATTGGTAGAAGCAGGTCTGCCTCCATTTGAATTAACTACACCAATTGCTGGAAAACCAACTTGGGAAGAGTTAGAGGAAAAACAACGTTCAAGACAAAGGTTAACCCTTGTAGAAAGGAAAACTTTGTTAGCCTATGAAGTGAAAAGAAGACAAAAACAAACAGAAATACCTTCCATAGGAAAACAAAAAGAAGCAAGAAAACAAATTGATCAGCCTATTCTTGAACAAATAAATCAACCTATTTTTTAAAACAAAGAACAAGTTGAATCTCAAATTGCTATTGAAACAATTGAAACTACTAAAAAAGAGATGGAAGAAAAAGGGAAATGGTCTACCATCCTCACTCCTAAACAAAGGTTACAATATGAGAAACAACAAAAAGAATGGCAAAGGAGAAGAGAAGAAGAAGCTAGAAGAGAAGCAGAAAGGAAAAGAGAGGAAGATCTCAAAAGAGAATATGATCATACAAGAAGACAAGATGAAGAAAATGATGAAGAAGCTACTTTTGGATTTCCAATTGTAGATACTAGAGCAATTCTAGGAGAAGAAGTAAAAATGAAGAATATTCCACCTTCAGTTTTACCAAACTTCTATGGAATGTCTACTGAAGATCTTGATTCTTTCATGTTCAAATTTGACATCTTATGTAGAACTTATGGTTACACTGATGATACACATAAGCTTCGTCTTTTTCCTACTACTCTTAAAGCAGCTGCATTAAAATGGTTTATGGGATTACGAGAACACTCTATCACTTCTTGGGACAAAATGAAGAAAATATTTCTTAAGAAATATCAAGCCTATTGTAGGCCTAGAGATTCAAAAGAAGATATTTTTAGAATGTCTCAACAAGAAGATGAAAGTTTAGAGGAATATTTGGAACGATTGCTTTACAACCCGCAAAAGTCCAAACAACATTCTCTAAATCCTGATACCATTAGAACAGTTTTTCTTAAAGGAATAAGAGATGAATATCTTTATATTCTAAATGTAATGGGTAAAGGAGATATTTTATACATACCATTTGATGAAATAGTTGAACTATGTCAAAAATACTCTAGAGGAAGATCCAAAACAGGGAAAAGAGATTTTGTTAGAAAACTTTAAAACATATCTTTTGAGCACCTTAGGAACACAAGTTGATGTATTAAAAAAAAAGAAACAATAAGAAGAAGAAAAAACCATGTCAATCTTTTGTCCTAATTGTAGGAAGAAGCATCTTTTACAAGAATTTCCTTTGCATAATATACATGTTTGTGGACTATGTATGTTGGCATTATGATTTTGGTATGGCTCTATGATTCATGTGTTGTACTTGATTGCAACTCATACAGGTGGCAAAAATCTGATCAGGCTCTCAAAATGATAAAAATTAAGAGGTGCGCATGTGCTCTGTGAAAAGTGTGCGTACCCGCAGGTACGCCGTGAAGGGACTGCGGCCATACACGCAGGTCACCCGTTCAGAAGGTGCGTACCCCCAGTTCACTTACTTCAAGGCAGAGAAGCGCGTTCACGTGGGGTTTCCTATGTTTGGCCCGTGGTATTTAGCCCGCCGTTCTTGATTCTATGGTTTTGGCCCGTGGTATAGGATCTATTTTAGCCCCGGTTTGGATCCCTTGTATTGGTTATTGATGGTTTTGCCCCATGGTGTGAATAAGGGCTTGACTATAAATAGGGAAGGAGATCTCTTGGCTAATGTATCTTTTTGCAAAAGTGAATATCTTAAGATCTGAAATATTGGGTTATTGTTTTAAAAGCTTGATCTATATAAAAGTGAAGTTGAAAGTGAATCTATGAAGGGTGATCTCTTGAGTGCATGATCAGATCTGAGAAACTGACTATCTGTGGCACACTGGGGGACTGCCAATTCGGCCCTAATCAGAGGTACGCAGGTGATTAACGGTGCAAGTTCGTGGGTACGCAGAGCAGAAGAAGGAGCAGTGCGTGGGTACGCAGAGCAGAAGAAGGCGTAGTGCGTGGGTACGCAGCGCGACAGAGGTTCAGGTGCGTAGGCACAGTGAAAGTACGCGGCGCTTCAGAAGCCGCAGGTGCGTAGGTACGCAGCGCGATAGCATCTGTGGGTACGTGGCTATAGTAGCAGTACGCGACGCAATAGCATCTGTGGGTGCATGCCTACAGTAACAGTACGCGGCGTGATTGAAGAAACAATGCGTGGGTACGCGGTGCAGCAGAAGGCTCTCTGCGGGTATACGCAGGGGAGCAGAAGGTGAAGTGCGGAGCCACGCAGGGCAGATAAAGAAAAACTGCGAATCTGTCTTAAGACTTTTGTTGGCTGAATTTTTCTGTTGATAAGGTGCTCTAGGTTTAGTTTACTGTTATTGTTGATCTCGTTACTGCAGTTGATTGGGTGATTTACTTGTACTTGATGATCTCTTGATGTTTATGGATCCAGTTTGAAAATTTATGAAAAGTGGTCCTTGAAAGAAAAGAAGTAGGGGGTTGTAGCTCCCTTCCAGGAGAGACTGGAAAACGAGAGAGAGTTGTAGCTCTCTGCAGGTTGCAGCCTGCGTACTAGTAAAGTACTGCACCAGTACAAAACCATTGTAAAAGGAGTTTCTAATTTGAAAGAAGATAGAGACATATTGCAGCAAGTGGTTTTCACCCACACTGGGTTTCCACCTTATATCTGGTGTTCTTTGGTGTGACTATCTGTTTTTCTTGTTCATGCTCATTATTTTATGGTACTGACATGCAAAAATAATTCAAAGTATAAATAAGGAAGATTTATTAAAATAAGTTGATAATACTGATTCACCCCCCCTCTCAGTATTATTTCCAACAATTGGTATCAGAGCAGGTCCTTCAGAGAAGCTTGATCGCTTGAAGGAAGATCATTCATCATGAGCAACTACGAGAGGGAAGCATCAATCAGGCCACCAATCTTTGATGGGACAAACTTCAATTATTGGAAGGTAAGAGTTACTGCCTATCTTCAATCTCTTGGTACAGAAGTTTGGGATATCATAGATACAGGCTACACTTTTCCTTCAGCTACTCCTACAGATTCAGCCGAGAAGAAGAAATATGAAACAAATGCTAAAGCAGTCAATACTCTGCTAGGATGCTTATCTCAAACAGAATTCGTAAAGGTTATGCAATATAAATCCGCAAAGGAAATATGGGACAAGATTGTCTTGAGCTACGAAGGAGATGAACAGGTAAAGCGTGCTAAACTTCAAACCCTCAGGATTCAGTATGAGAATCTCAGAATGTATAATGATGAAAGTGTGGCTAACTATTTTCTTCGGGTAGACGAGATTGTTAATTGCATGAAAAACTTGGGTGAAGAAATAAAATAGGCTATTGTGGTTGAAAAAGTTTTAAGATCATTGTCCCCCAAGTTTGAATCTAAAGTATCTGCAATAGAAGAAAAGGAAAATCTACGAATTCTTACTATGTCTCAGCTACACGGAATTCTAACTGCTTATGAAATGAGAAAGGGAGGTCCATCAGACAGGAGAGAAGCTGCTTTCAAGGCTTCAGGCAGAGGAGACTACTATGAAGCAAGTCACGTGCCAGAAGAAGAAGAAGAATCAAATTTTGTCAGAAATCTTCAACGGGGTACTGGAAGGTTCAGAGGTAAGTTACCTTTTAAATGTTTTGGTTGTGGAAGAGTAGGTCATTATGCTACGAAATGTCCTCATAAGGATAAGATTGACAAAGGAAAGGAACCTGCTAGATGGAGCAAGAAACAGAATGCAAATAAGAAAAGCTACTACACTCATGAAGATAGTGATGGTCTATCAAATAGTGATGAAGATGAACGAGGTAATGACTATAAACTTTTAATGGCATTTGAAGATGATGATTACATGGATGCTATAGATGTGGATAGCTTTCATGAAGAAATTTCTAGACTCAAGACATGTATAGAAGAAAAGAATATGATCATTAATACTCTACAATTTCAGATTGATGAAAAAGAAAAATTTCTTGAAAAGTTAGAAGGTGAAATTGTTGGTCTTAGAAAAGAGATTGAGAAAACAAAGGCTATTAATCTTAAGTTTGTCAAAGGATCTGAAACTCTAGATGAGATAATCAATGTACAACGTTCTCCACTAAACAAGACAAGTCTGGGGTATAATCGAGAAACTTCTCAAGCATCCACCTCAAAGAGTTATCTTGATGCAGCAAGAAGGAATGAGCAAAAGCACAATGGAGATCACCAGGTAAAGCAGGGACCAATTACAAACAAAGACTATCAGGCAAACCAGGGGCAATCCGTCTTAAGGATGAACAAAAGCTACAACCAGCCACAGGTAAAATCCTCTCAATTTGCTTCAAGAATGAATGACAATAGAAATTACAATCGTTTGGCCGGAAGATTTTATGACCGCAGAAGTTTCTTCAATGGACAATGCTTCTCTTGCCATAACTTTGGTCACAAAGCAGCTCAATGTGTTGCATATAAAACGATCATGATTAGAGAAGCTCAAAAACAAAGAAGTATGACCGGGATTACAAAAAGGACCTATAACAACTTTTCGGTTCTTGAAAATGAAGTTGAATGTTCTATTTGCAATAATTTTGGTCATGAAGATTCTGAATGCAGGAGCAGGTTTCAGCAGACAAAGGAACAAGCCTCAAGCACCAAAACATGGACAATAAAGGAACCACAAACAGAAAGATGTGGGATAGCATTTTATGCAGAGGGACAGGAAAATATATGGTACATTGACAGTGGATGTTCGAAGCATATGACAGGTGATAAAGAAAAACTTGAATCATATTCTGCTCTAGAAAAGGGAAAGAAAGTTTCTTTTGGAAATGATACTCCTGCAGCTATAAAAGGAAAAGGCACTGCTCAGTTAAAAGAAAAGGTCAAAGCTGGAAATGTTTTGTATGTTGATGGATTGAAACATAATCTTCTAAGTGTCAGCCAGATGTGTGATCAAGGAACCGAGGTGATATTTAGATCAAATGGATGTCTTGTTCGTGATCTTGATACAGGTAAAACGGTGATCAAAGGTAAAAGAACTCCGAATAATCTATACATATTTGAAGAAGGACAACAACAATGCTATCTAAGCAAGGATGATGAACACTGGTTATGGCACCGGAGGTTGGGGCATCTAAGCTTTTCACAAATAAGGAAAGCATGCAAATATCAGGCAGTTCGCGGTCTTCCAGATATCAAAATTCCAGACAACACCATATGCAAATCATGTCAGTTTGGAAAGCAAACCAAAACTAACTTTCTAGAGAAGGAAGGATCAGCTAGCATGCCTCTTGAGCTTGTACATACAGATGTATTTGGACCATTCAGAAAAAGGATACCTCGAGGAGAAGAATACTTGATATTATTCATTGACGATTTCTCCAGGTTTGTCTGGTTAGGACTTATGAAGCACAAAGATGAAGCATTCGAAAAATTCAAATCCTTTAAAGCCTTGGTTGAAAATGAATCAGGATACAAAATTAAGTGCCTCAGATCCGACAGAGGTGGGGAGTTTACCTCAAATGAATTTTTCAATTTCTGTGAAGAACATGGGATAAGAAGAGAATTCTCTACAGCTAGAACTCCTCAGTAAAATGGAGTAGTGGAAAGAATGAACAGAACAGTCCAACAAATGGCTCGTGCTATGCTTGATGAGTCTGGAACTCCCGCAACTTTCTTGGGTGAAGCTGCATATGCTGCGGTTGTTATTCTCAACAAAACAAATGTCTGGGTGAACAGCACTCAAACTCCTCATGAGCTCTGGTATGGTGAGACTCCTTCGGTAAAGCACTTCAAAATCTTTGGGAGCAAATGCTATATTAACAATACTGATGAGCATCTTGGCAAGCTTGAACCTAGAGCAGATGAAGGCATTCTTCTTGGTTATTCTCCACACAGCAAAGCATACAAGTGCTACAATAAAAGACTTGGAAGAATTGTTGACAGCATTGATGTAGTGGTTGATGAGAAGGGATATATTCCTAGGCAAGTAAATCATGAAGATATCGAAAAATATGAAGACTACCCTCAAAGACAGAACGATGAAGAAGAAGAACCTCAAGAAGAACCAGAGGAGCAGATAAGGATAGAAGAGAAGACTCCATCTAGATATGTTCAGAAGAATCATCCAGAATCTCAGATTTTGGGGCATAAAGAAGCAGGTGTACAAACAAGAAGAACAGTTGCAGAAGCTTCAAGCTATTTGGAATTACTCTCTTCCACTGAACCACAAAATGTGAAAGAGGCATGCAAAGATGAATGTTGGGTGAAAGCAATGGATGAAGAACTTGAGCAGATCGAAAAGAACAACACTTGGGAGCTGGTTCCTAGACCAAAGGATAAGAATGTTATAGGGACCAAATGGGTCTTCAAAAATAAATTGAATGAAAATGGAGAAGTAATTAGAAACAAGGCCAGACTTGTTTGTAAAGGGTATGCGCAGGAAGAAGGAATAGATTTTGAAGAAACCTTTGCTCCTGTTGCAAGACTTGAGGCCATCCGAATGTTCCTTGCTCTCTCAAGCTTTCAAAACTTCAAAGTATTTCAAATGGACGTGAAATCAGCCTTTCTAAATGGAGACTTGGAAGAAGAAGTATACATTGAGCAGCCAGATGGTTTCATTCTTGGAAATGATCCAAATCTTGTATGCAGATTGAAAAAGGCTCTCTATGGTCTCAAACAAGCTCCAAGGGCTTGGTACTATCGCTTGGAAAAATATCTTCATCAACAAGGTTTTTCAAAAGGATCAGCAGATAGCAATCTTTATATAAAAGTTGAAAATGACAAATTGCTAATACTTGTTGTGTATGTAGATGACATTATCTTTGGGAGCAATGAAGAAGCTATGAGTCAAAGCTTTGCCTTGGTAATGCAGAAATAATTAAAAATGTCCTTGCTGGGAGAACTGACATATTTTCTTGGTTTGCAAATCCAACAAAAAGGAGGGATCTTTTTGTCTCAAACCAAGTATCTCAAGCAAATTTTGAAGAAATATGGCATGGAAGATGCAAAACCAGTATGTACACCCATGGTCATAGGATGTAGCCTCAGTGCAAATGATGAATCAGCAGCAGTGCATCAACCAACCTAAAGATCTATGATTGGAAGTCTACTTTATTTGACAGGTACCCGACCAGACATAATGCATGCAGTAGGAATAGTTGGAAGATTTCAGGAAAATCCAAAGGAAACTCATCTTCAGGCAGTAAAGAGAATCTTCAAATATCTTCAAGGAACTCAAAACTATGGCTTATGGTATCCTAGAGATACAGATCTCACACTTCATGCTTATACAGATGCAGATTGGGCCAGAAGCGTGGATGATAGGAAGAGCACAAGTGGTGGTGCATTCTTTATGGGTTCCAGATTAGTATCTTGGTTCAGCAAGAAACAGAGTTCGATTGCCTTGTCTACAGCTGAAGCGGAATATGTTGCTGTTGCATCTTGCTGCACTCAACTCCTTTGGATGATGCAGACCTTGCAGGATTTTCAAATCACTTGTATACCACCCATCTCCATCTTATGTGATAATACTAGTGCAATCAGCATTTCAAAGAACCCAGTCATGCATTCAAAGACCAAGCACATACCGATCAAGTATCATTTTCTCCTGGAACAAGTACTTGAACAAAAGGTCAAGTTGGAGTATGTTCCTTCTAAGGAAGAAGTTGCTGATATACTCACCAAACCATTGCCCAGGGAGACCTTTGAATACCTCAGGCAAAAGCTGGGGGTTGTTGATGCATCATCATGTTGTTGAATCTCTTTTGATTGATGGTTGTACGCAAGGTTCATCTGGTGTATATGCGTACACTTGCTGGGTTGCGGATTGGTCAAAGATCAAATGGCACAGGTTCAGGGGGAGCATATAATGCATTGTTGGCATTATGGAGGAAGTACATCATGGATGCTGGTCTGAATATTGCTGCAATATGTCTCTATCTCTTTCATGGTCATTTATGGTGTTTGGTTCTTCTTTGCAGATCTGGTTTATATTCAGGGGGAGCATGTTCTTAGGGGGAGCATGACCCTTTGCCCTTGATGTCAAAGGGGGAGAATGACGTTGAAGATTTTGAGGTTGCCATCAAGTCCAAAGGGGGAGATTGTTGGCATTATGATTCTGGTATGGCTCTATGATTCATGTGTTGTACTTGATGGCAACTCATACAGGTGGCAAAACTCTGATCAGGCTCTCAAAATGATAAAAATTAAGAGGTGCGCATGTGCTCTGTGAAAAGCGTGCGTACCCGCAGGTACGCCGTGAAGGGACTGCAGCCATACACGCAGGTCACCCGTTCAGAAGGTGCGTACCCCCAGTTCACTTACTTCAAGGCAGAGAAGCGCGTTCACGTGGGGTTTCCTATGTTTGGCCCGTGGTATTTAGCCCGCCGTTCTTGATTCTATGGTTTTGGCCCGTGGTATAGGATCTATTTTAGCCCGGTTTGGATCCCTTGTATTGGTTATTGATGGTTTTGCCCCATGGTGTGAATAAGGGATTGACTATAAATAGGGAAGGAGATCTCTTGGCTAATGTATCTTTTTGCAAAAGTGAATATCTTAAGATCTGAAATATTGGGTTATTGTTTTAAAAGCTTGATCTATATAAAAGTGAAGTTGAAAGTGAATCTATGAAGGGTGATCTATTGAGCGCATGATCAGATCTGAGCATCTGACTATCTGTGGCACACTGGGGGACTGCCAATTCGGCCCTAATCAGAGGTACGCAGGTGATTAACGGTGCAAGTGCGTGGGTACGCAGAGCAGAAGAAGGAGTAGTGCGTGGGTACGCAGAGCAGAAGAAGGCGCAGTGCGTGCGTACACAGCGCGACAGAGGTTCAGGTGCATAGGCACAGTGAAAGTACGCGGCGATTCAGAAGCCGCAGGTGCGTAGGTACGTAGCGCGATAGCATCTGTGGGTGCGTGGCTACAGTAGCAGTACACGGTGCGATAGCATCTGTGGGTGCGTGCCTACAGTAACAGTACGCGGCGTGATTGAAGAAACAGTGTGTGGGTACGTGGTGCAGCAGAAGGCTCTCTGCAGGTATACGCATGGGAGCAGAAGGTGAAGTGCGGAGCCACGCAGGGCAGATAAAGAAAAACTGTGGATCTGTCTTAAGACTTTTGTTGGCTGAATTTTTTTGTTGATAAGGTGCTCTGGGTTTAGTTTACTGTTATTGTTGATCTGGTTACTACAGTTGACTGGGTGATTTACTTGTACTTGATGATCTCTTGATGTTTATGGATCCAGTTTGAAAATTTATGAAAAGTGGTCCTTGAAAGAAAAGAAGTAGGGGGTTGTAGCTCCCTTCCAGGAGAGACTGGAAAACGAGAGAGAGTTGTAGCTCTCTGCAGGTTGCAGCCTGCGTACTGGTAAAGGACTGCACCAGTACAAAACCATTGTAAAAGGAGTTTTTAATTTGAAAGAAGATAGAGACATATTGCAGCAGGTGGTTTTCACCCACATTGGGTTTCCACCTTATATCTGGTGTTCTTTGGTGTGACTATCTGTTTTTCTTGTTCATGCTCATTATTTTATGGTACTGACATGCAAAAATAATTCAAGGTATAAATAAGGAAGATTTATTAAAAGAAGTTGATAATACTGATTCACCCCCCCTCTCAGTATTATTTCCAACAATGTATAGAAAATCATGTTACAGATGATGGTCCAACATTAAAAGAGTTGCAAACAAGTCAAATAGAATAAAGTCAAGGATTTTATTATATGGCACCAAGAAGAGCTTAGAAACCACGTTTTGCAGGTACATCTCAAGAATTTCCTCAACAAATTCCACAAAATTTTCAATATCATAATTCATGGAATACTCCTATGCCATGGCAGGTTTGGCCTCCTCAGCAAAACCAAAACCAACCTTCACAAAGTTGGTGAGGATATGCTTATGGAGTCGAATCTCCTCAACAATTTTACCCTCAACAATATCAATCTTATCCATCATATCAACAACCATATCTACAACAATCATTTTGATATAAAAAATTCCAACAATCCACTCAATCAAATCCATTTACTCAACAATCAATGCCTACACTAACTCAACCTCACCAGTTTCAACTACCTTCTAATCAACCACCACCCAGGCCAAATCAATTACCAGCCCAGTCAGTAGCAAATCCGAGTAATAGAGTGGAAAGGCCAGCATATAATATGGAAGAAACAACATTATTTCCTACATATTCTATTCTTCCTATAAAAGATGTCCACTTAAGGTCTAGGAAAGTATTACACAAATATTCTCCACCAATAATTGAAGAACAAACTAAACAAGGAGAAAAATCTGAAAAATCTCATCCAAAAAATTAAATTCAGAAAGGAAAAGCTATTATGACTCAAAAACCACCTTATCCAAAGAGGTTAGTAGAGCAGAAAATAAAAAATCCAATTTCTTTTCCTGAATTTGATATTGTAGAAGAATTACAAAATGCTTATGTTAAAATTCCTTTGTTGCAAGCTATTAAGGAAATACCAATTTATAGAAAAAAAATAAAGGAATTATGCATTAAGCAAACTGGCAGAAAGAAAAGAGATCCACCCACAATTCAAGTCATTGGCAAATTAGCTAGTCTCATGTCTACAAAATCAACAATTGAAAAATATATTGATCCAAGGATACCTATGGTTACCATTTCAATCAATAATTTTTCAGTTCCTAAAACTTTAATTGATCTAGGGGCTACTATAAATGTCATGACAACAGAAACAATGAAGTATTTAAAATTGCCAAACATCCGACCTACTACTATAATTTTAGAAAGAGCAGATAGACCTAAAGTTGTATCGGAAGGAATACTTGAGGACATTATTGTTTCTTTAGATTCATGGGATTATCCTATAGACTTAGAGAAAGATTTCGGCGAAAATCACATGGAATCTCATTTGTCGACGCGTTTCGAACCAACTAGTGTGGTTCATCGTCAGGACAAGTTGAAGAAATAGATCTAGCTCATCATGCTAAATAGTCTGAGCAGAGCCTCCAACAGCTAGCATATCTAACGGCTAGTTTGACTTAAGAACAAGGGTCAAAATTATTATAATATTTTAATTCGTAAAAATAAATAAATTAAGGTAAATGGTACGAGACCTAATAATTAAAAACTATAAGTTAATTAATAATTAGTTACAAAAAAGGCCTAAAAATATTTAAAAAAAAAAAAAAAAAAGTATTAAGAATAAAAGGTAATAAGGAAATCAAAGATATTAAAAATTATAATTTAATTAATAATTAAAAGGAAAATTAGTTAATTAAATGACATAATGGATGAATAAAAAATTATATGAGACCTAATAAATAAAATTTTATAAGTTAATTAATAATTTAAAAAGGAAATTGGTTAAATGAAGAAAATATAATCTTATTTAAAAGTATTATTAAAATTGTAAGTTAATTAAAATAGAAGAAGGTAATAAAGAGAATCAAGGTTAATAAAATTAATAATTTAAAAGGAAAATAAGTAAATTAAAGGATATATAAATTAATTTTATATAAAAGTATTATTAAAAAAGTATGTAATTAAGGTAAATGGTACGAGACCTAATAAATCAAAACTATAAGTTAATTAATAAAAATGACCTTGAAAGGCCTAAAAAGAATAAATAATTTTATTTAAAGGTAATTAAGAATAAAAGGTACTAAAGAAAATCAAAGTTAATAATTAAAAATTATAATTTAATTAATAATTAAAAGGAAAATTAGTTAATTAAATGACCTAATGGATGAATAAAAATTATAATCGGCATGAGACCTAATAAATAAAATTTTTATAAGTTAATTAATAATTTAAAAAGGAAATTGGTTAAAGGAAGAAAATATAATCTCATTTAAAAGTATTATTAAAATTGTAAGTTAATTAAAAATTTATAAGTTAGTTAATAATTTAAAAGGAAAATTAGTAAAATTAAATGCTATTGTAATAAAGGATGGAGTAATATATATCAATTAATTTTATATAAAAGTATTATTAAAATGTATGTTAAATAATAAATTGTAATTAGAAAAGGATCAAAAGACCTTATAATAAAGGAAAAGTAAAAAGTATAGAGTAATATATAAATTAATTTTATTTAAAAATATTAGAAAAATAAAGGACGATAAGCAGTAAAGAATTAGAAAGGAAAATTAGTTATATGGAGGCCCTTAAATAAATTAATCAATAAAAATAATAGGAATTAAAATGGAAAAAAAAAAAGGCATAAAGGACCTTGAAATATCAGAAGAAATAGGTTGCTATACACACGATTAAAAAAAAAATAAATAAATAAATAATAATAATAATAATAATAATAAATAGATAAATAAGTGAAAAATAAAGATAAAAGACACCAAAAACCAAAGAGGACGAAAAAACGACTAGGAAGAGAGGGCTGGGACCCAACACCTACTGACTTTCCAACCATCCTCTCTATTGAGATTGCTTGGTCTCTTTTCGATCTCAAGCGCTTCCCTGAATTTTCGATGATGGAAATGCGAAACCTTAGCAATAACACTGGCTTCTTCAATACAAACATGATGATTGGTTTTCTCAGCATGTTCAGCCAAAGCGGAAGACTTAGATCTCCTATGCTTCAGATCTGCTGCGTGCTCGCTAATCCTCTGATTAATGGAACGACCAGTCTCCCCAATATAGGGGGTCCCACAGGAACAAGGGATCATATAAACACCCTTCATATCTTTAGGGTCGATGGGATCCTTCGCCGATCTGAGGGACGAACGAATGGTGTTCAGGGGCCTGAAGGACACAGGGATACTATGTCTCCTGAGAATCCTACCAATTCTATCAGTGGTCCCTTGAACATAAGGAAGATGGACACCAGAAACACGATCTTTTGGTTTTCTTTTCGCTAGAAAATTCTTGGAAGCTTTAAGGAAAGCCCTATGACTCATGTATCTATTGTAACCATTCTCCACAAAGACATCCAGCAGATGGGATTTTTCCTTCTCAAAGCTCTTCTTGTCTGAGATCCTCAGTGCCCGAGTAGCAAGGGTACTAAGAACACCCATCTTTTGAGCCAGGAAATGGTGGGAACTGGCATGAAGATACTGCTCTGTATGAGTTTTCTTTCGAAAAACTTGATGGGCGAGGGAACCATCATCATTCCTAGAAATAAGAATATCAAGGAAAGGAAGGCATCCCTCAACTTCCTGCTCCTTAGTGAACTTAATGGCTGAGGACTGCCTACCCTTGCTACTCGGGCCCTGAGGATCTCAGACAAGAAGAGCTTTGAGAAGGAAAAATCCCATCTGCTTGATGTCTTTGTGGAGAATGGTTACAGCAGATACATGGGTCATAGGGCTTTCCTTAAAGCTTCCAAGAATTTTCTAGCGAAAAGAAAACCAAAAGATCGTGTTCCTGGTGTCCATCTTCCTTATGTTCAAGGGACCACTGATAGAATTGGTAGGATTCTCAGGAGACATAGTATCCCTATGTCCTTCAGGCCCCTGAACACCATTCGTTCGTCCCTCAGATTAGCGAAGGATCCCATCGACCCTAAAGATATGAAGGGTGTTTATATGATCCCTTGTTCCTGTGGGACCCCCTATATTGGGGAGACTGGTCGTTCCATTAATCAGAGGATTAGCGAGCATGCAGCAGATCTGAAGCATAGGAGATCTAAGTCTTCCGCTTTGGCTGAACATGCTGAGAAAACCAATCATCATGTTTGTATTGAAGAAGCCAGTGTTATTGCTAAGGTTTTGCATTTCCATCATCGAAAATTCAGGGAAGCGCTGGAGATCAAAAAGAGACCAAGCAATCTCAATAGAGAGGATGGTTGGAAAGTCAGTAGGTGTTGGGTCCCAACCCTCTCTTCCTAGTCGTTTTTTCGTCCTCTTTGGTTTTTGGTGTCTTTTATCTTTATTTTTCACTTATTCATCTATTTATTATTATTATTATTATTATTATTATTATTATTATTATTTATTTATTTATTTATTTATTTTTTTAATCGTGTGTATAGCAACCTATTTCTTCTGATATTTCAAGGTCCTTTATGCCTTTTTTTTTTTTCCATTTTAATTCCTATTATTTTTATTGATTAATTTATTTAAGGGCCTCCATATAACTAATTTTCCTTTCTAATTCTTTACTGCTTATCGTCCTTTGTTTTTCTAATATTTTTAAATAAAATTAATTTATATATTACTCTATACTTTTTACTTTTCCTTTATTATAAGGTCTTTTGATCCTTTTCTAATTACAATTTATTATTTAACATACATTTTAATAATACTTTTATATAAAATTAATTTATATATTACTCCATCCTTTATTACAATAGCATTTAATTTTACTAATTTTCCTTTTAAATTATTAACTAACTTATAAATTTTTAATTAACTTACAATTTTAATAATACTTTTAAATGAGATTATATTTTCTTCCTTTAACCAATTTCCTTTTTAAATTATTAATTAACTTATAAAAATTTTATTTATTAGGTCTCATGCCGATTATAATTTTTATTCATCCATTAGGTCATTTAATTAACTAATTTTCCTTTTAATTATTAATTAAATTATAAATTTTAATTATTAACTTTGATTTTCTTTAGTACCTTTTATTCTTAATTACCTTTAAATAAAATTATTTATTCTTTTTAGGCCTCTCAAGGTCATTTTTGTTAATTAACTTATAGTTTTGATTTATTAGGTCTCGTACCATTTACCTTAATTACATACTTTTTTAATAATACTTTTATATAAAATTAATTTATATATCCTTTAATTTACTTATTTTCCTTTTAAATTATTAATTTTATTAACCTTGATTCTCTTTATTACCTTCTTCTATTTTAATTAACTTACAATTTTAATAATATTTTTAAATAAGATTATATTTTCTTCATTTAAACAATTTCCTTTTTAAATTATTAATTAACTTATAAAATTTTATTTATTAGGTCTCATATAATTTTTTATTCATCCATTAGGTCATTTAATTAACTAATTTTCCTTTTAATTATTAATTAAATTATAATCTTTAATTATTAACTTTGATTTCCTTATTACCTTTTATTCTTAATACTTTTTTTTTTTTAATTTTTATTTTTAGGCCTTTTTTGTAACTAATTATTAATTAACTTATAGTTTTAATTATTAGGTCTCGTACCATTTACCTTAATTTATTTATTTTTACGAATTAAAATATTATAATAATTTTGACCCTTGTTCTTAAGTCAAACTAGCCGTTAGATATACTAGCTGTTGGAGGCTCTGCTCAGACTATTTAGCATGATGAGCTAGATCTGTTTCTTCAACTTGTCCTGACGATGAACCACACTAGTTGGTTCGAAACGCGTCGACAAATGAGATTCCATGTGATTTTCGCCGAAATCTTTCTCTAACTTCATATGGATCACAGAAGCCTAAACTTGATCCTATAGACTTTTTGATCTTGCAAACAAAAACAAATTTAGGAGGCCATCCTTTAATTCTTGGCAGACCATGGTTAGCCACAACAGATGCCTTCATTGGATGCAGATCAGGAAGCATGATCATAGCACATGGAGATGAAAGGAAACATATTACACTCTATCCTCCTGCTCAATCTCCTTCTTTACTATAATGGCTTGATAATAAACAAGAAAACACTCAGCCTATTTTAAGAATTAGTCAAGCCTTTAATTTTAGAGAAGAGGAAGAAGATGAGGATTTAATAGATCTTTTTATCTCAGAACCTGATATTTCTGAACAACTAAGAATAACACAATATGAAGCTACAAATCATCTTTTAAATCAATGCTTTCAGGAAAATTGCACTATTCAATCATTGCAAAATTCATTTGAAAGCATTTTTCCTATTAACTCAATTGCCAATTCTCAAAGCAAAATTGTTGAAATCAATCCGAGAAAGAATTTAAATATTGATAATAATTTACAATCATCACAAGAACAATAGATGTTTGCAATATTACAGAAATATTCAAAATCTTTTGCTTGGGACTATACAGACATACAAGGAATTTACCCAAAGACATGTATTCACCATATCTATACTGATGGTCATATCAAACCAGTGAGACAACCACAAAGAAGAATGAATCCTACAATGAAAGAAATAGTGAAAGAAGAATTGCAAAAACTGTTACAAGTAGGATTCATCTATCCTATTTCAAATAGTCAATGGGTTTCACCCTTAGTTATGGTGCGAAAGAAAAATGGAAAATGGAGAATATGTGTAGACTATAGGGAACTGAACAAAGCAACATTAAAATATCATTTCCCAATACCATTCATTGACCAAGTAGTGGATTTACTAGTTGGAAATAAATTATTTTCTTTTCTTGATGGGTTTAGTGGATACAATCAGATTAAGATAGCATTAGAGGACCAAGATAAACCACATTTACTTTTCCATGGGGAATATATGCATACAATGTTTTTCCCTTTGGGTTATGTAATGAACCTGCTACTTTTCAAAGAGTAGTCCTTGCAATCTTTGTCGATTTAATTCATGAATGTGTAGAGGTTTATATGGATGATTTTACTATATACAGAAATACATTTGATGATTGTTTGAAGAATTTTGATTTTTTTAAAATAAATACATAGATAAAAACCTATCCCTCAACAATGAGAAATGTTTTATGATGTTAACTAAAGTTATAGTGTTGGGACACCACATTTCTTCTTCAGGAATCAAGGTAGGCCCAACAAAGATACAAGTTATTGTAAACTTAAAGCCACCGAAAAAATAGAAAGAAGTAAGAATTCTCTTGGGTTATGCTGGCTGTTACAAAAGATTTATTGAAAACTTCAGTAAGATAGCTTTACCCTTGTTTAAACTGCATGCAAAAAACATTGAGTTTCAATGGACTACCAATTGTCAAAATGCATTCGAAAAATTAAAAGAGAAAATGTCTATAACACCCATTTTAGAGTACCAAATTGGTCACTACCATTCAATATATCTATTAATGCATCAGACACAGCAATAGGAGCATCTCTAGGAAAAAAAGATCAGTTTAACTATGCCATCTATTTCATAAGCAAAAATTTAACACCGGTAGAATTAAACTACACAGTAACAGAAAAAGAAATGTTAGTTGTTGTCCATGTAGTTAATAAATTCAGGCATTATATAATGGGTTATCAAGTATTTGTCCATACAGATCATTCAACCATTAAATTTCTAATGAACAAAACAATTACTAATGGGAGAATTACTAGATGGCTATTATTAATGAAAGAATTTAATATCATTGTTTTAGATAGACTGGGGAGAGAAAATCGAGTAGCAGACTTTCTATAGAGGCTTCATTCTACTGATGACCTTATACCTGTGTCAGATAAATTCCCTAATGAGCATTTATTTTCTATAACAATTAAAACCCCATGGTTTTTAGATATAACAAATTATATATCATCTGGAAGATTACCATCACATTTCACAAGCAAAAAGAAAAAGCAAGTAATTAGAGACAATGAAAGGTACACTTGGATTAATGGGGATCTCTTCTATACAAGACCTGATCTTATAATTAGGAAATGTATAAGAGAATATGAAATCATTGATATTTTAAAAGCATGTCATGACGAACCATGTGGTGGTCATTTTGCAGGACAGAGGACAACATACAAGGTCTTAAATCAAGGATACTATTGGCCATCGATATTCAAGGATTCAAAGACTTATTCTAAATGATATGATATCTGAGAAAGAATAGGTAGACCTGTACTTTCAGATGAAATGCCACTAAATTGGAAAGTATTGATAGAGCCATTTGAACAATGGGATCTTGGCTTTATGGGACCAATCAACCCACCATCAAATGGTAAGAAGTACATCCTAGTATGTACTGACTATGTAAAAAAATGGGTAGAGGAAAAAGCATTGAGCACCAAGAGAAACTGCAATAGTTACTTTTCTTTATCAAGAAATATTTGCAAGATATGGAGTTCCAAGGCAGATTGTCACAGATCAAGGTACACAGTTCACCTCCAAGCTTGTTCGAGACCTGACAGAGAAATACAAGATTAAGCATAGAAAATCAACTCCATACCACCCACAGGAAAATGGACAAGTTGAATCAACGAACAAGGTACTTGAGAACATTATGACAAAGACAGTGAACATTCATAGAAAAGATTGGTCAGAGAAGCTGAATGAAGCACTATGGGCTTATAGGATAACATGGAAAAACACTACTGGATTTAGCCCATATCAACTTGTTTATGGAAAAGAAGTCTTGTTTCCAATTGAATTTGAGATTCCTACATATAAACTTGCAGCAGAATTGGGACTAGACCTGATAGAAGCACAACAACAGAGGATCATGAAACTCAATGAACTAGATGAGATTATAAAACAAGCTATGGAGCATACATCTCTAGTTCATCAGCAAAGGAAAAATGGCATGATAAACCAAATATTTCATATAGGAGATTGGGAACTACTTTTTGACTCTAAGTTCAAAGATTTCAAGGCAAAATTTACTACTCATTGGCTAGGGCCATATGAGATAGAAGAAATATTTGAGAACGGAGCAGTAAGGATAAAGAAAATAGATGAAGCAACAAATTCTTTTCTAGTTAATGGCCATAGATTAAAAGTTTATCATAAGCCTATAAACAGAGAAGACTTTTTGAAAATAGTTTTAGAGGACAATGATATGGAAGTATTGGAAAAGCATAGCAATATTCCTTCCCTATGTCTAGAAAAATAAAAAAACAAAAGTTAAAAAAATAATAAAAGAGTTTCGTTGTGAAAACCTAGGAAACGGGCACAACAAAAACTTGAATTCATATCGGCAAACCAACATGTTTGGCCAATATGAATTATTTTTCATGTTTTTCTTTCCATTTGCATTTTTACAGGATCACTCTCCAAAACTTAACAAATTTGAGGACCTGAGATAAAACATCATCAACCAGCATCATAAGGGACTTGTCATCATTAAAATATATAAAAGAAACCTGCATCAAACTAATGTCAAAGGGACCTGAAACAACATTGCAGAAGGGACTTGAAACATTATTCAAAAGATCATTGCATAAGGGACCTGAACAACATGAAAATTCATTAGAAGGGACTTGAATCAATATCATATGCAAAAACATGCAACAACATTAAAGGGATTACAAAAGTAGATACAAGTGTCTACATTCCATCCGCATCTATCTTTGAAGAATTATCATCATCAATGAACATTGAGCTAGTATGTGAAAGAAGAAGTATTGTAAGTAAAACAAGTGTATTCTTAAAACCTTTGATTTTTCAAAAAATTTCTAGAATTGATAGAACTAATTTAACTTGGATATGCATCCATTACATTTATCCTACCTACATTCATCATCTTATATTTATCCTACCTATAATCCATTAACTTCATCCTACCCTCATCATAATCCTATTTATATCCATTACCCTACCATACATCCTACATTAAAAGTAATTCCATAATCCTACATTAACCCACATAAGTTTCCTACAATAATTCCATATATGTCATCTTATAAGCATTTTGATCAAAGATTGAGGACTTAATATTTTTACGATAATAATTTTTGTTTGCCTACAAAACCACAAGGAGTTAGTGTCATTATAAGAAATTTTATTTTAAAATGACATATCCTATGGTCATTTCAAAAACAAATTAAGAAGCGAGCATATAAAAAAATGACAAAAAAAAAGGATCGAAATGCAAACTATATATGAAATATATGGAATCAGAAAGGATGAAAAGATGTATATATCATTGCATATATATACAAAGGTGGACATGCAATGAAATGAGTGAATTCATAAAAAAATAATGAAGACATATATATCATTTCATATACAAACAAAGGTGGGCATGCAACGAATGAATGCAGTTATAAACAAACAGTGAACTTCACAAAAATGGGTAGTGCAGCCATGCAAACATTATGGTGATAGGACAGGCATGTAAATCCTTGAATGAAGGGCATATGAGAAGTTAGAGGAATGCAGTCAAAATAAAGACACATGGGCAGCCACGGGTACGCAGGTCGAAGTATGAGTTGGAATGTAAAATGGTCAAACTCATTCAAACAAACTCTGTGTAATTCTATTGCCTTCATTCACCATTCCAATGCTAACCAAGCTCTATGTTAAGCCTTTATTCCACCATCACAACTAGATTTAAGCTTAGAAAGAAGAGGAGAACGTTGTTCACTTATATGCATGCATATAACACCCTCACAGAAGCAGAAAATAAGAAGGAAAAACGTAAATATTGGAGAGAGAGGGTTGTGTAGAACATAGAGGTCTGAATAGAGAAAAACGTTGCATAAGAAATAGGTGAGGAAATAAGAGAAGTTTGTGGAGAAATAAGGGAGGAATGCATCAGATTTAATGAGAGAATTAAAGCTGAGATCACCTGTTTGCCAAGTCAACCAATTTTACCAACAAACTCCAAGGATTTGGTAGAGAAACAAGGTAAGAAATCATTTCCGGATTTTCATCAGAAGTTGAATGGATTTCAGGAATAGATAAGCTCTTGTTAGTGATTGAAATCTGTCTTTTTATAAGGAGTTAAACTTCACTTATGAAATCAAAATCTTTCCACCATTAACACCAACTTTTCCATCTATGTAATGCGAAAATCCTGAGAGATGTTGAAGAAGAGTTCTAATCAAAATGGCATTGTTAAACAATGGAACACAAGTCATTAACTCATAGATATCTACAAGTTTGCTTCCAGATCAAGTAATCAAGCTCGAGTTACAAGATTCTTCATATATGGTTGCATATGAAAAACAAAGTTTCATTTTTATATACACAGTGAAAATTTTTCTACACATAGTGAACATTCTTTTACTCTATTTTTCATATATACATTGAGCAAATTTGTTCCATTTTGTAGAAATTTCTACAAATCAGCTAACTATGATACCATGTATAAATTCTGCAAATTCTCTACAAATCTCGCTCTGAGACCATATAGAAAAGCTGACTATAGATTAACCCGATAATGCAATATACCAAAGAAAAATACTTTAACCTACTTCTACAATCAATTTGCGGAAGCTTAATTATAGAGCAAGATCGAGCTAAACACATATAACCAGAAGAAGAAGAATCAATGCACATGAAACACAGAAAATACTCAGGGGAAAGCCTCAGCTAAAAACCCCACTATTTGTATTATCATACAAGGTGGAAATACATCAAGATTACATAAAGCCTTAGCTCTCACAGCTAGCCAACTCTCAGTACAATCCTCCTGGATGCTCATAGGCACAGAAGGCTTCTCACAAACCTTCTCCTCTACCCTCCAAGCCTCCTATTTCCTTGCGCAGTTACCTCTAGGATGATCTCCTTCACCCAATGTAACATTGGTCTCACACACTGCTCTAACACACTATCAGAACTACGTAATCCTCAAGGAACCTTACCTTGACTGCATGCATGAGTATCCTTTATAGGAAAACACATGCAACTGATAGTACGATGTCCTTGCCATTTAGTTCAAATGGGTCTTTCTCAAAATATACATGCATGAGTTTCTGATGTGGGAATCTTCAATTATCTGGAGTACACTGGTTGAGTGCATGCATGCATCGACTGACTGATAACTCACAATTAGTTCCTCAAATAGTTTGGAACTAATTTAACTGGACTTAACTCAGTAAACTAAGTTAACTAATTACAACTCAAATACAACTCAATCTTATCTCCTTAATTAAGGGATAACTATTGCATGACTTGAGAAAGACTTCTAACTTGAATTTCTCCACATAATTAATCCATAATGAATTAATTAATTATTTTTCAAGAAGCTGGTGAGACTAAATTCGAATTTTAATTCACAATTTTAATTCAAGGACAAATTAAAATTGGAATATTCTGGATTCTATTTTTAACATTTCGTGTTGCTATTTTCAACACTCCCTCTCAACAAGAAAGGAATTCAACTCGATCTCGATCCTGAACCTTTGGAATGTTATGCATGCAACACTTCTCTCTAGTGTTTTTGCTCGAACAATCTCTAGAAACAAAAAAACATCCAACCTGAATCAGTATGATGCATCTGTCATCAAGGTCTCTCACTGCTATTGCCTTTGTCAACTAAAAACTTTGTGCTCCTGTTGACTCAACCTTTCTGCTTTGTTGTCAATCCTTCTCTGCACTCTTCAGTATCTGATTTCTCTAGCCTCTGTTACTTTGATCTATGACTGCATCAATCCCATTGATTCCTCCCGCTACTATGTACTTTGGGCTCCTGTAGCAAGGTACGATCCATGAGATAAAACCTCTCAATGGACCCTGCCCAATTTCAGCCTTCTTGAGACTATCACTTCACATCGCCCCACCTCACACCTAGAGGTATGGCTGCATGTGATCCCTCTGCCCACTTGGCTCGAAATTTCCCCCTACTAGAGGTCTCTGCATGAGTGGATGCCTCCACTCGGTCTCCTCTCAACATCTCCAATTGTGGCTCCTCCACAATTTTCTGAGACTTCTTCTGGGGCTGCATGTTGAGAGGTAATTTGCTCTCCTTCTCAACCACCAAGTCTCTAACATTTTCATTTCTCCTCAAGGCTTTGCATGCATCTTGAAACTCAAGAGCATACAGGTTCTTAACTCGTGAACCAATCTATTTCACCTTTCCCATGGTGATGTGTCTAAGGAAAACCTTTCCCTTACTGAAGACAACATCATAGCCTTTTTCCTCCAACATCATGATCAATACCAAATTCTTCTTTAGTACAGGCACATACTTCACATCTGTCAAGGTGATAAGAGCTCCATGCTCCCTCTGAAAAGCAACTGTGCCCACTCTTCAAACACTATACCTTTCATCGTCACCCATCTCTATGCGCATCTTGAGGTATTTCTCCTCCAAGGTATTGAATAAACTTTTATCACCGGTCATGTGGAATGAGGCTCCACTATCAAGATACCAACCACAACCCATCATCGATGACACCATGCATTCGATGAAGGTAAAGTTCATTTCGAATTGAGAGGCTAATGCCTCACCTTTCGATCCTTCCGAGGATCCCTTCTTGGACTTCTTCGATGGGAAATTAGTCGCATAATGACCCATCTCGTTACAATTAAAGCATCTCACTTTAGAGTTTTCAACCTTCTTCCCTCCATGAAAAGAATTCGATTCAGAGTGGGATGCCTTCCCCTTCCATTTCCTTACCTTACTTGCTAAGGCAAGATTTTCTTCATCATCCTTGGATGAAGAACCATCTCGCGTTCTCCTCCTCATCTCCTCATGCATGAGATCCAACCATAGTCATTCCCAATCCGTCATTGTCTCCCTTTCATTCACAGAGTCTTGGTAGCTATTCCAGCTCTTTGGAAGGCCAAGCAGAGCGAGGTTCACCATATCATCATCGGCAGTAGTTATTACCACATTGCTAAGCTCATCTTTGCAAGTGGTGAGCTTGTTTAGATATGTGGAAATATTATCGCCATTCTCCATCTTGATTATTCGAAGCTTGTCCTTGAGTGCCAATTTCCTCTGGTCACTACTGTTCTGGTAGAGTTCCTTCAATGTCTTCCACATTGAATATGGAGTATCCTTCCCATGAAGAATTGAGACAATATGGTCTCGAACTCCCTCAAGGATGATCTGTCTCGCCCTCGCCACACACTTCTTCCATTTAGCCAACTCATGTGCATTAGTTGAACCTGGCTTTGGGATTTCTTGATAAATGAAATCCTTCAAGTCGTTGTCTTCTAACACAACCTCCATGCAATCTTTCCATGCTATGTAATTCGAGCTGCCATCCAAGGAATACTCGAGTCTCAAGCCATAGAACGCCATTGACCAACCTTGAAGTATGAGATGAATTCGATTTGCACCTGCAACCCCAAACTTCAAACTTTGAATTCTCTTCTCTGTATACTATTCACAGCTCCGATACCATGTAGAAATTTCTACAAATTAGCTACCTCTGATACCATGTATAAATTCTGCAAAATCTCTACAAATCTCGCTCTGAGACCATATAGAAAATCTGACTGTAGATTAACCCAATAATGCAACATACCAAATCAAAATACTATAACATACTTCTACTATCAATTTGCAAAAGCTTAAAGATAGAGAAAGATCGAGTTGAACACATATAACCAGAAGAAGAAGAATCAATGGACATGAAACACAGAAAATACTCAGGAGAAGCCTCAGCTAAAAACACCACTATCTGTATTATCATACAAGGTGGAAATACATGAATATTACACAAAGCCTTAGCTCTCACAGCTAGCCAGCTCTCAGTACAATCCTCTTGGATGCTCATAGGCAAACAAGGCTTCTCACAAACCTTCTCCTCTACCCTCCAAGCATCCTATTTCCATGCGCAGTTACCTCTGGGATGATCTCCTTCACCCAGTGTAACACTACTCTCACACACTGCTCTAACACACTGTCAGAACTGTGCAATCCTCAAGGAACCTTACCTTGACTGCATGCATGAGTTTCCTTTATAGGAAAACACATGCAATTGATAGTACAATGTCCTTGACATTTAGTTCAACTGCGTCTTTCTCAGAATAGACATGCATGAGTTTTTGATGAGGGGATCTTTAGTTATCTGGAGTACACTGGTTGAGTGCATCCATGCGTCAACTAACTGATAACTCACAATTAGTTCCTCAAATAGTTTGGAACTAATTTAACTGGACTTAACTCAGTAAACTGAGTTAACTAATTATAACTCAAATACAACTCAATCTTATCTCCTTAATTAAGGGTAACTATTGCATGACTTCAGAAAGACTTCTAGCTTGAATTTCTCCAACTAATGAATCCATAATGAGTTAATTAATTATTTTTCAAGCAGCTGGTGAGACTAAATTCGAATTTTAATTCAAGGATAAATTAAAATTGGACTATTCTGGATTCTATTTTTAACATTTCTTGTTGCTATTTTCAACACATTCTCATATGTACAATGAAAAAAAAAAAAAACAAAGAGGGTATTTTCATAACGAAACTTTGGAAAATAGAGATTGGAGCATGAAGTTTAAAAGCAGTGAGACATTGTTATGATATTTTTGACATCTCTTTACACAATGAGCCATTTAAAAAAAGAAAAGTGGACTTCTCTTTGGCAGCGGAACAGGGAATTGAGAAAGATTCAAGCAAGGGTGTCATTTTGTTTTTTTTCAAGGAAATTCAGATATCAAAACATATGGAAATGATAACTGAGCCAAATGTATTCAAGATAGAGAATTGGGGGAAAGAAAGCATAAAAAGACTGTATTAGGTAGGATTGATAGGATTTCTTCAAAAGTTTAATGGGCATAATAAGAAGATTACTCAATAATTCATAGATCACTATGAACTGGGACAAACAAAAGTGGGTGACCTCTCCATACCATTAAACCTAGAATTCCTTTCCCAAGCTCTAGATATTCCCTTAATAGGAGAATAATACCATAAAGACTTACACTTCAAAGAGAAAGGATGGACATCCTTTCTAGAAAAGCAGAAAAAATGTTCTTTTGATAGATCAAAAGGCATTCAAAGGGACTAGTTCAAGGAACCTTGGTCTGAACTAGTTTTAATCCTTCAAAGATACTTCACTTGTGACAGTAGACATAACCTAGTTTATCTCTACAACATTACACTGCTGTAACACATAAAGGGAGAATAAAAGATTAATCTACCCTATTTCTTCTCTGAAATCTTGATTAAAATGATAGAGAGTGTCAAAAATAAAACTGAAGTGAAAGAAGCACATTTTTATCATTAGAGGTTGATAAAAATACTTGTAGAACATCAATTGAGAAGCAAGGGATTGATTTGGAGAGAATTCTTCATTCAACATCATATTGAAAAGCAAACAACAGAAGAGAAATCTAAACAAATGCATGTTACTAGAAGCATAATGAACTCTCCTATGTATCCTAGGACCCGATCAAAAAAGAAACAGGATAGTGGCATGGTTGGAAAAGAATGATATTTCATATATGTTCCTAGAATTCCTAGGAAGAAAACCCAAGAAGAGCTAGGTGAAAAGGAAAAGGACCAAGAGGTAGAAATTGTTGCACCTCCAATAGCATCAAAGGAAGTTAATGAGATACTGCAAAGGATGGAAATGGAAATTCAAGAAGAGCCTTTGTAAAAGGACTCACTCTTTGAGCATGCATGGATAGGAGATACATAATCACATTCATTTTCCAAGGAAACTGTAAGAGAAGAAAAAGAGCTACAACAAGAAGAAAACCTTAAATAGATAGAAGAGTTGATAAGGGAGTTGGAAGTCAACAAGATTTTGGAAAGGCATTTGAAGAAAGAAAACAAGATTTACAAACAAAACAAAAAATCTCTCATTAAAGAAAATGAAAAACTGAAGAAGAAAATTAATAAGCTTGAAACAAAGAGCATTTTGATTTCTAGACAAGCTTATAGATGGCTCAATGACAAGAACACATGCAAATACAAGTATGAGAGACAGAAGGTGATGGCCACTATCTACAAAGAAGGGACATGTGAAGGTGTTAATTGTCTTCTATAGGTAGCACAACAAGAGGCTTCAGGATTAGGGATAGCAGGTACATCAACACTCAAAAGATCAAAGAGAAGAAAGAAAGCATGAGGACATGCTTGGAGATCAACAAGGGGGAGATGTTGATCCTCAATTTTGATCAATTTTTCTTATTAAAAATCCACTTAACTTTCGTCATATTCAAATTTGTATCATCCATATATGCCTTAATTTGACATTATTATGCATATTTAGGTAAATAAATTATGTTTTTCATTTTTTAGAAATTTTTGTAAAATTTTGGTTTTAAGAGCATTTTTGGACAGAACTGGAAATTCCCGTAATAGCTCCGTTAAAGTGATATATGCAAGACACCTGGGCTCGATATGGATACATATTTGGAAAACTTAGGAACCAAGGATGGATGAACAACTATAGGCTCAGTCAAAATGAGAAAATACAAACCTGATCAAAGCTGGTCAAACATGACCTGTCACCGAAAAATCCCTATTAAAAAGGGGTAGTTTTAGGATGTTTTGGAAACTTTCCAGATTTCTTGTAACTAATGGATGGCTTCGACATGATTAAGTGGGGTAACATTAATCATCATTTTTTTAGACTTTTTAGCATATTTGGTTATCAATTTGCCTATTTAAGAGAGGCATTCATAGTTAGAAGTATGTAGACAAACTTATTATTTTTGAGATAATTGATGACAAAACTTTTTCTTCATGATTTATTTGTGTTTTCTGGAGTGAATGGGTTGCTATAGCTGAGTATTTTAGTAGTGTACCGACAAGGTGGGAGGGCCCCCATCCAAGCTAAGTACACTTTGTTGTATCATGTTTATATTTGTGCATATGCTAGTTTGATTTTCCATGTTCATAATATTCATTTTCTGTAAATAATTGTAGATATCCTTACTATGAATTTATTTTATGAAATGTGTTAAGTGAATATTGCTTCTTTTAGTGATTATCTTGAATGTGGAAGGACAACCAGGTCTCCTTGATGAGCCTCTTCTCCGTGAGCTAAAACTAAGACTGAACAAGATTCACTTCTTTCAAGTTTTCTTAGATTACGTTTTTATGATTTCATTACATTATTTCTTGTCTACTTATATATTGGAAATGTTATTATAGAATTTTTGAGGGAGGAAAACCAAGTCTCTTTGAGAGACCTCTTCGTTTGTTTTCTAAAATAGCCTAATTTCATTGACCAATAATGTATGCTTTTATGGAATAGACTAAGATAGTTTTTGTTTCAGTTGTGAGAAGCAATTTACAATATGTATTTCCATTCTTAGAATGATTTATATTTTTAATATGAACTTATGTTTTCATAACTACTTCCTACATTAGTTTTTATCCAAAAATCCATAAATTGTGGTTTGCTTCTAAGATTACCAACCTAGATTAATCGTAAAATACATGTCTTAATTTACGTAATAAATTGAGCTGACAACCTCCATCAAAGGAACTTGAAGGCCCTCTGCTTATTATATAAACAACAATATCTACAACATCTTCCCAAAATTGTAAAGCCAATCCTACATGCAATCTCATGCACCTTACATGCTCCATGATTTTCTTGTTCATCATTTTTGACACACCATTTTCTTTTGGTGTTCTGGGAACTATCTTCTCTCTGCAAATTCCATGATTTGAATAGTACTTATCAATCTCTTTGCTGAAATATTGACCTCCATTGTTTAATATGAGACACTTTAACCTTTTTCCTGCCTCATTTTCAACCAAATATTTCCATTTCTTGAAAGTATCAAATACATCAGATTTATTTCGAATACAATAAATCCATTTTTTTCTAGTTGCATCATTAATAAAAGTAACCTAATAAAGAGAGCCATAGAGAGATGATACCTGAGTAGGTCCCATACATCTGTATGCATAAACTATAATTTTTCACTAATCTTTTCTTTCCCAACTCTAAGGAATCTGACAATCTTTTGTTTTCCATAAACACAATTCTCACAAAAATCCAAATCAACATGCTTCAAATTTGGCAACAAATTTCTTGAGTGAAGAATATTCATCCCTTTCTCACTCATGTGCCCAAACCTATGATGCCACAATGCTGTATCTGTTCCTACAGAGGTTAAGGCATTAACATAATTAGAAATATCATTGCACAAATGGAATGTACCAACCTTTTCTCATTTTTCTATTGCTAGGGCTCCTTTAACAACCTTCCATGTTTTATCTGTGAAAGTAGTTACAAAACCTTCACCTCCTAACTGCCCTATTGAAATTAGATTTTCTTCAGATCTAGAACATGCCTTACCTCCTTCAATAGCCATTGGTTTACATTCTGCTATTTTATGAAAACTTTACCCATTCCAATGATTTTACAGGGTTTATCATCACCCAAACGAACCTGTCCAAAATCTCCTTGAGCATAATCATGAAAATGTTTCCTATCAGGTGTGGCATGGAATGAGGCCCATGAATCTACCACCCAGGCATCAATAATATTTTATAATCAAATAATCAAATCATCTTGCAACACATTGCTTGTCACATTTACTTCATGATTGTTTTCGTGTTGTGTGTCTCCTTCGTTTCCCTTCCAAGACTTATAATGTTCCTTTAGGTGTCCTTTCTTTTGCATTTGCATCACACCATCCCTAATCTGGACTTGGATCTGGCTTTCCTTGGCTTACTACGATATCTTGGGCTCTTTCCTCTTTCCATTTTTATTGCCATATTCTCTAAAGTCAAAAAATTACCTGTTGTCTCAATGGAGTTTTTCCGTCGCATTTCCTCACTAAGAATTGCATTCACAACATCATCAAACTTTAAAGTACTAGATCCAAAGACATAGTTACTAATTGCAATAACCAAACCATTCCAACTTTTTGGCAATCAACACAGAAATAATAGAGCCCTAACTTCATCATCAAAATTTATCCCTACAGAACTTAACTAACTGGTAACCGTATTAAATTCATTTAAATGATGAGCAACAGATCCACCTTCTGACATATTCATATTAAACAAATGTTTCATAAGAAATATCTTATTTGAGGCCAAGGATTTTTCATATAGGTTGGCCAATGCTGACATTAAACCCTCCGTTGTCATTTCCTTTGAAATATTAAAGGCTACCGATGCGCCTAGGCATATATGTATTGTTCCAAGTTCCTTTTTGTCGAGAATGTCCCATTTTGTGTCTTTCATACTCGTCGAATTCTTTTTCTTTCCGCTCAATGGTAGGTATATATCTCTTTGATACATATAATATTCCATCTTCATATTCCACAGTTGGTAGTTTTGGCTGTTAATTTTTTCAACCCTAAACCTACCATCTTTCTCCATTTCTCCCACTCAAAACAAGAACCCTTCTCTCCTGCAAGTTTATCAGCCAAATAGACCTTCGACTCTGATACCATTTGTTAGAAAATTATATATTGCAGAGTAATGGAACACAAAAAATATTGCAGAAACACAAAAAAAGAAAATGCATAAAATAAGAGAGACACAGATATACGCAATTAACCCAATTTGGGTTACGTCCATGGAGAAATAGCTAGTCCTTCCTTTTATATTATCCAACAAAATGAAGAGATACAACCTATAGCTGATTTGCTATAATTTCCTCATCGCTCTCACACAATATCCTCTCCCTTTCTCAGAATACACATATATTCTGTCGCAATACAATTCCCTCATATATAGCGAGGGGTTTCCTTCTAGGGAAAAAACACTAAGTTAAACATAAATTATATTGGCATATCATCCACCTAATGAACGACTCAAATTGACTACGAAATTACAATATTTTACAAGGAAATTTTACATCTATTTTTAGCTTCGGGTGCTCATAAAAATCATTATCACCACCCTTAAACATCCCTATCAGAGAACAAATGGGTGGCATTGCTACCCCATTAATAACTGGGGTCCAATGCACCGATACCTCTGAATGAATAAGATAATCAGGCTCCACACCTAACACCAGAATAATCCATCTACAATAAAAACATATGCATGAAAACATTTTGGTTCAGTTATTATTATTATAAGTGAAAGTTCCATCCATACATATGCCATTGACAGTCACTGGCCCCAATAGTGGAACATTACAGTCAAGAACACCTTCTCCTCCAAAGAAGTATACTCACTCTACATAGTGGAGAAGCCAAGGCTCATCACAATACTCCCAAGCCTTCTCTAACACTAAGCCTAGTAAAAATCTTCACTCCCAAAAGCCTGTTTTATGAGTTTTTAGGTTCTATTTATAACAAAGTGTGGGGTGACCCTCGAAATTCGCCTTTGTGACTCTTTGGCTACCCTCATGACTCTTCAAATTCTTTACAAATAAGTCATTACGTTATAGAGTGACTGTTCACATTCCACTAATGACACTTGGAATTTCACTTACAACATATTTACAAATAATATAAATTTTCCACATGTACCCATGTGAGACAAAATAGGCTAGAGAAAACCTAACAAGGCAAAACACCATGACTCCGAAGTTAGGGGAGAGACCAACTTGACAACCTCCACTTGATGCTTCCCGATCACGTACTGATGCCAAGATTGGTACTACGTTACGATGTCCCCAAACTGCTCGATGGTTCCTTTCTAATAACGAACTCTTGCCTCCATATCTTTTGAGTATATAGTCTTGGAACCTATGTCCAACTCATCTTAAAGCATATGCAACATAGTGTTGACCATGACAACACCACCAATGTATTTTTGCAAGTTATGTGCATTAAACTCTAAGTCATCCATGGTGGCCTCTCGCCTTAGCTGCTCCATGTACTCATCGAGATCTAGTCAGAACTGGTTCTTGTGTTTAGCTTTAGTGAGGGAATTGATTATGGGATCCTGTGCATTCTCACCATGACATCCAAGCTCTTGTAAAACTGTGCATATGAAGCTTGTACACTATTGACAAATGAGGCGAGCTACTCATAGTTCTAGATCAACATACAAACCTTTGCTTTCTCTAGCTCTTACTGTGGCTTCATTATCTTTGACAAGTGAAGTGAGGCCCCTTTGTACCACATTTTCCACTCTTGCACAGGGGTGATGGCAGCATGTATGTTCCTAAGACTTTGAACAAAATCCTTGCTCCATTAATGCAAGCCATGCAAACAGACAACTGCTTTTTTCACGGTGAGAAATTCATCATAGATTTTCTGCGTGGTGGTCTCAAGTGTTGATACTAGAGCATCACTTTCCTCATCTATGCCATTGCGGAAACTACACTCCTCTCTCGACATTGTTCTTCCTCTTTCTTGGATAATTGTAAGTTCTTTGTCAGTTGTTGATTCTCAACTAATAAGTACTTGAAATTGGAGCCTATTTCTATGACATAGGCCAAGGTGGCTTCGGCAAGGGTGGTTGGATGCTTCCTAGTGTCTGGAAGTATCACACTTTCCTTCATGAATGTAGGTTATGCGTGATCATATGGAAAGTGCTTCCTTTGTGCCTGTACAATCTTCTTCTGTGATTATTCAAATGATATATTGTACACATCCATGACCGAATCATCATCAAGGAGGACAACATCTCCTTGTTCGCTCAAGACTGGTTCTGACACTGGAGGTGGCAAAGATTGAGAGGTGGCCTCGGGTGCTCTCAGCATGAGGTCAATGTCTTCATTCCATGGCTCCTGCTCTAACTCCATGTCTGTCTTCTCAATCAATTACTCAACCTGCTGAGCCATTTACCAATCCTACATTTGTTCATTATCTACCTCAACTGTTAGATGTTCTGACTCCTCAACCTGTATGGACGTTGTTTGCTCTGTCATTGCACCCTGCCTTTATTCTTCCTCCTACTTCTTCTTTTCTTATCTTTCTATTATTCTCAAATCTTGTTCCTCCAAATTCTTCTCTGTCTCTTGAAACTTTAGTTCTAATACCTACAAGCTCTACTTTTTCTCTTCCTCCACTCTATTGTAGGTGTCCTCTGCTTCTTTTTTCTTCTACTGCCAAAGCTGCCTGCATGAAGATTCAATGCACTTTTACTCTATAGCTTTGTTCTCCCTGTACTATGTCAGCAAATTCCTCTTTCTGTGATCTTGTACTAGATTGCAACCTTCAACTATTGCTTCTGTACTTCCTCCAATGTTAGTTCCAACTCCTTTTCTATGGAGAGTTGATTGTCTGCATATATTGGCAAGTTAACTGGAACTTGCTCAACTACTTCCCAATACTGCTTCTAGTAGTCTCTCTTGAAGAAGCCATGTTTCGTTCCATGGTACAATGACTATTGGAGATAAGTGCTTCATGAATATGGTACCCATGGGACAGAAAGGGAACTCATGGCTAACAAACATTAGATCTTACAAATCTAACTTCATAGCATGATCAAGGAAAAATCGAGGCATTTGATGGGAGGGATTGCGTGATTTTGGCTGACAGGGGTGATTGATTGACTATGGAGACTACACACTGCATATTCCTAGCAATCAGTGTGGAAGCTTGATGACTAGAACTACACAATGCGCAGCTCAGTCTAGGCCAAGGCCTGGGAGAGACTGCACATTGCATAGTCTTAGTGACCAAGCTAGGAGATTGGATCCTGGAACTGCTCAATGTGCAGTTGGAGCCTAGCCAAGACAACCTCTGTTTAATTCCAGAAGCCAAGGTAGATGCCTTGAGAAAATTGCGTAGTGCATGCAAGTGAATGTGAGATTGGAGCAAGGGGAGCCCAGATCTGCCCAAGCGGAGTGTGCAAACAAGCAGATCTGAATGATGGTGTAATTCTTAGTGTAAATCTGATTGAGTGATGATTCATGCATTTGAAATAAGTGGAGGAATCAATCAAACTAATGGAAAATGAAGCATGTGAAAAGAGTTGCTGCAACGATGAATGTTAGTGAAAAAATGGAAAAACACATACGATACTTGGGAAAGGCAATATAAAACTTGAAACAACACTTCTACAAGCTAAAACAATTTAAAACACCAACATTAATTCAAATAAACAAGTGAAAAAAAACTCTCACAAGCTAAATAACAAAAAGTGACAGAAAAAATGACAAAAGATGAGAAAACAAAACTCACCCAGAATTTCAGGAGAAGCCGTCGTGCATTGTCCGTAGATATTGTGCAGTTCCGGGGATGACCGAGATACTCTATGGCTCATGCATCAGGCAGTTGCTAAAGGAAATATTCTTCACAATTTCTGGGCAGAGTGGCCCTAGCTGCCTCTTATGCTTTGCACAGCTTCCGAGTTGAAGTCTGTCTGTCAGCTGGTTCTGTGAAATTTTGGAGATGAGGCCTCACTGCTAGCTTATGACTACGTAGTTCCCGAGAGAAAGGGTGGTTTCCCTCAAGGATTGTGTAGTTCACTAAGGAAATCTTAGAATTGGATTGAAACCAAGCCAAGAGATCGATTTGTGGGTTAGATAGTAAACCAAGTAAGAAAATGCAAGCCAAAATGAAAAAGATAAAGCTCAATCAAAGCACAAGTACCTGGGTCAGTGTGAGATAAGTTGTTGTGATTTAGGAGGGAGAATCCAAAAGGAATCATAAGAAAAATTTTGGAGGGTGGTTGTAGCCACTACAACACTAGGCTAAGCCACCTCACCCTCATTAATAGAATCAAGCTTTACCGCAATCCTCACCAGATCACTAGGCCATAAACAAGCATGGATGCCACTGGATTTATCCACCTACCCCGTGAGGAATTTTCCTGTCTGCTAGTCTCTAGGGTTTACCACAATACAGAGTTCGATCTAGGGATCACTAGGACATAATCGAGACACTAAACCCAATGCGTTACTGTATATCCTGCCATTCACCGACAAGGATTCATAGTCTTGGTCAAGGGCAACCACCTCTAGGCTTTTCCCGTATATCTCTCCATTCACTAGTCGAGGATTCCTATGCCCACCGAGGCACACAATACCTCGCTTTACTAAAACCCATAGTCCGGTTTAGGGGTCACTAGGCTAGTGGCGTTACCATAATCCACAGTCTAGTTCAGGGATCTCTAGGCCATGTGTTCTTTCATTCAGAGATCCATCTCACTCAGCTTTGAATCCATCCAATAATCTAATTCAACCAAAACATGAGAAACCCATCACACCACGGCTATTTGGAAATGGCAAGTTAAGGTTGAAGAACACTACCACACTTGGAAAACCCCATGCCCATGACACAAAAGAATCAATAACACACATGTGTAACCATGCATGCCAAATCTAGCAAGAAAATCACACATGAAAATCAATACCTGCAAGTAAACCCAATGTAGTTGCTTGATCCTGCTCTGTCTTACTTGATATTTTTCTTTCTCTTTGCCTTTTGTGCCTTTCTTGATCCAATGCTGAAGTGATCCAAGAAAAATCTAAGTGTCCAAGAGTGTGAGAGAGAAGGAATAGAGAAAGAGAGAGCTCCCAAAATGAACTGACAAAAGTTTAAGAACTGATCCTTATAAGCCTTTTTATTAATGAGGCCTCTATTTTCTTCATTTTCCATTATTTTCCTTCATTTTCCTCCTCACATGAAACCTGTGACCTTTCACCTTCCTTTTCTCCTATTTTGCATTATTTTCATAGATAAATTGCCAAAATGTCATTTTTCCTTTCCAAAGCCTTTGTCATTGCCTTTGCAAATTTCCTTAGCCATAATAACCAAAATGAAAACCAACTAGGATGTTTTTCCCACCATTCATCTTGGAATATGTGCCCCATGACCTTGGTCTTATATTTTTTTACATGGATTTTTAACCAGGGCTGTTACAGAACCCTCCTGCAGTAGCAGGGGCAACTGTTGCAGCAATTTCAACAACCTTTGCAGCATCAAATGCAATTTGTCCAACAACCAAACCAACCCTTGTATCCGCAATGTCACCCATTGCAACAGAAAGGTTAGCCTTTGCAGCAACAAACCCAACCTAGATATCAACAAGGTCAAACCTTGTAGACACAAGGCCAGCCCCTGCAACAGCAGGGCCAACACCTTTATTACCAGTGTCAGTAGTTGCAGCAACCTTACAATCCATATGATACACACAATGTTTAACCACCTTATGGTTATTGACGACCTATGGTAGGTCAATATCAACCCTACCCTGGGAAGAATCCACCTTATGGTCAAGGTATCCTTCAATTGGTGCAAAATCAAGCCCCTTATGGTCAAAATCCTCCACTTTTGAGGTAGAATCCTTACCAATAAGGTTGGAACTCACAGACTGGGCCATATCAAAGGCCTTATATGCCTTTTAACCCAAAATTTCCATTTTTAGTGATGTTGGAACTGCTCAATGTCTCTAGGCTTACTAATTATCTGATACTTCATTCGCCTTACTAGCCTCTAGTTCCCACTAAAATTCCAAGCGATTTCCCCAAATTTGAAGGGAAAGCTGAAGAGGACCCTCAGGCCCATGTGATGACATATCACATATCAATGAACCTTGATAGTTGTTGCTGAAAAGTGGTACAACAAGTTTCCCTAAGGTACTTATGCAGACTTCAACTCTTTGGCCATGGCCTTCCTCACCCACTTCCAGTTACCAGTTCGTTATGAAACTGGTACCAACTTGCTCACATCTCTGAAACATGACACCACAACCCATATCTCTGATCACATCCATGAATGGAGATGTCGGTGTCACCTCATCACATTTGAAATTCCTTATGATTTGTTAACCGAATGGTTCACCTAGTCATTCGTAAACAAAATCACTGCAAATATAGCAATTGGAGATTGTGTTATCGAGGATCAATCTATTACCTAGCCCAATATTTGGATTTGGTTTATTCCCAATCTGGCACGCTATATGAAATTTTTCCTGATGCTCCAAGGCTATCTTCGGATCCAGCATCTTCGAAGTCTCCAGATGTGCCACGTATTGATGGTACCATTGGATCAATATCCCAAATTTCCACTAAATCTTCTTTGAAGAAAACATCTGTTTCGAATACTAGTTCTAATCCTCATTCAAAAACCCCATCAAATCCTGTTAAAACATCTGAGGTTAATGCCATCTAGCTACCATAGTAGACAAAGCCTCGAAAGGTAAAAAAAAGGGTACAAGTAAAGGAAAATATGATACCCCGAAACATGATCCTCCTAAGCCATTTGCTGATGATGCCTCCAAACGTAAGCCGAAATATCATTCCCTCATTTGTGAGGAATATCATTACACCAAGGATTGTCCCCAACATGCATAAGTTAGTCGTTTATTGAAAGGGACCATGGTTGTACTGAAAGAGCCATTTCCATCTTAGCAGATGTTGGGTAGCGGAAGCCCTGCGTAACGGTCATGGGGCCCGAAGACCACAATTTTGGGAAAAGATTCCGCAAGAAGCACGATTTGTAATAGGTTGAAGTCAAAGGGTAGTCCGCCCAAAAATAATGTAAAGAAATGTAAGATGAGTCGGCCTGCCCATGGATCATGGTCCATGGAAAGGTATAAATAGAGCAAGGCTCTATGGGTAGAGGAAGCTAAGTTTGGTTGTATGTTTTTGGATCTGAATTGTAATGGGTTTTTGAGGGAAGCACTCTAAAAGCGTCTGTAAGTCTGAGTTGGGGGTTTGGGTAGTGGATAGAGGCTCTGCAGATGTGTGTGCAGAGGCCTAGAAGAGTCCATAGTTATGTGCACAGACCCCTGCAACTGAGTGTGCAGGGCGGATTTGGTTGTATTAGTGATTAGCGGAAATAAAGATAAGTTTCTTCTGCAAATTCTGTTTTACAATCTGAGTTATCATGAATTTGACTGTATGAATGGTTGATATAACTATTTAATCTATGCACATATGCTTATGTTATAGATATATGTGAATATAAGTTTAATCTAAGAGCACGAACTGGTTAAATCTGTTAGATGTTTACTTAAAGACCCTTCTAAGTAGATTTGAGGTACAATACTTCATCAAATAGATTAGGACTGTAAACAACGCGATTATAGAAAGTTAAAGTCATTCTGGATCTGGATCTGCGTAAATATAGAGCAGTGCGAGGTTGCAGAGCAGTGCACGATACCTCCAGACCACATCCAGACATCCCAAGGGTGCGGAAACATGGTTGCAACACTCTCCTCTACTACCTCGGGTGAGACCTCAGTCCGCGCTCCGCGGATTGTTGCTGAAAGGGCCGGTAGTTGCGGGATTTTCTTGGCTAAATAATTCTTCCGAACCTGGGTTGGACCCATATAAGCCAACAAATGATTCCGTTGCTGGGATCAAGATCTACCTAAGGGGTGTCTAATGTGAACCACGAGGACTCTATAGAGAAAAGAATTGAAGGATCGAAGGGACCAAGAACAGTAGTAGTTCAAGGGTAACAATGACGAGCATGATCCAGCTACCAGTATTCAAAGGAGTAGGAGGCGAAGACCCAGAACAATTCTAGTTTGTGTTAACATCAGTATGGAACACACAGCGAATTGCAGATGATAATATCAAAAAGGCTACCTTAGTCAGCGCACTGCAGGATTGAGCGCTGACATGGTACATAAAGTACTCAAGCGATCACCTAACGACAGGGATAACATAAATCCAGACTGAGCTAAAGAAAGAGTTTAGCCGATCAAAGTCAGAAACATAGTCAATCATAGGGTTCAAGGAGACCGCAATGATGCCTGGTGAAACACCGTGGGATCTAGACCAAAGACTGAAAAGTACTATTCGCGAGGCTAACATGACATTGACAGATGTGCAGCACTGCACTTGGTTTATGGAATCCTTAACACCACATCCAAGGATAGATTTGTCACAACAGAAGATCTCAACCCAGGCTGAAGCATTAGAGATAGTGATGAGGTTGCATGAAACTCCATTACAAGACTAAGGGTTGGGAGTTCAGCAAATCCAAGCGCAGATCCAAAATTTGTGTTTGGAAATGAAGAAGTTAAAACAAGAATAGGCATCACGACCAGAAGTCTAAGAGGAAGTATGGTGTATAAAATGCAAGAGTCATGGACACGATAATGATCACTGCCCGGTCTCAGTAAACTATGTGGCAATGGGGGGACCAATACCATTGCAACCAGAGGCGTCGACAGGGCTGAACCCGACAATCCCACTATGGTGTGCAGTCTATAAGGTGGGAGGAAAGCACAACATTGATAATTGTCATCTATTTCCAAAATACAACCAGACCCCCCAGCAGCTATTTTGCAACTTTTGCAAATCGGTGGGCCACGAGGAAAGGTATTATCGTAGCTACCAATTATTAATGGACCAGTCACCTGCTTATAGAATGCAGATTGAGGTGCGAGGTCAGGATCCAACCGTGGCGATCACGCACGGTGGGTTCCAGGGCCGTGGGCGAGGACGAGGCAGAATGAGGCTAGGAAGGGGTCGAGGGCAGCTAATCTGCTTCAATTGCGAAGGTCCAGGGCATTACGTGCAGGATTTTACCAACCCCACCAGAATTTCATGTAGTTATTATGAGAAATTCGATCATGAGCTGATAGATTGTCCTATGCTGATAACACAAATCTGTGAAAAAAGGGCAGCGCAACAACAACAACCCAGAACGTGAAAATGATGAGGTCTAAACCCCGTGAGGAAGATCCCAAAGTCAAGATGGTACTAAGAAGTGGCACGACCATAGGAGCAGATAGAAGGAGCTTAAGGAAGGAAGATGCAGGGGTTGGTAAGGAGACATATCTGGAAGCTTGGGAGAGCTTCACGGAAGCCTTTACCCCAAGTAGTAGGGATCAGCCTGAGCCGATCAGGGATCCCTCGGTGATAACTGCCTTTTTAGAGACATGTATAACATTGCTTCGTGACAACAGGGTAGTTAAAGGCTTACAGGAACTAATCAATAGATGCACAAGATGGAGTGAGCCTCGTGTAGTTCGAAAGTTGGGAAGACATGCGTCATGGAACGGGAGGGAAATGTGATTAACAATGCAGATCGATGAGTATGAAATGGATCAGGTCATTCTGGATCTAGGCTCAGATGCCAACATACTGCCTAAATAGACTTGGGAGTGCATGGGTAAGCCTACACTACAATGGTCCCCTATCCAACTGTGGATGGAAAATCAGCAGAAGGTGCTACCCATGGGAAGGCTGCAAGGAGTTACGGTAGACCTTGACGGCACAAGTACTCGGATGGAATTTGAATTTATTGAGCTCATGGATGAAAGTACACCCTATCCTACATTGTTAGGAATAGACTGGGCCAAGGACATGAACGGGGTTATTAATTTAAAGAAGTGGACAATGGTATTTGAAACAAAGTCACTCCGCATAGTCATTCCACTAGATCTGGTTGAAGGACCGCGCTACATTGAACCTGTGCGTGACAGAGAAAGTGACGATGACATAGATTGTAACTATCGAATGTCTGCACAAAGGCGAGAGTGGGTCAAGACAACGGAGGATAGAATAATATCACGAGACTATGGAGAATCCTACACTTCCAAGTCAGATGAGGAAGATGAGCGGTGGCGCAACAGGATGAACGAAGTGACCACGCTACATTGCAACATGGTGACTAAATCTCTGTACTGTGTGAGGGCCTAGGATCGCGAAATGTCGATGTATTATGGACTGACAATAATAGATGAATTCCTAACCAAATTTGAAATCGCAGTACCAGAGCACCAACGGTTTGATGCAATGAGGTGGGCGTTGTGCATGATTCCTATGCGATGGTGGGGAACACATGAAGGAACTTTCGAAGATTGGCATGCTTGTAGGCATATGATGAAGATCAGATTTGGGAAGCCAAAATTACGCCTAATGGAGAAATATGATGGACGTGATGACCCGCGCATGCACCTTACCAGATGGATCAAAGCCTACGGAGAAGAACCTTAGCTAGAATGGGTGCACTTATTTGATCACACCCTGGATGTCATTCCCAGAAACTGGTATACTGAAGCAGAGCTTCGACATGACACAGGCGAGTGGGATATCTTGTGTGAAGGGTTTTTGTCGACATTCCTCTTTGAAGATCAATGGATGGATCCCGTGGACGATGCGTTACAGCTGGTAAAGGCTGCCATTTTCAAGACGCCGCTAGAACCAAAAGAAACTGCACAGCCCAACTGGTCACGATAATTGCTATAATGTCTAGGTAGGAGATGATGAGGATGATGCATGAAACATCAATATTCCAGAATCAAAGGGGAGCCGTGAGGTGTATGGACCCAAAATCGAAAATCCGGATATCACGACGCCGTTGAAAATGAGACAAGTCAATATCAGAACATAAGACGAGTCAAAGTATGCAATGCTGGGGGACTATTGGGACGACACCACCATGGAGAAGGTCATCGAATTTCTTTTCAAATATCAAGATTTATTCCCAACAAAAATCACAGAGCTAAAATGGATCCTAGGAGACCTAGGAATGATGAAGATAACGTTGAAGCCAGATGCGAAACTAGTTAAGCAGCAACCCTACCAATTGAACCCAAAATATAAAGCAAAGGTCAGCGAAGAACTAGACAAGATGTTGGCAGCAAGAATCATTGAACCAGTCGAGGAGTCCGACTGGGTAATTCCGATGGCTGTGCAGGAGAAGAAACAGAAGGGTGAGATTCGTATCTGTGTGGATCTCAGGAAGCTCAATGATGCTTGTGTTAATGATCCATTTCCAACTTCGTTTAGAGATGAGGTATTGGAAAATGTGGGGGGGGGGGGGGGGGGGGGGGAGGAAGCATACTCCTTCACAGATGGGCTTTTAGGATACCACCAGATCAAGATCGTGTCAAAGGATAGGAGTAAAACAACGTTCGCCACTGAATGGGGTTGCTTCCAGTACACGGTGATGCCCTTTGGACTGAAGAATGCGCTAGTGATATTTTCACAAATAGTGGTAGCGGCATTCAAAGAATTTATACACAAGTTCTTAGAGGTCTATCTTGATGATTGGACCATGTTTGGACTGGTTAAGAATCACGTAGAAAGCTTACGGTTGATGCTAGATACTTGCTGCTGACACCAAATTGCGATAAACTTAAAGAAGTGTACTTTCCTTGTCCCATTCGTGAACCTGCTGGGCCATGTGGTCTGTAAGCAAGGCCTGATGGTGGATCTGGAAAAGATCGCCGACATACTCAATCTACAAGCACCGTGAAGTGTCAAACAACTACACGCCACACTAGGACACACAAGCTACTACCGTAAGTTCATCAAAAGCTGCGGCCAGGTCACAGCTCCGATGGAACAATTACTGAAGAAGGATGATACTTATTGCTGGAACGAGGAATGCAACAAAAGTCTGGAGACGCACAAGGAAAAGATAGCATCAACCCCTATATTGTTCTTTCTGAAATGGAACGTCGAGTTTCATGTGCATGTCGACTCGTCGTGTATCGCGCTAGGGGTGGTACTTACTCAACTAGGAGCGGAGGGAATTGACCACCCGATTGTGTTCACAAGTCATCCGTTGTCAAAAGCTGAGAAGAATTACTCAAATACCGAGCACAAGGGATTAGCGATGGTATACGCGCTTCAAAAATTCTTCCACTATCTGCTTGGAGGCCACTTTAAGATGTATACCGATCACTCGGCATTAAAATACCTAGTAAACAAGACTGTGCTGGGGGGCACATTTGTAGATGGTTATTGTTATTCCAGGAGTATGACCTTGAGGTCGTTGTAAAGTCGGGACGTCTAAACACAGGACCAGATCACCTGTCCTGAATTCAGACAGGCGAAGAACCCACAAATCTAGAGGACAGACTGCCGGATGCACAGCTATATGCGGTGCACATAGTGGATGGTCACTTTGAGGATATAATCCATTTCTTAACTACAGGAATCGCGCCGCAGGGATATTCTGTTTTGTGGAAGAAGGAATTGGTGATACGCGCAACAGACTTCACCATGATTACAAGACACCTCTACAAAATGGGCAACGATGAAATATTACGTAGGTATGTCCTGGAGTTTGAGCAAGGATAGATCCTGGCCGAAGCACATGGGGGGTTTGCTGGCGACATTACACAGGTCGTGCCACATCCCAGAAGATTCTTCACGTAGGATTATGGTGGCCCACTTTGCATCAGGATTCGAAAGCATACTGTTGAGCCAGTGACGTATGCCAACGGATGGGAAAACCATCGCGGAGAGATGAAATTCTGCTCCAGCCACAGATGACGCTACAACCATTAAAGAAGTGGGAAATCGACTTCATAGGACCTATCGAGCCGTGGGGGAAGACGGGTGCACACTATACCATCACCGCGACAGAATATTTGACCCGATGGGCAGAGGCACAACCAGTCAAGGATTGGACGGCTGCAACAGCTACAAAATTTTTGTTCGAAAACATACTAACAAGGTTTGGATGTCCCAAAATTCTCATGAGCGATCGGGGCATGCATTTCCTGAATGAAACAATCAGCGCACTCACTGAGGAATTCCAGATATATCACCAAGTATGCCATACCACCCGCAAGCGAATGGGACCATTGAGGCATTCAACAAAATCTTGGAGACCGCGTTGATCAAGGTTTGTAATGTGCAACAAAATGACTAGGACTTGCGCATCCCTGCTGTGCTATGGGTATACCAAACCACGTGCAAGAAGTTGACAGGCCAGACACCTTTTTGGTTAGTCTATGGCAAGGAGGCCGTTATGCCTATGGAATATATTGTGCTTAGTCTGTGGATTGTGGAAATCACAGGTATGGTAGACCGCAGGGCTTTAGAGGAAAGGCTCGTGTAGCTAGTGGAACTACAGGAGGAACAGTTTTTGGCTGGATTCCATCAGCAAGTACAGAAGCAATGCGAGAAAGCATGGCATGATCACTATATCAAGCTGTGCACCTTCAAGGAAAATGATCTAGTATTGCTATACGACAGTAACTTCAAGAAATTCCCTGGCAAACTCTGAATGCATTGGTTAGGACCCTATGTTGTCAAAGAAGTTACCGATGGGTGCACGGTTTAGCTTGCCAAACTCAATGGAGACCCCTTCCTGGGCCGAGTGAACGGTAGTCGCCTGAAGCTCTACACAGGCGGGCAGGCCGCCTGACTAACTGTTCGAGGGATAGTCTCACCGCTCTAGCCAGTTGAAAGAGAGTGCACTATGGTATAGCAGTCGGGGGGAAAGAGGCGCGAGTACCAGGCTATGCTTCAATTTGGCTCATCAACAAGATCATGGTTGTGCGATAAAAAATGCACCGATGCATTGCTAAGAAGAAAGTTGACCGTTCCTGTCACTATTCATGACAAGATGTCTGCATTATGGCAGAAGGGAGCGGGCGACGAGCAATTAAGAGAGGGAGTACAAGTTAGATATGGAACAAGTTGCCACATATTTTACACGAGGACACTAGAACAAGCAGGAACTAATGAATTTGAAATTCGAATCGCTTATAAATCACTAAGGGGCATCCACCGGGCGACCTACACTTCTGGTAAATACATGCTAGTTATCGATATGGAGCTATTCATTATCTCTGCATAAGGAGTAAGCCCGAGGGTGGTGATATGGCCGATGGAGAAGCAAGACTCTCTAACGAGCATGGTGTTGACAGTTGTGGGCATTCCGCAGAAGACAACATCAACAGTAGGGAATGTATTGGAAAAAGGGAGACACGAAGCAGAAGTGGTCTGGATGCCATCGACCCACCCAAGGGAAGGTCAACGAACCACAACAGAAAGGCGAAAGGATGGATGAATGGAGACCACAGTAGAAACGAAGTTAATAAGTCTTTTCTGAAGGACCTTGAGGATTGGGATCTCGCAGATCGCAACACAGGTCTTGCAAAATTGCAACACAAGCTATAGCAGACAGTGTGAAGAGTAGATATGAAGGTCGAAAATGGCTGCGGTGGTAAAAGGATGTCCCAGATGTGGCTCCCCCACTAGAACTAAAATCCTAGGAAGGGGTGTTCTGTGTTAACCAAGCAGCAACAACGGAGCAAGAGCCGGACAAAGCGTTGTAGGAGACAACGAAGAAGCAGTAGGATGATGAGCTTCACTCAGATGAAGGTGAACTGCGAAGCAACGACAACGCATCCCTCTACACCAACAAGTGACTCGGGATTAGTCACGATGATTGTGTTGGGGGATTGTTGGGTAGCGGAAGCCCCATATAATGGCCATGGGGTCCGAAGACCGTAATTTTGGGAAAAGATTACGTGAGAAGCATGGAGCGCAATTGGTAATAGGTTGAAGTCAAAGGGTAGTCCACCCAAAAATAATGCAAATAAATGTAAGATGAGTCAGCCCGCCCATGGATCACAGTCCATGGAAAGGTATAAATAGAGTGAGGCTCTATGGGTAGAGGAAGATAAGTTTGGTTGTATGTTTTTGGATCTAAATTGTAATTGGTTTTTGAGGGAAGCACTCTGAAAGCATCTGTAAGTCGAAGTCGGGGGTTTGGGTAGTGGATAGAGGCTCTAGAGCTGCGTGCATAGAGGCCTAGAAGAGTTTGCAGCTGTGTGCATGAACCCTTGCAGCTGAGTGTGCATGGTAGATCTGGATGTATTGTTTATAAGTGGAAGTAAAGATAAGTTTCTTATGAAAATTCTGTGTTACAATCTGAGTTATCACGAATTTGACTGTATGAATGGTTGATATAACTATTTAATCTATGCGCATATGCTTATGTTATAGATATATGTGAATATAAGTTTATTCTAAGTGCATGAACTGGTTAAATCTGTTAAATGTTTGCTTAAATACCATTCTAAGTAGATCTAAGGTACAATACTTCAACAAATAGATTAGTTCTGTAAACAACGTGATTATAGAAAGTTAAAATCATTCTGGGTCCATATCTGTGCAAATATAGAGTAGCGCAAGGCTGTGGAGCGGCACGCGATACCTCTAGACCACATCCAGACATCCCAAGGGTGTAGCAACCTGGTTCCAACACCCTCCCCTACTACCTCAGGTGAGACCTCAGTCCGCGCTTTGCTGACTGTTGCCGAAAGGGCTGGTAGCTACGGGATTTTCTTGGCTAAATAATTCTTCCAAACCTGGGTCAGGCCCATATAAGCCAACAGCAGACTCAGTTGATAAACCAACTACAATCCTTTGCCTCATCTAGTTCTCAGGTTTACATGATGATGGGTTTACTACCTATCTCTGTTGCCACCTAATCGAAATATTATCAAACTCCTCAGAAGAAAATGGTGGAAAAGGAAGCCACTGATACACCTTCTACTTTTTCTCCACCTAGTTCTGGTCCTCTCCATATCGAGAGACCTAATAATGAATCTGTCGTCCAACCACCTCCCAAAGGTGTGCTTCGGACGTCATCCTATTATTTGAACGCTATAGTTTCTCAACATTACAATATTTTTGAATATTTAGCTCAAGCACCTTCGACGATGTCTACCTTAGAAGTTCTCAAAAATTATGCAATGCAGCGGAAATATTGTCTGCTATATGAAGCATTGATCCTGCTGATTTGAACTTGATTAGTTTCAATCTAGAAAACCATGTTCCTTGTCTTCCTCACCAAATTGAATTTTTGATTCAAGTCATTATAAAAGGAAAGACAATTCATCAGACTGTCATCGATGAAGGTGCTTCCACCTGCATCATGTCTGTTTCATGTTGGAAAGCCATCGAATCTCCACCTCTCAACTAGACCTCGAACACCTTAGAAACCTTTGATGACAGAGGCTCCTGTCCTTATGGTATTCTCAAAAGTGTTCCCATCACTTTGTAAGGGAATACTGTCGAGTTATAAGTAGAATTTGTAGATTCCAATCTACATTACAACCTTCTACTTGGGAAAAGTTGGACCCATGCCATGTTTTGTGTGGTTTCCTCTTTGTTCAAGGTGCTCCATGTTCCTCACGAAGGAAAAATTGTCACCATCGATCAATTTTCCTTTTTCTCTTCCTATGCTTCAAATGGAAATGTCCCATATGTGGGAAATACCGATATTCCATATGAGAGTGTGGGGGCAAGTCTTTTCAAAGATTCTTCTTTAATGGGAACTTTTTCTCTCCCACCTCTGCATGTCGCATTGATTAACATGATCTCTATCTCTAATGATCCATGGATACTCTGGATTAGGTTGATTTGTTTGGTGATGCTATGCTGCTAAGTCCTTTTGAACAAGGCTATCAAGTAGTTGTCTTGGATTCAACGACTACTTCAGAAAGTCATACCGTTCTCAATAGGCAGCTTGATACGTATTGAAAATCTCCTTGGCTTGGTTCTTGGGATTCTCTAGATCCCTTAAACAAGATATTCCCCACCGATGAGATTATTGTTGAGGTTATGTCTCTTGACGAAACCCCTTGGAATTATGGCCATCATTGTTCCTCGTTTCTTCCAAGTCTAAGTGATATTCCTTCGTGTCTTGAAGCTTTTGTTTCTCATGACTCAACACATCCACTTCAAAAACATCTTTTGGTGCACGAAGTTTTGTCCAAGGGTAATATGGGAAATATTACTGCAACCTTACGTTTTGACATTTCGGTCCAACCTGAATTTGTCAAAATATTTCAACTAGGGGCATCTTTTCCTCATCATGAGGTTAAGATTTTCTCGCCTCCTCTCATGATCTTTTCTCACTGAGTCTTTACCATTTTCCCATTATCGCAGTGGGGCATTCGTCCTATGATTCGTAACCCTCACCCACCCGAGGGGCATGGGGGCATAGCCATTTATGTGTGTTATTCCATTTTTGGGCCGAGTCAATGCTTACATGTCATACCATTGGTGAAAATTCGGTTTCATTCTCTGTTGATCGATTACCCGAGTATGCAAATGGGATTCATTTGAAATTTTTATGTGTGATCATCTGTGTAAATATACTTTTGTACATTAGTGTGTGAATTCATTGGTGTGCATTTTTTATTTTTTGGTTTGATTATTTGCTTTGTAGACATGTTTCCTCTATTTAGCTTGTGTTCCACTTAGTTCACAAATGTCATCAAACCATTATTTTGGTTTTGCTAATGGTGCTTGTCGTAGCACACGAAACTTATCCTCCGCACCTTGGGCACTTTTTACCCCCGGTGGCAAGTTAATCAATTTGCAAGGTATTTGCCGGGGATGAACAACTAATAATATTGTCGAGTACAGTGTAGTTATTGAATTTTTATCATAAGCAGTTGCTGTCGGCATTAGAAATTTAGTTGTTAAGTTAGATTCACAACTCATTGTGTTACAATTGAATAGTCATTACTCAGTAAGAAATCCACAAATTTTTCATATGTATCTACGTGTTCAATTACTAGAATGAATTTTGATTATATCACATGTCAACGCATTCCACGAAATTTGAATACATTAACAGATGCATTAGAAAATTATGTTCAAGATATATGTTTGCGTAACTTATAAAACCAATCACATCATCATGATACATGAACACATAAGTAGGAATCCCTCAGGTATCACTTCAATATTTCGTTCCATTTCTACCATAGGGTTTGCTCCTTCCTTGTATGGAGAATCTTCTATATGACATGCTACTCGTCATGTTATTGGTGACATGCCAAGAGGCCTTTCCACTCCTACATATGTATAGTTATCACAAGTAAACTCTCAGATACACTTTAAACAAAAAAAAAATCATAAAACTTGAAAAATTGCAAAGCACAAGTTTTTCCTACATCAGTCCATTATTACCTAGTGGTAGAGGAAGATCTGGATCTCCTTTGAAGTCCGTGCCTACATAGGCATAGTCATCCACAACGATCAGTTGTTGGCGTAGCCAACCAAAGAATGAAGGAGGGAAATGCATCCGCTGGCCTCCTCCTCCTCTAGGCATGATCTCACTCCATCTGAGCAACCTTGGATCATGTGGAGTTGGATCCTCCGCCTCTACCCACTGGTATCGAAATAGGGGCACACACTCCAAAAAGAAAGTGACCAAAATCGAACAAAAACTAAACTGCTTCAAGTTTCCCAACTTGCCTGTGGTTAAATTTCTCTTCATGTTGGCCAGTAGTCCCTCGCATTAGTTGAACACTGTTGGAGCAAGAAAATCCATTGTGTACTGGAATTGTGATTTCGAGATCTTGTTCAAATCATGCACCCCAACTATACAGGCCATGGTGTGTAGAATTTTCCTCAAGGGAAGCTTGTCGATGGTTTTTATCTTCACCTTTGCACTCACAACTATCTCTACGCCCGAGAAATGCCTTCTTATGAAGGTGTTGGTGTTGTCACCGTAGGCACGGGCTCCAAAGAGTTGGACTCTTTCCCCTCTTCTGGATAATCCAGTAATGAAGTAGATATCAGCTACTTCCAACTCTAGTTCTTGATCTCCAATGATAAAGACCTGTTGATCAACATCCCATAGACTGATAAGATAGTGTAGCAACTCAATTTGAGCTCTGAGTCTTGGGGTTTGGAAGAATTTCAGTAATCCGCAGTACCTCAAAGCATTGACACATTCAATGCTTTGGGAAACTTGGTGGTATTCTACTTCATGGCCTCTTTCCTTCCATTCGATGACCATGTTGTCGAAATATCCTACAAACAACCCATATACATTGATTAGATGCCTTTCCATGAATCGAAATCATCCAAAATCCGATCAAGAGAGAAGGTTTCTCTTTCCATTTTCCGCTCTGCGTCTATCATGATTGTCTTAATTGTTTTTGTGCTAGCAGCGTGAGAGCCTTTTTGGCTCAGGGGCGATCACTATAGATCTGATAAGCAGATTCACGCTGGTCACGCCATATTTTAAAAATTGAAATCCTCCCCTCAACCATCTAAAAATCCTATGAAATGATATGAAATTAGAATGAAAAGCAAGAGAAAAGGAAGAGATCTTACCTGCAGCCGATGGTTTGTGAAATGGTGCCCTTGATCTCCCACATTGCTTACCTGAAGAATCAAGGAAAATAGGGAAAAACAAATTCTCCAATTTACTCCAAGTGAAATAGTAAAAATGTTTTTACTTTTGGTCTATTTATAAGTTTTTAAACACTTTTTTTCCAATATTTTTTTATTTTTTTTGATATCAATGATGTGTGGTTGTCTTTGTGTAGTTATAGGCCCTTTTTAATCGTTACAGTGATCAATTTTGACTAATTCAATGACTTTTTGTTTTATCTCTTTTTCAGACTCGTTAAAAATAAAAGAAAAAGGAACCCACCGTGGAGTCATCTTTAAGTTCTTTTATGACTCTCGAAATATGAAAAGATCACCGAGTACTTGCCTTTTCAAACTCGTTAAATTAAATGATTTGACAATGTCTTAGTATACGTTTACCCCTTTTTCGGGCCAGGATTGACTATTTATTAAAAATGTACACCTTGGTTGACATGGTCAAGAGGTTCTCTCGAATATTGTTTTCTACCTTTTCGGGTTCGAGAGTCAAGTGACAAAAAGGGACATGATGAAGTTTTTTTTTTGTCTCTTTTTCAAACTATATAAATATGAAAAAGACACTGAGTTATTCTTCCACCAGACTCATAAAAATTAAACGATGAAAGACTCATCACCATGAAGAGACCAAGTTTCTCCTTCCTAGGACTCGTAAAACTTACTAGGATGGATTCATCCGAAGAATGAAATTATATGACAAGCATATGCTATCCCCTTCGAGCTTGTGATAAAAAATAAATGGGTACTCGGTAGAAATAGCTGGGAAAATGGAAGTGAAACATCTCTTGTATAGGAAACATGTCGCTCTTGAACATGACACTCATTTGTTTCTCATGTCAGGTTCAGGATATCCTCACTCAGTCACTTGTCTTTCCATGTTTGGGTGATCCATTTTTCCTCTCATCCGACTATTCCATTTCTTCATCATGACCCTTAGTCCTATGCTGATTCAAATTCTACCACACTCTAGAGTCATGTCATCGATGTTCAAGAGAAGTCCTATTTGTATTATACTACCTATACATTGTCCGAACTTTTGCTACAATCTTGGATCATACTCATTTATTCCACTTTATTCCCTGTTTCATGTCGATGATAAGGGAATCATCATATTCCTCCTTCGACAGGTCACTTCATGTCGACTTCAACTCCTTATCCAGGAAGATGACTTAGAAACTTCCTTTCAGTACTTTAGAGCTTGCATGCCTTAATGGCAAGTTGTTTGCATTTGATGATAGTTTTTCATCACTGGCCTTCGATCAAATGATTCCATCAGTGTTGGACTTCAACTCCATTTTCACATTCACGGATTGTACTCTTGTGCCTTGAGATCCATTGCCATTACTGGTGGTTTCTCTCATGCCTGTTAACGATCCACATCATTGGTTGGTAATCAGGTGGTTTTCTAGCATGTTTGACTTCGATTCATTCATTTGTATGTTAGAATTTGTACTATGTTTGGGTTGAGATGGAGGGAAAGACCCTTATTTTTGTCTGATATAACTCAAGATGCATGGAGTTATGTATTATTCATGATTGTACACATGTTTCTTCTATACAGATGGCTGCGAACATACCGTGGGAATTTATATTTATGATGATGGTGATCCTTCTATATCGAATGGTTATGTCCATACCTTGGATCTTAGATTTACAGACGATCATTTTCATTCAAATGGTTGTTCCCATGCCGTGGACCATTTCACATGGTCCTTTATATCTAGATGGTTGTGTCCATACCATGGATTCATGTATTGATATAAGATATGTATATGTATATGCATCCTTGATTTGCAGGTTTCTTGATAGTGTTTGTTCTCATCCTTGCAAAATCTAGTAAAGCATCTCAACCATCACTCCCTGTTCAACCTTCATGCTTTAGGGGGCATCTGTTACACAATATTTTTTCACGCCTCCTGCACTTCCCTATTTCATACCCCTGAGTGCCCGAAACTTGGAAATTATTCAGTATACCCATCTTGATATGTAGTTCAGATCCTCCCTGAAGACTTAATGAATACATGCCTTGAGCCTTCCCTGAAGAAGTAAGCTCTAAAACCCTAATTCCAGGACTCGTGTGACTGTGACATTGGAAACTAGTGCTGATGGCAGGTTGCACTATACTAGCCTCACGTTGGCAACACACTTATTTGGATATTCACTATGATCCCTAAAAGGCAAGTTTTCCCAAAGAGGACAAGAAACTTCGTGATCTAGAGGCTTCCAAAATGACAAGCTAGAGGTTGCTTGGTGTGGATGTGGTCAAATTATCCCAATATTACCCTTTGACCTTATCCTTATGGGCTACCTCCTTATGATAAGGGCTTCCTTTATATTTGGAGAGATCCCAACACCCTCTCCCTGAATATATATTCATCCTCTCCCATTCCCAAATGGTTGGTCTCTGATTATTTGCACCCTTATGCTAAGATAGTACCTACATGCTACTCATTTGGCTTGGAGAAGAAGTGCTTGGACTTAGAAATTCACTCAAGGAGAGATTATTGACATCAAGGCTTGGTTGTATGCTTCCTCCTTTATTTCATTAATATATACAACTGTTGGTTCATTTTCCATAAATGTTTGTGTTAATGCGTTATTTATCTTAATGCTCCTTGAGCTATTAAGTGGGTTACTTTTGATTATGCTTGTTGCACTTGTATTCTTTGTTGTTTCTTTGATCTCTTGTGTACGTATTCAAACACTATGAGTAATAGATTTGAGCCTGAGGAGTGAGTGATCGAGATCTTTAACAAAGGAGTGTGTTATAGAATCAAAACGAGGCAGGTCACCTTCCTCTTCCTTCATTTCGATTGTAATTTAGGAAAGTGTCTTGTAGATTGTCACATAGGTTGCTAGTCCCACTCATTGGGAATATACGCACCTCAAAAACCATCATACCAGTCATAACATGCTCATGGAAATGAATGGACACTATTGGGCACTAGTGTCCCACAATGGCCCTACTCCTGAAGTGATTTACCAGCATATTGTCACCTATTCGAATTCCTTTTATTACTGCTGCTAATCCTTGCAATTAGTTTCAACCACCCAATTAGGCATTTCCATGCTTCTTGTACTAAGAACATAACTTCCATTAGATTTAAAATCAATTGAAATAAAATCACATCATACCTCATTGGTAGCCCATCAATAATGTATACTTGCAATTTTTTCACTTCATGTCACAACAAGTCAAACTAGCATCTTCGATCAAATCATTATGTATAAACATATCACATCTGGTTAGCTCGAAACATAACCATCATAGATCTAAATCATGAATCACATGTAATCATCATAAACCAGAATCATATATCACATGTAACCATCATAAATTAGAATCATAGATCACATGCGTAATAAAACTAGAATACAATATTGATACTTATCCTTTAATCAATCCTTTTCTTCTACCTTTATACTTTGTCATTTTCGTATGCACACTGGATTGGTTACCACACCCAATGTACAACACCACACAATACATGTACCTACATCCAGTGCCTTTTATTTTTTTCAATCACGTACACATACACAACACCACACAATACATGTACCTACACCTAGTGTACAACACATCATAATACATGTACTACATAGAATACAACACAATGAATACACATGTCATGATACCACAAATACACAATACACATACATAGCCTGCAATACAACATGTACGACATGCACACAATACCATATGTACAACATATACACATTACAACCTGTACACAGCACCACCTGCACAACGTCTTCAAATAATTACATGTACATGGAACCACCATCACAACGTATGCAAAACATCACATGTACATGGAACCAACTGCACAATGTGTACACAATGCCACATGTATACCGCACCACCTATACAACATGTACACAATACTAAATGTACACAATACCACATGCACTACATGTACAGGACACCACATGTACACAATGCCACATGCACGACATGTACACAAAACCACCTACATAGAGTACTACATGTATAATATGTACACAAAACCACATGCACACAGCACCACATGCACACAACACCACATGTACAATCATTCACACAACACTATATGTACATAACACCACATGTACAACATGCACATAACACCATATGTACATAGCACTGAATATACAACATGTATATAGCACCATATGTACACAACACCACATATCGAAGATGTGCACAACACCATATGCATACAATACCGCATACCCATCATACACACTATACAATATGAACAAAACACCACATATCTAACATGTACATAACACCATCTATACCCAACACTGCATATGAAATATGAACACAACACCATAGGTGCAATCATTGAATATAAAATATGCACAACATATACATAATAATAGCACTGCAAATCCAAAACCAAACTATCTCTACCAAGAAACCTTTCTTCCAGTGTCTCTCTGCCATCCATGCTTATCCTAGCATGCTGCGAATCACGTTTTCATTTCGCTGATGTATCTCTCAGCATTACCTGTCCATAATGTAAACATAAGCATAATATAAACACATAATATCAACTCATATCCACATGATACTGACCTTGTATATTTTTCAAGGCTACTCTTCCCACTTGATTCCCCATAAGACTAGGAACCTCTTTCATGCCCTTTACTTGCATAAGCAATCATTACTACACAAAATGATCCCTGACAACCCTGTCAGGTAGTGACATAGATACATACATATATACATATAAACATTAGTATAAAAAAATCATGATCCATGATGACCTTTCCTGACATGACATACATACATACATACATGTATACATATATAGATATCATTATAATCATGATCACAACATAATTACTAGATACCATAAGTTCAAGGTTAAGAGAACTCCCTTTATCTATTCACAACATGCACAACATTGAGAACAACGATTCCCAACTTAGCCAAGGAATTTGACGCCTCAAATCCATTACTTTACCTTTATTGATTATTTTTCTCATGTTTGTATTGCCACTGTCCATTTACCAAAATGGACCTAACCAATCCAACCAACTGTCATATTCTTGCCTTAAACTACCCTTATACATGCACCAAGATTTATCCGAGCCTTACATCACCTATTGGGTTTCATTCAGCACTTCCCGAGCTACATTAACTTTCCTATTTCCCAACAAATTCCCAAGACTCTCAAAAGATAAAAGGCAAGACTAAGAAGCAAACAAGAAAAAACTGTGAAAACCAATAACAATACAACATCACAAACAAGGTGTCAAGGCCTTGCACCAGACACAATCAAAAACCATAAACCAAGCTCAAACAAACAAAAAAATATTGAAGGCACAAAACTCCCAACAAACACCACGACTCAACCCAACGGTTCCCAATGCTTCCAAGGGAAAGCTCAACCTGAGACTTCTCCAAAATTTCATGGCAATCTCTTTTCCATGAAATTCCCTGTATCATATGATTATAAACACATAATTGTTAGTGTATAAACAAATCTAACAATATATCAGTTATCTTACCTTGTTATGCCAAGCACACTAACCTGTAACTAAACACATATATACTATCTCTCAAGGCACTCCAATTACCTTTACGGACCTAGCTATAACTAGAAACTAGCTAATATACCTATCAAATACTTGTTCATGAATACATCTTATATCCGCATAATGCCAGACAAAATCTAGGTTTGAAGACTTCCTATATTCATAGCATTCATTTGTTTGGAATTGCGGTTTCCAGTCATAACCAAAGGAATCATTATCCAATTCCCTTTTTTTACCTTTTTACCTTGTTGCAATCAAGTCTTACTATGTACTGTCACATCACCATTTGTTATTTATATAAACAATTAAACTATTACCTTGTCATGCTAATACCAAGCATGTTGCTCTGCAACTATTCACACATGTTAGTCACATGTTCCACAAATCAAGGAATCCTATCTATGAATTTGAAATCAACCTTTACCAAGTCTAACAACCATTTCATACTCAACAATCAACTCGAATTCATCAATCATAATGCATAATGATACATATATCACCTACTTACACTCAAGTACATATCAGTTGTATCAACACATATGTATTAGTACAATCATCTTAAAACATGATCATTTCTTCAAGCAATATTATAGACATATACTCATATCATGTAATTAATCAAAAATTCAAACAAAAGATAGACGACATAATATACACCAAACACTCAAACATCAAATAGACAACATAATCAAAGATTCAAACACCAAGTAGACGACATAAGCAAACTCATACCTTAATGGATCTCAGTAGAGGCTACCTTGTCTGCACAATCAATCTAGTTAGCACAATATAACTTCAAAACACATCAATTGAAGCATAAATAAGGTCATGATATTCATGACAGCTAACATGTTCACATAATAAGATCATAAGCAATTTTCATTCATGCATAACAATCACATATGCATAGTTAGTCTAGATTAGTACAAACAAAATATCACAAATATGTCGACTCATACTTGAATGTCATAACCATAATCATCTGCATAGGTCAATATAAATTAGCACAAAAGATAACAACATCATGACCTTAGATGCAATGACCACAACTGTCATGCATATGACCACAATGCATATGACAACAAGTTATTATTCTTCATGACTATCCAACACGTGCATACGACTACACTAATCAACTAGCATTTATCATACATGTAACCACAATAATGGAATGAAAAGCATATAAGTAACCCTATTGGTTATAAAAACCATTAACCACACACCTTCATGCCAAATATACAAACCTATATGATGATATGCTCTCACCCTAAATTCTAATATTGCAACTTCACTTTGATGATCTCCATCTCCCCGTTCATTGCAATCAACACATTAACATCATAACATACGAAAAACATCATGATGTCACAAGACCACAACAATTACTATCACAATGCATCTCTTACCTAATATACATGCATAACTATAATCATGAAAATGCATCCATAAAAACATATAGACACTAAAATGCATAACAAATGCATACAATTGACATGCATTCATGAACAACGCATCCCAACAACAATATCATCAACTTCCACATGGGAACACAATTGCAATAATGACCACCACCATACATACACAACAAGCACACAATCCACAAACATAAAGAACACATATGCAATCAACATGTATGCATGAAAATCACATTCTGCTCATCTAGTCCAAGTGTTGAACTGTGCTCTGATACCACTTTGTAACACTCTTCTCCCACATCTACCCAAGTAACCGACCAACTAGGGTAAACATGTGACAAGAGACTACTATGATCTAATTCAACCTCCTAGGTTAGCTTAAGGAAGTGGAACTGACAAAACAAAACCAAATGGACCATCCACACATCCTACATAACCTCTAAGAGCTGCCCCACCTTTCCAAGTGACTAACCCCTGAGGAAACTCAACAGTTCTAGGACCTAGAGCCCCAGTTGCTTCCTTGCAAAGCCCTCTAAGTGACTGAGGGTCCTAGTCGCTCCCATAAGTGTGCATGATTGTGACTATATCCTTTTTCTTCTAGTTTTATGCCAACTATTGATAGATTTAAGGCTAAATTCTAGGGCTAGGACCTAGTCACTGCCCAAAAATTCATAGAATTTACAGAAATGAAAAGAAACATAAAGGCATTGATGCCAATGAAAATTCTTGAACAATGACTTGACTGGACCCCTACTAGCCATGACAGACATTTTGTCAAACATGTCACAAAATTGCATTCTACCGATCATAATAATAGATCTGATCATAGGGGTCTTATACTTGTATGAGAATCACTAAGAAGCATCGATGTCTGATCACATTAGTTGCATTATCATCTATTAGGTTATATATTCATTTTTCATTCATTTATCAACCAAAACATGATGAGATCCATATATTTTGATTGTCATAAAACATATTCATAACCAACATATAAAAAACATAAAGAATGAGGATACAACAACCATACATGCTACATATAACCCAATACTTTTACATAGAAAATACCAAAGAAAGGAACTCTTATTAATGAATGCAAAAGCCAACCCAGTATGAGACTACCACGTTCCACCCGACCATATATAGGATGAGTCAAATCTCTCTTTATTCAATCACCTTCGTGCCATATTCCAAGCATTATTGTGGGCCTCAAACCAAAAGAACCAACCAGGGCTTCCCGAGGCTAAACCATCTCACCCTCATCAATAGAATCAGGTTTTAAGGCAATCCTCACCAGATTTGACTAGGTCATAAACAAGCATGTATACCACTAGATTTCTCCACCTACCCCGTGAGGAGTTTTCCAGGTTTTACCATAATCCACATTCTGATCCAGGGATCGCTAAGCCATAATCAATACATCACCCTCTAGGCTTTACCCTATATCTCTCCATTCACCGGCAAGGATTCCTAGGCCTGATCAAGGGAAACCAACTCTAGGCTTTACCATATATCTCGTCATTCACTAGTCGAGGATTCCTAGGGCCACCAACACACAATACCTAACTTTAACAAAACCCACAATCTAGTTCAGAGGTCACTAGGCTAGTGGTTTTACCATAATCCATGGTCTAATTTAGGGATTAGTAGGTGATGTGTTCTTTCATTCAGAGATCCACCTCACTCAGCTTCAAATCCATCCGACAATCTAGATCAACCAAAACATGAGAACCCCATCACACCATGGCTATCTGGAAATGGTAAGGCAAGGATGAAGAACATTGACACACTTGGAAAAACCCATGTCTATGACAACAAGAAAACCAAGAACACACATGCATAACTATGCATGACAAATCTAGCAAGGAAATCACACATGTAAATTGATACCTACAAGTAAACATGTTGTAGCTGCTTGATCCTGCTATGTCATGCTTGATATTTTTCTTCCTCTTTGCCTTATTTTCCTTTCTTGATCCAACGCTGAATTGCTCCAAGAAAAATCTAAGTGTCAAAAAGTGTGAGAGAGAGAACAGAGAGAGCTCCAAAATCAAACTGAAAAAAATCTATGAACTGATTCTTAGAAGCCTTTTTATCAATGAGGCCTCTATTTTCTTCATTTTCCATTATTTTCTTTCATTTTTCTCCTCACATGTAACTTGTGACCTTTCACCTTCCTTTTCTCCTATTTTTCATTATTTTCATAAATAAATTTTCAAAAATGTCATAATGCCTTTCTAAAGCCTTTATCATTGCCTTTGCCAATTTCCTTAGCCATAATAACCGAAATGAACACCCACTAGGATATTTTTCCCTCATTTAACTTGGAATATGTATCCTATGATCTTGATCTTATATATTTTTACATAAATTTTTAGCCAAAATTATTACAAGATCATGGAAATCTCATAACATACTATTTATAACTCCCTCCTACCTCCCAAGATCCTTCTTCACCACCACTCCTTATACCTCCCTTTCTTATCCCTTATGCCTCCCTTCTCCACTACTCAATGACTCACGTGAGCCAAAGGCCACCAATCCACCTTATTCATTTTTAATTTTTTTTTTTAATAATTAATCTAATAATCTGATTTTTAATTTTTAAATAATTTGTAATTTAATAAAATATATTTTAGATTAATTAATTTATAACTAGAATTTGTAAATGTTAATTTAATTTGTAGATAAATAATTGTAATTAATAATTAGTTAATTTTAATTATTTTATTAATAAAAAATATTATTTAATTACGGTTTTTAATTAAAAATACCAAATTTTTGGCCGAGGCATGCGTTTTTCAAAATTATGGTAGTTTTGATAATTTGATTTTGGAAAGGCATACCTTGAATTCTACTTGGCCAAATGAGGCTCATAATGGCTCGTTAGCAAGCTAGAATCGAGGAGCACAATCTAGAAGCATTAACGCAATGAAATCTATACATTTAATATACATAAAATTCAGTAGAAGACGAGGCTACGAAATTGTAACAAAAATTTAATTTGAAAATTTGTTTTGAACAATTCCATCTATCCAAATTTTTGTTATTGCAAAATTGGTTTTATGATAACTCCTTCCAGCCATAGAATCTATGACAGTGATTAATGAGAGCACAATTTTCCTTTAATTTATTCATTTAATTTGATTTTGAGTAGAGAGTTGGCTTTTCTAAGATTTTGTAATTCTAATTTTAGTGTACAATTTTTATTTATTTTTATTGGTTTTTGGTAGGAGAGCAGTTGGGGAGATGAGATAGAATATTTGGAGCAATTCTATTGCACCAACAAAGAAGAAAATGGAGAATTTGCAGCTCTAATTTAGGATCTAAAAACTACTCCCAACAACTCTCCATTTTGGGAGATTTCTTGTAAATTATTAATATCACTCTTGAGAATGTTGATGAGGTTCCTCTCCTCTACAACTGAGGAACTCTTAACACTTTTGTAATAGGATTTTTTGAATTGTAGATAGGGGGAAAGCTCAAATCTAGGTTAATTGTGTTTGTTTTTGTTTTTTGTTTTTTTAATCTAGGCTTTGTATTGGAGGCAAAGCTTGCACTATTATAACTCTTTATTTTAGTGGTAGAGTTTATGATTTGTGAAATTTTGTTGGAGATCAGTTCAAAGAATAGAGAAAGAGACCAAGTTTCAATAATTTGTATTTTGAATAGTTTTATTTTAATGCAAATTTTATTTATTAATAGCAAATCTGTGTCAAGTCTCTCATATTGTGCATTCTTATTTGATGTGAGGATGAATATATTTTGAATTAGCTATCTAATTCATTAGTCTCATAGATCTGTTGTTAATTTTCTCTTTTCTCTAGTATTTTAATCAGATTATGAGTAATTATTTACTCATAAATTTGCCACCTAGAATTGATATAATAACTACTGAAATTATGAAAATGTTTTTATAGTTTTAATATTGAACCATTCATTTTTATTAAGAGCTTTAAAGTGAACATGTTTTGGTAATTATAATATTAGATAGTATAACTATTTCATTAGCCATATATTCATCATAAACGAGGCATGTTAAAGTCCCCAATTATTTAGTTATTCTGCTCTCGATTGGAATAGATCTATATATTCTTAATCAAGATAGATTTAGAATTTATTTTTATCACATGCATCTTAGAATAGCTCTGCATTTATATTTAAGTATGAATTCTAGAAGCCCCTTTATGCAGGGGAAGACTTTAGGTGTGGCTTAGCTGAGCCCTCAAGTCACCTTAAGGATGTTCTTGCTTGCATGTGCACAACATGAGAGAAGATATCATTTCTCCATTTCTATTGGTAAGTTATAGACAAACCATAAGCCAACATGGAGAGAGAGGGGATAACTTGACCCAATTGAAATTGTGGGAGCCATTATACAAATAGATAAGAGTCTAAGTTGGGACTCTGATTGGGTGGCCTTCCATGATGTTGATGAGGTCATTTTTGGCCATCAATAGGTTCTTATTGCACCACATGATAAAATGGGGAGGGGGGGTAGGAGTTTGGTGTTGGAGAAGTATTTTTCATGTTTTTATAATTTTTTTGAATAAGAATGTTAATGCAATGAAATATGCCTAATTTTTATTTTTGCATAAAGTAAAATAAATGAATCAACTAGGGAAGAAAATAATCCATACTTTCACACCTCCCCGACAACGAAACCAAAAAGTGACGAGCCCTAGTATTGCAACAAGAATGTTGCAACCCCAAGTATACCAACTTAAATTATCAACCTAGGGTTTATACAAACTTAAGAGGTGTAGATACTATATGTGCAACATGAAATGTCTCCTTATTTCTTTGATATGATGCAATGGAGTGAATATCATGAATTGAAGAAATGGAAATGCTTGAAATGCAAACCTTAATTTATAAAATACAAGAAAAAAAAACTTATTCTAAATGCATAAAGTAAAGAGCATGAACCAACTCTAAAGACTAACTAACTACAATTGCAGGAAGGTAAAATATTGTACTAATGGAAAACATGAAATATGCTAGCCTACATGCAGATGCGAATCAAGATTCTACTTTTGGAATGTAAATCATTACTGTACTTGCAGGATATGAAATATTGCTTGAAAAAGGAAACTTGATCTAAAGCATATGACTGGAAAATATAAGAACATAACTTCAAAAAATAGGTCTAATCTACTTGCATTGAAGAGTTTCCCTTATTATCATTGGTTTCAATATAATTTAGCTTTGGTAACAGAGTCCTTACACATTACATAAGAGAACAATATTTATGATGCAAATGTGGAAATCTTCCTATCAATTTTAATTCTTGTTTTGTACTTGCAGTGAAGGAAGGATGGGTCTAAAGTGGTCCTTGGTCCTCCCCAACCATGGATTCAAATTCTAGAGGCCATTATTTAATCCCAAGATACAAAACAAGACTACTACAAGATTGTTATAGGATGTTACAAGACAATGCTACAGGATGCTACAAGACTGTTATTAGAATGTTATAGGATGCGACATGATTGCCCTGTTTTTCTATAGGATTACATCCGTGAGAATTATGACGGTGGAAAAGGTAATATAAAGGCGGGAAAGGGTAGTGGAAGGTAGGAGAAGGTTGAATGTTCCCTTTCCAATCTTAGTACCCATCATGGACCCATCTTGCACAAGGAACAATGCAGACATTGCTCTTCAACAAAACAAAAATGTACTCTCAATGAAAAATGTTTTGGAGGATTTTTTGAGGTAGAAATAAGGAGATGGTGGTAAAATAAGGAGTGTAAATATAATTTCTAATCTTGAAAACGCATAGTAGCACCTCAACACCACAAAAAGATTATGATTTTATACTTGTAAAGCTAAATACCTAGTCTGCTGGCTAGTCTGTCCTCTAAGTTATCTCACCAATGACCAAGAAAATTGAATGAAAATGAGATGGGGTAAATTTTGTTATTAATTTGAATTTTTTTAGGACTCAATCCAAGAGGAATCAAATCAAAATAGCCTCGTTAAAATTTTCTAAAAAATAACATAAAATTACTACTATCTTGCTACAAGAGACTCCCATAATTTTTAGATTTGTGAACTAGTAAACCAATCCAAGTAGCTCAATGATGAATATGAATTTTCAAAGTTGTTATAAGGATGAATAATTGTTGAAACTCTGTAAATAACATGCTAAAAAAATCACTTCAATCATTCAATAAATATGACCTACAACAAAATAAGCACAAATAGTAAATACATAAATAAGAGATGCAAATGAAAAAGACATTCAAAGAAAATAAATAAACAAGAGGGCTCTGAGGCTCTTGTGCTTGTCAATCCAAAGGATACTCAGAGTCCTATGAAGGAATCCAAGATTTAGAAGCTAAAAATGGCACCAAACTTCATTATTTGAATCAATCAAAGTACATCCTTACTAGAAATGAAAGTGGAGTTGCTAAATAACAAGTTTTTCTCCACAACAATACTAAGAAATACATGCCCCCAGAGGCAAATTCAAATTTTTACATATACAAATTTATGGGAAAGCATCCTCCTTGAAATAAGGTAAATTTCCCATCCAAAATCCCTCAAAAGTTGGATCTGGTTCCCAATAGGAGGAATCTTCATTTAATGACGGGTAACACATTCCTAGATTTTCTCAATCAATGGAGCTCCATAATTTTTTTAATAATTTCATAATATATTGTTCATTTATTATCCAATATTGGTCCATCCTATAGAATGGATCAATTCCCTATATTATCTCATTAAAAATTTAGTCAATATTGTCTCGTTATTCTACAAAAATAAATAATATTAGGCACATAATATGTAATTATATATAAACCTTCTTAATAACATATTAAAGCTAAAGTACATTTTAAGTGTAGAAGGGGAGATTTAATATATCCTTTATGCACCTAATAAAGGTTATATGGGCCTTAATTTATGTCTAATTTGAAGCCCCATCAACTGGTTAAAAGAATACAATAATATGGTTTTCCAACCCGAAGAGACTATCAAAGCCTTTAATATTAAATTCACCAAAATTTATAATCAAATTCTAGATCCGATAAGACCTCATGGTATCCTTGCAATGACACATTATTATAACAAAGTACCACCTGATTGAGGAGAAATATGTAGATAATTCGGCATTAGCCTTACACACTTGTCTTAAATTTGAGGACCATAATCTAAGAACTGAACTCCCTCTAGGTGGATCAAATACAAATCTCAAAATGGCTACAATTTGCATCTAGTGCAAGATATGAATAATTGAATGATCTCATTTGAGAGGAAAGTTCCCCCCATGCCCATTAGTTTTGCACTTCCTCCTATTCGAAATACTGAGAGGGGGGTGAATCAATATTATTTTTACAATTGTTACTTTACTAGTTTAGATCACTTAGATAAAACACAAAATGAATAATAACAAGATAAATAATTTTATTAATAAGAAATTGGAGAGTGCTCCAATCCTCTTTACAATGAATCAAAAGCTCCAACTTGTACAACAATTTATTCTAGGGCTCCGATTCCATAACCAAATCAACTAAGAAAAATTGTAGGGTTCAAACCCTTAGATGAAAACACCAATCTTCAATCTTCCAAGCTCCAACTTGGTCTTTGCAAGACTCCAACTTCTAGGGCTCCAACCCTATCTTCTACAAGTAAGCATCAATGGTAGCTCCACATTATCCTATCGAACAAGCTCCAGATTATCCAGTAGAACCAGCAGTAGCAGTAGCTCCAAATTATCCAATCCAACCAACAGTAGTAGTTTATCCACATGATCCAATACTAGTAGCATCTTTCAACGTCTTTCTCTGGCTAGTTCCTCGGGTAAGTCACTAGTGTGAGAAGAAAGAGAATCTGAATCTGGCCCAATTTTCCTAGAAACATGGTACCTTTCTCCATCCTCCGGGGCTTCCATTATCTCCCATGGAGAGATTATCTCTGTTTTGTCCTTCTCTGTAAGTTTATGTTCTTCTGATTCCTCCTCTCCAGCTTCGTGATTTTCTGATTTTCCCTCTTTTGACGAATTCTCTGATTGCAGATCTGTGTCTACTCTAACATGGTTTCCACTAATAAGCCTTTCACCTGTAAATGTTTTAGTATGTCAGTTCTCGAATCAGCTAATGGTTGTTGCAGACTAGAAGTTTGAAAATTACTCATTAAAATATAATTTAATGATGGGAAAAAAGGCAAAAAAAAAAAATCGAACTCGAAAAGTTTACAATGGAGGCATGATTCAGGGGTTTCACATAAATAGGCATGCATTGCAAAATGAAAATGCATGTTAATGCGTATAGAGTTCACAAAAAGCGTTTTGAAAGAAGGAAAAACAAAATTGGAAAGGTAACTTTAATGCTTTAAGGTTTTGATACTGTATTAAACAAAGAGAAATGAATTTCAACAAGCAAAGAAAGAAAAAGACTCACCTTCAAATTCTTCAGAATCTTTGCTAATAAAATAAAGTACATTTTCTGGCTCTGATGGAGTTGGGAGTTTCTTGGCAAACTTATTGGCCTTGCAAACCAAAGCAGCAAATTCATGGTTGTTTGCCAGGACCAAGTCGTCTAGTATTGGTATCGCTGCGACAAAAGGAAATGGCCGCTTCAGATTCTCTTGGATGCTGGTTGTTCTTAAAAACCTCTTGGAAGATATGCAACCCATCCCTCAAATATCCACACCCTCTCTAACCTCAATTGTGGATAACTTCAACTGTATTGATTTCTCTGTGGCAGCAATCAGCAAACCTCCGGATCACAAGTCCATGGAGTGACCGAAAAAGAAATCAGAATGCAGGATCTCAATCAAAAATAAAAATTGATTTCTTCTGCAGAGATAAGTTTTGACACATAATCTTGGCAGATATAAACATGAAGGCAAATATATGAACCTGCTCTTTAGATATAAATATTTGATCAATTGTTATTTGTCACTGTTTGTACCTTTTGTGCAGTTCCATTATAAATGTCAATGGAAAATTTCGAGCATGAAGCTTACTGACCTAGACCATAAATTCTAGTAGTCTGAAGCGAAGAAACGAAAGAGTAGTTTTGGCTTCTTATCGAATTAATGATTCTAGTTTGTTTGCTAATATCTACTTTTTTTGCCGACAAGTGGGTGGCATGCAATAACTGCATGAATATCAAGCAGGCGTTTAAACGCATGGCCAGCATGCACCTTGAAAATCCAAATATTTTGTTTATTTTTTGATATGCTGACCATCTATCCCTCTCACTGAGGAATCTCCACCTTGCACCACAAAAATATTATTTTGAGACTGCTCCTTCAAGTAACATGTTGTCCTTTCATGTTTAAAATAGGCTTTTGAGGGTATTTCTTTTCCCCATCGAAATACGCACCCATCTCATTATGTTTAGAGGTTTTTTTTATGGCATCGAATACGTTTATGATGACACTAAACGACCAACAAAATTGAAGGTTTCTAGATACAGTGATCCACCTGAAATCAAAATTAACAATAATTAGGTTGAACTTCATGCTATACTATTTGAATAACCTCTTTATGCAAGTTTCTTTCTCAAACATAAAGAACTTTTCCAAAAATCCTTAAACTTTGCATTCATACCTTCTGAGGAGAGTATATAGTAGTTTCCAACATTTGTTTTCCTGTTGCAAAACACATTTTCTACATGGACTGCAGAGTTTACTGTGCTAGAGTAGATCAAATTAAAAAATTCTAATCTGTTGTTCAAAAAATATAATCTGCTGAAATTTTTTGTTTATCTGCTTTCATTTAATATTGCAATCAGAATATCATAACCTACTAAGGGCATCATGTTATAATATTCTTTATAGAATTGGAATCTATTAGTGTTTCTTAGGATCATAGCATCAGGTAGTAACAGTATTCGTACCAGAATTTAGCTATAAAAACTGATTTCAAATTAGGCCCATAACATACGAGTTTACATGTCAAAGGAAAAATGCTATTAAATGGTAGTGGATAAAAAAACTCAAATTAATCCTAGGATATGAACACTAACTTCTTTCAAAATGCTGAAATAGACAAAATATAGATTTGAGAACTCCAAGTTACATTTTATTCTCACTGCCTTGGCTTTTATGATATACCCGCCATACTTGGGCTATATTAGTTCACTTAGTAGCACTAGCTCCATAGCATTGATTTTTAACTATCATATGCCATGAGTCATAGTAGTTTCTTAACCTATTTTCGATGTGCTCTATTCTTTAAATCATTTAAAATTAAAGCAAGCTTTTCCATACAAAATTAGAATTATTATCAAATGTAAAGAAACAGGACTCTTTGATAGAAACCTATTCAGAAGTAGCAAACAGACAAAACATAATGAAGAGGGAGGCCTTACCATACAAATGATTCACTAGACTTTTTGTGCTCACATAATCTGATAAAATAAGTTTCTCATGCTCCCTTGGTCCCCAGTAATAACTTCTCAAAAAGACTAGATTTGGATGTCTTATGTTCCTAAATTTCTTTGCTTCCCTTTCAAATTCCTTTTTGTGTTTTGCCAAACCTTCCCTCAGCCACTTCATTGTCAACACATGTCCATTGTCTAGTGTAGCTTTATAAGAGGTTCCATGACTGCTTCTCCCCAAAACTTCAGCAGGTGCATGTGACAACTCCTCAGCTGTGAATGATAGCGTCTCATCCAGAAAGAAAAGATCCCCAGCTAACCGATTAGGTGATCTGATGTTCAAAATAACAGGGTGATCAGGAGCAAATGAATCTTCAGACTGCGGTGACGATGAGAAGAAAATTGTATCAGATTATTTTCATGGTTAGCCTTCAAGTCAGGCTGCTTTGAAAAGTAAGGATATATTTGAGAGCAAATTGATTTGGAGAAATATATAATAACTGAGATTAAATTGGTTTGGAGAAAGATATAATAACATAAGTGAAAAAAGATTTGCAATTCATATAATTATGTTGTATTCTATCAAATTATCCTCATGGTTAGGCTACAAATCTGACATGCTGCTCTGAATTTGTAATTCGTAATTCATATACTTATGTTGTAACAAAAACTTGTGATTCATATATAATTATTTTGTATTGTATCAATATGTTCTCATGGTTAGCTTTCCAGTCAGGTTGTTGTGGAAACTAAGGAATATCTCAGAGAGCAGATTGATTCGGAGAAGAGAGCAAATTGATTTGGAGAAAATATAATAACATATGTTGTAAAAAAAATCTTGCACTTCATATAATTATGCTATATTGTATCGAATTATTCTCATGGTTAGGCTTATGTGTTGTAAAATCAATTGCAATTCATTGATTTGACTCAAAAACTAAAAATTACAATCTACATAACAAATCTGACAATTTCAACCATTTACTTTGGAAATTAAAAAATAGAACACAAACCTGAAATAATCAGTTTTCCTGGCTGAGATGCCCACATTTATGCTTTCTTTCGCACTTTTTTCTTCTGAATTCAAGCAAGTATCTGACAATTTCAACCATTTACTTTGGAAATTAAAAATAGAACACAAACCTAAAATAATCAGTTTGCCTGGCTGAGATGCCCACATTTATGCTTTCTTTCACATTGTTTTCTTCTGAATTCAAGCAAGTTTCTTTGTGCCCTTTAAAGAAAATGCAATCGATGAGAAGACTTAGAAGATTAGCTACTAGTGTTGAAAATGCAACAAGATGATGGACCTTAGTGAAAAGAAGTCGCCTTCACTAAGTGGGCCCGCAGGCTATTTTTGGCGCAAAGTCTATTTTTAGACCTATGGATCATGGTCTATGAGTTGCAGGATGCTATTTATGGATGATTAGTCATGTTGGTGAAAATAGATGGACCTCTATGTTTAGACATATGGGCGGAGTCTATTTTTAAATTGCCAGTCTAAAAATAGAACGGTCGAATATTATTAGCTCTTAATAATATTTGGACTATAAACATTATCTTATCCTCTTGCAGCACTTTAGTTCGAGCTACGGATGTGGCACATGCAACTGCCAGAAGGAAATACACTTTTCCTATGGGTTAGTTGAGCTATTGCATGATGGACTTCAGTTAGAACTCAAGTGATTGAGTTTGGTGGAGTTGATTGAGGAGTTGATGGAGTTGTGTTCAGTTTGACTTAGTTGAACTAGTTGTATTTAGTCTAACTGCCAAATACACTAGTGATGAGTGATGTGAATTAATTATTAATTAATTCACTAATTATTAACTCATAAATCAACTAAATAATACATCAGTTAACTCAGTGCATGGACAGTTCAGTGGAGACAAGTGTTAGAGGTGGGTGAAAGGGTGAGACTACTATCAGTTGTGACTATAGTTGTGCATGAAATTTGCACAATAATTGACTGAGATTGACAATGAGGATTGCACAGTACAAGCCAATGGAATTCGAACTTGGATCTAATCTATTCTCAACTTGGATTGTTCAGTAGAGGCAAGCAAACAGTGGAGGAGATTTGAACCCGTGACTTGTTCAGATCTGAGCTAGTTTGTGTGTAGCAGGTGGAGATAGTACTGAGTACTTGTAAGGACTATTGTACTATGTATTGTTACATGTTCTCTGTCATTATAATATACAGATAGTTGGGGGTTTTCAGCTGTATGCTTTCCCCATTACATATTGTGTTGATATGTGTGATTGATGTTTCAATGTGCGCATGCAATTGTTTTTAATTCCGCAAATTGATGATCAATGGTAGAGGAGGTTATGTATTATGCATGCATTCTGAAAATAGTGTATAATCAGGATAATATTTGTGAATAAGTGTTATATTATTCAAAATTTCTACATGGTATCAGAGCGAAGTTGATCATCAGATCTATTATTCAGAAAGTGATTACGTTTTATTTCTTTGGGCAGAGTCTGTAATCGAGCCAAGTAGCCTCTGGATTCATCCTTCTTTTGGAAGGCGAGATATCCGGTAAAATCCCATACAATCAATCTTTGTACGAGAAATACTTTTTTCTCACGAATTTTAGATCAGAAGCGGTTGAGTTTTGAGCTGGTGGAATTCAAATTTGCAGCAGTGTTTTCTTGGTGTCGAAGTTGAAATTTCTTTCAATGGATTGTGATTGGAGTATGCCCTTGAAGGCAGCTCGAATTATATTGCATGGAAAGACAGGATGGAGGCGGTGTTAGATGACAATGGGTTGAAGGAGTTCATAGATGTTGAGGTCCCAAAGCCTACTGATGCTTCTCACATTGAGGCTTGGCAAAAGAAGACAGCAAAGTGTCGAAGGATTCTGTTGGAGGGCGTGAAGGATCACATTGTATCCAACCTGCATGGAAAGACTTCTCCATACTTGATGTGGAAAGCATTGACAGATTTATTCCAAAGCAAGAGCGACCAGAGGAAGTTGGCGCTAAAAATAAACTTAGAAACATTAAGTGTGAGAAAGGAGATAGTATGCCCAAGTATCTCACGAAGTTCACCCAATGTTGGGATGAGCTGGGAAGTGTGGGGGTGACTGTCAATGATGAGGACTTGGTGAGCTTGGCTCTCCTTGGTCTTCCGAAGAGTTGGCATTCCTATCAGGACTCTATCAATGGTCGGGAGAAATTGCCAGGATGGGGGACACTTTGTTCTGATCTTGTGGAAGAGGAGATCAGGCGGAATACCAGGGACATATCTTCATCAAAGGCATATGATGAAGAAAATTGCGCTTTGGCTGCAAAAGCAAAGAAGGGGAAGAACAAGAAAGCTTCTCATTTCGGTGCGAAAGGCAAGAAGCAGGACATGTCCAAGGTGAAGTGCTTTCACTGTCACCAGCACGGACATTATGCCACAAATTGTTCGCAGAAGAAGAAAAATAGGCAAGCTGCTGGATCTGCAGTGGGAGAGGCCTTAGCCTCACAGTTTGAGCTGATTTTTTTGCTGATCGCATGCTTGGTATCAAGTGTGATTGGATCGGTATGGTTCTTGGATAGTGGTGCGTCTTTTCACATGACAGGAGATCGAGATTTGTTTTCTGATCTGGATGAGAAAGATCTTGGAGTGCATGTCAAGATGGGTGATGATGGTAAATACAGTGCGACCAATATCAGTACCATTTCCTTTGAGAGGGAGTCTGGTAAACCCTTCGTATTGAAGGAAGCAATGCATGTTCCAGGATTGAAGAAGAATCTTATCTCTGTGGCGATGTTAGAAGACAAGGGATATGATGTTGTCTTTAGCGAGGGAAAGGCTTTCCTGCACAGTAAGACAACTGGAGAAACCCAGAAGATAGGGGTTCGAGTCACGAACCTTTATCAATTGCATGTAGATGGATGTGCAACAATGGCATGCAAGGCAGAAGGATTGGTGAGTCGGGATGATGGCGAGCTGTGGCATCGGAGATTGGGCCACCTTCACCATGGAGCCTTGAAGATACTACAACAAATTTCTACTGGGCTTCCTAAAGGCACTGTTGCGTAGTCATATTAGTGCAAGGGGTGCACTTTGGGAAAATTTGTGAAAGCCACCTTTCACGAGAAGGATGGTCGCGCCACGATGATCCTTGAGAGAATTCACACAAACGTGTGTGGACCTTTCTTAGTAGCTTTGACAACAAAACACGAGTACTATGTGATCTTTGTTGATGATTTCTCTCGAAGAAGGTGAAGGCTCTTAGCAGCGACAATGGTGGTGAATTCATCTCTGGCGAGTTCAAGGACTTCTGCAGCGCAGAAGGGATTCGAAGAGAGCTCATAGCTCCCCATAACCCACAGCAGAACGGGGTTGCTGAGCAGAAGAACAGAATGATCGTGGATGTTGCACGGGTGATGTTGCATGATCAGGGCCTACCCCTTCACTTGTGGGCAGAGGCATATAATACTACAGTATATGTGCAGAACCATTGCTGTCACAATATACTTGGCATGAGTACACCTGAGGAGGCTTATTCTGGTAAGAGCCCTGATATTTCTCATTTGAGGATTTTTGGTTCTCCTGTTTACATGCATGTGATGAAGGATGCCAGGAATAAGCTGGAGCCGACTGTAGAGGTTGGGATATTTGTGGGGTACACTGATACACCCCACAACTATCGTGTGTATTTGCTAGACAGTCGCAAGACTGTTGTGCGACGGGATATTCACTCGCATACTTCTAGCTCTTCTTGTCCAATGGTGTTTACTATACTCCCATGCTCTTTCCACTATCCTCATCCTTGTTTCAGGAATATCCTGCCACTCGACGACAAATACTAAATTAGCCCCTTTCTTTCCTTTTAAGCTGCTAAAAACTTTGCGAGCAGAAAATTGCAGTTCGGCAAGATCACCAGAGACCATCTTAACATTCCTTCTGCCAAAAGGAGAAACTAGAAATAAGGCATTGTCTCCTATTTTTCAGAGTGTTTTAAAGATGCTACATCTCGCCAAAGTGCCTATCTTTATGCATTATATATGTGCATTAAGCCAGAAAATCATGACTATTTCAGGTCCAGTTGCTATGAGGTCTACATGTTATTTTGCAGCTCGGTCACCTGGCACAACTAAGTAAAATGATTCAATTGGATCTGTATCCCCACCGGCTCTGGATCTTGTATCTCACCTTCAAACTGTTGATTTTTCTTGGTAAACAAGGGCCACTGGTTCTATTTCTAGAGCAAACCATGCGAGTGAGAAAACCATGGAAAACAGATAGATAACATAACGTTTGGTGTTTTTCTTACTAAGACATTACATTGTACCTGTCTCAATTTCATACTCTAATGCGAAGTGGCGACATGGCTTGCATGCAAGCACGACGTGGACCCACAACGAGCTCAAGCCCCGCTCCCCACTCAGAGCAGGGACTAGCTGCTACACAACCTCCCTTGTTTCTTTTATGCTTTAATACATTTGAGTATATGATAACATGTCCAAAATGGGGAATATATATATATATATATATATATATATATATATATATATATATATATATGAATGTTTGAATGTCAAATTGAAGAATGTGTAGGCTAAACAAGGTTGACAAATCTTGTAAGCATACTTATATTTGCATTAATGTATTTTATTCTCATTACTTATGTTTTTCTTTTTTTTTCCTTTATGCTTTAATACATTTGAGTATATTGGTTTGTGTTAAGGAATTTGTAATATGGTGAGATGAGGGTGACATTCATATATTATTTATACACCTGAGTTATATTAGGGATTAGGGATAATCTAGTATTTTTTTAGTGTATATTGCTAGGCCATCTTCATTATAGACTTAGGATTAGTCAATGAGTTAGGGTTTCATCATTAAGGGTACATATGTAAGAACAATGGATATGAGATTAATTTTATTAGGTCAACTAGGATATTTAGGGTTTGACAAATAATGATAGGTTAGGGTTTCATTATTAAGGTAAGGACAAATATAACTAGGGTATCCCAAGGTTTAGACATACTTATATCTTAGGGTTAGGATTTTAGGGTTGTAGAAATTTAGGGTTTTCATCAATTCATTTAGCACTTGGATTTTGTGCTTCAACATTGCTAGGGATTCCTTATTGGTACCTAGGGTTTGCAATTAACACCTTGGGTTTCATCTAGGATAGGTTTCATCAACAAGCAATGCTAGATTAGGCTAGGGCTTTCAAGTAATCAAGGTTTAGCCATCTTCAACAATGCCATATTGACATCAATTACAACTTTGGCCAACAATCTCACCCTTTGTCATTGATGGAAATATTCTGGCCCTTTCAACATTCTCTCCCCCTTTGACATCAATTGCAAATGGGGTGTCCTGAAAACGTCTTTTCCATCAAGTGTTCCCCTTATCATGCTTCTTCTTGTAATGTTTCTCCCCTTGTCATCATGTTTTCCTTCTTCTGGAAATGTGGTACATGAGGGACGTCTTTCCATTTCTTCATGTGATCAACCAACTCCCCTTGCCTCCATAAATTCCTCTTGCTCTCCTTTTTGCTTCAAGACAAGAAATATATGTGTGTGTGTGAATGTGTAATGGAAGGCATATTCAACAATGGTTCATGGGATGTGAAGTGGAGAAGAAATATGATGCTTTTCTTCAATGGATTTTCTCCCCCTAATATTTGCATGCATGGAAAGGAATGAAGTAGATGATGTCTTTATGCAAGAGAGACCAATTTGTCCACCAAAATTTTCTACAAAATTTCCAATAGATGATCCATAAAGAGATATATCCGTGTGTCTCATAGCATGATTTTCCATGTGTGACACGTCAAGGATTTCCCAAGGATTATCAAGGAAGAATAGTCAAATTGTCATAAGCGCCCCTAACAATATCCATGGTCGTTGGAAGAATCTCATCATCAAATCTTGAAATATCATATCTAGCAAAAGTGTACTCATTAGATCAACAACATGAATTGATGTTTTAAGTTTTAAAGACGCATTCCACGTGATATCCTTTTGGCTTAGTTCACTTCGTTCTCCAAACTTGTTTAACCTTATTTTCGTGCTTGGTTGTTATGGTTTTAGCATGTTTAGGAGCCCAATTCAAGTTACAATCATGAGCCATATGACCAATATTATGACATTTGTAACATTCAATTTTGTACATAATGAGGCATAATTTCTTCCTACAAATTTATTTTGGGAGACTGATGGGGACCATTATATTTTTCCTTGTTGTATGCCCTACATTCCTTGGCCATATGCCTAATTTTTTTACAAGGATAGTAATAAGAAAAAAATATACTTTGGTACCTGAAGGATGGAGCTTTCCTTGATGAACTTCTAAAGTATTTCTACCTTGAGATCCTTTGATGTTATCTATTTCCTCTTGCATTCTTGACACCTTCTGCACACCTTCTTGGAGTAGGTTTTCTTTTAAGTTTGTCTTGGTTAATCACTTTTCTTTTGTTGGAACTGGGGACATAAAAAATAATTCCAAAATTTTCCACATCCTTGTTGTTTGATGCATTAGGGTTTGCATCATTTTTTCTTCAGGGTTCACCTACATAACCAAGCCCTGATTTATCAAGGGGGGATATTTTATGACTTAGGATGTCATCTAGGGTTTGAGAGCTCTTTAGACTCTTATTGAACAAGTCAACTTCTTTTCTAAGAGAGACAATCTCTCCTTTTAATTTTTCACAATCTTCATCTTTCATACTTAGGTGGTTTGCCATTTCTTCTATTATTCTTGTTGCTTCATGAGTTTCAATTTTTAGAGAGATGATATTTGATTTTAGGAAAATTTATTCATCCCTTTATTTTAGTTGAAATGCCACAGTCTTTTTCTCTTTCTTTTCTTCATCAAACTAAGCTTTTATGGTGGTGACTTCTTATTTATTTTGACCAATTTCTATTTCTAATTTAGTCAAGTCCTCATGCCTTTGTTCAAGATGACTTGAAAAAATGTCCTCCCTTTTCTTTGCTTTATCCAACAGATTTGTCATGGAAATGACTTCTTTAAGATGTTTTTTCCCTTTTTGATGCAATTCCTCCTTAATTTTTTTGATCTCCTTATCTCTTTCTTGTACTTGAATCATGAAGAGTTCAAATTCCTTCCTTGTCATGTCAAGGTCATGGTTACCATCTTGTGCTTGCATTTTGAGTTCCTCATTTTCCTTTTTCTAGTTACTTATTTCTTCTAGGGAAGCTACAAGTTTTGTCTTAAATCTATTTCAATTTCTATTTCAAGAATTTATTTATTGTCATCTTCCTTTATACAATTGGTCCCTTCATTTTTTCTTTCATTTGTCTTCTTTGGTTCATCTTGATGCTCTTTGTCACCATCTTTTGGATGAGAGGTTATGACCAATAATCCTTTAGAGTTTAGGTCTTGAAGTTTTTCCCAAATCCATTTTGCTGGAGAATATTTCTCCATTTTGACCTTTATAGGATTTGTTAGGCCACTCAACATAGATTTAGTAGCTATTGCATTATGTTCCTTGGAGTATTCTTCTTCCTTTGTGCTTCTAGTAACCACTAATTCCCAAACTTAAAAACCTTGAGACATTAAGAAATTATTCGTTCCTGCCTTCCATATTTCAAAGTTTTGATTGAACAACGAATATTTCTCAATTTTATTATCCATTTAGAAGGTGACACCTTAGAATGGTTTGCAAGCCTTCTTCTTTGACTTTTCCATTTGTGTTATAAGGATCTACCTTCCAACTGCTGATACTGTAGGTACTAGATCTGATACGGTTGCAACGACACATTATTATAACATCATACCTATCACCTACAAAAAGAGGCTTGAGGAGAAATATGTAGATACTTTGGAATTAGCCTTGTAGACTTTTCTCGAATTTCAGTTCCAAAATCTGAGAAATGGACTCCCTTTAGGTGGATCAAATAAAAATCTTGAAATGGATACTATTTACATCTAGTGCAAGATATGAATAATTGAATGATCTCATTTGAGAGGAGAGTTTCCCCATGCCCATTAATTTTTCACGTCCTCCTCCTTTAGCTCCTCAACCTATCCTTGTCTCACCTACGCCAATAACATTTCTTGTAAATATTCCTTAGTGCAATTTTTGTGAAGAGTAACATGATGAGAAGACATGAGAGGTCATGAAATCCAATAAAGAAATAATCTTTGGGAAGGAACATATGCCCCAAGGAAGTAATGTTGTTGTAAATAGTATTGACTGGATCGAAGATGACATTCACATTTTAAATATATGTGCTCATAATTACAAGAAAACATTCCAAAATAATTGTCTCAATGGAAATAATTCCACTCCTAAGAAATCTATGCCTAATGTTAAAAATAACAGCAACCCTAATCCTAACTCAACTCCTAATTCTTCAAAGGTTGTTGAGAAATATAGCAACATTGATGATCTGGGTAATACTAAAGAAAATTCCATGTTATCTGATCTATCACAGACCCCTTAGCAGGTTGTTAACCTTAAGAATTTTCTTGAAAAACAATCTAGAACTTCAACTTCCTCTGTGACCATCACTGAGATGGAAGATGAAGTTGGACGTGATCCTACCTCAAATGAAGCAGTTGAGGTTGTGATTAATTTTAAGAAACCCCAAAAATCCCCCTTTTTATGTATCTATGAAGTTTTTTTATAAAATATACCATTATTGTCTGTTTGATGGATGCTCCAACCCTAATGTGATGTCTATGACGATAATGGAAGAGCTTGGACTCTCTTGTACAAATGAGGTTTCCAGAAATATACTTGCATTCAATAAACAAAAGCAACCTATTTAGGATATATTAAATATGCATCATTCGTCATGTGCTCACATCATGAGATTTGTACCACCTGCAACATTTAGGTCATCGACATGGTCATTAGTAATTACGTGTTTATCTTAGCTAGGGTCCATAACTGGAGGGCACTACTTTATGGATGGAACACACATCATAATTCCTAAAGGTACCAATAATATCATAATGTATGGAGAAGAGATAATTGTACCTTATATAGATAATCTCCCTCAGCCCTCGGTCAAATATGTAGAATAACACTTAGGAATATATTCCATTTTTAATGAAGAAGAAATTGAAGTTAAAAACACTCATCATGTTTGTCCTAAATTTGATCAAATTTGGCATATTTTTTTCAATGGGGCATCATCTCAAGAAGGAAATGATGTTGGAATAATCTTGTAAAATTGGTTTAGAAATATGCACTCATTTTCTTATAGATTAAATGTTTCTTGTACCTACAACACCACTGAGTTTGAAGCTCTACTTCTAAGTTTGGATAATTCCCTTAAGCTTCGAATTTGAAATTTTTCTGATTTTGGGGACTTTGAATTAATTTTTAGTCTGCCCAAAGAAGTCTACATTCGATCTAATAAGCTCATGAAGCATTATACCATCCTTACTTGAGATGGCATTGCTGAACTTGATATATTTTATATTACACATGTGAACCAAAGTATGAATGTTATTGTTGACTGTCATGGAATGTATGTTGCATGGCCTGAATGATTTTGTATGACTAGAAGCCTCACTTTTGTGTGGTGCCTTTGTACAAACCACATTTCCCTGATAACGAGTCTTGGGAAGTCTTTGAGGATGACCAAGCTCTTCTTACCTTTCTTGTCAATGAAACCAAGAAATTTTCCCCAAGTTATTAATTTGGGAAAAAATAAATACCCCAAAGGCATTGTCCCTTTGGAAGATGATTTTTCACTAAGAGATGCTACTAAAGTTGAAATATCCAATAAGAATCTTAGCAGAATAACCAGTGAGACCTTTCAAGTAAATATTGGAACTAATAAAGAACCCAAATTGTTACATGTTTCAAAGACTTGTTCTGTTTAGGAAATAAATAGATTCTCAACCTCTTCAATGATTTTTCTAATATTTTTTCATGGTCTTACAATGATCTTAAAGGTTTTGATCCTTCAATAATTATTCATGCAATACCCATAAAGAAGGGTTTCCTACCTATAAGACAAAAACAAGGGCCAGTAAACCTGGCCCTTGAAGTGACCATCAGAACCTAGCTAGATAAGCTACTTTCAACTCACATCATTTATCCAATTAAATATTCAGAATGGGTGGCTAATCTAGTTCCAATTAGAAATAAAAATGGCCAAATTCACCTATGCATAGACTTCCATTCCCTGAACAAGGCTAGTGTAAAGGATAACTTCTCTCTTCCCAATATTGAATTAATCCTACAACAAGTATCCATATCTCATATTATGTCATTATTAGATTGTCTTTTCGGTTACAATCAAATTTATTTAAAGAAAAATGATCAGCATAAGAAAACCTTTACCACCAAATGGGGAACATTCCCTTTCAACTGCATGCCTTTTGGTTTAATTAGTTTTGGTGTGACCTTTCAAAGAGCCAAGAATATATCCTTTAATGATATAAATGGGGTGATAATATAGATTTATTTAGATGATTTTACGATATATTCAAAATAGGGAAGTGACCACTTTGGTCACTTGAGAAGAGTTTTTATACGTTGTAGAAAATATGGGATATATTTGAACCTTGCTAAGTTTATTTTCAGTGTCAAATCAAGTAAGTTTCTTAGACATATTGTCTCTTTTTTTTGGATTAGCATATATCTTGAATGGGTAGTGGCCATCCAAGAACTTTCTCCCACTGAATCTATGAAATATATTCAATCATTTATGGGGAAAATAAATTTGGTACATAGGTTTATACCCAACTTTGTGAAGATTGTCAAGCCTATTCACCGTATGTTAAAAAATGATCAGATTTTTAATTGGAATCCTTCTTCTCAAGAAACTTTCCAACAGATCAAGGATATTATCTCTTCATGTCTTGTCTTAGCTACTCCAAATTTTACTAAAGATTTCATCATTTATACTAATGCTATATAGAAAGAAATTTTTGCCATCTTAACCCAAAAAAATCATGATGGTTTGGAACAACCTATAGAATTAACAAGTCAGAGGGTGAATCAGTAATGTTTATGTGTGGAAATTACTAGGGGGGGTGAATCGCTAATTTAAAACTTTACTTTTTGGTCAACTTAATTTTCTTCTTATGCAACTAATGGTTTGGTTTATGTGTATTCTCTATTATTATTATTGGACTCCTTTTGCAGGTGTAATAGAGAGAAATTTGCAGATATACTTATCAATAATTCAAGAACATTCACACAACATTCAAGAACCAACACATGAAGACACTAGATATAAGTGGAAACCTCGAAGGGAGAAAACGACAAATTTTAGGTTGAAAGTGATGTGAAGTCTACTACTCATTACATCATATTTTGGTAGGCTCCAAGATGCTCCTACCTCAAACGAAGCTCCAACTCCCACAAATTTTCTGCAAGCTACAACCCACATAAGGTTCCTACCTCAACATGATAGAACCTATTCTTTATCAACCTACAACATAGAAATGGAAAACAATATCTCAATCACAATATCAAGTCAAAAGAGGTTTGTTACCTTATATACAATTTTGTTGTCAAGTCTAATGCAAATCTTCAGTACTTCTTTTCAACTCTCATGCAGACTACTTCACTTCAAAAAATTCTCTCCATTCAAAAATGTATATTTTATACGCAATCCTTATTGTTTGTTTGTATTCTTTGTAGGAATATGAAATGAGGCATTGTCTATTGGTCTTCTAAAACTATTCACAAGCTTGTCTCTTCATTTTTAGTTTTGAAAAAAAATGGTAATATAAAATAGAGTTGAAATAAAATATATCAACCAATAATGATTACAAGAGACAAATCAGATTTGCATTATCTTGTATCATACATTTTTCTATTTAATGACAACATATATTTTTCATCTTGTGTCTCAGTATTTTATGTTCCATTTGACAATTTTTTATCATAACCTTTGCACTTCACATCACTTTCAGTATTTTGCATTCAAGTATAAATTACCACCAATTCAACATTCAACATTCATGTGTACTACAGATTCAACATGAATTATCACCAATTTTATCAATGAAATTAGTATTACCAACATTCTCCCCCTTTGGCATTGATGGCAACACATCTATCCTTCTCCTAGAAAAAGAAAAAAAAATCTCTTCTTCTGCCTCCTTTTGCCTCTTACCTTTGCTTACCTCCCCCTTTGACATCAATGACAAGGGGTTTAACTCTCCCTTAACAAACATAGTGGAGACTTCAATTTAGTAAACCACCTTGCTAAAAATCCCTTATATGAACAAGAAACCATAAGCCTTTCCAAGTGTAAAAGATACATCATCCACATATTATAGCACAATGGTTTCATGTACAAAATTTTCACTACAAATAGCATTGGAACAAGTTAAATCTTCTCAATCATAATCATACACCAAATTCTTAAAGACATTTTATAGATTGAAAGAAAAGTTTAAGGGATATTGGAACATAACATTTTTTAGCAGAATATTTATTGGCACATTGCATTATTTATGGGAAAACACAGTGCATAATGAATTCTTAATTTCATTACACACTCATTGATGCTCATGGATGGTTTAGTGGGAGGTGTAAGGTTCAATCATTTACAAGTTCCTCACCATTTAATAAAGAAGGGACAAAGCTGATCCAAGGAAGTTGTAATAATGTATACAATAATATTTCTCCTTCAATGACACTATTCTTTCAATGTAACACTGCTCCAATGTAACATTGTTCCAATAATATTGATCCAATGCAATTTATCCAACATTGCTACCTTGACGCCGTTAGGGCATAAAACCCTAATATCAACTCAATGTTTCTAAACACCATATTACACTAACTTAATTTAATTTTATTAAGCGCTGGTCTTACACTGAACATATTCAAGGCTGCTCCAAATTGTAAATCCTTCAAATGGAATATATTGGAAATGATGCCATATTTATTATAATATATAATAATATACAAAAATGAACACATTGATAGCACAATATACAAAAATGAAAAATGTGATAGCAATACTATAAATATGAACATATTGCAATATATTAAAACCACCTTGCAAGATAAATAATGTGTTGTTCTAAATAATCGTTTGACAAGTGAGACAATAAATTGCTCTAGATAAATATTTGGCAAATAATCGTTTGGCTTTGTAACATTTTGATGGAGGAATGCAATGTTAATATGAAGCATACTATAAATTTCCAACCATATTGGAAAGCCCACCAACAATTTATTTTGTAGGTGATACCAATACTCCAACAACAAAGAAATAATATAAATATTCAATAATAATGTTCCAACAATAATAGCAAGGCCACCGTGTATATGAGATAACAATTATGTTGATAATATGATGTTGATACATATATTAAAATGCTACCACAAATAAGTATTTTTAATATATATATTACCACTGTAAATATTTAATATATGTATCAAGTTCAATGTAGAAGTTAGCGAGAATAATGGTTGAGGCAATGCCAACAAAATGTTGTCATCCATTCCAATTCAACGTTTTCATTATTCCAATTCGACTCTATCATTCATTCATCAATAACGTTGGAATTGACATTGTATTGTTGGTGTCATAATTTGTATTATCGTTGTTTCTATTACCTTAACACTGCCTTCATTCAATGCTATATCCATTCACACATACCCAACATTTCGACCAGGCTAATGGAAACACTTCCATGCCCCCTCTCACACTTCATTTGCATTATCACTTCCTTTCACATTTTTATTATAACTACCTCTCACACTTCATTTGTATTATCACTGCCTCTCACATTTGTATTATCATTGTTGCTTCATCATTGGAAAACCTTATAACACTACCCTCCATATTATATTAATGTTGTTATTGATCCAAAATGGATCCTAAAACCCTCTAAGTCTTCATATACTTAAAAACTATCACAAGGGGAAAACATTAGCAAATGGCGAAAACAGAGTTAAAGGGAGGCTTAAGCAACATTGCACAGGAGTCGTCGGATCTGGCCGATCAACGGTCCATATACGATCGGCATATCGCAATCGGAGATAGCAAGCGATGGCTATCAGAGGCTACCATATGAAAGTTCTGACAACAATCAGTGCGAGTCAACAAGGACCGTCGATCAAGTGTGCAGATTGACGACCCAGGTTAACTCGCATTATCGCATCGGCAAAATACAAAGGAGTGTTTACCAAAGGCCCAGGGACTATGCGATATGCAATTGTGACATATCGCATCGGAATATTGCATCAGAACAATACAAAGGAGAGGGGCCAATACAAATGTGACTTCCGATAGCCGGACCCGATGGGGTTATGGATGAAATTTAATATATTTTGAGTTCTGGTAAAAGGGGTTTTTCTATGTATTTCGCATTTTCGTTAAATAAACAAAAAACAAAGGAAATGCGAATGGAGTGATAAAATAGACTCGAAAGGGTATATACATGCAGCGATATATGTTTTGAGTTTCGTAATGAGTGGGATTTCAAGCAAGCCTTACACGTTAAGTGGTATTGGACGGGTTTTGCTTGATCCCATACACTAGCCGACACGTGGCTTGGCACCGGAGAAAGAAAATCGCCTTTTCGGGCGGGTAATCTCCGTATGCATAAATCGCCTGAAATGAATAGCAACCATTGGATCAATGATCATATAGATCAACGATGGACATGTGATAGTGATATAAAGGGGGACCCGATGGAGTTATAAGGTGGATTTAATAATATTTCAGGTCCGATAAACGACAGTTTTGCGGATTTTCCCATGTTTTTGTGTGTTTCTCTATGTAGGTAGAGAGCGACTATTTTGGGGATTTCAAAGGCATCGATAGTCCCTTCCATTACAAAACAGGTGGCCACCATCCGTGAAGATGTTTAACAATGATTGCTTAACGCTCTGAGGGGATTTGAGCAGACATAGGCCAAGAGCCAAAGAGCCCAGAAGAGGAAACAAATTGTTTGATTGTGTTATATTCTTTCCACGACTAGCCCACGTAGTTCACCGGGGGGTTAGAGGGGGGGCAAAGCCCCCCCCTTTGTTGCGTTGATTGTGTAGCGGGGTGGTCACATGGGGTTTGAGGGGTGCAGGTAACCCCACTTTATGGGGTCCAGGGCAGCGCCCTGGGAAATTTTTGTTTTGGAACCTATGTTAGGTTGGGCAGACCCACCTATGGTTTCGTGCATGATTTTCGCACATGTTTTTTGGACGCAATGTTTTTCGGTCCATGGTATTGGACGCGATGGTTTTTCGGTCTATGGTATTGGATGCTTTAGCATGTATAGATATGTATTATAACATTGAAAGGAACATAATGAAAAATCAAGCTAGTAGTCCCCGTTTTGGGATCCAGAGGAAATCTCTGTGTATATCTGTGTTATGTGTTATGCTCTCGCATTGTTTATTTTCTGTGTTTTAGAATTCGTATGCAGGTAATTTTTATACAGGGTTAAAACCTACATTTGGTATCGGAGCTATTTTGGCTTCAAGGGGACGCCTTTGTTGCTGAGGGGTTTTGCTCGGGCCTATGGTAGACCCTGTTCAGTGGGAGATCTGCGAGATCGATTCTGGTGGTGAAAGAAGATGGTGAGCAGTGGAAAGATAGAGATCGAGAAATTTAATGGTCAGAGTTTTGAGTTGTGGAAACTCAATATGGAGGATCTGTTAGTGGATAAAGATCAGTGTATTGCATTAGATCTGGGTACTAAACCAACGGGAGTGTCCGATGAAGAATGGAAGAAGTTGGATCAGAAGGCAAAGAGCACAATACGATTGTGTGTCTCAAATTTAGTATTGCTGAATGTATCAGGGGAAGCTACAGCGAAAGCATTGTGGGACAAGTTAGGGACTTTGTACCATTCTAAGTCTCTAGTGAATAAACTGTTCCTGCGGAAAAAGTTGTATAACCTGAGGATGAAAGATGGAGACTCAGTGACAGAGCATTTGAACACATTTAATACTGTGGTAAGTCAGTTAACATCTGTTGATATTAAAATTTCAGATGAAGATAATTGCATCAGTTTGTTGTGTTCTCTACCAAATTCATAGGATAGTCTGGTTATTGCAATAGGTAGCAACGCAACTACCTTGCAATTTGATGAAATAGTCTCATCCTTGCTGACGGAGGAGATGAGATGGAAAAATATGGAGATCCAGAATGGTGATTCCTTGTCTATACGAGGATGGTCCCATAATATAAGCAAAAATAAGTCATCAAGTGGGAGTTCTAAATCTAGAGGGAGATCTAAATCTCCAAGAAAACTTGTAAAGGTGGTGTGCTAGAAATGTGGAAAGGAAGGGCACTACAAAAGGGACTGTAAATCTAAAGCTCCTAATAAAGGAAAGGGATATGATGATGCTCATTCTACAGAGGCAAAAACCACCTCAGGTGAAGGTGGGGATGTGTACTTGGCTTTTTCAAGTACACATGTAGATCATGAGGCATGGTTGATTAACTTAGGTGCATCCTTTCACTTCACTCCCCATAGGGAGTTGTTCTATGAGTATGAGAAATACGATGGTGGTGATGTCTTCTTAGGAGATGATAGGAAGCCTAGAATCATTGGTCATGGAAAAGTAAAGTTGAAGTTGCAAGGTGGAAGGGTTAGAACACTTCTGGGTGTTCTGCATATTCCTACATTGGCCAGAAATCTGATTTTTGTAAGCAAGTTGGATGATGCAGGTGTAAAAATAGTGTTCGAGAAGGATACCTGCAAGATGGCTCGGGGGGCACTTGTATTGATGCGGGGAGTTTAGATTGGAACTCTGTACAAGTTGCAAGGTAGCATGGTTGTTAATGGGTGCAACAGTTCTTTGGTTCCTGAAAGTGGAGAAGAAAATCTAGTGGTCTCTGGAGAGAAGACCATGCTGTGGCATCAAAGGCTTGGACATATTGGAGAGAAAGGCCTTCAAATACTTCATGGTAAAGGTATGGCAGAAGGTATGTGTTGGAAATAATACTGTGAGGGGGGGGGTGAATCAGTATTATCAGATCAATATAACTTTTTCTCTTTCCATATTAAGATTCATATGTGATGCAACAAGTATATATCCATTAAACATATGATTCAGTTAGTTGATCTCTAATGAGTGCATCAGAACATTATTAACCATATGAGCAGTAAACCAGAGCAGTAAAATAGAACAGATCATCACACACAAGAAGCACACATGAACACCATGATGTAAGGTGGAAACCCAATGTGGGTGAAAGCCACCTGCTGCAAGTCGTCTCAATCTTCTTTAATAAGAAATACCTTTTACAATAGTTCTGTACTGGTGCAAACTTATACCAGTACACAGGCTTCTACCTACAGAAGGCTACAACCTTCTCTCATTCTCCAGACTCTCCTGGAAGGGAGCTACAACCCCCTTTGCGCAGGCTGCTACCTGCTGAGATGCTCCAACCTTTACTTGTTTTCCAGCTGCTACTAGAAGGGAGCTACCACCCCCTTGGCTCTTGTACTAGCTAATGTACTAGTACGTAGGTGTAGACCTACCGAAGGCTACAACCTTCTCTTTCTTCCTCCAGGTACCACGTTTCATACATTTTCATACTGGTTACTTCTGAAGCACAACACATAATCTGAAAGGCCACGTTTCATCCAATTTTCATACTGGACCCATTAATATCATTGAAGCACATAATCAATCAATCTTCTGAATCACCCAAAAACTAGATCAATACATATACAAGGATAATATATGTGTTAGCACCCAGATCTAGTCCATCAGATCACATAAATATGAGCCATTATGATCCTGATCCAATATTAGTTCTCATCCATCAATACTGAAGCTAAACACAATCAACCAAACAGGATATGCAGAATACTGACACCTTTAAACTGTCATCAGAACCCATCAACAACCAGAACCACCTGTGACTTCAAATATCATAGCTCAAATTGTATACGCTACTACAATGAACCAAACCTGCATACATACACGCTTACACCAAAGCCAACCCGCGTAAAGATCTATAAATATTCAAACATGACTTGCAGCGATTTCAAACTCAAGATATACCCAGTTCAGATCATTACAAGCGTCAGTATACAAATCTAGAATAAGCATAATCAAATATATAGAGATAGTTCATTTCAAACCATTTGATCCCGATCTATCCTTAGATCTTGTTTTCCATCAACTGGTGAGATCCCTCTTTAGCTCAGATCTAGATCTGCACCATAACCCAATCACAGTATTGCAGATCTAGTACTTTATGAGATATTCAATAATTCAGATGATGCTTTGCCAAATGATCTCCTTCCTCTTTTATAACCTTAGTCCTTTCTTAATACCACGGTCCAAAACCATAGGATCAAAAAAGCCGTTGGACTAATACAATGAACCAACCATGAAAGTGCGTGAGATCAACACTTTTGGATGCAATACCACGGGCCAAAACCATAGGATCAAAAATTGTTGGACTAATACCATGAACCAACCATGAAAGTGTGTGAGATCAACACTTTTGGATGCAATACCACAGGCCAAAACCATAGGATCAAAAGCTGTCGGACTAATACCATGAACCAACCATGAAAGTGCATGAACTTTTCTCTTGCATGAAGGGAACTTTTCTCTGCATGAAAGTGCGTAAACTTTTCTCTACATGAAATAAACTTTTCTCTGCATAAAAGTGCATGAACATTTCTCTACATGAAATAAACTCTTCTCTGCATAAAAATGCGTGAACTTTTCTCTACATGAAATAAACTTTTCTTTGCATAAAAGTGCGTGAACTTTTCTCTACATGGAATAAAATTTTCTCTGCATAAAAGTGCGTGAACTTTTCTCTACATGGAATAAACTTTTCTCTGCATAAAAGTGCATGAACTTTTCTCTACATGAAGGAAACATTGTTGCACTATAATTTATCAAATAAATTTGCTGCACTATAATTTATCATTTGTGTGATTTGCCATCAAGGACAACACTTGTCTCATAATGCCAACAATCTCCCCCTTTGGACTTGATGGCAAAGCTAACCTGAGAACTATCATCTGATTCCTTTGAGTTGTCTGGCATCCCATGCATTCCGTCACATCTGATATCTCTTCCGTAGATTCATCTAGATATATATAAGTGAGTTGATCTTCTACGAGTTGGTTGCCATCAAGTACAACACATGCATCATAATGTCAACAGTATGAGTAATAGCTCTCTGGATTTTGATTTCTATGAAAATTATGCATATGGGAAGCAGAATCGGGTGAGTTTCCCCTCTGGTGGTAAGAGGGCGAAACATATATTAGAGCTTGTGCATAGTGATGTGTTTGGACCTGTGAAGGTTCCATCACTGGGTAAGTCTGTGTACTATGTAGCATTTATAGATGACTTCTCAAGGAATACATGGATATATTTCCTTAAGAAGAAATCTGAAGTCTTTGACAGGTTTAAAGAATTCAAGACTCTAGTGGAAAACCAGACAGAGAAGAAGATAAAGGTGTTGAGGACAGATTTGGTGGAGGGTTTTGCAGTAAGGAATTTGAAGAATTCTATAAGAAATGTGGTATAGCACGGTAGAAGACTACTCCATATACACCTCAACAAAATGGAGTTGCAAAAAGAATGAACAAGACAATGATGGAAAGGGAAAGAAGCATGTTCAATGGTGTGGGTTAGGACAGGAATTCTAGGCAGAGGCGGTGGAGACAGCATGTTACCTGGTCAACAGATCACCTTCATCAATGTTGGAGGATAAAACTCCACAAGAGGTATGGACCAGGAAGAAACCATTTCTTTCACATTTGAGGGTATTTGGATGTGATGCATATGTACATGTTCCAAAGGAGAAATGAACCAAGTTGGATAGTAAATCTGAAAAGTACATCTTTATTGGGTATAAGGATGGTTTAAAGGGTTATAAGCTTTCGAACCCAGTAACAAGGAAGGTTTTGTACAACCTAGATGTGGTGTTCAAAGAGGTGAAAGATGTTATTAAACATGAAGTTCAACCAAAGGAACTTGAGAATATAGAGTTTGAGCTAAAGGAGGAAGAATCAGACTCTACAGCAGAGGAGGAATCAGAAGATGAAGAGCCACAAAATCCGGGTGTGATAAGATCAGTTCGAGAAAAAAGGCAGCCATAAAAGTATAGTCCATTTTCTTTCTGTTCAAATTTTTCTTTATCTATTACTGATGATGATCCTAGAACTGTGAAGGAAATAATAGATTCAGAGGATGGAAAACTCTGGAAAGAGGCCATGGTTGATGAAATGGCATCTTTGCACAAAATGAGGCTTGGGATCTGGTGGAGTTGCCGGCTGGAAGGAAACCCATTGGGAGCAAATGGGTGTTCAAGAAGAAGACAAATGTAAAAGGAAAGGTGGAGATATATAAAGCTCGATTGGTAGAAAAAGGTTATTCGCAGGTGTTAGGAATTGATTTTGGTGATATTTTTTTGTCTTGTTGCGAAGGTAACCTCTATTAGATTACTTTTATCTGTTTTTGCTGCTTTTGATTTTGAGGTAGAATAGATGGATGTGAAGACAACGTTTCTTTGCGGGGATCTGGAAGAGGAAATCTACATGAAGAAACCTGAAGGCTTTGCGGTGAAGGGTAAGAAGGAACTGGTATGCAAGTTAATGAAGTCTTTGTATGGGTTAAAATAGCCACCAAGGATGTGGTATTAGAAATTTGATACATTTATACGGGGACTTGGCTTCACCAGAAGCAAAGTAGACCACTGTGTGCATTTTAAATTAATTGGTGACTATGTTATTTATTTGGTCTTGTGTGTGGATGATATATTGCTGGTTAGAAATGACAAAGAAATTATCCAAGATTTGAAGACCCAATTGTCCTCCAAATTCAACATGAAAGATCTTGGTGCTACAAACTATATTTTGGGCATGGAAATTAGAAGAGATCGGGCAAAGAGGAAGCTCTAGTTAAACCAAAGGAAGCATGTCAAGACAATATTTCAGAGATTTAATATGCAGGATAGTAAATCGGTGAAGGTTCCTATTCCTGTAGGTGTAAAGTTATCTGCTGAACAGTGTCCCAAGGCACAAGAAGAGGAAGAGGACATGTCCCGTGTTCCATATGCAAGTGCAGTCGCTAGCCTGATGTATGCAATGGTTTGTACTAGACCAAAAATTTCACATGCAGTGGGAGTATTTACCAGGTTTATGTCAAAACCAGGAAAGGAGCATTAGATAGGAGTAAAGCAGGTTTTCAGGTATTTGCGTGGCACTAGTGATTATGGTTTGTGCTACCAAGGAAGACCAAGATTGGACAAAGTGTTGGATATTCATGGCTTTGTTGATGCAGACTGGGCTGGAGATCTGGATCAGAGAAGATCTACAAGTGGGTATGTGTTTAACCTATTTGGAGGTGCAGTCAGTTGGATGAGTAAGAAAGAATATGTAGTGGCACTATCAAGTATAGAGGCAGAATACATGGCAGCCACTCATGCAAGCAAGGAAGCAGTTTGGTTGTAGATATTGTGTTCAAGTATGTGGTTAGTATAGGTAGCTATACAGATAGACTGTGACAACCAAAGTGCAATTTTCTTGGCAAAGAACCCTACATATCGTTCAAAGACAAAGCACATTTATGTTCAGTATCACTTTGTGAGGGATATGATAGAAGACAAAAAGGTTTTGCTGGTAAAGGTGGACACTTTGAAGAATACTGCAAATGCATTGAAAAAATTTGTGAGCTCTAAGAAGTTCTATTGGTGTAGAGAAACAATGGGCGTTGCAGGGCTAGATAAATGGCTAAGCTCTCTTATGGCCCCCTGTGTAAAGAAAACAACAAGTGGGAGAATGTTGGGTTGTGTTATATTCTTTCAACGACTAGCCCACATAGTTAACCGGGGCTTTGTTGCTCAAATTGTGTAGTGGGGGGGTCACAGGGAGTTTGAGGGGTGTAGGTAACCCCACTTTATGGGGTATGGGGCAGCGCCTTGGAAATTTTGGGTTTTGGAACCTATGTTAGGTTGGGCAGACCCACCTATGGTTTTGTGCATGATTTTTTCACATGTTTTTTGGATGCGATGTTTTTCGGTCCATGGTATTGGACGCGATGGTTTTTTGGTTCATGGTATTGGATGCTTCGGCATGTATATATATGTATTATAACATTGAAAGGAACATAATGAAAAATCAAGCTGGTAGTCCCGGTCTTGGGATCCAGGGGAAAATCTTTGTGTATATGTGGTTTATGTGTTATGCTCTTGCATTGTTTATTTTTTGTGTTTTAGAATTCGTATGCAGGTAATTTCTATACGGGGTTAAAACCTACATGAACAAACAATGCCAAGTGGCTTAAAAGCCACAGAGTGATAAAGACAGAGGTAGGCAGTGCTGAGATAGAGAGAAAACAGAGACAGAGAATGAGAGGGAGAGTTTGTGTACTCAAAAAGACTTGGGGGATCCAAGTAAAGCCCTATTGTTGTATTCCTATTGTGTTGAGACTCAATTGAGCTCAAATTTGTAAAAGATCTGCTCTTGAAGACATAATAGAGAGGTCACAACTAAAAGATGGACCAAGAGACGCAGCCCAAGAATTTTTGGTGAACTCCTTGATTATTTGTTGTGTTATGTGTGTATCCGTTATGTTTTTCTAACTGCTTCATTGTCTCTATTATTTGCAATCTTTTCGATCTGTTGCACTAAGTAATATAGGAAAATCTTGTACATGAGTCTGTAATACCTTAATATTAGTCTAAGATCTCATTTTCATATCATTCCATGATTCCAATATTAACACCACTAAAAATTGTGCGAATCGATGTGCCATACATTGTGCCAAAACATAATAATGATGCTGTGCCAAAAAAAAAATAATGAAGATGCTAGAAGTTTTGCCAAACATTGTCTATTAAATATTCTTTCAACACTCTCCATATATCAAAGTTATTCATATAGAGAATTAGATGAACATTGCTCAATAATATTAATGTTGGTTAACATTGTTCCAAGGGGACCACAATAAACGCTACTCAATAAATTTTTTCAATTGGATGAGACGATTTGTCTACTGAATTATTCCAATAATGTCCATATGTCAAGAACCCTAATTTCATAGTAATGCTCACTATGATAGATAGGAATAAATTAAATGTACAAAAACACATTACCAAATATATTGTGTCATGCATACAATTGTCATATTTCTCAATAAGATTTGTACTTCACCGAGAGCAATTCCAATAGTATTATGATGAGCAATATACCATTGAGAATTGTAACGCATAGTATGGGAGACAAAATAAACCAATGAATATACTTATTATTTCATGAGAGTCACTATGTCATTTGCTTCTCTGTCTCATGTGTTACCTTGTACCTCTACCTTTGTTCAATTTTTCATTGTCACCTCATACCATGTGTTCCATCCTTGTAAATATTTTTGTAGAACACACACATATATATACCCATTTTTCTTGTTCTTTGGTTCTGTTTGACTCATTTTTTTATTTTTTTTATTTCTCCATTTTGATGGGATGCATGAGAATGTCTTGTTCTCATAGGTTTGTGTCCACAATCTCAATCAAGACCATTCAGAGTCTATTGGTCTTTTTTTTGTGATTGATTCACACAAGATGGATCTGAATCTTTAATTTTAGGGTTCTGTCTTGTTTGCTTCATTTTTATTTGCATCATTTTAATGTACACAGTTATTCAATGTTTGGCAATGCCTTTGCAACAATATTATTGCTTTTAACCTTGCTTCATTATTTGCATAAATGATGTACACAAAAATATTCTGTCAAAAATAGTCCTCTTCCAAAGATATGGAGAATGATCTCTTCATATGATGCTATCTTTTACAAATCAACCCTATGTTGCAGAAACATTTCAAGGAATTTCTTTTTCAATAACTCAAGTATCTACCACTTGTTTGTATTTGACTCTAGCATCTGCTCTCAAAATACAAAGCTGAAGGATTTAGAGAGATCCTAATGATGCATTAAGTTGTAGCAGTGTAGACTCAATTTCATGTTGACCTTCTGATTGCAGAACCATTTTTATTGATTTATTCAATAACAATATTTTATGATTATAAGATTTATATGCATGAAATGATCATTTACACCAATATTGTACTTGCAAAGAATATGGTTGAGAGGTTTATTTCATGATGTTTCATGATTAAGGCTTCTAGAAACCAGACATAAGAATATATAGGATCTTCTCTTCTTTTGGATGACAACACTTTTTCTTTTGCTAGCATGTATGTATATTTGGATAACATAGAATTTACTACTCCACTAGATGGAATTACTTCTGATTTTGTTTGCATGTATATAAATTTGAATAGATATTAATTTTGTTGTTGTTGTTTTTTTTCATAGATCAAATGTCAACTGAATACATGAACTATACAATGATGCATTCCATATATAGAAGATGAAGAAATTAAGGGAATTATGATGATGCAAATGTGTAACTAAACTATGTACATTTAAGAATGTTTATTTGCATGCTTATAGATAGAATATATGTACAGTTTAAAAAAAAAAAATCCTTGAATCAAGAATGATCCTCTGAATGAAGAACCTAATTGATGTTGCTAGTTTATTAAGGAGATGTCTTGATCAATTTGATGATGGTCCTTTGGTCTTGCTGCTTCTTAACTGCTTCAAATTCTACACACTCTCATATTCTTCTTGTTCCTCTTATTTACTCCTTCTTACTCTTGTAGTCTCCCCCTTAGATAGTGCATGCAATCTCATATCCTCTATAATGTTTTAGGTTCTCCTTTTCAAATCACATTAGTGAGAAAAATATGCACGAACTATCCCTAATTTGTTTCTCAAATATTCACAAGGTTCCCTAGCAAGAGGCTTTGTAAATATATCTTCTATTTGTTCTTTTGTGGGTATGTACTCCATCTTCACTATTTGCTCAGCTACTTGTTCTCTGAGAAAGTGGTGCTTTATATGGATATGTTTAGTCTTTGAATGAATTACATGGTTTTTCAATATGCTTATTGCACTTGTATTATCACACTTAATAGATATGAGTTCACTGAAATGAACCTTCATATCTTGTAGAGTTTGTTTCATCCACAACACTTGTGCAAGGGACAACTGCTATGTATTCAACTTCTACTTTAGATATAGAAATTGATTATTGTTTCTTGCTTAGCCATGCAACCAAAGACTTTCCTAAGTAGAACGCATAGCCACTTGTACATTTTCTTTCATCCACACAACTGGCCTAGTCCCCATCTGTGTATGCTAGCAATGTAAAGTCCATCCCTTTTGGATACCATATACCATAGTCTGTAGTTCCTTTCAAGTATGTGAATATCCTCTTTGTTGCTAATAGATTACTTTGTTTAGGTGTTGATTGATATCTTTCTACTAATCTGACTTCCAACATTATATCTGGTCTAGAAGTTGTTAGGTATAGTAGAATTCCTATCATAGATCTATAAAGCTTTTGATCCAGTTTCCATGAGGGTTGAGACATATTTACAATCTTCCATTTGAAAAAATTTCAGCATATCTCATACGTATTTCTCTTAAGAAATGAATATGCCTCTAGAATCTTGTGGGATTTGTAGCCCTATGTAGAATGTAAGTTCTCCAATCATTGACATATCGAACTCAGACTTCATCTCTTCAACAAACCATTTTACTAGATGATCTTTATTGCTCCCAAACACAATATCATCCACATACACCACCAAAAATAGTAATTAATCTCCATCATATTTTATGTAGAGATTACTCTTAGCTCCTCCTCTCTTGAAACCTTATTTTTGAAGGTATTTTTCTAGTCTAGAGTACAAAGCTAGTGGTGCTTGTTTAAGGCCATACAGTGCCTTATTTAAGTGCGTAATATAACCTGCAGACATAGTTAGGCTTATCGGATAATAGAAATCCTTTAGGATTTTACATATAGATTTCTTCCTCAAGTTCTCCATTTAGAAAACCAGACTTTACATCCATTTTGTACACTTTGAAACCATTATAACAAGAAAAGGCCAAAAACATCCTGATTGCCTCCAATATCAAAACTGGTGCAAAAGTTTCTTCATAATCAAGACCTTATACTTGTCAGTAACCCTCGCACACTAGTTTAGATTTGTTTATAACAATTTGACCCTATTTATTCATCTTGTTTTTGGATACCCATTTTGTGCCAATGCCATTCTTCCCAACAGATGTTGGTGATAGTTCCCATGTATTTTTCTTTTCAATTTGGTCTAACTCCTCATTCATAGCATCTATCCAGTTTTTGTGTTTTCTTTCTTCATCAAAGTTCTTTAGTTCAATCTGTGACAACATAACAATATGAACTTGGTCTGATTTTTTCGCTAGTTGCCTCCTTGTTTGTACTCCTTCACTTTTATCTCCAATAATTTGACTTTCGATGATTCTTTTGAGTATCTCTTGAGGGTCCTTTTGAATGAGTCTTTGTATCTTCCACTAAATGTTCATATTGTACTTAATTTTCTTTATTGTCATGATGGTGATGATCTGGAGAATTAATAAAACCCGTGATTTTGTTCTTATCAGGTAGCTCTTCATCAAAATTTACCTCTATTCATTCCACAACATTATGAAATCTTTTATTATAGCACCTATCTCCCTTACTTTTTTATGAATATCCCAGAAATACTCCTTCATCTGATCAAGCATCAAACTTCCCTAGATTTTGATCATTATTTTTGATATAGAGTTTACTCCCAAATACTTTAAAATGCTTGATTGATGTTGGCTTCTTGTTCAAAATCTCATAACCTATCTTATCACAATTTGGTCTAAGATGTGCATTACTGAGAATATGTATTGTTGTATGTACCACTTCTACTTAATAGGTTTGAGGAATGTTTCTTTATTTCATCATGGGTTTGGTCATTTGATGAATAGATTTGTTTAGTCTCTCTGCAACTCGATTCCATTGAGGTGTGTGTGCAATAGTTTACTGGTGTTTTATGCCAAGTTCATGACACAAGTTTGAAAACTCATATGAGGTAAATTCACCTCCTTGATTTGACCTTATGCACTTTATCTTACACCCTGTTTGGTTTTCTGCCAGTGCCTTGTATATTTTGAAATTCTAAAATTATTCTGACTTATTTATGAGAAATGCCACTCATGTCAATCTTGAATAGTCATCAATTATTAGCATGAAATATTTTTTTCCTCCTAGTTCTTTTGTTCTAGAAGGCTCGCACAAATCCATATGAACTAGCTGCAAAGATTTTATACTTTATATTTTATCTTATTTAAATGGTGTTTGTGTTTGTTTTCCCATTTGACATGACTTGGAGATAGTGTTTTCAAGCTTCTTTATTGTTGGTAAATCTCTAACTACTCTCTTCTTAATGAGCTTGATAACATGATCAAAATTGCGATGCCCCAATCTCCTATGCCATAGCCACGATTCATCTTGTTTGTTGATGTAGCATTCTTCACTCTCTTCCTTCAAGATATATACATAATTCTCTATTTGAACTCCTTTATCTAAAATATTCCTAGTAGTTGTTGACCTGATTTCGTAGTCTTGAGCTTTGAAGAGGACATCACAACCTTTGTCACACATCTACAAACAATACGTCCTGAGCCTTTCCTCTTCCATTATTCAGACTATTTGTGCGCTTTCCTCTGATTCTGCGTGCTTCATCATTATTGAATGTGACATTTCTAGTTTTATTTTCATCTAGGGATACAAACTTGCTTTTATCTCCTGTCATTTGTCTAGAGCGGCCACTATCCACGTACCATTTATTATTTTTATCTTGAGCATAGAGAACTAGGTCACGTTTATCATGTTTCTTTTCTTCCTTCTTCTTTCTCCATTGCATGCATCCATCTATTCTATAATTATTATGAGACGATAATCTATTGTCTTTAAGCTAACATTCATATGATTTGTTCCCAAAGTTGAGACAATAGAAACATTATGTGATATCAAGGAGAGGAGAAAAATGCATTTTTTTCTAGAGTCATGTTTGTTTTAATGTTTTTGAATCCATTATTAACCTTCTCTTAGAATTTCCCAAATCAATTCTTCTGACATAAGATTTACAATCTATGGCTTTATGTCCAAAATTTTTACATCAATAACAATATCCATAGAAAAAATATTTGTACTTGGTAGTGAATGTTCTTTGAGAATATAACCATCTTGAGATTTGATAATCTTGTCTCCTGAAGAAGTATAGTCTCTGATAGCTTGTTGTTTAATTGTCCATTCCTTTTGTCTTTTGTACTTTTTTGGCTGTGTTTCTTTGTAGTTGTTCATTTGATGTTGAAGTGTTGTTCAAATTTTTTTCCTGAAATTGATGTGAGCTATCATTCTCTCCCCTAAAAACTTTTACAAAATTTATTTTCCTTTTATCTTATGCCTTTGATTCACTGGATTCTCCTTCATAGCCTAACCCTGTCTTTATAAGTGGATACCTTTTAGCATTTAATATCACATCAAGTTTTTCAGACCCTTTTATTTGTTGAATATTCATGTTTAACTTGATTTGTGCCTTATCTAGCCTCTTCTTTAGACTTACCATCTCTTCTTCCAATCTTTCACACTCTTAGATTTTCTCTTCTATTTTCTGCATCAAAATGTGTTCGACCTTCTTTGCTTCTTCAAGTTCAACAATCAACTAGATAATTTATTCTGAATTTTATTCTTATTTTACATATTTCAATAGGATCTCTGTCTACTTTCTATTCTTTAGTTTAAGCATTTCTATTTCATCTAAGGCACTCATCAATGCCCCCTCAAGATCTACCTCACCTTCTTATTCTTCTTCATATTCTTGGAAATATTTTTCAATTTCTTCCAAGGCCATCAACATGAATTCACTGGTTCCATTTTCACTAGAACATTCATTGGAACTTTTAGATACATTGCTATCTTCTTGAGCATAGAAGCTTTTTCTTTTAAACTTTTTCCATTTTTGCATTTTATTAGACTTATTCTTCTCTTTTCCTTTAGGATGACTTTCATCTTTCTTATAAGGAAATTTTAAGGCATAATTCCCCACTCTTCCACAATTAAAACACTTAAATGGAAGTTTTCCTTTGTACTTACATGTACCTTTCTTCAACCTTCTGACAAATTTTGCTTCTTCTTCATCAGAACCTGAGCATGAACATTCCTTTTCTTCTATGGACTTGTCTACCTTGAAAGTTTCCTCTCTAGTGACTGGCTTCCCTTTTAGAATTCTCATCTCATATATTTTCAAAGAACCAAGTAGTTTATCCCTGTTCAAAGTCTCAAAGTTTGTTGTCTCTTCTATAGTTGAAACCTTAGGATTGAATTTAGAAGGTAATGACCTCAATATTTTCTGAACTATTACACTTTCTTTGATTGTTTCTCCTAGACCCATCATGACATTTACGACTTCATCAAATATTAAAAATAATTTAGCTATATCTTCATCTTCATTTATTTTTAAGGTCTCAAACTATGTTCTATATACTTGTAATTTGGCCACATTTACCTTTTTATCTCCTTCATGAATATTTTCTAATTTAACCCCGATATCTTTGGTTGTGTGACAATGCATTACTTTAATAAATTCATACTCACATAGGCCACTTAGAAGTGCATTCATAGCTTTTGCATTAGCTATAAAATCTAGTTTGACATCTTTTCCACTAGTCGTTTCCTTTGGCTCTTCATACCCTACCATCACAATAGCCCAAATTTCTACTCTAAGAGACATTAAATATATCTTCATTCTCACTTTCTAGAAGGAATAGTTTGTACCAGTAAATAGAGGGAATTTATTTGTTGAGCATCCTTCTTGACTAGCCATTTTACTGACTTATGACCTCCTTCCAATTGTTAAACTACTACTCAAGGAACTTGGCTTTGATAGAAATTGATATTTATGTTTGGAAATTACTAAGGGTGGGGGTTTGGTTGGGGGGGGGGGGGGGGGTTGCGGGTGAATTAGTAATTTAAAACTTTACTTTTTGCTCAACTTGATTTTCTTCTTATGCAGCTAATAGTTTATGTATATATAAGTGGAAACCCCAAAGGGATAAAACATCGAATTTTAGGCTGAAAGTGATGTGAAGGAAAGCTATTACTCCTTATCACATGAAATGTTTGTAGGATCCAACCTACAAAAGGCTCTTACCTCAAAGTAAGCTCCAAATCCCACAAATTTTCTATAGGCTACAACTCACATGAGGCTCCTACCTCAATAGGATATAACGTGTTATTTATCAAGATACAACATAGAAAGGGAAAACAATCTCTCAATCACAATATCAAGTCAAAAGCGTTGGTTACCTAATATATAATTCTATTCTCAAGTCTACTGATGAGCCTTGGTATTGCACCAATAATGTTGCAACTCCAAAAGGCTTCTCAAATCAAATTATCAACTCAGGGTTCATAAAAACTTAGGGGTGATAGTGCTATATGTGCAATAGGTTAGGTTCTACCCATGTCACTCCTATTCATGAAATCAGATCAGGGTATTCAAAGACCATTCCTCCAACTAATTGTAGTGAAAACCTCTTATGAAAGCTTAAATGAGCATGTTTTTGCTATGAAGGTGAAACTGCCAATAATCAAATGTAAATTATAATTGAAGTTTCATAAGGAAGATAACTAATATATTTATTGAAATAACTCATGCTACTCTACTTTCCTACCTTGCATGCATCATTTATCTACTCACACTTGCTGAAATTGAGAGATCACATCTTTAATATGCCTATGAAGAAACAAATGCTAAATCTAAGTTTGTTTTTCTATCCAATGGTTGAAGTGATGGAAGGATGAGGTTAGAGTGGTAATAATATCTTCAATAATCATAAAATCACAATGTGGGGGCTAATATTCATCTTAACTAGGCTAGAGTCCAATTTTGGATCAAAACTGGTTCAAGAAATGAAAGCTACAGGAGGCTGCTACAAGAGGTCCCGTATTGCTACAAGTGACCATGTTTTGCTATAAGAGGGGGTACAAGAGAGTTTTGAGGATGAAAATGATATCTTATGGATGAAGGAAGGTGGATGGAGGTAGGAGGTAATAAGTGAAGGTTGTGAGAGCCCCTTAGCCAAGCCTAACACCCCTCAGAGGTCTATCTTGCACCAAAGTTGATGCTCACGGTGCCTCTTATTGGCCTTGACAAAGTGATTATGGAGACAGAGGTTAGGAGTAGCATGAGGTTCCTAGAAGGAGGATGGAGAAGTCTAGGTGGATGTCGAAAAGTATGCTAACATCTGTAGATCATCACAATTCCCGTAGCTAGCAAAACACATGCATAAAATGATCAATAACACAATGAAATAAATTAACATGGAAAATATGAGTTGAATTTGACTAAAATCTATTTTATGCCACAACACTACTCTGATCACTAAAAAAATAATAATAAATCCTAATTTGTAGAGGATAAGAATGGAAAAGGATCACAACTAACATCTATCCATTTCCAAGAAATCATAAAAAAATATTTTTGGATTGTTATTGAAGATCTTTCCAATCAGTCTTTCGACAAGAGAGGTGATAGGAAAGCCTGCAATTACAAGTTTTCATGATATAATACCTACTAAAAAAGATAAGGATTGTAATGGTTTGGAACAAGAACAAGAAGAAAAATACAAGAGAGGGACTAAAGCCTCTAGGTTGGGCCCAAACCTAAGGGTTTCAACCCTCCAAAACTAACTCAAATGCATATCGATGATAAAATTATCATTAAAATAAAATAGTAGTCTTATACATCATATGAAAGTTAAGAATAACAATGTCAAGCACTAGGCTCAATAGCTACTCTTAGCTACAACACAAAATCGAATCCTCATGAGCCTTTCAACAGGTTTACCTATACAAAAATGATTGTGGGGCATCTCCCTTGAAAGCAGGAATTCTCCCATCCAAAATATCAAGATTTGTGGATTGGGTTCCCTTTTTCCTTGTCATTCACTTAGAGTTCCTCGAATGCTAGTGAATTTGAGCTGTTGGAGAGGATTTTGTGATCTCAAGCCGAGTTAGGGAGTTAATGAGGTGGAAAACCTCCCTATATTCTCTCTAGGTACCTCCATCAAGCTCCTACATGGTAATATCTCCAAAAATGTTTCTTTGACTTGCATATTAATCACATTAGGCAATACAATATGAAAAACACATTTTAGTATTCCTACTAAGCATATTATGGCTAAAAATGTGAATTAATGTGAGAAAAAGAGATTTTTAAGGGCTAGAGGATAGCACAATGAACTCCAAAAGATACCTATTGATGGGACCCATCATCACCCCCCGCTGAAATTGTTTCTCACCCTTTGAGAAACTCAGTCACTTATATGAAGTTCATTCATGGGTTTGGTGTCCTCTCTGACATTCCAAGGCACTTCATATGGTGTGCCTCCTTATGGATAGAATCCTGCATTTTCCTCTATGCCTTCCCATTTTTTTTTTTCTGCTTCGAATCTGACTTCTTATAGGCCCAATATTAAGGAGGGATTGAGTTTGAGGCCTATCCACCTGATTTTAAGCCTTTGCATGATCCTCTTGTATAGGGGGGTTTTCTCCAAGGAATTCCTTAGTCTCTCTAGGGAGTGATATTCTCTAATTTGTAAAAGACGAGGCAGGGCTTGGCATATTTTTTGACAAGATTTTAGACTCTCTGTCCCAAACATCCTAAAAGTGTCCTCAAAATGTAGGATGGATTTCTCTTGGGCTGCTATGTACCTAGGTTCCAATTCAGGATTAGAGGAGATGATATTGTGGTTGTTGATGATAGACTTGGGGCTCACTAATTCTGTCCTAATATATAAGGTCTCCTTTTCTTCTTTTGTCACCACCCTTTTAACTTCTTCAACTCTTGTCTCCTCGTGGGTCAACGAAGAGGCTAAATCCATGAATTTCATGTCTCCCAACCTTGAGTTTGGGTCCCATAAATTCATGTATGTGAGGATTAAGTTTTGCATGTAAAACTCAACTACCTTGGCTCTATCCCCAATACTTACCCTTTTTCAAAAGTCGATGAATTTTCTGTAGCCTTGGAAAATAAATGAGCCATACTATGCCAATGTCTTAATTTGAAACTGCAACCATTGCTCTTTGAGGAAAATAACATAGGATTTCGATGATTTCCTACATTGTATAAATTCCATGGATAAACTTTCCATGGTAGCAAGTTGTGTCTCTTTTTCTGCAGTTGCTCTCTCAACTTAGTGTTTTATGCATGTAGTTATTCCCTCATGATTGACTCTCTTAATTTCAGGTCATTCAATTCTTTTCCCATCTCATTGAATTCTCCTCCATGAGACCCATATACTATACACTTTTAGATTTTGCAATCTGCATCCATCTATGTGTTCTACCTCTTTCCTTCTCTAACTAAAAAAAGGGTGGGATGGCAAATTTCTCAGGTATAATCCTACCTCCCTCAACAAATTTGTAGTAAGATTCTAGGTTGGGATGTGGATCATGCTCTTGAAGCTCCTTGAGGTATTTTTCTTCTTCTTTTAAGGTGGTTTCTCCTTCTTGTAGCACTTCCTTTTACTCTTGTAGTAACCCTTGTTTCTCCTGTAGCATTCCCTGTAATTGTTTTGTTTCCTCCCATAGCTCTTCTTTTTCTTCTTGTAATATGGCATATTGTGCCTTGAGCCTCTTAAAGGTGACTGCCCTAGTGGTAAGCCTTCCCATAGGAAGCACGGGTTGCTTGGTTTTAACTTTAGGAGAAGTAATTTCGTCAATCTTTCCCTCACTAGGTCCCCTTCTTCCTTATTGCCTTGCTCACTAGGGACCTTTGTAGGAGGCTGAGGCTTCCCTTGCATTATCCTAGTTCTCTTCCTTGTTTTGAAATATAGGGGAACTTACCTTGGCTACCTCCTTTTGGGCTTGGAAGGTGTACTTAATGTGGCCAATGTTGTAGCCACTTGTTTCTCAGTTTGTTCTGAGAGAGACTAGTTTGATGTCCTTGTTTCTCCGCCCCTTGAGGCTTTTAGGTCTCCTCAGAGTTCTGTTTTTCTGCTACTTGTTTATTTCCTTCTTCTTCCTTAATTTATGCTTCTTCTTCCTCTGTTTATGTTTCCTCCTCTTCTTCTTTGGTTTCCATTTTCTTCTTTTCCTTCTCTACCCCCAATACTAGAGGTTGGTGTTCCCTCTTGCTATGTGGAGGTTGTGTTTTATGTTTCAATGAAATTTTCCTTGTCCATACCTATAAAATCAGTCTAGAGTACAATGCACCTTAAGTGGCTGATGGAATCCATAACAATAAGCTTTATGAGGCCATGGTGAGTGATGTGTTGGTGCTTTCCTTCCCTCACTTTCTGGCTCATCTCAATGATAACATGAATTAAGAAATAGGGAATGTTGAGTCTTTCTGCGATAGGAAATTTTTCTTTGAATATTAACTCGTAGAGTAACCTAAAATGGTTGACATATACAATGATAAATCTCCCCTCACAAGATATGTATTTGAGAATGTGGAAGGCCACTTCATCCCAGGTGTAAGGTAGGTTCTCCCTTCTCACTGCATTTTTTTGTTCGACAAGTTTTTCTTTTAGAATGAATAAGTTCTTCCTAGTTGTGACACTCATTTATTTGTCCTCCTTGCTCCATCGAATTCCTAAGGGTAATGTAGTCACTTTTCTTATGATTTTATCATTTAGAGAGATGGGAAGGCCTCTAACAATAATCGTGGCACTATCTTCTCCTAGAGGATTTAGTGCCATGGAAAATTTATGGGCTATGTCATCATCATACCCCTTCAACAGTTCAAATAAACCCAACCATTGATGTTTGTGAAAATTATTTACCATAGGAGGATGTTGATTAATTCTCTTTATGTCCGTGGGATCGCTTCTATTGAACCCCACCCCCCTATTTCTCCTACTACAACTTCTCAAGGATACTTAGGTATGTTTCAAATTATGACCTTAGCACAGTCTTAGTTGTAGAGACAATGTCAAATTTTTCTTTTTTTATCAAAGGGGGAGAAGGATGCCAATAATTACTTAACAAAACAAATCTTTCTTTGACCCTATCTTTCTCTTACATATGAAAATTTCTAAAAGGGAACTACTGTATAAGTCTTTTCTACATGACACTTATTTCAAGCAGACGTTTCAAGGTAGAGGTATGGAAATTAGAGAGGGAAAGGATCACTTACACTTTTTAATGTTACTTTGTCATGTGTATGAGGGTTTGAGGGAAATTTTGGGTCACTTTCACTTCCTTTCACCCTTCAATTATCTCTCGTAGCTTCCTTTCAGGCCTCCTGTAGCATCCCAGAGCCTCCTGTAGTAGTTCAGAGCCTCTTGTAGCATATCCTATGACTTCTCATGTATCAGTTGCGAACATTGTTCGAAGAAGCATGGTGGAACCCTAGGCAGTCTCTGATAGCACTAGCACATCCTTCTCTAATTGTTTTTTGAAATGAGTGATTATACAAATGGAGTCGAGTTTTGTACTAAATATTCTTTTTGTGTTAAAGGCTCAGAGCATTGTGATAACATGGCTCTTGCATGAAGTTCCCTTTTCTAACAGTTGTCCCCACTCCTTGTAATCATCACCCTGATCCTCATGATTATCATCTCACTCCTTGTAATCATCACCCTGATCCTCGTGATTATCATCTCACTCCTTGTAATCACCACCTCACTTGATTTGACTTTTCCACATGCATGTGTAACTAAAATGAACTTTAGTTTACTAATCGAAGGTGGCCAAGTTTACTGGCCACCTCCAACCCATAAAAAATTCCTTTCTCGACCATTACACATTTTATCATCATATGCATAGGGAATAGGTGAGGGTTTTCATACCTGAGCCTACCTGTGATGTCGATGTGCTGGAGAAGCTTGCATGTTGGAGCTGGTATTCATAATAGGATGATCTTGAAGGTGTTGATTTCCTTTGTTTCTTCTACACATGTCCTCATAACTTAATAGTTCTTTGACTGATAACATTGTTTTGTGTGTATGTTTCATCTCCATGTCCAATACGTTGTTTGTGGAGTGGATGGATTATCAGTTGATGTGCCCCTCATTACTTCAGAAATGACTCTATGATGATCAAAGTGGATGGATCTTTTACTATGTGGGTGGAAAAAGTTGATTCTTGGATTTTTGGTGTGACTACACAGGCTACTATAGGAGGAATCCTCTTCCTATAGTAGTGATTTAATTCCTCTTTGAGATCCTATATTGCATGTGGAATTTGAGGGCAAGTCAGAAAAGGCACGAGGATAGGTTTAGGATCATGAAGAAGTGGTGTAGGTGGGGGGGAAATGAAAGCAGTCTCTGTTTCTTGTATGCATGACAGAGTGGAAGTTGAAACTGACTTTTGGATAGATGGAGTGGATGGGTGATGAATTTGATGTTGGTGGAGCTCTATTAAAAATTCCTGAAGAAGACATGACAACTTGGTCTCTTTCTCCAATCAAATCTTCCTCCTGTAGCATTTCGGGCCCCTCCTGTAGCATTACAGGCTCCTCCTGTAGTATTACATTGAGGAGGAAAATTTTGATTCTATTGTTGGTTGGATGATGGAGAGAGGTAGGAAGGTGAGTGAAGGAGGTGAAAATTCAATGGGTGGCTAAGAAAATGGAGGAATGCACTTGTAAAATCTGTCCTATAGTCATGGCTTTGTTGACTTTCTAGAGTCCTCCAAAATAGAGATGTTAGCATAAGTAGCGTAAGAACTCCTTCCTTGTGTTTTTATTTTTTCTTTATCTCTTTTTTCTTGTTTTTTTAAGACATGAAATATGCCTCTGTAGACGTTTTCACATGGTTTTCACCTGGGGATATTTTCATCTTTTATTTCCTTTTTTCTTTTTCTTTCTTCTTCTTCTTTTTTTTGGCTCTTGGGATGCCTTAGAAAGGTTTCCAATCATCAAGTTAGCCTCATATGCCTCATGGAGGTTTCAATCTAGGCCCTCTTATTTTATTTTTTTATTTTTTATTTTATTTTTTTTAGAAATTTTGTGGACTAAGGGATTTGAGTGTTCCAATCACATTCAATTCTCTATTGCCTGAGGTGACAAAATATTCCTTGGACAAAGGTATTTTATACAACTTCAACCTATATCCATTTACAAGTAGCGGAATACCTTCCTCATCGATGTTTCTAATATGGACAAACCCATTCTCATGACACTTCTCTACTATATATGCACCCAACCATTTTTTCATTAACTTCCCCTTGAAATACTTGAATCTAGAATCATACAATAGGAACCAATCTCTTTCTGGAAAAGTTTTCTCCCTAATGTGCCTGTCATGTCGAATCTTCCTCTGTAGCTAGATTACCTCAGTTTGTAGGAGAGGTTGTAGCTTGAACTCATATAAGCCATCATTAGGGGAATTTTGAGGTCTAAAATGGGCCTCCTAAGGAAATTATAAAATAATAGTGAAAATAATAAAATAATATTAGATTACATCATCAAATTTAGAGGGAAAAAGAAAAAAAATCAACTCGTATTTTCAACTTACCTCCCTATGGGTTTACTCAAATTTTGAGTGAAAACACTTTTTGGATGCATAATTAGATTCCTCATCCAATGAGTATTGATGTTGCATACTTTCGATGGACACCGCTACATGAAAAATGAGAAATTCATGAAAAGCATGATTGCAATCATGTTTTTTCATGTATTTCTCATTTTTTATGTAGCAGAATCCATCAAAAGTATGCAACATGGGTACTCCTTGGATGAAGAATTAAATTTTTCATCCAAATGAGTACTCGCGCTTGAAATTTGACTAAAACCTTATGGATATAATTTGAAAAAGTAGTTTTAGTATTTTATTATTTTTTAATCTTTTTACATTTTTACTCCAAAATTGGTGAATCATCCCTCATGGTTGACATCATCATATTGAATCCTATTGGTTCTTATAAATTTTATTTTGGTTGTACATTTTTCTAAGGAGGCTCATTTTAGACCTCAAAATTCCCCTAATGTAAGTTGGAGCATCCTCTCCTGTTGTGTTGTGGTGAATTCTAAGTCCAACTGATCTTCCATACTCAAGGTGTTGTATTCAAAATCAATAGAAAGTGGAGCCTTCTTCCCATAAACTAGTTCATATGGAGTGAATCCAGTGGTGGTCTTCCAAGTAGTGTTGTAGGCCTAAGTGGATTCTACCACTCTATCTACCCAATATTTTATGTTGCTGCTAACAACCTTAGTTAGAATGTTCTCCAATGCTTTGTTTGTGACCTCTACTACCCATTTTCTTGAAGGTGGTAGGAAGTGGATGTCTTGTGCTTGATTTGGTGTTGCTTCATGATATTTTCAATCAAATTTGACGTAAATTGTGCTCCTTCATCAGTTACTAACTCCCTTGGAGAACCAAGCTTGTCGAAGATGTTCTCCCTAAAAAATCCAGCCATCTTTCGCTCAATTATTACTTTAAATGCCTTTGTTTCATCCCATTTTTCTAGGTAATCATTCCACACAATGATTTACTTATTTTGTCTTGATGGGGGATTATTAGGTCCAATGAAATCCATGACCCACTTATCAAATGGCTCTAGGGCCACTTGAGGTTGTAAAGGAATTACATCCTTGGGTATGGTTTTACCCATCCTTTGGCATTGAAAACACCTAGTGGTGTACCTTCTTGCATCCTGATGTAAAGTGGGCCAATAATGACCTCATTGTAGAACTTTGGAAGTTGTCCTCCTAGTAGCAAAGTGGTCCCATAGGGTCCATCATGGCATGCTAAGAGGATGTCAAAGAACTCCTCTTCCCTCACACGTCTCCTCAAGATCTGATCTGGTCCCAATATAAAAATATTTCCCCCAATCCAAGTGAATGACGAATTTTTTCCAACAATCGTGCTCTTCTCCTTGGAGGATATATTAGGAGAGAACCTCTGAGAAACCAAGTAGTTGGATATATCAAAAAACCAAGGAGAAATGAATGAGATGGCAAAGATATGTTCATCTAGAAGTTGATCATCCACCATTTCTTCATTATCTACATGCATGGTTAGCCTTGATAGGAAATATGCAGCCACATATTCTTTCCTTGGTTTTTCAATAATGGTCAAATAAAATTGTTGCAATAATAACAACCATCTTATTATCCCAGCATTGACATCAGATTTATTCATTAAATACTTAATGGCTACATGATCAGTGTGCAAAAACGTTGATAGCCAGTGATGTAGTTCCCAAACTTTTTTAAAGAATGTATCATAGCCAAGAGTTCTTTTTCAGTGACTGTATAACTCAACTCAGTGTTAGAAAGGTTCTTACTAATGAAATAGATAGCATAAGACAATTTTTCTTCCACTTGTCCTAAGGCTACCCCTACAACTTTATCTGATACATTTGTGTGTATATGGAAAGGTAATGCCTAGTTGGGACACCTAAGGATAGGTACAATGGTCAAATTTTCTTTCAAAACTTTAAGGACCTCCTGATAGTTGCTGGTCCAAATAAAGTATGAATCCTTGGCTAACAATCCAAACATAGGTGAAGCTAGCTTACTAAAGTATTTAATGAACCTCCTATAATACCCAACTAATATAAAGAAGCTCTTGACAACTCTTTGTTTTTGAGGGATGGGGACCCTTTTAATGGTGGAAATTTTGTTTAGGTCAACCTATATCCCCTCCTTGGATATAGAATGGCCAAGGACAGTCCTTGTATTCATAAAAAATTCTCGTTTCTCGAGACTCAATGACAAATTGTTATGAAACCAACACAAAAAAAGATAGAAAAGATAGATCAACGCCTTAGAATTCGGCCTCTTTGAGGGGGAAAACTCCTTTACATTACACAAATGAATGATTCTTTGATGATACAAATGAAAATACCTCCTTTCTATATATAAGAGTCTAAGGGGTCATAACATAATCAGAGCCGACATAACAATAATAATGTAAGGGCACAATAATAACAATAGTGGGCTTCTATGGGGCACAATAGTAACAATATGGGCACTACATGGGTACATCATATAATAAATGGGTTGTACTAATAACAATAAGGGGTTACACTAGTAGTATAGGGCCTAACATGCCCCTCTCCTTCAAAAAGCATTGTCCTCAACGCTTGAGTAGTTATGATGCTTCTGTATAAAATTCTTGTCCTCCCATGTGGAATCTTCAGTGGGTAAGTTCTTCCACTTGATGAGATACTCTGAAATTGATCGATTTCGTAGCTGTCAGGTTCTTGTTTCTATGATTACTCCAGGTTCCAATATGATTTTTCCTTCCTCTTCAATTTCTGGAAATATTGTTTGAATTGGGATCTTTTGCAACTTTTGAATAAGTGGCCATACTTCTTCGTCCTTCTGCCATTCATCCCTTGCTTCGTTTATCCAATCTAGTTGGATAATAGAAATAGCACAAAACAATGCTTCCACATCCTCATCCTTGAATAGTCTTCCCATCCGGTAAGGTCGCCATTTTTTAAGTGCATGTAGTATTGCCAACATTTCCTTCTCATAAATAGCTTTCTTGAGATGTAGTTGTAAAAATACCCAATCACCTACATCAAAATATTTTTCACTACGATGTTGATCTACCTGTTGTTTCATTTGATTTTGCACTAAATTGGCGTTATCCTTTAAAATTTGGAAAACTTGTTGTTGATGCTTGATGTGATCTTTCACTGATTGAACCTTTTTCTTTTTGATATGTCCTTCTATCTCTAGAGTTTGAGGAGTGGCAATTTCTTCCAATCCTTTACAAGATATGGTTGGATTCATTTCTTGATGCTCAATGTGATCTTTCACGTCTTGAACATTTTTCTTCTTGATATGTCCTTCTATCTTGATAGTTTGAGGAGTGGTAATTTCAACTAATGAATTACAAGATATGGTTGGATTCATTTCTTCTTTCTCGATATGATCTTTCACTTCTTGCCCCTTTTTCTTCTTGATATGTCCTTCTATCTTGAGAGTTTGAGGAGTGGTAATTCTTGCCAATGCTTTACAAGATATGGTCTGATTCATTTCTTCTTTCTCTGGGGTGGGGTCCAGGCGTATATCTTCTTCTTTTGATGTTTCTTGATCCTTTTCTTCCTCCTCTTCATATTCTATGTAAAATAATTTCTTCTCAGCACACTTATGACCTTTATTTCATTTGCTATCACAATTGTAACAAAGCCCTTTTTCTCTTTTTTCTTCCAATTGTTGTGGTGTAATCCTTGTAGGTTGTGGAAGGCTAGGAGAAACAACACTTCCATCTTTATAGTTGTGAGGGGTATGCTTCATGGTTTCCATAATTTTGCTTTCCACTATGTCACAAAGCCCTTTTACTCTTTCCAATTGTTGTGGTGTCGCTCTAAAGAAGTTGTTGCTCTTTGTATCCTCATAATGTGCTATCATTTCCTCCGTGAAAATTGACCACGTAACAAGTTGTTTACGAGAAAAAAGCCCTTCATACCATAAAAATTGATTCGGTTCTAAATATGAAGATGCAATACATACCTTTTGTAACAGTGATACACCATGTAGATCAAAATATTACTCCATTTGAAGTATCCAATTTACCGGATCCTTGCCATCAAAGTTCCTCATCTTGCTTTTTCTTGATTTTAGGAGCTCGATCTTGAAATGACTGTAACTTTGTACTTTCAGATCTTTATGTTTTGAAATTGCGAGCTGTAGTAGCCCTCTATGTCCTCTTTCCAATGCCACCAGTCTGATCCAAATTGGATTCTCCAAGGAAGAGTTATGCCAATTCTCCCACAGTGACCTGAATATAGACTAGTTCAGTAGAGCGAACTTGTACGACGTGCCATGAGTCACTGTTTCGACCTTTGGCTCTAAAAATTATATACAAGAAACTACATTCTGTCCTCTTTCTGTACCTTCTTACAAAATTTCAATCTAATGCTTAGAGAGAAAGTTATGATGATTTTCCCCAGGTCACCTGTTTGGAATGTACTTTAGGAGTCTGCAAAAAGACCAACTTCCTCAGATCATATCTCCGCAAATATAGTGCGAAAAGCTCTGAAATTCGGACCCAATATTCAGCGCGATTTCTTCTCAAGTGAGTTTTTTTTTATATCTTCTGAAACGTCGCAGAAATTTTTTTATAGAAAAAACTCCACGATGACCTGTTTGGAGCAGCGAAACCCTAGAATCCAAAGCTCTGATACCAAATGTTATGAAACCTGCTCAAAAAAAGATAGAAAAGATAGATCAACGCCTTAGAATTTAGCCTCTTCGAGGGGGAAACCTCCTTTACATTACACAAATGAATGATTCTTTGATGATACAAATGAAAATACCTCCTTTCTATATATGGGAATCTAAGGGGTCGTAACATAATTAGAGCCAACATAACAATAATAATGTAAGGGCACAATAATAACAATAGTGGGCTTCTATGGGGCACAATAGTAAAAATATGGGCACTACATGAGTACATCATATAATAAGTGGGTTGTACTAATAACAATAAGGGGTTACACTAGTAGTGTAGGGCCTAACAAAAATTCATTTCAATACATTTCTGTAAGACTTTGCACATATTAGACAAAGCTTCCTGGAAGTCACATCCATAAGGAGTGAAGTCATCCATGTAAACCTCAACAGTTTGATGAACAAGTTCAACAAATATACTTAAAAATTCCCTTTAGAAAGTAGAAGGGGCATTGCACAGACCAAATGGAAGAACCCTATAAGAAAAGGTATCCCAAGGACATGTAAATGTGGTATTTTATTGGTCTTCAGGGCTGATCTGTATTTGGTTGTATCCAATAAATCCATCCAGAAAGGAGAATAATTTTGTTCCTACAAGGCCATATTGGACATGGTCAATGAAGGGCAAAGGAAAATGGTCCTTCTTTGTAGCCTTGTTACGTTTTCGGTAATCAACACAAATCCTCCACTTCCCATTTTCCTTGGGGACTAAAACAAGAGGTGACACTCACTCATTATATGAAATGGGGTATGTGAACCCTACGTCCAATAACTTCTGAAATTATTCTTTCATAATGTCCTTAAGATTTTGTTTCATCCTTCTCTGGGGTTGGCATACAGGCTTGCATCCCTCCTTGATGTAAATATGATGAGTGCATACTTAAGGATGTAAACCTTTCATTTCCTTATAATCCCAAGCAAAAGCATCTAGATGTTGCCTCAACACATTGCATAACTATTCTTCCTACTCAGCAGAAAGAGAGGGGTTTATATTTAGAGTTCGGGATGGGCCAATCTCCACAATCTTAGTAGGTTCAAGGTTAGATTCAACAGAGCACAATTCATTCCAAGGACTACTCTCATATTATTTCATCAATTTCTCAACTGGTATGGTAGTGGGAGGCTATTTCTATAAGAGATGATCAATATGGTCATCTTCTTCAAGTTGTCCCCCTCCTATAGCAATGTCTAGAGTGAAAAATGGGTAGAGGTATGTTTGGTAAAATTCTTCCTCTTCCCCCTCCTCTAAACATAAGGGTAAGTCATGTTTAATATAAGGTTGAGCGAGATCCTGATACAACCCAATTTGTTTGGATAAATGCCCATTCTTAATAATCATGTTCCCAGCTCTGCAATTAATGCAAGGATCAAAATTTACCAACCAAGGTCTTCCTAGAATGAGAGGGTAACCATTAAACTTGGTTTTGGGATGGAGTACCAGGAAATCAGTGGGGTACTCCCAGGAGTTAATGAAGACCATCACATCCTCAATAACACCCTTAGAAGCTATTGTGGACCTATCTACAAGCTATAATATTGTGGTGGTATTCCTTTATTCCACTTGGAGGTTGAGATTTAGCATGGTTTTAGTGGTCATTACATTGATTGCAACCATGCGATCAATCAAGGTATTAAGGAAAACAATGCCATTGATGTGCACATCCACTACTAGACTACCAAGATCCAAGTACTTTGGGGAGATTACTCTTCCCAACATCAGATCAGATAGTAGTCTAGCGAAATTTATTGTGGGAGTATCTCTTCTCCTTCTCCTGGTCCTTTTGAAACATTCCTCCTTGATAAGATTATTGTAAATGGGAAATCTTTGATGGCATAGAGGAGGGGTATATTGATAGACAAATTCTTCAACTCTCCCAAAAGTCCAACCTCTTCTAGGGTGTGTTGTTTATGGTGGACCAACCTTTTAGGATAAGGTAGTGCATTAATTTGAGGGGAACTCTCCTCCTTCTCTTCTTCAAGCTCTTCAAGTGGAGAAGGTGGCTAATTATATGGGAGAATTCTCCCATACCGAAGGTTGATATCTTGGATTTCCACAACATAAAAGGATAGGATGTTTCCCCACTATAGACCTATTGTGCCTGCTTATTATTAAGTTTCAGATTTTTTTGAGCTAGCATTTGATGTTGTTTAGGTGGAGTATGGTGAGGGAGTTGTAGTTTAGTTTGAGGTGGAGGTAGTAAAGCAGGAGGTTGGGTGGTTTGACACCTCCACCTTGGTGAGGGGTTGTCCCATTAGGAAGATTAAGGTGGGTATGGATGAAAATGAGGGTTGATAGACTGAGGAGGATATTAAGTATAAGACCAAGGAAGAGGTGTGGACCATTATGGATGAGTGGAAGGGTACGAAGGATGGAAAGGTGCATTTTGATTTGGATTGTAGTAATGATAATGTGCACCTTGCATGCCTTGTTGATTTGGTCGACGATATGGAGGTCTCCTTTCGCTAATGAAGCACAACTGTTTGGACCCACCTTCTACCCATCCTTGGTATACATCCTTTAGGCCTGGAAAAGAGGGGCATTTATCTATTGCATCATGGAAAATTTTAGGGGCGAATTTTCGCCCTTGGGCTAAATTAAGGGGTTTTATATTTTTATTGGGCAAATATTTTGTATCATAGTACATTGTTAAAAATCACCTCAAATTTATTTTATAAAAAATTAGGTATGGAGGTTAGCCCACCTTATTTTAAGGGAGAGGGTAAAAAAAATAAATTTAGCCCTTGAAATTAGGAGTTACAATCTTCCATTCGCCCTCATTTTCAAGAAAATGTTTTTATGATAGTTATAAATAAAAATAGGTATAGTAAATAAATAAAAGCTCTTTTTAAACTTAAATAAATAAAAAGACAAATAAACTAGAGGTATGATAAATAAATAAAACCTCTTTTTATTATATTTAGTCCATAACCCTCTTTCTATTTAAGAAGGCTCAAAAACGAGGTTTCATTTAAGTGAATCCTATGGGCCAAATACCATATTTATAAAAGAGGTATAGTAAATTAATAAAAATATAAATAAAGTGGAGGTATGGTAAATAAATAAAACCTCTTTTTATACTTTAAAGGTATGGTAAATAAATAAAAATATAAATAAACTATAAGTATGATAAATAAATAAAACCTCTTTCTATATTTAGTCCATAACCCTCTTTCTATTTAAGAAGGCTCAAAAAAGAGGTTTTATTTAATTAAATCCTATGGGCCAAATACCATATTTATAAAGAGGTATGGTAAATTAATAAAAATATAAATAAACGAGAGGTATGGTAAATAAATAAAACATTTTTTATATTTACTCCATAAGCCACCTTATATTTACGAACACTCAAAAAATGTGTTATATTTAGGTGAAGCCTATGGGCCAAATACCATGGGCCAAATTATTACTAATACCATGCAAAAAAAACATTATTAACCCTAATATTAGTATAATTAAAAATAAATATGGCACATGGTATTGACCCATGGTATTCACATGGAATGCAACCTATTTAAAGGGGGGAATTAAACTAGCATAGATCCATCTTTACTCTGGATCAAATATCGTGATATGCAAACTAACATAAGGTGAAAAAATATTTGATCCCTCTCAGGGTTTGGTAGAACAAGAGTAAAAATGGATCTTGTAATTTGATGTCACTTAAACATTTTAACTTGGTTAAAATAAAAAAATAAAATAAAAATCAATTATTAATTTTATTAATTTTTATAAATTACTAATAGTAGTTTTTAGGCTCCAGGTTTATGATAACCCATGGTTTGACCCATGGTAATACCATGGTATTCATGTGAGCATAGACTATTTAACCCATGGTATTGACCCATGGTAATACCATGGTATTCATGTGAGCATAGACTATTTAAAGGGGAAATTCTATCAGCTTAGATCCATTGGTTAATTCTGGGTCTACCAAGTGCTGGGAGAGATAAATAAATTTCATCCCTCTAAGAGTGGTAGATGTGGAGTTAAGATGGATATAGGTTAGATTTTATGATAATGAAGATATTAAATAGACTTAGGAAATTATATTGTAAAAAAAGTCTTATGGTGAATGGTTAAACTACATTTAGTCACTTTACAAAATTTAGTAAAAAATACAGATATCTCCATTAATATTGGTTTTTTTTATTTAAAAATAAAAATTCAAAACAATGAAATCTTAACTCTTTCAGCATCTCCCTCGCAGAAGAGAGATAGTTTCTCCCCAGATTTCCCACCATTTTTTAGCCATTCTCAATATGATATCTTCATGAAAAAGTTAAGGCACTGATCTTGGATTAGTTGTTTGAAAAATATACTGGTTTGTACAACCTTTCAGTTTCTCTACTATTCTTAGTTTGTCGTAATGGTTTGTAGGGGTTGGGTCACTGCACCATATTGTTCTAAAAGGTGGAGATTGTGCACCAAAAAGGAAATTAATCCACATGTTAAAACACTGTTAAAAATGGTATGAAGGTAGTGATTATGCTAATAAGAAATTTATATTAGGAGAGATGTAATTAAATTTTATTATTTAATTGAAGATTTCCAATTAATATAATAACAAATCTACATTTATATATTTATATATTGATTTGAAGGCTTCTAATGACAGTCATTTCTTTCCATTAGATCCCCTTGAGGCCTTTCGGATACCTACTACTTCATTATATTATATAGTTGGGGCTTGCTACTTGTTGGCGTGTTGGGGTAAACAAACTTGATGTGTGTGTGTGTGTGTTTTTTTTTTTTTTTTTTATCTCACAGTTGGAGTTTATGGAATAAGAAAGAAATTTGATAGCTTGGCAAAAGTGGTAGCTTGACAAAAGTGGTAGAGAAAACATTAATCTCTCCTACCATGACAAACATGGCCACTAAAACTTGCAACATTGTTTGTAGGAAGTGAGAATTATGTTTCTTTTTCCCAAACATGTATGCTAGTATATCATAGTTTAATGAATATGTTTTATTATTATCATATATGGTTTCATACTTTAACAAAACATTCGCCAAGAATTCACAATGTTTTATTATTCAGTGAAGGATTTTCCAAGATCTTATAAGATTTTATAATTCAGTGAAAGATTCGCCATGACTTTACAAGATAATATAATTTGGTGACATATTTGCCAAATATATATATATATATATATATATATATATATATATATATATACATATACATATTATATTAGTGATAAAATCGCCTCCAATTTTTCCTATGTATAATGGGGATTCGCCCATTTATTATACATATAAATTTAGGATGGTTCTTAAAATTTTCCCTATGTTGCATGATTATCCACACAAACTAAGCAATCTTCTATGGCATTCATTGTGCACTTATTCCTAGGGCATCTCTTAGTGCATATAGGGAAGAATATAGCCAATTCCCTCTCTACTTCCTCTTGCTTTCTTTTGATTTTCATAGTATCCATCTAGAAGGAAAAGGTATGCAACATTTCACTCTTAAAATATTCCAACATAATTCCTATCTCATGCTTGATGGTTGTTGTGGAGGGATAGAGGAACTAACCAAGCTTTGGCTAGACCTACTTTTCTTCCCAACAACCCTAAAGTAATTCTTGAATACAATTTTGATGTCATCATAAGGAAACTGGTAGATGTCTCCTCCAAATAGCATGTTGATGGTTTCCATTACATCTTCCTTTATCCCTCAGAGAAAAACTAGCTTGAGTGACTCAGGATCAAGGGTACAGTTGGCCCTCCTATAATTGAGTTGAAATGTTTCCTCATAGTCCTCCAAAGATTCATCAGGTCCAAGGGTCATCCTAAATATTTCATGCTTTATTTCTTTGGACCTACAATAATATAGATATATTTCATTGAAGGTTTTTTGAATTTAGGCCCAGGTAGTGATGTTTCCTCTAGGTAGACTCATAAACCAGCACAAGGTTTCATCTTTGAGGGTAGAAGGAAACAACTTCAGCTTCTGCTCATCAAAGGCATAATCATAGGTGCTACAAACAATAATGAACTCAAACATGAAGGTGTTAAGATTTTAATAGGTTAGACCATGGAAATTTGGAAGGGAAGTAGGGCTTATATTTTTCATTCTAGCCTCTCCATTGGTTTCTTTGATAGGGAAAAACTCATTGTTCTGGTTTTCAACCATACTTTGGGTAGGTGAGGTACATTCTTCTTGTCCTATAGTTCTTAAAAAAATTTAGGTGGCTCTCCTAAAGGGTTTTCCAACTCCCCTATAGTCAAAAAGGGAATTTCACTGTCACCAAAGAACAATGAAGGTTGACTGCTTGAGGGGGTGGGGGTTTTTGGTAAGAATTCCCCTTGGTTATCCCTACTCCTATGAGGCATCAAAGAAATAGTTTTGTTGATTTTTTTTAATTAAAAAAAAAAATTCAAAGCAATAAGGCTAATTAAAAACATAAAAGAATAATAAATTCTTAAGCATAAACAACATGTACTTAGACACCTCCCCGAAAATGATGCCAAAAAATGATGAGCCCTAGTATTGCACCAAGAATGTTGCAACTCCTAAAGGCTTCTCAACTCAAATTATCAACCGAGGGTTTGTACAAACTTAGAGGTGATAGTGCTATATGGACAATAGGTTAGGTTCTACTAATGTCACTCCTATTCATGAAATCAGATTAGGTTATTCAGAGACCATTCCTCCAACTAATTGTAGTGAAAACCTCTTATGGAAGCATAAATGAACATGATTCTGCTACCAAGGTGAAAAATCCAATCATAAAATGTAAATTCTAATTAAAGTTTCATAAGGGAAAGAACTAATCTATTTGTAGAAATAACCCCTACTACTCTAATTTCCTACCTTACATGCATCATTTATCGACTCACACTTGCTGAAATTAAGAAATCACATATTTAACATGCCTATGAAGAGAAAAGATGTTAAATCTAACTTCGGTTTTTTATCTAATGGTTGCAGTGATGGAAGGATGAGGTTGGAGTGGTCCTAAGATCTCTAATCATCAAATCACAATGTGGGGGCTGTTATTCAATTTAACATGGCTAGAGTCCAAGTTTGGAGCAAAATTGGTTGAATAAATCAAAGCTATAGGGTTGCTACAAGAGGCTGCTAGGTCCTATATTGCTATAGGAGGACCTATTTTGCTACAAGAGGGGGTCCAAGAGCGTTTTGAGGATGGAAATGATATATTAGGGATGAATGAAGGTGGATGGAAGTAGTAGGTAATAAGAGAAGATTTTGTGAGCCCCTTTGCCAAGCCTAGCACCCCTTGAAGGTCTATCTTGCACCAAAGTTGATGCCCACGGTGCCTCTTATTTTCCTTAACAAAGTGATTGTGAAGACAAAGGGTGGGAGGAGAGTGGGGTGCCTAGGATGAGGATGGATAAGTCCAGGTGAATGTGGGAAGGTATTCCCACCTCTGTAAATCAGCACAATCCATGTAACTAACCAAATACATGCATAAAATGATCAATAACATAGTGAAATAAATTGACATGGAAAATATGAGTTGAATTTGACTAAAATATATTTTATCCCACAAAACTACTCTGATCACTAAACAAATGACACTAAATCCTAAGTTGCAAAGGATAAGCATGCAAAAGGATCACAACTAACATCTATCCATTTCCAAGAAATCATAAACAAATATTTTTGGATTGTTATTGAAGATCTTTCCAATCACTCTTCCCACAAGAGAGGTGATAGGAAGGCCTGCAATTACAAGTTTTTATGATGTAATATCTACTGAAACAAGAGAAGGATTAAAATTCTTTGAAACAAGAACAAGAAGGAAAATACAAGAGAGGGACTAAAGCCTCTGGGTTGGGCCCAAACCCAAGGGTTTCAGCCCTCCAAAACTAACTCAGATGCAGATCAATGGTAAACTTCTCATTAATATAAAATAATAGTCTCATACATCATATGAAAGTTAAGAATAACAATGCTAAGCACTAGGCCCAATTGATGCTCTTAGCTGGAACAAAAATTCAAATCCTCATGAGCCTTTCAGCAGGTTTACTTATACAAAAATGATTGAGGGGAAACTTCCTTGATAGGAGGAATGCTCCACTCCAAAATCTCGAGATTTGTTGATTTGGTTCCCTTCGTCCTTGTCATTCACTTGAATTTCCTCAGTTGTTAGTGAATTCAAGTTGTTGGAGAGGATATTGTGATCTCAAGTCGAGTTAGGGTGTTAATGAGGTGGACAACCTCCCTATATTCACTCTAGGTGCCTCCATCAAGCCCCTGCATGGTAATTATCTCCAAAAATGCTTCTTTAACATGCATAATAATCACATCAGGCCATACAATATGAAAAACACCTTTTAGTATTCCTACTAAGCATATTATGGCTAAAAATGTGAATTAACATGAGAAAATGAGAGTTTTAAGGGTTTGAGGATAACACAATGAAATCCAAAAGATACCTCCTTATGGGACCCATCATCTACTGCAAATCTTCACTACTTCTCCTTTACAACTTTGTGCCTCTTTTGTTGTTTCTCATCAACTTTCTCATGAAGGCCGCTTCACTTCAAAAAATTCTATCTCCATTCAACAATGTATATTTTATAAGCAAGCCTTATTGGTTGTTTGTATTCTTTGTAGGAATAGGAAATGAAGCATTGTCTCTTGGTCTTCTAAAACTATTCACAAGCTCATCTCTTCATTTTTATTTCAAATTCTTTTTGTAATATAAAATAGAGCTAAAATAAAACATCTCAACCAGTAATGATTACAAGAGACAAATCAGATTTGTATTATCTTGTATCATACATTTTTCTATTTAATGAAAGCATATACTTTCAGCTTGTGTCTCAATATTTTATGTTCCATTTGACAATTTTTAGCCTTCACATTGGCTGTCATAGCCTTTGCACTTCACATCACTTTCAGCCTTTTGCATTCCAGCGTAAATTATCACCAATTCAACATTCAACATTCATGTGCACTACACATTCAATATGAATTATCACCAATGTAATCAATGACATCAATGCAAATATTACCAACAACCTCTCTGACAATGCCATGAAGTAATCACTAATTGAAAAAAATGCGTACTCTATACTAAAAGATATCAAGAATTTTAGACACATAATCCTTGGAAAGCATACCGAAATTAAAACCCCACTCCCTGTTGTTAAATTTTTGTTGTCTCAAAATCTGATGTCCAGTAAGTTGGCACATTAGTTGACTGAGATCCAACAACATGATCTATCAATAACTACAACCAATACAATTAAGGGAGAGGATTTAGCACTTCATTTGGCCCAAGATCTAAACCATACCAAAGAATTTGAATTGCAAAATGAATATTTTTCCAAAAAAAATTTCATTCACAGTGAAGAATCAAAACTTTCTCAACATCCTTGGTATCTTGATATTATTTTTTATTTAAATCATCAAAAATATCGTGGAAACATGAAAAAAATTTAGAGAAGAAAATTATGTTTACATGCTTATAAATATTTTTTGTAAGTAACATTTTGTTTATAAAATCTCCGAAAGGCACACTTTTGTGATGTGTTGATGGAAAATCTACCAATATAGTCTTGGAAACATTACATGGTTCATCAGAACAATCTGACCCTATCAAAGGCCACTTTGCTTCTAGAGCCACCACACATAAAATTATAAGAGCCAGATAATTCTGGTCTCACCTTCATGAGATGCATTCAAGTTTGTTAAATCTTGTAATGAGTGCCAACATGTGGCCGGAAGGTTACAATATTATGCTATGCCTTTGGAACCCATCATCTCAACTAGACCCTTCACCAAATGGGACCTTGATTTTATAGGACTAATTAATACACCCTCCTCTGTTGGGCACAAACTGCTTCACTAAGTTGTCTGAGGCCATCCCTCTTAAAAAGAGCTAATGAGGATCAAGTAATTAGTTATTTGAAGAATCCTTTCTTCACAAATTTGGAACACCCATTCATATTGTGTATGATAATGAACCCAAGTTCATTTCAAGTAAAGTTGCTCTCTTGTGCAACAGGTTTAGTTTCAAACACACCTTTTCATATTCTTATTACCCTAGAGGCAATGGGTTATTTGAATCTAGGAGTAAAAAAATAATCAAAATCCTGAAAAAGATTATTGGTGAAAATCCTAGACAATCACTTCTTCTGCTTCCTTGTGCCCTATGTGCAGACATAACTACTACTAAGGTTAGAATTGGTGTTAGACCTTTTCATCTAGTTTATAGTCATGAAGTTGTTATGCCCATTGAATTATAATTAGCCTCATTTCATTTAGCCTTTCAAGCTAAACAATTTAAGGAATATGATTTGATTAACATGTATCATAATATTTTATCTCTTTATGAACAGAGAACCACAGCGCTGAATAAAATCTAGAAAAGAAAAGAACTATAAAGAAATATCATGACAAAAGAGATAAAGCCACCACATTTTAAGTTGGCTAGAAGGTCGTACTATGGGATTCATCACACGCAGATAAGGGAAAACATACAAAATTTCAAATACTTTGGATTGACCCTTATAAAATTGCTACAAAACTTGGAGCTAATTCTTACTTGCTTAAAGATGATGGTGAGAGGTTATTATCGTACCCTACAAATGGTTCTCACATTAAACACTTTAAGGATCCTACTTTAGGATCGATTCAGCCTTGATCTTTCTCTAGTCTTGATTTTCTTTGTTTTCTATTGTTTTCCTTTGATTGTTGTCCTTTTAATAGTCTTTCTTTTATTCTATTGCGATATCCTTTCATATTAGATCCTTGTTGATTACTTAAAAACATGTTAAATATACAAATTTCAGAAACTCTCATACAAAACAATAGATTTTATCATATTAAGTACAACTTACTCAAATATGAAATAAATAATGCTACAATCAACAATCTCGTATTACATTGATTATAACTCACTGGAATAATATTAATAATGACTTATCATTACTCTAGCAAACACTGCATTACCAGACTATTTCTAATATATTAACAAATATATATTTGTTAATAACTTATACATTACTACCTATGCTTGACAATGGTAATGACAATGATGCAAAAATCCAAGAGACTATGGGCATGTTTTGAAATATTATGTTCTAAAAAGTTACATCTTTTTAGTTGGAAACTTATCATTCCAAAATATATATTGTAACTTGGAAACATAATCTAATTATATCAGGCATCTATATAATAATAATAATAATAATAATAATAATGATGGTGGTGGTGGTAATGATAATGATGCAAAAGCCAACAGACGATGGCACTGTTTCGAAAGATTATATTCTAAAAGTTTATATTTTTGAAAAGTTTGAAATGCATCATTCTAAAATTTATATTGTGGCTTGGAAACACAATCTAATTATACCAGGCATACGTTATGTATATCATTGTAAACCTAGGTTGAGTGTTTAGTCACGTTATGAATGGTTTGAATATGTTACAATTTTGAAACATAACATGGTAAATGGAATTCATGAAGGCATACAACAGTGTGCCCATGTCAAACTTTATATGATTACACATATTGATATATGTTTTTAGGTGTATGTTTGGTCCTACATTACAATGGTAATGTCTTGGGTATGTTATTTCTTGAGATCATAACATAGCAATACAAAATCTGTATAAGTTTCTTAACATAGATTGATAAAAGTATATGTCAGGAGATAGGTATATGTGATTGATGGTTTAATTTATGTGCATTATGGTATGATGTCAAGGTTAATCACTCTCTAGCATATGATATGGTTTTCTAATAAATCATATGTTTTTAGGGCATGTTTTCGACCCACCAATGAGGTGTAATAATGTTGTGGCATCTCTTATGATTAACGTGCGTCCATAGGAGTTGGCGTTATATGGTTTTTTCGTTTGAAACACATATTTTATTTGGATACATGAATTTTGTTGAAGCCACGCGATGTAGGTCTTGCTCCACACCATCTCCAGCTTAAACATAATGGCCTGATAGGTGGTAATACATGATCAATTTAGCCTTAAACTCTTTTACTTAGGCAAGTAAATCAATAACTATATCAAGCGCTTGTAAGCATGACTCTGGGATACAAAATTTGGTTGTAGTATAAATAAGGTAAACTGAAAAAATGAACATAGAAGATAACAAGTACGAGTATGTATCATTTCAATTGAGTTTGAAATGTGAAAACAGTTGAAAAATAGCAGACACATTGAATTCAGAATCAACTCGCATATGTACTCTTAAAACACAAAGAAGAAATAAAACAACTTGCAGTAAAAAAAAAAATCCCATGCACCATACTGTAAGAATCCTTGGATATTAAGATCGACGACCCTCAATACATAAGCAACATGCATCATTGATTGGTCACACAAGCATGAATATCTAAAAATTAAAAACCAATAACAACCATTTTTTTGTTCATTCATCAGAATATATAATCAATACATATGATTAAAACATGTTTAGGTTCATTGTATCTTCCATCCAATAGAGGATCGGTCCAAAACTAAAATAAACATAGTAAACTATTGTTTTTTAAATGCTTTTCCTCCAAACATAAAACATAAAGCATCTTTTTGTCCCTTTGAAAGAAAAAACAAACTATTTTAATACAAATTATCTTAAAAAAGTCTTTGAACTGATCATCATGACTGAAATAGAAAAACACCAAAAGGCTGCCTTTCTAACTGTTCAAAAGCCTGCTTAGCAGCTGCACAACAATGGAAACTTCACCCTTCTAGAAATGACACGTGGCAAGATTTTAAGGGGTTGAGTTGGACTCCACATGTACCCCATGACATCAACTTCAAAACCTGATAGGTGGCCATCATCTAGTGTACGTGAGATAGTTAGAGCATGACCTGCGTAGTGACTGCGCATCGCCTGCGTAGCAAAATTGCTGGGACTATTCTCTGAATGCCTTTAAGTCCTCTTGAATGTTGTTATGACACTATATTTCAATCAACATATCAACTTCAACATATTAAAATATCAAGAATTTAATATAAAACTTAAAAATAATAAAGGAGGAATGGTCACTTCCTTTTCATGTTGTTTGACACTTTACTGCTTGAAGCCTTGGTGGTGGGATTCTTGGTCTTGGAATCTGGAGTAGTGAAGTTATTTTGCTCAACAGGTGGTGATAAAGTAGGTGTGGCCTTAGTCATGAACTTAGATTAAAATTTAGGCATCTTCATGAGCAAAGGTATTACAACTACTCCCTCATATCTCTTCAACAATCTATGTGTCGCCTCCAAATCTTGCCTCATACTTCTCAACTGAGCATTCAGGACCAAGTTTCTAACATACAAATTTTTGCATTGTCTCCTATCTGGATGTTACCATTTGACAAAATGATTACTCCTGTCAAGGGCTTTGGATGCCTCTTTGACTTCATGGTCACAATTTTCAAGAATATGTTGAATGAATTTTTTATACTCTAGATTTTGTTACCTGAATTGATTGACCAGGTCTTTACTTTCCTCTAGATCCTCTAGGCACCTTTGATACTCTTTCCATTGAATAAATGGGGTCTTCCAAGAGATTTAGCTATTTGTTTCATTTGTTGCAATATTTAAACTTTGATTTGAATTCCTTGTCTGCTACCTCACTAGGCCCCACTACAACATTCTTAGCTTGTTCAACAAAAGAAACATGTTTTTTCTTCCCTTTGGGAACTGCTGCATGTGACTCTATCTTGTCCTTTGCTGGTTTAATAGCTTGTTTTATATCTCTGTTCTATTTCTCCAGAAATGTTATTCTCATCTGGTTTTTAAACAGTGCCTCTCTCATCTTTATTATGTTAGGGTCCTCTTATCTGTACTACACAACACGTGTTTCAATGGTGCTATGTCCTCCTCATAGTCTGGTTACACTATTTTTGGGCCCTTGAATTAATCCACTTTATCATCAACCTATACATATGTCTACTTGTCTTTAGAAATTTCCACAATTGCTCGAGGGGCTGCCTCTTCCTAGGTCTTTTTAACTCTAGACCTCGTTTTGGGTCTCATCACAAATCTTGAACCGTATCTTCAATTTTTAACTTAAGTTTGGCTTGTAGGGATGATGTCATCTGTTCTCATGTTTCTTTGTCTACCTTGTCATCCTCCATGATTTGCAATTTAGCTTTCTTGCTCAACTTGCCTGCAAGTTTCTTGCTTCGCTTGTCGCCTTCCTTCTCTATGGGTTTCATTTTCATGACTGAATGAATGCTCTCCTCTTTTTTATTTTCTTGCTTGGGCTCTTCTTTATCCGTCTTCATTGATGGTGACCCAGTTTGTTGAAAGAGACCAATACTTGCAAGAAAATCAAACCAAAAAAAATTATTTCTTTCAACAACATGCTTAACTAATATTTTGATTAAAGAAAAATGGAATAGACTTGAAGCATGGTTATCTTTTTGAATTTGTACTTTGGTGGCCATTATTTCTAAACTCTTGTGCAGGAAATAAGGGACGTTCATTGGCTTGCTTTCGGTGAAATTCCATAGTAACTTGAGATAGTATTGGTATATTCTACTAAACCTACCCTCATAGGTGAAGTATCTTTGGATAACCTTCAGAAGGTTGACATATTGTTCTTGAAGATAAATGTTGGGGAAGGTGGAAGCAAACTTGTCAAGATACTCCAGTTTCACAAACTATTTGTAAGCCAAAATGTCTAATTCATCCCTCTTGAACAATTTCTCTCCTACTGTTTGGAGGTTGGTTGCATCAGTAATAAACTTCTCAGTTAATATAATCTCCAGGTCTCCTAGTTTCACTCTGCTATCTTGAAAATTAAGAGAAAATAAGCTAGCAAGTTTAGCATTGTGACCTAATTTCTCAATCTTCTGACAGAAAGGAATGCACTCGATGTTCTCAAAAGCCACTCCAATGGCAGGGGATGAATTGAGCAGACTCAAAGTCCTGGGTTCAATGCGTACAAGGTCTTCTACCTTTTTTCTAGTAGCAGGGGCCATCCTATCTCAACACCTAGTAGATTGAATTTGACTTTAGGCTATGGCTCTGCGTATAGACCCAAAGGAATGAATATAGCCATGAGTGACAACACATCTCTACTTAAGTAGTTGTGACAACAAGACGGTGGCATCACAATTTATATGGTCAAATACAAACATGAAACTTTGAAAATTTAAAGAAACATAACATAAATTTCTTCAGGAAACATTCTTCATCACAATTTCATGTCTACAGCAATGTGACAGCACATTCAAAGACAAAATTGTGTTTTTCAAACAAAATAGAGTGTGTGCAACAAAAGTTTCCTAAAAGGGACAAACATGATTTTGACACAGTAACCAAGATAAATAGCAATGAGAATTTCAAGAAGGTGACTGACTTCCTACCTCTCCAATCTTTGCATTCAAACTGTGTGCTAAAGGCTAGCCTGAGATGCAACCCCTCTTTGTGTAAAAAAATGCAGCGCAATGCTCGAACTGTTATGAAACTTGTAAACTTACCTATGACTCCTAAGCTTCTCTACATTTTCTGAGTTTCTTTGCACTCTTCGCTTCGAAATAGGACCAGTCATCTCATTCTCTACATGAGGGACGAGTCCATCACCTACGATCAATCATAAAGGAAATTTGCAGCCTCTACAATGATTTCAAAATATTCTATTGATGTAACAATTTTGACATGTAACCTGCGTTCCTCATGAAATTCACATGCTTGAGATAACGTTGTTTAAGTGTTGTAGGGTGGTAGAGGATTTAAATATGATGAATTCAACAACTAAAATTTTTCGGGGGTGCAAAGGACGATGGATCAATCATGGTGCATAATGATGCTTAGGGAAGAGGGTATTTTAGGCCTAGGGGTATGTAGTTAGGTCAAAATAAGGATGAGCATTTAGGCCTAAAATGATCGGTATGAATAATGTAAACATTAGGGAATGAGGAGAAGTAATGTTACAAGGGAAAAAGGAGATAGGTAGATGGATTCATATAATGTCTAGCAAGGGCATAGATCAAAATATTAATGATTAGGATATTTTCGAGATCCTTCCTTCAACAACAAACACTTTGGACATATTACCAACCTATCATTACCTAATATCTAGACTCAACAATTTGTTACCAAACATTCCCATACAATAGACACCCCTTCCCAATGACTGAACTTGGTGACTAGAGTGATGATCTGAATAGTGATGACTTCTTTGAGCAGTGACATGTCAAATCATGATAGCGAGAAAATTTATGATTTTGACCTCCTTTAAAACAACAAAAATTAACTTGAAGTACCATTCGACTAACAAACTAACCTAATCTAACATGGGCTCCATTGGGGATGGCAGCCTCCCCGTGAGGTGCCAAGAACGACACCGCAGACTAGTAGCCTTCCCATTGGGAAATACGATCATGATATGTAAAAACTAATATACAGACTTTAAATAAGGAAAATTTACTGACTAGACTGACTATAAATGATAAAAAAACTAGCTAACAAACTCAATTATTTATGGCAACAACCAGTTAAGATCTTAGGGCTTTCATTTCAGGCTTCAAATCTTAACTATAACTACCCACACTTACATTATTCAAAACTAAAATGGTATAGGCAATGAAATGATCCTTAAAAATCCAACTTAAGTGAGGAAATGTTTGAGAAACCTGCCATTCACAGGCCCTGCTCCAACTAGCTCATCTGAAAAATCTTCAAGTAAATATGCATTCTGCCCTCTAAATAGAGCAACTTTAAAAGGCCCCTTCCACAAGTTCTCAAATTTTCCATGCTTTCCCTTATCTTCATTTCAAGCATCCCATTTCAATACCAAATCTCCGAGTTGAAAATCCGTTGCCTTTGTTATTTTATCATAGATCTTCTTTACCCGGTCTTGTAACAACTGTGTGTTCTTGAACACCTCTTCTCTTGATTGTTGGAGCTAAATCATTTGGATAATTCTCCGCCACATGTCATTGGGCTCTACTTGTTCTTCTTGCAACAATATCATGACTGACACTCCAAGAGAAGAAGGAAAAAGCGCCTTTGTTTCATACAACAACTCAAATGGAGATGTGCCTATAGATATTTTAGTACTCACACGATCTGCCCATAGTGCATGGATTAGTTTTTTGTGCCAATTCCTTTTATTCTATTGCAAAAATTTTCTAATAATGTTGACTAGAATCTTGTTGGATGACTCTGTCAAGCCATTTCCCTAAGTGTAATAAGTTGTGGAATGACCCAAACTGATGTTATATTTGTAGCATAATTCAATCATCCTTTTTGACTTGAATGCAACGACATTGTCCATGATAATATTTTGTGGGAAACCAAAACGGGATAGAATGTTGCTTTCCAGAATTTGGATGATAGTTGTATATATGGCTTTCCTAGAGGGCACTACTTCAATCCATTTTGTAAAATAATATGTTCCTGTTAAAATCCATTTATGTTGCCCGGACGAGGAAGGATGAATTTCTCCAATGAAATCAACTCCCCATTGTTGAAATGGTGACTCAACTGCTATGGGCTTTAAAGGTAGGGGAAGCAACTTCTTTCTGCCCTCGAACATCTAACATTCCTTAAAATTGTCCACCTTCTTATAAACATCAACAAATAAACTAGGCCAATAAAGGCCAACTATTAAAATCTTATTAGCTATAGTTTTCCAATATAAGTGATCATCACAATCCCCCTTATGGAATTCCTCTACTGTTGTTTGAGCCTCATCCTCCAGTAAACAATTAAGCAACATCCCACCAAGATCTTTCCAGTATAAGAATTGATCAATAATGCAAAATTTCCCTGCTTTTAATTTTAAGAACCAGGCTTTAGTTTTGGGCCAGTTTGGCGGTGCTTGTAAATGCTATAAAACATATAGGATATCTGCATACCATGGTGAAGTAGAAAATTTCTTTAGAACTTGTTGAACAACATTTGAGAGCTCTTCCTCTATTAGGACAACGAGAAAATTAATTTGAAGGGACTGCAAATTTGATTATGCCATCATCTGGGCCAAACCCTGACCTTTAATCAACTTTGTTGGCTTAATTTCTATGTCATATTCAAGAATTGTTGCGATCCACTTGCCCCTCCTTCCATCTAGGTCACTTTGAGTCAAAATATTTTTAACTGCAGCACTAGGCACATAAGCCACAACATGAGAATGAAAAATGTACACCCGAAAATCTTTCAGGGCCTTAAAAAGTGCAAATGCTTGTTTTTCCATTATGTCATATTTGAGTGCAACATCTCTGAGCACCCTGCTAAAGAATGCAATAGGCTATTCAACTCCCTCTTGATTTTTCTACAAAAGAACCGCAACAATGTTGTGCTCAGATGCAAAAGAAAACACTATGAAATCCCTTGTGTAATCTGGGTGGGCCAAAGTAGGAGAACAGGACAAGGCTGCCTTCAGTTCACTGAATGATTTCATCCTACTTTCATTCCATTTTACCTCACTGTCCCGCTTCAGCATGTCTATACTTCTCCCAGAAATCTCAGCCAAATTGGGAATGAACCTTCTCAAAAAATAATTTTGCCCAAAAAGGACTGAATTTCATTTTTACTCCTAAGAGTGTCCATTTTTTCAATTGTTGCAATTCTGTTAGGGTATATTTTTATTCCATATTTTGAAATGATATGACCCAATCGTTTTCCTTCCTCCAAACAAAACAAGGATTTTTGGGGATTTAATGAGATGCCATGTTTCCTACACTTTTCTAAAAATTTTCTTAAGTGCTGCAAATGTTCCTCATCACACTGTGAGTAAATAGTAATGTAACCCAAGTATATGACCAGAAATGTATCCTTTTCTTATGCAAAATCTATGTCCATTGCCCACTGAAATGTTTCCCCCACATTCATCAAACCGAATAGCATCTTAGCATACTTGAAAGTACCCGAGGGAGTTGTGAAGGGGATCTTATCTTGGTCCTCTAGGTGAACCAAAATCTAGTTATACCCAGAGAATTCATTGAGTAGTGACATTCTTCTGGAACCAACTACTTTCTAGAGAACATGGTCCATTTTTGGCAGCGAATAGTTGTCCTTGAGGGACACCCTATTTAAGTTCCTAAAATCTACACACAATTTGATTTCACCTATTTTTTTCTAACTGGTACCAAATTAGACAACCAATATGAAAAACGAAGAGGGACTATAATACTAGCATAAAAAAGTTTCCTTACTTCTTTTTCAATTAAGGGCAACAATACCAGATTGGTCCTTCACAACTTCTGCTTGAATGAATTTTGATCATTTTTTACTGGTATTATATGTTGAATAATCTCTTTGTCATACACCTTCAAGTCTTCGTACCCCCAAGAAAAAACATCAGAGAACTCAGAAAACAATTCTAAATATCTTCTTTTCATATCAGGGCTCAAGGTTTTGGACAACTTTATCATCTTTGGGTGTTCTGTTGTACCTATATTGCATTCTTCAATTCCTTCTCCAACTGGTGCTAATTTTGGTCTTTTGGCCACATCATTCTGGTCAAACAATTCCTCCAAAGGTACCAGACCTCTTGGAAGGATATTGTCCTTTAGCTATAATATCTTCAACTTAGAGCGTTGATTATCCAATTCCTCCTTCACTTGATTTATGAAACTCTCCTTATTTGCATCTTCCCTTTCACTGTCCCTTTCCCATCTCATTCTGGAAAAATCTTCTTTCATTAGTAAGAAATTTTCTACCTACTTTTCATTTTCAAATACTTGCCAATGACCATTGTTATCTGGAACAACGGGTCTATGTCTCACCTCTACCCTAAATTTTCCTTTAACATTACTAGGCATGTCAAAATCAGAGGCTGAAATAGCCAATGCATCTGCAAAAGCATTGTCTTTCCTCGGAAAATCTAAAAAACTATATTAAAAAAACTATGCAAATAATCAAGTACAACATTCTGGTAAGCTCTCATGCAGGAATGATTGGTATGGTGTTCACCTTTGACTTGCCTAACCACAAACTCATAATCACCAAAAACAAAAATTCTTGTAGCCCCTAATTTTTTTAAATTTCTCAAGCCCAAAATAAGAGCTTCCATATTGTTAATACAATCAAACTCCATTTTATATGAACACAACTTTGAATTACCCATTTATGGACTGATAATCCACACCCCCCCACAACTCCTTCTCTGCTTTCTGATCCATCAAAATGCATGGTCCAAACTTGATGTTTCTTCCTTCCTTTACCATCTATTTTGAATTTGAAATTTGTATATTTTTTTAGGGCAGACTGACTGATATGTCTCTCCTTTTCATTGTTTTCCTACCCTTCTTTTTTATGATTATTTTCTTCAGCAATTTATTTTGCAGATGTCTCTTTATCATTACTCAAAGCATATGATTGCATTTCTTTGTCTACCTTCTTTTGGACATCCAATTTTCTTTGGTTGTCCTACTCTGAATCCTCATGTAGAATTTTGTTTTCCTGAGTGTTGTTCCCCTCTTCTTCAATCTTTGAAACAATGCCTTCATCAACGAGATAGCTCAAATTAAACATAATGAATGAATCTACGTCACAATGGACAACATACACTAGATGGTTAACAAGCTTGTCCTTACTGTTGATTATATACTGCATGAGAGGCTCTTTGTATAACCTTCTCATCTTCCCTCCAAAAAATGGAATTGTAATGTATGACATGTCGTTTTGTAATGCTCCATTGAGTTTTTCCATCCAAGATCTAGACAACAACATACCATACTTGGGAGGTATGTTTACCACCACAATGTCCGTCACCATGCATTTAGAAGGAATCTGGGTCAAGGATATTGCTAGATCTTTAATTAAGCCCAAACATTTCACCTTGTTGGAATCAAATGAGTAAATTTCCTTGTATGGTCATGTAATGTCTAATCCCAACCTCTCCATAATCACCTTTGGCATTAAATTATGTGATGCCCTAGAGTCCAACATAGCATTGTGTAGGATTTGTTCATGTACATTCAAACTAACATAAAAGGGAGGAACATCACCATCCTGTGTTTTATCCTCAATTTTTGTCCCAAAGATGATAGTTGGATGATCATCTGCTATGTTAACTATATCAGAGGTTTTATCTACTTTAAGCACCTTTAAAATCTGAAACCTATATTGATCATTTCTTACTAATTCACCAAGAGGAATATAAATCTTCAACTTAGCAACTTCAGCTTCGAGATTGAATAGACTTGTTACCTTTTCAGTCTCCTTGTGAACAAAATCCTTCTTTTCTATAGCCTCTTTGTCTTTGGGTATGCTATCCGTCTGCTACAAGATAGTGACAGGAGGCTCCATCATTTAGGCACTTGTGCTAGGAATATCTTTCTTTTGAGAACTTGTACTTGGGAGGATATTTTTAACACCATTGGTAGGCACTTCTTTCCTTGTTGCATTGCTGATTAGTGCATATTTCTTGGATGCATTACCTCCCACAGTCGTATTCCTCAAATTATACTTTCATTGCACTTGCATTATAGAATTATGAAAACCCTTTCTATATTCCTCTGATTCAATCATTAATGCATCATTTTTGGATTGGGACAACAATATTTCTTCATCTTCTGCTTCAAAATTCTCAAGTTTCTAATTTTATTGATCCTCTTTGGTCAAATAAACCTCCTCCTTCCCATCAGCAAAAAATAAAATTTGATCTTCGGGAGTTTTCTCATCTTCCTCATCTGGATCTTGAGATTTTTTTTTTTGGAACAATGGTCTTATTTTCTGCTGTGACTGTTCTAGACCCTTCTACTCCCGAGGTTTGTTAGGAAACTGTGGATACCTTCAAAAACCTATATTTCTAATTTGTGGACAAATCTAGGTCTCTCGAACTGTTTTCCAGTCAGCCAAAGAGATTTTCTCCATCATATTCTCCATTTTCTTAACCAATGTTTCAAATTCGGCATCTGCAAAAGTGGCAAGTTCCTCCTTTATGATAACTCTTTTGTTAGACTTCAACTTAGATGTTTTCAATAATAGATTAGCCTCCACGCTGACTGCATTATTTTGCATGTCCTCGAATGTTGCAATATTTATTTCTCTAAGTTGATAATCCATTTCAGGGTCAAAATCATCCGGATAATGTAGTAAGGCCAACCCATGGGGAGGCTTAATATCTGCAGGAATTGAATTGTACAATTTATTGAACCTTGTAGAAAAACCTTGAATAGATTCTCTAGGTTGTATTTTTGAATCATTGTACTCAACCAAGATATACAAATGGTTCTTCTTTTAATCCCACCTTACAAGGAAATCATCTTCTAACTCCTGATAATTTGCAAATCCTATCGGACGAGAACTCTTGAACCATTTCTTGACATCACTAGAAAAAATCTGATAAAATAATCTAATTTTAAAATCATCATGGTCTACTTCCTCCAAATCCACGAAATTACTGACCTTGTCAACATGTTGCTTAGAAATGATTTCTCCTGTGCCATCATACTGTGGAAGCCTCTGCCCATAATTGAGAGGTAGATCATGAAGCTGGGTAGGAAAAACTAGAGGAGCATATCTTGCTGCAATAACTACTACTTGAGTAGTTTGGTGACTTACATGTGGTGTAACAACAACAATAGACAATGGAAGGATTGGATGAATGAAAGTTGAAGTTGAGGATGAAGGATTTTGAAATGAAGTCAAAATAGAGCCAATAGTGAAAACAGATTGAACATGGATATTTCTCTGAGATAGGACTGTGTTTTCAATAGCTTTCTGAACTTTGTCAACTAGACCTGTTAGGTCCCTATAATACTAGTGATTACCCCATTACTATTGTATTTGTATCCCTTATTAATATTGTTGTGCCCCTATTGTCCCCATATTGTTATTACTGTGCCCCATAGAATCTCTCTATTGTTATTTTTGTGTCTTTATATTATTATTGTTAGGTCAGCTGGGTTATATTGTGACTCCTTAGACTCCTATATATAGAAAGGAGGTTTTGTCATTTGTATCATCCAAGAATTTTTCATTTATGTAATGTAAAGGTGGTTGCCCCCTCGAAGAGGCTGAATTCTAAGGTGTTGATCTATCTTTTCTATCTTTTTGTGAGCTGGTTTCATAACATTTGGTATCAAAGCTTTGGATTCTAGGGTTTCGCTGCTCCAAATAGGTCATCATGGAATTTTTGCTATAAATTTTTTTCTGCGACGTTTTAGAAGCTAAAAAAAATCCATTTGAGATGAAATTTCACTGAACCTCGGGTCCGAATTTCAGAGCTTTTTACACTATATTTGCAGAGATATGATCTGAGGAAGTTGGTCTTTGTGCAGACTCTTGAATTACATTCCAAACAGGTGACCTGGAGAAAATCGTCATAACTTTCTCTCTGAATATCGGATTGAAATTTTGTAAAAAGGTACAAAAAGAGGACAGACTGTAGTTTCTTGTATATATTTTTCAGAGCCAAAGGTCGAAACAGTGACTTGTGACACGTCATAAAAGTTCGCTCTACTGAACTAGTCTATAATCAGGTCACTGTGGGAGATTTGGCATAATTCTTCCCTCGAGAATCTATTTTGGATCAGACTGGTGGCATTGGAAAGAGGACATAGAGGGCTACCACAAATCGCAATTTTAGACCTAGATGATCCGAAATTACAGAGATACATCAGATTCAATATCAAGCTCCTACAAAGTGAAAAAAGGTGTGTAGTTTTTTTTAAATTTTTGCATAAGCTTGGTTTGAAAAATCAGTTTGAAGGAATTCAAAGGGCATATGTTGTTGGGAAAAGTATCTATTCAGAATGCCCCTATCCCATTCTAAGGTGTGATAGTTCCTTAGCAACAAACAAGGAAAACTACTTGAGTATTCTTCTTTATGAAATGTAAATGAGGAGAAAGGATGTAACTAACCTGTGTCTTTCGCTAGTTTGTTGGTCCAATCGCTCCTCTCTTCAATAGCTCCCAACTCCCTGCTCCCTTACCGGCCCAGCTTCACCAAATTCCTGCAAGATCACAAGAGAGAGAAACTACATGAAGATATAGATATACATTCATAAAAATCTCAGGATCAGATTAAGCTAAACATGCAAATATAACAAAGCATCATTGATACACAGCATGTAGGAGAAACTCAAATAATTTTATTGATATGATAAGAAAGTCCAAGAGGAGATACAACCAAGTGAGTCCCGATCTAGCATCTACCTCCCAGCAAAGGAATCCCTTCCTCTCCTCCAACAAAGCATAAATCACCCAATGTACTAATCTCAATCTCAAACCAACAGCAATTCTCTGCAAAGTACAAAATTCCATCCTCTGGATCTCTGGGATGAGGGATCCATATATACATGTAAGCAGAGAGGATGAGTCAGCTTATTTTTTGACTTGTGGCTTCTCTCTATCAGTTCTTGCTTCCACATGGAGACTGAGAGCCTCTTACTCATCACTTGGTCGAATTCAGTGAGGCAAGTGTCATTGGAGAAGATTCTGGAAGCTTCCATGGTCTTTCCACGTCGTTGAATGACTCTGCCACTTGTCATTTCCCGCTCAAAGCACCTGGGTAGTGCATTCAAGTGAGTTGCAATGCACCTAGCTAGTGTATTTGGGTGCTTTGCAACGCAGGCAGCTAGTGGAGCTTCTGAATTGATCCTGATTTGACTAGTTTTGAGCAGTTTCTGGTGGAGAACTTCTGGGAGGAGCTGTCATTGGTTGACCTTGTTCCTTTAGGAGCTGTAACAACATCTTTAGGGACTTTGGATCCCTTGGATTATGGACATTTCATGCTTATATCTGTGAGGCACAAAAATTTCTATAACAGTTGCCCCCTAAAGTATGAGGCCGTTTATTGGGTGAAATGCTTTATTAGGAGGATCCAAAGTTCTTTCAATGCTGGGAGGAGACTTGTAATAAGATACAATACAATACATTATTTTTCATACTGTTTTCATGATCTAGCTGAGGCGGGCATTCCCATGCTCAGCTTTATAAATTCATTTTTATGTACATAGGACAGACAATCGTCTGAGGGTAGACTGATGATTCTGATGAAATCATCATCCTTTTGGTAGGATGATTATCTGTTCTGCAGTGATGTACATGTCAATGTCTTTATTTTTCCTAAATATATATCGCAGCCCGGATGGATGAAACTAGATCCGAGGTCTTCAATCTCGTCTGATCTTCACTCTAAGTACAAGTCGATTCATGTGAGAAATGTTTTGAAGTCGAACATGGAAAGACATCGCTTGATTACCAGTCAATGATGTAAACTCTTAACAAGTGCGAGAGGAATCACCGATAACGATAATGACCCTCAAGGTACTGTAGTACAATTCACGTGGTGTGAATAAAGGACTTGGCGTCGAACACCACGCAAAATCTTTCGATCCAAGGTCATTGATGTATACCTGTCACCGGAAGTGAGAAACTTGCCATTGAGGCATGCAAGCTTCAAAGTACTGAAGGGGGTGTTCCTAGATCAACTTCTTGGATAATGAGCTGATGTCGACAAGAAGCGATCCGTCAAAGGAGGGCCTTGATGTATCCCACATCAGTGACACGGAACGGAGCAAATTATTTTGATGGAGGTGAAAGCGATCTGATGATATATGGTTCAGGGTGGCGGTCATGAAAGAATGAAGTATAATGTATGGTAGTGGATGGGACACGGTTGACTTCTCTGGATGACTTCTCTTGAACATATCGGCGACACTTATATGATGGATTGGTAGCATTTACCCCAAAGGTGGATGGTATGGCGAGACCATGGTGATGTGACCGGTGAATGAAATAACCCAACCCGACTCGGGCATGGAGTGGAAGTTTCATGTTCAAGAGCGACTTGCTACCAGTAAAGGTTCTTTGAGTTTCTTCCCAATTTTTCCCCAGTCATTGCTGACTAGTACCTCTTTATTTTTGTCAAGCTTGAGGAGGATAACATATGCTTGTTCTATAATTTGCCCTTCGGGCAAACCCATCGCTATGTTTTAACGAGCCTAGCGATAGTGAAACTCGTTCTCGTCTAAAGACAAGTTTTTCGCTATTAATCTTTTTAACGAGTCTAACGACAAAGATAACTCGGTCCTTTTCATTTTTAGAGAGTCTGAAAAGGTACATAAAGTTAACTCCGGAGTTCCTTTTTCGTCATCTAATCCCTTAAGTCCGAAAAAGTATAAAACAATACAGAAGGGATGAATTTTCAATAGTTTTAACGAGCCGAACAAAACAAGCGCTCGATCTTTTTGTGCAATAATCCCTCAGGTCCAAAAAGATTAAAATCTAGAGGAGGGATAGCTCTTCCTATCGCTTTAATGAGCTGGAAGGCCAAAACTCGGCAATCTTTTCATATTTTACGAGTCAAATGAAAAGAGCTTAAAGAAGACTCGTCTTTTGAGGAACGAGTGATAAAATGGGTAGCAGCTGATTCCAGGTAAGGGTTGGAATTTTCCAAGCACGGCAGTGTCACAAGGATGGCTAGTGAAATCACTCTTCGCAGCTGTTCCTCAAAATGGGTAAACAATCATATGGAGGTGAATGATCGGCCAATGGAAAAGTGGAGGTGACGGTGCAAACACGACCAAGGCTTTAATGGCTGATAATGTTACATTCACGGTGGTTATTTACCGGAGGATAGTTCATTTTTTAACGAGCTTAAACGCGGGTTGAAACACTTGCTCGGTCTTATGTTTATTTTTTAACGAGCATGAACTATGTGCCAAAACTGCTCGATAATCCAGTCATATGATAAGAATGTCTCATGTAAGATGCCATTTTTTATGGAGCTTGCGCCTTACAAAGCTATGCCCCACATCCTTTCGTTATGCAAGTTCGGAAATGACTAATCCTACGAGTTTAAAGGGTTAGGCCTACGGGTTTAAAGGGAGGACCTAAAAATTTAAAAAATAAATAGCCGCCCCTTGCTTGCACTCCAAAAGGTTTGCATGCCCCTAGGTATAAAACAGAGTTCCGAGGTCTCCCTCTATTCGAGCTGACAAAACATTTGTTTTATCAGGAAGGGTCACCCTTTATTCGAGCTGACAAAAAATTTGTTTTATCAGGAAGGGTACTACCTCTTACAGGCTACCCAAAGATTGTTCTATTTACAGTGTAAACAAAACACTTCTTCGGCGATGTCTACCGAGATAAACAAAGGTGAGCGACGATGCCCGCCAACTCACATAACTTTAACAAAAGAATCTTATTCTAGAATAACCCATATCTCAATCACAGATGGGGTACAGACTAGTCATATTCTCCCGCGGAAACCTACCTTATACCCGAAGTTTTCCTGCCGAAGCAGACCAGGACGCATGCCCCCTGGGTTCCAGTCATATCCCTCCGAATTACTCGCGCTCATCAGGAGGACGGACCGTGGGTTGAGACATTTCTTGCGTGAAGAGACCATTTAGGGATGGTATATGACTATTTGCAATACGTGATCCGGGAAATGAAAGCTGGTCCACGAGCTTGACCACTCTTCCTTCATGCGGAAAACACATTACTCTAAAGAGTGAGGAGACGATGGCTCCCATGCAATATATATAGTCTCGTCCAAGGAGTAGGTTATAATCCAAGGGTCCTTGAACGACCATCATGTTCATTTGAACGGTCTTCCCTTTCAATGTTATGGGCACATTGGGGAGGATCCCTAAAGGTCGACTGGTTCCTTTATCAAAGCCTGTCAGATTTCTCATTTCAGGCAAAAGCGATGGCGAACCAAGCGCTTTCCAAGCAATAGAGGAAAGGATACTCACAGATGCCCCCTCATCAATGATGGTGCTAGCCATGACCATTCTGTATATTTGGACGATAATCCTGAATGGTATGCTTGCTGGCAAACGGGGTCTGCCTAGTTGGTTCCAGTCGAAGGATACAACTAGGTTGCTTGGTGGTGGGACCGAGTAGATGGCCGGGTATCGCTCTGACGAATTTCCTTCCTGCGATAAAGGAATGGGTGGATTGCCCCCGTGCTCGTCGGAGTCTGTGTTGATGAAGAGAATTTGGATGGTGTAACCTTTATCCTCTTCAGTGACTGTATCATTCGAAGATAAAACCTCTGAAGGCAAGACCGGGTCAACTGTCGCCTTGACCTTTTGACTTTCGTCGGGTATGGATTCAGCTGGTTCATCTTCAATGACCGGCGCTTCAGCTGACCACTTGAGCGGGCCAGCTGGATTCTCAACTAACGAAGGACTCGGCAAGAGTTTTTTATATCCAGGAGGAAGTCGTAACGGTGAAACCGGACGATCATCTAAAACTCTTTTAGCTTCATCTAAGAAGGGACAATGGTGGATGGCGTGATTGCCTTCGCACAGTTTACAGGGAGATCTAGCTCTCCCTTTTTGTCCAGGGACTTCACTTTCGCTAGTTGACGGTGTGCTTTCAACATGGCTATCAGAGGTTGACGCCACCGGATTGTGCAAACGGGGAGACCAGTCCCTTAGTATCTGAGGGATGCAGGGACAATCTCTGTGAAAGTGGTCTCCCTTGCAAATGACACATGGCGATTTAGGCCCGATCAGTGCAGTGTGTGGATTTTCATTAGATGACACTCGTTTGCCCCCAGTCGCTTTTGGCTCCTTCTTCTTCTTCTCTTTCTTCTTCTTTTCCTTCTTCTCCTTAGGAACTTGACTTTTGGCTTTGCCAGCCTCATCAAGCGAAGAGGAAGGAGGAGAGGAAGAATTAGAGGAAGTTGAAGGCTGGTGGGTAACTCTGGACTGGTCTAACTGCTGATTCGACTGTTCAGGAATAGTGGTGTTCTGAACGAAATTGGTTGAGAAGAGCCAGACCGGCAAGCCAATTGTCAGTCCTGGAAGCGACAATGTGGCCATATGGGGTGCACCAACATCTCCCCAAGAGGAGAAGGGACTAGGATTTCCACCAAGGGGAATTCCCTGGTTGGTAGGCTCCATTTTCTCAACCTAAAGATCAACGCAGGAAAAAGGGTATGAATATTCCGTTTAAAATAAATTTTAACGACGCTTGGACACAACTTGCTTTTTCAATTTTAAAGAGTCGATAAAAAGCAAAAGATGACTCTAGTCTCCTTCGATTTTTAATGAGCCTGAAGTGACAAGTGCTCAGATGGACCTTTTCCGTTAAGGAGTCTGAAAAGGAACGAAAGGGACTGCTCTGGAGTTCTAGGTAGAGGGTGTTCCAAACCAATCGCAAAACCACAGAATACTTTTTAAGGTACGGGCGGTCAATCTTCCCGAATGCTGTGTTCAGTGCATTGCGATCAGTGGGGCGGCCGACACAGCTTCCTATGGATAAAGGTTTTATGCCTATAGGGGTCTCCCAATATATACTCGACAGTACATGGGAGCACAATACGTACTGGTACTTATCGTCTCTCAGGAGGAATCACCCAACCATCAGTGAGGCCGACAGTCACTAGGTTTTACGACGCCGGAACACGTCTCTAGCCTAGACCTCTATGTTGTGCGTTAAGTTACAAAGCGTTGTTAAGTTCATTCAATTTATTTTAGGTTGATCTTTCTTAGAAGTTTGCCTTTTTGGATCACCACGAGATGTAGATACAATTCCTAAATGCAGTCTAAAGATGATAAGCAAGCTTTTATCTCTTTTCAACAATGAAAATCCTAGCTACAAGGGGAAAAGAAAGACACAATCTTTTCTCAAAGAGCATAGAGCACACTGTAAATGCACTTTTCCTAAATCAAATCATACAAACTGTCAAAATGCAAATGCACATATGCATGTATTTGTTTTCACTTTCTTAATATTGATGCCTAAAAAGAAAGTTGTTGTACAAATTTGAATTCGATTTCAAGTGAAAAATACAAACAAGCTTCTTTTCGAAATCAAAAAGACGATTACGACACTTTATGATTTTGAAGTAAACACTTGTTTCTACACTAGAAATTCACAAATTCAAACCAAAAGACAAAATTAAAAGCGCAATCAACTGTCAACAGCAAACAAACTTACTCCTAAGATCAAAACGACACTTACGACAGGTCTAGATCTAAGGGCGACAGTATGACTGGTTTACTTTTGTAATGGGAAATTGCAAATGATGTAACAAATACATAAAAACAAATACAGTTTCTTTTATACAACTGAGGCGGAATTAAGACAGAGAAAAGGGGTTTTCAGATAGGTACACACACTGATAACAGGCTGTAAAAATCAGAGATAAAACTGAACAAAATGAAGCAAAGAACCACAGCTGCATAGGGCAAAGGCTAATCAGTGCACCTGTTGCACAGAGAAACTGAATTGCAGCACAGGTAGCCCTCTCAGGACCTGCGTTGAAATGCAGAGTCTCTTCACAGAGCCTGTGCTGAAGCAGAAACGAGAATTGTCTCCAGGTTCTGGGTCACGGTTTGCAGTTTGATCTGAGGTTTTTGGCCGGATAGAAGCTATCAATAAGGTACAATTAGAAGGATGATTTAAAGGAGGACAAAGAGCTATCACAAAGGGCAGTTAGAGCATTTGTGGATTAGCTTGTTCAGATCATAAACAGACCCAGTGAGTGGACTAGAGTGGCAGATCTCTACTTTGCATTTGTAAATGGCAAATGCAGTTCGATTCGCCACTCCTAAGTTTATGAGAAGAAAAACAATAGAAACACAAATAAACTAACTAGATACGTCCCCAGCGGAGTCGCCAATTTGTTGTTGGGAAAAGTATCTATTTAGAACGCCCCTATCCCACTCTAAGGCGTGATAGTGCCTTAGCAACAAACAAGGAAAACTACTTGAGTATTCTTCTTTATGAAATGTAAATGAGGAGAAAGGATGTAACTAACCTGTGTCTTTCGCTAGTTTGTTGGTCCAATCGCTCCTCTCTTCAATAGCTCCCAGCTCCCTGCTCCCTTACCGGCCCAACTTCACCGAATTCCTACAAGATCACAAGAGAGAGAAACTACACGAAGATATAGATATACATTCATAAAAATCTCAGGATCAGATTAAGCTAAACATGCAAATATAACAAAGCATCATTGATACACAGCATGTAGGAGAAACTCAAATAATTTTATTGATATGATAAGAAAGTCCAAGAGGAGATACAACCAAGTGAGTCCCGATCTAGCATCTACCTCCCAGCAAAGGAATCCCTTCTTCTCCTCCAACAAAGCATAAATTACCCAATGTACTAATCTCAATCTCAAACCAACAGCAATTCTCTGCAAAGTACAAAATTCCAGCCTCTGGATCTCTGGGATGAGGGATCCATATATAGATGTAAGCAGAGAGGATGAGTTAGCTTATGTTTTGACTTGTGGCTTCTCTCTGTCAGTTCTTGCTTCCACTTGGAGACTGAGAGCCTCTTACTCATCACTTGGTCGAATTCAGTGAGGCAAGTGTCATTGGAGAAGATTCTGGAAGCTTCCATGGTCTTTCCACCTTGTTGAATGACTCTGCCACTTGTCATTTCCCGCTCAACGCACCTGGGTAGTGCATTCAAGTGCGTTGCAACACACCTAGCTAGTGTATTTGGGTTCTTTGCAACGCAGGCAGCTAGTGGAGCTTCTGAATTGATCCTGATTTGACTAGTTTTGAGCAGTTTCTGGTGGAGAACTTCTGGGAGGAGCTATCATTGTTTACCTTGTCCCTTTAGGAGCTGTAACAACATCTTTAGGGACTTTGGATCCCTTGGATTATGGACATTTCATGCTTATAGTTGTAAGGCACAAAAATGTCTATAACAACATAGTAAATAATTATTATCGGTAATTGATGCCCCGAGGAAAGAAAATGCAAACACCTACTAGGCAACCTGAAAGCTCTAGCATGACTCATAAAGAAGAGGAAGAAATGCAACATGATATATCAAAATTACGATACCAAGTGCAACAAGCGTCTCTTGCACAAAAAGCAACAAAATCTAAGATGGATGGTTTAAAGAAAGATGTAGAAGCTAAGATGGATGTTTTAAAGAAAAGCGTAGAAGCTAAGATGGACTGTTTAAAGACAAGCATGGAATATTTGAAGATAGATTTGACAAAGTTTCTACAAGAAATGCTTACTAATGGTGAAAGTGTAGTAAAGGAAACTCATGATGAGAACAAAAGAAATGTTAATAATGATTTCATAGACTCTAATGTTGGATCGAAGACCCACCATATTCCAAAAATCGATATGAGGAAGTTTAATGGCAAGGATCCTGCAACATGGATATTACAGATGGAGCAATTTTTCGATCTCAATAATGTGAAAAACACACAAAAGGTATGTATTGCAACTTTATATTTGGAACCAAATCAGCTTGTATGGTATCAATGGCTTTTCTCTCATAAACAAATTATCACTTGGGCAATTTTTACGGAAGAATTGACAGCACATTATGAGGATACAAAAAGAAACACTTTTTTAGCCAATTGATAAATCTCAAACAAAAGGGTTCAACAATGAAGCACATTGAGGAGTTCAAAAAATTGAACATAAGGGTAAAAAGTATTCCAGAGGAGCATAGGATTGATGTGTTCATAGGGACTTTAAAGGATAATATCCAACATGATGTTCACCTTTGGGAACTTGATTCATTAGAGAAGGCATTCAGGTTAGCAAGAAAAATGGAAAGCAAAATTATGGCAACCAGGAAGCATACCACTCACAACTATAAAGATGGAAGTGTTGTTGCCCCTAGTCTTCCACAAACTATAAGGTTGACACCAAAAAAATTGGAAGAAAAAAGAGCAAAAGGGCTTTGTTACAGTTGTGATAGCAAATACACTAAAGGTCATAAGTGTGCTGAGAAGAAATTATTCTACATAGATTGTGAAGAGGAAGAAGAAAAGGAGAAATAAAAGTCAAAAGAAGAGGATATACTTCAGGAACAAAGCCTAGATAAAGAAGAAATGAATCTGACCATATCTTGTAATGCATTGGGTGGAATTACCACTCCTCAAACCATCAAGATAGAAGGACAAATCAAGAAGAAAAAGGTAATAGTGTCGATTGATTCAGGATGTACCCACAATTTTATTCATTGTAAGGTAGCAAAAGAATTGAATTGCTTCCTATATCTAGCACCAGAGTGTCAAGTGATGGTTGCAAATGGAGGAACGATAAATTTCTCTGGAAAGTGCCATAATATCAAGCTATCCATGGGAGAATATGTATTGACTAGCCCAATGCTTTCCATTCCAATGGGAGGTGCTGATATTGTACTAGGAGTCCAATGGCTACAATCCTTGGATACAATATCTTTTAATTTTCAAGAAATTTTCATGAAATTTTGTGTAGAAGGAAAGGAAGTTTAATTAAGTGGTATTGCAGGGAAACTGGGAAAGATAATAAGCTCTAACGGTATGAAAAAGCTTCTAAAAAAGGAACAAAGAGGTGTAATTGCACAATTATGTTTGCTAGATGTTTCCACATCGGAATCATATATTTCTCCAGATCTCCAAAAAGTCTTGGACAATCATTCCAAGGTATTTGAGACTCCCAAAGGTCTCCCACCTATTCGTGATCATGATCATGCTATTCATCTGATTCCAGGAAGTGTTCCTCCAAACATCAGGCCGTACAGATATCCCTATGCCCAAAAGAGTGAAATTGAACGTATGGTTGCAGAAATGCTAGAGGCTGGTATAATTCAACCTAGTCAAAGTTCTTTCTCTGCTCCAGTAGTATTGGTACACAAGAAGGATGGATCATGGCGTATGTGTCTGGGTTATAAGGAGCTCAACAAGCTCAATATTAAAGATAAGTTTCCCATTCCTGTCATTGATGAATTACTAGATGAATTGCATGGATCAATTTACTTCACCAAGTTGGATCTTTGTTCAAGATATCATCAAATCAGAATGAAGACCGAAGACATTCTGAAAACAACATTTATAACTCATGAGGGTCATTATGAATTTTCGGTCATGCCTTTTGGCATTACCAATGCACCTTCTACATTTCAAGGTTTGATGAATTCCATTTTCAAACCCTTCCTTAGAAAATTTGTGTTAGTATTTTTTGATGATATACTAATCTACAACAAGTCTTGGAAGGATCATGTTGAACATGTTGACAGGGTGCTACAACTATTGGAGGAGAAACAATTATATGCATAAGATCCAATGTTTCTTTGGAGAACAAGAGATGGAATATCTGGGTCATATTGTATCTCATGAAGGAGTTAAGGTAGACCCTAGCAAAATTAAAGCCATTAAGGAATGGAAAATCCCCACATCCATAAAGCATCTGCGAGGATTTCTCGGGTTGATAGGGTATTATCGCAAGTTTGTTAAGAATTATGGGAGAATAGCAACACCTCTAACAACATTATTGAAGAAAGATGCATTTTCATGGACTCTAGAAACAACAAAGGCCTTCGAACATCTTAAAGAGGCAATGTGCCAAGCACCGGTCTTAGCTACGCCGGACTTCACAAAAACCTTTATTGTGGAATGTGATGCTTCAGGAAATGGAATTGGTGTTGTTTTAATGCATGATGAAAGACCCATTGCTTTTGAAAGTCTTCCAATCAAGGGAAAGTTTTTACACAAAGATATTTATGAGAAGGAAATGTTGGCAATACTACATGCACTTAAGAAATGGTGACCCTACCTAATGGGAAGACACTTCAAGGTTAAAATGGATCATGATAGCCTTAAATACTTTTTAGAACAAAGATTATCCTCTGAAGAGCAACAAAAGTGGGTCACAAAGATGTTGGGTTATGACTTTGAAATCATCTACAAAAAAGGGAAGCAAAATGTGGTGGCAGATGCACTCTCAAGAAACGATGAGGATATGGAAGCATTGTTGTGTGCCATTTCTATTATCCAACCAGATTGGATAAATGAAGCAAGGGAGGAATGGAAGAATGATGAAGAAGTGTGGGCACTTATTCGAAAGTTACAACAAGATTCCAGTACATCTGATACATTTAGCTGGAAAAATGATTCGTTATGGTACAAAGATCGCTTATACCTCTGTAAGAATTCCCAACTCAAACAAAAGATTCTTATGGAATTGCACACTTCTCCCTTAGGAGGGCACTCAAGATTTTTAAAAACTTACCATAGGGTTAAGAAGGAATTTTTTGGGATGGCCTTAAATCGGATATTCAAAATTTTGTGGCGGAGTGTTTGGTTTTCCAACAAAATAAAGTTGAAACAATTAAGACCTCGGGTCTATTACAACCTTTATCCATTCCAAGCCAACATTGGGAGGAGGTTTCAATGGATTTTACCACAGGTTTACCCAAGTCTGAGGGAAAGAGTGTCATCATGGTGGTAGTTGACAGAATTACCAAATATGCACACTTTTGTACATTATCACATCCATTTAAAGCCAGTACAGTTTCTACTGCATTTATGGAAACAATTCAAAAGCTACATGGAAATCCAAAGATTATTGTAAGTGACAGAGATCCCATATTCACTGGAAATTTTTGGACAGAATTATTTTCTTGTCTTGGTACTCAGTTAGCTCATAGCTCATCTTACCATCCTCAATTTGATGGGAAAACTAAGATAGTAACAAATGTTTGGAAGGATATCTTCGTTGCTTTGTCTCTGATAAATAGACACAATGGGTCAAATGGTTGCCTCTGGCCGAATGGTGGTATAACACATCCTTCCATACAACAACAAAATTGACCCCATTTATGGCACTTTACAGATATCAGCCACCATCCATCACATCATATTTAAGAGAAAATTCTAAGGTTCAAGCAGTGGAACATCACATTGAACATCAACAACAAGTCTTGCAACTCTTAAAGGATAACCTCGTGTTGGCACAGAATAGAATGAAACAACAGGCAGATCAACATCATAGTGAAAGAAGTTTTGATGTAGGTGATTAGGTATTCCTATGGCTACAACCATATAAACAAATGTCCCTGAAGCAAGCTAAGAAGGATAATAAATTATTACAAAAGTATTATGGTCTGTACAAGTTGTTGCAAAATATTGGTACTATGGCATACAAATTGGAGCTTCCTACAGCTTCTCGAGTGCACCCAGTTTTCCATGTTTCATGTTTAAAGAAGGTTATAGGTGACAAGCTCCCAGTTCAAACAATATTGCCAGAACTTGATGAGGAAGGAAAAATTATATTGGAACTGGAAGCAGCCACAGAGACAAGAACTCGACAGCTACGAAATCGATCAATTTCAGAGTATCTCATCAAGTGGAAGAACTTATCCACTAAAGATTCCACATGGGAGGATGAGAATTTTATATAGAATCATCCAGAACTACTCAAGCGTTGAGGAAAACACCTTTTTGAAGGAGAGGGGCATGTCAGGTCTCTATAATACTAGTGATTACCCCATTACTATTGTAGTTGTATCCCTTATTAATATTGTTGTGCCCCTATTGTCCCCATATTTTTATTACTGTGCCCCATAGAATCCCTCTATTGTTATTTTTGTGGCTTTATATTATTATTATTAGGTCGGCTAGGTTATATTGTGACTCCTTAGACTCCTATATATATAAATGAGGTTTTGTCATTTGTATCATCCAAGAATTTTTCATTTATGTAATGTAAAGGAGGTTGCCCCCTCGAAGAGGCTGAATTCTAAGGCGTTGATCTATCTTTTCTATCTTTTTGTGAGCTAGTTTCATAACAATACCTTTGAGTTTACTTAACTACTAGATGATATTCTGACTAAACTCAATCTTTGGGGATGATACATAAGAACTTAAATTGTCTGAATCTACTAAAATTTCAGGGATACTAGAGCAAGATATCATTCTAAACAATGGGATTTCAGAAGAAATTTTTGGTGAGGAAAAAAATTTCATGATAGGAAAATAACTAGCTTGACTTTCCAGCACCATTCTCTCCTTCCTGAGGAGCCTTTCAGGACCAGAGACCACTAGAGGGGGATTTGGGTTAGGATTCTTCCTGGTGAACCTCATAGAAGCTAGATATTCTCAAAAAAATATGCATGCAATGAAAATTTATAACAATCAAAAGAATCTTTAAAGTTCAGCCTGTGATGTAAATTTTAGACATAAAACTTCCCAGGATAATTTAGACTTTCGAATCCCCAACAACGATGCCATTATGTTATCACTATGTAAAAACCCTTCAGGATGAGGAAAGGGCTATAAAGGTAAACACAAACCGCTTTGGGCTAGAAATTGGTCTTTTCTAGCTGGAGGGGGCTCCCTGAGTCTTAAAAATAAAGACTTGAAGCACAAATAAAAAAAAAAAGAACAGTTCTAACTAAGGAATTTTGAAAATATTTGGTCAAAGTGTGAATGTCTTGATAGGTGGTAATACATGATCAATTTAGCCTTTAACTCTTTTAATTATTCAAGTAAATGGATAACTATTTCAAGGGCTTGTAAGCATGACTCCTGGATACAAAAGTTGGTTGTAGTATAAATAAGGTAAATTGAAACAAACAAATTCTTCCTCGGAGAAAGAAAAACTAAACATAGAAGATAACATGTACGAGTATATATCATTTCATTTGAGTTTGAAATGTGAAAACAGTTGAAAAAGAGCAGATACACTAAATTCTGAATCAACTAGAATCAAATACTCATAAAACACAGAGAATAAATAAAACAAGTGACAGTAAACAAAACAAATTCCATGCACCATACCGTAAGAATCATTGGATAGTAAGATCAACGACCCTCAATACATAAGAAACATGCATCATTGATTGATCACACAAGAATGAATCTCTAAAAATTAGCACTAACACATCAGTCAACCAACAACAACCATTTATGTGTTCATTCATCAAAATATATAATTGATACATACGATCAAAACATGTTTAGGCTCACTGTATCTTCGATCCAACGATGGATCGGTCGAAAACTAAAATAAACATAGTAAACTATTGTTTTTTAAATGCTTTTCCTCCAAACATAAAACAGAAAACAAATTGCATTCCTTTGGAAGAAAAAACAAACTATTTTAATACAAATTATCTTAAAAAAGTCTTTGAACTGATCTTCATGATTGAAATATAAAAAACACCAAAAAGCTACCTTTCTAACTATTCAAAAGCCTGTGTAGTAGCTGCACTACACTGGAAACTTCACAATTCTAGAAATGACATGTGGCAAGATTTTAAGGGGGTGAATTGGACACCACATTTATCCCATGCCAACATCTTTAAAACTTGGTAGATGGCCATCATCCAGTGTACGCGAGATAGTCAGAGCACGACCCACAAATTGCTGCAACTGTTCTCTGAATGCCTTTAAGTCCTCCAGAATGTTGTTATGACACTATATGTCAATCAACATATCGACTTGAACATATTAAAATATCAAGAATTTAATACACGTGCTACAATGGAAATGACAATGGGAAGCAAGGCCATAAGGCAGAGTGAATCCGGAAAGATTGCCTTAGTTCGGATTGTTCTCTGCAACTCGAGAACATGAAGTTGGAATCGCTAGTAATCGCGGATCAGCATGCCGCGGTGAATATGTACCCGGGCCCTGTACACACCGCCCGTCACACCCTGGGAGTTGATTTCGCCCAAAGCATCAGACCAATGATCACCCTATCTATATATGTTCACAACTTGAAAATAAGAAAGGAGGCATGGTCACTTCCTTTTCCTCTTGTTTGACAATTTACTGCTTGAGACCTTGGTGGTGGGAATCTTGGTCTTGGAATATGGAGTAGTGAAGTTGTTTTGCTCAACAGGTGGTGATAAAGTAGTTGTGGCCTTCGTCATGAACTTAAGATAAAATTTAGGAATCTTCATGAGCAAATGTATTACAACTACTCTCTCATATCTCTTCAACAATTTATTTGCCTCCTCCAAATCTTGCCTCATACTTCTCAACTGAGCATTTAGGGCCAAATTTCTAACATACAAATTTTTGCATTGTCTCCTAACTGGATGTGACCATTTGAAAAAATTCTTACTCATGTCAAGGGCTTTGGATGCCTCTTTGACTTCGTGGTCACAATTCTCAAGAATATTTTGAATGGAATTTTTATACTCCATATTTTTTTGCCTGAATTGATCAACCTGATCTTTACTTTCCTCTAAATCCTCCAGGAACCTTTGATACTATTTCCATTGACTAAATGGGGGTCTTCTATGAGATTTAGCTATTTGTTTCATTTGTTGCACATATTCAAACTTTGATTTGAACGCCCTGCTTGCTAGCTCAGTAGGCCCCACTGCAACATTCTTGGCTTATTCAACAAAAGAAACATGTTTTTTCTTCCCTTTGGAAAATTTTGTAGGTGACTCTGCCTTGTCCTCTGTTGGTTTAATAGCTTGTCTTATATCTCTGTTCTATTTCTCCAAAAATGTTATTTTCATCTGGTTTTTAAACAATGCCTCTCTCATCTGTATTATCTTAGGGTCCTCTTATTTTTACTACACAACACCTGTTTCAAGTGGTGCTATGTCCTCCTCATAGCCTGGTTGCACCATTTTTGGGCCCTTTACTTCATCCAATTTATCATCAACCTATACATCTGTTTGCATGTCTTCAAAAATTTCCACAATTTCTTGAGGGGATGCCTCTTCCTGGGTCTTTTTAACTCTATACCTCATTCTGAGTCTCATCACAAACTCATCTTGAATCGTGTCTTCAATTTTGACCTTAAGTTTGGCTTGTTGAGCTGATGTCACCTATTCTTTTGTTTCTTTGTCTGCCTTGTCATCCTCCATGCTTTTCAATTTAGCTTTCTTGCTCAACTTGCCTACAAGTTTCTTGCTTGGCTTGTCACCTTCCTTATTTATGGGTTTCATTTTCATGACTGAATGGATGCACTCCTTTTTTGGTTTTTCTCGCTTGGGCGCTCCTTTATCTATTTAAATTAATGATGACCCAGTTTGTGGCAAGAGATCAATACTTGCAAGAAAATCAGAACAAAGCATTTTATTTCTTTCAACAACATGCTTGACTAAGATTTTGATTAAACAAAAATGGAACAAACTTGAAGCATGGTTATATTTTTGAATTTGTGCTTTGGTGGCCATTCTTTCTAAACCCTTGAGTAGGAAATAAGGGAGGTTCATTGGCTTACTTTCGGTGAAATTTCATACTAACCTAAGATGGTATTGGTATATCCTATTAAACCTACCCTCGTAGGTGAAGTATCTTTGGATAACCTTTAGAAGGTTGACATATTGTTCTTGAAGATAAATGCTGGGGAAGGTGGAAGCAAAATTGTCAAGATACTATGGTTTCACAAACTATTTGTAAGCCAAATTGTCTAATTCATACCCTTTGAACCATTTCTTCCCTACTGTTGGGAGGTTGGTTGCATCAACAATAAACTTCTCAATTAATATATTCTCTAGGTCTCCTAGTTTCACTTTGTTGTATTGAAAATTAGGAGAATATAAGCTAGCAAGTTTAGCATTGTGACCTACTTTCTGAATCTTCTGATAGAAAGGAATGCACCTTGTGTTGTCAAAAGGCACTCTAATGGCAAGGAATGAATTGAGCAGGCTCAAAGTACTAGATTCAGTGCGTACAAGGTCTCCTCCCTTTTTTCTAGTAGCAGGGGCCATCCTATCTCAACAACTAGTAGGTTGAATTTGACTCTAGGCTATGGCTACATGTACAAACCCAAAGGAATGAATATAGCCACGAGTGACAACACAACTCTACTTAAGCAGTTGTGACAACAAGATGGTGAAAATTTAGTTTATATGGTCAAATACAAGAAGGAAACTTTGAAAATTTAAAGACACCTAACATAAATTTCTTCAGGAAACATTCATCGTCACAATTTCATGTCTACAAGAATGTGACAACACATTCAAAGGAAAAATTATCTTTTTCAAATAGAATAGAGTGTGCGTAGCACAAGTTTTCTAATAAGGATAGACACGATTTTGACATAGTAACTAGGGTAAATAGAAATGAGAATTTGAGGAAAGATGACTGACTTCCTACCTCTCCAATATCTGCATTCAAATTGTGTGTTGAAGGCTAGCCTAAGATGCAACCCCTCTCTGTGTAGAAAAATGCAGTGCCGTGCTTGAACTGTTCTGTAATATGTAAACTTCTCTATGACTTTTGAGCTTCTCTATGTTTTCTGAGCTTCTCTACGTTTTCTGAGCTTCTTTGCGCTCTTTGCTTTGAAATAGGACCACTCATCTCATTATCTGCATGAGGGACAAATCCATCACCTACGATCAATCATAAAGGAAATTGGCGGCCTTTACAATGATTTCAAATTATTCTACTGATGTAACAAGTTTGACATGTAACCCGCGTTCCTCATGAAATTCACATGCTTGAGATAACATTGTTTAAGTGTTGTAGGGTGGCAGAGGATTTAGATATGATGAATTCGGTAACCAAATTTTTTTGGGGGTGAAAAGGATGATGGGTCAATCATGGTGTGTAATGATGCTTAGGGAAGGGGGTATTTTAGGCCTAGGGATATGTAGTTAGGTCAAAATAAGGATGAGGGTTTAGGCCTAAAATGATCGATAGGAATAATGTAAACATTAGGGAATGAGGGGAAGTAATGTAATGAGGGAAAAAGGAGATAGGTAGACGAATTCATATAATGTCTAGCAAGGGCATAGATCAAAATATTAATGATTAGGATTTTTTCGAGATCCTTCCTTCAACAATAGACACTTTGACCAACCTATAATTACCTAATACCCAGACTCAAGAATTTTTACCAAACTTTCCCATACAATAGACGACCCTTCCCAATGACTGAGCTTGATGACCAAAGTGATGACCTGACTAATGATGACTCCTTTGAGCAGTGATAGGTCAAATCATGAAAACAAGCAAATTTATGATTTTGACCTCCTTTAAAATAGAAAAAATTAACTCAAAGTACCTTTTGACTGACAAACTAATGTACTCTAACAAATTGTAGTAATTGAAAAGGGAATTAGGTTGATGTGTTAACTTACCTTGTTTTGGTTATATGTTCCTAATGTTGGGTTAACTTACATAGATGAGTTTGGGATCAAGAAGAAACACTAGATGTTGAAGCAGAGGGAACAAACCACCTGGATGGTGGGATACAAGGAGGAACAAAAAGGTTCACTTTTCAATGTTTTTCAATGCATATTCCAATGAATTTCATTATTTAGCCACCATAGGACACCTGAATCTCAGATATCCTAATGGTTCTTTCTTCCCTCATGTGTATCCAAATAGTGCTACTCCTTCTCTTAGGCCTCACTCGAACATACATCACATTCCTATACCTCAACTTGGAAATAATGGTTGGAACACCAATGATGGTTGGAACCCCATCCCTAATCAACTTGACGCTGATAATAGAGGTTGGGAAACTAACCCCATAGCACTTCATCTTCCTTCTATTCATTCTCACTCCCCCTCTACTCATGCACCTTCTTCACCCTCTAGGGAATTCAATCTTAATATAAATTCTAAAAACACAATTTCTCCTATTGAAAACTCATGTGCTCAAATTGATAAATTTGTTAATGTTTTAATTTCAAATTCCGCCATTGTTGAGTCACTATCTATTAACCCCACCAAAATTATTGATGAAAATACACCTCCCTAGATTACTCATCCAAAACTAGTCACTATTTTTATAACCTCTACCTCGAAGGACACTAGTGAATAGGAGCATATTGAGCCCAACCACCCTGCTTTTTCGATCAAGAAATTTTTGGAAGATGCTAAAAAATAATTCAGTTGCTTTTGAAAACAAATTTTAAGGCTTGAATTACAAATTTAGTTTTCAAATGGTAAAGAATTCTAACATTTGAGGTACATATCAGTGAAAAGTTTTGACTATGGTATATTTTTGGTCACAATATCATTCAGCTTTTATGACTAGACTTACGAACATTCATGCCATTTTGGCTTGGACCTATATATATATATATATATATATATATATAATTATGACATTTGAGTTACATATCAGTGAATTTTTTTTACTATGGTATATTTTTGGTGATTTCATAGTTCAGTTTTTATGACTGGACTTACGAACAGTCATGCAATTTTTGCTTGGCTTAAGATATATATATATATATATATATATATATATATATATATATATATATGGTTTTCAATTTCATAATTGATATTTTAAGTGATGCATGCATATATGATGGATATATGCAGATTATCGTGCATTTAAAATTAAAATGGTTATGTTATATAAAGTATTTTGGTATTATGGATGTGGGTCCTCCCCCATTTTGAGTCTAACATACTTCCTATTTTTTAGAAGCCTAAGCTTCATTTTTCTTTCCTTTGACATAGTTTAGTCCTCTTTTAATTAAATAACTTTATTTTAAAGAAAATAAATTATCAAAACAATCACATAATTGTGTAGAAGTTTTTCAATTACAAATGGCGGGTTGAATGGAAAAGACAGGGTTCCAGATTTCTACAATGGTTGGTATGATAGTTTGGTTCTTCACTTGGGCATTTGATTTGGTGCTTATATATTTGTAACTCACAAACTCGTGTCCACAGGGCTCCTTTTAAAAAACAACATTAATAGAGGACAACAATCTTTCTTCTTGTTGAAGGCATCTTACATTTCAATAATTGATGATTAGGATATCCTATGTTTGTATCAATATTGATATATTGATTCTTTTTGTAGTAACATACCAATATATGAACACATCTTGAGATAGTTGTAGCAATATTGGATTTATTTAGTTTTAATAGTTGTTTGCATTTGACCAATACGGTCTTGAAATGTGGCCACTTTTCAAGAAGTCTTGGAGAAGATTTTATATCTATTGAGTTTGATATTGCTATATATGAACATTATTTTCTAAGTCACTCAATAAAGGATTTTCTATTGATTCTACCATCCTGTGTGTTATTCCTGTGATTTCTATCTTTTATCTTTTTAATTATTGTGAGTTATGTTGTATCATTATTGTTGATTAATTTTTAGTTCAAACACTAGCTTTTGAAGCTTGGAAATGGACTTTATATTAAGTTTACTTATATAAATGCTACATCTATTTGCATATCTGCCATAATAGCTCAATGTTTGAATTTTTTTGTTACATCTATTTGCATATCTGCCATAATAGCTCAATGTCTGAATTTTTTTGTTATCCCTATTGTATCTTGAAGCTTGTATTTCACTTTTTATCCAATTTTTTTATGTATCTACTTTTAGTCTAGTTGTTTTAATTAATTGTGTTAGATACTTAGAAGTTGTATTATTGATTAGATGGATATTAACCAGATACATTTCCAAATCTCTTAGTCTAGCCAACCAAGAATTCACAAGGGTGTAAATTGATCTGGGTATCCATCAACACATAGCTCATGTGGAATCTTGTCATCTAACACTGATGAAGGTGACCTTTTTACCAAATAACACACATTGTCCACTGTCTTTGCACATAATTCATATCCTAACGAGACACCATTTCACAAGCTCCTTGATTTCTCCATCAACTTCTTATTCATTATTTTTGCAACTCCATTCTACTAAGGTTTGTATGGAGTAATATTATCCAAGTAAAATTTTAAGAACCACCCTAAATTTATATGTATAATAAATGGGCGAATCCCCATGTTACATAGGAAAAATGGGAGGCGATTTTATCACTAAGATATATATATATATATATATATATATATATATATATATATATATATATGGCAAATCTCTTCCCAAATTATATTATCTTGTAGAGTCATGGCGAATCTTTCACTAAATTATAAAATCTTGTAAGATCTTGGAAAATCTTTCACTGAATAATAAAACATTGTGAAGGTTTGGCAAATGTTTTGTTAAAGTATGAAACCATATATGATAATAATAAAACACATTCATTAAACTGTAATATACTAACATACATGTTTGGAAAAAAGAAACATAATTTTCACTTCCTACAAACAATGTTGCAAGTTTTAGTGGCCATGTTTGTCATGGTAGGAGAGATTAATGTTTTCTCTACCACTTTTGTCAAGCTATCACTTTTGCCAAGCTATCAAATTTCTTTCTTATTCCATAGACTCCAACTGCGAGATTAAAAAAAAAACACATCAAGTTTGTTTACCCAACACGCTAACAAGTAGCAAGCCCCAACTATATAATATAATGAAGTAGTAGGTATCCGAAAGGCCTAAAGGGGATCTAATCGAAATAAGTGACCGTTGTTAGAAGCCTTCCAATCAATATATAAATATATAAATGTAGATTTATTATTATTTTAATTGGAAATCTTCAATTAAATAATAAAATTTAATTACATCTCTCCCAATATAAATTTCTTATTAGCATAATTCACTACCTCCACACAATTTTTAACAGCATTGTAACATGTGGATTAATTTTCTTTTTGGTGCACAATCTCCACCTTTTAGGACAATATGGTGCAGTGACCCAACCCCTACAGATCATTATGACAAACTAAGAATAGCAGAGAAGATGAAAGGTTGTACAAACTAGCATATTTTTCAAACAACTAATCCATGATCAGTACCTTAACTTTTTCATGAATATATCATATTGAGAATGGTTGAAAAATGGTGAGAAATATGGGCAGCAATTATCTCTCTTCTGCGAGGGTGATGCGGAAAGAGTTAAGATTTCATTTTTGAATTTTTGAATTTTTTTATTTTTTTTTTAATCAAAAAAACCAATATTAATGGAGATATTGATATTTTTTACTAAATTTTGTAAAGTGAATAAATGTAGCTTTAACCATTCACCTTAAGAATTTTTTTACAATATAATTTCTTAAGTCTATTGAATATCTTCTTTATCATAAAAACAAACCTATATCCATCTTAACTCCACGTCTACCACTCTTAGAGGGATGAAATCCATTTATCCCTCCCAGCACTTGGTAGACCCAGAATTAAGATGGATCTAAGCTAATAGAATTTCTCCTTTAAATAATCTATGCTCACATGAATACCATGGTATTAACATAGGTAAATACCATGGGTTATCATAAACCTGGAGCCTAAAAACTACTATTAGTAATTTATAAAAATTAATAAAATTAATAATTGATTTTTATTTTATTATTTTTTATTTTAATCAAGTTAAAATGTTTAAGTGACATTAAATTACAAGATCCATTTTTCCTATTGTTCTACCAAGCCCCGAGAGGGATCAAATATTTTTTCACTCTATGTTAGTTTGCATATCACGATATTTGATCCAGAGTAAATATGGATCTATGCTAGTTTAATTCCCCCTTTAAATAGGGGGCATTCCATCTGAATACCATGGGTCAATACCATATGCCATCTTTATTTTTTATTAACACTAATATTATGGTTAATAATTTTTTTTTCATGCTATTAATAATAATTTGGCCCATGGTATTTGGCCCATATGCTTCACCAAAATATAACACATTTTTTGAGTGTTCGTAAATATAAGGTGGCTTATGAAGTAAATATAAAAAATGTTTTATTTATTTACCATACCTTTCGTTTATTTATATTTTTATTAATTTACCATACCTCTTTTATAAATAGGGTATTTGACCCATAGGATTCAATTAAATAAAACCTCTTTTTTGAGCCTTCTTAAATAGAAAGAGGGTTATGGACTAAATATAGAAAGAGGTTTTATTTATTTACCATACCTATAGTTTATTTATATTTTTATTTATTTACACGGTTGAGTGTTCATAAATATAAGGTGACATATGGAGTAAATATAAAAAGTGTTTTATTTATTTACCATACCTCTTGTTTATTTATATTTTTATTAATTTACCATACCTCTTTTATAAATATGGTATTTGGCCCATAGGATTCACTTAAATAAAACCTTGGCTTTGAGCCTTCTTAAATAGAAAGAGGGTTATGGACTAAATATAAAAAGAGGTTTTATTTATTTACCATACCTCTAGTTTATTTGTGTTTTTAATTTATTTGAGTAAGTATAAAAGAGATTTTATTTATTTACCATACCTCCACTGTATTTATATTTTTATTTATAATTATCATAAATACATTTTCTTGAAAATGAGGGCGAATGGAAAGATTGTAACTCCTAATTTCAAGGGCTAAATTTTTTTTTTTTATCCTCTCCCTTAAAATAAGGCGACCTAACCTCCATACCTATTTTTTTTATAAAATAAATTTGAGGCGATTTGTAACAATGTACTATGATACAAAATATTCGCCCAATAAAAATATAAAACCCCTTAATTTAGCCCAAGGGCTAAATTTTGCCCCTAAAATTTTCCATGATATTATCCCTCGTTATACCATACTTTTAGAATTATTCAAATTTATTCCCAAAAAATTCTCCCCTGTTATCTTTCCTAAGCACCTTATTTTCTTCTCTGTATGATTTTCCACAAAAGCCTTAAACTCTTTAAATTTGTCAAAGACTTTAGATTTCTTCTCGAGGAAATACATTCATGTATTCCTTGAGAAGTCATATATAAATAAGGCATAGTACACATATTTAGCCAATGATGGAACCAACAGAGGTATAAAAACTTCACTTTGCACTAACTATAATATTCTCTCTAACCTCATAGAACCAGAGGAGAATATTACCCAATTTTTCTTTCCATATAACTAATATTCATAGAAATCAAAATCTAGAGAGAAATTAGACATACCTCCTACCATACCAATACCGTGTAGCATTAAAATTCCCTTCTCTTCGATATGTCCTAGTCTTTGATGTCATAACATAGTCTTTTCTCCAAAGGCTATAGAAGTTTTTCCTTCCTCTACTCCACTCCCAAGAATAATTGAATTGTTGCAACCATCATTAATAATTATTCCCAATAGTTTATACAAATTACTGATCCAAAATATCCCAAAAAATACCACTGCTCCTTGAACCATCCTACAGGTATCCTTTTGAAACATTGATTTTACACTTGCATCTCTCACCTTGCTTATAGATATCAAATTTGTTTCCAATCCTAGGATGTGAAGAACATCAAGGAGTGTTCTAATCCTTCCACCCATGAACTTCAACTTGACATTTCCTCATCTTATGATTCTAGATGTCAAATAATTTCCTAAGAAACATCATCACCATCATATAATTCATACTCGCAAAACCACTCCCTATGAGGAGTCATATGAAATGATGCTTGAGTTGACCATACATACCTGATGATTGTAAACACTTCACTTATCTTAGTGAAGAGTTCACTTGTTAATCCAACTTCCCTTACATCATTAGAAAAGTGAGATAATTCTATTTTTATTTATTTCTCACCAAAGTGTTATAATTTGAATCATGGATGGATGTTTACCTTTACATATTTGAGCGTGACTCTAGGCATTGGTATATCCTTCAACTTAACCATAGTGCACACCCAGACACACACATACCATGTTTTTCTATTCAACAAGATTTAATTTATGTTGGGTTGTGTTATATTCTTTCGACGACTAGCCCCAGTAGTTAAACCAGGGGGTTAGAGGGGGGGCGGAGCCCCCCCTTCATTGTGGTGATGCGTAGCGGGGGGGTCATAGGGGGAGTGGTAGCCCCCCTTGCATGACATTTTGAGGGGGACAATAGCCCCCCCCTCTATGGGGTCCGCGGCAACGCCCCAAGAATTGTTTTTTTTGGACCCTATATTAGGTGGGTGAACCTACCTATGGTTTTGCGCATGGTTTTTGCACATGGTTTTAAGCATGATAGTTTCGATCCATGGTATTTTGTAGATTCGGTCAAGGGAACTACAGTTATGTTCTAATCTAGGGTTTATGGATGCTTTGACATGTATATATATGTATTGTAACATTGAAAGAAACATAATGAAAAATCAATCTAATACCCTGTTGAGGGCCAAAAATGTCTGCCTCAACATTAGGGGATAACCACCCGGTCTAGACCTTAGTGCAACTCCTTTTCTGTTTGGAGTGGTGACTCCGACTGGTTTAACTAGGTCCAGTTACATTTTTCCTATCGCTATTGGTTTGAGATGGATCTTTAAATACCAATAGACAGGGATATCAGTTCACTTCTTCTTGCTGATCGGGCAAGAGAATGGCCCTTAAGCTGATTTGGGTTCAGCCGAGCCACAACTAAGATTTTTCCTCTTTGAGAAGAGGACTTAAAAGAATTTAGAAATTAATCTAAATGCAAACTTATTATATAATGCAAGTAAAGGAAACTAATCCTAATCCTATCTCAATTAGGCAGATATAGATTTAACCCAACTAAGAGCAAGATAATTAGATGATAAGGATTTAAATATGTCTGGCTTTTAGTTAATATCAAGTTAATGAAGTAATTCAATTAACTGACATTTGTGAATACCGAAACACATCCTATTGAGACCTCTTAACTGAAATAATAAACCAACAACATTCAGGAAGTAATTCATAAAAATGATATTGATTGTCCAATCAATAAATCAAATAATTAAACAATAATATGCGGAAATAGTTCATAAAACATTATTATTTAATAGATCAATTTTACAAGACAAATTTCTGAGCAAATAATTACTCAGAAATCAGAATTTAATATATAAGAGCAGAAATATATAATAACAACATTGAGACAAACTACCCATATCAACACAAGTGCATAAACATGAATAAAATGACACATTCTTGTTATCATAAAAATGAAATTGGTATTTGAAATAGTCGTATTAGAAATATCAATTTATTGAATCCATTTCTTTGACCTTGGTCTCCAACAGTCATTTACATTGCTTGAACTTCTGCTTTCAAAACTATAGCTTTAGTGATGCAAACTCTGTCCATCATACATAATTCAAGTTATAAAGGAAAAATCCTCAATAATCCTCAGATCTGAGATTTTCTCTCCTCCGTCCTACAACTTTGAATTCCTATTGCAAAAGTGCTTTTAGAAGTCCAAAATTGCAGAGGAGAGCAACCCTTATTACATTCTGCAATTTTTTATATATAATATTTCTAAAGGTATTTTTGAGTGGAAAGTTTGTTGAAGAAAAATCTGCTCAATTCAATTTTATTTGCTCAAAAATCCAATCTTTAATTGCTGGAACATCATCATTGATTGGGATTTTTTTCTTCATATCTCTTCTACTATTTTCCTGCAAAAAGAAATCAAAATAAATTAAGATGCAATAATAAAATCAAAATGTCATTTCTGGCATTAAAACAAATCCAATCAAATAAAATTAATTAAATGAAAAGGAAATATGAGTTTTCTATTGATGCATATGATGATTTTAATTGACCAATGATATTATATGAATGAATCTACAATTAGAAGAGGCTTGGGCATTTGAAAATGAAGAAAATAAAACTCAAAAAATTGGTTTTGTTTTATAAATTCAGATGTTGATATTCTGCCTGATTTGAGACCCAATAAATGACTAAATATGTTAGTAAAACTTCCTCAAAAATGTTCTCCTTGATTTTATCTTTCCAATGAGCTGCCCTAGGCCTCATTTGGCCAAGTGTAATTCAATCTATGAGCTTCTAAAATTGATGGGTCAAATCTGACATAATTCTGGGAATTCTGTTGCTAGGCTAAAAAATCAGAATTTTAATTAAATTCTAATCCTAAATTAGATTTTAATTATCTAATAATTAATTCTAATTTAATTTTTAATCATAAACTAAACTACTTATTTATTAATTAATCTAACTAACTAAAATATAATTAACTATTTATAAATTAATTAATTTTACTCTAATTAATAATTAATTTAATTAATTATATTTTATATACTAATTAATTTAAAATTAAATATTCTATATTAATTTTTATTTTAATATTAATTATATTGATTTTCCATTTCGCTCATGTGTATGAGTGTATTTGGAACTAAAAAACAAATTACAAAGCTCACGAGGAGACTTATTTTAATATTAATTAAATTGATTTTCCATTTCGCTCATGCGTATGAGTGTATTGGGAACTCAAAAACAAATTACAAAGCTCATGATGAGACTTTGGTTTAATACTTTATGCCTTTTCATAATTGGCGAATCGGGAGAATGAGGTTGTAAAGGTTTTTAAAATGTTGCGATTTGAAAACTCCGATGTGATTTTTGGTTTGCAAATTTTATTATTTATATGTTATTTTATTTTTTTATTTTATTTTAATGATGTTTTGTTAAGTTATGAATTTATCTAAGGTATAATTTCCTATTTAAACTATAGTTAATTTGATAAAAATAAAAAATAAACTACAACTAGTTTGCCATTTTGGGTTTTCGAGATTAGTAATTTATTTAAAAATTGGAGTAAATCACTGAAATCCGGATGCTTCATGATTTCGCTGGGTTATGTATAAGTAAAAAAAAGAAAAATGTTAGTAATAATTAAATAGGGGTTAATATTTAAAATAAATGCATTACTGAACTAATTTAATTACAAAAATGGAATATTGTACATTTTACGCATTTTTAACCCAGACGACATAATTGATTAGACTTCAAATGAGTGCCATTTACAAACCAGTTAACCAAATGAGGTGAAAGAAGTATTGATGTGAAGCTTGCCAAAAATCGATTTCAACAAAGCAATCAAAATGAAAATCTGAAGAAAATGAAAAATTAACAAAATTGTAGTATAATTAACTTAATAAAAATCCTAAAAAGTGTTTAACCAAAAACTTCATAGAAAGGGTCCCCATTATTTGAAGTAAACAAGTTAAAAATGGGGGGTTGTGTTTTACCACAACAATGGCAACTCACGGGAGAAGAACCAGTTATCTCTTTTTGATATGAATACTATTTTCCTAAAATAAAACTAAAAATAATTTAAAAAGAGAGAATTATTTTTGAAATGTTTGACTAGGTTCATTAGTGTGAATAAAAGCAAGAATCATCTTACTGTAATTTTTCTTAAAATTCCTCATAAATTAAAATATTTCAAAACTCTATATCAGTCCTTAATTAGTTGTAGAGATAAAGGAGGGGTCAGTTTACAGTTTAGCTTTTAGAATATACTCATTTCTCAAAAGTAGAGCCTCTGCTGCCAACAAACATCTATAGTCTCGACAGGGTTACCTTTTAATCATCAATGATTCAAAATCCCATCTATTTAAAATTTATTGACCTAAAGATAAATCTATTTATATATGTTTATTTTCATTGTATTTGTTTTTATTTTTTAGTTCTTAAAAGCCATTTTCCTGGTTTGGTAGCTGGATAGTTGACAATGCCATTCACTAGTTATAATTGGACTGAACAATCTAGCTCGTGATGAGACCCTTTGTCTTGTAATTGTTTGCAATCATAAGCCATTACCCTGGTTTGTTTAGCAGTGTTGGTAATGTCAACTTATTTTTCCCATATGATCATGGTAAGCAGGTTCATGATGAGACCTCTTATCTTTTAAGTTTAAATATATTTTTGGATTACACTCTAAAAAAAATTGAGACTTTTTGGGACAGGGAGAATCATTGACTCCTTCAGAGTTAAGAATGACAATTTTAGAGTTAAAGGTGCTTTGCTGTAAAGTGTCTTTACTTGGTTAAAAATAACTTTTCTTGGCTGATAATAAAATTTTGAAAGATCTTAATAAAATATTGAAATCTCAAAATAATTATAATTTTGATGAAAAAAATAAATTGCTCAGATTTTATGATACTTTGTCAACTTCTCATGTTTTGTAATCTCTTCCTTAAGTATGTCTGCCTTTATAATAAGAAATACAAATTTTATTAAGATATTTTAAGAAAAAGCTAATAGTAGACTATTAACAATTTTTCCCTATGTATGTCGACCATTGTTAGGTAACAAGAAGGCCTTCCATATAAATCATGCAAAGTCATCGAAATTAAAACTAAAAACAAAAAGAAAAGAATTCTTAAGCCAAAGTGAGAAAAGAAATCAACAAACAAAAATAAAAATGAAGAAACTTAAAAGTGGAAAGGAAAATCGAAGATAAACTCTAACAAGAATGTTTATACCAATGTCTCGACATGAAGTAAAAGAAAATAATCATGTAATCATTCCTTCTTATGTCGAGATTCAGATAAATTATACCTTGCAGAGTTGTAAGTGTTTTAGGCTTTTAGAAAGCAGCCATGATAAAATTCAACCACAATGAAAATTTTTTGTCTGATGTCAATCTTCTTGTTTCAAAGCATTATCTTAATAATTTTATAATAAAAAGAATGCTTAAAGAAACAAATTAAAGGTTTAGAAACTTCCTAATGTAGTTGTTTCAACGAGGATTATCGTTGCTTCTTGAAATAAAACCAGGAAAAGAGTATAGGACTCAAAATATGATCTGGCAGAGGATTGAAAGCTTTTATGAAGAGCTACAAAATAGATTTTTTATATCAACATAATTTAAAAACAAAAATGAAACTAAAGTAACAAAATGGAAATTAATGAAAGTAGGTATATAAATCTTACCATTGGATAATTGCTTTTGATCTTACCTGAGAGGTATCAGTTTCTCTAATACTAGCTGACTTCTTATTTTAGTTAACATTAAAAACATGAAGTCAAACTAACCAAAATCCTATAGCCCAAAATCATTATTTATTTTATTTAAACTAAAGCAAGCAGTAAAATGTAAAAATGGAATGCTTTGTGTTTAAGAGAATCGAAATTAAAACAAATACATCAGAAATGAGAATGAAAATATGCAGTGATGAATGCTTTAAAAATATTATAAGTTTCATATAAACTCCATGATTTTATAAATTTTCCAGAATTAAGACCAAATGCAAGATAATGAACTTTAAATGTAAGGATAAAGAGGTATTTGAATTTCATATTAATTATAGAATTATATATTTAAAATTGAAATATATGGTAAATAAAAATGATTTAAATATGCTGCAAATTTGTCATCAATTGCTTTAATACCATAGCGGTTACCCAAGATTGCTTTAAGGTTCGGATCGGGTGGTTATTCCCCAATGTTGAGGTAGACATTTTTGGCCCTCAACATAGGCCTGGTTTTGGGATCCAGAGGAAAATCTCTGTGTATATTTTTTTTATTTGTTATTCTCTCGCCATTGTTTATTTTATATTTTTTTAGAATTTGTATGTAGCTAATTTCTGTATGAGGTTAAAATGTACATTTGGTATCATAGCTATTTTGGCTTGAAGGGGATGCCTTCGTTGTTAAGGGGTTTTGCTTGGGCCTGTGGTAGGCCCTGTTTAGTGGGAGATCTGTGGGATCGATTCTGGTGATGAAAGAAGATGGTGAGCAGTTGAAAGATAGAGATTGAGAAATTTAATGGTTAGAGTTTTGAGTTGTGGAAACTTAAGAAGGAGGATCTGTTGGTAGATAAATATCAGTGGATCATAGTAGAACCAGGAACTAAACCAACGGGAGTGTCCGATGAAGAATGGAAGAAGTTGGATCAGAAGGCAAAGAGCATAATACGATTATGTGTCTTAGATTTAGTATTGTTAAATGTATCAGGGGAAGCTACGATGAAGGCTTTGTGGGACAAGTTAGGGACTTTGTACCAATCTAAGTCTCTTGTGAATAAACTATTCCTATGGAAAAAGTTGTATAACCTGAGGATGAAAGATGGAGACTCAGTGACAAAGCATATGAATGCATTTAATACTGTGGTAAGCTAGTTATTGTCTGTTGATATTAAAATTCCATATGAAGATAAGTGGATTAGTTTGTTGAGTTCTCTGCCAGATTCATGGGATATTTGAGTCATTGGAATAGGTAGCAATGCAACTTCCTTGTAGTTTGATGAAATAGTCTTATCCTTGCTGACGAAGGAGATGAGACGGAAAAATATGGAGATCCAAAGTGGTGATGCCTTGTCTATACGACAATGGTCTCAGAATAGAAACAGAAATAAGTCCTCGAGTGGGAAATCTAAATCTCTAGGAAAATTTGTAAAGGTGTGCTGGAAATGTGGAAAGGAAGGGCACTACAAAAGGGATTGTAAATCTAAAGTTTCTGAAAAAGGAAAGGGATCTAATGATTCTCCTTCTGCAGAGGCAAAAACCACCTCAGATGAAGGTGGGGATGTGTACTTCTCTTCTTCTTCAAGTACACATGTAGATCATGAAGCATGGTTGATTGACTTAGGTGCATCCTTTCACTTCACTCCCCATAGAGAGTGGTTCTGTGAGTATGAGAAATATGATGGCAGTGATGTCTTCTTGGGGGATGACAGGAAGGCTAGAATCGTTGGTTGTGGAAAAGTCAAGTTGAAGTTTCAAGATGGAAGGATTAGAACACTTCCAGGTGTTTTGCATATTCCTGCATTAGCCAGAAATATGATTTCTGTAAGCAAGCTAGATGATGTAGGTGTAAAAATAGTTTTTGAGAAAGATACCTACAAGATGGTTCGGGGAGCACTGGTACTGATGTGGGGAGTTCAAATTGGAACTCTGTACAAGCTACAAGGTAGCACTGTTATTGATGGGTGCAACAATTTTGTAGTTCCTGAAAGTGGAGCAGAAAATCTAGTGGTCTCTGGAGAAAAGACCATGCTATGGCATCAAAGGCTTGGACATATTAGAGAGTGTTGGCTTTGTGGGACCTGACCCAGGTTCGACATTAGTTAGCCAAACAAATCCCTACACTGCTGGCCCTTTTGGCATAAGCCTGCGGAGGGCAGACTGAAGTCTCACCTGAAGTAGTATGGGGGGATGCTAGAACCAAGTTTCTGTGCCCTGAGATGGTCGTGATGTCGGTTGATACCCTCTATTTATGCTTTCACACTGTTGTTGGGAAAAGTATCCAATACGGAATGACCCTATCCCACTCTAAGGGTGATAGTACCTCAGCAACAACCGAATGCAAAGCTATTCAAGATTACTTCTTTATGAGATGTAAGAGAGAGGAGGAAGAGATCCACTAACCGTTATCTTCCGCTAATGATTGATCCAATCTTCCCTCTTTGCTGCTTGCTCCCAGCTCCTTGCTCTTTCACTGGCCCAGCTACACAAAGATCCTGCAAAAGCACAAGAAAGGGAAACTACAAGAAGCATACATCCATAACTGATTCAAAGATTAGAATAAATCAAATATACAAGCATCAATACACCATTAAGACACATGCATATAGAAGAACCTCAAATGCTTTATTAATGGAAGAAGTAAAGTTCTGAGAATGTTACAACCATAAGAGGTCCAATCCAGCAACACCTCCCAGCAGAAAGAAATCTCCTCTTCACCTCCTTCAAAGCAATCACCCAATAGTTCTATGCACAAACCAACAGCACTTCCTTACATTCACAAGATTCCCGCCTCCCTAGACCTCATGAGAGAGCTCTATATATAGGAGTTTTGCAGAAAGGATGAGTCAGCTTGAGCTTGGCATGAAGCTGACTAGTGTCCTCTCCCACTTCAGTTATACTTCAGTTCTTGAGTCCACTTGGAGTTTCTTGCTTCCACTTGGAGATCTAGATCCTCTTACTCATCACAAGGCGAATTCTCTGATCCAAGTGTCATTTTGGAAGCTTCCTGGGCATTTGACACCTTGCAGAATGACTGTGCCACTTGGCCAATCTCGCCCAGCGCAGGTAGCCTTCATTGCTTTTGACATTCAGCGCAGGTACAGAGTGGAGCAGTTGACATTTAGCGCAGATGTTCAGTGGAGCAGCTGACATGATCCAGAAATAGCTTGTTTTTAAGTGTTTTCAAGTGGAGAACTGATTTTCAGTGCTGTGGTTTGCTGACCTTGTTCCTCTAGGGGTAGGAACAACATGTTTAGGGACTTTGGATCCCTTAGATTATCGACATTTCATGCTTCATGCTGTTAGGCACAAAAATTTCTATAACAGTTGCCCCCTAAAGTATGAGGTCGTTTATCGGGTGAAATGCTTTATCAGGAGGATCCGAAGTTCATTCAATCACTGAGAGGTGCCCTGTAATAAAATACAATACAATACATTATTTTTCATTCTGCTTTCATGATCTAGCTGAGGCGGGCATTCCCATGCTCAGCTTTATAAATTCATTTTGGTACATAGAACAGACGATTGTCTGATGGTGGACTGATAATTCTCTGCTGAAATTATCATCCTTTGAGTAGGATGATCATCTGCTGCAATGATGTACATAACAAATGTCTTTATATCCTGAATATATATCGCAGCCCGGATGGATGAAACTAGATCCGGGTTCTTCAAACTTGTTCGATCTTCACTCTAAGTACAAGTCGATCCATGTGAGAATTGCGCTGAAGTCGAACATGGAAAGACATCGCTTGATTACCGGTCAATAATGTAAACCGTTAACAAGCGCGAGAGGAATCATCAATAATGACAATGACCCTCAAGGTACTGCAGTACAATTCACGTGGTGTGAATAAAGGACTTGGCGTCGAACACCACGCAAAATCTTCTGGTCGAAGGTCATTGATGTATACCTGTCGCCGGAAGTGAGAAACTTGCCATTGAGGCATGCAAGCTTCAAAGTACTGGGGGGGTTGTTCCTAGATCAACTTCTTGGATAATGAGCTGAAGTCGACAAGAAGCGATCCATCAAAGGAGGGCCTTAATGAATCCCACATCAATGACACGGAGCGGAGCTAATGACTTTAGTGGAGGCGAAAACAATCTGTGAAATATGATTCAGGGTGGCGATCATGGATGGATGAAGGATAATGTATGGCAGTGGATGGGACACGGTTGACTCTTTCTGAACAACATCTCTTGAACATATAACGACACTGATGTGATGGATCGGTAGCATTACCCCAAATGTGGATGGTTTGGCGAGGACCATGGTGATGAGACCGGTGAATGAAACAACCCAACCCGATGTGATACGGAGGACAAAGTGTCATGTTCAAGAGCGACTTGCTACCATTAAAGCTTTGAGGTTCTCCCAATTTTTCCCCAGTCATTTCTGACCAGTACCTCTTTATTTTTTTCAAGCTTGAGGAGGATAACATATGCTTGTTCTATAACCTGCCCTTTGGGCAAGCCCATCGCTATGTTTTAACGAGCCTAGCGATAGGGAAACTCGTTCTCGTCTAAAGACAAGTTTGTCGCTATTTAATCATTTTAACGAGTCTAACGACAAGGAAAACTCGGTCCTTTTCATTTTTAGAGAGTCTGAAAAGGTACAGAAGGTTAACTCCAAAATTCCTTTTTCGTCATCTAATCCCTTAAGTCCAAAAAAGTATAAAACAATACAGAAGGGATGAGTTTTCGATAACTTTAACGAGCCGAATAAAACAAGCGCTCGACCTTTTTGTGCAATAATCCCTCAGGTCCAAAAAGATTAAAATCTAGAGGAGGGATAGCTCTTCCGGTCACTTTAACGAGCTGGAAGGCCAAAACTCGGAAAACTTTTCATATTTTACGAGTCAAATGAAAAGAGCTCAAAGAAGACTCGTCTTTTGAGGAACGAGTGATAAACAGGGATAGCAGCAGATTCCAGGTACAGGTTGGAATTTTCCAATCACGGCAGTGTCACAAGGATGGCTAAGTGAAATCACTCTTCGCAGCTGTTCCTCAAAATGGGTAAACAATCATATGGAGGTGAACGATTGGCCAAATGGAATGGAGGTGGCGGGTGCAAACACGACCAAGGCTTTTATGGTCAATAAATTTACGATCACAATGGTTATTTACCAGTATAGGTTTATTTTTTAATGAGCTTAAACTCTGGAGGAAACTCTTGCTCACGCTTTTCTATTTTTTAACGAGCATAAATTCCACGGTAAAACTGCTCGATCTTATGTTTATTTTTTAACGAGCATGAACTATGTGTTAAAACTGCTCGGATCACATGGTCAAATTTTGATTTTTTACCATTACTAGCTTTTCTCTCTTCAAATATAGTACTGCTTCTTCAATTGCTACAACAAACTTTGTTAGAAATGAATAATATTTGCATGAAAACGAGATTATAACCCTAATATTTCACTTTAAACTGTGTAAAAAGCCATTAAAAGGTGTTTTTACCTCTCATTTACCATTTCATTTGCATTTGGTTTGTTGGAGCTCTGGAGGTGCCTCTTCCCCCTTGATTTTCACCAGCTGATTCCGGGAGATTCTGCGGACGATTTTCGGTGCCGTCTGGACCAGGTAGGAGCTAAACCCTAGCTCTTTCTTTTCATGGTTTCCTTTTCCTGTTTTTTGCCTGTTTTCCGGTCTTTCTGAGCCCCTGGGGTTTTGCCAGGGCGCCCTAGGATCAGCGCAGGTTTCCCTTTCGAAACCTGCGTTGAAGGTCAAGCTGCCTTGAGGCAGCCTGACCCTCAGCGCAAGTGGGAGACTTCCTGCCTGCGCTGGGCTCAAAAGACTGAGTTTTAAGGTTATTTTTGATGATTTTTTCGCCAGTTTTTCATCAAATCAGGAATTCACTCTTTCTCTTGTTTGCTTTGCAGGGAACCTTGAACAAAATGTCCCTTACATGGCGAGAACGAGAACATGAAGAGGAGGACATGATTTCCCTCCATGACCCAGTCACGGTGAACGCGCTGCGGAACTATGGCCTGCTGAAGTTTTTCCGTATCTCTAGCATGAGAGCACAGATTTCTTTACTGCAGTATATGCTTGATGCTTGGGATCCTGTTAACCAAGTGTTCCAGATTAGGGGGAAGACCATCCCCTTGACCATAGAGGACATGTACTTCTTGACTGGACTATCAAGACGAGGTGCCCCCATTTCCTTATCAGGTACGGCCCGGGGGACTGATTCCACCAGAGATTATGTCCGCCAGTATTGCAGGGAAGGTTCTCAGCCGAGCAGGGACGGCAAGATTGTTATCCGTGAGATTACTGATCGGGCTCTCAGGTCCATTCTGTTCACTATTGGTAGGATGGCCGGCAACGCAGCTCTACATGTTGCCAACAGGTCTTATATGCAGCACGCCTTGGAGTGTCTCCAACCGAAAGTATTCAACTGGTGTGATGCAGTACTTGTTCAGATGAAAAGTCAATTGACCAAGGTAAAGGACGGGAAGCTGAAGAACTTTGGATTTGGTTCTATTCTGACTGCCTTCGCCTTGGAGAAAATCCCACTGATGCAGCCTCAGTACATCATACTTGACTTGCCTTCTCCGACCGAGCCACGCATGCAGAGGTGGGTTGACCACATGTCTAGGCATGCAGGTCAACCTCAGATTACTTTTACTGAGGCCTTCTTTAGGTGGTTCGAGCGCCAGGAGATGGCGTTTTCTGAGTATCCATATGTGGGTATGGATTTCCGAGGTGATCCGGATTTGGTGTTACCGGATGGCGAGCAGTGGGGTGCTATCGGTAAACTCTTTGACCATATTACTGTTTATTGTTCTTACTCATAATGTTGCTGTGCTTTATTCTATCAAGACTTTTAATTGTACTCTTGGGTGCATGCAGATATTGGTCCTGTTCGTCCAGCAGTTCGTCCGAGATTGCCAGTTGCTGCCCCGGCAGAGGAGCCTGCTAGGAGAGTTGTTATTCGCAATCTTGACGACACCGAGACCCTTACAGCTATGCAGGAGTAGGTTGAGAGCCTTACTCGTGGCCTCCCGGATGTACAGATTGACGAGTTACCTTTACAGATGCAGTGGCATACCATTGGTGTGCCTAGACGATGGACTCGTCTCTTGCGCATGATTGCACAGGCCGTGACGTACTATCATGAGCACCACTAGGCTAGGGTGCCCCCTAGCATCTTTTTTGAGTTTTTAGGTCATATGACCAATTTTGTCTTGGTTACAAAACATTATGTATGAACTTATATAAACAGCTTATATATTTTGATTTTCGGGTTTTATTCTGTTTGAGTTATATGATCCATATGTACAATCATTAATGATGTGTCCTTTTTATAAATTTTGCAAATGTCTATCTAACACATAGTTTGCTAATGAGTCGGTTAATGTGTTTAAGTTTCTTGAAATATGTTGATATTGAATTGAATCAAATCGTCTTTCCAAGATCTTAACCCTTAGGAACATGCGATAAATAGCTGGATTGCGAACAGAATATATACCATTGAGTTGCAGTATTACGAGTTGTGAGTCTAGCCTGACAATTAGTCGGCGTATGCCACGTGTGATGGCATCAGAGAGTAGTTCTATCAACGCGCTATACTCAGCGATGTTATTCGTTGATTGCCCAATACATACACCTCTGAAACTTACTAACTCGCCGCTTGGATCAAAAATGGCCCAGGCTGCGGAGGACAGGTTCCGCGAACTACGACTCGCTCCGTCGGCATATCCAACACATGTCTCCAGAAGGTTCGACATCTGCAACGGATAAAAAGGTGGATCACTCGACCAGAGCAAACACTTTAGCGAAAACAAAATACAACAAAAGCATGCAGGTTACTATTCAAGCATAGTAACGCTTGAGGTACAACCCGTTGCGGGGCTGCGCCAGTGGAATTCCATCGTAATCCATTAACTCGTAGGCTCCTTTTGCTAACACCCTTTTAACAATATAGGGGCCCATCCATAAGGACTTGAATTTTCCTGCTCCCAATTTATCGGATTCTTGGTCATAAAGCAAGACCAAATCACCTTCTGAGAAGACACGGGGTTTGACATTTTTGTCGAACTGAGCCTTGACTCGTTTCTTATGAGCTTCGTTAGCCAAAGCGGCATCACGACGGGTTTCATCCAATTGGATTAGTTCCAAGAAATGAGCCTCTTCTTCTGAAGTTCTGGGGAGAAGATCGATTGCCAGTTTAAGTGACGAAATTTCGCACTGGATTGGTAAGACTGCTTCCAGGCCATACACCAGTTGAAAAGGTGTGAACCCGGTCGCGTTCTTTACCGAGGTTCGGTAAGCCCACAAGGCTGAGTACAGGATTAGGTGCCACCTTCTTTTATGAACCCCAATCATCCTTTGCAACATACGCTTCAGGACCTTGTTGATTGCCTCAACTTGTCCATTGGCTTGCGGATAATATGGAGTAGAGCTTTCATGAGATAGCCCTAGCTTGGCAGCTAATTCAACCATCATGTGATTGCGAAAATGTGACCCATGATCTGTAACTATAGCCTGTGGTACGCCGAACCTGGCGACTACATGATTGAAAAAGAAAAGGGCAGCTGTTTCACCAGTGTTATCCAATGTAGGCATCGCCTAGGCCCATTTGGTAAAATAGTCAACAGCGACTATAATATACCCATGCCCCCCGGTCGAGGTGGGGTTACATTGCATGAAATCGATGCCCCACTTGGCGAAAGGCCCAACAACAACTATCGGCTGTAAAGGTGCGGGTGGTCGTCTGGTTTTGCTATCAAAGATTTGACAAGCATGGCAACTTCTGACTGCGGTTATGCAATCTTTGAACATGGTTGGCTAGAAGTATCCTGCTCGTAAGATTCTTTGTGCTGTTGCATATCCAGACTGATGCCCCCCACACGCGCCTGAATGACAATCATTCAGGGCTTTTTCGGCCTCCTCATGGGTAAGGCACCTCCTCAGAACTGTATCGACACCACGACGGTAAAGTGTATCATCGACGATCATGTAGTCTTTTGCTTGGTATCGTATACGTTTTTGTTCGGAGCGAGAGGTGTTAGGCCTAAACTTTTGGGTTTGGAGATAAACTATGATATCTCCATACCACTCATCGCTTACAGATATCAGAAACAAACTTTCGTCCATGATTGACTCTTCCGATGTTTCATCGTTGGACGATGATGGGAGATCGCACAATAATTCTGCGAAAACTAGGGCCTTCTTTGATTTGGATTTTACAAATTCCAGATCAAACTCTTGAAGGATCGCTATCCATTTTGAATATTTGCCCCCCAGCAACTGTCGCGACAGTATATAAGTCATGGGGTTGCAATCTGACAGGATGGTAGTTTTCCGAAAGAGGACATAATGTCGAAACCTTTGAATCGCTTGAACAGCTGCAAGCGCTAGTTTTTCAACATAAGAATATTTACTTTCTGTATCGTTTAAGTTTTTACTTAAATAATAGATAGGATGTTCTATTCCATCGACTTCTTGAACTAAAACCATTGCAATGGTCGTATCCGCTGCAGCTATATACAGGTTAAAATCTCTTTGATAGTCCGGGGCATACATTAATGATGCTTTTACTAGACAATCTTTCAGAGCATCAAAAGAAGCTTGTGCCACCTGGTCCCAGACAAAAGGTACATCCTTTTTCAATAGACGAGTATAACGCTTAGCAAGTTCTGCGTAATTTGGAATGAACCTCCTCAGAAAGTTTGCTTTCCCTTGGAGTTTCTGAATCTGAAGCAAATTTGAAGGTGGAGGCAAATTAATGATTGCCTGAACCTTGCAGGGGTCGAGACGAATGCCTTCTTTAGAGACTACAAAGCCAAGTAAACGACCAGAACCGACGCAAAACACACATTTGTGCGGATTGAGTCTTATCTTGTAGTGTCGGCAACGTAGAAATATCGCTCTTAAATGCTGCGGATGATCAGTCTGCTTTCGCGAATGAGCCGGAAGATCGTCGGGATAAGGTTGAACAATGTTCTTGATGTCATGGAAGGCATAATTCATCGCCCTCTGAAACGTCGCCCCTGCGTTCTTTAAACCAAAGGGTAATTTTCGATAAGCGAATGTGCCCCACGGACAAATAAATGCAGTCTTTGACTGGTCTTGTGGGCGGATATTTATTTGATTATACCCGGAAAATCCATCCATAAATGAAAAAATTTCACATCCGGCGCATTCATCAATTATCTGGTCGATGAAGGGTGTAGGGTAGTTGTCCTTTGGACAAGCTTGGTTTACATCCCTATAATCAACACACACTCTAATCGTCCCTTGTTTTTTCATAACAGGGACAATATTCGATACCCAATCGGTTAGAGGAACCGGGTAGATGAATCCAGCATGGAGGAGTTTTTCAACTTCCGCCTTAATGGCAGCGGCTTTCTTCGGGTGCACCTGCCGAAGCCGTTGCCTTACTGGTTTGACATCAGGATACATTTTAATTTCATGTTCAACGATACTCGAGTCAATGCCTAGCATTTCATCATATGACCACGCAAAGACATCTCTAAATTCGCGAAAAAGAGCATTATATATTTCCAGTTCTGAAGGGGAACAACCTTTTCCGACATAAATATTCTCTACAACATCTGTTTTGGTCGAGATATTTATGGCTATAGTCTCTTCAATATTGGATAGGTTTCACTCGGAATCCACCGTATTTACAGTATTCGTTAGGAACTCAAATACTGAAGGGTGATAAAGGTCACTTTGAGTATCTTCTTCATATTCCGGAAGAAGGGAACGATGGTGGTGATCATTCCATGGTGCCCCCTCAATCATTATTGATTGTAAGATTCCTTCGTCAGTCCCATGTACTCTCGACCAAGGATCTAATGGGGTTCCATATTCTCTAGATCTATCTACCCAAACGCTTGACGAGCGTTGATTTGGGCTTGCCTCCCATGCTTGAAACATTGATTGCTACAATATTTCTAAAGGGGTTGGGGGAAAAACCATTGAATGATCCATGTTGACCTTCGTGGAAGATATCATGTTGCAGGTCACTACAAACGGTACATTTCCTGTATAAATAGGAGGTGGTAGCGCGAAAGTTCCCATCAATGTGGGGTCTTTCAATAATCCTACTTTGATATCTTGAATTGAATGGTTGCTCTCATGGATCATGGGAATGCTTCCTGTAACTTGCGAACCATTAGGGAGGAAATTCTGTTGGTCGACGATCATAATCCCTCCTTCAAACGGGAATGCGATCTTCCTAAAATAAGTCGACACGACAGCTGCCATGGCATAAATCCATGGTCTACCCAGTAGGATGTTATAGTCAAGATTTCCATCAATGACTTCTACATCAATTTCTACTGTCTTTCCTCCTAGTTCAACTTTCAAGTTATTAAGGATACCATAAGGGGTATAAGTCCTTCCGTCGAAAGCTTTTAATGTCGTCGAAGATCGCGACAAGGTTGGAGATCCTAAAGTTTTCCAGCAACTCATTGACATAATACATGTCGAGGCTCCCTCATCGATTATCGTTCTGTGAACAGTTTTGTTGAGTGCTTTCACTTGAATAAGGAAAGCTAGTTGAGCTGGTAACTGAGGATCATATCCCTTGTGATCAAAGGATACAAGATTGGAATCCTTAGGATCAACCCCACCAATTGCTGATAACAATGCCTGCCTTTGGGTTGGACAATTTTGTAGCACTTCAAGAGTCGACATAGCGGATGGCGATTGGGCCAAATCTTCCACTATATTATAATGTTGCGCCGCTCTGGCGCGAGGATTAAATGTCGACTTGTGTACTACACCCTTCGGCGGTTTTATTGTTAATTCAGGGATGGTGGGCGTTACAACTTCTGTCGAAGTTGTTGCCGAACTACTTGGTTGATCTTTACCTTTTTCGTTCGACACCTGAGGATTCCCATAATCTTTGTTCCTTGTCGAAATCAAAGCATCATTCTGCTGTTTCGAAACCGACAACATAAGGACTTGCGACGGGGAAGCATTTCCACTATCAACCAGATTTTGACCTGGGTTGGGAAACGGATCAGTTAACACAGCTGATGTTTGGGAACTTTTAAAGAACCTCTTCAACTCAGCTTTGAATGGGCAATTCTTTGTGTTATGATCCTTATCATCACATATTAGACATGGATAATTTTGTTTCCCTTTGCCAGGAGGGTTTGAAGAATTTTTTCCAGGGGATGACTCACCCTGTTTCTTCTTCTTCCCTTTGTTTTGTTTCTTCTTGCTTCCTGGTTGATTGGTTTCTTTGCCTTTATCTTCTGATACGACATTTACTTCCGAAGCAAGAATTTCTTCTTTTGCATTTTGATCCAAATTCTTACGGGCTTTCTTTGACGAAGCCTTTATCGATTTCGCGTTTGCTGTGCCAATCACGCCATCGCCGGCATGAGAGTCACTATTTGATTTAGGAGGGGGAGGAATTGAAAACTCTGGTCTAGGGGCGTCAGGTATTTTGTCATAGAGGGTGTCGGACTGAGTATAAACTAAGTCCAAATATTGTGCACGAGCAATCACTTGCTCCTCTGTTACGACTCCCCCCTTGGCCACATCTTCCGTAATAGCCGGAAGTAACGACTTTATAAACCATTCAGCTAATAGCTGATCGGGAACATATGTTTTCACCATCCTACGACGATGACGCCACTCATGTATATGATCAGATATATGGGTAGCAGTTGTCTGTTTGAAGTTGGTTAATATTTCTGTTCCCGTTTCATACCTTATCGGTAATTGAAAATGGGTCAAGAAAGTCGTGGCTAGGGAACTAAAGTTGTCGAAAGAGGCTCTTGGCAATTCAATATACCATTTAGCCGCTGGACCTGTCAATGTCCTCTGAAAAAGGCGAAGCCTTATCGAATCGTCATTAAGGGTGTTCGACGAACACCACAGATGAAAAGTCATCACGTGATTCGACGGGTCTTCACCTGGATTTCCATTGAATTTAGGAATGTCAGATGGAAGTTTATGAGGAATCGTTGGCCACCAAGGGGCATAAGCAATCGGATCATTGGTTAAACGGTGTAAATCGGGTAACTCTAAAGTTGCCACGAATGGTAACTGTTGATTCAGGTTAGGCGAAGCGTAACCAGGGTACGATGGAATCGCTTGAGCAGTTGGCCTTTGCATACCAGCATAATGTAATTGATGTTGGTATGACTGATACGGTTGGTGGACCTGACCACTGTAAAGTGGTTGGTTTTGACCGTTTTGGATATACGGTTGTCCACTATTCGCAAAGATCTGCTGCTCAGAACCTTGGTACACTTGCTGGAACTGCGGTTTTTGGCATTGTACAAGCCATGGTTGTGATGCCATGTTCTGTTGCGCCATGCTAACCATTGGACCAAGGTGTGGGGTAATTGTACCCGTTTGCACTTGTGTTGTCCCACCAGTTGGCGATTGTGGTTGTGACCCATGGTCAAGCGCCTGTTGCATTACAACCTGAGAAATCTGAGGTTGACATGTAACAGGCATCGCTTGAACTTGCGACACAGTTACAATAGCCGGTGTGGTTGGGATGTTTGTCACAGGTACACACTGTTGCATAGAATATACAATCCTTGGTTGTTGAGGTAGCATAGGTACCCAACTACTTGATGCAATTCCAGTATAACCTGAATACTGTTGAGAACTGCCATATGGATATCCTCCCGGAGGAGGTAATGAAAGGGCATACTGCCCCCCATATGGTAGCAATCCGGAACTCAGAGGGATTGTTAGTCCTTGGGGACTAGATGGCCTAAATTGACCTCCATGAGGATCAATCTGTCTAGTTTCAACATAAGAATTACCGGGTATTACTCCGGATGAACAAACTGGAACAGACCATACTGTCGAAATAGTCCCTTGGTGGACTCCTTCTAGCTGTTGAGAGCTAGTTGGGACAACTGGTATGCCGGCAAACATCGTTGGAATGATGGCAGGGGCTTCTGCTATCGCTGTGTCATTTGACAAAGTCTTAGATGATGACGGTTGTTCAGACATTTTAAGTCTATCCAATAGATTGCCTAGCGATTCTACAGGGACTTCCACTTGTGGTGGATTAACTTCTGATGAAGGAAATAGAGTGACCCCGACTCCAAAATGAGTTGGAGTACTTGCTTGCGGATCCTCTGCAATTTCCTCTATCGCAATCAAACCCGGTGGAAGAGGAAGACCGTCAGGTCCATAAAATATTTCTGGTGCCGAAGAAGTGGTTGCTTCGACAACGACAGTTGTTTGGGGAACAAAACTTTCTGGACCGGTTACAGATGGAACTGGTTCAGTTACACAAGTATTTGCCCCTAGACTAGGATCAGTGTTACTGTCCTTCTATGGCTGTTGAACTTCTTCTATAGAGGCAGGGTTTCCAGAAATGTTAGGAGTAACCGGAAACTCAGATGCAGTCGAACACTTGTTCTAACTTTCAAAGGAGATTTTGAACCGGTTAAACGAGTTCGCTTTGCCCGTACTGTTTTCGATTCCGGGGACAAAGACGGTTGACTCGTAAGCCTCCGCGAACGACAGGGTTTCAATTGACTTTCTTCCACGATTGCGGATTACTCGATCAACTAAAATATTAAAAGGGGAAATTTGTGTTTCCGAATTGAATGAATTTTATTAGACGCTTTTAGACACAACTTGCTTTTTCACTTTTTAAGAGTCGAGAAAAAGCTAAAGATGACTCTAGTCTCCTTCGATGTATTAACGAGCCCTAAGTGAAAAATGCTCGGTTGGACTTTTTCAGTTATAGAGTTTGAAAAAGGCCAAAAGAAACTGCTCTGGAGATCTAGGAAGAGGGTGTGCCAAACCTTTCGCAAAACCACAGAATACGTTTTACGGTACGAGTGGTCGATCTTCGTGAATGCTGTGTTCACTGCATTGCGATCAGTAGGGCGGCCGACACGGTTTCCTATGGATAAAGGCTTTATTCCTATAGGGGTCTCCCAATATATACGCGACGGTACGTGGGAGCACAAGTCCGTATTAGTGCCACCGACTCTCAGGAGGAATCACCCACCTTCGTCGAGATCGACAGTCACTACGTTTAACGACGCCGGAACACGTCTCTAGCTTAGACCTCTAGATGTTTGCATTATGTTTCAAAGTGTTGTTAGGTTCATTCAATATATTTTAAGTTGATCTTTTTTTTAAAGTTTTCCTTTCAAGGTTCACCACGAGATGTATTGATACAAATTCCTAAATGCAGTCTAAGATGAGAAGCAAGCTTTTTCAATCTTTTCGACTTATGAAAATCTTAACTACTGAGGGAAAAGAGAGACAAAATATTTTCACACAGATCAAAGAGCACTCGCTAATGCACTTTCTCCCTAAATCAACATACAAACTTATATGCAAAATGCAAAAATGCAAGTATTTCTTTTCTCTTTCTTAATGTTGGCGTAATGCAAAAAGAAAGTTGTTGTATAATTTTGAATTCAATTTCAAGTGAAAGCAAACAAGCTTGTCCAAAATCAAAAGACACCTTAAGATTTACTTGTTTCAACACTAGAAATATATAAACTCAAACCAAATGATGAAAGCAAAAGCTCAATCAGCTATGAACAGCAAACAAACTAACTCTTAAGATCAAAACGACATTTTATCACAGGTCTAGATCTAAGAGGTCACAACAAGACTAGTTCACTTTCGTTATGGGAAACTGTAGATGCACAAGAAATACACAAAGAACAAACACAGTTTCTTTATACAACCGAGGCGGAATAGTGACAAGGAAAGTTGGTTTCAGATAGGCCCACTGACTGGTAACAAACAGCAAAAAACAAGAGTGAAAACAGGGCAAGAAACAGTAGGAAACCCCAGTAGCACAAAGTAAGACTGGTCCAGCGCAGGTGGGACACTGTCTGTTTGACCTTCAGCGCAGGTAGCCCCTTCGGGAACTGCGCTGAAATGCAGACAGCCTTTGTACAGCCTGCACTGAAGAACGAAACTTTCGTTTCTCTTGGTTTCCGGGTCACAGATTGCTCAAAAATTCACAGTTTTTGCTCAAATCAGAAGCTATCAGTCAAGGACACACTAAGGGATGACAAGGAGGATGAAAAGCTATCACTAAGAGCTTATTAGAGTCCTTGTGGATCAGCTCTTCAAATCATAAACTTGCCCAGAAACTGAGCTAGAGTAGCTGCCCTCTACTTTGCATTTGAAAGATTCAAACACAGTTCGATTCGGTACTCCCTTTGTTTATGAAATGAATAGCAAAAAACACAAACAACCAACAAGATACGTTCCCGAGCGGAGTCGCCAATTTGTTGTTGGGAAAAGTATCCAATACGGAATAATCCTATCCCACTCTAAGGGTGATAGTACCTCAGCAACAACCGAATGCAAAGCTATTCAAGATTACTTCTTTATGAGATGTAAGAGAGAGGAGGAAGAGATCCACTAACCGTTATCTTCCGCTAATGATTGATCCAATCTTCCCTCTTTGCTGCTTGCTCCCAGCTCCTTGCTCTTTCACTGGCCCAGCTACACAAAGATCCTGCAAAAGCACAAGAAAGGGAAACTACAAGAAGCATACATCCATAACTGATTCAAGGATTAGAATAAATCAAATATACAAGCATCAATACACCATTAAGACACATGCATATAGAAGAACCTCAAATGCTTTATTAATGGAAGAAGTAAAGTTCTGAGAATGTTACAACCATAAGAGGCCCAATCCAGCAACACCTCCTAGCAGAAAGAAATCTCCTCTTCACCTCCTTCAAAGCAATCACCCAATAGTTCTATGCACAAACCAACAACACTTCCTTACATTCACAAGATTCCCGCCTCCCTAGACCTCATGAGAGAGCTCTATATATAGGAGTTTTGGAGAAAGGATGAGTCAGCTTGAGCTTGGCATGAAGCTGACTAGTGTCCTCTCCCACTTCAGTTATACTTCAGTTCTTGAGTCCACTTGGAGTTTCTTGCTTCCACTTGGAGATCTAGATCCTCTTACTCATCACAAGGCGAATTCTCTGATCCAAGTGTCATTTTGGAAGCTTCCTGGGCATTTGACACCTTGCAGAATGACTGTGCCACTTGGCCAATCTCGCCCAGTGCAGGTAGCCTTCATTGCTTTTGACATTCAGCACAGGTACAGAGTGGAGCAGTTGACATTCAGCGCAGATGCTCAGTGGAGCAGCTGACATGATCCAGAAATAGCTTGTTTTTGAGTGTTTTTAGGTGGAGAACTGATTTTTCAGTGCTGTGGTTTGCTGACCTTGTTCCTCTAGGGGTAGGAACAACATGTTTAGGGACTTTGGATCCCTTAGATTATCGACATTTCATGCTTCATGCTGTTAGGCACAAAAATGTCTATAACGCACACAGGTCACCAATTTCTAGGGATTTGTTAGTCTAGCCATTTATTCCACCCTTTTGTACCTCTGTGAAGGAGTACGATTGACCTTCACGCAACCTTAACCTATGACCTAGGTACTTTCGTGTTGCTATGACAGTGTATTGTACAGGTTGCCAAGTTACCGTAAGTGTTTTACTTATCTTACTAAACAATCACAATTAGCACTACGTAAACTAAGATTATCACTTTCATTCAATTAACCAACATGATTACATACATTCACACATCAGAGAAGCATTGCAAATGAAATCCATACAGAATATGATGAGATGCATTAACAGGAAATAAATACACAGGAATTGCGAAATACTTCCCTTTATTGATATCTTCAAATTATTACAGATTCTATCCGCCCTACGCACACAATTGTAGGGGACCACACACTCTGCTGCGGACTTCTACCTTAGGCCTTTGTGCACTCAGCTATAGAGCCTCTACCTACGCTAAGCTCCGAAACTTAGACTTCTCTAATAAGACTCCAAGCCTTGTCTTCTACTCCCAAAACCTTAAGACTACTTAGAGCTTACTTACTTAGCTCTTTTTATAGAATCCCATGGTCCACGGACCATGGGTGGATCTTTATAGCCGACTTTACACTTTACAAAATAAGGGTGGATAACCCTTTATGAATCATGACACCTTTGCACTCCGCGACCACAAAATGCAGAGAATTTACAACTTTATTACAAAACATGACCGAAAACATGAGATTTTATCCCCAAACTGTCCTTGGGGGATACCATTCCCAACAGTTCCCCAACATAAACATCGTGACTCGCCCTCGAGTCACTCTATGAGAGCGAATATCTTAGCACGAATACCTCCTAGCTCAACTTGTATGATCACAACCTCGGCAGTGCACTGTTCGACTACCTACTTCACTTCTTCAAACATCTGCTAGGTCACTGCTCCTGAACTGTCGGCCTAGAGCTTTTGCTGAGTTGCTTGCAGAGTCACAAACTTTCCTTCAATAGAGGCCATAACCGCATAAGCCTCATCTAACCAGGGCTTCATTCGTGCCTTCAACAATACCTCCTTGTGTTGTGCTGCATCTACCTGTTCTTTCAACTGCTTGGCCTCCTGTAGCTTTTCCAATCTCTATGTGAGCACGACGGTTGGCGCTATTCCTTTTACCTTTTCATAGAGCTGTTGCAATTCTCATGATTTTATCTCTAGCCGTTGTACATTAGGGTCCTCCTGCAAGCTCGTTAGGACCTTGAACGACTGTTCAAAAAGTTGTGTGCAGTCTTCTACTACACTGTCGCCCGCCGCTATTGCTACTGTGGCAGTGGTTACACTTTGCTCCTTTACTTCTGGCGGTGTTAAAGGCTAGGCCTTCAACTATAGGCCGATGATCTGTAGGTTCAACTCCAGCTGAACCCTAGCCATCTCTATGCGAGTGTCATGCACCCCTGTAGCTAGCTTGTGCATGTGCACCTCAACCGGTTCTTCCTCCAGAATGGCCAACTCTGAGACCATTCGACATGCCTCCTCCACGACTTGAATTATATGCTTGTTCTGGTTGGTTACGTCGGTCACGACAGCGATGGTAGAGTATCTTTGTAGGGCAATTTTTTTGTTATTAATCCTCTACTCACTGATCACCTACAGAGCGTGGTGTTCATGGGCCTTGAGCTCCGCAATCATTCCATCCTTCAATAGGTGGAGCACCTCGCCAGGGAGCGCTGCCGATTTCAACCCTACTCCGTTGAGAGCGTTGACAGTGGGCCTGTCAGCTTCATTCTCCGTGGTCAATGCTCCATCAAGCAGCACTATCGCACTGGAGACCTTCACGCGCACCATCTTGGCAGCTTCTGAAGTGTCGATAGTGAGGTTGGTGGACACCGTGCCAGCCTATGACGTGCGGGTCTGTAACTCCTGTAGACCTATCTGGATGGCCCCCAATATTATTTTTGTTGTTGCTCAAACTATTGTAGGGCCTCCGTGGTGACATCTTTCACTGAGGGTGATTGGGTCCAATGACCTCTTAAAGGCCTTGGATTTCTTCCTCGACCCTCCTTTCTCATGTTCCCATGGACGCTTGATGTGGGCAGACATTTCCTGTGGGTCCGCCCTATGCTGCTATGTTTTCTCGTCTATCTCTTCCTCTATCTCATGGAAAGGCGACCTCACGCCTTTATCAGAGCCCCACTCTGTTCCACCTGTTTGCTTCTGTGTCTGTTGAGGGGCATTGTGCTCTGCCTAGGCCTTGTCAGTGGCCTCCTTCTTACTCTTCTCGGCCAGCTGCACTATCTTGAGCTTGGCCTCCTCCTTCTTGTGCTACGTGGCGGACTTGCTCACTCCCACTGCCAAGTTTGATGCAGTGCGACATTCTGCTGGCCAACGATCAAGCAATGCATCAATTACATCGTCTGTTGCTAAGTAAGGTAAGTCATACCATGTCTACACAGGGTTCTTTCGCACCCTGATCGACACATGGCGAAAACCTACATTGAACTCCGCGTACCCCTACGGGTTGTCAAACATCGTAGGAGACAACCACAGTTTGCGACTAATGGCCATGCAAATGTTCATCTCCATCAAGATCCAGATGATCATGTTGTCATTGATGCGCTATGCATCCTTGGTTTCCCTTAGTGAAGCATACTTCGCTGCTTCTGGTAGGTCTAGCGTGACGGAGGGGAATTGACTGTCCTCTGGCAGCTCCCATGCTACTAGCAAAATAGACAACAAGAGCCACGCATAGTGGAACTTCTGTTTGAGCTCCTGTTCCTCGCGGCAGTTCGGAAGGAACTCACCATAGAGATAGTGCGCCCAATTGAACTAGACTCCTTCGGGGCATTGGGCTGCTAGCATGACGATAGGTGCTAGCACCTCATCGGTGTGAAACTTCCTCATCACCTTCCCTGCCAAAATCTGCATGGCCACCTTTACAGTAGGGTCACTGATACTTGATATGGCATATCTGCACGAATTCTTCACAAGCTTAAATTTCTCCTTCATGGCCTCTGCGAGGGCTTGCTCGCCACCTTTTCCACCAACATCATGGCCGTATTTTCTCCTATGGATCAATTTGTTAGTGATAGATATTGGCTCCTCCAATGACAGACACCCATCATGCACCAAGCAGAGCAGCTGCTTGATGACTAAGACTGTAATTGGAGTGCGGTTGTAGTGCGGCACCGATAGCATGTTGAGGAGACTTGTCTTGTTTACTTTTTTGAGCCACCTCTACAGTTCCAACGCGGTCATCCTGATGGTTGTGTTAATAATGCGACGCATCAGCTGCTCGGTCGCCAAGTGCGAGAACTTCTCATGGTTAGCTAAGTCCCAATATTTCAGCTTTAACAGAGGAACCCTCCCCAAGAGCGGTCCTTCAAAGACAATCTCATCCAGTAGCAGAGGGGTTTGCAAGGGGACCTTGTTCTCATTGATATCGTTTGGTACCTTGGTCTTGGCCTTGCACCGAGGGATGTACTCAGGTAACCGAGTGATAGGGTCAGCACCGTGGACTTCAACTTCCTCCATGTCTATCCCCACATCCTCATCGTCCATCGGGATATCTTCGATTTCCTCCTCCTTCGGCTCCAAATTGATGGCTTTTCCATTTTCCTATGCGGTGGGCTTGTCCTTCAGTGGGTTTCTTCTCGGCGATGTGCACACTAGTATTGCACGCTACTTTGCCTTCTTATCCTTTGCACTTTCCTTGGTTGGGGTTGGCTTTGGTCTCAGCATCATGGCAATTTCAGAACTTCAGCTAAGACTTTGGCAACGTCTAAAGCAACTTCCTCTATCTCCATAATGACTTCCGGCACAGCCTCCTTGGCTGTCACTGCTTTGGTATCCATAGCTTTTTTGGGTGCTGACATGACGCTATTCAATAGTTCTCGTGTCATCTCTGGTAATTTCTCAAACGTTGAACTTGCTATCATAGTTTCGAAGAATTTTCGGTTCATATGCGCCTGAGAGCTCAACAACTCAATTCTCAAAATGGCAAGTGTTTTTCGATGGGCAACCACCTGTAATTTATAGGGAATTTTGAATTCAAATCTGACCATTCCCCCCACATTCGCTTCGTTAATCCTGGATTGGAGGCAACTTTCCAAGGATCTGACCCATAAATTCCATCTTAAATGCTGGCCGCCTGCTCCGTTTGGCCGCATTTCTACCGTCAAATCATGAATGGTGACTTTAACGGTCACTTTCTGGCTGACCTGCATGATTTCTCCCTGGGTAGCATAGCTCCCTTCGCATTGTAGCGAACCCTGTGACACTTCCTTGCTTTGCACAATCCTCCAATCGCGCAGCTCCCCAACAAGGGCAGTGTATTTTATAATCCTGCGCCACCTTTCATGTGCCTGGAGCACTAATACTATGGTGCCCTTATATAGTCACATGGACGAACCACCGGTGTATGGCTTCAATCAGCTAGCATTCACCTTTCTTGGGAAGGGATCTCCATTCAATTTGACCAACTGAACTACTCCACCATCTGTAATTTTCTTAATAACATAGGGCCCTAACAGTACATTCTGAATTTCCATAGAAATTTATCAAACTTTCTGTCATATAAAAAAACCAGGTCATTTACCTTAAAGGTGCACAGCTTAATGTATTGATTGTGCCATGCTTTTTTGTGCTAGTTTTGGACTTGTTGGTGAAATCTAGCTAGAAATCTCTCTTCCTCAAGCTCAACCAGCTGTGCAAGCCTCTCTTCTAGGGCTCCAACATCCATCATACCTGTTAGTGCCGCTATGCATAGACTAGGCACAATGTATTCTATGGGCATCACTGCTTCAACACTATAGACAAGCCTAAAGGGTGTCTGTCTAGTCAACTTCTTGCATGTCGTCCGATAGACCCATAATACTGCGGGTATGCATAGGTCCCAATCACTTCGCTAAGCATTTCCAAACTTGTTCAGCGCATTCTCCAATAGCTTATTGAATGCTTCCACCATCTCATTAGCCTGTGGGTGATAAGGCATGTTCTTTTGGTGATATACCTAAAATTTCTCCATCAGCGCACTAATCGTCTCATTCTGAAAGTGCATATCGTGATCACTCATAAAAAATTTTGGACACCTAAATCACGTCAATACATACTCAAAGAGGAACTTCGTAGCAATCACGCCTGTGCAATCATTCATAAGCTATGCCTTTTCCCACCAAGTCAAATACTTATTCGCGGTGATAATCTACCATGATCTCGTCTTCTTACCTTGGGGCTAAATGGGTCTCACAAAATCTATCGCGCATTTCTCAAAGGGTTGTAACGTCATCTATGAATTTAGAGGTAGCTCATCCCTCTGTGATGGCCTACCAGTCCTTTGACACACATCACATGCCTTGCAGTAGGATTTTGAGACTTGATGGAGGGTTGGCCACCACAACCCTTGTTATAGACATTTTTGTGCCTTACAGCTCTAAGCATGAAATGTTCATAAACCAAGGGATCCTAAGTCCCTAAAAGTGTTGTTCCGACCCCTAAAGGAACAAGGTCAACAAATTACAGCTTCTCCCAGAAGTTCTCCACCAGAAACTGCTCAGAATCAGTCAAATCAGGATCATTTCAGCTGCCCCACTAGCTAGCTGCGTTGCATAGCACCCAAGTACACTAGCCAGGTGCGTTGTAACGCACCTAAATGCACTACCAGGGTGCGTTGAGCGGGAAATGACAAATGGCAGTATCATTCCGCGAGGTGAACAGACAATGGAAGCTTCCAGAATCTTCCCCAATGACACTTGCCTCACTGAGTTCAACCAAGGATGAGTAAGAGGCTCTCAGTCTCCAGGTGGAAGCAAGAACTGATAGAGAGAAGCCACTAGTCAAATCATAAGCTGACTCATCCTCTTTGTATACATCTATATATGGATCCCTCATCCCAGAGATCCAGGAGGCTGGAATTTTGTACATTGCAGAGAATTGCTGTTGGTTTTGAGATAGATATCAGAGTATTGGATGATTTATGCTTTGTTGGAGGTGAAGAGGGGATTCTATGCTGGGAGGTTGATGCTGGATCAGGAATCATCGGTTGTAACTCCTCCTGGATCTTCTTGTTATATGAATAAAACTATTTGAGTTTCTCCTACATGCTTGTGTATCATTGATGTTTGTTACATTTGTATGTTTAGCTTAAATCTGATCCTAAGCTATTTATGAATATAAATCCATGTCTTTGTGTAGTTTTCTTCTTCTGTGATCTTACAGGAACTTGGTGAAGCTGGGCAAGTAAGGGAGCAGGTAGCTGAAAGCTGTCAAAGAAGAGAGAGATTGGATCAAAGGACTAGCGCAAGACACAGGTTGGTTCATCCTATTCCTCTTCGTTTATAGTTCATAAAGAAGAATACGAAAGTAGTTTCCTCTGTTTGTTTCTAAGGTCACTGTCACACCTTAGTGGGATAGGGTCATTCTGAATAGACACTTTTCCCGTTAACAAAATGGCGACTCCGCTGGGGATCGTGTCTAGTTAGTTTTTTTGTGTTTCTCTTGTTGTTTGTTTCATAAACTTAGAAGTAGCAATCGAACTGCATTTGCCATTAACAAATGCAAAGTAGAAATCTGCTACTTCAATCCATTCACTGGATCTGTTTATGATCTGAACAGCTGATTCACAAATGATCTGATTGCCCTTTGTGATAGCTCTTAGACCTCATTTAAATCTACCCTCTGATTGTGCATTACTGATTGCTTTTACTCGGCCAAAAACCATAGATTAAACTGCAAACCGTGACCGAGAACCCGGATAGAATTCTCGTTTCTGCCCTAGCACAAGCTCTGTGAAGAGATTCTGCATTTCAACGTAGTTCCCGAGAGGGCTACCTGCGCTGCAATCCAATTTCTCTGTGTAACAGGTGCACTGATCAGCCTAGCATTGTGCAGCTGAGGTTCTTTGCTTCATTTTTTCAGTTTTGTCTCTGATTTTTGCAGCCTGTGATCAGTATATGTGTCTATTTAAAAACCCCTTTTCTTTGCCTTAATTCCGCCTCCTTTGTACAAAAAGACTGTAGATGTTTTTGTGTGTTTGTGGTGTCATTTACAGTTTTCCATTGCAAAAGTAGAATAGTCATACTGTCGTTGACAGTTGATTATGCTTTTACTTTTGCCTTTGGTTTGAATTTGTGACTTTCTAGTGTCGAAACGAGTATTTATTTCAAAATCATAAAGTGTCGTAATCATCTCTACCTTTTGATTTCGAAAAGAAGCTTGTTTGTGTTGGTCACTTGAAAGCAAATTCAGATTTGTACATCAACTTTCTTTTTAGGCATCAATATTAAGAAAGTGAAAAACAAATACATGCACATGTGCATTTGCATATTGACCGTCTGTTTGGCTTGATTTAGGAAAGTGAATTTACAGTGTGCTCTTTGCTCTTTGTGAAAAGATTGTGTCTTTCTTTTCCCCTTGTAGCTAGGATTTTCATTGCTGAAAAGAGATAAAAGTTTGCTTATCATCTTTAGATTGCATTTTAGGAATTACATCTACATCTCGTGGTGATCCCAAAAGGAAAACTTCATAAGAAATATCAACTTAAAATAAATTGAATGAATCTAACAACGCATTGGAACTTAACGCACAACACTTAGAGGTCTAGGCTAGAGACGTATTCCGGCGTCGTAAAGCCTGGTAACTATTGTCCTCACTGATGGTTGGGTGATTTCTCCACTTTGAGACGATAAGTGCCAGTACGGACTTGTGCTCCCTCGTACCGTCGAGTATATATTGGGAGACCCCTATAGGCTTAAAACCTTTTATCCATAGGAAGCCGTGTCGGCCGCCCTACTGATCGCAATGCACCGAACACAGCATTCGGGAAGATTGACTGTCGTACCGTAAAAAGTATTCTGCAGTTTTGCGATTGGTTTGGTACTCCCTCTACCTAGATCTCCAGAGCAGTCCCTTTCATTCCTTTTCAGACTCCTTAACGGAAAAGGTCCATCTGAGCACTTGTCACTTCAGGCTCATTTAAAATTGAAGGAGACTAGAGTCATCTTTTGTTTTTTCTCGACTCTTAAAAATTGAAAAAACAAGTTGTGTCAAAGCGTCTAAAATTTATTTTAAACGGAAAAATCATCACCTTTCGCTCGTTGATCTTCGAAGTTAGTCTCCCTTCATCGCAAGTTCTTGTAGAATCGCTAGAAAATATTTTGGATAGACTAGATATGTCTGAACAACCGTCAACATCCAAGACTGTGTCGTCTGTTATAGCAGTGGCAGAGCCTCCTACTGCTACTCCAACGATGTTCGCCGGTATACCATCTGTCCCGGCAAGTTGTCAACAACAAGTTGGAGTCCAATCAGGGACTGTTTCGACGACATGGTTAATTCCTATTTCTTCATCTGGATTATCATCTGGTATTTCTTATGTTGAAACTCAACAAATTGATCCAATGTGTCTTCAAAGGCCAATCTACCCTTTAAGTATTGGATTGCCACCATATGGAGGACAATATGCCTTTTCATTGTTCCCGCCCGGAGAACAACCATATGGGAGTTTACAACAAAGTTCAGGTCAAACTGGAATTACATCCAGCGGTTGGGTACCAATACTGCCTCAGCAACCAAGGGTTGTATATTCAATGCAACCAGCCCACCCTGTGTCAAATATTCCCACTATACCTGCTATGGTGACTGCGTCACAAGTACAAGCGCTACCTGTTGTATGTCAACCCCAAGTTTCTCAGGTTGCAATACAACAGCCTCTTGTCTCGACGACTCAATCACAACCTCAGGTTAGTGCCTCCTTATTTGGAGTGACTCAGGCTCAAACAAGTACTATGACTCCTCATCTTGGTCAATCATCCAGTATTGGACAACAACAAATGGTCCAACAACCAGAGCTGGTTCAATCTCAACAATAGTAATTCCAGCAATCATATCGAGGACCTGAGCAACAAGTCTTTGTAAGTAATGGGCAAATGCATTTCCAAAGCAGTTATCAACAACCATATTATAATGGTTATGCCCATCAACCTTGTCAAATTTGCCAGCATCAAATACATTATGCTGGTATGCAAAGACCCACTGCTCAGGCGATTCCATCTTATCCTGGGTATGCTTCGCCTAACCTAAATCAACAGTTGCCCTTTGTAGCAACTCTAGAAATACCAGATCTAAACCGGCTGACAAATGATCCAATTGCTTATGCCCCTTGGTGGCCAGCGATTCCGCATAAACTTCTGTCAGATATTCCTAAATTTAATGGAAATCCGGGTGAAGACCCGTCGAATCATGTGATGACATTTCATCTGTGGTGTTCATCAAACACCCTAAACGATGATTCGATTAGGCTTCGCCTTTTTCAGAGGACGTTAACTGGTCCGGCAGCAAAATGGTATATTGAATTGCCTAGAGCTTCGTTCGACAACTTCAGTACCTTAGCCACAACCTTTTTAACCCATTTTCAATTACCAATAAGGTATGAAACGGGAACAGAACTTCTTACCAACTTCAAACAGACAACAGCCACTCACATATCTGATCATATACATGAGTGGAGACGTCGTCATAGGATGGTAAAAACGTACGTTCCCGATCAGTTATTAGCTGAATGGTTTATCAAGTCATTACTGCCTTCCATCACGGAAGATGTGGCAAAGGGGGGAGTCGTAACGGAAGAGAAAGTTATCGCTCGTGCACAATATCTGGACTTGCTCTATACTCAGTCCGGCACGCTCTATGACAAAATACCTGACGCCCCTAGACCGGAATTCTCAATTTCTCCTCCTCCTAAATCAAACAATGACTCTCACGCCGGAGATGGCGTGATTGGCACAACAGACACGAAATAGACAAAGGCTACGTCCAAGAAGGCCCGTAAGATTTCAGGTCAAAATGCAAACGACGAACTTCTTGCTTCGGAAGTAAATGTCGTATTGATAGATAAGGGAAAAGAAACCAAACAACCATGAAGCAAGAAGAAAGGCAAAGGGAAGAAGAAGAAACAGGATGAGTCATCTCCTGAAAAATCTTCTTCAAACCCTCCTGGAAATAGGAAACTAAAAACTCCATGCTATATATGCGATGAGGATCATTGGACGAAAGAGTGTCCATACAAAGCTGAGCTTAAGAAATTCTTTAAGAGTTCGAAAACCTCAGTAGTGTTAACTGATCCGTTTCTGAATCCAGGAACAAATCTGGTTGAAAGCGGAAATGCTTCCCTGTCTCAAGTGCTAATGTTGTCGATTTCAAAATAGCAGAATGATGCTTTGATTTCGACAAGGAACAAAGATTACAGGAATCCGCAGCTGTCGAACAACAAGGATAAAGATCAAACAAGTAGTTCGACAACAACTTCGACAGAAGTTGTACCACCCACCATTCCTGAATTGACGATGAAACCAAGTAATTCAAGGAGGAATTACAATCGTCGACCAACAAAAATTTCTCCCCAACAGTTCACAAGTTACGAGAAGCATTCCAATGATCCATGGAAGCAATCATTCGCTTCAAAATATTGGAGTAGGTCTCCTAAAAGACCCTGCCTTAATGGGTACTTTTGCCCTACCGCCTCCGAGTAATCTGGCGGAAGTGGCCACAGTGGAAACCTACAATATGAAATCTTCTATATCTAATGGATTCCAAAGATTCCTGAACATTTTGTCAACATGGATCATCGCCATTTTAGAAATATTGTAGCAATCAATTTTCTTGGCCTGGGGGGCAACCCCAAATCAACGCTCATCGAGTGTTTGGATAGATAGGTCTAAGGAATATGGCACCTCTTCAAATCCTTCGTCACTTGTACATTCTACAAACGAAGGAATCATTCAATCAATGATGAAAGAAGAGGCACCATGGGAAGATTACCACCATCACTCCCATCTTCTGGATAACCACGAAGATTATTCCAACAACCTTAATCATCCTTCAGTTTTTTATTTTCTATCAAATACTGTAAATACAGTGGATTTCAAGGATAGTTATTTTACTGTGTCAACCTCATTAAAAAATGAAACAAATCCCCTTTCCAAATCTCAAAGGTAAACCTTCATTCCAACCACCGAGTTGAATGCAATGAAGCTTGGGGGGCATGCACCACTATTTTTCTGGGGGCATGCAAACTCGTCACGAGCAGTGTTACTGCAGGGTTCAAGCTCGTTAAAAAATAAACCCGCATCGAGCAGTTTTAGCACATAGTTCAAGCTCGTTAAAAGATAAACATAAGACATGAGCAAATGTTTCCACCCACGTTTAAGCTCGTTAAAAAATGAACTATTCCCCGGTAAATAACCACCATGAATGTAACATTTCAGCCATTAAAGCCTTGGTCGTGTTTGCACTGTCACCTCCACTTTTCCATTGGCCGATCATTCACCTCCATTTGATTGTTTACCCATTTTGAGGAACAGCTGCGAAGAGTGATTTCACTAGCCATCCTTGTGACACTGCCATGATTGGAAAATTCCAAACCTTACCTGGAATCAGCTGCTACCCATTTTTATCACTCGTTCCTCAAAAGACGAGTCTTCTTTAAGCTCTTTTCAACTGACTCGTAAAATATGAAAAGATTGCTGAGTTTTGGCCTTCCAGCTCGTTAAAGCGACCGGAAGTGCTATCCCTCCTCTAGATTTTAATCTTTTTGGACCTGAGGGATTATTGCACAAAAAGATCGAGCGCTTGTTTTGTTCGACTTGTTAAAACTATCGAAAATTCATCCCTTCTGTATTGTTTTATACTTTTTCGGACTTAAGGGATTAGATGACGAAAAAGGAATTTTGGAGTTAACTTTACGTACCTTTTCAGACTCTCTAAAAATGAAAAGGACCGAGTTATCTTTGTCGTTAGACTCGTTAAAAAGATTAATAGCGACAAACTTGTCTTTAGACGAGAATGAGTTTCACTATCGCTAGGCTCGTTAAAACATAGCGATGGGTTTGCCTGAAGGGCAAATTATAGAACAAGCATATGTTATCCTCCTCAAGCTTGACAAAAATAAAGAGGTACTAGTCAGCAATGACTGGGGAAAAATTGGGAAGAAAACTCAAAGAATCTTTATTGGTAGCAAGTCGCTCTTGAACATGACACTTCCACTCCGTGCCTGAGTCGGGTTGGGTTGTTTCATTCACTGGTCACATCACCATGGTCACGCCATACCATCCACATTTGGGGTAAATGCTACCAATCCATCACATAAGTGTCGCCGACATGTTCAAGAGAAGTCATCCAGAGAAGTCACTTGTGTCCCATCCACTACCATACTTTATACTTCATTCTTTCATGACCGCCATCCTGAACTGTATATCATCAGATTGTTTTCACCTCCATCAAAATCATTTGCTCCGTTCCGTGTCATTGATGTGGGATTCATTAAGGCCCTCCTTTGACGGATCACTTATTGTCGACATCAGCTCATTATCCAAGAAGTTGATCTAGGAACACCCCCTTCAGTACTTTGAAGCTTGCATGCCTCAATGGCAAGTTTCTCACTTCCGGCGACAGGTATACATCAATGACCTTCGACCGAAAGATTTTGCGTGGTGTTCGACGCCAAGTCCTTTATTCACACCACATGAATTGTACTGCAGTACCTTGAGGGTCATCATCATTATCGGTGATTCCTCTCGCGCTTGTTAATAGTTTACATCATTGACTGGTAATCAAGCGATGTCTTTCCATGTTCGACTTCAAAACATTTCTCACATGGATTGACTTGTACTTCGAGTGAAGATTGGACGAGATTGAAGACCCCGGACCTAGTTCCATCCATCCGGGCTGCGATATATATTCAGGAAAATAAAGACATTGAAATGTACAGCATTGCAGCACAGATAATCATCCTACCAAAAGGATGATGGCTCTATCAGAATCATCAGTCTACCATCAGACGATTGTCTGTCCTATGTACATGAAAATGAATTTATAAAGCTGAGCATGGGAATGCCCGCCTCAGCTAGATCATGAAAACAGTATGAAGATAATGTATTGTATTGTATCTTATTATAGGTCTCCTCCCAACATTGAAAGAACTTTGGATCCTCCTAATAAAGCATTTCACCCGATAAACGGCCTCATACTTTAGGGGGCAACTGTTATAGACATTTTTGTGCCTTACAGCTCTAAGCATGAAATGTCCATAAACCAAGGGATCCTAAGTCCCTAAAAGTGTTGTTCCGACCCCTAAAGGAACAAGGTCAACAAATTATAGCTTCTCCCAGAAGTTCTCCACCAGAAACTGCTCAGAATCATTCAAATAAGGATCATTTCAGCTGCCCCACTAGCTAGCTGCGTTGCATAGCACCCAAGTACACTAGCTAGGTGCATTGCAACGCACCTAAATGCACTACTAGGGTGCGTTGAGCGGGAAATGACAAATGGCAGTATCATTCCGCGAGGTGGACAGACAATGGAAGCTTCCAAAATCTTCCCCAGTGACACTTACCTCATTGAGTTCGACCAAGGATGAGTAAGAGGCTCTCAGTCTCCAAGTGGAAGCAAGAACTGACTGAGAGAAGCCACTAGTCAAATCATAAGCTGACTCATCCTCTTTGCATACATCTATATATGGATCCCTCATCCCAGAGATCCAGGAGGCTGGAATTTTGTACATTGCAGAGAATTGTTGTTGGTTTTGAGATAGATATCAGAGTATTGGGTGATTTATGCTTTGTTGGAGGTGAAGAGGGGATTCTATGCTGGGAGGTTGATGCTGGATCAGGAATCATCGGTTGTAACTCCTCCTGGATCTTCTTGTTATATGAATAAAACTATTTGAGTTTCTCCTACATGCTTGTGTATCATTGATGTTTGTTACATTTGTATGTTTAGCTTAAATCTGATCCTAAGCTATTTATGAATATAAATCCATGTCTTTGTGTAGTTTTCTTCTTCTGTGATCTTACAGGAACTTGGTGAAGCTGGACAAGTAAGGGAGCAGGTAGCTGAAAGCTGTCAAAGAGGAGAGAGATTGGATCAAAGGACTAGCGCAAGACATAGGTTGGTTCATCCTATTCCTCTTCGTTTATAGTTCATAAAGAAGAATACGAAAGTAGTTTTCTCTGTTTGTTTCTAAGGTCACTGTCACACCTTAGTGGGATAGGGTCGTTCTGAATAGACACTTTTCCCGTTAACAACCCTGTGCGTAGAATATTTTGCATGGTCTCTCTTCCTGCATAATGACATCCCGCGGCACCCCCATGAGCATCCGTGAGGATACTGCTCCTTTCAAACTCTGGTACATATCATCACAATGTTTCATTAGACCCCATTTTGTACAGATGCCCAGCAATGATAGAAAATTCTACCGCGCACACTACTAACTCTTTCTTTCATTGAATGGTGTAACCTTCCGGGGAAGGTCCTATCATTAGGAAGTGTATGATATCTTCAATATGACCATCTGCTACATGCACAACAAATAGCTGCACATCAGGCAATCCCTCCTCCAAATTAGTGGGCTCTTCCCTTGTTTCGATGCGTGACAAATGGTCTGGTCCCGCATTCAGTCGTCTAGGCTTCACAATAACTTCAAAATCATACTCCTGGAACAATAACAACCACTTGCAGATTCTCCCCCCCAACACAGGCTTATTAACTAGGTATTTCAGCATGGAATGATCCTTGTACATCTTAAAATGTCCACCCAGCAAATAATGCCTAAACTTCTGGAGTGCGTATACCATGGCTAATCCTTCGTGCTCGGTGGTGGAATAGTTCTTCTCAACCTTGGATAACCTTCTTCTTGCGAATGATATAAGATGGCCCAATTCTCATTTGCTAGCCTGTGTCAGTACTGCTCCCAGCGCTATACATGATGTGTCGACATGTACATGAAACTCCTCCTTCCAATCCGAGAAGACTAAAATCGATGCGGTGACCATCTTTTCTTTCAATACATCCAAGATTTTCTTATAGGCCTCGTTCCAGCAGAACGTGACATCCTTTTTCAACAACTTCTCCACAAGCATGGTGATCTAGGCATAGCCCTTGATAAACTTCCTATAATACCCAATATGTCCTAAGGTTGCGCTCAACTGTTTCACACTCCTCGGTGCTTCCAAATTAAGTGTCACTGTGATCTTCGTGAGATCTACCATCAGTGCCTATCTACAAACCACATGACCCAACAAAGTCCCAAAAGGAACACAAAACATGCACTTCTTCAGATTCAGCACGATCTAGTACCTTTGACAGGTATCTAGCATCAAGTGCAAACTTGCCACATGGCATTTCACCAGCCCAAACACAATCAAGTCATCAAAGTACACTTCCAGGAATTTATGAATAAGTTCCTTGAATGCAGCGATGACTACGTGCGAAAAAATCATAGGCACAATATTAAATCTGAAAGGAATTACTGTGTACTAAAAACATCCCCATTCAGTTGTGAATGTCATCTTGCTTCTATCCTCCGGCATGATTTTGATCTGATGGTACCCAGAGAACCCATCAGTGAAGGAATACGCTTCATGGCCACCTATGTTATCCAATACCTCATCAATGAACGGAGTAGGGAAAGGATCACGTGCACAAGAATTATTCAATTTTATGAGATCTACGCATATCCTTATTTCATCCTTCTTCTTCTTTTCCTGTACCACAATTTGGCTTACCCAATAAAATTCTTCTATGAGCTCAATCATGGCTGCCGCGAGCATTTTTTCTAGCTCTAAGCGGACCTTCTCCTTGTACTTCGGATTGTGGTGGTAAGGTCTTTGCTTAACCAGCTTCACATCAGGTTTTAACGTGATCTTCATAATGCCCACGTCTCCTATTATCCCTTTTAGCTTCGTAAACTTGGTAGGGAAAAAATCCTGGTATTCGCGGAGCAATTCAGTGACCTTATCCATCATCGCATCATCCCAGTAATCTCTAATCTTCACAAATTTGGGCTCCGCCTCCGTACCAATATTTACTTGTTTCGTCTTCAATGGCGTGGTTATATCAGGATTCTCAAATTGTGGTCCCTCAACCTCGCTATGTCCCTCTGTTTAGGGATGTTAATCTTTCACGGATCCTCATCTTCTTCTTCAGCAATCACGTTATAGCATTCAAGTGGGTGGCTTAGCTGAGTGGTCCAATCGGGTTGAATCAAGTCTAAAGGATCCTGCGGTATCTTAAAGATTGCTGCTTTCACTTCTTGTAGTGCTTCGTCAATACAGTAAAACCCATCTTCAAAGTTGAATGTCATTATAATGCTTTGTGCAAAATATCCCATTCACCTGTATCATGGCAGAGCTCTGTTTCCAAGTACCAATTCATCGAGATAACATCCAAGGTATGACAGAATAAGTGCACTCATTCCGGTTGGGGCTTCGCTCCATAAGCTTGAGCCCATTTGGCCAAGTGTGTGCATGGATTGTCCTTCCCATCATATTTTTTGTCATTCGTACCTTTGGCTTCCCAAAGCGTGTGCACATCATCCTCCTACACTCATGCCAATCATCAAAGCTACCCTTGTGCATACCCCACCACACAGTGCCCAGTCGAAAGCCTGGAAGTGCTACTTTTTTGGTACCTCCCTCTCAAACGCATCCCAAAATACATCTACATCATTCAAGCCATCATAAGTAGGAAGGCTTCTTACCTCTGATGACACACAACATAGTGACCAGGTTATCATGTTACATATCAGTGTGGTTACTTCATGTAATAGATTTTGTCAGCGCTCTAATTCTTCATTAGAGTCTAACGTGCAAGAACTCTCACAATCCCATGTAATTCGTCCATCCACTGTTGGATTCACCTAATCTTGGTCTCGCGCTATTATCTTATATATACAATCCAAATTATTATCGCTCTCATAATTGCGGACTGGTTCAGTATAGCGCGATCCTTCATCAGGATCTAGGGATACTATTACACGGAGTGATTTCTTATCAAATATCATCTTTCGCTTCTTTAGGTTGATTACCCTGTTCATGTTAGTAGCCTAATCAATGCCAAGGAGCGTAGGGTAGGGGTTGCTGTCATCCACAATTTCTATTACTTCAAAGTCATCCAACATGCTTGCACCTTCAATATCTACAGTCACCCCTTGCAGCTGCCCCATTGGGATGATCTTCTGCTGATTTTCCATCCTTAATTGAATCAGAGACCACTGCAGCATAGGTATTCCCATCTTCTCCCAATTCTACTTTGGTAGGACGTTCGCGTCTAACCCTAGATCCAAAATATCCTAATCCATTTCATATTCTCCTATCAGCGTGGTCAGTCTCATCTCTCGTCCCATCCTTGCTTTATGCTTACCAATCTTCTGTACCACGCCCGGTTCACTGGAGTGTTTCCAGCACATCTATTTATAAGCTCCTGTAATCCCTTCACAGCCTTGCCACCGTACAACAGCTTCATGCAATTTTCTAGAAGGGTTGTAAGCATAGCAGGGTCTATCTCCTAATCAGGCTTATCCTTGCTCCTTGAGGTAGAGGTCTCAGCGAAGCTCTTCTTTGCTTCCATGAACATTTTGCGTGTGCGATCTAAGTCAAACTCAACCTCCTTCATCGGAGCTTTGCGAACCCATGCACTATCTTCGGGGTGTTTCCCCTTATCATACCCTGTTGCAATTTCACTTCAGAGCACTATATTCACATTTGGATCCTCTTCGCAAAGCTCAGACCTCATCATCTATAGGTTCTGAGTTGGCTGAGATGGTAACAACCATTTTTCACGTATCCTTACTATCAGCGTTGGACAGTCCTCCATTTCATGATCAAACAAAGTGCAATATTTGCACGACGGACGTGTTGGGTTAGTGGAAGAAGGCTTCAAGTACTTACCTCGCGAACCTTTGAAAAAACGTTACTTTGCCTCGCTATAACTAATTGAGGTATCGACCGCGAATTCAGTCACAAATCCTCCTATGATGTGATTGATCCAATGATCAACAACGCGGGTGATCTTATCCTTAGAGGCTTCTAGTCTCTCTACTAACTTCGGGGTCTAGACAATAGGACCGTCAAGTCTCCACCTTCCTTGGCTATCCACTAGCTTCGTGATCCACTCGTATAACTCAACCAGAAAGGAACATAAAAATATCTCATGAATTTCTATATATATGTACCTGTCCAACCACTATTCCTTTGTTAGTCACGGATTTCTGTTCTCCTCCGCCACGAATTTGTGGATCTTCCTGTCCAACCAATCTTTGACTTATTTCTTAGTTGGATTCCAGTGATACGACATCACACATCTCTTCTGCAAATTTTGGTCCCAGCAATGAAACCATTTGTTTGCTTTATGGGGCATGACCCAAGTTCAACATTAGTTAGCCAAACAAATCCATACACTACTGGCCCTTTTGGCATCAACCCGCAGAGTGAGGATTGAAGTCTCACCCGAAGCAGTATGGGGGGATGTCGGAACCAAGTTTCTGTACCCTGAGATGGCCGTGGTGTCGGTTTATACCCTCTATTTCTACTTTCACGCAGGTCACGAAGTTCTAGGGCTTTGTCAGTTTAGCCCTTTATTCTGCCCTTTAGTACCTTCACGAAGGAGTATGATTGACCTTCGCGCAGCCTTAACCTGTGGCCCAAGTACTTTCGCGCTACTATGACAGCATATTGTACAAGTTCCCAAGTTATCTTAAGTGTTTTACTTATCTTACTAAACAATCACAATTAGCACCACATAAACTAAGATTCTCACTTGCATTCAATTAACCAACTTGATTACATACATTCACACATCACATAAGCATTGTAAATGAAATCCATACACAATATGAAAAGATGCATTAACAGGAAATAAATACACAAAAATTGCAGAACACTTATCTTTATTGATATCTTCAAATTATTACAGACTTGTTGAAGCCCCGAAAATCGGGTCGACAACAAGGGGGATACCCGCCCGGTCCGGACCTTGGTTGGCAGCTCCTTATCTGTTTGGTATAGCGGGTCTGACTGGGGATAATGGGACTAGTTTCCCAATCTATGAGTATGTGTGTGTAGAATTGGATGTTGCTGATCTAACAATTCCTATCTAAGCTATTCTAATTCAAACTTTTAATCTAATTCTATACTATTGTAATCTAATAAACAGCACATCTAAATCTATACTAACCTGGGATGTAATTCTTCTATTATGCGATCTAAAGAGATTTCAAATAACAACTGGTAATAAAGATCATTCAACGATTATAAGAAAGGAAATAAATTAAGATGAACCACTTCGCATAAAAAGTTAGGCGAAACAGTTGTGAACAGCATATCGCATAATGAGCTATTCATACATTAAACATAAATAAATAGCTACCACCGTACAAAAGTGCCAAATGATAACTCAAGCATTCATGCAATAATATATAAACAACTAAAACTGTATATCACTTTAACATATAAGCAGAAATGGTCAAGAGATAAAAGTACCATTTATGACTGGTCCTACTCATAAGCTTCAAGCAACAATGATTTATCTCTCCTTGCTCTAACACCTACTAAGAGTATAGAAGTGCAACATCAGTAGTAGATATCAAATGCAAACATCAACAAATCTTGATCCATTCATTCACCAAAACCTCCTCAGAGGGTGCAAAAGTGCATGTTCTGAGGACAAGTTTTTGATAAATTTCTGGACCCTTCTCTAAATGCATGAGAAGGGTTTAAATACTACTAACTAAATAACTTAATTACACAGATTCAGAATACGGTTTAAATGACCACCCTTTTTCTAAGAAAAACTATTTCTAAAAATTAAATCTAATATCTAACTATTTCTGCATTTGCTCCTTAATGTTGCGAGCATTCAATATTTTCCTGGGTAGAGTCGGCTGACTGTCTTCCGCTTTTGGTTGAGCTAAACAAACAGAAATGGTAAGAGCTGGCACCATTTTTCAGCAAAATTGATGATATACTTGAGAATCATCCTCTGGCCATGTGGATTTACTGTGTATGCCCAGTAATAATCCAAGTTCCACTTGGTTAATCCTCAAATTGCTTCTGCCTTTGCTTCCTTGCGTTTTCCGGGCTTACGAGTGACTGAGCAGTTAGAGACTTTGCTTTTTGAGTAATTTTCTCAGCGATGCATCGCGCATCGGAAACTGCCTCCATTCTTTGATCCGGGCCTTTCTGATGCGTTTTTCGCCTTTAGCGCCTTTTCCTTCACCGGGTATAAGCTTCAAAATTTGTAAACATACTACTTTCGTGAGCTTCTGACCTCAAGCGTTAAACTGGCTGTTACTCATTCAACCATGGCTGTGAATGAAAGATTTGTAATGGATAGCTCAGCAGTGCTCTGTGAATCTGTGGCTCTGTTGCATGCGATATCCGTTCATGAGGGCATCTCTTCCCTGTTTCTGAGCATTTGGAGCTTTACCCTTTTCCCCTATGGCTTCCTGCACATTGCCTCGTGTTACTTCTGTTTTTCGTTCCTGCAGTTCACACATGAGGAGAGAGTAATGATAATAAAAATCGACAAGAAATCTCTAAGCTCTACGGATGTACAAAAACATGCTGCCTGACGTGATCTGACTCTTCGAAAACCACAAAACTGTCTTTCATTAACACTTGGCGTATCATTCATTAATTATCATTAAAGCGCGTATCCAATTTTTGGTTTATGGAAAATGTTTCTTGAATGTTGAGCCGGGGAAAATCTGCGATGGAAAGTTTCTGTGATTCGCATCGCAACATCGCAATGTCGCATGATCGCATTTTTCATTAAGATGTGTTATCGTAGGGTCACTCGATCACGCTTATCGCAGAATCGCAGATCATTGTATCGCGCGATCGCAAGATCGCAGTATCGCGCTATCGCAAGATTGTTATAATCGTTAAATTGTTATGTGTTTTTTATGCGATATTACGATATGTGATATCGCATATCGGCCATCGGTGATTTTTTAAGGTTATTCCAATATGAGCGTTTCTTAATATATGCGATGCGATGTAATTCATGTCGCATTCTCGCAGTTTATCATTTTCACTCATAAGGAAATGCCCTATCAGTCTTTGTGCGATGCGATGTTTTCTTAAGGAGTAGAATACATAAGCCTTAATTGAATTTTTTGAATTTTTTACTAAGGGTCCCCACTTACCTGGTGTTATTGCTAATACTAAATAAGGAGGGGGGTTGTTGGTGGCCACAACAATTGGTGATTCACTTGGAAGAACCAGTTATCTCTGTTTTTCTATTGAAATTTTCAAACTTCCAAAACAGAAAATTTTCAGAACATTAAACTTTGTTATGGAAAGATAGAGTACATTATGCTCTAAACTGTCAATGATATTTTGTTTCAACCACTTTCTACTCTAATTATTTGCTTCCTCAGGCTAGTCCTTTTATTTACATCAGCCATTACTTGGTCTTGTAAAGATAAAATAAAGTCTTCTCTGTAAACTAGTTTTAAATATGCTCATTTGTGGTAGGTAGAGCCTCTATTGCCAGCAGGCGTTTATAGCCTCGACAAGGTTACCTGTTACCCAACAATGATCCTGTATCCTATTTAAGGTGACCTACAACTTTCAAAGAAAAATCCATATCCACACTTATTGCTTTGATTTTCTTTTTTATTCTTAAAGAACAATGTCTTGGTTTGGTAGCCAAATTATGACATAGTCATTCACTTGATTTATAACTTTGTTGAACAAGCTGGCTCGTGATGAGACCCCTTGTCTTTTGATTGCAACAATCTTGAGTCATTGCCCTGTTGTGGTGGACAGTATTGGCAAAGTCAGCAAGTTATAATATCTGTGATAATGATAAGCCGGCTCGTGATGAGACCTCTCATTCTTCAAGATAAAGTGTATCCTTGGATTATTCCTCTGAAGGCTGCAATTTCCTTAGTAGGGAGGAAGTCATTGTTTCCTTAAGATAGCTCTAGACGACAATAATAGAGTATTTTGGAAATAGCTGTTCTACAAAGAATCTTTATTTTTTTATTGATACCTTTCATTGTACTGAGATAAAACAATTTCTTCACTAAAGGTTGCTTTCATCAAATTCTTTGAAGTTGAAACTAGTACCATATCTAGGCTAAAGTTTTTAACTGTATCTGTCAATAATAAAGATCAGTTTTCCAAAAGATTTTCTATTTATACAAGCGAAAAGTTCAAAATCTGAAAGAGAATTGGTGTCTTTTTCCGTAAATGCCTAATGTAACCATTCACAATGGGTTTTATTATGAAAAAAGAAAAAATATTCTACAAAAATAGAAGAATAATCTTCTATGGAAAATATTTTTTGAGAATTTGTCCATTAACAGGCAAAGTATCCTTCTTACCTACTAAATCCTGTAACACAAACGTTGATGGACCTACGACTTCAACAATCTGAAAAGGACCAAGCCACATCCTTTGAAATTTTGTATGTTTGCCCTTTTCTTCATGAGCCTTGTCCCATTTTAAAACTAAATCTCCCATCTGAAAATCTTTTCTGGTCATTATGCTTGAATAAAAAGAGGATTTTACTAGTGCTTGATGATGAGCATGCGTTTTCTTAGCTTGTTCTTGTTTTTCTTATAATTTAATTATTTCCATTTGTCTTACCTGTAAGGAGGAAGTGGGTACTTCATCAATGTATTGTACTAAAGACAAAGAGGGAATGGCTAAGTGAGTTGGAAGAACCACTTCTTTCCCATAAACTAGATGAAAGGGAGAAGTGCCGATAGAAGCTTTTTGTGTTATCTGATCTGCCCATAAAGAATATATCAAAGCCTTGTGCCAATTCTTTTGATTTTGGTCAACTGTTCTTTTAATAATCCTGATTAGGTTTTTATTTGTTGACTCAACTAACCCATTACCTTGCGGGTAGTAATTGGCCGAATATTTAAGTTTGAATCCCCTTTTAAGTGCAAATTCAGTCATTGCATTTCCAGAAAAGTATGATGCATTATCAAACATTAAAGCGGATGGAAATCCAAACCTGGTGATTATAAATTGATCTATGAACTCAATGATATTTTCAAAATTAGCCATCTTGAGCGGAACTGCTTCTACCCATTTGGTAAAATAATCCATTGCCGTGAGGATGTATCTATGCTGCTTAGAAGAGTGAGGAACGATCTCACCTATTATGTCCAAGCCCCACTGACTGAAAGGTTGCTCGATGTTTACTGGCTGTAGTGGCAGGGATGACTTCTTTTTTCTTCCAGCAGTAATTTGGTAGACTTGACATCTTCTCACGTAACTGTGCGAGTCTTTCAACAGCGTGGGCCAGTAATATCCTGCACGTAAGATTTTATGTGCAGTAGCATCTCCGGCATAGTGTCCGCCTGCTGGCCCATCGTGGAGTTCCTGCAAAATTTTTTCAGCTTCAGCTTTCTCAAGACACCTAAGAAGAACATAATCATAATTTTTTCTAGAAAGAATATCATTTATGAGCTGATATTGTTTGGATTTCAACCTTAGAGCTCTTTTCTTAGTATGGTCAAGGTGTGATGGAGCATATCCGTTCTTGAGATAATAAATGATATCAACATATAATGATTCTGCATCGTTTAGGCTTACCTCACACATTTGTACCTCTTTAGATGGAATTTCAGAAATTTGTGATGCTCCAGCCAGCATTTTGTAGAAGCCTTGACCTCTTACAATGTTTGTTGGTTTGATCTCAAGGTCATATTCCTGTAAGGTAGTAACCCAATTGGCCCTTTTCTCACCCACATCCTTCTGTACTAGAAGATTCCTTACTGCTGGAAACAGTACTATGATCTTAGTATGGGTTTTAAGTAAGAAAGGTCTGAAGTATTTGACCGCTTTGAAAACAGAATAAGCCTGTTTCTCCACGTCTGAATAATTTAGTTTAGCACCCTGTAAATTTGAGCTAAAAAACACAATTGGAGCTTCCGCTTTTTCTTGATTTGCTTGAGTTAGAATCGCATCATATGACTTATCTAAGGCAAATTTGTATAAAATAAAAGGTTCTGAAAAATTCAGAGTCGCTAAAGATGGAGCATTAGTAATAGCTTGCTTGATTAGGTTGAATGCTTCATGTTCATCTTGACCCCATTTAAAATTTGAATTCTTTTTAATCATGGTTTGCAAAGGAGACATGATTCGTGAAAATATGGAACGAATCTCTTTACAAAATTGATTTGACCAAGGAAAGATTGCATGGCTTTTTTGTTATGAGGTAGGGATATTTTAGAAATTTCTTTGATTCTGTCGGGATCAATGTGAATACCGGATTTTGACACTATGAATCCTAGAAGTTTCCCTTCACTTAGCGCAAAAAAAGATTTCTTTGGGTTAAGTGAAATTCCATACCTTAAACATCGTTGAAAGATTTGTTTCAGGTCTTTGAGATGGTCGTTTCACTTCTTCGAGTACACTGTTATATCATCCAAATAAATCACCACAGATTTATTGACTAAACCCTTGAATGCGATATCCATGGCTCTCTGAAATGTGGCACCAGCATTAATCAAAGCAAATGGCATCTTCGGATATGCGTATGTGCCCCATTTAGTTCTGAATGTGGTTTTCAACTGATCATCAGGATGTACCAACACTTGATTGTATCCTGAAAATCCATCCAAGAAAGACATTAATTCTGAGCCCGCCACTGCCTGCAGTATCTGTTCCATAGGAGGTAGAGGAAAGTTATCTTTTTGACAGGCTTTGTTAAGGTTCCGAAAGTCAATGCAAATCCTAATGTGTCCGTTTTTCTTTCTAACGGGTACCATATTGGAGACCCATTTGGAATGTCTAACGGGAAAGATTATCCTGGATTTCAATAACTTATTGAGCTCAGTTTTTATCTGATTTTCTAAATTGGGGTGGATCTTTCTCAGCTTTTGTTGGACAGGTTTTTCATTATCAATCATGGGAATAGTATGTTGGATGATAGAAGTGTCGTATGTTTTCAGCTCATCATAATTCCAGGCAAAAACATTTTTATATTGTCTCAAAAGACGAATATATGCTAGTTTCTCTTCAGGGGCTAGGCCGAGGCCTAGATTAATGTTTTGTAGTTTAGCATCGGTCCCTAGGTTTACTAATTTGTAGTTCAAGGTTGAACTTTGGAGTTTTGAATTGGTAGACCTCTTAAACCGATCTTTCAAATCGTACAAGTCTTCTAACTGGACCACCGACTTAGGTATAGCATTATTAGTGCTATTTTGTTGCAATTGTCGATCGTGCTGGTCTCCATCAATTATTTGATTGGAGTAGGATCCTTCAGACGTGAGGAAATTTAAGATATCAGGATTGTCATTGAATACTCTCCAATTTGTGATGTTGTCAGGAATGGAGGGTCTAAAGATTAATTCTATTGAGAATCTATCTGGACTAAAATCTTCGGATGGAATAAGCTTAGAAGCTACGTTAGCCAAAAGTTTTGCACTTGCGTTTTGGAGTTTGGGGATTGAAGAAATATTAAACGCTATGAAATTCTTAGTCAGATCTTGTACTAAGGATTGATGGTGTTTTAAATGACCTGATAAGCAATGTATAGTGTTACGTACCTGTTTAACCACAATCTTAGAGTCTCCAAAAACTTGAAGATACTTGACGTCTAACCCGATTGCTTTGCACAAGCCTTGAACCAAAGCCTCGTATTCTGTTGTATTGTTTGTGCAATCGAATTCGAGTCTGCATGTGAGCATGATCTTATCTCCTTCTGGACTAATCAAAATGCATCCTGCTCCTGCTCCTTCGTTAGATCTAGAACCATCAAAAAATAATTTCCAAAACAAAGATTTATTTACAGGTTTATCTAAAAAATTGATACATTTCGAACTATCAGTTCGAGAAAAATTTTCGACTTGGGACAAAACAGAGTGTTCTAAATAGGGTGATGCATGAGCATTGAAATTTTCGAGGAAAGAATCTACCGAGTAATTGCCAATAATGTTGCTGTTATACACTACTGGTTCATTTTCTCCCTCTAACTCCATTACTATGTACTTCTGGTGTAGCTCTCGTTCAACTTTTATTTGATTTGGTTTACCGTTGTAGGGCAGCCACATGTGCGACCAGTCGGTTGCGAAGTATCCATGGAGTTTTTCTGACCAATCCCTGCTAAGAATTAAGCCATAGAATTCTGGGATATCGGCAACTAGAATGTCAATAACCTGACATACCTTAGGGTTGGATGACACTCTTATGGTTACTTGATTTAGTTTGCCAATCACTTCGACTTGAGATCGATCTAGCTGAACTATGCGCATTGCGGATTTCTGTGGTTGAACATTTAACTTGGCACATATAGATTTGGGTAAAATACTCAATGAAGCACCAGAATCTACCAAACAATTGTGCACATTTTTATTGAAGATTTCATACGTAAGGAGAAACGGGGGAGTGTGAGATCTTGATCTTCCTCCAATCAAGGCGATGTCATTTGGATCAATCTTATTGATCGCGTTAGTTGGAGGTCTTCCCATGTTATGGGAGGCTTGAGAAAGTACAGTGGCAGGAAAAGGTGCAACTGGCACGGCATGTAATTCTTTCATCACTATCTTCTGTTGATGTTTCAACTTGCTTAGTTCGTAAAGGGTGATATTAGCCCTAGTCTTCTTCATGTCATCAATAATATTGTACTCCATTTCATCCGACACTATCAGTGTTTTAGATGGAGTCATTTCATCTGCTTGGACTGGGCTAGTTTGAGTCACTTTAGATGTCGTTTTCTTTGTTGCGACTTTATCCTTTGTTGCAGAGCTTGCGCTCTTCGGCTTAGGGGTAGTTTGGGGAGGATCAAGCTGATTTTTGCTTCGTGTGCTAACTGGAAATACTTCTTGATCTTCTTCCTGTGGGAGGATGAAATCCCACATTCCTTGTAATTCCACAACTTCTTCATCATCAGTCTGCCCTTCAGTGGTAATTTCCTCTTCCTCTTCCTTGGATTTAGCATTTGAAATGGCATTGGGTGGCTTTGCGTCCGTTGAAGGACCTCTTTTAAAAGCTCTGTAGGGATTTTTTGAAGAAGTTTATGCTACTTGCTTTTTTATGTCGACCATCTCATTGGACATGGTCTTTAGAACTTTCTACAATCCTTCCAAATCAAATGGATCTTTTGCTTGTTTCTTTTTGGAGTCTTCCTTGAAGGTGACATTTTTGGACTTACGTTCCTCTATCGCGGATCTCTTTTCCAGGGCTATTATTCATTTTTCTACTGCTATCGCCTCTTTCATGTTATCAGCTAAGGTTATTTTATTTTCCCTATCCATGAAGATTGCTATGTTCAATAGTAGAGCGGTGATATACCATTCACATCGTACTTCTTCGCTGGGCTGGGAAGCAGTAGGAATTTTGTTGAAAATTTTGTTGAACCGTAAATTGAAATCCTTGATAGGCTCTCTAGCTTTGGCTTTAAGATTGGATAGGTCATTGATTAACGTTGCCGTCGACCTATCATCACCAAACTTGGTTAGGAATTGGTTCTGGAAGATGTCCCAACTTGTGATGGATCCGGAGGGTAATGAAAAGTACCATGACTTGGCTGTTCCTTGCGGTGTATAGGGAAAAAGCCGAACAACAACATCTTCATTAGTAACTCTATTGAGATTAATGGAAAGCATGAAGTTGTTTATGTGCTCTTCTGCTAAAATGCCTGCCTCGGGATTGAATTTAGGCAGCCATTTCTCAGGATGGGCCGGTATTTGACTCAAGGGTGCAGGCATTAAGACTGCCCCAGGGTTATTCCATGGAGACTGGGCCATTGTTGAACTGCTAATAGAGGAAAGTGTAGAAGATGATCCCTGCGGTTGGGAGGATGAGGATACTACGATTGTAGATGATTGAAAAGGGGTTGTAGGGGTTCTAGTGGACAGATGGACGATGATCTGGAGTGGAGGTGTGGATGGTTGACTTCACGGTGAAGTAGTTGAGATGGACAATGCTGACGAAAGAGTCTCAATGCCAGACTCTTGCGGTGATTTCCTCGCTCTTTTCCTGGTGGGAAGAGGTAATTCGGTTGGATGGACACCAAATTTTTCACTCTTTAGCCTGGTCAGGGGATGAGCAGGGTTGTACTGTGAAGTCATGCTGCCTTGAGATTTATCAGACCTCTGAGGAGAAATGGAAAATCGCTGAAGTTTGTGAATCAGAGATTCGACTTCAGGAAGTTCAACGGTAGATTGCTCTGAAATATCAGGGTGTGTAGCAGCAGTTGATACTCGAGTGACTTCTGACTCTGGATTTAAATTTAATGGGGAAGTCGGGGGAGATAGGGAAATTTACTCTCGGAATGGTATTCAGATTTGGATTTACTTGCCATTCATAGTTTAGGCCCTCTTTCTAGTGCCAAATATGTTGAAGCCTCGAAAATCGGGTTGACAACAAGGGGGATACCCGCCTGGTCTGGACCTTGGTTGACAGCTCCTTATCCTTTTGATATAGCAGGTCCGACTGGGGATAATGGGACCAGTTTCCCAATCTATGAGTGTGTGTGTGTAGAATTGGATGTTGCTGATCTAACAATTCCTATCTAAGCTATTCTAATTCAAACTTTTAATCTAATTCTATACTATTGTAATCTAATAAAACAACACATCTAAATCTATACTAACCCAGGATGTAATTCTTTTATTATGCGATCTAAAGAGATTTCAAATAACAACTAGTAATAAAGATCATTCAACAATTATATAAAAGGAAATCAATTAAGATGAACCACTTCGCATAAAAAGTTAGGCGAAACAGTTGTGAACAGCATATCGCATAATGAGCTATTCATACATTAAACATAAATAAATAGCTACCACCGTACAAAAGTGCCAAATGATAACTCAAGCATTCATGCAATAATATATAAACAACTAAAACTGTATATCACTTTAACATATAAGCAGAAATGGTCAAGAGATAAAAGTACCATTTATGACTGGTCCTACTCATAAGCTTCAAGCAACAATGATTTATCTCTCCTTGCTCTAACATCTACTAAGAGAACAAAAGTGCAACATCAGTAGCAGATATCAAATGCAAACATCAACAAATCTTGATCCTTTCATTCACCAAAACCTCCTCCGAGGGTGCAAAAGTGCATGTTCTGAGGACAAGTTTTTGATAAATTTCTGGACCCTTCTCTAAATGCATGAGAAGGGTTTAAATACTACTAACTAAATAACTTAATTACACAGATTCGGGATACGGTTTAAATGACCGCCCTTTTTCTAAGAAAAACTATTTCTAAAAATTAAATCTAATATCTAACTATTTCTGCATTTGCTCCTTAATGTTGCGAGCATTCAATATTTGCTTGGGTAGAGTCGGCTGACTGTCTTATGCTTTTGGTTGAGCTAAACAAACAGAAATGGTAAGAGTTGGCACCATTTTTTCAACAAAATTGATGATATACTTGAGAATCATCCTCTGGCCATGTGGATTTACTGTGTATTCCCAGTAATAATCCAAGTTCCACTTGGTCAATCCTCAAATTGCTTCTGCCTTTGCTTCCTTGTGTTTTCTGGGCTTACGAGTGACTGAGCAATTAGAGACTTTGCTTTTTGAGTAATTTTCTCAGCAACTGCCTCCGTTTTTTGATCCGGGCCTTTCTGATGCGTTTTTTGCCTTTAGCACCTTTTCCTTCACCGGGTATAAGCTTTAAAATTTGTAAACATACCGCTTTCGTGAGCTTCTGACCTCGAGCGTTAAACCGCCTGTTACTCATTCAACCATGGCTGTGAATGAAAGATTTGTAATGGATAGCTCAGCAGTGCTCTGTGAATCTGCGGCTCTGTTGCATGCGATATCCGTTCATGAGACCATCTCTTTCCTGTTTCTGAGAATTTGGAGCTTTACCCTTTTCCCCCATGGCTTCCTGTGTTGGGCCATGAATACGATCACTTTGTAACACTTATTTCATCCATTTTTACTCTTCTGTATTATATCATCTATTATAATTTATCATTTAAATCCATTTTATAAATGATTTATGCTCTTATGGATGAATATTATTTATTCTCCTTTATTTCTAATAAATTGATGATTATGTGTGATTTTATCAATGATAGTTTTAATAAATCAGTTGTAACATTATTCACCATTTTTAGCCTCCAAGATAATTTCGAGATTGAAGACATGATCATTAAAAGTGCCAACTCAGAAATTCGCTGGAATAAGAGGTGACGGTTTTGCGGTTGAGATTCTGAGCAAATGAAGCAGAATCTGGAAAATCTGGAACATGGGTTTTGTCCAGAACATACCCAATTAACTTTTAGATAGAATGGTTTGCCCAAATTCGGCTTGTAATGAGAGAAACGCAGGGTTCTTTGAGCACAATTTTCTCAGATTTGTTGTTGTGGCCGTCCTCCAAATCTCAGCTGCAAAGCCAAATTCGTCTTGCTCTTGTTGAAAGCTGGATAGAAATATATCTTCTTGTTTATCAATTGGTTGGAAACAATCTAATTTTGTAATAGAAATCATGTTGTACTTATCTTGATTGTAACTGCTCTATGATCTCTCTTTATTTAAATCACAACAGAGATCAGAGAAGGGGGTGATTTCAGAGGGATTCGAATGATGGAATTGAGGATGAATTAGAAATTTAGAATTGAGGATGGTAGAGAGAATGGATAATGGATGAGAGATTGAGAGACTTCTTGTTGTAATCCACTGTAACTCTGCTTTGATATTTTAATATAAATCTAGTTGCCATTTCATCTTTGATCCTGAAGTAACCCAGCAGCATCCGCTGGCGGCTAAGGGCCCAGCCTCTGGTGGAGTACGCTGCTGCTGTATTATATCTTTATGATTCATGTGTGGTTTGATTTATTTCTTTTACTCTGTTCAGTAATCTGATGCACTTTACTGTTTTACATTTCAGCGCTATTAGATATACTTGATTGGATACTATCGTTATCTGCAACAGGAATGCTATGTTATCATTTTAACTTTGTATCACATTGCTGTTCCTTTTGATAATTGATATAACATTGCTGTTCCTTACAGATTGTCATTCGATTACAGATTAACCGCGCTGTATGTTCCTAAATCGGTACAACTGTATGATGTATTCTTAAATTGTGACTGTTGTTTATTCGGGATTGCTGTTCTGTTACAATTGCTGTTACTTTATAACTGTGATTCATGCATATTGTATCGAAGCTCGGATTACTGTCCCTTTTAATGATAAGTGTGTTGCGTGCTTGATTTGGATTGTTGTACATTCATATTTAGTTGTTGTTCCATTTCTGAATTGTTGTTTCATTTCAATTGCTGGTCTATTTCAAGATTGTTGATTTGTTGTTTCATTTACTTGCCATTTCTTAAGGACAGACTCGGGCTGTAGTGAGTGTCAGCTTCTGCTATTTGGCTCCCAGACCTCTGATCTACTCCCATCAGTTATGAAAGGGATAGGTTATTTCCACCAAACCCTTGGCTGATGTGCTGTTCTATTTCATTGTTATTTCCTTTACTTGCCATTTCATTTATATTCATCAAGGACGATCTCAGGCTGTAGTGAGCCCCAGCATCTGCTACCTAGCTCCCAGACCTTGGATTTGTTCTCATCAGTTATGAAAAGGATGGGTTATTGCTACCGAACCTTCGACTGATGCAATGCTTGGTGTGATTTAGCCTTTTGAAGTAGTTAAGTTGTAGACATGCACCCATTTACTTTGTTGTTCATTTCTATTGATTAATTGCACTAGTTTGATTTTAAAGAGTTTTACTAGTTTTCTTTCAATGGCAGCTTTAGTTCAAGTTCGATTTCCTTTTGATTGTCTTGTTCTGGTTTGATTTCAATTGCATCAATCTCTAGAGGAATGAGTTATAGCTACTGTACCCTCAATTGATGTTTGTTGAGTGAATAGTTGGATTTCAGAGCATTTGAGTTTATGTTGTTGTTAGATTTCTTTTTCAAGCATTCATTTACTTTTGGGTTTTAAGCACTATACTACAAAACATTACTCTTGAGTAAATAGCCGCCTTAGACTGAGTACACTCTTGAAATAAAAAGTCTTCCCTGGGTTGATAATTAATGTGAAGGTAATTAGGAGTTTAAAAGACACCTTTTTATCGCTCCACATCCTGCACATTGCTTCGTGTTACTTCTGTTTTTCGTTCGTGCAATTCACACATGAGGAGAGAGTAATGATAATAAAAATTGACAAGAAAGCTCTAAGCTCTACGGATGTACAAAAACATGCCACCTACCGTGAACTAACTCTTCGAAAAACACAAAACTGTCTTTCATTAACACTTGGTGTATCATTCATTAATTATCATTAAAGCGCGTATCCAATTTTTGGTTTATGGACAGCTTTTCTTGAATGTTGAGCTGGGGAAAATCTGCGATGGAAAGTTTCTGTGATTTGCATCGCAGCATTGCAATGTCGCATGATCGCATTTTTCATTAAGCTGTGTTATCGCAGGGTCGCTCGATCGCGCTTATCGCAGAATTGCAGATCGCTGTATCACGTGATCGCAAGATCGTAGATCGTAGTATCGCGTTATCGCAAGATTGTTATAATCGTTAAATGGTTATGTGTTTTTTATGCGATATTACGATATGCGATATCGCATATCGGTCATCGACGATTTTTTAAGGTTATTCCAATATGAGTGTTTCTTAATATATGCGATGCGATGTAATTCGCGTTGCATTCTCGCAGTTTATCATTTTCACTCATAAGGAAATGCCCTATCAGTCTTTGCGCGATGCGATGTTTTCTTAAGGACTAGAATACATAAGCCTTAATTGAATTTTTTGAATTTTTTACTAAGGGTCCCCACTTACCTAGTGTTATTGCTAATACTAAATAAGGAGGGGGGTTGTTGGTGGCCACAACAAGACTCTATCCGCCCTGCGCACATAGCTGTAGGGGTCTACTCACTCAACTAAGGACTTCTACCTAAGACCTCTGTGCACTTAGTTGCAGAGCCTCTAGCTACGCTAAGACCTAAAACTTAGACTTCACTACCAAGACTCCAAGCCTTGTCTTCTACTCGCAAAAAGTTAAGACTACTTAGAGATTACTTACTTAACTCTTTTTATACAATCCCATGGTTCGCAGACCATGGGTGGATCTTTACAGCCGACTTTACACTTTAAAAAATAAGGGTAGACAACCCTTTATGACTCATGACACCTTCGCTCTCCGCGTCCACAAAATACGGATACTTTACAACTTTATTACAAAACTTGACCCAAAACATGGGCTTTTAGCCCCAAAACTGTCCTTGGGGGATCCCTTTCCCGAGATAGAAAGGCCTTCAAATACTTCATGGTAAAGCTATGGTAGAAGGTATGACTAATAACTCTCTAGATTTTGATTTATGTGAAAATTGTGTATATGGGAAGCAGAATCAGGTGATTTTCCCCTTTGGTGGTAAGAGGGCGAAACATATATTAGAGCTTGTGCACAGTGATGTGTTTAGACCTATGAAGGTTCCATCACTGGGTAAGTTTGTGTACAATGTATCATTTATAGATGACTTCTCAAGGAATACATGGATATATTTCCTCAAGAAGAAATCTGAAGTCTTTGACAGGTTCAAAGAATTTAAGGCTTTGGTGGAAAACATGACAAAGAAGAAGATAAAGGTGCTGAGGACAGATAACGGTGGATAGTTTTGCAAGAAGGAATTTGAAGAGTTATGTAAGAAGTGTGGTATAGAACGACAAACGAATACTCCATACACACCTCAGAAAAATGGAGTTGCTGAAAGAATGAACAAGACGTTGATGGAAAGGGCATGAAGCATGCTCAGTGGTGTTGGGTTAGGACAAGAATTCTGGGTAGAGGTTGTGGAGACTGCATGTTACCTAGTCAACATATCACCTTTATCAACATTGGAGGATAAGACTCCATAATAGGTATGGAATGGTAAGAAATCCTTTGTTCCACATATGAGGGTATTTGGATGTGATGCATATGTACATGTTCGAAAGGAAAAAAGAATAAAGTTGGATAGTAAATATGAAAGGTGCATCTTTATTGGGTATAAGGATGGTTTAAAGGGTTATAAGCTTTGGAACCTAGTAACAAGGAAGGTTGTGTACAACTGAGATGTGGTGTTTAGAGAGGTGAAAGGTGTTATTAAACATGAATTCCAACCAAAGGAACTTGAGAAGATAGAGTTTGAGCTAAAGGAAGAACAATCAGACTCTACAACAGAAGAGGAATCAGAAGATGAAGAGCCACAAACTCTGGTTGTGAGAAGATCAGTCAAGAAAGAAGGCAACTAGAAAGGTATATTCCATCTGATTTCTATTCAAATTTTGCTTTATCTATTACTGATGATGATCCAAGAACCATGAAGGAAGAAATAGATTCAGAGGATGGAAAACTCTGGAAAGAGGCCATGGTTGATGAAATGGCATCTTTGCACAAAAATGAGGCTTGGGACTTGGTTGAGTTTCCAGCTAGAGGGAAACCCATTTGCAGCAAATGGGTGTTCAAGAAGAAGACGAATGTAGAAGGAAAGGTGGAGAAATACAAAGCTTGATAGGTAGAAAAAGGTTATTCCTAGGTGCGAGGAATTGATTTTGGCGATATTTTTTCTCCTGTTTCCAAGGAAGCTTCTATTATATTACTTTTATCTGTTCTTGCTGCTTTTTATTTTGATGTAGAACAGATGGATGTGAAGACAACATTTCTTCACGAGGATCTGGAAGAAGAGATCTACATGAAGCAACTTGCAGGCTTTGCGGTGAAGGGTAAGAAAGAACTCGTATGCAAGCTAAAAAAAGTCTCTGTATGGGTTAAAACAGTCAATAAGGATGTGGTATTAGAAATTTGATACATTTATACGGGGACTTGGCTTCACTAGAAGAAAAGAAGATCACTGGGTGTATTTTAAATTAATTGGTGACCATGTTATTTATGTGGTCTTGTATGTGGATGATATGTTGCTAGTTGGAAATGATAAAGAAATTATCCAGGATTTGAAGACCCAATTTTCCTCCAAATTCAACATGAAATATCTTGGTGCTACAAACTATATTTTGAGCATGGAAATTAAAAGAGATCGGGAAAAGAGGAAGCTTTGGTTAAACCAGAGGAAGTATGTCGAGACAATATTGCAGAGGTTTAATATGCAGGATAGTAAACTAGTGAAGGTTCCTATTCCTGTAGGCGTAAAGTTATCTGCTAAACAGTGTCCCAAGGCACAAGAAGAGGAAGAGGACATGTCCCATGTTCCATATGCAAGTGCGGTCGGTAGCCTAATATATGCGATTGTCTGTACTAGACTAGACATTTCACATGCAGTGGGAGTATTGAGTAGTTTTACGTCAAAACCAGGGAAGGAGCATTGGACAACAGTGAAGCGGGTTTTCAGGTATTTGCGTGGCACTAGTGATTATGGTTTTTGATGCCAAGGAAGACTAGGATTGGATAGAGTTTTGAATATCCATGGCTTTGTTGATGCAGACTGGGCAGGAGATCTGGATCAGAGAAGATCTGCAAGTGGGTATGTGTTTAACCTATTTGGAGGTGCAGTCAGTTGGATGAGTAAGAAACAAGCTGTAGTGGCACTATCAACTACAGAGGCAAAATACATGGCAGCCACTCATGCAAGCAAGGAAGGAGTTTGGTTACAAAGATTGCGTTCAAGTATGGGGTTAGTACAGGGAGCTATAAGGATATACTATGATAGCCAAAGTGCAATTTTCTTGGCAAGGAACCCTGCTTATGATTCAAAGAAAAAGTACATTGATGTTCAGTATCACTTTGTGAGGGATATGATCGAAGACAAAAAGGTGTTGCTGGTAAAGGTCGACACTTTGAAGGATACTGCAGATGCATTGAAAAAATCTGTGAGCCTTGAGAAGTTCTCTTGGTGTAGAGAAACAATAGGTGTTGCAGGGTTGGATAAATAACTAATCTCTCCTTTTGGCCCCCTGTGGAAAGAAAACAACAAGTGGAAAATTGTTGGGTTGTGTTATACTCTTTGCATGACTAGCCCCAGTAGTTAAACTAGGCTGTTAGAAGGGGGGTGGAGCCCCTCCTTCATTGCGTCGATGTGTAGTGGGGGTGGTAGCCCCCCTCTAAGGGTTCTGGGGCAGTGCCCCAGGTTTTTTTTTTTTGGACCCTATACTAGGTGGGTGAACCTACCTATGGTTTTGTGCATGGTTTTCGCACATGGTTTTGGGCACGATGGTTTTTGGTCCATTGTATTTTGTAAATCCTGTCAAGGGAACCACGATTATATTCTAATATAGGGTTAATGGATTGGGGTTTACAGATACTTCGACATGTATATATATGTATTGTAACATTGAAAGGAACATAATGAAAAATCAATCTGGCAGTCCTGGTTTTGGGATCCAGGGGAAAATCACTATGTATATTTGTTTTATGCATTATGCTCTTTCCATTGTTTATTTTCTGTTTTTTTTTTTTTAGAATTCGTATGTAGGTAATTTTTGTATGAGGTTAAAACCTACAATTTATTTATTGATGGTGTGCGTCTCAATAGATTGGATATGAATCCACACCTACATACCTTTTGTGACTTGTATTCATAAAACATGGGCTACATTAGGGGAATTATGGTGATAACACATTATACGTAGATTCCACATTATCTTGTTAGAAACGTGACACCTTTCCTTGGCCACCTTGTGTTATTTCTCACAAACCCATCAAAACTCACTACTATGTAACATATATCTATCCACCATGACATATGCATTCATCATTTGATGATTTTGTGTTGACATGCATGCAATGTAACTTTCCTATACATAAATATGTATACATATGTGGATCTGGGGTTGACTTAGTCACATTCCTTACCAGTTCAGTGTGACAGACTTCATTGACCATAACCACTATGTGAAAATTTACACAAACATACGACTTATATGTATTAATATAGTATAGAGTTCCGACTTGAAATTACCACCATTTATAGAATGTCTACCTCACTCTCTTAATCTTGAGGCGTATAGCTCTAGTCTCGGTGGGCTGTGATATCATCTAGGATTCCACGTGGAATTCTCTCTCTCTCTCTCTCTCTCTCTCTCTCTCTCTCTCTCTCTATATATATATATATATATATATATTATCTTGTTTCATAGCACTACATATGACGGACCCACTGTCGACACCTATTATATTCGTACATTGTATACATACATACATACATACATACATACATACATACATACATATATCTATATATATATATATATATATATATATATATATATATATATGTGTGTGTATGTATGTATGTATATATATATATATATGTATATATATAGATATATATGATTTCATGTAATTACATATTGTATTCAACCATCACATGGTTCTACTTTTACAACCAACGAGTGCAGTATCTAGTGCACCCTACATAGATTTTATTCATAGGAAAGAAAACACTAATATTAAAAAAAATGTAGTACATATATCCTAGATCATTTTTATGTATTTATTTATTTGGATTTCATATACGAATTCTCCTATCAAGCTAATCAAAATACCTTCAAAAAAATACTATTTCAATTGTGATTGTTTTCCTTTGTTCCACAAAATTTCTAAATTTTATTGTTGTCTATCTGCTGGAAGATATAAGATATTATAAAAGTGCATACTACCATCAGAGGTAAACAAAAAAGTATCCCTGGTATGACTATCCTTATGAATAGTTTATACTACTAGTGTTGGTCATGACACCCTATTCAAAAAATGAAAAGAAGGACTTATCTATTTCCCGAGGAATGCCTGTTTTTGAACCCTACATAGATATGCATCGATGTAATTTATGTCCAACAACATGTATTCAAGCCTCTCCATTCAATGTATGTATTTATCCTTCATTGTAGGTACCTCGACCAAGGAAAATACCATACGACTTTGGTCCCCACCATTGGCCATATCAAATGATTGACTAACCTTGGGACCTGTAGGCCCACACCATGGACCATGGGTCGACCTATTCTCGAAGTTTGGGTTTCAAAATTAATCATACAAGAAACACCATGGCGTCGATTTTTAATGAGTTTGATGTAGTGTGCATACTAAACTTGAACGCTATAATTATTCATTAACAATCCATACCTGCATAGATAAAACTACATTGCCTGTATATGATAGGTCAATTTATTATAGAAATGAACTAACATCCATGGGAATTCAGCCATCAACAAATCCTATTCATATAACGATTCAGGGTGATAGATAATAAGCTTGTCACATCAAGTGGTGCTCTATTACCTTTATATATATATATATATATATATATATATATATATATATATATATATATATATATATATATATATATATATATATATATATATATATATATATATATATGTATGTATATGTATATGTATATATATATATATATATATATATATATACATATATATATACATATATATATACACACACATGACTATGGGCATGGTGCAATAATCAACAATGACTTTCCACGTTTCCCACTTACAAAATTAATACCACAAGATAATTAACCACGTGCCTTCTCCATATATATATATATATATACATACACACACACTATCACACTCATTAGAGTTGAGTCTTTTCCCAAACTTCATCCCACTTTGGCAAGATGTGGAATATGCCACGATGATCGAGAATAAACTTATTTCTCCATTCACATGAGCAGCTAGAATATATATATATATATATATATATATATATATATATATATATATATATATTTGTGTGTGTACCCAATGAGTTTGGTGGTCTATGTCAACAACTCCAAAGGCCACCCATCTCTACACTCACAACATCAATTATAATATACATATATGAATATACATTGAATTCAATGCGTTTTGCTAATGATACTTAACACCGACAATCACTGTTATAACAACAACAATAATATGTGTGTGTGTGTGTGTGTGTGTGTGTGTGTGTGTGTGTGTGTGTGTGTGTGTGTGAACATATGCCAAATTCGGTGGGTTACGCCAATGAACCCAAACATCGACAATCATAACATTATCGACAATAGTTGTAATATAGGTAGGTAAACATATATGTACTCGGTTAAATTGGTTATGGCGATGATACCCTATGTCAAGAGTCACCATGCTGACAATAACAATCATACTATGTATATATATGTGAATACATATTAAATTAGGTTGGTTTTGATGATGATACCCAATGCTGACACTCAACATGCCGACAATAAAAGGGAGGTCACCACAAGATGGTCTCCACCCCACAAGAGGGCACACTGATGAAGTCATCACATAAATCAAGCTTGGTATTAAAAGGGAATATCAAGCCACATCAGGGTATTTTGTGAATTTTCCTCTAAAGGACTCACAAGCCTTTCCAAAACATTGCAATTACAAGAATATACACCAACACACACACTAGTAAGAAAACACTCCCTCCAAATTTAGGAATGATGCAAACTTGATGCAAATAAACATTTCTATGAGCTCTTTACATTGAGCTCATGAGAACCCAAAATATTATGTCAATAGCCTTAAATGTTAGAAGTAATTATTTATGTGATTTAAACATCTTGCCATGGTCAAAAAGAAAATATCCTCTATTAATGTTGCTAATAAGTGCAGGCAGTGCTAGAAATAATATTCACATGATAAATTTCATCCATAGTGATGATAGAAGTTATTCCCATGTATGAATCATAACCAGAAATAATAGGTGCTATATCCCAGAACCTCTGCAGCAACAGCTGGATAGTACTAGTTAAGTAAGTAACAAATTATAAGAATTTCCCAAGTATTATCACTATAGTTGCAAATCAAAAGGGTAACATTCATTCATTCTTAGTGGAATTACATGAAGAAAACATGTATATATGTAGTCCCAGGAAACTGAACCAGGGACTATGACTCTCCACCCAACCATAGATAGTTGCATCCAATCCATACTTATAGCTATCACCCCCGAGCCATATTCTAGAGGCTGATGGTCCATTTCCCATGAATTTAAAAATAGCAACTAGTTGAACTAGGAACCAAAGATTCCACCACCGCCTCCTTCCATCTGTGCTACAATCAACCAGTGTATAGTTATGGACTCCAAAACCAAAACCAACATTACACAATAGAGAGCCTTTAGAATTCTTCCAAGATTTTTCCAAGATTATTTCTTCCACCCCAACCCTCAGAAATTTCTAAGAAATACCATCTCCATCTTTTGGGTCATGGGGATTTGAGAGGAAAACTCTCCTTAATTGGAATGTTTTCTTCCAGGCTCCTGCCAACCAGAAAATTGTTTCACCAACATAGATTGCAATGTGCACTGACTAGTCTCTCCTTCTCTCCTGACACTTCTTCTCTAATCTCCCTTCTTCCCCTTGACCATCCCCAAACTATTGTATCTTCTCCACCAATTTGAAACATTCTCCCCCTAAAGTTGTCCCAAAAAAGATAGAATTGTCTTTTTCCTTGGGAGACCTTTAAGTATTCTTTGTAGTCAATAAAAGTTTTCCACTTGTCTTCATGTTACTAGTTTGTTAAATGTAGTTTTTTCCTGGTTGTAGTGGGTGGATTGTACATTCCACAAGCTGGAAGTCCACCTATTCATCTTTTAATTATTTTTTCCTCACTACCTTGTACAACCTTCAAATCAAGGGTGGGCTCATATTTCTCTTACAACTCCATAATTTCCAAAAACACTAGACTGTTAAAAACTCCAACCATCTCTTAAGTGATATCCCAACAACTCATATTTTCATGGCTTAAGGAAACTTACACCCTTCCCAGCAATTAACCTCCCTAGCCTTTGGAATATGTGTCCCTTGACTCATCCCCTTTTTTTTTCAAAATGTTTACATTATATACATGAAAGGAACATGGTCGGGGTTGTCAAAAAACCATCCTCCTTGAGGGAAAACTGTCCTTGGTGTTATATGTCAATATGCAACATAAGAAACAAAGTAAAACACACATATTGTTTCATGGATATTTATACATACAACTTTATACAATATTTACAAGTGAATGTACCTTTGCTTCAACCAACAAACAAAAAATGGTATGCTTTCCTCATTGAGTCAGTTGTTTCCCAAGTGGCTTCCTTGGGTCAAAAGTTCCTCCATTTCACTTTGACTTGCTCTGTTGATCGATTTAGGAGCATGAGGCTCCTCTAGTCTAGGATGCATAGTGGATATAATTGGAATTCTCACTCTGTTTCCACCTATAACACATATCAATCAATCAAATGATTATAATCCTTCACATATTTTTTAAGCAAAGAAACATGGAAAACATCATGGACTTAACTGATGGAGGTAAGGCTAGCCTAGTGGCCCACAATAACATGTTTCCAACTTCGCACATGACCCAATATTCAAAGAAATTTTCTAGGATTAATTCTCAAGTATACATGTTCCCCAACTTAGAACTCCTTTTGCACCATATGTTGGTCTGCATAGCTCTTCTGCATGTCCTGTGCCACCTTCAAATTTTGATTGATTATCTGAATTGGTTGCTCCATCTCCTTGAGCATATCAAGCCTAAGTGGAACCTTGTTCATTGGGTCACTCTAGCTGATAGGAGTATTACAAATCCTCCCATACATTGCTTTAAATGGGCTCATCTTTATGGATTATTGGTACCCATTGTTGTATGCAAATTATACAAGTGGAAAAATTGTTCCCACCTCTTTGGATGATGTCTCACAAACATATCCTCAACTTATCCTCAAGAATACTATTTTTCCTCTCTATTTTCCCATATTTCTGTCGATGATACGTTGTACCAAACTTTGTCCCCAACGTCACATACATCCTCAACATATTCTCTAGGATTCTATCTGTCCTCTTTGTTTTCCCATCCATTTGTGGATGATATGTTGTACTAAATGCTAACTTTGTCCCCAATCCTACAAAAAAGTCTTTCCAAAACTTTGAAGTGAACTTAGTATCCCCATCTAAGAATATTTTCTTGGGAACTCCATGCAACCTCAAAATCTCCCTTATGAAAATTTGAGCCACATCACTAGCTGAGTTGATAGACTCGACTGCCAAAAAATGAGCCACCTTACTCAACTTGTTGATTACTACCATAATTTCATCATGCTACCTAGAGGTCCTTGGTAATCCTACGATGAAATCCATGGAGATCACCTCAAACTTCCATTCTAAAATGGGAATGGGCTACAATAAGCCATATGGATGTTTGCATTCATCTTTCATTGGTTGTCATTCTACACATTTAACAACAAGATCAACCACATCTTTCTTCAAATTTGGATAATAATAAAAGTTTTTAATGGTTGTGAGGATATATTGGTATCCAAGACGGCCTGAGTATGGCTTTACATGGACTTCTCTCATTATAAGCCTATTCAAATCATCATTATTTGGTCCATATATTTTGTTCTTCAGTCTAATTAGGTCATCCTCTATGAGGTGATATTCCTCATCCTCACCATCTTGTTGCAACTTTTAATTTATTTGTTGATATTTTTCATTATAATGTCTTTCATTTTTTACCCTTTTCCCTGGGTCCACTTCATAAGATCTTATGGTTTCCAGGTGATTCGGTTGAATCCTTCTGCTGAGTGCATCAACAACCTTGTTCTCTTTTCCTTTAATATACTTGATCTCAAACTCAAACTCGCTAAGTGTGGCTAGCTACCTAGCTTCTCTTATGTTCAACTTGGGTTGACCAAACAAATACTTGAGTGCACCATGATCTGTCATAAGTACACATTTCCTTCCAAGGAGGTAATTCATATTTAATGGATGAATGATGATAACTAACTCTATACCATGAGTCACATAATCAGCCTCATGTTCATTTAACTTGAATCGTAGAAAACCACCTATCCTTACTACATCAAGACTCCGTCGAGCCCTTCCTTGCATGCATTTTTGCATACCACAAAATCCCCTTTTGGATCTTCAATCCTCAACATTGGTACTTTTGTGCGTAATTGATTCAAATTCTCAAAGCTTGTTGCACACTCATTTTTCCATTCAAATCTCTTTCCTTTTCTATGCAAAGATGTGATAGGATGGCCTATCTTGGAGAAGTTCCTGATGAACCTCCTATAGTAACCCACCAATCCCATAAATGAATTGACCTCACTCACATTCCTTGGTGTTGGCCACTACAGTTTGGCCTTGATCTTCTTTGGCTCAACTAATATCCCTTTGTTGGAGACAATGTGCCCTAAAAAGTGTATATGTGACTAGAAGAAGTCACACTTGTTGAGATTTGTGTAGAGTTTGTGCTCCCTCATCAACTTTAGTACTGCATCCAGGTGTTTTTTATGCTCCTCTTCAGCCTTCGAGTACACCAATATGTCATCAACAAAGACAATCACAAACTGGTCCAAATAGAGGTGCACCACATTGTTCATTAAACACATGAACATAGCAAGGGAATTAGTAAACCCAAAGGGTACCACTACAAACTCATATTGTATCTTTTCCAGAAAGAATTTTTGTGGATATCTTCTTCTTTGATGCACACTTGATGGTACTTGGGCCTCCAATCAATATTGGAGAATATTGTTGCTACCCTCAACTAGTCAAATAATTCATTTATCCATGGCAACATGTACTAGTTCTTGATGGTCACATTTTTCAACTATCAGTAATTAATACAAAGTCTATGTGTCCCATCCTTTTTATTTACAAACAAAAATTGAGCTCCCCACAGTGTCACACTTGGTCGAACGCAACCTTTATCGAGCATTTCTTTCAATTGTAGCTTGAACTCAAATAATTCCAGCATCATCATTTGATATGGTGCCTTAGCCATTAGTGCTACTCCAGGAACCAATTCAATCGAGAAATCAACTTCCCTATGGGAGGTAAACCCGAAATGTCTACTGGAAATACATCGTCATATTGTTGCAACACAGGGTACTTCCTCGGCATCTCAATTTCTTCTTACTCCTCCTTTGTACGAAAAACATCTTACAACCTTTCCGACAATTGTTTTTGCCCTGCATTGTTGTAATCAACCTTACTGAAATTATTTTCCACTTTCCCTGTAAGATTTTTCTTTCTCCAACATCATCTAGGCACTCAATTTATTTTTCATAGCAATTCACTTTGGTCCTATGCAACCACAACCAATCCATGCCCAACAATATGTTGTATAAACCCAACAATAATAGATTCAAATGTGTTGTTGTGGGCATGTCGCTAAGTTAAAATGCGCATGATTTCACCCAATGGTTAATTTTTCTCTCCATTCTTGTTTCCAATTGAACCGACTATGGCTCTGCATGTAATTCCTTAATCAAATTGAATTTTTCCACAAGATTTGGGCTAACATAATTGTAGTTAGTACCAGTATAAATTAAAATGGAAAAAAAATTGATTACAAATCTTACCTTCCATCTTAATGATGGTTTCCTAGAGGTCTTCCTGGAGATTTTCCACTCGTGCATAAATTCTAGGCAAACTCTGAGCTACATTACCCACCGAGCAAGCTTCTTGGGCACTGTAAATATTTGGCCCTACTTTTTTCTGATGTGGGCAGTATCTTTTTTCGGTAATTTTCACCACACATACAACACCTTAATTGTTGTTTTGTTTCCATTATTAATTGATATGTAGCTAGTTGTTGTGCATTTCCTTTAGTTAAGATATTAATTTTCTGTTGAATTATTTTTTTTGGCTAGATGTTTACTTTCCTTCCTGTCTGCATTTTCTTGGGCCATTTCTTATTTCCAGCATTGTTATTTTCTTTCTAGTCGCTTCTAATTTCTACTCTATGTTTTTCTTGCTCATAACAGCATTTTAGTTTCTTGATAGCATCATTTAATGTATGAGGCTCTAGTAACTCAACACAATCTTTGAATGTCATAGGAAATCCACTAACAAATCTTTGTATTTTGGCCTTCTCATCTTTGAGATATGGAACATACCTCAATAGTTCCAGGAACTTCATAGCATATTCTTCATCCATCATTTGTCCCATATTGAGTTCATAGAACTCCTTTTCGCTATTTTTGTAATATCACTCAGAAAAAATATTGATTGCTAAAGAGATTTTGAAATTCACTCCAATTTAATTCTTCTTCAATAATGGCTCTAACATTGTTCAGATCCTCCCACCATATGTGTTCCTTTCCCTTCAAGCTATAAGTGGTGATCTTGGCTTTCATATTTTTAGAATAACCATTTGATCATTTTATTTATGTCAAGTATCCAAGCTTCTGTATCTTCATATTTATTCATATCCCCATCAAATGTGGGTGGCTTGGCCTTTTTAAACTCCTTGAAAATATACTCATTTCCCCTTCTTCTCTGATGATGGTGGTGCCTCCTGGTAGTATAGTGATATGTTCTACTATAATGATGCACATATGTGTTGGTTCTTCCTTCTGGGGTGCTCAATGATGCGATTCCCCACAAAATATCTTCACTTTCCCACCTATGCCTATGCTTGGATCTACTACCTATTACACAACATTTTTTCATTGTCCCTATACTCCTTGTCTACGATCGTGGAGGACCTATATAGTGTACCCTACATTCTTTCCCATCATGAAGAAACTCCCAATATGTCCCTCTTCATGAGTAGAATAATTCCCCCTTACACCATTTCCCAAGAATCTTTCTTCTATCCCAGTTTACAAGACCCGTGCTACTGACCTGTTTTCTCCTCGCATCAATTTACAGAGGTTAAAACTAACCCTCGTGCTGATCGGATTGATTGAGCTCTTTTCCAGTCATGCTGATCCTATTTTGGAAGGTTTTCTAAATAAGGAGCTGAAGCTTCCATGTCTAGAAGCTTCGTAACAGAAGTCTGGTAGATGGTTGGGACGTATAGAGCCGAGGAAATCAATTTGGGCTCCTTTCCCCTATTGGGATGTGTTAGAGTCGGTCTAGTTATCCCTCCGTCAGAGATCAAAGCTCTTTTGCATTTCATGATTAGGTGTCCCATCAGTTTTGGTCAGTGGCATTTCGTTAGGCATGCCATAACTCTGATGGAGCAGTTTGTGTCATTCATTGCCCTCGTGCTTGGCACTGCTGGTTCAGGCCTGTTTATTAAAATAAGTCTTCAAAGGTCATTTACAATCATGTTTTAAATTTTGAGGTCTTAGGTCTAGGGTTGAGTCAATTTTGTCTTGAAAAGTATTAGAAGACCAGCAGGCCAGAGGGATGTCTTTGATAGATCATCACTTCAATAATTTTCATCATTGTACAGCTGAATTAGGACTTCTCTTCAAAACTCTATTTTGAAGATAAGTCGCCATCTCATTTTTGTAAAAATTGTAAAAATTTTCAGTTCTTCAATCGTTCAAGTGCAGCCTTGGTCTCCTTTGTCAGAGCATATCAGAGCTATCCCTGCAAAAAATTATCAGAGAAAATCATTATTTCAACCAATTTTAAAGGGGAAACCAAAAAGGTCAGAGCCTATTAATTTTGAAAAAGTGTCAACAACCAAACATAAGAAAAGGGGTTTTGGATTAAGCAAAAATCAACAAGGAGTCTATATGAAGATATTTCTCCTCATTTGCAACCCATTCCACATTCCAAGAGCAAAGAGCATTGTTCTCAGACGATTTTGTGAGTTTGTGAGCAAATCGGGCCGTTTACAGGTGTGCGTTGCGCGTTGGGGTGGCACGCTGCACGTTGGGCAGTGCACTGCACGTTGGGTGTGCAAAATTACACAGGCGCTGCGTGTTGGAGCGTGCGCTGTGCGTTGGGGTGGCGCGCTGCGCATTGAATCACATCCAAAGAAAAACTTGTCTATGCGCCCAGATCGTGTCTAAACGCCTCCAAAGCTGCAAGTAGGTGTTCTATAACTGATTTAATCAATTTGATAGTGTTTATAGTATGTTTGAAGAGAGGAGGTGATGTGTTGGGTGTAAGAAATCAAATGAAACCCTAAGCCCTTAGCAAAATCTTTTTTAAGGGTATGAAAGGACATATGGGTAGTGGTGAAGATTTTTCTGCCCTTCCTTGGTGAAACATAGTTCCATGAACATGTGAAAGCTTTGAGCCAAACAACACTTCATATTTTGGTCCATTTGTCAAACTGTCTTTATGACTGTTTTATGCCCAATACACTAAAACAGAATGTTCATTATGGAATAAGTCTCATGATATTTCGGTTGGTTTTGAGCATGTATTGAAAAAGTAATTTCACCACACCTACAACCTACTACTGCAGACAGCATACATTTTGTAGACATTGTGTTTTCAGAGCTATGTCAGACACAGATTCATCTTATGAGAAGGGGTATGACAATGATTCTACAGCAGAGGGTAATGTGCCACGAAGGTCTCGCAGAGGTGGCAAAGGTGGTAAGCCTCGTAGGGAAGAGCCGACTTCTTTGGATCAATTGCAGGCTTGCCCGCTTGCAATGGATTGTTTTCGTCGTCAGTCATGCTATCACTATTGTGAGCTAATTTCACAAATTCAGCATCATCGTGAATTAGCTCGTTTGTTCATTCTACATTTACATGATGGCCATGTAAACCTCGCCAGAGTTGATTTCATTTTGTCACCAGAAACTATTGCAGAGGCCACTGGGATACCAAATGTTGGAGAGCAATGGAATAAATGTCAGCAGTTAGAGAAATCTTACTATCAGCCATACATCAAACCTAGGTATATGAGGCACTTGAGCAGCATTTTTCCTTTTCAATACCTAAATGATCAGTTTGCACCTTTGATGAAACTCATCATTTGGTATTTCAGTTGTGAGGGCAGATTCTCCCGTCTTTATGCGTACCATGTCCGTTTGTTGATGCATTTTACAAGGGTACGTATAATGAACATTCCATACTTCATGTTTCGCAACATAGAGAAGATGGTGCCTCTTGTACAAAGGAAGACCCCAACACAGTAGCATAATAGTATTTATCATTACTCGTTGATCAAGATCGTAGTGGTTCATCAATTGGCACAGCAGGGCATCACTTGGGAGGATTTTATTTCTCGAGACCTTTTCATAGTGCCACAGCCACCTCCTGAGATTGTTCATGATGAGGGAGGGTCTTCACATCAGTTTGACATTCTTGAGATAGAGCATGTCAGCGCTCCAGCATGTGTGACATATCAGCAAGGACACAGGGCCTTATTTGCATCTACACGACGAGTACTATCTCCACCTGGGGTGGAAGGGGTCTCGTTGACTTCATCAGCACGACGAGTATTATCTCCACATGGTATGGAAGGGGTCTCGCCTTCTTCTTCAGTATAGGTACAGGTTCAGGACAGAGGAAAGGAGCCAATTTACGAGGAGGGCCATTCATGTGGTCATGATATTGATGTTGCATTGAGTGATGTGGAAAAGACCGAAATTGATAGATTGAATGAGAAGTTACTGAAGGCAGAATTTCAGATCAAATACTTGGAGCAACGCAATAAACAGTTAGAGGATGAGCACACACTTATAGAGCTGCAACGAATCCGTGAAGACCGTAGGTTGGCCCGTAAAAGACCGGGTGATTTGACACCTGTTGCTTGAGAAGGTCAACCGACACTTGGAGGGGTTGTTGGCGAAGGCCAATAGAGACAAGGACTTGCTTCGTCACATGAAGAATCATTACTGGGCCCGCATGCATGTTTGCAAAGCGAAAATGAAGATCCTTAAGAGGCGATTGAGCAAGGCACTTAAACGGCGGAAAAAGCCTGATCCACTCCAAATTTTGGCCGAGGCTTCATTGGTGGGGCACAATACATGATAGAGGGTCATTACTCCAAATTTGGGTAAATTTAGAGAAATTTTTGTCATTTTTGAAAATTTGGTCCTAAAAACAGGTTTTTTGGTTCAACGCGTAGCGCGCTACCCCTAAGATTGGGAGGTCCAAATCACAAATGGTTTGCATTTTTGGACTTGTCATAATGAAATGTACTTGCTCAGCTATTGCCGAAGCATTTCATCGAGATCTGGATGGTCAAAAGGCTCAAAACACCATGAAAACCACCTTGCTGCCACCTTTGGCCACAGCAGGAAGTACCTCTGGGTGAATGCAGTTTTGAGGGGGCAAATGAGCTCCAAATGGGAAAATTCCACTTGGGTTGGAAAGCATACATCCAGGGATTTCCAACAAGACAACCTGAGCTCAATTTGGATGCCGAGAAGTGCCTCAAAATCAACCTGAAAAGTGCGCTGCGCATAGAGATCAGGGCGCTGCGTGTTGAGGATTTTGGCCAATTTTTCACCTTCCAGCTCAGGAATTCGGCCAGTTTTGACCAGTTTCGACTTGTGATGGGATTTTTCACCCTTCTTGATGTAATTAATGGAACTTTATGTTGACTTTACACTTATTTACCTATTCTAGATGATTCATTCATAAAATAGAAAAAATTTTAATGAATGAATTGGTTTCCTAGCTTATAGAGGCAAGTTGTTTTGACTGCCTAGATTGTAGTGCTTTGTTTAGAATTGGTTGAAACAACTCTTAAGATGATTAGCTCGACCCCTAGAGGCAAGGGAATGTGTTAGCTTGCCTATATTATGTATTTTCTTAGTCATTTTCAGGGTTGGACTCTCTGGGAAGAGGCTTTGAGACTTTATTGTACATTTTACTTCAGCATTTTGGCAAAGGGAAGACCAGGGTTTTGCAGCACTATTTGGAATTCTTGTGGCTTTATGTCTTGATGGTGTGCTTCTTTCAGTACTTGTAAGTTTTTTATTTGTATCATTTTCCCTCTCTCATCTTCTGCAATTGAAACAAATGAAGTGTTAAGGTAGAATCCATAAATTTGCTATGCTCTGCCTTTAAATTTGTTTAATTTTTCATGTTTTCTTCAGTTTAAGGAGAATCCTTGAGACTTCCTTGCTCTCCTTAGCTCCTCACTTGTTTGATCTATTCACCTCATTGCTTTTAAAGCATCAAAACAATTGCCTACCTTGCTCCAATCAGACCTCTGCAGAAACTGTGTCTCATTCCCACACCCAAAATTGCTTTTCCCTTTGATTCAACAAAAACCCAAAAAATTCACCTTTAAACCTCTGCACTTAATATCTAGCCTAAGATCCGTATTCCTTTTTGGTCATCTCAGCCCCTTTGAAAACCTTTTGCCGAGATAGACTCGGAGAGAGCCCTCTCCTGTCCTCGTAGGGCTAGCAACGAGGTTGAGCGTGGTATGATGTTGCCTCAAGTTTTGCCTTCCTCAGCCGGAGGCAGATTTGAGCGCTAACATAGTGGCGACCATACTGGGGAAGAACAAATGGTTTACTTGTTGATGTCATTTGTTTTATAGCTACAGACGGAGCCTGAAGTTATGCCAGGTAGCCTTCGAAATGCTTTTGCTTTGCATTAGCGGAAGTAGATAAATGTTGCTTCAGTCAATCTCCGGTCTAGCTTGTAAACGTGACATTTAACTTGTTAATTGCCCCAGTACATGTATCAAGTTCAGATCTGATTGTTGATGGTGGACAACAATCAGACACTGGCAAGGCTGAAATCATTCACCTGGCGACTTCATTCACTGACAAATTCAGAAATCAATGCTTCATGGTGACTTCACTGCAGGGAGATCAGTGGCTGTGAGATTTTCAAGATGGACCGAATCACAAGAAGATATGCTCCCATGAGCCGAGATCACATTCCAGGTTTTCCGAATAAGATTCCCAAGGTAGATTGGTCAAGGAATCTGCCTACATTTAACGATGATGGTAAGAAGGATGCTGCTTTACATCTAGTTAGATTTCATATGCATATTCGCAAGTTGAAGGTGGATTTTCCTTAAGATTGCTTGATGAAGATATTCCTGGCCACTTTGGAAGGTGAAGCCCAATCCTGGTATGAAAATTTGCCGTTGGCCTGTATTTACTATTTAAAGGATTTTCATGCCATGTTCATTGAAAGATATCAAGCATCTTATCCATCATTAAATTTAGTTCATGACTGTTGCAAACATGCTTCTACTTTTATTGAAAGCCTTGAGAAATATTATGAAGATGATAATTTTATGGATGATGAGATCATGGAGGCTCTGTATGAGAATCCATTTCAGCAACATGAAGACAACCTAGTGGATACCTGTTATAGACATTTTTGTTCCTTACAACATTGAGCATGAAATGTCCATAATATAAGGGATCCAAAGTCCCTAAACATGTTGTTCCTACCCCTAGAGGAACAAGGCTAACAAACCACAGCAATTCACAGAATTTCTCCACTAGAAACTGCTCAAAAACAAGTCAATTCAGGATCATTTCAGTGGCTACACTAGCTGTTTGCGCTGAATGTCAAAACCAACACTGGCTACCTGCGTTGAATGTCAAAGGGAACACTGGATACCTGCGCTGAACGAGAATGGACATGTGGAAAGCTCATTTCTCAAGGTGTCAAAGCCCAAGAAGCTTCCAAAATGACACTTGCCTCAGGGAATTCGACTGGTGATGAGTAAGAGGTTCTAAATCTCCAAGTGGAAGCAAGAACCTCCAAGTGGAATCAAGAATTGACAGAGGGAGAGGACACTAGTCAGATCTCAAGCTGACTCATCCTCTCTCCAAACATCTATATATGGATCTCTCCTCCATGAGATCTAGAGGCTGGAATTTTGTTATTGCAAAGAATTGCTGCTGGTTTGAGATTGGAATCATTGGGTGCTTAATGCTTTGAAGGGGGTGAAGATAGGAATTCCATTTGCTGGGAAGGAGATGTTGGATTGGAGCCCTCTGGGTTGTATCTCTTCCTGAACCTTGTTATTCATCAATAAAGATATCTTGGTTTCTCCTATATGCTGATGTATTCTTGATGTATGATTGCATTAGTATGCTTAGTTTATTTCTAATCCTGAACTAGTTATGAATATGAATCCATGTCTTGTGTAGTGTTCTCTTCTTGTGATCTTGCAGAAACCTCTTGAAGCTGGGCGAGCGAGAAGGCAAGTAGCTGGGAATCCTCCAGGAGAAGAGAGACCGGATCGAGGGACAAACGGAAGACACCGGTTAGTCCATCCATCTCTCTCTTCATTCTTAATTCATAAAGGAAGAAATATTAGAATAGTTGTCTCTGTTTGTTGCTAAGGCACTGTCACACCTTAGGTGGATAGGATCGTCCTGCATAGGCATTTTTCCCCACAACAAATTGGCGAATCCGCTGGGGAGATCTGTTTAGTCATTTTATTTGTGTTTCCATCATTGTTTGTTTCATAGACTTGACAGCAACAATCAAACCGCATCTGCTATTCCCGGATGCAAAGTAGACAGTTGCTGCTTTGATCCAATCACTGGACTTGTCTATGATCTGAACAATGGACTCACAAATGATTTGATGATCCTTTGTGATAGATCTTAGTACTCCCTCAAAGCATCCCTTTGATTACACCTTGCTTGTTGCTTTTATTTGTCTTGAAACAGTAGATTAAATAGCAATCTGTGACCAAGAACCAGTGAGAAACGAGAGTTTCTCCTTCAGCACAGACCCAGTGAAGGGATTCTGCATTTCAACGCAGGTCCCGTGAAGGCTACCTGCGCTGAATTTCAAAACCCCTGTGTTGAGGTTGTGCTGAACCAGTTTGCCCTTGTGCAGCTGGGGTTCTCTGCTCTGTTTTGCCTTGTTTTGATCTCTGATTTTTGCAGCCTGTAACCAGCACAGGTACCAGTCTGATAACTCCTTTTCTCTGCTTAAATTTCGCCTCCTTTTTTACAAAAAGACTGTGAGTGTTTTTATGTGTTTGTGGCATCATTTACAGTCTTCCTTTGCATGAGTGAAATAGTCATCCTGTAGCCTTTGATTCAGATCTGTTGATTGTGATCTTAGGAGAGAGTTCATTGGCTGTTTACAGCTGATTATACATTTACTTTTGCTTATTGGTTTGAGTTTGTCTCTTTTAAGTGTCGAAACAAGTCTTCATTTCTAAAATCGTTAAGTGTTGTAATCTCTTCTACCCTCTCTGATTTCGAAAAAGTGAACTTGTTTGTGTTGTCATTTAAAAGCAAATTCAAAGTTGTGCAAAAAGCTTTCTTTGTAGGCATCAATACTAAGAAAGCGGAAAACAAACACCTGCATTGTGCATTTGCATCTTGATAGTTTGCATGTTTGATTTAGGAAAAGTACATTAGAGTGTGCTGATTGCTCTTTGAGAAAAGATGGTGTCTTTCTTTTCCCTTAGTAGCTAGGATTTTCAAAGTTGAAAAGATATAAAGCTTGCTTATCATCTTTAGACTGCATTTAGGAATTGTATCATACATCTCGTGGTGAACCTTGAAAGGCAAACTTTAAAAAGATCAACCTAAAATAAATTGAATGAACTTAACAACGCTTTGCAACATAACGCACAACATAGAGGTCTAGGCTAGAGACGTGTTCTGGCGTCGTAAAGCCTGGTGACTGTCGATCTCGTGGATGGTGGGTGATTCCTCCTGAGGGACGATAGCGCCAGTACGGATTGTGCTCCCACGTACCGTCGCGTATATATTGGGAGACCCCTATAGGCATAAAACCTTTATCCTTAGGAAGCCGTGTCAGCCGCCCTACTGATCGCAATGCACTGAACACAACATTCAGGAAGATCGACTGCCTGTACCCTAAAGTATTCTGCAGTTTTGCAAAAAGTTTGGCACACCCTCTGCCTAGAACTCCAGAGCAGTTTCTTTTGGCCTTTTTCAAACTCTATAACAGAAAAAGTCCATCTGAGCATTTGTCACTTTGGGCTCGTTAAAACATCGAAGGAGACTAGAGTCATCTTTAGCTTTTTCTCGACTCTTTAAAAGTGAAAAAGCAAGTTGTGTCTAAAAGCGTAAAAAAAATTCATTTAATTCGGAAACACACTTTCCCCTTTTGTATTTTGGTTGATCGAGTAATCCGCAATCGTGGAAGAAAGTCAATTGAAACCCCGTCGTTCGCGGAGGCTTACGAGTCAACCGTCTTTGTCTCCGGAATCGAAAACAGTACGGACAAAGCGAACTCGTTTAACTGGTTCGAAATCTCCTACCAAAGTTAGAACAAGTGTTCCAACAACATCTGAGATTCCGGTTACTCCAAGCATTTCTGGAAACCCTGCCTCTATAGAAGAAGTTCAACAGCCGCAGAGGGACAGTAACACTGAACCTAGTCTGGGGGCAAATACTTGCATTACTGAACCAGTTCCATCTGTGACCGGTTCAGAGAGTCTTGCTCCTCAAACAACTGTCGTTGTCGATTCAACCCCTTCTTCGGTACCAGAAATATTTTACGGACCTGACGGTCTTCCTCTTCCACCTGGTTTGATTGCGATAGAGGAAATTGTAGAGGATCCGCAAGCAAGTACTCCAACACATTTTGGAGTCGGGGTCACTCTATTTGCTTCATTAGAAGTTAGTCTACCACAAGTGGAAGTTCCTGTAGAATCGATAGGTAATCTCTTGGATAGACTCAAAATGTCTGAACAACCGTCAACATCTAGGACTGTGTCGAACGACACGGCGACAGCAGAACCCCCTGCCGTCACTCCGACAATGTTTGCCGGCATACCATCTGTCCCAACTAGCTCACAACCGCTAGAAGGAGTCCACCAAGGGACTATTTCAACAGTGTGTTCTGTTCCAGTTTGTTCATCCAGAATAATATCCAGCAACTCTTATGTTGAAACTCGCCAGATTGATCCATTTGGAGGTCAATTTGGGCAATCCAGTCCCTAAGGACAAACAATCCCCTTTAGTTCCGGATTGATACCGTATGGGGGGCAGTATGCCCTTTCATTACCCCCTCCGGGAGGATATCCATACGGGAGTTCACAACAGTATTCAGGTTATACTGGAGTTACATCAAGTGGTTGGGTACCTATGCTACCTCAACAACCAAGGGTTGTGTATTCTATGCAACAATGTGTACCTATGTCGAACATCCCGACCACACCGGCTATTGTGACAGTGTCGCAAGCTCAAACGTTGCCTGTTGTATGTCAACCTCAGATTTCTCAGGTTGTAATGCAACAACCCCTTGACCCTGTGACTCAACCACAATCACCTACTGGTGGGGCGAAACAGGTCCAAACGGGTACAATTACCCCACACCTTGGTCCAACGGTTAGTATAGCACAGCAGAACATGGCCTCACAACCGTGGCTGGTGCAATACCAACAACCACAATTCCAGCAAGTGTACCAAGGTTCTGAGCAGCAGATCTTTGCGAACAGTGGACAACCGTATATTCAAAACGGTCAAAACCAACTGCTTTACAGTGGTCAAGTCCACCAACCGTATCAGTCATACCAACATCAATTACATTATGCTGGTATGCAAAGGCCAACTGCTCAGGCGATCCCATCGTATCCTGGGTATGCTTCACCTAACCTAAATCAACAGTTACCATTCGTGGCAACTTTAGAGTTACCCGATTTACACCGATTAACAAACGATCCAATTGCTTACGCCCCTTGGTTGCCAGCGATTCCTCACAAACTTCCTTCGGACATTCCTAAATTCAATGGAAATCCAGGTGAAGACCCATCGAATCACGTGATGACTTTTCATCTGTGGTGTTCATCAAACACCCTAAACGATGATTCGATAAGGCTTCGCCTTTTCCAGAGGACATTAACGGTTCCAGCGGCAAAATGGTATATTGAATTACCTAGAGCCTCGTTCGACAATTTCAGCTCCCTAGCCACAACTTTCTTAACCCATTTTCAATTACCAATAAGGTATGAAACAGGAACGGAAATCTTAACCAACTTCAAGCAGACAACAGCCACTCACATGTCTGATCATATACATGAGTGGCGTCGTCGTCGTAGGATGGTAAAAACATACGTTCCCGATCAGCTATTAGCTGAATGGTTTATAAAGTCGTTACTTCCTGCTATAACAGAAGATGTGGCCAAGGGGGGAGTCGTAACAGAGGAGCAAGTTATTGCTCGTGCACAATATCTAGACTTAGTCTACACTCAGTCTGGCATGCTCTACGACAAAATACCTGACGCCCCTAGACCGGAATTCTCGATTCCTCCTCCTCCTAAATCAAATAGTGACTCTCATGTCGGCGATGGTGTGATTGGCACGGCAAACGCGAAATCGACAAAGGCTTCGTCTAAGAAAGCCCATAAGAATTCGGATCAAAATGCAAAAGAAGAAATTCTTGCTTCGGAAGTAAATGCCGTATCAGCAGATAAAGGCAAAGAAACCAATCAACCAGGAAGCAAGAAAAAGCAAAACAAAGGAAAGAAGAAGAAACAGGGTGAGTCATCTCCCGGAAAAACTTCTTCAAACCCTCCTGGAAATAGGAAACCCCCTACAACAGGGTGTCAGATATGTGATGAAAATCACTGGACAAAGGAGTGTCCATACAAAGCTGAGCTGAAGAGGTTCTTCAAAAGTTCGCAAACCTCAGCTGTGTTAACTGACCCGTTTCCAAATCCAGGTCAAAATCTGGTTGATAGTGGAAATGCTTCCCCGTCACAAGTGCTCATGTTGTCGGTTTCAAAACAGCAGAATGATGCTTTGATTTTGACAAGGAACAAAGATTACGGGAATCCGCAGCTGTCGAACGACAAAGGTAAAGATCAACCAAGTAGTTCGACAACAACTTTGACAGAAGTTGTACCCCCCATCATTCCTGAATTAACAATAAAACCGCCGAAGGGAGTAGTACACAAGTCGACATTTAATCCTCGCACCAGAGCGGCACAGCATTATAACATAGTGGAAGATTTGGCCCAATCGCCATCCGCTATGTCGACTCTTGAAGTACTACAAAATTTTCCATCCCAAAGGCAGGCTTTGTTATCGGCTATTGGTGGGGTTGATCCTAAGGATTCCAATCTTGTATCCATCGACCACAAATGATACGATCCTCAGTTACCAGCTCAACTAGCTTTCCTTATTCAAGTGAAAGCCCTCAATAAAACTGTTCACCGAACAATTATTGATGAGGGGGCATCTACATGTATTATGTCGATGAGTTGCTGGAAAACTTTAGGGTCTCCGACCTTGTCGCGATCTTCGACGACATTGAAAGCATTCGACGGAAGGACTTATACCCCGTGCGGTATCCTTAATAACTTGAAGGTTGAACTGGGGGGAAAAACAGTAGAAATAGATGTTGAAGTCATCGATGGGAATCTTGACTTCAACATCCTACTGGGAAGACCATGGATATATGCCATGGCAGCTGTAGTGTCGACTTATTTTAGGAAGATCGCATTCCCTTTTCAAGGAGGGATTACGATCGTCGACCAACAAGACTTCCTCCCTAATGGTTCACAAGTTACAGGAAGCATTCCCATGATCCATGGAAGCAACCATTCACTTCAAGACATCGGAGTAGGCCTACTGAAAGACCCCACATTAATGGGAACTTTTGCACTTCCACCTCCAATCTATATAGGGGAAGTAGCATTGGTAAGAGCCTGCAACATGATATCTTCCACGAAGATCTCAGAAGACGATATCAACATGGATCATGCAATGGTTTTGCCCCCAAGCCTTATAGAAATATTGTAGCAATCAATGTTTCGAGCATGGGAGGCGAACCCAAATCAACGCTCATCAAGCGATTGGGTAGATAGGTCTAGAGAATATGGTACCCCATTAGATCCTTGGTTGAAAGTGCATGGGACTGACGAAGGAATCCTACAATCAATGTTGATTGATGGGGCACCATGGAATGATTGCCACCATCGTTCCCTTCTTCCAGAATATGAAGCAGATACTCAACATGACCTTTATCACCCTTCAGTTTTTGAATTCCTATCAAATACTGTAAATACGGTGGATTCCGAGCGAAACTTATCCAATATTGAAGAGACTATAGCCATAAATATCTCGACTAAAACAAATGTTGTAGAGAATATTTATGTCGGCAAAGGTTGTTCTCCTTCAGAACTGGAAATATATAATGCTCTTTTTCGTGAATTCAGAGATGTCTTTGCTTGGTCATATGATGAAATGCCAGGCATTGACTCGAGTATCCTTGAACATGAAATTAAGATTTATCCTGATGTCAAACTAGTAAGACAACGGCTTCGGCAGGTGCACCCCAAGAAAGTCGTTGCCATTAAAGCAGAAGTTGAAAAGCTCCTCCATGCTAGTTTCATCTACCCGGTTCCTCTAACCGATTGGGTATCGAATATTGTCCCTGTTATGAAGAAACAAGGGACAATTAAAGTGTGTGTCGATTATAGGGATGTAAACCAAGCTTGTCCGAAAGACAACTACCCTACACCCTTCATCGACCAGCTAATTGACGAATGCGCCGGATGTGAAATCTTTTCATTCATGGATGGATTTTCCGGGTATAATCAAATAAATATCCGCCCACAGGACCAGTCAAAGACTGCATTCATCTGTCCGTGGGGCACATTCTCTTATCGAAAATTACCCTTTGGTTTAAAGAACGCAGGGGCGACGTTTCAGAGGGCAATGAATTATGCCTTCCATGACATCAAGAACATCGTTCAACCATATCTCGACGACCTTCCGGCTCATTCGCGAAAGCGGACTGATCATCCACAGCATTTAAGAGCGATATTTCTACGTTGCCGACACTACAAGATAAGACTCAATCCACACAAATGTGTGTTTTTCGTTGGTTCTAGTCGTTTACTTGGCTTTGTAGTCTCTAAGGATGGGATTCGTCTCGACCCTTGCAAGGTTCAGGCAATCATCAATTTGCCTCCACCTTCAAATTTGCTTCAGATTCAGAAACTCCAAGGGAAAGCAAACTTTCTGAGGAGGTTCATTCCAAATTACGCAGAACTTGCTAAAGGTTATACTCGTCTTTTGAAAAAGGATGTACCTTTTGTCTGGGATCAGGTGGCGCAAACTTCCTTTGATGCTCTGAAAGATTCTCTAGTAAAAGCATCATTAATGTATGCCGCAGACTATCAAAGAGATTTTAACCTGTATCTGGCTGCAGTAGATACGACCATTGCGATGGTTTTAATTAAAGAGGTCGATGGAATTGAACATCCTATATATTATTTAAGTAAAAACTTAAATGATACAGAAAGCAAATATTCTTATGTTGAAAAGCTAGCACTCGCTGCTGTTCAAGCGATACAAAGATTTCGACATTATGTCCTCTTTCGGAAAACTACCATTCTATCAGATTGCAACCCCATGACTTATATATTGTCGCGACAGTTGCTGGGGGGCAAGTATTCAAAATGGATAGCGATTCTTCAAGAGTTTGATCTGGAATTTGTAAAATCCAAATCAAAGAAAGCTTTAGTCTTCGCAGAATTATTGTGCGATCTCCCATCGTCGTCCAACGATGAAACATCCGAAGAGTCAATCGTGGACGAAAGTTTGTTTCTGATATCTACAAGCAATGAGTGGTATGGAGATATAATCATTTATCTCCAAACCCAAAAGTTCAGGCCTGACACCTCTCACTCAGAACAGAAACGTATACGATACCAAGCGAAAGACTACATGATCGTCGGTGATATGCTTTACCGTCGTGGTATCGATACAGTTCTGAGGAGGTGCCTCACCCATGAAGAGGCCGAAAAATCCCTGAATGAATGTCATTCAGGCGCGTGTGGGGGGCATCAATCTGGATATGCTACAACACAAAAAATCTTACGAGCAGGATACTTCTGGCCAACCATGTTCAAAGACTGCATAACTGCAGTCAGAAGTTGCCATGCTTGTCAAATTTTTGATAGCAAAACCAGAAGACCACCCGCACCTTTACAGCCAATAGTTGTTGTTGGGCCTTTCGCCAAATGGGGCATCGATTTCATGACATGTAACCCCACCTCGACCGGGGGGCATGGGTATATTATAGTCGCCGTTGACTATTTTACCAAATGGGTCGAGGCGATGCCTACATTAGATAACACTGGTGAAACAGCTGCCCTTTTCTTTTTCAATCATGTAGTCACCAGGTTCGGCGTACCACAGGCTATAGTTACAGATCATGGGTCGCATTTTCGCAATCACATGATGGTTGAATTAGCTGCCAAGCTAGGGCTATCTCACGACAGCTCTACCCCGTATTATCCACAAGCCAACAGACAAGTTGAAGCAATCAACAAGGTCCTGAAGCGTATGTTGCAAAGGATGATCGGGGTTCACAAAAGAAGGTGGCACCTAATCCTGTACTCAGCCTTGTGGGCTTACCGAACATCGGTAAGGAATGCGACCGGGTTCACACCTTTCCAACTGGTGTATGGCCTCGAAGCAGTCTTGCCAATCCAGTGTGAAATTTCGTCTCTTAAACTCGCAATTGATCTCCTCCGCGGAACTTCGGAAGAAGAGGCCCGTTTCTTGGAAATAATCCAGTTGGATGAAACCCTTCATGACGCCGCTTTGGCTAACGAAGCCCATAAGAAACAAGTCAAGGCGCAGTTCGACAAAAATGTCAAACCCCATGTCTTCTCAGAAGGTGACTTGGTCTTGCTTTATGACCAAGAATCCGATAAATTGGGAGCAGGTAAATTTAATTATTTATGGATGGGCCCCTATATTGTTAAACGAGTGTTAGCAAAAGGAGCCTACGAGTTAATGGATTATGACAGAATTCCACTGGCGCAACCCCGTAATGGGTTGTACCTCAAGCGTTACTATGCTTAAATAGTAACCTGTATTCTTTTGTTGTATTTTGTTTTCGCTAAAGTTTTTGTTTTGGTCGAGTAATCCACATTTTTACATTTATTGCAGATGTCAAAACTTCTGGAGACATGTGTTGGATATGCCGACGGAGCGAGTCGTAGTTCGCGGAACCTGTCCTCCGCAGCCTAGGCCATTTTTGATCCAAGCGGCGAGTTAGTAAGTTTCAGAGGTGTGTGTATTGGTCAATCAACGAATAACATCGTTGAGTATAGCGTGTTGATAGAACTACTCTCTGATGCCATCACCCATGGTATACGCCGACTAATCGTCAAGCTAGACTCACAACTCGTAATACTACAACTCAATGGTATATATTCCGTTCGCAATCCAGCTATTTATCGCATGTTCCTAAGGGTTAAGATTTTGGAAAGACAGTTTGATTTAATTCAATACCAACATATTTCCAGAAACTTAAACACATTAACCGACTCATTAGCAAACTATGTGTTAGATAGACATTTGCGACATTTGTAAAAAGAGACACATCATCAATGTTGTACATATGGATCATATAACTCAACCAAAATAAACCACGAAAATCAAAATATATATATATATAAGCTGTTTATCGTTCATACATAATGTTCTGTAACCAAGACAAAAATCGGTCGCATGACCCAAAAACTCAAAAATGCTGGGGGGCACCCTAGCCTAGTGATGCTCATGATAGCACGTCACGGCCTGTGCAATCATGCGCAAGAGACGAGTCCATCGTCTAGGCACACCAGTAGTATGCCGCTGCAACTGTAAAGGTAACTCATCAATCCTCACATCGGGAATGCCGAGAGTAAGGCTCTCAGCCTGCTCCTGCACAGCTGTAAGGGTCTCGGCCACATCAAGGTCATGGAGAATAACCCTCCCAGCAGTCTCCCCTGTTGGGGCAGCGACTGGCGCTCTCGGGCGAACTGCTGGACGAACAGGACCAACATCTGCATGCACACATGAGTTTGATTAAAGTCTTGATAGAATAAAGCACAAGGACATTATAAATAAGAACAGTAAACAGTAATATGGTCGAAGATTTTACCAATAGCGCCCCACTGTTCGCCATCCGGCAGTACCAAGTCCGGATCACCTCCGAAATCCATACCAACATATGGATACTCGGAATAGACCATCTACTGACGCTCGAACCACCTGAAGAAGGTATCAGTGAAAGAAATCTGAGATTGACCAGCATACCTAGACATGTGATCAACCCATCTCTGCATGCATGGCTCGGTAGGAGAAGGCAAGTCGAGTGCGATATACTGAGGCTGCATCAGTGGTATTTTCTCCAAGGCAAAGGCAGTCAGAATAGAACCAAATCCAAAGTTCTTTAGCTTCTCGTCCTTTACCTTGTTCAACTGACTTTTCATCTGAAGAAGTACTGCATCACACCAGTTGAATATTTTCGGTTGGAGACACTCCAAGGCGTGCTGCACATAGGACCTGTTGGCAACATGAAGAGATGCGCTACCGGCCATCCTACCAATAGTATACAGAATGGACCTGAGAGACCTGTCAGCAATCTCACGGATAACGACCTTGCCGTCTCTGCTCGGCTGGGATCCTTCCTTGCAATACTGGTGGACATAATCTCTCACGGAGTCATTCCCTCGGGCCGAACCTAACAAAGAAATGGGGGCACCCCGCCTCGATAAGCCAGTCAAGAAGTAAATGTCTACTATGGTCAGGGGGATAGATTTGCCCCTAACCTGAAATACTTGGTTGATAGGATCCCAAGCATCAAGCATATACTGCAGTAAGGAGATCTGTGCTCTCATACTAGAGATACGGAAGAACTTCAACAGGCCACAGTTCCGCAGCTCGCTCACCGTGACAGGGTCATGGAGGGCAATCATGTCCTCTTCTTCATGTTCTCGTTCTCGCCATGTAAGGGTCATTTTTCTCAAAAGTCCCTGCAAAACAAACAAGAGAAAGAGTAAGATCCTGGATTTGATGAGAAACTGGCAAAATTTTCATCAAAAACCGTGCAACAAGACTGTTTTTCTATGCCCAACGCAACTGGCAAGTGTTCCACCTACGTTGACGGTCAAACTGCCTTCATGCAGCTTGACATTCAACGCAGGTTTCGAATGGACTACCTGCGCTGATGGCAGAGCGCCCTAGCAAAACCCCAGGGGCTCAGGGGGACAAGAAAACAGGCACAGAATGGAAAAAGGAAACCATGAAAAGAAAGAGCTAGGGTTTATCTCCTACCTGGTCCAGACGGTGCCGAAAATCGTCCGCAGAATCTCCCGGAATCAGCTGATGAAAATCAAGGGGGAAGAGGCACCTCCAAAGCTCCAACAAACCAAGTTCAAATGAAATGGTAAAATGAGAGGTAAAAACACCTTTTAATTGCTTTTTACGTAGTTCAAAGTGAAATATTAGGGTTCTAATCTCATTTTCAAGCAAATGTTATTCATTTCTAACTAGTTTGATGCAGCAATTGAGGATACAGTACTATCTTTGAAAAGGGTAAAGCTAGTCATGGTAAAAAATAAAAAATTTGACCATATAATTTCGAGCAGTTTTAGCACAAAGTTCATGCTCGTTAAAAAATAAATGCAAGATCCAAGCAGTTTTAGCACATAGTTCATGCTCGTTAAAAAATAAACATAAGATCGAGCAAATGTTTCCACCCGTGTTTAAGCTCGTTAAAAAATGAACTATCCCGGTAAATAACCACTGTGAATGTAATATCATCAACCATTAAAGCCTTGGTCGTGTTCGCACCGTCACCTCCACTTTTCCATTGGCCGATCGTTCACCTCCATATGTTTGTTTACCCATTTTGAGGAACAGCTACGAAGAGTGATTTCACCTAGCCATCCTTGTGACACTGTCGTGATTGGAAAATTCTAACCTGTACCTGGAATCAACTGCTAACCCTGTTTATCACTCATTCCTCAAAAGACGAGTCTTCTTTAAGCTCTTTTCATCTGACTCGTAAAATATGAAAAGATTGCCGAGTCCTTGGCCTTCCAGCTCGTTAAAGGGACAGGAAGTGCTATCCCTCCTCTAGATTTTAATCTTTTTGGACCTGAGGGATTATTGCACAAAAAGATCGAGCGCTTGTTTTATTCGGCTCGTTAAAACTATCGAAAACTCATCCCTTCTGTATTGTTTTATACTTTTTTCAGACTTAAGGGATTAGATGACGAAAAAGGACTTTTGGAGTTAACTTTATGTACCTTTTTAGACTCTCTAAAAATGAAAAGGACCGAGTTATCCTTGTCGTTAGACTCGTTAAAATTATTAAATAGCGACAAACTTGTCTTTAGACGAGAACGAGTTTCACTATCGCTAGGCTCGTTAAAACATAGCGATGGGCTTGCCCGAATGGCAGGTTATAGAACAAGCATATGTTATCCTCCTCAAGCTTGACAAAAATAAAGAGGTACTGGTCAGCAATGATTGGGGAAAAATTGGGAGAAACTAAAGAAAACTTTGATGGTAGCAAGTCGCTCTTGAACATGACACTTTTCCTCCGTACCACAATCGGGTTGGGTTGTTTCATTCACCGGTCACATCCATGGTCTCGCCATACCATCCATATTTGGGGTAATGCTACCAATCCATCGCATCAGTGTCGCCATATGTTCAAGAGAAGTCGTTCAGAAAAGTCAACCGTGTCCCATCCACTGCCATACATTATCCTTCATCCTTTCATGACCGCCACCCTGAATCATATGTCACAGATCGTTTTCACCTCCATTAAAATCATTAGCTCCGTTCCGTGTCACTGATGTGGGATTCATTAAGGCCCTCCTTTGACGGATCGCTTCTTGTCGACATCAGCTCATTATCCAAGAATTTGATCTAGGAACAACCCCTTCAGTACTTTGAAGCTTGCATGCCTCAATGGCAAGCTTCTCACTTCCGGCGACAGGTATACATCAATGGCCTTCGACCGAAAGATTTTGCATGGTGTTCGACGCCAAGTCCTTTATTCACATCACGTGAATTGTACTGCAGTACCTTGAGGGTCATTATCATTATCGGTGATTCCTCTCGCGCTTGTTAACGGTTTACCTCATTGACCGGTAATCAAGCGATGTCTTTCCATGTTCGACTTCAGAACAATTCTCACATGGATCGACTTGTACTTAGAGTGAAGATCGAACGAGTTTGAAGACCCCGGATCTAGTTTCATCCATCTGGGCTGCGATATATATTCAGGAAAGATAAAGACATTGACATGTACATCATTGCAGCAGATAATCATCCTACTCAAAGGATGATAATTTCATCAAAATTATCAGTCTACCATCAGACGATTGTCTGTTCTATGTACAGAAAAATGAATTTATAAAGCTGAGCATGGGAATGCCCGCCTCAGCTAGATCATGAAAGCAGTATGAAAAATAATGTATTGTATTGTATTGTATTACAGGTCTCCTCCCAGCATTGGATGAACTTGGGATCCCCCTGATAAAGCATTTCACCCGATAAACAGCCTCATACTTTAGGGGGCAACTGTTATAGACATTTTTGTGCCTTACAGCATTGAGCATGAAATGTCCATAATCTAAGGGATCCAAAGTCCCTAAACATGTTTTTCCTACCCCTAGAGGAACAAGGGTAACAAACCACAGCAATTCACAGAAGTTCTCCACCAGAAACTGCTCAAAAACAAGTCAATTCAGGATCATTTCAGTGGCTACACTAGCTGTTTGCGCTGAATGTCAAAGCCAACACTGGCTACCTGCGTTGAATGTCAAAGGGAACACTGGCTACCTGCGCTGAACGAGAATGGACATGTGGCAAGCTCATTTCTCAAGGTGTCAAAGCCCAAGAAGCTTCCAAAATGACACTTGCCTCAGGGAATTCGACTGGTGATGAGTAAGAGGTTCTAAATCTCCAAGTGGAAGCAAGAACCTCCAAGTGGAATCAAGAACTGACAGAGGGAGAGGACACCAGTCAGATCTCAAGCTGACTCATCCTCTCTCCAAACATCTATATATGGATCTCTCCTCCATGAGATCTAGAGGCTGGAATTTTGTTATTGCAAAGAATTGTTGTTGGTTTGAGATTGGAATCATTGGGTGCTTAATGCTTTGAAGGGGGTGAAGATAGGAATTCCATTTGCTGGGAAGGAGATTCTGGATTGGAGCCCTCTGGGTTGTATCTCTTCCTGAACCTTGTTATTCATCAATAAAGCTATCTTGGTTTCTCCTATATGCTGATGTATTCTTAATGTATGATTGCATTAGTATGCTTAGTTTATTTCTAATCCTGAACTAGTTATGAATATGAATCCATGTCTTGTGTAGTGTTCTCTTCTTGTGATCTTGCAGAAACCTCTTGAAGCTGGGCGAGCGAGAAGGCAAGTAGCTGGGAATCCTCCAAGAGAAGAGAGACCGGATCGAGGGACAAACGGAAGACACCGGTTAGTCCATCCATCTCTCTCTTCATTCTTAATTCATAAAGGAAGAAATATTAGAATAGCCGTCTCTGTTTGTTGCTAAGGCACTGTCACACCTTAGGTGGATAGGATCGTCCTGCATAGGCATTTTTCCCCACAACAATACCCATCAAGATGATCAGGAAATTTTGCAGCAGAATCAAGATCAGTTGGTTGAAGATGGCCATATGGCTGGAATTGATGAAAGAGAAGAGCTTGTTTCAGATCTTCCCACAGAAGAAGACAGCATACAGATTGCAGAATGTAATAATGTTAGGACAGCTACTTCAGAACTAGATTCAAATTGTAATGACCAATCATATCTTGTGCTGAAGCCCATCAAAGAGAGCTCTGTTGTTGAGATCATAGACAGAGTTTTGGATTCAGATGTTCATAAAAAACAGAATGAGATCTTTGTACAAGTAAGTGATAAATCTCCTTTCAATAACTCAGTAATAAATGATAGTTTGAATGCCCTGTCATATGAAGATAATTACTGTTTAAGAAGAAGAAAACAAAAAGCATTGTCTCCTTTGTCTGAAGATGAGATAGATCTACTTTTGAGAGGTCTTGTTACAGCCCAAGCTACAGCAGATTTGCAGTGCACACATAGTCAGGAAAGTGTTGGTGAAACTTCTTCCTCTTTTGAAAAAGATGACTGTCTTGTAATCAGTTTTGTAGACCAGCAAAAAGATAATTTTTTCTTTCACAAAGATGATAAGGCTATCATGTTTGGTAATCTCGAAGATTGTTTTTTGTTTAAGAATGACCTACAGCACATTCACACCACAGAAGATCAAAACATTCAGGATTTCCATTCAGATTCCTTTTCATATGTTTCATGTGCTGAAATGTTTTTCCAAGAAGAGATATTCTCATCCATTTGTTTAGAGTTTTTTGAAGCCTATGAGCATACTTTTATTGAAGGACATGATGAAGGCAGATCAAAATCAGAAGAGAAAGACTTGTTTCTTCAAAAGGAGGTAAATCTTCATGTTTTTCAGGATCCAATGGCAGATTTGTTACAATCAGCAGTGAAAGTGATTATTGCAGTGTTCAGTGATGAAGGGGATCATTGTCAGCTATGTTTTTGGATGCCCAGTTATCAGTTTGTATTGTTGACCAACATATCTGATCAGGGAAATCAGTCAAGAAGCCATCTGCTTGATTGGTTACATTGGAAAGCCAATTATACATGATTGTACATATTTCATTAGTATGCAGGTGGTTGTCATCATGATTCCAAATCTTGATGGATTGCTACCGTTTTTCCAAAAGCTTTGTAAAGTATTATTTTAAGTCAGTCATGAGTCATTTGTGTTTCATCTATTGAGTCAATTTTTTCAAGTCATTTCAGTTTGCCATCGAGTCGGTTTGAGTCAAGTTTCAGTCAGTTTTTTAGTCAAATTCTCAAGATTTTGTGTCGGAATAATGACTCCATCGCCCAATGGATGAAGGCACTGTCTAGCTCTTACAGAGATCTGCGGTTCTTGGCATCTGCAAGGAGCTACCATCCCCATTGGAGCGCTAACATAGTGGTGACCATACTGGGGAAGATGGTTTGCTGTTGATGTGACATTCGACTTGTAGATTGTCTTGCTCCAGTACATGAAATCAAGTTGCAGATCTGATGCTGATGGTGGACAACAGTCAGACACATATGAAGGCTGAGACATTCACCTGGCAACTCCAACTTGATCCAGACAGTCCAGTGCTCGCTGATCCATTTATGCAATGGTAGGGTATGTGGCAAGCTCTGCACTGTGTGAAGCTGTAAAAGAAGTAAGAAATCAGTTAGCAAATTCTGAAATTAATGAAGAATTTTTTAGTGCCTTGCTTCAATGTTTGAAATCTCTGAAGTTTCCTATTGAAGCTAAAACTGGTGTCTGCGATTTAGTTGTTGAAAGAGTTGAGAAGGAGATTCAATGTTTAGATGAGCAGATCCAGTCATATGATTTCCAAGACCCTAAAAAGTTCTTGGAAATCCTTCCTCCTTCGACACAAGAAATAATAGAATTGCCTACAGATGTTTGCATTGATAGTGTGTAGCTGGAGGTATGTATTGCGGAGTTGGGGCAGCCAACAGAGTCTGGCTTTCACGATCCTATTGCAATGTACATGAAAATGTTTTTCAGTTTGGCTGCCAAATCAAACTGTCTTTTACATGATCAGGCTCATTACGTGCATGAAGGGTTGCCAACAATTACATCTGTGTCCTGGTGGAAGCATTCTCAAGCGGCATCATTCTCAGGTTTACTTGAATGGTTGATCTGGCATTTTAGTATCACCTAATCTATTGTTTTTACAGCAGAGTAGGGTAGATTTTGTAAACAAATAAGCAGCCAAAGGGCAGCATTTTGTTCTAGTTTTATTACAGTTTTAGTGTGAAGTTTGCTGAGTCAGTTTTTCAATCATTTCAGTCAAGTTTCAGTCCATAAATGAGTTGGAAATATTGTGTTGGTTGTTGGAATAATGACTCCATCGCCCGATGGATGAAGGCACTGGTCTGCTCTCCCAAAGATCTGCTGTTCTTCACACCCCCAAGGAGCTACCATCCCCATTGGAGCCAATGTTAGTGTTAGCCTTTGTAGCCTTCCTCTAGTGATCAAATATGCTCTTACAAAGTGATTTTAAGGTGTCAAGGTCAAATTTTGTCATTTCAAAGAGTCTTCAAGCAAAATTTGGTCACTAGGCATTAGGTCTAGGGTTTGTTTTCACTCTTTTCAAATTTGTCCAAATGGCAGTCCATGTCATCATTCTACTGAGTGTATCATCATTCAGAGGGTTTTCATCATCATGTCAAGTTCCATTGGGTCATTTTACACCTTGTTCATGCTTCAGTTGCGCCTAGGCAAGGTTCATTTCCCTCTCCTAGGGTTTTGAAGGCAATTTCTCTTGAATGGTCAAATCATTAGAAAAAATTGCATCCTGATGTTCATACACCTTCCCCTATCCTTAATGTACCTTATTAAACACTTCCCATCACTGAGATCCCCCAAATTCTTCATTTTCGCACAAACCCTAGTTTCTTGCTACAACCTGGCAATTTTCTAGGTTGGGCCTGTGTTTTTCCCTTTTGGACCCCTTCCCCTCACTCGATCTTTGAGATTCCACTTTCCCATGCTTCCTAATATCCCTCCCTACTTCCAAAAATTTCCCCAATAATTTAGAAGCCCCTTATCCCCTTCATTTCGCTTCATTTCAACAAAATCCCTTGTTTCACACATCGGGATAGGTTTCACTCAAATGATGTTTCTAATCAATCAAAGATGAATTTCAAAAAATGGAGAGATTTTTTTGTCCACAACAAGCCAAGGAAGAAAAACCTCCTTCACTTTTACACAGGTATAATGGTTTTTGAGAAATGTCAAAAATACAATCGCCTTGGGAGAATTGGTGCACCTCTGAAATGACCTTGGGAAAATCAATTTTTCTCCTAGCTTGGTTGGTCAAATAAATTTTTTGATGAGTCAAAGGATAAATAGACGAATCTATCTTTCCAATGAGCTATCATGAGCACAATTTGGAGTTGAGGAAGGCATTCAAAAGTTGACTGCAACAGTACTCTGCCTTGAGGAAGCCTCATTTGGCACATTTTTGACCAGTCTTGGGAGATTTGATTTTTGACAAAGAAAATATACTCCAAATTGAAAAATTCTAATTGAGTTGGAAATTAGACTCAAATACCTTTCCAACGAGCTATCACACACCTAATTTGGACACTAGGAAGGCCTCTAAAAGCCTCCTGCAAAATGCACTACGCATAGAAAGTGTGCGGTGCACATAGAGAGGTGCGCTGCGCATTGGGCCTCACTAGCCAGTGTAAATTAACAAGGGCGCTGCTCATAGAGCGGTGCGCTGCGTGTTGGGTTTGTGCACTGCGCATTGGGTTACAACAACAAGAAAACTCTATCCATGCAACCAGATCATACCAAATCCACTCCAAAACTTGCAAGTAGGTATTTCCTTGCTGCTCAGTCAATGTTATAATGTTTGAAGTGTGTTTCAAGATGGGAAATTTGTTGTATTGGCTCTTGAAAACCGAAACCCTATGTTCATGTAAAAATCACTCCTTAAGGGTTTTTTTAAAGGACATGCAGGTGGTTTTGTGAAGATTTTCCATCCTCTATTGATGAACAACAGTCCCATACTCATTTGTAAATTCTAGTCAACGTTGCAAAGGGTACACATTATATTTTTGTCCATTTGTCAAACAGTGATTGTTTTATGCCAATTCATTGAAATGGAGAATTACCATTATGGCTTGGTTTTCATGATGCTTTGGTAAACATATTTGGTTTTTGAGTATGCATTGAAGTTTTGATTTCAACACACACTCATAGAGCTACAAAACATTCGTGAGAATAGCCAAGCTGCCCAACATAGAGAAATTGAGTTCACCTCTTTGGAGCAACAGGTAAATGAGGATCGAGAGGCTACTCTCGAGAGGGTCAACATCTACTTGGAGGAACGACTGAAAAAGGCCAATAGAGAGAATGCATTATTGAAACACATGGCTATGCATTACAAGGCCCGGAACCTAGTTTGCAAGGCGCGAATTAGGAGTCTAAAGGCAAAATTGAAGAAAGCAGTCAAAAAGAAAAAAAGAAAAAAAGAGCTTGATCGTCTTCAGATTTTGGCTGAAGCCTCTTTGGCTAAGCATGATACTTGATTGGGACCCCCAGCCCAAATTTCAATGAATTTGGAGAAAATTTTGTCAATTTTGAATTTTTTGGCTCTAAAAATAGGTTTGTTGGCTCAATGCGCAGCGCGCTACTCATAAGATTGGGAGGTCCAAATCACAAATGGTTTGTATTTTTGGATTTTTCATGATGAAATATACCTGCTCAGCTATTTCCAAGCCATTTCATCAAGGTTTGGGTCCCCAAAAGGTCAAAAAACATGCAAAAAATGACCTCACTGCCCCTTGTTGGACACACAGGAAGCAGTCTTGGGAGAATGAACTTTTGGAGGGGCAAATGGACACCAAATGGGAAAATTCCACTTGGGTTGGAAAGTAGACATCCAGGGATTTCCAACAAGCCAACCTAAGCTCAATTTGGATGCTGGGAAGTGCCTCAAAATCAGCCTGAAAAGTGCGCTACGCATAGAGATCAGGGCGTTGCGCATTGAGGATTTTGGCCAATTTTTCACCTTCCAGCTCAGAATTTCGGCCAGTTTTGACCAGTTTCACCTCTTGATGTAATTCTTGGTTTTCCTTGATGTAAGTTGATGTATATGATGTAATTTTGGCACTATATTACCTATTCTAGATGATTCATTCACAAAATAGCAAAAATTTAATGAATGAATCAGTTTCCTAGCATATAGGGGTTAGTTGTTTGACTACCTAGTTTTCAGTTCCTTGTTTAGAATTGGTTGAAATAGCTCCTAGAAGGAGGAGCTCGACCCCTAGAGGTTAGGGAATGAGGTTAGATTGATCTATATATGTAAATTTCATTCAGTAGCACATGTTGGACTCTTAGGGAAGAGACTTTGAGACTTTATTGTACATTTTACTTCAGCATTTTGGCAAAGGAAAGACCAGGGTTTTGCAGCACTGTTTGGAATTCATGTGGCTTTATGTCTTGATGGTGTGCTTCTTTCAGTACTTGTAAGTTTGTTATGTATATCATTTTCCTTCTCTCATCTTCTGCAATTGAACAAATGAAGTGTTAAGGTAGAATTCATAATCTGTAATGCTCTGCCTTTAAGTTTGTTTGATATCCTATGTTTTCATCTGTTTAAGGAGAATCCTTGAGGTTTTCTTGCTCTCCTTAGCTCCTCACCTGTCTTATCTATTCACCTCATTGGTTTTAAGGCATCAAACAATTGCCTACCTTGCTCCATTCAAACCTCTACAGAAACTATGTCTCATCCCCGCACCCAAAATCTCCTTTCCCTTTGATTCAACAAAAACCCCAAAAAATCACCTTTAAACCTCTGCACTTAATACCTAGCCTAAGATCAGTTGAAATTTTAGTCATCTCGAGCCTCATTTATTACCTTTTCCGAGATTGACCCGGAGAGATCGCTCTCCTGTCCTCGTAGGGCTAGCTACGAGGCTGAGCGTGGTTTGATGTTGCCTTGAGTTTTGCCTTCCTCAACCTGGGGCAAATTCGAGCGCTAACAGGATGGAACAACCTCAAGAGATAATACCTTCTCCAATGATGAGGGGAACCTTCTCCCATCCATCCAAGCTATATAAGCCTCTCCTTTTCCCAAGCAAAAGCTAGTTGGGGTTTTGGAGCAAGTGTGAATAACTAGCAAGTCATTTATAGCTTATAGATTTCTAATGTGTGTTTGAGGGAGAATAGTGTGATTTTGGTTTGGATTGAGACTAGAGGGGAAGAGGCCTTAAACTTCCATTTGTTGGGGCTATCCATGAAGTGCTAGCAGAAGTGTGGGAACCTAGATACGTTGGAGGAGACCAACAATGTCAAGGCACCAGTGGTAATCTCTTTTTGATTTATATTAATGTAACTACCGATTGGTTTCCTACATGAAGTGTCATTTTACATCTTTAGTGCGGACACAAACAATTCAATGGGCATGTGATCTCTTTACGTTGATCTCATGAGAACCAAAAATATTTCGGAAACATCCTTAAAGGTTAGAAGTAATTATTTATGTAATTTAAACATCTAGTCATGGCCAAAAAGAAAATATCCTCTATCAGTGTTGCTAATAAGTGTAGGAAATGCTAGAAATAGTATTCACATGATAAATTTTAGTCATGACAATGATATAATTATTTCCCATGTATGAATCATAACCAAAATTAACAAACGCTCTGTCCTAGAACCTCTATGGCCATAATGGCATCGTACAAGTCATGTAAGTAAGTAACATATTACAAGAATTTATCAAGCATTAGCACCACAATATCAAACCAAAAGGGTAAAATTCATTCACTATTAGTCAAATTGCATGAAGAAAACACTTATCTGCGTAGTCTTGGGAAACGATGACTATCCATCAAAATGTAGTTAGTTTCAACCAATCGTTACTTACAACTATCACCCCCAAGCTAGATTCTAGAGTCTAAGGGGTCTATTACTCAAGGATTTAAACACATCCACCATTTGAACTAGGAACTAGAGATTCCATCACCTCCTCCTTCCAATTGCACTGCAATCAACCTATGTACATAAAAATCGTGGTTACACCCAGATTTATCGATTCCATAACAAAAACCAACACTAATGTAACCACCCCACCCACATTATTTACCCACTTTTAGAAGCTCTCTGGGGTAAACATGAGCTAAGAGTTACTATGAAATGACCCAACCTCCAAGTTCTAATTATGAAAATGGGGGCTTCAAACCAAAAACTTACTCATATCTCTCAAGAAAACTTGATCACACAAATTTCAGTGAACAACCACTGGTGATCATACCCTAAGTTGGAATTTTTTTTTAACTTATCTCAGAGTCCAATTGCACACATGCCAATATGTGCACATGGCTAGAAATATCCAATCGCATGCACAAGCCTTCCTCCATGCAGATGCAGTTGAAATTTCCTAGAACTATGGATGTAGCCACAAAGTCAGTACCACATTTTTAGAGCTAGCCTATAGACCACTGGCAATATTTGCCCAAAAAATTCTAGAAAAAAGTCTAAGGAAATCACAAGTCTACACAAGCTATACTAGGCTTAAAACTTGCCCAAACATACCAAACATGTGATAATTTTTTTCAAACATATGTTAAACATAGTAACTATTTTTCATGAATGCATATATGATAATTGTCTCATTCACTTCACCAGAGAATCATCAAGAAGGCTCCCTACACTCTCAAGTGAGATGTAACAACACTTGTTAACCCATGCATTCATTTAACCATACAATAACTTATTGAATCCTGAATAAGATCCATAGCAAGAGCATATCATTTAACCATGCATATGACTAGAATTTAACCAAAATGAAGCCATGATAAGATATTCATAAAATTAACACAATATCCAATACATGTGCTCATTATTCTCAATAGGAATCAATACATAAATAAATATGCAAATTCCAACCAAGTGAGTAAGTTCCACATACCCCCTACCCTTAGATTGGGATGAACCAAATATTTCTTTCATCCAATCACCCCCTTTCCATATTCCAAGAACAAAAACAAACCAAAAACAAAAAAAAAGAAGCTAAAACTGAACCAATAAGGACATCAAGAGGCTAAGCCACCACAACCCTCAGCCACAGTGATTTCACCTAAACCGGTTCAGAAATCACCAAACAAACACAAGATTGGATGCCTCAAAATTTCTTCACCTTACCTAGAGGAATTTTCTTGTCTCCTCCCACCTGTAAAGGGCTTCTTAGAGAAAACCATCTCCACCCCCAACCCTTAATATTTTCTTGATAACACCTCACTCAAATCCAAAATATTCTGGCAATCAAATATTCTGGCAATCCAAATTTATATCAAGAATAAATCCCATCACAACATGGTTATCCAAGGAATAGCAAGGCAAGTCTGAAACAACTATCAATCTAGGAAAATCTCATGCCAATGAAAACACATAATCATGCAAATTAAATTCATGCACCATGCATACAAATCTCAACAAGGAAATCACACATGCAACCTGTTACCTGCAAAATATTCTTGTTGCAGATTCTCTTCCAATATTCTCTGTGTGCTCCATTGCTTTCCTTTTCTTGCTTTCTTTCTTCTTTCTTTCTCTCTCTTTCCTCTTGCAGGTCTCTTTCTGAAATTGATCCAAAGCTAAAATTGACAAAATTGGTGAATTGTTTCTCTGATGCGTTTTTATCATTGATGTCTAGTCTTTTCCTTTCCTTTTTAGTTTTTCTTTCATTTTCCTCTAATTTCTCTCTAATTTATCTTGCATGCATATTTATGTCTATTCATTTCCATTTTCTCCTATTTTCCTTTATTCTTTTAATTAATTTCCTTTTTCCTTTGCCAATTCCATTTCCAATTTCCATAGTCATTAATTAACCACAAGTGATGCCCAATACAATGTTTTCCCCCTCCATTCAACATGGAATATGTGTCCCATTACCTTGGTCTTATTTTTTCCTTTAATGTACTTTATTACATGAAACTTTAACTCGGGGCTATTACAAAACCATCCCCCTTGGGAGAACATTGTCCTCGTTGTTCTCTGACACCTACAACCAACAAACGATTGAAAAAAAACATACTACTTATTGGAGCTTTATTATACAACTCATTGTAATATTTACAATGACAACTGTTGAAAATATGACAAACACACCACTTATTAGATCTTTATAACACAACTCGATGTAGTATTTACAATGACATGCATATATATACATATACCAAAAACTCATTTTCTTAACCAACAAATAAAGAAGGATATAATGGCCGAAACTGATCATCCATCTCCCATGTAGCTTCATTGGGCCCAAAGTTCTTCCACTGCACTTTAAATTTCTTTATTTCTCGGTTTTGGAGCATGCGTTATTTCTGTTGTAGGATGCATTGCGGATCTGGATGGAACTCTCTCTTTGGTCCCACCTGCAATACTGACCAATCTATCACATGATTAGCATCCTATACATATCTTTTATGGACTTTGACCGATGGTGGAAAAATAAGTCTATAGGCAAATGGTCCAATCCTCTCAAGGATCTCAAAAGGCCCACAATATCGAAGTGCCAAATTTTCACACAACCCAATCCTCAAGGAGCTCCTCTTGGGTTTGATGTGAAAGTACACATGCTCCCCAACCTAAAACTACTTGAATACCTTAATTTGATTGAAATAACTCTTCTTTGTATCTTGTGATGTCTTCAAATTCCATTTGATAGCCTACATTTCCTTCCCCATCTCTACCAACATATTCAGTCCAATCAACACCTTGTTCACTGAATCACTTGAGCTAATAGGAGTATTACAAATCTTCCCATAAAGAGACTCAAAACGACTCTTCTTCAGGGATTCATGATAACCATTATTATAAGAAAACTCTACCAGTGGAAGATACTCCTCCCACTTCCTTAACATGTCCTCAATAATCATGTCAACCCTCTCTATCTACCCATGTGTATGCAGATGATAAGTTGTATTGAAAGCTAGGTCTATCCCCAAGCCTACAAACGACTCCTTGTAAAACTTGTAAGTGAAATTGGCATCTCTATCTGATATAATCTTCTTGGTAACTCCAAGCAATCTCACCATCTCCTTAATGAATACTTGAGCCACTTCACTAGCTAAATTAGTAAAATTCACTGTGATGAAGTGAGCTACTTTACTCATCTTGTCAACCAAAACCATGATGGATTCATGTTGCGTTGATGTCATAAGAAATATTGTAATGAATTCCATGGAAATAACCTCCCAAATTATGTTGAAAATGCAATAAGAAAATCTTGATTTATTTTTTTCCTTGAATTAAATTAGGAATAAAATTGCAATTCCACATCACAAGACAATGTGTACGAGTTAAATAAGTTAATATGAATTAGTTGGCTCATTTAATTCAAGTTGAGTGACTAAATTGAGTCATGTAGAGTGTCTCCTACTTTATAGGATCCTTGGTTGAGTTTATTTTAGTTGTAATTAATTAATTCATTTTAACTGAGTTAAAGTGAGTTAAACTAGTTCCAACTGATGGAGGAACTAGTAGGAGGCCAGATAGTGGGGTGTTGCTTCATGTGTTCAACTAGTTAACTGATGACTCACTTGTAAATAACTCATGCATGTTAGATCTGAGATTTTCCTAGTTGAGAATGGAGTTCAAGGACAATGTATTATCAGTTGTATAATCATATGAATTGTATAGGTGGTGCATGTAGTTAGAGGAAGGCCTATGAGGATTGCACAATTCATATTGAGGAATTTCACTAATTAATAGGGGCTAATTACCAATGAAACAGCACAAGGAAATAAAGACTTGGGAAAGAAAAATTTTGGTTAAGTATTGGACTGGGCTTGTTTAGGAAGTTGTGAGACAAATAGAGATAGTGCACAGGTTGCTCGGGCTTGAGAAAAGCATTGTAATCTTATCATATTTTCCGATTAATGTAATATAAAAATAACGTGGTTTTTTAGCTGTGGATTTTCCCAGGAAATATCGTGTAATGTGTTGATTGAAATATTTCTCTTGTATGCCTCGTGATTTCACGATCATTTAATTGTTTATGTTGATGAGTAGAGTAGATTCAAGTCTATTGTTTTAGTAAATTACAATTAGCAGTTTGAATCTACAAGGAATTTCTACATTTTCATTATAGAAATGGAAGAGGCTGTAGCAAACCAACTGTTGGAATCACTACTTTAATTACACCAGAACTTGTAGGTTTTAGTAAATGAACGCATCATCAAAGTTAATGAATGCATGAGAGGTGGTTAAGCACATGTTGTGAAACACACGGGGAGCGTTGGTTTACCTAATGTCCAACAATCTCCCTGCCAGTGTGAGCTGTGGGTGATTCAAACTCAATACCTTTGGCTTTGATACCACTTGTTCGAATCATGATTGTTATTACACCCAAACCTTCAAGTGTTAGTAAATGAATGCATCACCAGAGTTAACGAATTCATGAGATGTGGTTAAGCACATGTCACAAAAGACACAGTGAGTACCATTATTCTTGATAGTCATCTTATTCAATTGCTTGCAATCAATGTACAATTCGAGAGTACCATCCTTACTCTTTACAAACAACACTGGTGCACCCAAGGCAAAACACATGGCCTTCTATATCCCTTATCAAGCATTTCTTCAATTTTCAATTTCAATTCTACCAACTTCGGAGTACTCATCCTGTAAGGGGCCTTTGATGTTGGTGTTGCCCATGGTATCAACTCAATAGAGAAATCCACCTCTTTATGAGGAGGAAAATGTGGAATCTCTATAGAAAACACATCCTGAAAGTGATACAAGACATGATACCTCCTCAGGACTTCATCGTCCTCAACATCCTTCCCTTAGTCACTAGAAACATGAATTGCAAACAATACACACCCTTTCTTGCAACTATGCTTAGCTTGCATAGTTGTAACCATTCTTATTGATGTAGGATTCTTCTTTCCCTATTAGGTTCTCTTTATCCATCATCATCTAGGCACTCAAAGGCCTTCTCATAGTAATCTACCTTGGTACTATGAATAAACATCTAATCCCATCCCAAAATCATGTTGTATGCACCCAAAGGAAGCACATTTATATGTGTTGATGTAAACATACCATTCAGCTCAAATGCACAAGATCTCGTCCAATGGTGAGCTCTTCTCTTGGTCCCTGGAGCCAATTGCACCAACCAAGATTCTATATGCACTTATTTATTCAAACGACATTGATACACCAAGTCAAGACTAGCATAATCATAATTAGATCTAGGATCAAACAAAATGGAAACAACTCGATCACAAATCTTACCTTCAATCTCAATAATATATTCATGATGGTATACCTTCTTGTTATCAAGTGATGTATAGATATGAGGAATGCTCTGACCGATAACCCCAACTGTTTGTGCCTTCTATGCACTATAGATCTGTGGCCTTCCACCTTGGTATAATGGACAATCCTTCATGTGATGGTCTTTGCCACAAATCCAACACTTTAATGGTTCCCTTCCATTGCCTTTATTCTTTAGTTCTGCAAGATGAGACCCATATCCCTCCTCATTTTCATTAAAATTCTTATGAGGGGTTGCATTTTCTTTCTCACCTTCATCCTGAGATCTTCCTCATTTCTTAGGACATTTTCCTTTAGTCTTATCATTACCTTTCCAGCCACACTTGAACTCAGGCTTGCGCTTTGACTGCTTATAACAATTCTTTAATTTCTTGATAGCTTCTTCCAATGGTATAGGCTCATCAAACTCAATCTGATATTTAAATGACAATGGTAATCCACTAATGAACCTTTGAATCTTTTATTTATCATCCTTGATATAGGGCACATACCTCAACAAATCTAGATTTTTGGTTGTATATTCTCCATCTGTCATGGAACCCATCCTGAGCTCATAGAACTCCTTAGCATTTCCATCATAATACCTCTCAAATAGTTACTTATTCCTGAATAGTTTCTCAAACTCTCCCCAAGTCAACTTCTCTTCTATAATTCCTCTAAAATTCTTAAGATCTTCCCACCAATTATTTTCTTCTCCTTTTAGACTAAATGTGGCTATCTAAACTTTTATATTCTTTGAGTAGTCATGTAATTTGAAAATTTTCCTCATCCCAAGAAACCATGCTTTTGCATCTTCTTCTTTATTCAAATCACCATTAAAGGTAGGAGACTTGGCTTTCTGAAACTCATCTAGAAAATACTCACACCTCCTATGATGCTGGCGATAATGGCTATGATGTCTCCTGCATTAGAGAAATTTTGAGGTCTAAAATGGGCCTCAAAACAAAACTGTACAACAAAAAACAACTTTATAAGAATCAATAGGATTCAATATGATGATGTCACCATGGGGGATGATTCACCATTTTAGTAGTAAAAATGTAAAAATATAAAAAAATAAAAAAAATAAAAAAGCTAGTTTTTCAACTCGTATTTTCAACATATCTCCCTACTATTTAACTCAAAATTTGAGAAGTAGCACTTGTTGGATGCAAAATTTAATTTTGCATCCAAGGAGTACTCATGTTGCATACTTTCGATGGACCATACTCCAAAAACAAATGTGAGATACATGAAAAACATGATTGCAATCACATGTTCTCATCTATTTCATATTTTTCATGTAGTAAGCTCCATCAAAAGTATGCAACATGGGAACTTCTTAGATTCAAAATAAAATTATGCATCTAATGATTGCTTCCACTCAAAATTTGAGTAAAATCGTAGGGAGATAAGTTTAAAATATAAGTTGAAAAAATAGTTTTTTTCTTTTTTTCCTCCAAAACTTGATGAGTTAATCTAATATTATTTTATTATTTCCACTACTATTTTATAATATTCCTTAGGAGGCCCATTATAGACAACAAAATTTCTCTAATGGGAAGAAGAACTCAAATAAAACCCATGCATACCAGTCCTCTTATTAGGTGTATCCAAGAGTCATTTGTTGGCATTATGAATAATGTGTTGTCCTTTGATGGAAAACTACTTAATAAACTATTGAAGCCTCAAAATTCCGTTGCTCCAACATGGGGGATAACCACCCGGACTGAACCTTAAAGACAACTCCTTTTCCATTTGATGTGGTGGCTCCGACTGGGGATGATGGGATTAGTTTCCCAAAGTGGGTTTGGAAATGAGAGTCGGTGGTTTTCAAGCGATTGCAATAAGAATAATGATAACTAAATGACCCATTCTAGCATGCAAATCTCTAGCTAACTTAATCTAATATAAACCAGGGGTATTCTGTGCGATATGCGATCTAAAAATATATATGGTTGTGTTGTGCTATACAACAACCCTCCCCATTTCAAAATTTTTCATATAAAATTTTAATAAGAAATGGGTCCCATTTAGAACATAAATAAAATCAATAAAATCTTTGAAAATAAATTTTTATAATAGGTCATATAAAAATTTTCTTTTAGGGTAGGTTAGATCGCAATCACATTTTGCAAAAGTTTTGAACCCACGGAAGTCCTTTTAAGAAAATCCGATCCCATTTGAGTCATAATAAAACCTTATTGTAAAAAGCTTGATCAAAGGAAATAATTATAAAAGTGAATTGTCGCATCGCGCACATCCTTTATCTCAATGGTGGACTTAAAGTGTTCTATTGAGATCTGCCGATGTGATAACTCTATCTGAAATCACATATCGCTACTCTTTAAGAAACTGTCCCAAGTGTTCCACGGAAAAACTTCGATGCGATAAGCCGATCACAATTGCGCATCGCTAATATCATAAGATAAATCCCAAAAGCTCCTTTGAAATCATCCAATGTGATTTCATTATCGTATATCACACTTTTGATAAAGGTAAAACATGAAGTATTACGAACATGTGCGGTTTAAAGTTATAAGTCAATTATAATAAAATTTAAATGATTTATCAATATTAAAGCATGCCGCTTCCCCATGCCAACTCACCACTAATCGCAATCATGTAGAGGAACCATTTAAGCATGGCACTTGTAACTCCCAATCTGCAATATGTGATTACCGCTAATCATCGATCGGGAAGTCATGATGCCCATTCTAAAAAAGCCCATTATAAATTTGCGATGTGACATACCATCACGGCATTAAAGTTTCACATTTGAAGTTACAGGGAAATCATTAAGAAGCAGATATGGTTGAATCCTTCAAGGATTTCATCCGTGGTGGCTTAATATATCATAGATCTGTAGCATCTATTACGATTAATTGATGTTAGTCTTGTGCACTGTGTATTAGCTTTTAACAAGTTTTTCCACTATTACGTCCTTCTGTTTCATTTTCCAGAGCGAATCTAAAATCATCAGTCCAACAAAAATGTCTAAGAGATCTCGGAAAGTAAAGGTCCCTGTCATAGCAAAAGATGAACCAGCAAAGTTGGTACTGATAGCTGATACTACCTATTCAGGCATTGGCAAGACTTCATGGGAGGGCATATATAATCTACTTGAAGCCGAGGATCCAGCCAAAATTGAAGAAGGAGGAACGACTGATGCAAGTGATGAATCAGAAAATAGTCTTAAGGGTTTAGCCAGCTCCTTCCTCCACAAAATAGCAACCCGTGTGAAATTGTTACCATACAATGACTTGGTGAGATGGGTAATAGAAAGTATCAACATAATTGATAGAGAATTCTTTACAGCCGATGGAAGGATGTTCAGGACATTCAGGGTGGAAGATGTCAAGAATATGTATCATTTGTCGGACCCCAAAAACATTACAACAAGGCATTTTTAGAAGCTTTTGCCAAGGAGAACTATGTAGAGTTGCACCCTATCAAGCAATGGAGACATTTCCCAAACAAGCATAAGCATGAATCCTTTGGTATGTACTCTGTGGACTCCTTAGCACCTCCCTATTGCTATGTTGGTGCTATGATATGTAGACTCTTTGAAGCCTCTAATTCAGCTAGATTCTCCATAGAAATGGTGCCTTTAATGGATGCATAAATTAACTCTTTTATCATGGATTGGGCAACCATTTTATCGGATAAAATGGCCAAACAAATCCTTGATTATAGAAGAAATAGGTATGTAACTACCCGGATACCCCATCCTACATGAGTGCCTACATTATGGATACCATCTGTTTCAATTCTGACTTCCCCATTCTAAATTGGAAATGGACTCCTCAAGACCCAAATCCGATTCACATTTATCATAAGTATTTGTGGAAGGCCCATTATAAAGATCATATATATAGAATTTGTCATGCTTTTGTTTTACCCGTCCATCAGGCTATATTCAACAAACCTACTCCTCGGTTATCCGATGAGGCCAACATTGACCTAACATCAATCAATAGTTGGTTTGGTGAAGAAAATTTCACCTATGTCAGACTTCATGGCGGCACCACATATCCACATGTTCTCCCATTGTACATTCCTCATAAGCTATTGGCTGGAGAACTAGCTCACCAGATAATGGAGACAAGAATGCCCAAGAACCTCAAAGAGTCCAAGAAACAAATGTGGCCTACATTTCCCCTCCACTGTGGTACTTACTCATTGCATGATTTCAAACATGCCGAGAAAGAAGCACAAAAGATAAAAATTCTAAAGTTAGCAGTCATCCCTAAGAGACAGTATGATCCAAATGAAGTGGCTTACAACTTTACCACTCAGGTGAAACTTGCCAAATTTGAACATGAGAAAGATGACTATGATGAATTGTTTGGTTTGGATGAGTCATTTTCACAGGTAAAACATCTAGCAAGGATCAAATTGGGAGCAGGGGAGATAGATAAGTTTATGTAGTTCAGGACACAGAGGTTACAATCCATGCCTCTGGATTTATTGAACACTACCCGTATGGTGCAGCAAGAAGGACACAGTGAAGAACACGCTACTGAGAAGATTCCCAAAAAGGAGCAGACAAATGAAAAGAACAGCAAGCTCCTAGATACTAATGTGCATATTGATGCCAACTTAATCAAGGAATGGGAGCAATTTGATCGGCAGATCAAGAACCAGAATGACTCCCAAAATATCATTATATCAAAATTGCCCGAAACACAGGAACCTATTGATACTAATACTACAATTGAAGGGGTAGTCAGCACAGTGACCACTCAGCATGATATTGAAATAATTCCAGAGAATCCTTTGGAAGAGATTGTATTGAAGGTGGAGGAAATACCACCCCTGGATGTATTTTATAGTCCAAAGCATAGGGTTGTGGTCAAAAGACAGAGGAAAATGAGGAAAATTAACCAAGGACCATTCTCAAATCCTCAAGCTGAACTTATGAATGTGGTATGGAAAGACTCAGAAGTCAATCCTTCCGAGGATTTAACTAAGTTATCTCAATATGAAAGTGCCTATATAGCTGCTACAATGCGCAAGGCCTTCGAAGTTAGCCAACTGATCAAAGAAAAAGATCTAAGGATCACCCAACTTGAAGTGCAAATGATAGTGGAACAACAAAAAATTGGTCAGTTTGAGGAACAACTAGCAGAGAAAAAATAGCAGAATGAGCAACTGAAAGAATAGTTAAATCTAGAGAAACAAAAGATCAATCAGCAGGCTCTCTAGAAATAACAAAAGTTGTCTCAAGAACTTAGCAAGCTTCAAGCGGTACTCCAACGGGAAAAGAAGGCAAAAGAAGAACAAATTGCACAACTGCAATTACAGGTAGAGAAATTCAAAGGTTATCCAAAGATTGATGAATTCAAGAAAGAAGCCCTGGAAGTGACTAAAGCCTTATCTCATCAACTGAATATCCTTTGCCATAAAATATCATTGGTTGACCCATTGTGCATCATCACTGTATCACTCATTGAACAGGTAGTTGACACCAGGTTAGAATTTGAAAACACGGATGATAAGGTCACAAGATTTCTCTCTTGGCAAAGTACAAAGGAAGGTATGGCTGCTAATCTGTAGAAAATCCAAGAATCTCACAAAGAAGTCTTGTTTTCAGAGTGGGAATCACAGTTAATAAAGGTTGAAAAAGCTGGTTCCAATGCTAGGGCTATAATGAATAGTGTGATCGAGTTGATAAATGACAACTTATAAGGAGCTAACTTGATCTTCGATTGCTCCCTAGGAAAGCTCCTGAAAGCAAAAGCGCTAGAAAATACATGGAGACAGGATCTGGCCAGCAGAGAAGAACAAATCAGCAAAGTGTAGAACTTGACTTGGGATGCATTTTGGTTCTTCCTAGTCAAGCTGCACAGCCAGTAGATGGCCACCAAATTCCTTGCCAACACTGTCAATCGCATGGTTCCCAAGCTTTCAGATGCCACATACACAGGTCAACTACATTCCAGGCTGAGTCATCCTTCGGAAATTCAAGAAATCCTCTCAATTTGTTACTTGTGAGTGCAAGAGAAGAAGTAGATACATGAATCAGTTCAAAGGATATTGCGCTATTATTTTCATAAATCAAATCCCAGATTTTCATGTTTGCAGTTTCAACAGCTCAAAGCGATTTTTATTGACAATTAGTTTTTATTTTATTATTTAAAGCCTTTCATGTCTTTTAAGAAAGGGTCCTCAATTTGTATAAAGCTTGACTTGAGAAGTTACACTTTTGTAGTTCTGAATATATTTTTATCAGTAGTGGATCAAGGTTCTACATTTTTGTGAAGAAACGTTTTCAAGACCTACTTTTTTGTATCTCTTGGAAGTTTTCTCAAATAAGAAAGTGGAATCGGAGTGTTAATTACATTGGAAAGACTCAAATGCATGCAGTATTTTTGTCATTTTTCTTTTGATGAAGCATTCCTTTTAAAAGTTTCTATTGTTGATATATGTATGCTCTTCAAACAATTCTTTATCATGTCTATTCTAAAGATTTAGAATTGTTATACTTTAAAGATATATGTCAACGATATACATTGTTATGAATGCGATATGTTTTTATAATTACTTTGTTTAATTTCTTAAACAAAGTAATAATTATATATGAATGCATCTTTATGTTATCACAAAATCAAGCACTGAAAGGCCGCTGATCAGGTAGACTCTATGTAACTGTTTCAGACCAATCTTTTGACTAAGGCTTAGCCTCCTTAGCCTAAGAGGGCTCTCTCAAAAAGTTATTGATTTTGACTATTGATAAGATGGCTAACTCTTGTAAAGTGAATTTAACAAACAAGCTGGCTGGACAGACATTACAAAGACTTCCATTGGGCTTATGGAGTTAATCATACTTCAGTAAACTATAACACTGCTCATGCATAGAAGTCAGGGCATGTGATGTTTAAATACTCAAAACAACATCTCATAGAAAACCTCAGTTTACAAATACACACAGGAAATCAGAGCAGCATAAGTGAATTCTGAGTGATTGTGTATTTATACAACTGTAAAAACATTAAGGATAAAGCAAAACCACATATATTGAGCATTGAAACACTGTATGAATCCTGAGAAGAAAAGCAGCAAATTGTATTACTAAAAATGAGTTTTTACACAAGCCAAAATAATACTCTATTTTCTCAAATATCCAACCCTCATTACATAGATATTTCAGCTATATATAGAAACATTATTCTAACCACTTCGAGCTTCCTCCTCCAGCATGAGGGGAGCTCGATGACTGTCACTAATGACACCTATCTGCTTTTCAACAAACTATTAAATACAATTAATGCTAAGTGGAGTTGTAAAGAGTTCTAATTTGATTATGACTCTAACTCTATCTTCTTCGTAGAATGATTCCTCCTTGCTTTTTTTACACCTGGCTTCCTTTTCGTTTGGCTGAGATGGCTGAGATGAGTAGTTATTGCTCCATGTTGGCTTTGGATGATAAAGGCTTTAATCTGCTCAGCGATGTTAGGGAATATCCCTTGTTTTTCGGTTCTGGTCTCCCATCACTTCGAATATGCAGCAGCATGTCTTTTTAGTCCCTTTAATAACCCAAAAATATAGAGCACCACGTCCATGATGTGCTGGCCACCTTTTTTCATGTGTGAAGACAACACCTTTCAAAAAGATTTTGCTGATTTGTCAATCATAATTGATTAGCTCAACTGAAACATGCAGCTACAGCAGTTTCGTAGCGCGCTACGAAACTGCTGTGTAACTTCAAAAGCACAGTCCTCCAGCATCAGTTATACAGCATGACTTTATGTTGAGATATGTTAAAACAATAAGACCTGAAATTGTATTCATTTATGCCACAGTCACCGGATAGCCTACATAAACAATGCTTGAATCTGCGATTTTAATAAGTCTACAGCTCCTTCAAATTTGTAGGCTCAGCCATAGGTTTGATATCTGAGTTCTTTATACAATTGCTCTAAACCTGGTTGAATTTGGTTGCCACCACCAACAGCAACTTCTTTCTCTAACTTCAAGCAATAGCTTTCCAAAGTACTGACTGTTACTTACAATTTAAAGTCCAGATTAAATAAAAATTCAAGTTCCAAGCTATTCATCTCCACCGTGCTGACACCCCCAACTTTTGCATAATAAGCATTGTTAAAGAATGCATCATCAACAAACTTTGCTGAAACCATTACACTTGTGAAAAGTGTGTAATATTCATTCTATCCAACAGGATTCCTGCATAATTCAATGACACCGCTACTCTACTTTTGATTGCCAACCAGCTGCCTCATAACGTAAGGAAGAATGCCTGCATGATTGAAGTATTCCAATTCAACCTGTGTATCAAACCTTGCAACACAAGTGAATGATTTTCCATTGTCTGTTGTAACAGTAATGTCTTGACCCGGCTTCAGTTGAGTGATATCATTAGGAATATCTATTGTGTATCTCTCATGCCCTGTCAGGCCAAGCGACTCAGCATCCTCACCAGATTTGAAACACAATGGAATAATACCCATGCCAGCCAAATTACTATGATGAATACGCTCAAAACTTTTTTTTAAAATAACATTTTTCACACCCTGCAATATTGGACCCTTTGTAGCCCGATCCCGAGAACTTCCACTACCATATTCAGATCCAGCAAGAACAATTGTATCATGCCCTGCACTTTTGTACCTCATAGCTGCATCATACACAGATAACTTCTCTCCAGTGGGGATATGTATGGTTTTTGGCCCAAATTCATCATCCAAGAGCTTATTCACCAAGCGGATATTTGCAAATGTTCCTCTAGCCATGATTTCATCATTTCCTCGACGACTTCCATAGGAATTGAAGTCTTTTCTATCAATAGCGGTCCTAGACAGAGATGTTTCAAGTGGGTAGTCGTGCATATAATGAGATCCACCGTGTGTTTGTGATCTCGAGGGAGCATCGCTGTGTGACTTATCATCAACAAAAGTTCTCATCTTGTACCGCCTAGAGGTTTCTACGTCTGAATATTTACAATAATTAATGAGGGCCATAAAACAAGGTCTTCTTGTTTAGCTCTTGTTTCATCAAACACAACGACTGATATGACTTTGCATTATCAGGTGGCACATCTTGATTCCACCTCACAAGGACACACACCGCTTTATAGTGTCTTGACACCTGAACGAAGCACTAAATTATCCACTTTTTCCTTACGTTCACACTTCTGGTCTTCACTCTACCCCTATGCTCTCTTTTCGTCTTTTGCTGGAGACCTTGCGGATCTTTCCCTTTGAGTCGTAGTAATTGACAGCTGGTAGACTTGATTCAGAAAAGACCCTGAAGCGCTTGGTTATTATCTCTATATTGTCATCGACTCGGCCTTGGTTCCTATTCAGAAGCCGCCTCACATCTCTTCCTCGGGACAGTCAAAGAATAGAACAAAATCCGGTTGAATCGCTGTAACATTTTCAAATGCTGCACGGTTCTCTTCATCTGCGATTTGCATTTCCTCCTGCTAGAAGCCAGTTCAAATTTTCATCATCTATTGATCTCTTAGACTATGATTTGAATCACCACGCGCACTTTTAATGTTTTGATGCTGTGGTGCACCTCCTTGAATTGTATGATCTGTAGTATCTTTTCCATCCCTGTTAATATCAATTGCAGTCTTTTGGCCATGATTTGGATCATCTGACCGACATTCCCAACTTTGCTCAACTAGTTCACCTTCTTCTAATTCGATTTGATTGGTGAATCTTTCCTCCATCAGTCAAACCAAATAAAGCATTTATCATCTCACACTAACTGAACATATAGATGAACTTGTGTCTCCTCTTCATGGGTTCCAAGACCATTTTCATGTAGCTTTCAATTTACAATTTACTTCTGAATGGCTTAATCCGGATCATATCTGATGGTTTGGCAAGGTAGCCATAAATTGTCCGCTTTCCATCATCTTCTACAAGGCCCTTTCTGTTCAATTGTTCCATATCATGAGAAATATAAGCCCAAAAGCACAATCTTGATAGAGAAGAAACAAGGGCTTTCATCCACAGGAACCTGTAAAGGGACTACCACCAGAAGATGAGACAAGAGTCTAATGAAACAGGTATCATGATGATCCATAATGATAGAAGAATACGACTTTTCAGAACCATTAAAGACCATTTTATGAACTGCACGAAAAGAACTCTGAAGCTGTAAACTCTTTCATAACCATTCATGCCAGTCCAGTTTCTTGAAGAGTTAGACAAATTCAAACCAAAGCCAATATATTCTGCAAAGGGCATTTTCCTATCCATCTGAATGCAATGACTATAGGCTTTTAACTGACAGTCATCCTTGGCATGAGACCATTCACTTTAGCAAACCAGCTTTCTCCTTCAGATAGTTGAAAAAGCTCTTCAGTAACAAAACCTTCCAGTGTGTCAATATTTACGATTTCACTGGAGCTGGAAGCCTGACTGCACGAAAGTGAACCATCTTCAACACTGATAAATGAGCCTATATCTAGCTCCACATTTAGGGTATTGTCATTTTTTATCCCACCCGAGCCAATAGAATCATGAGTTATCAAAATAAGAGGAAGACTGTCCATACTTTCTTTATAGAAGGACTCAGCTGTATTAAGAGACTTGATTAGTCCCTCGACAACTGAAAAGTTCAGTTGGGACTCACTTGTCCTTACCACCACTTCTTCAGTGCATTGATTTGCTTCTTCCAAGGAAAGAGTGCTCCAGTTAAACTTATTAAAACACCATCTGCTGGGGTACTAAAAACCTTATAAGCTGACAACTGTTGATGCAAACCAAATGGATTTTGATAAACATGATAGCTGGGAAAGGTCTGCTATGGATTAGGATAAATCCCTGATTTCGTAGCGTAGCCAGTGCAAAATATGAATTATGCGCTACGAAATCACTTAAAACATGCTGCGCTGCGAAACTGATAGAAAGGATTTATGTGCCTTTGACAAACAATCGAACTGTTGTGAAAAATTTAAAATTTTTTTCCTTGAGTGATAACAGTGGCTCCACTTGGGATAGTGTGCTCCTGTAGTACACTAAGAACTTGTAGCTCCAGTGCTTTATCCATTTATGACAAACAGAACTTTGCTTGACAAACATCCCTCTCCAGCGTTTTGGGCCTTTACCTCGGGCTTAAACTTGATGATTACTGTGGGAAAAAGAAACCTACATCTACTGAAAAAATAAATGCTCAGTCAACCTTGAGCTTATTTGCATTTTCCTACCTACCTACCCTATCAATTCAAACTTCTTTCAGCTCAATCAATGTGAAATTTCCAATGCAACCAATCATTTGTCTTATCTGATATTTGAGTTTTTTGACTGCATCGGAGTTCAGAGCCATTATGATATGGCGATGACCACTGCCACTGAAATTGCCTCTGACCTTCATAGAAAAACTAAAACACTGGAGAGTAAAACTCTTCCATGTAGTCAGCTATAAGATCCCAGAATACATGATCAGCTTGATGATTCTTGTAACTTTCTGGTTGTGCAAACTGATCTTCAACAACAGTGTACAGTCCCTCAATCGTGAAAGAGAAAGGAAGCAACACTCTCTCCTTGTGTTCTGCCATTGAAAGCTTCTGAAAATAATGATCATGATTATGAAAACTATATGCCTGAATTTGACCTTCTAAACCTTCAATGTCTTTCTCAATGTCCTCAACAACTTCATCCAAAAATTTCATCTTATCTTCTGTCTGGCAGTCAAATGATTTTAGATACGAGGACAAGGACAAAGAAAAACTTTCATTTGTATCTCCATTACTATGATCATTATTCCATTGTTTGAAACCTTGAATTGAAGGAGAGTTTGCCACCACATCTGATCTATCTATCCATTCATCCAAAAACATAAGCCAAAAGTCTTCAAATGACTTAATGGATTTGGCAGGAAAGCTTTCAATCCACTGTTTGCATTTCCCTTGAAATGAATCATAGAACAACATAATGCAAACATCCTCATGTTTAACTCTAAGAAGCTCAGTAAAATTACAGAAATCTGATATATGCTTCAAAGTTAAACTCAAATCCTCTCCGTTGAATTCTGGACCATTCCTTAGAAAATATGCATCCTTGGGAAAATGATTTGGGAAACCATGAATTCCTGAAAAATCTATGCATGCATACCTTGAGATAAGAATGGTAGCATCTGGGTCCTTCATAACTCCAGTGGAATCACCATGAATGTATGAATTTTGAATTCTTCAACAATGGAGTCACCAAGGTAGATTTGCAGCCTCGAAAATATGTCTGAGCTCTTGCTACCTTCAGAAGTTCAACTTCATGATTTCGGGAAAGAATAATCTTCAGACTCCCGGCAGACGCACCAAAATGTTATCACAAAATCAAGCACTGAAAGGCTGCTGATCAGGTAGACTCTGTGTAACTGTTTCAGACCAATCTTTTGACTAAGGCTTAGCCTCCTTAGCCTGAGAGGGCTCTCTCAAAAAGTTATTGATTTTGACTATTGATAAGATGGCTAACTCTTGTAAAGTGAATTTAACAAACAAGCTGGCTGGACAGACATTACAAAGACTTCCATTGGGCTTATGGAGTTAATCATACTTCAGTAAACTATAACACTGCTCATGCATAGAAGTCAGGGCATGTGATGTTTAAATACTCAAAACAACATCTCATAGAAAACCTCAGTTTACAAATACACACAGGAAATCAGAGCAGCATAAGTGAATTCTGAGTGATTGTGTATTTATACAACTGTAAAAACATTAAGGATAAAGAAAAACCACATATCTTGAGCATTGAAACACTGTATGAATCCTGAGAAGAAAAGCAGCAAATTGTATTACTGAAAATGAGTTTTTACACAAGCCAAAATAATACTCTGTTTTCTCAAATATCCAACCCTCATTACATAGATATTTCAGCTATATATAGAAACATTATTCTAACCACTTCGAGCTTCCTCCTCCAGCATGAGGGGAGCTCGATGACTGTCACTAATGACACCTATCTGCTTTTCAACAAACTATTAAATACAATTAATGCTAAGTGGAGTTGTAAAGAGTTCTAATTTGATTATGACTCTAACTCTATCTTCTTCGTAGAATGATTCCTCCTTGCTTTTTTTACACCTGGCTTCCTTTTCGTTTGGCTGAGATGGCTGAGATGAGTAGTTATTGCTCCATGTTGGCTTTGGATGATAAAGGCTTTAATCTGCTCAGCGATGTTAGGGAATATCCCTTGTTTTTCGGTTCTGGTCTCCCATCACTTCGAATATGCAGCAGCATGTCTTTTAAGTCCCTTTAATAACCTAAAAATATAGAGCACCACGTCCATGATGTGCTGGCCACCTTTTTTCATGTGTGAAGACAACACCTTTCAAAAAGATTTTGCTGATTTGTCAATCATAATTGATTAGCTCAACTGAAACATGCAGCTACAGCAGTTTCGTAGCACGCTACGAAACTGCTGTGTAACTTCAAAAGCACAGTCCTCCAGCATCATTTATACAGCATGACTTTATGTTGAGATATGTTAAAACAATAAGACCTGAAATTGTATTCATTTATGCCACAGTCACCGGACAGCCTACATAAACAATGCTTGAATCTGCGATTTTAATAAGTCTACAGCTCCTTCAAATTTGTAGGCTCAGCCATAGGTTTGATATCTGAGTTCTTTATACAATTGCTCTAAACCTGGTTGAATTTGGTTGCCACCACCAACAGCAACTTCTTTCTCTAACTTCAAGCAATAGCTTTCCAAAGTACTGACTGTTACTTACAATTTAAAGTCCAGATTAAATAAAAATTCAAGTTCCAAGCTATTCATCTCCACCGTGCTGACACCCCCAACTTTTGCATAATAAGCATTGTTAAGAATGCATCATCAACAAACTTTGCTGCAACCATTACACTTGTGAAAAGTGTGTAATATTCATTCTATCCAACAGGATTCCTGCATAATTCAATGACACCGCTACTCTACTTTTGATTGCCAACCAGCTGCCTCATAACGTAAGGAAGAATGCCTGCATGATTGAAGTATTCCAATTCAACCTGTGTATCAAACCTTGCAACACAAGTGAATGATTTTCCAGTGTCTGTTGTAACAGTAATGTCTTGACCCGGCTTCAGTTGAGTGATATCATTAGGAATATCTATTGTGTATCTCTCATGCCCTGTCAAGCCAAGCGACTCAGCATCCTCACCAGATTTGAAACACAATGGAATAATACCCATGCCAGCCAAATTACTATGATGAATACGCTCAATTTTTTTTTTAAAATAACATTTTTCACACCTTGCAATATTGGACCCTTTGTAGCCCAATCCCGAGAACTTCCACCACCATATTCAGATCCAGCAAGAACAATTGTATCATGCCCTGCACTTTTGTACCTCATAGCTGCATCATACACAGATAACTTCTCTCCAGTGGGGATATGTATGGTTTTTGGCCCAACTTCATCATCCAAGAGCTTAATCACCAAGCGGATATTTGCAAATGTTCCTCTAGCCATGATTTCATCATTTCCTCGACGACTTCCATAGGAATTGAAGTCTTTTCTATCAATAGCGGTCCTAGACAGAGATGTTTCAAGTGGGTAGTCGTGCATATAATGAGATCCACCGTGTGTTTGTGATCTCGAGGGAGCATCGCTGTGTGACTTATCATCACCAAAAGTTCTCATCTTGTACCGCCTAGAGGTTTCTACGTCTGAATATTTACAATAATTAATGAGGGCCATAAAACAAGGTCTTCTTGTTTAGCTCTTGTTTCATCAAACACAACGACTGATATGACTTTGCATTATCAGGTGGCACATCTTGATTCCACCTCACAAGGACACACACCGCTTTATAGTGTCTTGACACCTGAACGAAGCACTAAATTATCCACTTTTGCCTTACGTTCACACTTTTCGTCTTCACTCTGCCCCTATGCTCTCTTTTCGTCTTTTGCTGGAGACCTTGCGGATCTTTCCCTTTGAGTCGTAGTAATTGACAGCTGGTAGACTTGATTCAAAAAGACCCTGAAGCGCTTGGTTATTATCTCTATATTGTCATCGACTCGGCCTTGGTTCCTATTCAGAAGCCGCCTCACATCTCTTCCTCGGGACAGTCAAAGAATAGAACAAAATCCGGTTGAATCGCTGTAACATTTTCAAATGCTGCACGGTTCTCTTCATCTGCGATTTGCATTTGCTCCTGCTAGAAGCCAGTTCAAATTTTCATCATCTATTGATCTCTTAGACTATGATTTGAATCACCACGCGCTCTTTTAATGTTTTGATGCTGTGGTGCACCTCCTTGAATTGTATGATCTGTAGTATCTTTTCCATCCCTGTTAATATCAATTGCAGTCTTTTGGCCATGATTTGGATCATCTGACCGACATTCCCAACTCTGCTCAACTAGTTCACCTTCTTCTAATTCAATTTGATTGGTGAATCTTTCCTCCATCAGTCAAACCAAATAAAGCATTTATCATCTCACACTAACTGAACATATAGATGAACTTGTGTCTCCTCTTCATGGGTTCCAAGACCTTTTTCATGTAGCTTTCAATTTACAATTTACTTCTGAATGGCTTAATCCGGATCATATCTGATGGTTTGGCAAGGTAGCCATAAATTGTTTGCTTTCCATCATCTTCTACAAGGCCCTTTCTGTTCAATTGTTCCATATCATGAGAAATATAAGCCCAAAAGCACAATCTTGATAGAGAAGAAACAAGGGCTTTCATCCACAGGAACCTGTAAAGGGACTACCACCAGAAGATGAGACAAGAGTCTGATGAAACAGGTATCATGATGATCCATAATGATAGAAGAATACGACTTTTCAGAACCATTAAAGACCATTTTATGAACTGCACGAAAAGAACTCTGAAGCTGTAAACTCTTTCATAACCATTCATGCCAGTCCAGTTTCTTGAAGAGTTAGACAAATTCAAACCAAAGCCAATATATTCTGCAAAGGGCATTTTCCTATCCATCTGAATGCAATGACTATAGGCTTTTAACTGACAGTCATCCTTGGCATGAGACCATTCACTTTAGCAAACCAGCTTTCTCCTTCAGATAGTTGAAAAAGCTCTTCAGTAACAAAACCTTCCAGTGTGTCAATATTTACGATTTCACTGGAGCTGGAAGCCTGACTGCACGAAAGTGAACCATCTTCAACACTGATAAATGAGCCTATATCTAGCTCCACATTCAGGGTATTGTCATTTTTGATCCCACCCGAGCCAACAGAATCATGAGTTATCAAAATAAGAGGAAGACTGTCCATACTTTCTTTATAGAAGGACTCAGCTGTATTAAGAGACTTGATTAGTCCCTCGACAACTGAAAAGTTCAGTTGGGACTCACTTGTCCTTACCACCACTTCTTCAGTGCATTGATTTGCTTCTTCCAAGGAAAGAGTGCTCCAGTTAAACTTATCAAAACACCATCTGCTGGGGTACTAAAAACCTTATAAGCTGACAACTGTTGATGCAAACCAAATGGATTTTGATAAACATGATAGCTGGGAAAGGTCTGCTATGGATTAGGATAAATCCCCGATTTCGTAGCGTAGCCAGTGCAAAATATGAATTATGCGCTACGAAATCACTTAAAACATGTTGCGCTGCGAAACTAATAGAAAGGATTTATGTGCCTTTGACAAACAATCGAACTGTTGTGAAAAATTTAAATTTTTTTTCCTTGAGTGATAACACTTTCTATTGATAAGTAAGCCATCTATATGATTATTTAACTGTTATGAATAATCAGAAATCTCATTGTTAATACATTGACCGAGTTAGATAAGTATATTTGTATATTTTTGTGTTATAGATTAAAGAACTTATCATCTTTATTATACAATATAAAACAATCATCCATCAAATCATACATTACTGGGAAACTGGTCCCATAATATATAGTTGGAGCCACCATACCAAACGGAAAAGGAGCTGTACTAAGGTCCAGACTGGGTGGTTATCCCCAATGTTGATGCTAGGATTTTGGAGGCATCAACATTTTTGGTGCTAGAAGGAGGGCCTGAACTATGAATGGCAAGCGAATCCAAATCCATTGGCCATTCTAAGAGTAAAACTCCCTCACCATCTCCTCCAACCTATCCTTCGCATTCTAAATCTCCTATTTTAAGCGAGAAGTTGAAAAAGAAAATACAAAACCCACTGCTGAAAACTTAAACACACCTGACAATTCTTCTCTTGAACCCCATGAAGTACAATCCTTGATTCATAAACTCCAAGGGTTTTCAATATCCCAAGAACAGTCTGAGTTATCCCAAGGCAGTGTGACTTTGCAATATATTCCATCCCAACCTCTTACTAGAACACAAAGTGAAAAGCTTGGTATTCCACCAACTGAATTTCCTCTACCAAGTCGAAAAAGAGATAGGAAGATACCTTTAGAGTCTAATAGTGAGATTCTTTCCTCATCATCTTCCATTCCATCTAAACCACTACAAAGTCATCCATCTGTTTCACAACTCCAAATCACAGTCCAAAAGGGTATAGGTACTCCAATATCCTCTACCTAATCACTTTCAACTGCGTCCTCACCTTCTTCTACCGTTAGCGCAACAATGGAACAACCTCAAACAAGGCCATGGACCAATCTATGAGCTATCGCAATGCCTGCACCTTTGAGTCAATTACCAGCCCATCCTAAAAAATGGTTACCAAAATTTATTCTTGACATTGGCATATTAGAAGAAGAACATATAAATAATTTTATGTTATCAATAAACTTGAATGGGGTAATAGAAGAAGACGTTGTTGTTAGGCTACTTCTATTCACTCTACAAGAATCAGCTGGGTCATGGTATTTTTCATTACCACTAGGATCCATCAATAGTTGAGATGCTTTTCAGGTGCAATTTTTAACCAAGTTTGGAGACGATAGGTTCACAACGACTTTGATTAATGATCTCTCCAATCTGAAATCTGAATTAAAGGAACCCATCAAAGACATCAACTCCCGATTTAATAAACTATTGAATTAAATTCCAAAAACATCCAAGCCTAGTGAAGAAGTCTGAAGCAAATTTTATATTTCTACCTTGCCTTCAAACATAGCCATCTTTGTTGATAGGGCTACCAAACCCACATTAGCAGAAAATATGAAGGAAGCGGTCACTATTGAAAAATGGATCATTGCTTTGGAAAAGAAAAATGCTCTTGAAGAAAGAAAATCCAAAAAGGTTAGTTTCAAAGATGATTTAAAAAAGAAAGAAGTTAAAGACCCATATGACATGGAAGGTTTACAAAAGGTTTTGAAAACTATGTCCAATGAAATGGTAGAAATAAAAAAGCAAATAGCTGAAACTTCTACTAAAAAACCATTTAGAAACATTAGAAGAAATCAATTAACTGACCCTAAACCACCTAATGCTATATCTAATGTGGAATCAGACTAGATGACGATGAAGATGAAGACACAGTTTTACCATCGGAGGAAATGGAAGAAGATGAAACAGTTGAATGTCATGGAACGTGGGACTTTATCTTGCCCAACTCTAATAATGAAAGTGAACAAGAAGCTCTCCCGATAAATACTAGAAGTAAAAACACAACAGAGCTTGTTCAAACAGATCCAAAGGAGAAAAATTTGAGCCCTATTACTAAAGACAAAGCTCCCATGAAGAAAAATCCAGTTGTACCTACCCAAAATCAACCATCATCCTCTAATCCTCCATCATCATCTAAAACAATAGTAGTTTTTGATTCTATGGATTATAACATCGTAGAAGACATGAAGAAGACTCAAGCAAGTATTTCTTTACATGAACTTAGCAAGCTCAAACATCAATAAAAGTTGTTACTAAAAGAGTTGAATGCGGTACCTTCTTCTCCTCTTCCAGCCAATGTATTATCCAAGGCAGCTAAAGGATCAGGTAAGCCACCATCGGAGAAAGTAGATGCTACTAATGCTGTTTTGATCGAAGATAGGTCTAATTTTCATACTTCTCCTTTTATCCTGACTTATGAAATCTATAATAGAAATCTGCATAACTGCCTGATAGATTCAGGGGCTTCATCAAACATAATCCCAACCTCAGTTTGCTCCAAATTAAACATTGAGCCCCAGAAGTCTGTAGTTCATATTGTCCAATTAGATCAGACTAAAGTGCAAGTTTTAGGAGGGATTAATTTAGTTACTATTAGATTATCAGTTGATCCCAGAGTAGTTCAAAGAATTGATATATTGATTGCTGACATCCCTGAGTTTTATGGTTTAATTCCAAGCATGGATTGGTCTGAGAAACTCCATGGCCACATTTCCACTAATTGGTCTCACATGTGTCTTCCCTATAAAGGGAAACTAAATCAAATAAAAATAGATCAGGAAAAACACATGACTCATACAATAATAGAGTTTGAACAAGAAAACCAACCTATAGCTTTCAATAACAACATTCTCAGAAATTACTCAGCTGAGTCATTCTTTGGAAATTTTAATGCTCAACAATCGCCTTTTCCTGTTAATAGTATCGCATCACAAATTGAAAATTTCTCTCATACTGATACCTCAAGATGTGTTAGTATTGTTGATGAACTTGTAAATAAATCTGTAGATAAGCCTCTATTTTGGTATTTATATTTTGATGGATCAAAATCCAATGATGGTGCAGGAGCAGGGTGTATTTTAGTTAGTCCAGAAGGGGAAAAAACTATGCTATTATGTAGACTAGAATTTGAGTGTACCAATAACACTGTAGAATATAAGGCATTGATTCAAGGGCTCTATAAAGCAATAGGACTGAATATTGGATATCTGAAATTATTTGGTGATTCCGAAATTGTCATCAAACAAGTAACAAACACTATTCATTGTCTTTCAGTACATCTCAAACATTATCAATCCCTCGTTCAAGATCTCATAACTCATTTTTTGGCATTCAACATTTCTCCTATTCCTAGCTCTCAGAATGCAGCAACTGATTTATTGGCTAATGTTGCTTCTAAGCTCCTTCCATCCGAGGATTATAGTCCAGATAGGTTTTCAATTGAATTAGTTTTTTAGCCATCTGTCCTAGACAATGTCAGCCATTGGCAGGTATTTAATCATGATGAAGACATCTTAAATTTCTTGACTTCTGAAAAATCTTATGATGATCAGATTATCGATGAAAGTGATCATGATCTTCAACTAAAACAGAGACTAAATGATATCAAAGATAGATTCAAAAAGGTCACTAATGCAAAACTTCAAAGTTTTACTTTAAGGTTTGAATTAGTAAATCTTGGCACTGAGGTCAAACCACAAAATGTCAATCTAGGACTTGAACTCACATCAGAAGAAACATTTTCTTTCATCAGATTATTAAACAAATACAAAAAAAAAAATTCTTGGAATTACGAATACCTGAGAACTTATGATACTTCTATCATTCAACACACAATTCCAATGATTTTTGATGAGAAACCTGTACAACAAAAGTTAAGGAAAATTCACCAAAATCTGGAAAGTCAAATCAAAGTAGAGTTGAATAAACTTATGAAAGCTAAAATAATTTTCCTGATCAGACATTCTAAATGGGTTTCAAACTTGGTACCTGTAAGAAAAAACAATGGTGATATTAGGATTTGCATAGATTTTAGAAATCTCAATAAGGCATGTCAAAAAGATAATTTCCCATTACCAGCAATGGAACAGATACTTCAGTCAGTAGCTTGTTTAGAGTTAATATCCTTTCTTGATGGTTTTTTAGGATACAATCAGATACTGGTGCATCCAGATGATAGACTAAAAACTACATTCAGAAATAAATGGGGAACATATGCTTATCAAAAAATGTCTTTTGGTTTGATAAATGCTGGAGCTAATTTCCAACGAGCCATGGATATAGCCTTCAAATGTTTGATCAATAGGTCAGTTGATGTTTACTTAGATGACATAACTGTCTTTTCCAAGAAAAGGTCCAATCATCTATAAGATTTAAAACAGATCTTTGAACGATGTAAAAGGTATGGGATTTCTCTAAATCCAAAGAAATCATTCCTTGCTCTTAATGAAGGCAAACTCTTAGGGTTTATTATATCCAAAGATGGCATATATATTGATCCTGGCAGGATAAAAGAGATTTTTGATATTCCTTTGCCACATAACAAGAAATCAATGCCATCATTTTTTGGACAGATAAATTTTGTAAAAATATTTGTTCTTGATTTTTCTCATATAGTCTTACCTTTAAAAACTATGATTAATAAAAATTCAGTTTTCAAATGGGAACGTAACAAAAAAGAAGCCTTTGACTCAATCAAACATGCAATCATTAATGCTCCTACATTGAATACTCCCAATTTTTCTAATCATTTTATTTTTTATACATTGGCCACTGAAACATCTTATGCTGTTGTTTTAACACAAATCAATGATCAGCAAGTAGAAGCACCTATATCCTTCTTTAGTTCCAATTTGCAGGGTGTTGAACTTAACTTTTTAGAAGTACAAAAAAACGTTTGCTGTGTTTAAATCTATCAAACACTTTAGACCATTTCTCCTAAAAACACACACAAAAGTAATAGTCCCATTCTCTACAGTGAGGCAATTGCTAGTTCAAAGGGAAGTAGGAGAGAAAATAGCTAACTGGGTAACAACCTTACAAGAGTATGATATTGATATTGAACTAGTGAAAATTGTTAGAGGACAAGGTTTTTGCAGGTTATTAACAGGAGCTTCTAATATTCCAGAACATGAATATTTAGATAATACTCTTCAAGTGAATGAGATAAGTATCATAAATTCTGAATCTCAGTATGCTGATATGATATTCTACTTAAAAAATGGATATGCTCCCCCTGATTTCAGTTACAAAAACAAACGGGCCTTAATATTAAAAGAGAAACACTTCGAAATAATTGATGATGTGTTATTTAGAAGAAATTATGATTTAATTTTATTAAGATGCCTTGAAAAAACTGAAGCACAAAAGGTTTTGTAGGAATTACATGATGTTCCAGCAGGTGGACATTTTGGAGGAGATACTACAGTTCACAAGATAATACATGCTGGATATTATTGGCCCACTTTGTTTAAAGATGCACATGATTATGTCAGGAAATACAAGGTATGCCAAACTGCTAGTGGGAGACAAAGGAAACTAGCCTTTCCTTTACAACTAGTAAACATTGAGCAACCATTTGCATAGTGGGGGCTTGATATCATAGTAAAGATTGTTCCACATTCTTCCAAGCAACACAGATACATATTTACAGCCACAGACTACTTCAAAATGTGGGTAGAATAAATTCCATTAAAGGTAGCCAACTCTAATGCAATCATTGAATTCATTGATCAATTCATCATTATCAGGTTTGGTGTACCTACTTCGCTTATTTTTTATAATGCATCTTATTTTTCTGGGAGTAGTATAGTTGAATTTTCTCTTAAGAGAGGTTTTAAATTAAAATATTATGCAAATTACTATCCTAAAGGTAATGGTTTGGTAGAGTCAACTAATAAGAATCTCATTAAGATTATTAAAAGAATTGTTGATCAAAATCAAAAGAATTGGCATAAATATTTAATATTTGCATTATGGGTAGATCGCATAACTCAGAAGGCCTCAATAGGTACTTCTCCTTTTAACTTAGTGTATGGGAAAGAAGTTGTAATATCTTCAAACTTAGCATTCCCATATCTAGCCCTAATACAATTTATTAAAGAAAACCCTTCTTCCTCTGTCCAATTAAGATTTAATCAAATCCTGAAATTAGATGAAGAAAGAGAAAAGGTCAAAATAACTCATGCTAAACATCAACAAGTCATTAAATCTTCTTTTGATGCAAGTTCTACTGGCTCAAAAACATTACAAATTGGTGATCTCGTGTTGGAATGATACAAAGCACATGAAGACAAAGGTAAACATACCAATTTTCAAAAGACGTGGCTTGGACCAATTCAAATCATTGAAAAGATATGCTCATCAACGTTCATATTTCAAGATTTATCAGGAAAGAGAGATTCTCTTCCTATGAATGGGTTTATCTTAAAGAAATTATTTTCTTAAGGATGTAACCCCTTCTTACATGTATATATTCTTTATGCATGTTTGTTTATTTTAGAAAATAATGTTGTAAATAGTCTTCCCTTGGCCTTTTATTACTGAAAATCTCTTTAAGAGAATATTGTAAATACTTGCTTTCAATAGGTGGAAACTTTTAAGGAAATGATTACAGTTTTAGAAAGTTGAATAAAGGATGAAACTTTGAGAACCTCTTTAAAGTTTGTAAAATCTTCCAAAACCTTGAAAATACTGTAAATCATTCTAAGTTTTTTAAAGTCGAGAAAGGTTATTCATAAAAAGTAAAGACTTTTCCAAGCTTAGCATCCATAACTCTAAAAAATGTCATCCATAAACTCTTAAGGAGAAAGTCATTCATCCCATCCACTAAGTTTATGATTTTTCAAAGTGTAATTCTAAAATATGTTTGATATAAAAGATAAGAGGTCTCATCATGAGCCTGCTTACCATGATTACAGGGAAATAATTAAATTGGCATTACCAATACTGCATATCAAAACAAGGTAATGGCTTATAATCATAAGACAAGGGGTCTCATTATGAGCCAACTTGTTCAGTTCAATTACAACCAGTGAATGGCATTGTTATAAGTTGGCTCCCAAACCAGGACAATCGCTTTTTATCTTCAAAATTTAAAAGAATATAAAATCAAAAAATATATACTTAAACATATATTTATGGATTTATCTTTCAAAAGTTATACTCTTAGATGGATGGGACAATGAATTATTGATGGTCAAAAGGTAACCCTGTTGAGACTATAGATGTTTGCTGGTAGCAGAGGCACTACTTGTGACAAAAGAGTAAATTTAAAAGCTAAGTTGGAGGAGCCCCCTACTTTATCTTTATCAACCAATCAAAGCTTGAAGAAACCAAAAATGTTTTTATTTTTAAGGGATTGTAAAAGAAATTGCAAAAAATTGTTATTTTATTCAGAGTTAATTTTTATTTAGCTATTCTTAGATGGTTTTCTTTATCCTCAATTGTTTCCAAACTAAGAAAGTTTTAGATATTGCATTATTTTTCAGAGATAATTGTTTCTCCCAGTGAATCGCCAATTTTTGTGCTATACAACAACCCTCCCCATTTCAAATTTTTTCATATAAAACTTTAATAAGAAATGGGTCCCCTTTAGAATATTAATAAAATCAATAAGACGTTTGAAAATAATTTTTTATAATAGGTCATATAAAAATTTTCTTTTAGTGTAGGTTAGATCGCAATTGCAATTTGCAAAACTTTTGATCCCATGGAAGTCCTTTTAATAAAATCCGATCTGATTTGAGTCATAATAAAACCTTATTGTAAAAAGCTTGATCAAAGGAAGTAATTATAAAAGTGAATTGTCGCATCACGCACATCCTTTATCTCAGCAGTGGACTTAAAGTGTTCCGTTGAGATCTACCGATGTGATAACTCTATCGGAAATTGCATATCGCTACTCTTTAAGAAACTGTCCCAAGTGTTCCATGGAAAACCTCTAATGCAATAAGCCGATCCCAATCACGCATCGCTAAATTGATAAGATAAATCCCAAAATCTCCTTTGAAATATTTTCATGCAATTTCATTATTGTATATCGCTCTTTCGATAAAGGTAAAACATGAAGTATTACGAACATGTGCGGTTTAAAGTTATAAGTCAATTATAAATAAAATTTAAATGATTTATCAATTTTAAAGCATGCCGCCTCCCCATACCAGCTCACCACTGATCGCAATCGCAACCATGCAGAGGAACAATTTAAGCATGGAACTTGTAACTCCCGATCTACGATATGCGATTATCGCTAATCACCGATCGGGAAGTCACGATACCCATTCTAGAAAGGCCCATTATAAATTTGCGATGCGACATACCATCACGACATTAAAGTTTCATGTTGGGAGTTATGAGGAAATCATTAAGAAGTAGTTATGGTTGAATCCTTTAAAGATTTCATCCATGGTGGCTTAATATATCATAGATCTGTAGCATCTATTACGATTAATTGTTGTTAGTCTTATGCGCTATGTATTAGCTTTTAACAAGTTTTTCCACTATTAAGTCCTATTTCATTTTGCAGAGCAAATTTGAATTCATCAGTCCAACAAAATTGTCTAAGAGATCTCAGAAAGTAAAGGTTCACTTCATAGTGAAAGATGAATCAAAAAAGTCAGTACTGATAGCTGATACTACCTGTTCAAGCCTTGGCACGACTTCATGGGAGGGAATATATAATCTAATCGAAGCCAAGGATCCGGTTGAATTAAAGAAGAAGGAGGAACGACTGATGTAAGTGATAAATCAGAGAATACTCTTAAGGATTTAGCCATCTCCTTCCTCCACAAAATAGAAACTCGTGCGAAAGTGTTACCATACAATGACCTGGTGAGATGGGTAATAGAAAGTATCAACATAACCGACAAATCATTCTTTACAGCCAATGGAAGGATATTTGGGACATTCAGGGCAGAAGATGTCAAGAAGACGTATCATTTGCCGAACCCCCAGAAACATTACAACAAGGAATTTTTAGAAGCTTTCGCCAAGGAGAACGATGTAGAGTCAGACCCTATCAAGCAATGGAGACATTTCCCAAACAAGCATAAGCATGAATTCTCTGTTATGTACTATGTGGACTCCTTAGCATCTCCCTATTGCTATGTTGGTGCTATGATATGTAGACTCTTTGGACCCTCTGATTCAGCTAGATTCTCCATAGAAATGGTGCCTTTAATGGAAGCAACAATTAACTCTTTTATCATGGATTGGGCAACCATTTTATCAGATAAAATTTCCAACCAAATCCTTGATTATAGAAGAAATAGGTATGTAACTACTCGGAACCCCATTCTATATGAGCACCTACATTATGGATACCATATGTTTCAATTATGACTTCCCCATTCTAGGTTGGAAATGGAGTCCTCAAGACCCAACTCCTATTCACATTTATCATAAGTATTTGTGAAAGGTCCATTATAAAGATCATATATATAGAATTTTCCATTGTTTTGTTTTACCCATCCATCAGGCCATATTCAACAATCCCGCTCCTCAGTTATGACTTCCCCATTCTAGGTTGGAAATGGAGTCCTCAAGACCCAACTCCTATTCACATTTATCATAAGTATTTGTGAAAGGTCCATTATAAAGATCATATATATAGAATTTGCCATGGTTTTGTTTTACCCATCCATCAGGCCATATCCAACAATCCCGCTCCTCAGTTATGACTTCCCCATTCTAGGTTGGAAATGGACTCCTCAAGACCCAACTCCTATTCACATTTATCATAAGTATTTGTGAAAGGTTCATTATAAAGATCATATATATAGAATTTTCCATGGTTTTGTTTTACCCATCCATTAGGCCATATTCAACAATCCCGCTCCTCAGTTATCCGATGAGGCTAGCAATTACCTAACATTAATCGACAGCTGGTACGGTGAAGAAAATAGATCCACATGTTATCCCATTGTGCATTCCTAATAAGCTATTGGCTAGAGAACTAGCTCACCAGGTAACAGAGATAGGAATGTCCAAGAACCTCAAAGAGTCCAAGAAACAAATGTGACCTACATTTCCCCTCCACTGTGGTACTTACTCACTGCATGATTTCAAACATGCCGAGAAAGAAGCACAAAAGATAAAAATTCTAAAGTTAGCAGTCATCCCTAAGAGACAGTATGACCGAAATGAAGTGGTTTACAACTTTACCACTCAGGTGAAACTTGCAAAATTTGAACATGAGAAAGATCACTATGATGACTTGTTCGCTTCGGTTGAGCCGTTTTCACAGGTAAAACATCTAGCAAGGATCAAATTGGGAGCATGGGAGATATATAAGTTTATGCAGTTCAGGACACAGAGGTTACAAACCATATCTCTGGATTTATTGAACACTACCCCTATGGTGCAGCAAGAAGGCCACAGTGAAGAACACACTACTAAGAAGATTCCTGAAAAGGAGAAAACAAATGAAAAGACCAGTGAGCTCCTAGATACCAATGTGCATATTGATGCCAACTTAATCAAGGAATGGGAGTAATTTGATCAGCAGATCAAGAACCAGAATGACTCCCAAAATATCATTATACTAAAATCACCCACAACATAGGAACCTATTGTTACTAGTACTGCAATTGAAGGGGTAGTCGACACAGTGAAAACTTAGCATGATATTGAAATAATTCCAGAGAATACTTCCAAAGAGATTGTATTGAAGGTGGAGGAAAAAACACCCCTGGATGTATTTTACAGTCCAAAGCATAGGGTCATGGTCAAAAGACAGAGGAAAAATAGGAAAATTGACCAAGGACCATTCTCAACTCCTCAAGCTGAACTTATGAATGTGGTATGGAAAGACTTAGAAGTCAATCCTTCTAAAGATTTAACTAAGTCATTTCAATATGCAGGTGACTATACAACCGCTACAATAGAAAAGGCCTCCGAAGTTAATCAACTGATCAAAGAAAAAGATATAAGGATCACCCAACTTGAAGAGCAAACGACAGTTGAACAATAGAAACTCGGTTAGCTTGAGCAACAACTAGTAGAGAAAAAACAACAGAATGAGCAACTGAAAGAACAGTTAAATCTGGAGAAGAAAAAAATCGATCAGCAAGCTCTCCAGAAACAACAAAAGTTGTCTCAAGAACTCAACAATCTTCAAGTGGTACTCCAGCAGGAAAAGAAGGCCAAAGAAGAACAAATCGCACAGCTACAATTACAGGTAGAGAAATTCAAAGGTTATCCGAAGATTGATGAATTCAAGAAAGAAGCCCTAGAAGTGACTAAAGCCTTATCCCAACAATTAAATATCCTTTGCCATAAAATATCATCGGTTGACCCATTGTGTATCATCACTGCATCACTCATTGAACAGGCAGTTGACACCAGGTTAGAATTTGAAAACATAGATGATAAGGTCACAAGATTTCTCTCTTGGAAAAGTACAGAAGAAGGCATGGCTACTAATCTGCCGAAAATCCAAGAATCGCACAAAGAAGTCTTATTTTCGGAGTGGGAATCATAGTTAATAAAGGCCGAAAGAGCTACTTCCAGAGCCAAGGCTACAATGAATAGTGTGTTTGAGTTGATAAATGATAGCTTATATGGAGCTAATTTGATCTTCAATTGCTCCCCAGGAAAGCTCTCAAAAGCAAAAGTGCTATAAAATCAATGGAGACAGGATCTGGCCAGCAGAGAAGAACAAATCGGAAAAGTGCAAAACTTGACTTGGGATGCATTTTGGTTCTTCCTAGTCAAGCCACACAGATAGCAGATGGCCACCAAATGCCTTGTCGACATTGTCAATCGCATGGTTCCCGAGCTTTCAGATGCCATATACACAGGTCAACTACATTCCAGGCTGAGTCATCCTCCGAAAATTCAGGAAATCCTCTCAATTTTTCAACTGCGAGTGCAAGAGAAGAAGTAGATACAATGAATTAGTTCAAAGGATATCACGCTGTTATTTTCATAAATCAAATCCCAGATTTTCATGTTTGCAGTTTCAACAACTCAAATCGATTTTTGTTGACAGTTAGTTTTTATTTTATTATTTAAACCCTTTCATGTCTTTTAAGAAGGGGTCCTTAATTTGTATAAAACTTGACTTGAGAAGTTACACTTTTGTACTTCTGAATATATTTTTATCAGTAGTGGATCAAGGTTCTACATTTTTGTGATGAAACTTTTTCAAGACCTGCAATTTTGTATCTCCTGGAAGTTTTCTCAAATAAGAAAGTGGAATTGGAGTGCTAATTAGATTGGAAAGACTCAATGCTTGTGGTATTTCTATCACTCTTATTTTGTCTTGTTTCCTTATGTGATGAAGCAGTCCTTTTAAAAGTTGCTATTGTTGACATATGTATGCTCTTCAAACAATTCTTTATCATGTCATTTTTGAAGATTTAGAATTGTTATGCTTTAAAGATATATGTCAGCGATATACATTGTTATGAATGCGATATGTTTTTATAATTACTTTGCTTAATTTCTTTAAAAAAGTAATCATTACATGTGAATGCATCTTTCTATTGATAAGTAAGCCATTTATATGATTATTTATCTGTTAGGAATAATCAGAAATCGCATTGTTAATACATTACCCGGGTTAGATAAGTATATTTGTATATTTTTGTGTCATAGGTTAAAACACTTATCATCTTTATTATACAGTATAAAACAATAATCCATCAAATCATACATTACTGGGAAACTAGTCCCATAATATCTAGTCGGAGCCACCATACCAAATGGAAAAGGAGTTATACTAAGGTCTGGAACAGGTGCTTATCCCCAATGTTGGTGCTAGGATTTTAGAGGCACCAATAGGTTGACATGTGATAATAAAGGTCATTCATATATTAAACAGAGATGATAACATGTAAAGATAATTTATTTGACTAAATAGTTAGTCAAAGAAATGTATAAAATATATCGCACATATTTAATGATCATATATGAAAATAAATACTTTTAGCTAGGCATCATGCAATAGTGCAATTAACACATAATAGAAAGAATGTATTCCATATAAAATTCATGAAAATGGAATGTTATCACTATGTATTCCATATATAATATCATGAAAATGGAGAGTTAAGATTCCCTTAAAATGTTTTTCTTGTGGTAGAGTTGGTCATTATGATGCTAAGTGTCTCTATGGAGAAAATCATGAGAAAGGGAAAGAAAATGCAAAAATAAATAGGAGTTAGTTTGAAAACAAGAGAAGTTTTTACACACATGAAGATAGTGATGGTATTTCAAATGGTGAAAAAGGTAGTCTGACCAAGAATGAAAATTACTTATGGAATTTGAAGATAGAAGTAGTAATGAGTCTAATTACCTAGAAGAAAAGGATATTTTCATTGAAAACTTTGACAGTGATATATCAGATGCAGTGAAATTTATAGATGTCAACAAATATTCAAGTTTGGAAGCACACAGTTTTCTATTAATCAAGAATGAAGAAGATGGTAACAAAGAATTATCAGGTATGGTATTTTGTTCTAATTGTGATCCATTTCCTCTGTGAAATAATGATATTAATGATGACAGTGAATCAAATGAACTTGCACTCATGGGTAAAAATGAAAGTAAGTACTCTAAAGAATAATCATATTAAAAAATGATGCCTCTAGAAGAAGATCAAAGCATGTCAGAAACAATGATCAATGCAGATGTTCTTATGCTAAGCAAAGATAACTATCATCAATGGAAAGAAAAGATGAAGTCTAATCTAATGAACCTTGATGTTTGGTATCTAGTATGCAATGGCTACACCAAGATTTCTCCATCAGATGAGGAAGTGAAAAAGAATAGTAAGGCTTTGAGTGACATATTTTGTAGCATCCCTGACTCAACATTAAATAAGGTTATGCATTATACAACTGCAAAGAAAGTTTTGGATAAGCTACAAGTAATCCATGAATAAATCCCAAAGGAAGATTCATCATCAAGGAAATTATCAGGTAATCCTATCTCTAACAATGTGTCAACAAATTAACATGATAACAAAATAACCTTTGTTATGTTAGATGGAGTTGTTGATTCAAAAGAAGACAGGTTATAAGAAATTTTTGATCTTAGAACAAAACTTGATCTTGCTTTGAAAAATATTTTTAATCTTAAAGATAAGTTGTAGGCATATGATCACAAGGATCATATTAAAAAAATAAATGATGTTGTGGAATCTAAACAATATTGAGAAGGTCTTGAAGTTGAGATCATCTCTCTAAGAGAAGATCTTGAAAAATCAGAGAAGCAGAATGAAGAACTACTTCAAGCATTTGAAGAATAAGAAAATGGGCTGCAAGATGAGATTCTAAAATTAAATGAGAAAGTGGAAGGAGGAACAAGGGTTGAAGAAGGTATGAAGAAGCAATATCTAGGAAAGGAAAATAACTATCAAAGAATGGAGGTTGAGGTAAGCATCCTAAAACTTGGTAAATTAGAAGAAAAAGATAAACATTTGAAATTTCAAGATAGTACTAAGGTTTTGGATAATATTCTTATTATTCAAAGGTCTCCCACCATCAAATCTGGTCTTGGTTTTCATGAAATTTTTGAAGGAGAATCTAGTTCACAAGTTGAGGCAAGGAATTTAAAGGGTAACAATGTAAAACCTAAAATGCTCAACAAAGAGATAAGAAGTCAACCTAATAAAAAATCAAGGAAAGTGAATCTTCAAAGAAAATAATTTACTCCTAATGTTAATTGATTATCTCCCCTGATCAATAATGTTGAATGTTTTATATGTCATAATTATGGACATGTTACAACTAATGGCAGAAGTAAACAATCTCAATCACAAGAAAATAACTGCTTCACAGAAATGTCATCAACTTCCACGTACTCAAGATTCTTTAAACGATATTGTTTTTCTTGCAATATATTTGGTCACAAAGATATTGATTGTAATAGAAGGAATATGAAACATAAATATTATGAATCCTATTCTCATATAAGATGTTATGCTTGTAACAAGTTTGGGAATATAGAAAAATAATGCAGGAACAAATCTATGGATCACCTTTGACAACATGACAAACAACCATATAAGAATATTGATGTTAGAAGACTTGAAAAAGATGAATCCACCAACATTTTTTATTATAAGCAGAAAGATGAAGAATAGATAAGGTGTGGTCTTTCTCTTTGCCCATTTGAAGAAGAAGATGAATGATACATAGATAGTGGATGCTCTCATCACATGACTGGAGCTAAAAATAAGATGGAACCTCTCAAGAAAAAACAATATGGTAAGTTTATTCTTGGAAATAATGCTCCAACAAATTTTTTGGGAAAAGGTAGAGCAAAAATTAATAAACATAGAGGAGTAGTTGATACTTTATTAGTTTAAGGGCTAAAAAAGAGTATTCTAAGTGTAGGTCAAATGGCAGATAAAGGAAATATCATTGTGTTTACAACAACTAAGTGAAAGGTTATGAATGAAGAAACTGGAAAAGTCATAGCAAGGGGATATAAAAAACTAGACAAATTATATGTGCTTGAAGGAAAGAATTATCGTAGATATGAGAAGGATTAAGATTCAGAGTAAAAGAAGATGGTGCCCATTGTAGTCCATTATTCTTAAAAAAATATTTCTCATAGTGACTACAGAACTGATCTGAGGTACATGACCTCATAAGAGTGGCATATGATCATCAAGTCCTCAGGATCAGTGATGTGTAATATCAGGAGGGGTAATACATATGTTGTCTTCATGACGACTCCCATAGTTATTTTTGATATTCATGTTGCATATATTACTAATAGTGCATATGATGTAGTAGCAATGAACATGTATAGACAGAACAAAATCATGGGGAGCTGAATTTGTGAAGTTTCAGTATTTTACTTTCTGTACACGAATCCTATGAATACAAGTTGCTTTTATGTGTGAGTTCTAATATGAACAATCATGTATGTTTTTCTATGATGAAGAAACAGTAGGACAGACTCAGGAAAAGGCTACGATATGATACAGAAAATTATTATTTCTCTTTCTTGTTTTGATGATTGATGGTTACATTCTGTTGATGTCATTTAGAAGTGGTTTTAGATTTTATAAGTTGTTATCAATGCCTTGATGGATAACCGATTGATGAAGCTAATTTGATTTCCTTAATGATATATGAGAAGATATGATCATATTGGACAATGAACAGTTGGCACACATTCAGGGGGAGCATTTTCTATGCTTCTAATAATGATGATTATCAATGGTGTTGCTACTTATGTTGCTGAAGTTCTTGAATGATGATGCAAGAGTTGCTAATTATGGTTGATTCTTATCAGAGTGGGATGATATGATTATCTCATGCTATGATTATTTGATGATGATGTTGTTATCATAGATGAATCCTATGGGATGAGTAGTTGATGATGATGAATTACAAAAAGGGATCTTCTGGATGATTACTTACACTGCATAATAATGAAGTAATCCTTCTTCTTGCATGAAAAATTTGGGCCAAGAAAATGATGTTGCTGTAGGTTTTATAAAGACATGGTTATTGATATACTACTATTATATTTGTTAGATGATACTTGAAAACATGGCATACTTTGATGATGTTGAAGAATGATATTTCACTACCCTAACTTATGGTGATATGATTGATTATCCCATAGGCTTGTTGATACATGAAAATATATGTTGATGTGCTCAAGGGGATGAGTTCTATGAAATAATATCATGTTGTTGATGCATATTTTTCCACATGTTGATGATATTACATTGCTTCTTGATGATGTTCATGGTACCATTGTCAGATTCTTATTGTGAAGATCCTATATGCTATATGATGATTTTTGAAGTTATCTTGGTTTTAATACCTCACTATTGAGGTATTTGGTCTTGGTTGTAAATTTCATATTTATCTCTTGATGTAAAAGTCATGTAAAGACCTGCTTTATAAATCATTGTAATATTCAGTCATGTATGGACCATTGTGGTCAAGTCATGTAATCCTGTATTTTTGGGAATGTGATGTAGTTTGTAACCCCACTCTGTTGGGTGGTCAATGTAAGTTTTAGTCCTTGGTGATAAGAAAAGTCATATTCAATTGAATCATAGATTCATTTACTTCCTTGCAAATATTTTAGAAGTTTCAACATGTGTTGAGGGGGAGCATTGTCAGTATATAGTGCAAATCAACATAGATCATGTCTCTAAAAGGAAAGAGAAGCCTTCATTCATCATTTGTCAACCCTTTTCCCTTGATGTCAAAGGGGGAGAGTAACTTGGTGCTTGAGTTGCCATCAAGTCCAAAGGGGGAGATTGTTCGAATTATGACTAATGTGTTGTCCTCGATGACAATGTACTTGATGAGTTGTGTTTTAATGGAAAACTACTTATTAAACATGTCAACGTGATGGTAGTAGGATGAAATTCAGGTCAGTACAAATGTGACAAAAAGATTGGACAAAGGAATATCATTTCAGAGATAGAAGAATGATAAAGATGAAGTTTGAAGAAGTATACGCAGATTATATGAAGCAAAGTCATGTACATACACAGGTATGGTGAAGCAAAGTCATGTATATGCAGGTTCTATGAAGAAAAGTCGAGTACATACACATGTTTAGTGGAAAAAAGTTGTGTATACGCAGGTTTTGTGAAGAAAAGTTGCGTACACATGTGGGTATGAAGAAGAAACGACACACATAATTTCTACACCATGGTAGTCTAAATACCAAGGGTATTTACCATGGTATTGAACCATAGTATTGATCCCAACAATGAATATTTCATCTTGTCAAAGAATACCATCGACATTAGTGTGCTTTTGACCCATTGTTTTGAATAAGGCTAAGCTATATAAGCAAATGAAAATCAAAGTGTTTGTGTGTGCAAGTGATGAATATTTCATGAATAGTTAGATCTAAAACAAGTGTGCATGTAATGGGATACTAATGAATTGTTTGATCTAAAACTAAGTATCCACCCAAGAATTTGATGATGGATCAATCTAATAGATTTGAAATGACTATATTGATAATGGATTGGTTTGATATGTGATATTATGTCTGACACATGATTATTTTGTGTATGCCATGATATGGGCATGTCTGAAGTTTTATTATGCAGCGAAGGTTTGTGTCAATAATTGCATATATGTATGTGGTTTTTATAACCTGAAAGGTGCATACATATGCTGGTTGGATGTTGGTAAGTCATGTACCTATTCAGATCTGTATGCAGGTTTCATGCCTAAAAAGCGTGTATACACGCAGAAATGCTTTGTGGAAAGCACATATATAATTTAGGGTTTTACTGAAGGAGATTTCTGATCAGTCTAATCAATCTTGGTATGTTTTTTTATCTGTCAATGAAGTCTTACTCGATGATCTGGGCTTAATAGTGATGTTTGAAGATGAATTAATTGAAGAGTGATATGTTGAAGAGTAACGATGCTACTAGTTGTATGTGATTGAATATCAGTGATGATTCTATGATTATTTTATAATGATTTAGTGGTTTTGTGTGTGACATAGCGTGTTTTTTTTTTAAGAATGGCAGTGATTCAGTTTGAAGGTTCAGTGTTTTTAGATCTATACATGGGTATGATTCAAGGAATTTGCGTATATACATTCATTTGCTAAAGTTAGGTAGTGTATATATTTTGACATATTATTGATCAAGGTTTTCAGTTGTTTTAGTGAGCTGATACAATGTTTGGGTTCAATATTGGTATTCTGATTACAATGATCTAACTGCTTTGGTTGTTTGTCAGTAAAGATGATTAATGTGTGTCTCAATTGGTTTAGTGATTGGTTGATTCAATTGGTTCCATGATTGATTGATTTGTTGCAGTGATCAATTTCAGTTTTGATATTCGATATTGGGCTTAAATGATGGTAGTGGGTCCAGTCTGAAAATTTGATGAAATGTGTCCTACAGATTTGATATTTTGGTTCAGGTGGATCCAATGTGAAAATTTATGAAACTTGGTCCATAGAGGCGCTGAGGATTGGAGCCTTTAATAAGGGAGTCAAAGCTTCCTTCCAGTGCATTGAAGAATCTAGGGAATGCATAAGTACATTGATTCTTCATTACATGATAAAAATTTGTGAAGTGTTAATGCAACTTTATCTTAGCTTGATTGTTTACTTCATTATTAGCATGTGTAAGTTAACTTCTTCAAACTGCTATCAAATAAAAGAGACAAGAACACAAATGGTTGGCTATCTTCCAAGGCCAAAACCTCTCCCTCTTGGAGAGAAAAACCCATGCAAAAATTCTTCTTATAGATATTCCATTGACAAATACCAAGATCATGACCCTTGCCACACTCTGCCTCTCCAAGAGAAAGTCATCAATCCTCTTCATGTCAATGTTGATATTATTATCTTCGTTTCACCATAGATATCATCACCATCATGTTCTGCAATACCATGACCTTCATCACTATTGCAATACCATGATCTTCATCACTGCAAAAACATCACGATCTTCATTATTGCTGCAACTTATCTGAGATCATTTTCGTTGCTTCTTCATTGAGACCATAGTTGCTATATCAGCATAGAAGTCACCATTGTTGCACCATAGAGTTCTTCACAATAGTATCATTGAGATATATTGTATCTCTTCTATCTCTTTTTGAACTGAGATCATTCCTTGACACCATGAGATCACAAAAATACAAGATCATGATCCATATTTATTATGATTACAGTTATGTTAGGATTTAGACTATGATTTTTGTCACTGCTCCTTGTAGCACATCAAGACTGCATTACGCTAGATCTAAATACTGTAATAACTAGTGAGATTGTATGTATCCCATCATAGGTATGCCGAGGGTCTCTTGATCATCACCGAAAACCATTACATCATCATAGTTATGGAAAGACTGTAGTAAATATATGATTGAGACAACATCTAACATAATCTTTATTGGGCTGAGAGAGTAGTTCTGTTACTGGTGTTCACTATCTAGTCTTCTTCAGGAATACCACCAAGATATACATATGCCATGAATTTTCCTCTATCAAGCGGGATCAATCATCACTGTAATGTCGATATTGCACTACATAGACATGCCAAGAGTGTCCAGAACCCAAACAATTGTTGCATCCTTACACGAGGCCATGAATGCACGGTGTAGTCAATACCCTACTACGGATTTTTAACCTTGACTATAGCTCCATCAACCTTGACTGTGGCTCCATCAATCTTGACGGTGGCTCACTTCAGTGTGACTCCCTTATGCTAATATTTCAGAGGTATATGCGAATTATTTCTTGTATAATTTTACTAACTCTTTATGGGTCTTTGTAGTGCTCACCACATATATCTAAGACGACATGAACTTTTGAACTGACGTGTCTATTGCTTCCAACCAGCATGACATGTTTATATATTAAATCATTTATTTGGAGCCAACATGAAGTATTTTTCTTACAAATTTTGATAGGCTGATCTTGACGCATTGATCTTGGTCTTGGAGGGTTGTTACACATCTTTGAATACTTTGTACTTATTTACATGAACTCATAAAGAGTTTCTACACACATGACATGACTCTTTGACATTTAAATAAATCCTAAAGACATCAAGAAGAAGTGTTTTACCTAGAGACACTTCTTGTTCATGAAACCCATGTAGCAAGATTACAAAAATAAATTATTTCATTTTATTACATCAAATACAAAGATCATGTCATTATGAAGACCGAACCTAGTTACACTTTCTTCAACACTCCCTCTTAACTAGGTAGGTAGTCATAATAGTACTTGGTCATTCTCAATCTGTATATTTTCTCATAAGAAGAATCGGATTTGCAATCCATCTATTATAGCACCATTTCAACCAACATTGTTTCCATTTAGCAAGGCCTTGACTAATATCTCTATCTCTCACTTCGATGAGAGCACTTTTAGGGTCATACCCACACGAGTGTTCTCTGAGTATGTCCTACTAGGACTATTTTCATCTTGTGTTCCTAGCCCTCAAGAATATCAGTCCTCTTGCCCAATGTTGTCTTGGATGCCCTACCACATCCTGAAAGAGTGTCGGATGCCAGATGATTACATAATCCTCCATTCTTTCTTCCAAAATGAAGACAAGAACTTCATGTCTAACTCTCCCACTTAATCAGGGACGAGTTCCATGTTTCTCTTCACTCAGAAACTTGTTCGAGTTCCTTTGCTCATAGGAACTTCCCAGAACTCCCTCTTAGCCAGGGAATTTATCATCAGTGCTTTATAGGTTATTCTAGTTGATTAATGATCCAATACTTTGATGTCATCAATTTCTTCACATGTAGGGGTCAACCATCCATCACTTTCCTTTGTCATGTCATTCCTTCATTCTCGGAAATTATCCTCCTTGGCTTTACATCTGGGGTTTCCTTCATAAGCTCATTTGTTTTCACTTTTCTTCAATAGTGATTTCTATGGATCACAAGGTACATATTTATGACATCCTTCACAACTCTCCTTTCCTTGATCCTGCACACATACCGAGACTTTTCCAAGAGGTCATACACCAACCAAAAAAATATTACCTTTTGGTGATGGCCTTCTTCCAGCGACATCTTCTCGTAGGTATCAATCATCCTACATACATGTTGACACATCTCCCAATGATATCTATTGTCAAGGGTCCTCATCCTTTCATACTTTCGTTAGAGTCTTCACATATTTTCAGGAGATAACCTGGTCAAGTCTTCCTGATCTTCTGGATGTTGATTGCCATCATCAAGGTTGAATACTTCACGATCTCTTCCATCATCATATATTTCATTCCCAGGAGCTCTCATAGTTCTTGAATTATCATCAACTACCTCATACTACATTATGAGGACATATTATTTTGATTTCGTCTAGTCTGACTTATGTCTTTTTGCATCCTTTCAGAGGAGGGGATCTATTCCTGCTTGATCCATTTTATCTACAACCACATATCATGACATTACAATATCAAATGAAAATACAAATACAGTCATACATACCTCATTTTCCTTTAGGTATTTTCCTACAACTTCCTTGATTGAAAATATCTTCAATCCCTTGGTCTGATTCATTCTTCATGTCATTGAACTACCACCTCATGAGTTCCAAGAGTTGGAATTTCTGACGAGACATTTGGTGCCTTCCCAAAATCAGAGATCCTCCACTGAGATATTTATCAAAGATCCTTCAGGATCTAGTATATCCCCATATGGAAAATGTTTCCATTGACCTGAATGACTTCTTTCGTTCCTTCAATGTACAATGAGATTTCCAAGAGCTATGTTCTTCATGATTCCATATGAGCTATTTCTTCCATGATGCCATGATTCATCTTCTTATTATGTTCATATTTGTATGGACTTCTGATACGATCCTTTTGAGAGGTATACCATCTCTTTCATAGTGGATATCTATTACTCCCTCTTTCCCTTGATCCTTTTCTCATCTTCCTCCATCCTTCCAGCGATATGAGTTCCTCTTCCATAGTACTATTCTGTCTTGTCAACCTTCCTTTACTTATCAACACTTATTTGTGTCCTATCAACTTTCCTTTCTCTATTGCTTCATAGAGACCATAGATTGTTGATCGAGGTAACCTTCTTGTTCATGGACATCTGTTACCTTGCTTATCAATATCAATATCAATGATCATCATTTTTCCCAGATCTCGTAACTGAGATCTCATGAAGATGTTTCTTCATTCCTTGGCACCTACTGCTCTTCATTTCAGAGAGTATATCCTTTTATGTCTCCTTTCTTATTTCATAGAACCTTAAGAGTTCTTATAACTTCAAAGGAGACCTTGATGTACTAACTTCACTCCATGAGGATTTTTTCAATCCTACTGCAAGAAATTTTGATGACTTCTCTAACCTATATATCTTCTTGCATTGATGAAGTCAATAACCAACAACTTGATTATAGAATAAAAGATACTTAGTTGATACGTGAAGACAATATCTTCACCTTGATCACGTTGGCTATTGTTGAAGCTGAAATATTGATTCTTCCTTCAGATAGGATCCTTGTTGTAGATGGATGTAAATGTTGATTGTTTCTTGGACCTTGATCTTCTACAAGATCTTGTTGTTATAGATTGTCTCCTTGATCAACCATCCTTTTGATTTCCATACTATTGTTGTATATGGACCCTTTGATCTACGATTTGATCAACGCATAGATTTTTAGTTTGTTGTGCTTGCATATCCCTTTTTTTTCCCTTCCTTGATTGCTGAACCAATCCTCTGATACCATGTTGAAGAATCTAGGGAATGCATAAGTACATTGATTCTTCGTTACATGATAACAATTTGTGAAGTGCTAATGTAACTTTATCTTAGCTTGATTATTTACTTCATTATTAGAATGTGTAAGTTAACTTCATCAAACTACTATCAAACAAAAGAGATAAGAACACAAATGGTTGCCTACCTGCCAGGGCCAAAACCTCTCCCTCTTGGAGAGGAAAACCCATGAGAAAATTCTTCTTATAGAGATTCCATTAACGAATACCAAGACCATGACCCTTGCACACTCTGCCTCTCCAAGATCAAGTCATCAATCCTCTTCATGTCAATGCTGAGATTATTATCTTTGCTACACCACAGAGATCATCACCATCATGTTATTCAATACCATGACATTCATCACTGTTGCAATACCATGATATTCATCACTGCAGTAACATCATGATATTCATAAATGCTACAACTTATCTGAGATCATTCTCATTGATTCTTCACAGAGACCATAGTTTCTATATCAACATAGAAGTCACCATTACTGCACCATAGAGTTTTTCACAAGAGTATCACCAAGATCTATTGTATCTCTTTTGTCTCTTTCTGAACTTAGATCATTCCTTAACACCACGAGATCATAGAAATACAAGATCATGATCTATATTTATTATGATTATAGTTTTTCCAAGATCTAGACTATGATTTTTGTCAATGCTCCTTGTAACACATCAAGACTGCATTACGTTAGATCTGAATATTGTAATAACTAGTGAGACTGTATGTCTTCCATCACAAGTATGCCGAGGATCTCTTGATCATCACTGAAACCCATTACATCATCAGATTTATGGAAAGGCTGTAGTATATATATGATTGAGACAATATATAACATAATATTGATTGGGTCGAGAGAGTAGTTTTGTTACTGTTGTTCACTGTCTAGTCTTCTACAAGAGTACCACCAATATCTACATATGCCATGACTATTCCTCTATCGTGTAGGATCAATCATCACTGTAATGTTGAGATTTCACTACATAGATATGTTGAGAGTGTCTAGAGCCAAATGATTGTTGCATCCTTACACGAGGCGATGACTGCACCTAAAACCCAAAACAAAGTGCAGTCAATACCCTACTATGGATTTTTAACCTTGAATATGGCTCCATCAACCTTTATTGTGAATCCATCAATCTTGACTATGGCTCCCTTCACTATGACTCCATTATGCGAAGATTTCAGAGGTATATGAAAATGATTTCTTGTATAATTGCGTTGACCCTTTATGGGTATTTATAGTGCTCACTCCATATATGAAATATGACATGAAATTTTGAACTGACATGTCTATTGCTTCTAGCCGACATGACATGTTTATATATTAAGCCATTTATTTGGAGCCGACATGAAGTATTTTGCTTGTAGATTTCGATAGAATAATCTTGAGGAATTGATCTTGGTCTTGGAGGGTTGTTAGACATCTTTGAAGAATTTGTACTTATTTACATGAACTCATAAAGAGTTTCTACACACATGACATGACTCTTTGAGATTTAAATAAATCCTAAAGACATCAAGAAGAATTATTTTACCTAGAGACACTTCTTGCTCATGAAACCCATGTAGCAATATTACAACAATAAATTATTTCCTTTTATTACATCAAATACAAATATCATGTCATTATGAAGACCGAACTTAGTTACGCTTTCTTCAAGATAGTGGTAGTTGGTAAATGAGACCAGGGGGTTGGAGCTCCCTTCCAATGGGTGCCGATAAATGAGATTAGGGGGTTGGAGCTCCCTTCCAGTGGGTGCTAGAGAATGTGAGAAAGTTGTAGCCTTCTGCAAGTGGGTGCCTGCATGCTAGTATGAGTCTATGGGAGTACAATATTATAAGATTATTTTTAATAACAAAAGAAGGTAGAGACAACAACAAAGGTGTTTTCCTACCCACATTGGGTTTCCACCTAAAAATCCTAATGTTCATGTGTGTTGCTTATGTGAATGGTTTATGTTGTTCTTAATGCACATGGTTATTTTTTATTAATGCTTAATGAGGTACTGATACACTGGTTCAAGTTAAACAGATGTTGAATTTACTAAAAATTAAGTTTACTAGATATACGCTAGTTGTCTACATGACAGTCACGTATATACACATGTTTCTTTTAGTAGAGTCACATATACAAATATAAGTAAGAAAATAAAAGTTGAAGTGAAAATATTGATTCATCCTCCCCCCCCCCCCCCCTCCCCCTCAATATTTTTCCCAACATCTTCAACTCCAGAATGTATCATTCATGTCCAGCCTTTTCCCTTTCTGAGACCTTCTACCATCTACCCCATTAGTCTTCTCCTTCTGACTACTTGCATGACTGATCCTCATCTGTCCCTTCTTTTGAAACTCTAAAAGGCTCTGAAGAATAACTGTATTGACTTCATCATGATTTTCTTGAGCCCTTACAAGTCTTTCATGTGTCTCAATCAACCTATTATTATCTTCCTTGCAACTTCTAATATCTTCACTCAAACTCAGTGTATTTTCTAGGTTAGGAGAATACTCTTCTCCTTATTGCTCAACTGAATTCTCCCATTCCATTGAATTCACACCAAGCCTGTAAGGGGAGTCATGTGAACTACAATCCACCATTATTTTCTTCAGCTATGATCTATTTTCTACAAACATGCCTTGTTTTATAAACAAAATAGAAGACATAATTAAAATCACACTTCAATGTATGTTAAGGGAGGCTATCTCATCTGTACAAGTGAATCCATATTAGCACAATATATATAATAGCAACAGAATATCAACATCATGCATGATCAATAATACAAAGTTGTAACAATAAATGCATGCATAATAACCATGACCATCTGCATGTACCCGGAGGTCTAATATTGTAAACCTTGTTTTGATACCACACTATAACACCAGTACCATAGAAAGGTTTACAAGAAGTGAAACTACTCTGATACCACCCTGTAACCACTATACCCCACATTTACCCATTTACAGGCTCTCCGGGGTAAACATGAGTTGAGAGTTACTATGAAATGACACAACCTCCAAGTTCCAGTTATGGAATTGGGGCTTATAAACTAGAAACATACATATACCTCTTAGGAACCTTGGATCACCCATATGCCAACCAATAACTTCTAGTGATCAGACCATGAGTTGGAACTTTTTTTTAACTGAGCTCTCAAACTAGCCACATGCATGCCAAGTTCTTCATGCAGCTAGAAAGCTCCAGTCGCATTCACATGCCTTCCTTTGTGCACTTGCTACCAAAAATTCCTAGAATTATGCATGTGGTCGTGAAATCAATGCCAAATTTTTGCGGCTACCCTATAGGCCACTTCCCAAAATTTCTCAGAACTTTATAGAATCAATTCTATGGCAATCACAAGCCTACAAAAGTTCTACTAGGTTCAAAGCTTGCCGAAACATACAAAACATGTGATAAAAATTTCGTCAAATAAATGGTAAACATAGTAAGTACAGGTCATGAATGCATATATGATCATTGTCTCATTCACTTCATTAGATAATCATCAAGAGGGCTCATTTCCCTCTTAAACTATCTCATTTCATATAACTATACAATAACTTATTGAATCATGAAAAATATCCATAACAATAGCACATCATTTAACCATGCATACAACCAGCAGTTAACCAGAACGAAGACATGAAAAACTAGTCAAAAAATCAACATAATAACCAATAAATGTGCTCATTATTCTCAATAGGAATCAATACAAAAATACATTTGAAAATCCCAACCAAGTCAAGGTCTTCCATGTAACACTCTACCATAGATTGGGCTGAACCAAGTATTTCTTTCAACCAATCATCCACGTGCCATATTCTAAGCATGAATGTGGGATATCATGGGATAAACCAAAACAAAACTAACCAAGGCTTCTATAGGCTAATCCACATCAACCCTCAACCAAAATGATTTCACCTAAACGAGTCCAAAAATCACCAAACTAGCACGATCTTGGATGCCTTAGCATTTCTTCATCATACCCAGAGGAATTTTCTTGTTTCCACCCACCTGTGAAGGGCTTCCCAAAGAAAACCATATCTTCCCCCAACCCTTAGGATTTTCCTGAGACCACCTCACTCGAATCCAAAATATTTCGGCAATCCAAAGCTCAACCAAGAATGAATCCCATCACACCATGGATATCTAGGAAATGGGAAGGTAAGGTTTAAACCACTGTCAATCCAGGAAAATATCATGCCAATGATAGAAAATGATCATGTAGACCAACTGCACGCGTGATGTATTCAAATCTCGACAATGTTATAGCATCATTTAGAACTCCTGTAGACTTGATGCTCTTATATGGCCTTGGGTAGCTCTTTTCCCATGCAAACTTTATCTTATATTAAAAAACACAATATTTCAAATCCCATACACGACTTTCCCCACACTAAAATGCATATATACATGGGCCTTATAATACTATACTAGTGTATACCTTTTTAAATATGAAAAAATAAAATAAAATGCTATTTTTCGAGCGGGGTTCATAGGTTTTACCGAGATCCCACCTACAAGAGCCCATGGCACAACTAAATTAACTAATTTCAGGTGGTATATATACACCCCTTGGGTAGGCCTAAAAAACATAAGAGAAGGACTATTAAAATTATACCCATTTTTCTCCTAGATCAAGTCTGATTTCCCCATGCCTCATGCACTCCTAGTTTCTATGGAAACCCTAGTTTCCTTTGCAAATATGTTCATAATACTTACAGTATCTCCTTGTGCTTATTAGAGAGTATGTCTTCATGGATAGAGCTAGATGGATCTAGAGGAAGACTTCATTGGTGCTTTGGATACGATCAACTTGTACCTTTCCTGTACCTATTTTTTTTAATCAATAAAGAATCTCATGTCTTATTCCTGATACATTCTTGTCTCATGAATATTAATTTATATGATTATGTATGATGATCTAACATATCTTTTATGTATGCACATTGAATTATCTATCATGTATATTCTTCTGTGAATTAACTTGCAAGACTGCTCATTCTGAAGGAAGTAGAGGGTTTCGACCCTATGGGAACATAATGTTAGACCTCTGAGTATGTTTCCAAATCCACATTTAGTAATTCATATGTTTGGCATGCTTTCTTGACTGATCTATGTTGATTATCTTGTTCCACTCTGTTGAGCTTTTCAACCCTTACCTTAGGGAAAGTTTCCCGCCAACAAGCAAGGAAATCACAAATGCAAACTATTACCTAAAAAATCTTTCTATTGTAGCTTCTCTTCCAATATTCTCCTTGTGCACCCTTACTTTCCTTATATTTATTTTCCCATGCTTTCTCTTTCTTTCCTGTTGGAGTTATCTTTATGAAATTGATTGAAAGCTAAAAGTGACAAAAGGTGTGAATTGTTTCTCTCATGCCTTTTTATCGTTGATGTCTAGTCTCTTCCTTTCCTTTTTCATTTTTCTTTCATTTTACTCTAATTTCTCTCTATTTCCCCTTTCATGCATATTCGTGTCCCTTCATCTCCCTTTTCTCATATTTTCCTTTATTCTTTTAATTAATTGTCATTTATTTCCTTTTGCCTTTACCAATGCCATTGCCAATTTCAATAGCCATTGATTAACCACAAGTGATGCCCACTATAATGTTTCCCCTGTCCATTCATCTTGTAATACATGTTCCATGACCTTGGCCTTATTTTTTCCTTTAATGTCCTTTATTACATAAAAAAATTAACCTGGGGCTATTACAAACCCCTCCCCCTTAAGGGAACACCATCCTCAGTGATATATGACATCTATGGCTAGAAAACCTTTGAAAAAAAGCATATTTATTATCAGATATTTATAACATAGCTCATTGCATTATTTAAAATGACAATTATTGCAAACATGAAAAACATAATTCTTATTGGAGCTTTATAACACACCTCGAAGTGGTATTTACAATTACATGCACATATATACTTATAACAAAAACTCATTTTATTAACCAACAAAAAAAGAAGGATATAATGCCTGCATCTAATCATCCATCTCCCATGTAGCTTTGGCCCAAAGTGCTTCTACTGAAGTTTATCTTACTCGATTGCTCAATTCCAAAGCATGAGTTTTTTATTTTGTAGGATTTATATCGGATCTGGCTTGAACACTCCCTCTGGTTCCACTTGCAATATAGACTAAACAATCACCTTGTCAACATCCTATACATATCATTTAAGCAATGAAACATGGAAAACATAATGGACTTTGACCGATGGTGGCAAAGCAAGTCTTTAGGCCATTGGTCCAATCCTCTCGAGGATATCAAAAGGCCCACAATACTGAGGTGCCAACTTTGAACAGGATCCAATCCTCAAGGAGCTCCTCTTGGGCTTGATGCACAAGTACACATGTTCCCCAACCTAAAAATCCTTAAATTCCCTATGCAAATCCACATAAATCTTCTTCTTGTCCTATGTTGCATTTAAATTCCTTTTGATAATCTGAATTTCCTACTCCATCTCTGTCAACATATTTAGTTCAATCAACATCCTGTTCACTAGATCACTCTAGCTAATAGAAGTATTACAACTCCACCCATAAAGAGCCTCAAATGGAATCATCCTCAAGGATTCTTGATACCCATTATTTTAAGAAAATTCTACCATTGGAAGATGCTCCTCCCACTTCCTCTATTGATCCATGACATACATCCACGACATGTCTTAAAGAATAAATTTATCCATCTCTTTATGTCCATCTTTCTATGGATGATAAGTTGTATTGAAAGCTAGCTATGTCCCCAAGCCTACAAACAACTCCTTCCAAAACATGGTAGTGAGCTTGGCATCTCTATCTGATATAATCTTCTTGGGAACTCCATGCAATTTCACAATCTCCGAAATGAATACTTGAGCCACTTCCCTAACTTAATTAGTATAATTCACTGCAATGAAGTGAGCTACCTTGCTCAAAATTTCAACCACAACCATGATGGAGTCAAGTTGCCTTGATTTCCTAGGAAATCCTATAATGAATTCCATGGAAATGACCTCCCATTTCCATTTTGGAATCGAAATAGGTTGCAACAAACTAGCTAGATGCTTGCATTCAACTTTCACCTACTGATAGTCCAAGCACTTTACAACAAACTCGACCACCACTTTCTTCAAGTTTGACCAATAGTATAACTTCTTAACAATTGTTAAGGCCTTATGGATTTCTAGGTGGCTTGAATATGGCTTGACATGAAACTCTCTCAATATAAGTTTATTCAATTCACTATTATTCGACACATAGATCTTGCTCTTTAATTTGACCAAGCCATATGCTATGAGGTGATACTCATCCTGATCACCCTCACCCTGCTACTGCAATCTCTGCTTCAGCTTTTGATACATCCCATAATCTTGCCCTACATGTAAGAAAAACTCCTATAAATTTGTTCCATAAGATCTCACAGATGAAATATGATTCACTTGCACTCTCATACTGAGAGCATATGCAACCTTTTTCTCCTTTGCCTTGATGTACCTGATCTCAAAGTAAAACTCACTGAGAGTAACCGACCATCTAGCTTGCCTGGAATTCATATTAGGTTGTTCAAACAAATATTCAATCCACTATGATCACTCATCAAGAAGAACCTTCTACTAAGGAGATGATGTATCCACATCTTCAATGCATGAATTCTAGTTTCCAACTCAATATCAAGAGTCACATAGTACTTCTCATTCTCATTCAAATTTCTTAACTCATAGAAAACCACCTTGTGATGCAGGAAAGTGTTCCTTTTGTGGACAAAGGCAACCCCTCTAGCCCTAGAGTGGGTCTAGTCACAGCAAAGACAGATCAACAATTGATTTCCTTAAACAGTCATTGTTGGAGGCCTACCTCAACCGGTGGTCGATGAAGTTCTGTTACGCTGCTCCAGCTTCCGCTTCCTTCTCCTCAATGAGTGATCAACCTAAAACAATGCAAAGAAAATACAACAAAGCACGTAACCGGAGAATGATCTATTTACTCACAAAGTCAAGAAGTCATGAGCTATCAAGTAAATTACATACAAAACATAGGAAAACATCATTGATTGTATTAATAATGAAATAAGAGCAAGCTTACAACCAAGTCTTGACATCGCAAGCCTTCTCAGAGGATCCAGCCAGTATGTTTCTCAAGCATTCACTCTTCAAGGGTGAATCTCCCAACATACAATGTCTCTCTCTCACTCATAAGCTTTAACACAAAGTTAAGGGCACTCCACAACCTTCCACAAACTATAAACAATCCCATACTTGTCACACTGACACCAGCTATCTATCAAACTCAAAATCACTAGAAGCACTGCTCAACCAAAGGAATTACTAACTAGCTGATCAAATCAAAGGTGAGTGCTTTAATAGGAGAAGGAGTCTCCATGAAATGTGGAGGAGAGAGCTCATCCTCAATGAAAGTAGCACAAATGACGGAACTGCCATACCAGAGGAGGAAGGGCAACACAAACTATGCCAACAACCAGGCCTGAAGAGATCCAGAAGGCCAACTGTTGAAACGAATTCGCCCAATCTGGATCGTCGCAAGACATAAACTAATTACTCGTGACAACATCACAACAAGGCGATGCACGCAGACTCATCATCGCAAGGCACAACTCATAACCACGCGCCGGGTCTAGAAATCCGATCGTCGTGGGAAATAGATGTACACTGGTGACGGAGTCATGATGAGACCATTATGGACATGGGAACGTCACATATATTAAGGGTTTACTCGTGATGAGGTAGAAACTTAAGGAATAAGGGTCATTTGTAGAAACAGAGAGCATTTTCTTAATCTTCTTGCATTAGTGGGAAGATATGAACATGTTGGTTTGACACATGACACAGTAGAAGGATTGAAATGAGGACAATGAAAAATTACTGTGTAACAGATGCCCCCTAAAGCGTGAAGCCCGAGAGAGTGGGAGGGGTGAAATGCTTTATGAAACTATCTGAACTGGAACCACCTTGAAGATCCTGTAGGCGCAAGTACAACTGATATCTGTGATAGTGAAATACATATAGTCTAGGCATGGGCACAACCATCCATAGGACATATAAAACTTGGTCTGTGGTATGGACACAACCACCCAGTTGATAAGACCATAATAATGACAAAGGTATGGTCGCAGCCATCCATCAAAGAGTCATATATGTAATCACGAACCAATCCACGCAACCTAAACATATGTAATCTTAGCTCGAGGTCTTGAAACCCAACCAATCATAGTACAAATTCTATCATGTGAATAGATGTGTTGAAGTCGAACATGATAGAAAGTCACTTGATTACTGGCCAATGATGTAAACCGTTAACAAGCGCGAGAGAAACCACCAATAATGCCAATGGTTCTCAAGGTACTGTCCAGTACAATCCACTAAGTGTGAAAAATGAGCTGAAGTCAAACACTCGTGGAATCACCCAATCGAAGACCAATGAGGAAAGTCTGTTGTCAGGCATGAAGAACTTTCCATTGAGGCATGCAAGCTCCAAGGTACTGAAATGGACCTCTAGATCAATCTCCTGGATAATGAGCTGGTGTTGACAGGAGATGATTCGTCGCAGGAGGGCCATGATGTTTCCCCCATCAATGACACAAGATAAGGAACAAGTGGTAGATGGGGAAACAAAAGATCAGAGGAGGAGATAAGGGTGTAAACTGTAGAAAGATTATACTCTTGAACATAACAACGACACGACTTTGGAATGTGGCAGCATTTTGATACCAAGGGATTAGAGGCTTGATGGAAGCAACATGGATCAGATGGAATGAGGCAAAATGAAAACCTAGACCCGCGGAAGGCCAAATGACGATGTATGGATATCCCAACCTGACAAGAAGCAAACGTGTCTATGTTTAAGAGTGACTAGCTACCATAGATAATCAATGATGATTTCCAAATTTTCCCCTGCCATTACTGGCGAGTACCCCAATTATTTTTGAAAACAAGCTTGAAGGAGATATCATATGCTTGTAATATAAGTTCGAATTTCGGTCGAATCCAACCTAGTAATATTTTAACGAGCCCTAGGGAGGAGAAGCCCGAGTCTCGTCATGGTGACGAATCCAATGTTGTCAGGGTGTAACGAGTCCGACATAGGTAAAACTTGGAGTCTTTTTCATGTTTAGAGAGTTCGAAAAAGATGCAGAAAAGAAAACTCCAGGGGATCCTTTTTCATAGATTTGTGTCTCCCAAGCCCAAGAAAGTATAAAATAATACTTGAGAGAACCGCTTGATTATTACGATCAAGGAGTAATTTTCGTAATTAGTGACCTCGATCTGAAAAAGTAGAAAATCAATTGAAGACACGTCATTTTGTAACCAATATCGGACGTGAAACGACAAAATCCCGACAATCTTTTCATGTTTACACGGTCGGAAAAGAGCTCAAAGTAGACTGCCTCTTATTTCGTTTAACGAGTCAAAAAGGAATAACTCGGCAATCTTTTCGTCTTTTAAGTTGGAAAAGAGCTTAAAGAGGACTTTGCGGAAAATATGGATAGTACTTGTAGTACAAGCCATCCATCGTTACTTCTACACAAAATATCGCACCATAAGATCTATTCATCATAAATAGATTATATATGTGGAAATAATATCAAAAACTCCAAAACCCTAATTAAAAACCCAATATAAATGAAAAAAACCACACCCTAAAGTGTAATTTTTTATTTTTTCCAAAAAACACTATAAAAAGGGGTGTGGTAATTCTATTTTTACCATTTACATTTACCTTTGGCGTTTTGGAGCACAAACCTGAGCAAACTCCCGAAGTCGATTCCGGCATCACCAATCCATGGTTTCACCTGAAACCTTCTCCAAGTAAGTACATTCTTCCTTGCATTGCATTTCAGTGGGTTTTTTATGCAATTTGGTGTTAGATAGGTGGTTTTAGGCATATTTTCAAATCCGGGTCCACCTCTCAGTCATCGCGAGAAAACTGCTTGGGTTAGCGACGACCGAGCATGATAATACGTACCACTTCCGCGATAATTGCGAGAGACAGATGTACTCTCACGATGATCTCGGGAAAAATGAACTATTGTCTTTGAGCCATCGCCGCTATTTGGAAAACAGCCGCAACGACACTGTAAAGTTGAAATTCTTTATAATTTATGGATTTAAACTTATGAAAAGAGTTCTAATTCATTTCTCCTTCGATGCAGGGAAACATGGCATTTGTATGGAAAGAAAGAACTCATGATGTCAACAACGAACAAGCATTCACTAGTGCTGGGTGCCGAAGAGCTTTACTTTCTTATGGATTACTAAAATTCTTCCTCACTCCGCATCTTCAGGCTCAACCTGACTTGTTAGAGTTGTTGATTCGTGCTCGGAACCCAACAGAAGGAAAATTTTTCATCCGGGGTAAACATTGAGTTTGATGCTATAGACATCTATTTATTGATCAGATTGTCCCGTTGCAGTGAGATGCCAATCTTAGAGGGCGAACGAATCAGTAAGGAATCATTGGACATGCTGATAGCTCGGGTGTGCCCATGGGCACGTAAATCAGGGACTAGCGGGAAATTGGCGATTCCATCAGTAGAGGACCTGATTCTTCGTTCAGTTCTATTTATGGTGATGAGAGTAGTGGGCTCCCAGGCCCAACATAAGGCAACAAAGACCCAACTTCGGTTGGCTCTCGAGTGCCTTAACCCAACCATGTATAACTGGGCGGAGGCAGTGATAATCAACATGAAGAGGCAGCTCACCAAATGTTGTCGTGAGGAAGCGAAGCAGTTTGGTTATGGTTCTATTCTGATCCCGCTCATGCTGGAGTGTATCCTATCACTTTAGTTACAGGATATGGACTTAGACGATCCGAGACTACGGGAGACCTGAATCACTCGTTGGGCACATGTCATGCCGCGAGGGGGTGGTGGTCGACCAGTGTCATGGGGGACACTATTTCGAGAGTTGCTGAATCGCCAGATGATCTTTGTCGAGGATTGGCCATATGCAGGTATGGATTTTCGTGGGGACCCCGACATGATGTTGCCCGCTAGCAAGTAGTGGGACGATGGAGGTAAACTCTCGATCAAACTTTCTTTTTGATTTTGTCTTTTATGATGTTTTTTGAATTTTTCATGCATATGTCTTAATGATGTATCTTACGTTCTTGCAGATGTGGGACTAGAGAGGCCTGTGGGACTGTCTTGAGAGGCATGGAGGGAACCACAAGGCATCAGACGGTTGGCCTTGGTTCCTCCAGCTGGCAGTTTAGTGGAGATAGTGGCCCGTAATCTTGAGGGCCTGACAAAGGGGATCCCAGATTACAGGGGGATCGAAGAGGTCCCTATCGAGTATCGGATACATACAGTAGGGGTGATACCTAGGGTGCATAGACTCTTGAGACAAGTTGCATGAGTAGTGGTTTGCTATAGGGAACATAAACCACCGCAGTAGATGCCTAGGTTTTATTTGCTACTGATTTTTTGAGAGACATGTGTCTCAGATGTACACAGACTCTATTTTTTGACATATACACTTATTTTTGAGCGCCTCGGTGCACCACATGATATATATATATATATATATGCTATCTTATGGTTCATTATTGTGTCTAAATGCTTTTGTACAATGTTTGGTTTACATGTTGCGTAAATGTTTGTCTAATACATGATTTGCTAATGCATCAGTTAACATGTTTAATCTTCTTGGAATATGTTGATATGTAATAAAGTCAAAACTTCTTTCCAATAATTTAACACGTAATAACAACCTTAAAATTTGATGATCTCTAATGGAATAACACCCATTGAGTTGGTGGACAACAAGTTGAGAATCCAGATTCACAACTAATGCATGAATATCAAGGTTAATTGCCTCGGTTAGTAATTCAATAACAACACTATATTCAGCGACATTGTTTGTGGTGCAACCCAGACAAACACCCTGAAGATCTACTAACTCACCATGAGGATCGTAGATCACCCATGCCACAAAGGAAAGATTCTGAGTACTACGACAGGCACCATCAGCGAAACCAACGTAAGGTGTAGTAGACATCTGCAAAAGAAGTAAAAAGAAAAAATAAGTGGCGATTACGCCTACACACCAAGCCATACAAGAAAACATACACTGAAAACACATGTGCTGAAAACACACGTATTTACAAATCAAATGCGCAAGATTCATGCATAATATTTTTTCAGATAAAGCATGTTTCGGGGCTTATCTAGAGGATTCCTTTCGTAATCGATCAGCTCATAAGCCCCTTTTTGCAAAACACGTTTCACAATATAGGGCCCATGCCACATGGACTCAAATTTGCCTGCTCCCAGCTTATCATTCACTTGATCATAGAGCAGGACTATATCTCCTTCAACAAAAGAACGGGGATGAACAGTTTGGTCGAAGTGAGTTTTCACTCTCTTCTTCTATGCTTCAATAACTAGAAAGGCTAGTCGACGGGTCTTGTCTAACCATTCTAGGTAAATAAGACATTCTTCTACCGGAGTAGTGTTTGGGAGCAATTTGATGGCTAATTTAAGTGAAGTGATTTCACACTCAATTGGAAGAGTGGCCTCCATGCCATAAACTAATTGGAACGGGGTGAACCCCATGACATCTTTCGTAGAAGTTCAGTGGGCCCATAAGGTGGAAAACAACATCAGATGCCAGTTGGACTTGTGCATGCCAATGGTGTGTTGAAGCATCGTGACCAACACTTTGTTGATAGCTTCTACCTGGCCATTGGCCTGAGGATAATACGGTGTTGAACTATCATGCCGCAAGCCCAGCTGGGTTGTTAACTCGGTCATCATATGATTATGGAAATGAGAACCGTGATCAATGACGATAGCCTGAGGGACTCCGAAATGTGAAATGACATGATTAAATAAAAATTGTGCCACTGTCTTACCGTCATTAGATAGTGTAGGCATCACCTCGGCCCATTTTGTGAAATAATCAACGACAACGATGATATACCCATGCCCCCCGGCCGAGCGAGGTTTACAGGTCATATAATCAATGCCCCATTTGGAAAAAGGGCCGACGATAATGACAGGGTGCAAAGGAGTAGGGGGCGCATGCATCTTCTGTTGGTAGATTTGGCACGCATGACAAGAGCGGATGGCAAGAATGCAATCCTTAAAAATAGACGACTAGAAATAACTAGCACGGAGGATCTTTTGAGCAGTAGCATATTCGGACATATGACCACCACAAGCACCAGAATGGCAGTCATTCAAGACTCGTTCGACCTCCTCGAATGTTAAAAAATGACAGAGAATAGAGTCAGCGCCGACCCAGTACAGGGTGTCCCCAATAATGCGATAGGGTTGAGAATGGTGGCGAATATGTTGCCGAGAATCCTTAGATAAATCAGAACGAAAGGAGGATGTCTAAAGGTAGACAATAATATCCTTGTACCACGGATCAAGGGTGCTAATCCAAAATAGAGACTCGTCTGGAATATGATCCTCGAATCGAGAGGGCATAGTGGTAGGTGGTAGGGGGCAGAGCAACTCAGCAAAAACAAGAGATTTATTAGACTTGGCTATAGTGAACTCCAAGTCAAACTCTTGAAGGATGACAATCCATTTTGAGTATTTTCCCCCCAGTAACTGACGCGACAAGATGTTTGTCATGGGGTTGCAATCAGAAATCACCATCGTGGTATGCAACAATATATAGTGGCAGAAACGTTGGATGACATGAATAGCAGCTAAAGCCAACTTCTCAACATAGGCATATCGAGTTTCTGTATCGAATAGATTGCAGCTGAGATAGTAGACAATGTGCTCAGTACCATCATCATCATCTTGGACCAGAACCATGCCAATGGTAATATCGGCAGTGGCTAAATAAAGAGTATAGTCACGGTGATAATTAGGTGGATGTAACAACGAAGCAGAAACAAGGAGTGCCTTGAGCTACTCAAACAAATCTTGTGCAACGACATCCCAGACAAAAGGGGTATCCCGTTTTAATAACCGCGTATAGTCTTTGGCTACTTCAACATAGTTTGGAATAAAACGGCGTAGAAAATTAGCTTTACCCTCCAAACTCTGCAACTGCTACAAAGAAGTAGGGGGAGGGAGATTCAAGATGGCTTCGACCTTAAGAGGATCCAAGTGGATACCCTCTTTGGAGATGACAAACCCAAGAATTCTGCCGGATTCAACGCAGAAGACACATTTATGCGGATTAAGGTGAATACGATAGTGTTGACAACGAAGAAAATTTTCATGAAGGTGTTTAGATGGTCCTGGTGCTTTGATGAATGAGCCAGAAGGTCATCCAGGTAAGGATGTACAATGTGCTGAATATCGTGAAATGCATAAGACATTGCATGTTGAAATGTAGCACCGACATTTTGAAGACCGAAAGGGAGTTTCTTATAGGTGAAAGTATCCCACGGGCAGATGAAGGCTGTCTTGTGTTGATCTGCAGGTGATATATTGATATGGTTGTAACCAGAGAAACCGTCCATAAATGAGTAAATCTCGCTCCCGGCACACTCATCAATGAGCTAGTCAATGAAAGGTGTGGGGAAATTATCTTTGGGACAAGCACGATTAATTTTACGATAATAAACACATACCCTAATAGTTCCCTGTTTCTTGGTCACATGGACAATATTAGAAACCCAATCTGTAAGCGGGATAGGGTAAATAAAACCGACCTTAAGAAGCTTTTCAACTTCTGCTTTGATAAATGTGGCCTTTCGAGGGTGCACGGGGCGTAGACGCTGTTGAACAGGTTTAGCACTCAAATACGTAGGTATTTCATGCACCACAATGCTAGGATCGATGTCGGGCATCTCTTCATACGACCAAGCCAAAACATCTCGAAATTCTCAAAAGAGATCAATATAAAGTTGAATCTCCTCCGGAGTATAGGTTACTCTGACATGAATATGCTCGACAACCCCTAGATTAATGGAGATGTCGATAGGTTGAGTTTGCGTGATGTTCCCCATGTTGCCTTCAGAGAAAACTTGATGGATCTGTATAGGTGTCTAAAGGGGTTGGGAAGGGAGACAGGAAGCAAACCGCTCAAGACAAGTAAGCATAGCCCCATGGGTAGGGAGAAACGAGGAACGATGGTGATGATCAAACCACGGAGGTTCCTCAGAAGACATAGTCTCATTAATCGCTTCATCAGAAGGAAAGGTTTCCTATAAGGGGTCCGAAGAAGCGCCATCTCCAAGCCAAAGGGATTGGACGTACAAGTCGAGAGCCCTACTTGAAGAAGTAGGTTCAGAAAATGAAGCTGATGCAGAAACAATTTCAACGTAGTTGAGCTTGGCAGGACTCAACGACATAACATCACCCCAAGAATGTATTTGATCAGCGGGAGGAAGAACCAGCCGATCAGAACAAATCGAAGTCATATTGATGGGAGCGATGTTTAGAGGTGGAAGTGAAAAAACACCCATAAGGGCAGGGTCTTTAAAATGTCCAGCACCCACACTCTCATATGGAACAGAGGTATGCTCCACGAAAGGCACATTGCTATCGAAAGAAGAAGAGGCGAAGAAGGACAGTTGGTCTACCATGACAATCTTCCCTTGATGAGGGAAACGAAGAACATGAAATAGAGATGAGGCCACGGCTCGCATGGCATAGGTCCAGCTTCGTCCTAAGAGGAGGTTGTAAGTCAAATTGGCATCAACAACTTCAACCTCAACTTCGACCATCTTCCCTTCCAGAGTAATAGGCAGACATGGGAGTATACAGTAAGGATGGGAATCTCTCCCATTGAAGGCTTCCAAGGTATTGGGAGACTGGCTCAAGGTTGGAGAACTGATAGCCTTCCAACAAGCAATAGACATGATGCAAGTAGAAGCGCCTTCATCAATAACAGTATGGTGAATAGTCTTAGAATTGATGATGACTTGAATAAGAAAGGCTATTTGGTGAGGTAGTCTTGGTACATGATTTTCCAGATCAAAAGTGATCAATTCCGAGTCAGCCGGGTCAATGCCACCGATGGCCGATAGCAACGACTTCCTCTGGGAGGGACAACTCTGGAGGACTTCTAATGTGGACATAGCTGAAGGAGCTTGGGCTAAGTCCTCAACGATGCTATAATGCTGAGCAGCATGAGCATTAGGGTTGTAAGAAGACTTCCGGAGTACTCCTTTAGGAGGAGGTCGAATGACCATCTCAGTACTAGGTTGCTCGATATGGAGCGGACCCGAACTGGACGGAGGAACACTAGAGGGGACCTCAGTTTCCTTCCCGGCGGGTGAAGGATACTCTTTTGACCATGTACTAATATGGACAGGGATCGTCCCAACCATAAAAACTTGAGAGCCGAAGGGAGAAGAGGATTGAGAAGGATCAACGACCATTTGAGTTTGCTGGGAGGGAAAAGGCTCTTTGAGCATAGCAGGAGTCCCAGGGGCACCTTTTAACAAATGACTAACCTCAGAACGCCTCAGGCAGTCTTTAGTATAGTGATCCTCGTCGCAAATAAGACAAGGATACTTAGGTTTGCACTTGGCACCTTCCTCGACTAGAGGCTTAGGGGGATCTTGCTTAGGTTGATCGGCTTTTTTCTTTCCTTTTCCCTTATTCTTACCTTTCGAGATTTTGTCTGCTGAGGTGGACTGAACGATGTTAACCTCGGAAGTCTTACTAGAATTAGATGAAGCCTGGGAAGAATTTTCATTTGGAGCATTAGATTTTTGCTTCGTAGGGTTAGGGGGAGCTTTTCAAGAGGATGCATTAACAGAACCTATGACACCATCAATAGATGGTGTTGACGGAGCTTGGGAAGTTCCAGGTCGCGGAGCATCTGGAAAAATATCATATAACATACCACACTGGGAGTAAACCAAGTCAAGGTACTGAGCATGCGCAATGGCCTACTCTTCAGTTACACATGCCCCCATAGCGATGTCCTGGGCTACCTGACTGATGAATGAGGTCGTAAACTAGTCGGTCAGAAGCTGGTCAGGGATCCAGAACTTAATTAAACGATGACAACATCTCCATTCATGGATATGATCAGAGATATGCATAGTCATGTTTTGTTTCAAAGATGTTAGGGATTTTGTCCATAGGGGTTATAGTTGTAACTAGATGGTTGACCTCGGATTTGACCCCCTACATTCCACTGATTACCAACTTGACCCATAGGAGCAACATATGGCTGCTGAAAATTCTGATAAGGGTTAACCTATGGTTGTTTATAATTTTGGTATGGGGCAAATTGAGCTTGCCCTTGGGGTTGCTAAAAAATATAAGGCGGCTGGGCTCCAAACTAAGCCTAGGGGCCAGGCTGCACTTGATAAACAGGTTGGGTTTGGGGCCCAACTTGAGCTTGAAGACTGGATGGGATTTGGAGCCCAGTCTAGGGCTAAAAACCAGGTGGGGCTTGAGAAGCAATGAGCATTTGAGCACTCGGTTGAGCAGTCCCAGATGGATGTCCCTAGGAGAACTAAGGTCGAGCCATCTAGCTAGAAGGTTGACCCAGTTGAGATTGAGGTTCACCCATTTGCCCAGAAGGTTGAGATTACTGGGTATTGGGTTGACTTTTTACAACTGAGGGTTGTCTTGACTGGCCAGATGGCTGAGCAGACTGGATAGTTGGTTGGCTTGGTTGGATTTGAGGCTGACCAATTTGTCCAGATGGTTGACTAGGCTGGACAGTGGGTTTTCCTTTCTGAATGTGAGGCTGACCGACTTGCCCAAAAGGGTAGCCTTGCTGGATACCGGGTTGGCCTTGTTGTATGTAAGGTTGTCCCGGATTACCAGAAGGTTGCCCGAAGTAGGTAAAAGATGAACCACCAAAGGCCGAAGGTTGTCCCTGGAAGGGTTGTCCTTGTGGGCCACCAGGTTGCCTTGGATAAGGTTGTCTGTAATACGACTGTCCATGAGGGGGCTGCCCATAAGATGGCTGACCTTGATAGGGTGGTCCTTGAAGATTTGTAGGTAGTGCTTGGCCACCATGATAAGTAGTGGTGCCCCAAGCAATAGACAATGGAACCAAGATCTCAACCGCAGGTTGAGATGGCATAGGTCCAGGGTAATAAATATGAGCTCCTCGAGAATCATAATAATGAAACATATTTTCTGCATCTATATTCTGAAGAGCTTGTATATATTGATCATATGCCCCCCTGTTGGAATGGAACTAGAAGAAGGTGGGGCACTTAGTGTAGGATTAACAACTCCTGCTGTTGGGCCACTATTGGTAGGACCAGCAGAAGGTCCAGCAACAGTAGTCACCACTGAAGAAGTAGTGGCAGTACTGACAACAGGGGTTGAAGAAGCCACACAAATGGTTGGAATAGTCAGATGTGACAGTCACATTGTGAATCTAGGGTGTAAAAGGCTCCGAAGTCAGAGCAATAGTACGAGACCATATGGAACTCGAAAGGGGAGATCTAGAACCGATGATATCCGCCAAAGCATTATAGCGTAAAGGCAATGAGACACCAAGAGAAGTGACACAGAAGGGCGAAGTTTCCATAGGCATAGGTATTTCACCTCCTGCCATAAAGGATTCTTCACCTGAGATGGGGGTCGTCTCATCCATGTCGGAGGAAGACATCGAGACCGAAACACTAGGAGGAGTAATGAGAAAGTCTTCTTCGGAAGGCTCCCAAATGGGGTTCCAATGAATGTCGTAAGACTCATCCTCTGCAGTGCGAGAGTTAAGCGGTTGGATACTCGGGATAACAGGAAGAGTATCACTAACAACCAGTACCTAGGAAGCGACAGAAGATGGAGATCCTTGGTCACTTGGAATGGGAGACGGGATCGGTGATTCCGCTAGGATGATTCAATTCAAAATCCTAGGAAAACTAATGAGTAAGGAAAGAACCCTACGCAAACTAAAACACAAACAAGATCTAACAGGGTAAATGTGAACGTGGCCAAATAAATTTTAAGACACAGGAATAGAACTTGACCTTTTCATCTTTAAAGAGTCGAGAAAAGGATGAAAATATGACTCTAGTCACCTTCAAATATTTAATGAGCCTAAAAGGACAAGTGCTCAAATGGGCCTTTTTTTTAGGGAGTGAAAAAAGGAACGAAAGTGATTACTCTGGAGAACTAGGCAAAAGGTTTACCAAACAACCCGTAAAACTGCATATACACCTTGGCAATCATATGAAAACCAAGGACTTTCCGTACGGCAGTCAATCTTCCCGAATGTTGTGTTTGGTGCGTTACGATTTATAAGGCGGCAGACACGGCTTCCTAAGGATATAGAATGATAACCTAGTGGGGTCTCCCAACATATACTCGATGGTACTGGGAGTGCAAGTCCGTGCTAGTAGCTATTGGATCACAGAAGGAGGAATCACCCAACCTTAAGTGAAAACAATAGAGACTAGGTTTAATGACGTCGGAGCACATCTCTAGCCTAGACCTCTAAATAATGTGCGTTATGTTCCAATGTGTTGTTAGGCTTATTTAGTTCATTTTAGATTTGATTGAATTATGTTTCAATTTCCAGGCCTTACCGTGTGTATATCAAAACCTAGGATGCAACTAGAATGAATAAAGCATCTTTCATTTCGATGAAATCCTACTTACAGAAGGGTAGAGAGATCATTTCCAAACCAAGACAAAACCCAAATTAGCAAATGCAGTCACTCAAAAAACACATCAGTCCCTATAGTGCATCGATACTACTAATGAGAGATTCAAAATTTGCCTTCTAATTTTTCAAACATGAAAAACTTGGAATGCAAAATACACTTTCACTTTCGCATACTAATAAATGCAATCTTTTGATTTTGATAGTTTTGAATTCTAAAGAAACAAACAAGCAAGCATGAAACTGATTGATCCAAACAATTGTAATCTATGTCTGGTAGTGAAACAATCGAATCAATATGGAAATTGGTTCAACAAATAACACTAAACATCAATCAGCAAGAAACAAGCGATGAAAAAGTTCAAGCAAACCAATAGGAGGGTTGTGAATGAATCTTGAATGGACAAGTAACCAAGCCAAATAATTCAAAACTTGAAAAACCAGGTCACAAAGCCAAAAAATACAAGATTCACTTCAATGAAACCGAAAAGTGAGCACCTTAACTAAAATAAATTAAAACAAACTAATAGATAAGAGAAAGGCAACAAGGGATTAACCACATTGATGAATTCAAGAGGTAGAATTGAAAAAAACAATTCTACAGGAATCGTCACGGGTGTAACACAAGCAACTAGTGCTGATGAGCCACTAGCTGTAGCAACAGAGCAACGTCGTCGTAAAAGTACACATCTTTCATTCGACGGGCCGATTTCAGGTGTCGTCACGACTGTGTGACAGGATTCAGCGACGCACAGACTTACAAAACATAGACAACGCAACGCCGGCGTGACTGTTTAAATTTTTTCAACGATGAACTTAAAAACAAGGATAGGAAAATAAAAACTCCCAAGCAAAGACCAGTCTATTGTTACAGGCAACAAAGGGATTTCCCAGATTGACCCAGGTAACCCAGAACACTAATGGTTCAATCCCAAAATCCAAAAGACATTGACTCAAAATCAAGCAAAAGCAAACAAGAGAAAAACATAGGATAGACTCCCCAGTGGAGTCGCCAACTTGTGATGCAGGAAAGTGTTTCCTTTGCGGACAGAGGCAACCCCTCTAACCCTAGAGTGGGTCCAATCACAGAAAAGACAGATCAACAATTGATTTCCTTAAACAGTCATTGTTGGAGTCCTACCTCAACAGGTGGTCGATGAAGTTTCGTTGCGCTGCTCCAATTTCCGCTTCCTTCTCCTCAACCTAAAACAATGCAAGAAAATACAACAAAGCATGTAACAGGAGAACAACAATGATCTATTTACTCACAAAGTCAAGAAGTCATGAGATATCAAGTAAATTACATACAAGACATAGGACAACATCATTGATTGTATTAATAATGAAATAAGAGCAAGCTTACAACCAAGTCTTGATGTCGCAAGCCTTCTCAGAGGATCCAGCCAGTTTGTTTCTCAAGCATTCACTCTTCAAGGATGAATGTCCCAACATGCAATGTCTCTCTCTCACTCATAAGCTTTAACACAAAGTTAAGGGCACTCCACAACCTTCCAAAAACTATCAACAATCCCACACTTGTCACACCCACACCAGCTATCTATCAAACTCAAAAGCATTAGCAGCACTACTCAACCAAAGTAATTACTACCTAGCTGATCAAATCAAAGGTGAGTGCTTTAACAGGAGAAGGAGTCTCCATGAATTTGGAAGAGAGAGCTCATCCTCAAGGAAGGTAGCACAAATGACGGAACTACCATATGAGAGGAGGAAGGGCGACACAAACTATGCCAAAAACCAGGCCTGGAGAGATCCAAAAGGCTGACTGTTGAAACTTATTCACCCAATCTGGATTGTTGCAGGACATAAACTGATTACTCGTGATAGCATCACGAGGAGGCGATGCAAATAGACTCATCGTTGCAAGACACAACTCATAACCACGCGCCGAGTCTAGAAGTCTGACCGTCGCGGGAAATAGATGTACACCAGCAATGGAGTCGCGATGAGACCGTTATGGACATGGGAACGTCGTGTATATTAAGGGTTTACTCACGACAAGGTAGAAACTTAAGGAATAAGTGTCATTTGCGGCAACAGAGAGCATTTTCTTAATATTCTTGCATTAGTGGGAAGATATGAACATGTTTATTTGACACATGACACAGTAGAAGGACTGAAATGAGGATAGTGACAAATTACTATGTAACTCACCTTCCCTTTCTGCATCAGGACTCAACCAAGTCCTTCCTTACATGCATTTGTACAAACCACAAACTCCTTATCAGAATCTGCAATCTTCAAAACTGGAGCATTTGTAAGCAAATGATTCAACTCCTCAAAACTAGTTACACACTCCTCATTCCATTCAAACTTCTTTCCCTTCCTCTACAAATATGTAATATAATATCCAATCTTAGAGAGTTTCCTAATGAACTGCCTATAATAACTAGTTATTCCCATGAATGATCTAACTTCATCCACATTCCTTGGAGTTGACCACTCCATGATAGCCTTAATAGTTTCCAGATCCACTGCTATCCCTTACCTGAAAACAACATGTCCCAATTAAAGATTTGAGACTGAAAGAAAATTCACTTTCTTAGCTTGGAATACAACAAATTATCTCTCAACAATGTCAATACTACTTCTAGGCACTTTGCATGGTCCTCCTCGTTCTTGGAATATACCAATATATCGTCAAAAACTTTTATCACAAACTTTTCTAGGTAAGGACACAACACACTATTCATCAAACACATGAAGGTGGTTGGAGCATTGGTAAGACCTAAGGGAACCAACACAAACTCATAGTGTCCATAACTTATACAAAATGTAGTCTTGTAGATGTCTTCTTCTTTAATGTGCATTTGATGATATCTTGATATCATATCAATATTTGAAAATACTACTATTCCCTTCATCTGATAAAAAAAATCATCAATCTAAGGCAATGGATACTTGTTCTTAAGAGTCACCTTCTTCAGCTAACTGTAATCAATGTAAAATCTGAGAGTACCATACTTCTTCTTTACAAGCAACACTGGTGCAACCCTTATCAAACATTTCTTTAAGTTGCAACTTCAATTCCACCAACTTTGGAGTAGTCATCATTTAAGGTGTCTTTGAAACTAGTGTTTCCCTTGGTATCAACTTGATAGAGAAATCCACCTCTCTATGAGGAGATAATTTTGGAACCTCTGCAGAAAACACATCTTGAAATTGTTGCGAGATAGGATGCCTCCTCAGGACTTCATCATCCTCAACATCCTTCCCTTTATCATTGGAAACATGAACTTCAAACAATCGACACCCTTTCCTACAATTGTGCTTACCTTGTAGTTGTAACCATTCTTACAGATGTAGGCTTCTTCTTTCCCCACAAGATTATGTTTTCTCCATCATCATCTAGGCAATCAATGGCCTTCTCATAGTAATATACCTCGTTCTTATGAGTAAACAACCAGCCATGCCAAAAAGTGCTATATGGACCCAAATGAAGCACATTTAGATGTGTTGTTGTAAACTGTTGTGCTATGTTTATACAGAGTAATAGTAAATATTTGACATATAAATGGGGACCCTTTTAAATTTTTAGCCTTTGAAAATAAATCCTATCTCTATAAATTTCCTCAAAACCTTAGAATACAAACCATACATAGAAATTTTATTGCAAATCATATTTCGCAGTTTTCCACATGACAATTATAAACATCTTAAAGAAAAGCCCGAAATTCGATATGCGATAAAGCCCCCTCTACGATTTTCTAATCACAACACTTTAAGAACACGTGATCACACTCCGCAAATTTCAAATTAATAAAACATGCCATTTTGTCACCCCTTAAAAAATTGAGAAATGCGACATTGCGATTTTCGCAATCGCATTTCGCATTATCTCCAAGAAACATTATATGGAAATGTTTGAAAACGTTTGGAAATATTAAGTGGTTTGACAGAGTAATTAATGTTTAGCAACTCAAGGAGAGAACTTGATGTTTTTAAGTTATGGCTAGTTAACATAGAAATCACATTAAAATCTTCCCACGATTCAAAGTCATTTCAAAGAGCTCTCAGCCTTAATTGCCCTCTATTGTGTGCATTGATATATCTCTTTCATTTCAAGAAAGCTTCAAAAGAGATGTCATTGCGAAAGGTAATGAAAAAGAAGAAGCAATAGAGCATTTCAGAGTCTAAGGTTTCAGAAATGTCGCCTATATTTGCTGATACAGTTTGTTGTGCCGATGGAGGAGCAACGACATGGGAAGTCATCTACAACAAACTTGAATATGAGCGCACTAAAATTACTCTCACCAAGGCAACATCAGTCTTAATAACACCCTCCGGAGTTCAATTCAAAGATGCTTCTTGCTCCTTTCTTCATAGAATGGGAGCAAGAGCCAAGATACTCCCATGCACTGATATGATTAGATGGGTGGTGGAAAATATCAGTATTGAAGACAGACAATTCAGGAGCTCAAAAATGGGGCTGATGGGACCATTCAAAGCTGAAGATTTTGTTAGGTGTGGAGCATGATTTTTCAGAGGTCTTTGTTTCAGTGGAATGTATACCCCAGGAAGTTTGTACACCCCTCCACACGGGGGGTGCGGGGGGGACTTGTCCTCCCCACGGGGGTTTGGGGTGGCCGATCCCCCCGGTTGAGGGGTTCGGGGGCCAGCGGTCCCTCAGCGAGGGTTTCGGGGGAAGTGCCCTTGAAGCTAAAAAAAGATGTAAAATTGCCTTGTAAAAGTATAGTAATTTGTAGTCAATCTGGGCCGTTCATTAGGCAGATGATCTGACGGTAGAACTTACATTTAGTTTAGGGTTTTTTTCCCTAGAAGGAAACCCCTCTCTTTGTATGAGGGCATTGTATTTTGAGGCTGTGTAATAGATGTGTATTCTCTGAGCGAGAAGCAAAGAGGTGAGACTATGAGAGAAAACAGAGGATATTACAGCGGATCTGTTGTAGGTTGTGTCTCTTCATTTTGCTGGATAATAGAAAGGAAGGACTGGATGTTGGGGATGGACATAGCCCAAACTAGGTGAACCACGTATATCTGTCTCTCTTGTTTTATGCGTTTTCTGTGTTTATATTTATGCAATATTCTATGTGTTCCATTGCTCTGTAATATATAATTTTCTAACAATTGGTATTAGAGCCGAAGGACTATTTGGCTGATAACCTCACAGGAAAGAAGGGTTCCTAGTTTGAGTGGGAGCAATGGCGGAAGATGGTAAGTTTAGGGTCGAGAAATTTAACGGCCAAAACTTCTCACTGTGGAAGATGTAGATGGAAGATCATCTGTATTAGAAAGATCTATACCTACCATTGGGTGGAAAAACAAAGATGCCAATGGGTATGACAGATGAAGAATGGAGCCTTCTTGATAGAAAGGCACTCTGACCAGTACAGTTTTGCCTCGCAGTGTCGGTCGCCTTCAACATCTCGAAGGAAACAATGACAAAGGGTTTGATTAAGGCGTTGGAGAAACTATATGAAAAACCCTCGGCCTCAAACAAGGTATTTCTTATGAAATGGTTATTTAATATGAAGATGTCGAAAGGTGGATCTGTTGTAGACCATTTAAATGATTTTAGTACTGTTACAAGTCAGTTATGTTCTATAGGGATAAACTTTGATGATGAAGTTAGAGCTCTATTATTCTTGTGATCATTGCCAGAAAGTTGGAATGGTTTAATAATGGCCATTAGTAACTCAATTTCTGGATCTAGTACTTTAAAGTTTGATGATGTCGTCGGTGCTATCCTTAGTGAGGAAATGCGATGGAAAAGCTCTGGTGAGACATCGGGTAATGCTTTGAGTGCAGAGTCTAGGGGAAGAAAAATGGAAAGAGGAAAGAGCTCAGGATATCACAGTAAATCAAGGAAAGGCAGATCCAAGTCCAGATCGGGCATAATGTGCTGGAAATGTGGAAAGAAAGGACACCTAAAGAAAGACTATAGATCTTGGAAGGGAAAAGAAGGAGATGCACAGCAAGAAAACAATCATGAAGCAAATGTGATAGGTGAGGTGTTACAACATGCTTTTATTCTTTCTTTCGAAAATATTACTGATTCCTGGGTGGTAGATTCAGGGGCCTCATTCCATGCCACACCTAATAAAAAATACTTTCATGACTATGTTGAAGGGGATTTTGGACAAGTTCATTTGGGTGATGATAAACCCTGTAAAATTGTTGGAATGGGTAAGTTTCTTATAAAACATTAGAATGGAAACCAATGGCTACTAAAGGAGGTAAGGCATGTTCCATATCTAAAGAAAAATATGATTTCAACAGGGCAGTTAGGCGGTGAAGGTTGTGTGACAACCTTCATAGATAAAGCTTGGAAGGTTACCAAAGGAGCCCTGGTAATAGCAAAAGGCGAAAAGGTTGGTACATTGTATTTATGCAATGGTATTTCTAACTTTGTTAATGCTTTAACTTCTAAAGGAGTAGATGCAGCATTATGGCATCATAGGCTTGGACACTTGAGTGAAAAGGGGATGAAGATTCTTCACTCAAGGAATTTGTTGCCAGGTTTGAAGAATGTTGATTTGGAATTTTGTGAGAATTGCATTTATGGAAAACAAAAGAGAGTCAGCTTTCTTAGAGTTGGGAAAGAAAAGAAGAGTGAAAAATTAGACCTTGTGCATACAGATGTATGGGGACCTGCTCAGGTATCATCTCTCGGTGTCTCTCATTATTATTTTACTTTTATTGATGATGCCACTAGAGAAACTTGGATTTATTGTATTAAGAATAAATATGATGTAATTGATACTTTCAAGAAATGGAAAGCTTTGGTTGAGATTGAGACAGGAAAGAAATTGAAGTGTCTCAAATTAGAGAATGGAGGTGAATATTGTAGCAAAAAGTTTGATAGGCACTGTTCAGAGCATGGAATTCGCAAAGAGAAGACAGTTCCAAGAACACCACAAGAAAATGGTGTGTCAGAAAGGATGAACAGAACAATCATGGAGCATGCAAGGTGCATGAGATTGCATGTAGGATTGGCTTTACAATTTTGGGAAAATGTTGTAGATACTTTTATTTATCTAATAAATAGAGGGCCTTCAAGTTCCTTGGATGGTGGTGTTCTAGAGGAAGCATGGACAAGTGAAAAGGTAAACTAACCTTTTTTAAAGCCTTTTGGTTGTGAGGTCTTTGTCCATATTAATAAAGAAAATAGAACAAAGATTGAGGCAAAGTCAAAGAAATGTACCTTTATTGGATATGGTGTTAATGATTTTGGTTATCACTTTATGATTACAAAAATCACAAAATCATTAGGAGCAGAGATGTAATATTCAATGAAAAGGTCTTGTATAAGAATCAGTTGGAGGAAAAGAAACAGGAAAAAGAAAACAAGGAATACACAGTTCTTGATGAAATCACTGAAAAAGTAAAGGTGCCTAAAAATAATAATAATCAACCACAACAACAGCAACCACCACAACAACAACAGGCACCCCAAACACTTGAAAGTGGTGTTAGAAGATCTACCAGGATAAGTAGATCCCCTGAACGATACTCTCCTTCATTATATTATTTATTGTTGACCAATTCTGGTGAACCTGAATGTTATGAAGAAGCAATGCAGGTTGAAATCAGGAAGAAGTGGGAGGAAGCCATGGAAGAAGAGATGGACTCCTTAATGCATAACCAGACTTGGGACTTAGTCAAGTTTCCTGCAGGAAAAACTATATTGAAGAATAAATGGGTTTACAAGCTAAAGGAAGAAGATGGAGGAAAACAAAGGTACAAAGCTAGACTTGTGGTGAAGGGGTTTGCACAAAAGAAAGGTATTGATTTTGATGAAATATTTTCTCTTGTTGTTAAAATGACTTCAATCAGAACTATTTTAAGTCTAGTAGCAGTTGAAGATTTGCATCTTGAGCAGTGAGATGTAAAGACAGCCTTTCTCCATGTGGATTTGGAGGAAGAGATATATATGCAGCAGCCACAAGGATATTAGGTGAAAGGTAAGGATAAACTAGCGTGCAAGTTGAAGAAGAGCTTGTATGGCTTAAAATAGGGTCCAAGGTAGTGGTATCTAAAATTTGTCAAGTTTATGTCTGAACAAGGTTATATTAGATGTCACTCTGATCATTGTGTTTATCTGAAAAAAGAAAAATGATGGAAGCTATATTATATTGTTATTGTATGTAGATGACATGCTTATTGCAGGGTCTAACATGCAGGAAATATATGTGCTCAAAAGAAAATTGGCAAATTCATTTGCAATGAAGGATTTGGGAGCTACAAAACAAATCCTTGGTATGAGAATCACTAGAGACAAGAAAAATTGCAAATTAACATTGTCTCAGAATGATTACATACAAAAGGTGTTGGAAAGATTTAATATGCACGATGCAAAACCAGTTAGTACACCTTTTGTTAGCCATTCCAAGCTTAGTAAGGAAATGTGCCCAAAGACCAAAGAAGACATGGATTATATGTCTAAAGTTCCATATACATTAGCAATTGGAAGCTTAATGTATGCAATGGTCTACACAAGGCCTGATATTTCACATACAATGGGAGATGTAAGAAGGTACATGAACAATCCAGGAAAGGAACATTGGATGGCAGTGAAATGGATTCTCAGATATTTGAAAGGTACCACAAATCAAGCATTATGCTTTGGTGGTTCAAACATTTCTCTACAAGGATATGTTGATGCAGATATGGCAGGTGATAGAGATAACAGAAGGAGCACTACAGGATATGTATTTACTGTAGGTGGAACAACTGTCAGTTGGGTTTCAAAAATCCAAAGTGTTGTTGCACTTTCAACAACAGAAGTATAGTATGTTGTTGCTACAGAGGCTAGTAAAGAAATGATTTGGTTACAAAGGTTTATGGGTGAATTGGGTAAGAAGCATGATATGGGCACGTTATATAGTGATAGCCAAAGTGCCATTCATCTTGTAAAGGACTCAGCATTTCATTCTAGGACCAAACACATACAGCTCAAGTACCATTTCATACGATCAGTGTTGGAAGATGGAGAGTTGAAGCTAGAAAAGATACACAGTAGCTAGAATCTTGCAGATATGCTAACAAAAGTTGTAACCAGGGAGAAACTGAGAATATGCTTAATTTCAATTGGTCTTCAAGGATGATGATGAAGATGAGAAACAACTAGGTCCAAAGAGAAGTCATTGTCCAACAAATGAAGTAGCGTTGGTGTTGCTACAATCATTATCCAAGTAGGAGATTGTTGGGTGTGGAGCATGATTGTTCAGAGGTCTTTGTTTCAGCCAGATGTATACCCCAGGAAGTTTGTACACCCATCCACGCGGGGGGGTGTAGGGGGGACTTGTCACTCCCACGGGGGTTCGGGGGGCTGATCCCCCCCGGCTAGGGCCCCCGAAGCTAAAAATAGATGTAAAATTGCCTTGTAAAAATATAGTAATTTCTAGTCAATATGGGCCATTCATTAGGCAGATGATCTAACGGTATAACTTATGTTTAGTTTAGGGTTTTTTTCCCTAGAATGCAACCCCTCTCTTTGTATGAAGGCATTGTATTTTAAGGCTGTGTAATAGATGTGTATTCTCTGAGTGAGAAGCAGAGAGGTGAGACTGTGAGAGAAAATAGAGGATATTACAGCAGATCTGTTGCAGGTTGTGTCTCTTCATTTCGCTAGATAATAGAAGGGAAGGACTGGCTATTCGAGATGGACGTAGCCCAAACTAGGTGAACCACGTATATCTGTGTCTCTCTTGTTTTATGCGTTTTCTGTGTTTATATTTATGAAATATTCTATGTGTTCCATTGCTCTGTAATATATAATTTTCTAACAACTGGTATCAAAGCCAAAGGTCTATTTGGCTGATAAACTCATAGGAAATAAGGGTTCCTGGTTCAAGTGGGAGAAATGGCAGAAGATGGTAAGTTTAGAGCCGAGAAATTTAACAGCCAAAACTTCTCATTGTGGAAGATGCAGATGGAAGATTATTTGTATCAGAAAGATTTGTACCTACCATTGGGCGGAAAAAAGAAGATGCCGACAGGTATGAAAAATGAAGAAAGGAGCCTTCTTGATAGAAAGGCACTCAGAATAGTACAGTTGTGCCTCGCAGCGTCGGTCGCCTTCAACATTTCAAAGGAAACAATGACAGAGGGTTTGATTAAGGAGTTGGAGAAACTATATGAAAAACCCTGGCCTCAAACAAGGTATTTCTTATGAAACGGTTATTTAATATGAAGATGTTGGAAGGTGGATCTGTTGTAGACCATTTAAATGATTTTAATACTATTACAAGTCAGTTATGTTCTGTACGGGTAAAATTTGATGATGAAGTTAGTGCTCTATTATTCTTGTGCTCATTGTCAGAAAGTTGGAATGGTTTAGTAATGGCCATTAGTAACTCTGTTTCTGGATCTAGTACTTTAAAGTTTGATGATGTTGTCGGTGTTATCCTTAGTGAGGAAATGCGACAGAAAAGCCCCAGTGAGACATCGGGTAATGCTTTGAGTACAGATTCTAGGGGAAGAAAAATGGAAAGAGGAAAGAGCTCAGGATACCGCAGTAAATCAAGGAAAGGCAGATCCAAGTCTAGATCAGGGATAGTGTGCTGGAAATGCAGAAAGAAAGGACACCTAAAGAAAGACTTTAAATCTCAGAGGGAAAAGAAGGAGATGCACAACAAGAAAACAATCATGAAGCAAATGTGACAGGTGAGGTGTTACAAGATGCTTTGATTCTTTCTTTCAAAAATATTACTGATTTTTGGGTGGTAGATTCAGGGGCCTCATTCCATGCCACACCTGATAAGAAATACTTTCATGACTATGTTTAAGGAGATTGTGGACAAGTTCATTTGGGTGATGATAAAACCTGTAAAATTGTTGGAATAGGTAAGTTTCTTGTAAAACATCAGAATGGAAACCAATGGCTACTAAAGGAGGTAAGGCATGTTCCAGATCTAAAGAAAAATCTGATTTCAATAGGGCAGTTAGGCAGTGAAGGTTGTGTGACAACTTTCATAGATAAAGCTTGGAAGGTTACTAAAGGAGCCCTGGTAATAGCAAAAGGCGAAAAGGTTGGTACATTGTATTTATGCAATGGTATTTCTAACTTTGTTAATGCTTTAACTTCCAAAGGAGTAGATGCAGCATTATGGCACCATAGGCTCAGACATTTGAGTGAAAAGGGGATGAAGATTCTTCACTCAAGGAATTTGTTGCCGAGTTTGAAGAATGTTGATTTGGACTTTTGTGAGAATTGCATTTATGGACAACAGAAGAGAGTCAAATTTCTCAGAGTTGGGAAAGAAAAGAAGAGTGAAAAATTAGAGCTTGTGCATACAGATGTATGGGGACCTGCTCAGGTATCATCTCTCGATGTCTCTCATTATTATGTTACTTTTATTGATGATGCCACTAGAGAAACTTGGATTTATTGTATTAAGAACAAATATGACGTAATTGATACTTTCAAGAAATGGAAAGCTTTGGTTGAGATTGAGATAGAAAGAAATTGAAGTGTCTCAAATCAGACAATGGAGGTGAATATTGTAGCAAATAGTTTGATAGGTACTATTTAGAGCATGGAATTCGCAGAGAGAAGACAATTCCAAGAACACCACAAGAAAATGGTGTGTTAGAAAGGATGAACAGAACAATCATGGAGCATGCAAGGTGCATGAGATTGCATGTAGGATTGCCTTTACAATTTTGCTCAGATGTTGTAGATATAGTTGTTTATCTAATAAACAAAGGGCCTTCAAGTTCCTTAGATGGTGGTGTTCCAGAGGAAGCATGGACAGGTAAAAAGGTAAACTACCCTTTTTTTAAGCCTTTTGGTTGTGAGGCCTTTGTCCATATTAATAAAGAAAATAGAACAAAGCTTGAGGCAAAGTCGAAGAAATGTACCTTTATTGGATATGGTGTTAATGATTTTGGTTATCGCTTATGTGATTACGATAATCACAAAATCATTAGGAGCAGAGATGTAATATTCAATGAAAAGGTCTTGTATAAGATTCAGTTGCAGGAAAAGAAACAGGAAAAAGAAAAAAAGGAATACGCAGTTCTTGATGAAATCACTGAAAAATAAAAGGTGCTTGAAAATAATAATAATAAACAACCACAACAACAACAACCACCACAACATCAACAGGCACCCTAAACACCTGAAAGTGGTGTTAGAAGATCTACCAGGATAAGTAGACCCCCTGAACGATACTCTCCTTCATTATATTATTTACTGTTGACCAGTTCTGGTGAACCCGAATGTTATGAAGAAGCAATGCAGGTTGAAAGCAGGAAGAAGTGGGAGGTAGCCATGGAAGAAGAGATGGACTCCTTAATGCATAACCAGACTTGGGACTTAGTCAAGTTGCCTGCAGGAAAAACTACATTGACGAATAAATGGGTTTATAGGTTGAAGGAAGAAGATGGAGGAAAATGGAGGTACAAAGCTAGACTTGTGGTGAAGGGGTTTGCACAGAAGAAAGGTATTGATTTTGATGAAATATTTTCTCATGTTGTTAAAACAACTTTAATCAGAACTATTTTAAGTCTAGTAGCAGTTGAAGATTTGCATCTTGAGCAGTTAGATGTAAAGACAGCCTTTCTCCATGGGGATTTGGAGAAAGAGATATATATGCGGCAGCCACAAGGATATGAGGTGAAAGCGAAGGAGAAACTAGTGTGCAGGTTGAAGAAGAGTGTGTATGGCTCAAAATAGGGTCCAAGGCAGTGGTATCTAAAATTTGACAAGTTTATGTCTGAACAAGGTTATACTAGATGTCACTTTGATCATTGTGTTTATTTGAAAAAGAAAAATGATGGCAGCTATATTATATTGTTATTGTATGTAGATGACATGCTTGTTACAGGGCCTAACATGCAAGAAATAAATGTGCTCAAAATAAAATTGGCAAATTCATTTGCAATGAAGGATTTGGGAGCTGCAAAACAAATCCTTGGTATGAGAATCACTAGAGACAGGAAAAATCGCAAATTAACATTGTCTCAGAATGAGTACATACAAAAGGTGTTGAAAAGATTTAATATGCATAATGCAAAACCAGTTAGTTTACCTTTTGCTAGCCATTTAAAACTTAGTAAGGAAATGTGCCCAAAAACCCAAGAAGACATGGATTATATGTCTAAAGTTCCATATGCGTCAGCAGTTGGAAGCTTAATGTATGCAATTGTCTGCACAAGGCCTGATATTGTACATGCAGTGGGAGTTGTAAGAAGGTACATGAACAATCCAAGAAAGGAACATTGGATGGCAGTGAAATGGATTCTCAGATATTTGAAAGGTACCACAAATCAAGCATTATGCTTTGGTGGTTCAAACATTTCTCTACAGGGATATGTTGATGCAGATATGGCAGGTGACAGAGATAACAGAAGGAGCACTACAGGATATGTATTTACTGTAGGTGGGACAGCTATCAGTTGGGTTTCAAAAATCCAATTTGTTGTTGCACTTTCAGCAACATGTTAGAGCCTAGATTTACCTCAAGCTAAAAAGGTAGGATCCAGGGCCAACATCAAACCACGCTTAGCCTGGTAGCTAGCCCTACCAGGTCAGGAGAGGACTCTCTCTGGGTCAATCCTAACAAATTATAATCGAATAGGGTTTGAGATGACTGATAGAAATACTGATCTGAGGCTAGGTATATGTGCAAGAGATTTGGATTGAATAAAATGATGTTTTTGTTGGCTCATATGGAAAGGTAGATTTTGGGTGCGGGGATTGAGGCTCAGTGTTGCAGAGATCTCAATGGGGCAAGGTAGGCAATTGTTTTTGGCACTTCAATTTGAATGAGATGGAAGGATTAGATAAGTGAGGAGCTGAAGAGGGCAAGGAAAGTCATGGATCCTCTCCAAATGGTTGAAAACATCAAGAAACTAAAGCAAACCTCAAGTAGAGCACTGCAATTTCAATGGATTCTACTTACACTCTTGCTTGTTTAATTAAGAAGAAAAAAGATAGAGAATGGCATACATAACACATAAGAAAATTCACAATTACAAAGAAAAGTACTGTACCAAGACAAATTTCCACATGGATTCCACAGAGTGTTGTAAATCCTAGTCTCAATTCCTTAGCCAAAATGAAAATATGAGTGTACAATGAAGTTCTCTTCTTTCTCAAGAGTCCAAACATGCTAATGACTAAAAAACAACATAATATAGACAAACATAACTCATCCTTACCTCTAGGGGTCGAGAAAACATGTTTAGGAGCTGTTTCAACTAATTCTAAACTGAGAACTAGAAACTAGGCAACATAATAGCATGCCTCTAGAAACAAGGGAACTGATTCATTTAGTTTCAAACAACCTTTGAACTGATGAATCTACCTCTACAAGTGAAAATTTAACATATTTACATCATGATCCATAAATGTACCTCAAATTACATCACAAATTTGCCATTAGGAAAGTGAAAAAGTCAAACTAGCCAAAGCTGGGTGAAAAACAGAGCAATACTTGGTCAAATAGGCAATTTTTCCTCTATGCACCACGCCAAATTCTCTATGCATAGCACTTGTTTAAACCCACTTTTGGAGGCCTTCCCGATGTCCAAATTAGCTCCAAATGTGCTTGTTGTTAAGGTCTGCCCGTCTACTTTCGAACCCAAGTAGAATTTGTCAATTTGGCTTTCATTTTCCCTACTCAAAATCAAATCTCTCAAGATTGCTTCCTGTGTGTCAAAATAGGGGGAGTGAGGTCATTTTTTGAGTGTTTTTGACCTTTTTGAGGGCTCAGAACCTGCCCAAATTTCTTGGCCATAGGTAGGAAAGCATAATTTTTCATGTAAAAATCCAAAAATGCTGAGTTTTTGTGATTTGGAGGCTCTTAGCAAAAGCGAGCGCCACGTGGTGCGGCGCATAGGGCAGAAAATCATGTTTTTGTGCCAAAAAATTTCCAAAATGCAAAAATTGCTCCAAATTTTTTGAAATTTGGGCTGAGTCTTCTCTATCAAGAGCTATGTTGGGCCAAGGAAGCCTCGACCAATATCTGAAGTCGATCATGCTCCTTTTGCCTCTTTGATGTCTTCTTCAATTTTGCTTTCAAACTCTTGATTCTCGCGTTACAAACTTTGTTCCTCACCATGTAATGAAAAACCATGTGTCTCAACAAGTTTCTCTCCTTGTTGGCCCTTTCTAGCTTCCTCTCCAAGTGGATATTGGCTCTTTTAAGCCATGACTCCCTGTCAGCATTAACCTCCTGCTCAAGTGAAGTGAACTCAACCCCCCTCCTTTGGGAAGCTTGGCGATTCTCCTGAATTTTTTGCAACTACATAATCACCTACTCGTCCTCAAGCTACTTATTCCTTTGCTCCAGGTATTGTATTGTCCATTTGGCTCTATCCAAGTTGATAGACAAGGCATCAATCTTCGCCTGCTGCTCCTGAATGATTTCTCTAAGATTTGTGCTTTGCGGGCCCATATCAGTATCATCACCCTCAATGAGAATGAAATCAGTCTCCTGCTCACCTGATGGTCCTTCCTCCTGTAATGGCCTCTTGCCTCGGTCCTAAACCTGTTGTGCTGATGACGGAAGTGAGGCCCCTTCCACCCCGGGTGGAGATAACACTCTCTTGGCTACTGCAAATAACCGTCTAGTGCCCTTCTGATAGGTGATGAACACCGACATGCGAGCGGCCTGTGTCTCATGGCCCTCATGCTGATAAGAAGGTCCACCTGTCTCATGCAAAGCCTCTGAAGGTCCCTGAGGAGCTCTGAAAAATTCACGAGAGATGAAGTCCTCCCAATTGATGCCCTGTAAGCCAAGCTGATGAATGACCACAATTTTGATGAGAGAAAAATGGTAAATATTGTTGAACTTCTACTGAGCAGTCTTGTACTACACTAGGGTGATCATCTTCTCTATGTTTCTACACATGAAGTAAGGGATGTTCATCATCCGTACCCGGGTAAAATGCATCAGCAGCCTGATATGATAAGCAAATAAATGGGAGAACCTATTGGGTACCTATAATACTAGTGATTACCCCATTACTATTGTAGTTATACCCCTTATTTATATTGTTGTGCCCCTATTACCCCCATATTGTTATTTCTATGCCCCATAGAATCCTTCTATTGTTATTTTTGTGGCTTTATATTATTATTGTTAGGTCGGCTGGATTATATTGTGACTCCTTAGAATCCTATATATAGAAAGGAGGTTTTGTCATTTATATCATCCAAGAATTGTTCATTTATGTAATGTAAAGGAGGTTGCCCCCTCGAAGAGGCTGAATTCTAAGGCGTTGATCTATCTTTTCTATCTTTCCTTGAGTTGGTTTTATAACATTTGGTATCAGAGCTTTAGATTCTAGGGTTTCGCTGCTCCAAACAGGTCATCGTGGCATTTTCGCTATAACTTCTTTTCTGTGACGTTTCAGAAGTCGGAAAAAAACCCATTTGAGAAGAAATCGCATTGAACCTTGGGTCCAAATTTCAGAGCTTTTCACGTGATATTTGCGGAGATATGATCTGAGGAAGTTGGTCTTTTTGCAGACTCCTGAATTACATTCAAAACAGGTGACCTGGGGAAAATCGTCATAACTTTCTCTCTGGGAATCTGATTGAAATTTCATAAGAAGTTACAAAAAGAGGACAGACTGTAGTTTCTTGTATATCTTTTTTAGAACCAAAGATCGAAAATTGTACACATGGCACTTCATACAAGTTCGCTCCTCTGGAAAGGTCTATAATCAGGTCATCTTGGGAGATTGTGCATAACTTTCTTGGAGAATCCAATTTGGATCAGACTGGTGGCATTGGAAAGAGGACACAGAGAGCTACTACAGGTCACAAATTCAGAACTAGATGATTGGAAAGTACAGAGATACATCGGAGGCAATATCAAGCTCCTACAAAGTGAAAAAAGGTGTGTAGATTTTTTTAAATTTTTGCTTAAGCTTGGTTTGAAAATTTATTTTGAAGGAATTCAAAGGGCATAGTAGAGCATTATTATCGGTAACTAATGCCCAGAGGAAAAAAAATGCAAACACCTAGTAAGGAACCTGAAAGCTCTAGCATGACTCATGAAGAAGAGGAAGAAATGCTACATGATATATCAAAATTACAAGAACAAGTGCAACAAATGTCACGCTCACAAAAGTTAACAGAAGCTAAGATAAACGGTGTGGAAGCTAAGATGAATGGCATGGAAGCTAAGATGGACAATTTGAAGATAGATTTGAACACAAATTTGAAGACAGGCATGGCAGATTTGAAGACAGATTTGACAAATTTTCTACAAGAAATACTTACTAATGGTGAAAAGGTAGTAAAGGAAACTCATGATGAGAACAAAAGAAATGTTAATCATGATTCCATAGATGCTAATGTTGGATCGAAGAATCACCATATTCCAAAAATCAATATGAGGAAGTTTGATGGCAAGGATCCCGCCACATGGATATTACAGATGGAGCAATTCTTCGATCTCAATAATGTGCAAAACGCACAAAAGATACATATGGCAACTGTATATTTGGAACCAAATCAGTTTGTATGGTATCAATGGCTTTGTTCTCGTAAACAATTTATCACTTGGGCAATTTTTACGGAAGAATTGATAGCACATTATGAGGATACAAAAAACAACACTTGTTTTAGCCAATTGATAAGTCTCAAACAAAAGGGTTCAATAATGGAGCACATTGAGGAGTTCCAAAAATTGAACATAAGGGTAAAAGATATTCCAGAGGAGCATAGGATTGATGTGTTCATAGGGTCTTTAAAGGATAATATCCAACATGATGTTCGCCTTTGGGAACCTGATTCATTAGAGAAGGCATTCAGGTTAGCAAGAAAAATTGAAAGCAAAATTATGGCAACTAGGAAGCATACCATTCACAACTATAAAGACGGAAGTGTTGTTGCCCCTAGTCTTCCACAACCTACAAGGTTTACACCACAACAATTGGAAGAAAAAAGAGCAAAAGGGCTTTGTTACAATTGTGATAGCAAATACACAAAAGGTCATAAGTGTGCTGAGAAGAAATTATTCTACATAGATTGTGAAGAGGAAGAAGAAAAGGAGCAAGAAAGGTCAAAAGAAGAGGATATACTCCAGGAACAAAGCCTAGATGAAGAACAAATAAATCCAACCATATCTTGTAATGCATTGGTGGGAATTACCACTCCTCAAACCATCAAGATAGAAGGACAAATCAAGAAGAAAAAGGTAATAGTGCTGATTGATTCAGGAAGCACCCACAATTTTATTCAATGTAGGGTAGAAAAGGAATTGAATTGCTTCCTATATCCAGCACCAGAGTGTCAAGTGATGATTGCAAATGGAGGAACAATAAATTGCTCTGAAAAGTGCCATAATATCAAGCTATCCATGGGAGAATATGTATTGACTAGCCCAATGCTTTCCATTCCAATGGGAGGTGCTGATGGTGTACTAGGAGTCCAATGGCTACAATCCTTGGGTACAATAGCTTTTAATTTTCAAGAATTTTTCATCAAATTTTCTACGGAAGGAAAGGAAGTTGAATTAAGGGGTATTGCAGGGAAACCATGAAAGATAATCAGCTCTAATGGCATGACAAAGCTTCTAAAAAAGGAGCAAAGAGGTGTAATTGCACAATTATGTTTGCTAGATGTTTCCACATTGGAATCATCTATTTCTCCAGATCTCCAAAAAGCCCTGGACAATCATTCCAAGGTATTTGAGACTCCTAAAGGTCTCCCACCTATGCATGATCATGATCATGCTATTCATCTGATTCCAGGAAGTGTTCCTTCAAACATCAGGCCGTACAGATATCCCTATGTCCAAAAAAGTGAAATTGAACGTATGGTTGCAGAAATGCTAGAGGCTGGTATAATTCAACCGAGTCAAAGTTCTTTCTCAGCTCTAGTAGTATTGGTGCACAAGAAGGATGGATCATGGCACATGTGTCCAGATTATAGGGAGCTCAACAAGCTCACTATTAAAGATAAGTTCCCCATTCCTGTCATTGATGAATTACTGGATGAATTGCATGGATCAATTTACTTCACCAAGTTGGATCTTCGTTCGGGATATCATCAAATCAGAATGAAGATTGAAGACATTCCGAAAATGGCATTTAGAACTCATGAGGGTCATTATGAATTTTTGGTCATGCCTTTTGGCCTTACCAATGCACCTTCAACATTTCAAGGTTTGATGAATTCAATTTTCAAACCATTCCTTAGAAAATTTGTGTTAGTATTTTTTGATGATATACTAATCTACAGCAAGTCTTGGAAGGATCATGTTGAACATGTTGATAGGGTGCTACAACTATTGGAGGAGAAACAATTATATGCAAAAATATCCAAATGTTTCTTTGCAGTCCAGGAGGTGGAATATTTGGGTCATATTGTATCTCATGAAGGAGTTAAGGTAGACCCTAGAAAAATTAAAGCCATTAAGGAATGGAAAATCCCCACATACATAAAGCATCTGCGAGGATTTCTTGGGTTGACAGGGTATTATCGCAAGTTTGTTAAGAATTATGGGAGAATAGCAGCACCTCTAACAACATTATTGAAAAAAGATTCATTTTCATGGACTCCAGAAGCAACAAAGGCCTTTGAACATCTTAAAGAGGCAATGTGCTAAGCACCGGTCTTAGCTACACCAGACTTCACAAAAACCTTTATTATGGAATGTGATGCTTCAGGAAATGGAATTGGTGATGTTCTAATGCAAGGTGAAAGACCCATCACTTTTGAAAGTCGTCCAATCAAGGGAAAGTTTTTAAGCAAAGCTATTTATGAGAAGGAAATGTTGGCAATACTCCATGCACTTAAGAAATGGTGACCCTACCTAATGGGAAGACACTTCAAGGTAAAAACGAATCATGATAGCCTTAAATACTTTTTAGAACAAATATTATCCTCTGAAAAGCAACAAAAGTGGGTCACAAAGATGTTGGGTTATGACTTTGAAATCATCTACAAAAAGGGAAGCAAAATGTGGTGGCAGATGCACTCTCAAGAAAGGATGAGGATGTGGAAGCATTGTTGTGTGCCATTTCTATTATCCAACCAGATTGGATAAACGAAGCAAGGGAGGAATGGAAGAATGACGAAGAAGTGTGGGCACTTATTCGAAAGCTACAACAAGATTCCAGTACTTCTGATACATTTAGCTGGCAAAATGATTTGTTATGGTACAAAGATCGCTTATACCTCTGTAAGAACTCCCAGCTAAAAAAAAGGATTCTTATGGAATTGCAAATTTCTCCCTTAGGAGGGCACTCAGGATTTTTAAAAACTTACCACAGGGTTAAGAAGGAATTTTTTTGGGATGGCCTTAAATCATATATTCAAAATTTTGTGGCGGAATGTTTGGTTTGCCAACAAAATAAAGTTGAAACAATTAAGACACTGGGTCTATTACAACCTTTATCCATTCCAAGCCAACGTTGGGAGGAGGTTTCAATGGATTTTATCACAGGTTTACCCAAGTCTAAGCGAAAGAGTGTCATCATGGTGGTAGTTGACAGACTTACCAAGTATGCACACTTTTGTGCATTATCACATCCATTTAAAGCCAGTACAGTTTCTACTGCATTTATGGAAATAGTTCAAAAGCTACATGGAAACCCAAAGATTATTGTAAGTGACAGAGATCCCATTTTCACTGGAAATTTTTGGATAGAATTATTTTCTTGTCTTGGTACTCAGTTAGCTCATAGCTCATCTTATCATCCTCAATCTGATGGGCAAACTGAGATAGTAAAAAAATGTTTGGAAGGATATCTTCGTTGCTTTGTATCTGATAGACAGGCACAATGGGTCAAATGGTTGCCTCTGGCTGAATGGTGGTATAACACTTCCTTCCATACAGAAACAAAAATGACCCCATTTATGGCACTTTATGGGTATCAACCACCATCCATCACATCATATTTAAGAGAAAATTCTAAGGTTCAGGCAGTGGAACATCACATCGAACATCAACAACAAGTCCTCCAACTCTTAAAGGATAACCTCATGTTAGCACAAAATAGAATGAAACAACAGGGAGATCAACATTGCAGTGAAAGAAGTTTTGATGTAGGTGATTGGGTATTCCTACGACTACAACCATATAAGCAAATGTCCCTAAAGCAAGCTAAGAAGGATAATAAATTATCACCAAAGTATTATGGTCCGTACAAGGTGTTGCAAAAGATTGGTACTATGGCATACAAATTGGAGCTTCCTGCAGCTTCTCGATTGCACCCAGTTTTCCATGTTTCATGTTTAAAGAAGGTTATAGGCGACAAGCTCCCAATTCAAACAATATTGCCAGAACTTGACGAGGAAGGAAAAATTATATTGGAACCGGAAGCAGTCATAGAAACAAGAACTCGACAGCTATGAAATCGATCAATTTCAGAGTATCTTATCAAGTGGAAGAACTTATCCACTGAAGATTCCACATGGGAGGATGAGAATTTTATGCAGAAGTATCCAGAACTACTCAAGCATTGAGGAAAACACTTTTTTGAAGGAGAGGGGCATGTTGGGTCCCTATAATACTAGTGATTACCCCATTACTATTGTAGTTATACCCCTTATTTATATTGTTGTGCCCCTATTACCCCCATATTGTTATTTCTGTGCCCCATAGAATCCCTCTATTGTTATTTTTGTGGCTTTATATTATTATTGTTAGGTTGGCTGGATTATATTGTGACTCCTTACACTCCTCTATATAGAAAGGAGGTTTTGTCATTTATATCATCCAAGAATTGTTCATTTATGTAATGTAAAGTAGGTTGCCTCCTCAAAGAGGCTGAATTCTAAGGCGTTGATCTATCTTTTCTATCTTTTCTTGAGCTGGTTTCATAACAGAACCGGCCCTCACAGCTAAAATACTTCATGATCAGTTTCATTAAAGGAGCATATTCATCTTTAAGGTACCGAAAAGGAAACACTCTCTTGAGCTGTCTCAAAAAGACAGGCTTGATGTACGGTTCGTAATGCTGCCAGTCAATTTTTTGCCTCTTGTTCCATTGCTCTCGAATGTTGGGAATACCAGTTGCTAGTGAAATGGATTCTGGTGTTAATGTGAAACTGACACCAGCTAGAGTGGCTTGATCACCATGTAAATGCAGTACAAACAAATGAGCCAACTCATGATGAAACTGAATGCTAGCAACCTTCTCACAAAATTCATAACATGACTGATGTTGGAAACAAGAGATGGCAAGAGGGCAGGCCTATAATTCAGCAAGAGTGGTTGGTTCTTCTCTAATATGTTTGCCACCTCTATGAGGCCTCCTGGGTGCATGTCCCTCTGTAGGTGAGTCACTGTGGGTCTCCTCTTCATAATCATATGAAGGATCAGATGCCATGTCTGCTGGTGGATAAACTGTCTTGGAGTTGTAGGTGCTGATGTGTTAAACTGTCTTGAACTGTCTTTGATGATGTGTTTGACCTCTGCCACCAAGGGAAAACAGTGAAATGAGGGACTGTGGAGGGGTAATTTAGGGAAATAGGGAATTAGGGAATGATTTAGGAGGGGCTAGGGTTTGGGAGTTTGTTTTTGGGATTTTGGGAAATGGGAATTTGGGTATGGGATTAGTGAATTTAGGGGTATGTGAATTTGGGGAATAGGGAAAACAAGGGAAATATGAAATAAGGGAGTGATGAGGTGAGGGGATACTTGGGAGCAAAACAATCAATACAAAACCCTAACAGCAATCTCCTTTGAAAATTTTGACGAGATAGGGTTTGTTTTCCTTTAAACATTCACTATGAAACAAACACCATCAAACAACCATAAAATTTGGACGAAGAGCAATGACAAAGGGTCAACCTACTTGGACAAGTGACAATCCATGCGTTTTGGGCGATTTTGGAGCAAGTATTTGAAATTTCGGGCTTGCTGGCTGTGTGCACCGCACATCCAATCTAATGTGCCACACCCAACGTATGCGCCACGCTTGTGCAAAATTGAACTGGAGTCTGAGGCCCAGTGTGCCGTGCCGGTTGTGTGCGTCGCACCTCCTACCCAGTGCGCCACGCCCAGTGACTTGGAGGGATTTTCACCAAATTTTCTCACTTGCTCACCAAAATCACTTTGCCTTGCTTTTACTTTGCAAATGAACTCTTGAAATGAAGAAATGGCTTATAAACAAGGAGCTTTTAAATTTTTGGCTCATAAAACCCATTGTTACAATGTTTTGAAATGACTTTAGTTTTTAAACTCAGTTTTTGGACTTTTTCACTACTTTTTAGCTTTGTGATGAACTAAACGACCTGTGCTTTGTTTTTTTTGCAGGTGATTGGAGCTACTGGGGCTAAGGAAAGAAACCAGGGTTGCAGATGGAGTGATATACAATGAAGAAAACAAAATTTCATGATTTTTGTACAATAAAAGCAAAAATACTCCTTTCACATGTCTGAGCACTTGATGATGAAATTTATTGATGTTGGAACCTCCTCATGGCCTGCTGGTTGTTATTGGACACTTTGAAATTTTTTTTGACAAAACCCTAATGAAACCCTATACCTAATGACAATAAAACCCTAGTAAAGACTTCTGCAATCTTTAAGACAAAAAGGTGACTGTATACACTGTTTGATGAAAAAAAAATGAACCAGCAGGTAAATGACATGAGGGAAAGTATAGGAGAAGCCACTACCATCAGATGATCCATGTGCCTAATGGAATGCAGCTGACTGAGCGGGACACCTAATATGCAATGCAACAAGAGGATTTGATCTCTGACGGAGGGATGAAGATACCGACACAAACATTGGCTCCAATGGAGATGGTAGCTCCTTGGAGGTGCCAAGAACTACAGATCTCTAGGAAAGTAGGCAGTGCCTTCATCCATTAGGCTATGGATTCAATAAATTCGAAAAACCAAAAACCAATTACTATGAAACTTTCACTTAGGACTCATAGTTGAACTGACTAATTCAAAACTGAAACAAGACTCTCAAAAGCTGAAACTGGACACTCAACTGAAACTATCTTTAAACTGACTGAAACAAAAAATGACTCAAGACTGACTTAACTGAAACAAGTACTTACAAAGATTTTAAATGGCAGCAGACCATCGAGATTTGAGGGTTTCAAATCATGATGACAACCACCTACCTACTGATGAAATATGTACAATCATGTGTAGTGAGCCTTCCAATGTAACCAATCCAGCAGATGGTTACATACCGAAATTCTGCTCTCCCTTTTCTTGAGCAAGTAGAACGATGTACATGTAGGCAACTCACAATAACCACTGAAACCAAGTTTTATGAAAACGAACCAGGCAAAATTTATCTTTTCTAATGCTTGCAAAAGAATGCTGAAGGGATCTTGAAAATCATGAAGCACTAGCTTGTCTTGAGATCCAGCAGTAAAAATACAAGTACTCCCTTCATTCTGATCTAAAAGACCAATTGATTGCCGAGTGATAGGAAGGCATAGAGAGGCATAAGCTTCTACCATCTGAGTGTTAGCTGTAAATTCCTCGACCATGAGACATTCTGGCATATTGTCTCTCTCAGGCTCATATTCCTCAATTTCATGGTCTAGGTCATTCTTAAACAGAAAACAATCTTCAAGATTATCAAACATGACAGCCTTATCATCTTCATGAAAGAAAACATTATCTTTTTGCTGATCAATAAAGCTAATTTCAAGACTATCATTATTTTCAAAAGTGGAAGAAGTTTCACCAACTCTTTCTTGACCATGTGCACAGTGCAGATCTGCGTTAACTTGAGCTATAACATGACCTTTTAGGAGTTTATCTATCTCATCTTCAGACAGAGGAGATACTACTTTTTGTTTTCTTTTGCTCAAACAGTGATTGTCTTAATGAAATAACATTTTAAAACATGAAAAACCTGAATGACAGTACTTAATTCCCTGATCTTCTAAAATTTGAAAACATTGTTGATCAGATCATCTTCATATGACATGACAATCAAATTATCATTTATCACTGAGTTATTGAAAGAATATTTTTCACTTACTTGAAAAAATATCTCATCTTGTTTTTCATCAACTGACTGGATTACCTCCTCATGAAGGCTTGGTTCTAATGAAATGAGAACACTTGGGTCAATAACTCTATCTTCTTCATTCCAGATGATGTCAATAGCAGATCCCTCCTTCATGGGATTCAGAAAGCAGATCCCTCCTTCATGGGATTCAGACCAAGGTACTCTTGATCATCACGATCTGAATCTAGATCTGAAATAACCAACTTGACTTTATCACATTCTAAGATTGAAACTTGACTTTCCTACATGTTGTCTTCTTCTATGGACAGATCTGAAATAAAACCTTCTCTTTCATCATCTTCCACCGTACTAAGATCTTGATCCTGCTACAAATTTTCCTAATCATCTTGATAAGTATCACTCTCTTTATGCTATTGAAATGGATTTTCATATAGGGCTTCCATGATCTCATCATCCATGAAGTCATCATCTTCATAAACTTTCTCAAGATTTCCAATAAAACTATAAGCATGTTTGCAACAGTTCTGAACTAAATTTAATGATGGATAAGATTCTTTATACCTCTCAAAGAACATGGTATAAAAATCCTTCAAACAGTGAATACAAGCAGGCGACAAACTTTCATACCAAGATCGGGCTTCACCTTCCAGAGTGGCCATGAATATATTCATCAAGAAATCTTCAGGAAAATCAACCTTCAACTCGCGAATATGTATGTGAAATCTAACCATATGTAAAGCAGCATCATTCCTATTATCATCTTTAAACATAGGAAAATTCCTTTGCTAATTTACCTTTGGAATTTTATTTGGAAAACCTGGAATGTGATCTTGGCTCACATTCCAATACAAATTTCCACATGGATCCCAAAGAGTGCTACAAATCTTGGTCTCAATTCCTTAGCCAAAATGAAAATATGAGTGTACAATGAAGTTCTTTTCTTTCTCAAGAGTCCAACCATGCTAATGACTGAAAAACAACATAATATAGACAAAAATAGCTCATTCTTGCCTCTAGGGGTTGAGCACACATGTTTAGGATCTGTTTCAACTAATTCTAAACTGAGAACTAGAAACTAGGCAACATAACAGCATGCCTCTAGAAACAAGGGAATTGATTCATTCAGTTTCAAACAACCTTTAAACTGATGAATCTACCTCTAAAAGTGAAAATTTAACATATTTACATCATGATCCATCAATGTACCTCAAATTACATCACAAATTTTCCATTAGGAAAGTGAAAAAGTCAAACTAGCCAAAGCTGGGCGAAAAACAGAGCAATACTTGGTCAAACATGCAATTTTTCATCTATGCACCGCGCCAAATTCTCTATGCGTAGTGCCTGTTTGGACCCACCTTTGGAGGCCTTACCGGTGTCAAAATTAGCTCTAAGTGTGCTTGTTGGAAAGGTATTCCTGTATACTTTCCAGCCCAAGTTGAATTTTTCAATTTGGTCTTCATTTTCCCTATCAAAAATCAAATCACTCAAGACTGCTTCCCATGTGTCAAAATAGGGGCAGTGAGGTCATTTTTTGAGTGTTTTTGACCATTTTGAGGGCTCAAACCTACCCAAATTTCTTGGCCATAGGTAGGAAAGCATAATTTTTCATGCCAAATACAAAAATGTTTAGTTTTTATTATGTGGAGGCCCTTAGCAAAAGCGATCACCACGTGGCACGTCGCATAGGGTAGAAAATCCTGTTTTTGTGCCAAAAAATTTCCAAAATGCAAAATTTGCTCCAAATTTTTTGAAATTTGGGCTGAGTCTTATCTATCAAGAGCTATGTTGGGCCAAGGAAGCCTTGGCCAATATCTAAAGTTTATCATGCTCCTTTTGCCTCTTTGATGCCTTCTTCAATTTTGCTTTCAAACTCTTGATTCTCGCCTTACAAACTTTGTTCCTCGCCATGTAATGAACAACCATGTGTCTCAACAAGTTTTTCTCCTTGTTGGCCTTTTCTAGCTTCCTCTCGAAGTGGATATTGGCTCTTTTAAGCCATGACTCCCTATCGGCATTAGCCTCTTTCTCAAGTGAAGTGAACTCCACCCCCCTCCTTTGGGCAGCTTGGCGATTCTCCCGAATGTTTTGCAACTCCATAATCACCTGCTGGTCCTCAAGCTGCTTATTCCTTTGCTCCAGGTACTGTATTGTCCATTGGGATCTATCCAAGTTGATAGACAAGGCATCAATGTTTGCGTGCTTCTCCTAAATGATTTCTCTAAGATTTGTGCTTTGCGAGCCCATATCAGTGTCATCACCCTCAATGAGAATGAAATCAGTCTCCCGCTCACATGATGGTCCTTCCTCCTACAGTGGCCTCTTACCTCGGCCCTGAACCTATTGTGTTGATGATGAAAGCGAGGCCAATTCCACCCTGGTGGAGATAACGCTTGCTTGGCTGCTGTAAACAACCGTCTAGTGCCCTTCTAATAGGTGATGAACACCGGAATGCTGGCAATTTGTGTCTCATGGCCCTCATGCTGATAAGAAGGTCCACTTGTCTCATGCAAAGCCTCTGAAGGTCCCTGAGGAGCTCTAAAAAGCTCATGAGAGATGAAGTCCTCCCAGGTGATGCCCTGTAAGCCAAGCTGATTAATGACCACAATTTTGATGAGAGCAAAATGGTAAATACTGTGAACTGCTACTGAGGAGTCTTGTGCTACACTAGGGTGGTCATCCTCTCTATGTTTCCGCACATGAAGTAAGGGATGTTCATCATCCGTACCCAGGTAAAATGCATCAGCAGCCTAATATGATAAGCATATAAACGGGAGAACCGGCCCTCACAGCTGAAATACTTCATGATCAATTTCATTAAAGGAGCATATTCATCTTTGAGGTACCGAAAAGGAAACACTCTCTTGAGCTATCTCAAAAAGCCAGGCTTGATGTACAGTTCATAATGCTGCCAGTCAATTTTCTGCCTCTTGTTCCATTGCTCTCCAATGTTGGGAATACCAGTTGCTAGTGAAATGGATTCTGGTGTTAATGTGAAATTGACACCAGCTAGAGTGGCTTGATCACCATGTAAATGCAGTACAAAAAAACGAGCCAACTCATGATGAAACTGAATGCTAGCAACCTTCTCACAAAATTCATAACATGATTGATGTTGGAAATAAGAGATGGCAAGCGGGCATGCCTATAATTCAGCAAGAGTGGTTGGTTCTTCTCTAATATGTTTGCCACCTCTATGAGGCCTCCTGGGTGCATGTCCCTTTGTATGTGAGTCACTGTGGGTCTCCTCTTCATAATCATATGAAGGATCATATGCCATGTCTGCTGGTGGATAAAATGCCTTGGAGTTGTAGGTGTTGATGTGTTAAACTATCTTGAATTGTCTTTGATGATGTGTTTGACCTCTGCCACCAAGGGAAAACAATGAAATGAGGGACTGTGGAGGGGTAATTTAGGGAAATAGGGAATTAGGGAATGATTTAGGAGGGGCTAGGGTTTGGGAGTTTGTTTTTGGGATTTTTGGAAGTGGGAATTGGGGTATGGGATTAATGAATTTAGGGGTATGTGAATTTGGGGAACATGGAAAACAAGGGAAATATGAAATAAGGGAGTGATGAGGTGAGGGGATACTCGGTAGCAAAACAGTCAATACAAAACCCTAACAGCAATCTCCTTTGAAAATTTTGAAGAGATAGGGTTTGTTTTCCTTTAAAAATTCACCATGCAACAAACACCATCAAACAATCGTCAAATTTGGATGAAGAGAAATGACAAAGGTCAACCTACTTGGACGAGTGACAATCCACGCATTTTGGATGATTTTGGAGCAAGTATTTGAAATTTCGGGCTTGCTGGTTGTGTGCGCCATGCATCCAACCCAATGTGCCATGCCCAACGTATGCACCACGCCTGTGAAAAATTGAACTAGAGTCTGAGGCCCAGTGTGCCACGCTAGTTGTGTGGGCCGCGCCTCCTACCTAGTGCGCAACACCCAGTGACTTGGAGGGATTTTCACCAAATTTTCTCACTTGCTCACCAAAATCACTTTGCCTTGCTTTTACTTTGCAAATGAACTCTTGAAATGAAGAAATGGCTTATAAACAAGGAGTTTTTAAATTTTTGGCTCATAAAACCCATTTTTACAATGTTTTGAAATGACTTTATTTTTTAAACTCTGTTTTTGGACTTTTTCACTTCTTTTTAGCTTTGTGATGAACTAAACGACATGTGCTTTGTTTGTTTTGTAGGTGATTGGAGCTACTGGGGCTAAGGAAAGAAACCAGGGTTGCAGATGGAGTGATATACAATGAAGAAAACAAAATTTCATGATTTTTGTATAATAAAGGCAAAAGTACTATTTTTTCCTCAAAACAGAGTTTTGAGGAAAAACACATGTCTGAGCACTTGATGATGAAATTTATTGATGTTGGAACCTCCTCATGGCCTGCTGGTTGTTATTGGACACTTTGAAACATTTTTTTGACATAACCCTAATGAAACCCTAGACCTAATGACAATAAAACCCTAGTAAAGACTTCTGCAATCTTTAAGACAAAAAGGTGACTGTATACACTTTTTGATGAAAAAAACATGAACCAGCAAGTAAATGACATGAGGGAAACTGTAGGAGAAGCCACTACCATCAGATGATCCATGCGCCTAAAGGAATGTAGCTGACTGAGCGGGACACCTAATATGCAATGCAATAAGAGGATTTGATCTCTGACGGAGGGATGAAGATACCGACACTAACACAATAGAAGCAAAGTATGTTGCTGCTATGAAGGCTAGTAAAGAAATGATTTGGTTACAAAGGTTTATGGGTGAATTAGGTAAGAAGCATGATATGGGCACGTTATATAGTGATAGCCAAAGTGCCACTCATTTTGCAAAGAACTCAACATTTCATTCCAGGACTAAACACATACAACTCAAGTACCATTTCATACGATCAGTGTTGGAAGATGGAGAGTTGAAGCTGGAAAAGATACACACTAGCCAGAATCTTGCAGATATGCTAACAAAACTTGTAACCAAGGAGAAACTGAGAATATGCTCAGTTTCAATTGGTCTTCAAGGATGACGATGAAGATGAGAAACAACCAGGTCTAAATAGGAGTCATTGTCCAGCAAATGAAGCAGCGATGGAGTTGCTACAATCATTCTCCAAGTGGGAGATTGTTGGGTGTGGAGCATGATTGTTGAGAGGTCTTTGTTTCAGCCGGATGTATACCCTAGAAAGTTTGTACACCCATCCACACGGGGGGTGCGGGGTGGACTTGTCCCCCCCGCAGGGGTTCTGGGGGGCCAATCCCCCCTGGCTGGGGCCCCTAAAGCTAAAAAAAGATGTAAAATTGCCTTGTAAAAGTATAGTAATTTCTAGTCAATCTGGGCCGTTCATTAGGCAAATGATCTGACGATAGAACTTATGTTTATTTTAGGTTTTTTTGACCTAGAAGGAAACCCCTCTCTTTGTATGAGGGCATTGTATTTTGAGGCTGTGTAATAGATGTGTATTCTCTGAGCGAGAAGTAGAGAGGTGAGACAGTGAGAGAAAACAGAGGATATTACAGCGGATCTATTGTAGGTTGTGTCTCTTCATTTTGCTGGATAATAGAAAGGAAGGATTGGCTGTTCGGGGTGGACATAGCCAAAACAGGGTGAACCACATATATCTATGTTTCTCTTGTTTTATGTGTTTTCTGTGTTTATATTTATGAAATATTCTATGTGTTCCATTGCTATGTAATATATAATTTTCTAACAGATTTGAAATAGATGTATCATCTTTCTAACCCTCAAGATATATATGACAAATCATTCCTGGCCAATTTCACCAAGCAGAATGAAGAACCCTTCAAGATGATTCAATATGCGACCTAAAGGAAAAGTCGGCAGATAGCAAGACATCTTTATAACCTTTGGTCATCAAATTACTTTTATTCTCAAAGTTAGTTGCTAGTTAAGAGGAATGTTGTTTGAAACCTCCTCCTGATATTTTGTATAATCTATTTTTGAACTCTAGTTAGATAGTATTTATACCCTTCTCATGCATTTAGAGAACGGTGAATAATTTTATCAAAAACATTTGCAAAGAATGCACTTCTGTAAGTTTGTGAATTCCTTGATGACATTATGGAACATGGTCATTACTTTTGAATATCAAACTAATTTTCTTTGTTGATGCACTACTGTATGCTTGGAGAATAAGTTGATTTGAAGAAAGGAGTTGATCTATGTCACTAGTCAAATGAGAATAACCTCACATATATGGTACTTTTATCTTGTATGATCAGTTATGTTTTGTTAAATTAGTGATAACATTCCTTTTTCATGAAGTATATATGGAATACATTCTTTCTGTTATCTGTTAATTGCACTACTGTATGATGCCTCTCTGAAAGTATTTATATATGATCATTAAATATATGTGATATAGTTTATACAATTCTTTGACTAACTATTTAGTCAAAGAAACTATCTTTACATGTTATCATCTTTGTTTAATACGTGAATGATGTTTATTATCACATGTCAAACATATATCTTTTTAGATTGCATATCACACAGAATACCCCAAGTTTATATTAGATTAAGTTAGATAGAGATTTGCATGCTAGAATAGGTCATTTAGTTATCATTATTCTTATTGAAATCACTTGAAAACCACAAATTCTCATTTTCAAACCCACTTTGGGAAACTGGTCCCATCATCCTCAGTCAGAGCCACCACATCAAACGGAAAAGGAGCTGCCTTCAAGGTCTCGACCGGGTGGTTATCCCCCATGTTGGAGTAGCAGAATTTTGAGGTTTCAACGTTTTGGCGCTAGAAGGAGGGCCATCCAACTATGAATGGCATATAAATCTAAATATCAATTGAAAAATGTTCATAAGAGTCAAAATCCCTCCAAAAATTATACCTCTTCTAGATCTCATTCAAAATCTCTGGATCATAAATCTGAAGTTGTAGAAACATCTCCCTCATCTCCTGAAGTACTAAGACAATCACCTTCTTCAAATTATACTCCTAAGTCTCCCAACCTTCACTCCTTAATACAGAAATTGAAACAGATATCCATTTCTGTGGAGAAACTTGAAAAGCCTGAATCTTTTGAAGAAAGTGTCACTTCCCTATTACGAGATAATAATGTATTAATTCGACTACAAAGTGAAAAGCTTGGAGTAACCACTTTTGAGTTTCTCATTCATTCACGATGTAAGAGAGTTGCTACATCAAAATATAAATCAAATATCAGTGATATCACATCACCTTTCCCTCCATTTACTTCCCCATTCACTTCTACTCAATCTGCCTCTTCACAACAATCCATTTTTTCAACTCAGAGGATTAGTACTGCTACCAGTAGTAATTTCTTCACCATCACCATCTACTTATGGATCTACTTCCTCATATTGACAACCTTCGACACAAGTTATGGCCAACCAACTTGCTCAACCTTGGGCAAACTTTGGTGCTATACTAGTTGCTAATCCAAATGCTCTCCCAACAAACCTAGAAAAATGGTTACCTAAGTATAATCCTGATGATGGTATTCCTATAGAATAACATCTAATTAACTTTATGTTAGCCATGAATCTTAATGGAGTTGCAGATGAAGATGTTGTTATCAAATTGTTTCCATATACTTTCTAGGGATTTGTAGGATCCTGGTATTTCTCCCTTCCAGCAGTCTCAATAAGAAACTAGGACACTTTTGAAGAAATATTTCTTGCAAAATTTCGAAATGATAGAACCGTGGCATCTTTAATAAATGATCTTTCCAACCTAAAAGCAAGTTCAGATGAAAGGATCAAAGACTTCAACTCCAAGTTTAACAAGTTTCTAAACAAAATCCTAGTTACCTCTAGACCTACAGTAGATGTGAAAATTGAATGGTACACATCCTCCCTTCCCTCTAATATTGCAATTTTTGTGGATAGAGCTAATAAGGTTACCCTCGTAGAAAAAAATGAAAAAAGCGATGTATCTGGAAAGAAGAATTATTGCCTTAGAAAATAGGTCACAAATAGAAGAACGGAAATCAAAGAAAGTGACATTCAAAGAAGATTAAAAAAACAAACCTCTAAAGGACCCTTTTGACCTTGAATGCCTTCAAAACGTGTTAAAGAACATGTCAATTGAAATGGTAAAAATCAATAAACAAATTGCAGAATCATCTACTCCCAAGAAATATTTTTGCCCATTCAAGAGAAATCCTTCTTTTACATCCCAACCACCAAATACTATTTCAAACACTGAATCCGATCAAGAACCAAAAGAAGACTCAACAACCGAAGAAGAAGTAGAAACTAAAGAAGAAGTTGAGTTAAATGGAATGTGGGACTTCATTCTTCCAACTAAAGAAGAAGCATAAGTGTTGAGCAGTAAAATGGTCCTTTTTAACCTCTATTTACCCTACATTAATTATCAATCCAGGTGCGATTTGTTATCTCAAGAGTGTACTCAGTCTGAGGCGGTCACTTGTTAAGAGTAATGCTAGTAGTATAGTGCTTTTACAAAAGTAAATAAATGTTGGAAACAAACTCTAAATGTAATGAAAAGAAACTGAAATGCTTTGTAACTAAATCATTCACTTAAGAAGCTACAACAATCATTAGTCAATGATGCAGTAATGATAACTCTTTCCTTTGTAAACTGATGCAAATGAAAATCAATCAAAGAGAAGATCTCCAATCTGGGAGCTAGACAACAATAGTCAATGTTCGCTACAGTTGCAGATCATTCTGTTCATACCAAAGAAAATACTGAAAATGACAATTCAACTAATAGGAACAACAACTAATCTATTGAAAAGATCGAACAACAAAGCTTACCCTACAGGAATGAATTAAGTAGCAATCATAACCAAAAGGAATTGAACAACAATCTTAACTAGTAAATGACTTTAACAACAAACCAAGAATGGAATGGAAAGCTTAAGTAAGTCTACGAAATATTGAACAACGAACTAAATCAAATGTAAACACACAGTGAATCTAGACTGATGGAATCAGTAATTTGAGTTTAGTATAATAAGTATTAACCATGGTTATAAGGGAACAAAAATTGTGGTTGTAATGGAACAATAATACGAATGAACAAAAATCACAATTATGGGTAAACCGTAGCTAAATGAACAACAATACCAATCTGTAAATGAACAACAATGTTACTCTGTAAACGAACAGTAATTTCAATATATAAATGAACAGTAATGTTACAAAGTAATGCCGATTTGTAAATGAACAGCAATGCGATATGATTTCAGAATGAACAACATAACATTTCAGTTGCAAATAATAATCTTACCATTCAAATAAGAATTAAATATAACAGATCTAGTAAATGAAATTATAAGGAACAACAGATTATTGAGTAAAGCAAGTAAAGGAAATCACACCACACAAGACTTGTAATCGGAAAATAATGATATAGGAAGCAAGTGATCCACTAGGGTTGGGCCCTTAGCCACCAGGGATGCACTACTGTGGTTACTCTAGAATCAAATAACGGAACATCAACAAATTTTTTGTATTAATCATAAAAAAAGAGTTACAATTATTGCTCTTTAAAGAGAGTCGATGATCAAAGTTCAGATTTCACAGCAAGTTCTATAGGCCAAGAATAAGCCGCCCCTTGGGCTAGCAACGCTGTCCTTTTTTATAGTGGCCAAATAGAAATACCAAAGATACAGATATTCTTAAGGTAGCAATCCCTCAGGATCAAAGGATTGTTGGAAATAATACTGAGAGGGGGGGGTGAATCCGTATTATCAAATCAATATAACTTTTTCATTTTCATACAGATTCATATACGCTACTTCAGTTAAGACAAACCACGTGTATACGCAACTGTGTGTAATGCAACAAGCATATATCAAGTAAACTCATGATTCAGTTAGTTGATCCTTAATGAGTGCATCAGAACATTATTAACCATATGAACTGTAAACAGGAGCAGTATAGCAGAACAGATCATCACACATAAGCAACACACATGAACACCATGATATAAGGTGGAAACCCAATGTGGGTGAAAACCACCTGCTACAATTCATTTCTATCTTCCTTTAATAAGAAACTTCTTTTTACAATATTTATGTATTGGTGCAATATTATACCAGTACGCAGGCTTCTACTTGCATAAGGCTACAACCTTCTCTCGTTCTCCAAACTCTCCTAGAAGGGAGCTACAACCCAGACAATAAGATATAAAGGATAAAACATGCGACAGTAATCAGATCTACTCATGATCATAACATATATGATAATACATTTTAGTTTTCAAGATCCTGGTCCATCAACCTTTATCAACCACATAGGATCCTCCTTGATTCAGATTGAGCCAAGCATCACAAACCCAGTATATTAGATCTCACACTTCATCAAATAATTGACACACACTTGCACTCCCTTGGCCTAATGATCTTCTCCTTATATAGGTTTAGGCTTCTCTGAATACCATGGTCCAAAACCATGTAGAACCAATACCTTGGACCCAATACCTGGAGTCAACACTTCGGACCAATACCAAAATACCATGGACAAAAACTTAGTTTTCCAACATGTACGTGCCTTTCCTTCTGTGAACCTGCATGTGTACGTATACATGCCTTTTGTTCTTCTCACCCGCATGTATACGCACTTTCATCAAGGTTAACCTGTGTATATCTCTCTCTTGACCTGTTGTACTAAGATTTTCCCTCTGATTGAGTTGCCACCAAGGACATCACCTGTATCATACCTCTGAGTGAGTTGTTCTTGTACAAGTGGGTTGCCATCAAGTACAACACATGCATCATAATGCCAACAATCTCCCCCTTTGGACTTGATGGCAACAACCATACCAAGTCACTCTCCCCCTTTGACATCTAGGGCAAAGGGCGGACCAAGATATTCTCTTCCTTCATATACATTCCGTTGTCCATACTCCCCCTGAGTACCTGCTGAAATCTCTGATTGAGCTCCCCATTTGTATATGCCAAGTTGTACTAATCTGTCCATGCTCCCTCTGAGTACATGTCGAAATCTCTGCTCTGTTGAAGTGTTTTGTTCATGCTCCCCCTGACTGTAAGCAAGGTCTGCAAAAAGATGTTCCATGACTCTATGACCTTCCTATCACCAAAGACTCATACATACATCCATCTCCCAACCAAGTGGGGATACACCAGATAACAATTTTTTATAAATGACTGAAATATTATATCATCCTTCCCATGCATAGTGGGGTACAAATTACAACATATGACCAAAAGGGATTTGTTAAATGACTACAATAGATAGAGACAAACTAGTACATCAAGAGTCTTGATATGACCTTTCCATGACATTTATAATAGAGACCAAACATCTAAATAATACCATGATAGTCATCAACAACTATCATACACAATGTATGATCTACTCCATAAGCATCTGTCAACAACATCCAGATTAGCAACCTGTATATGTCCATTAGTGTAGAAGTCATCAATCTGTAATCAAGGTATGTCTACATATAGATATCAATTCATCCTTTTGAATAGAATCATTCACATTATATCATATGTGAAAAACACCATAGCCATCTTATCAAGATCTGCATGATCCAAGTATCATCACTTTGGGAACATCTGCATCAATCAACATATGTAAGTATCAACCTATCATCATATAGGTAAGAACTCATCATCATCATTTCTCCAACAATGAAACTTTGAGTAATCATTCATGTATCCAGCACTATGTATCTTGGGCTCAAGATCATTTGTGAAGACTTCTTGATATCATCAACAACAACAATCCTCATCCACATGAGCGCCAAGAACTATAGGAATCCTACATCATAACTATATTATATGATCTTTATGCATATGATGACAGCAGCATATGAGGGACTCATCATCAAGTAACAAAGATGTGTATTCAAGCTTTGTACTTCTCCTTATCCTTATGAAGATCACCATGTAAGCACCACAAATCTGATCTGAACATCAACTATGTAACCCCAAGAATCATATGAGATTTTGTCATGGATAACTCATAACCATATCATAGCAAGATATATCATTTAGCCATATAAGCATCATTACCAAGGACTACTAACCATAATGCCAACAATGCATTATTAAAAGCATATGCTCCCCCTTAACCTATGCCATCTGTTCATTGTCAGATCTGATAATGCATATATCGGCAAGAAGTATCAAGGAATTATCATCATTAATTTAGGATCAAAACACCTTAAAACATCTTACAAATGTTAAGAAATTTCCACACATCATCAACATATTGTAACCATTATCAAATAGAGCAAATAATTGACTGAATCATATCAGACCCTTTTTCTAAGCCCGTCCCTACTGCTTTTCTTCAAACTATCATATATGTGACTCTGCAGTAACTAACTCATGTATATACGTGACGCCCCTTTATGAAACTTGCATATGAGATTTAGTACACTGAAGTCTTACACTTTAGCTCCCTCTGAGTCTGTTATGTTTGTATATTGTGCTATGCCACATATTTCTGACTGTACTTCCTTCTTCTTCCATATCTTCAAGTGTGATGATGTTTTCTCCTTTTGGTATGGTGCCCATACTTTGTTCCTACAGTCCTTAGCTATATGTCCAATGTTACATGCATAACATCTCACATGTTTCGTATTCCTTCTATAGCAATCAACAACTCTGTGACCAAACATATTGCAAGCAAAGCAATATCCCTTAAAGTACCTGGAACATGATGGTCTTTCTGTGTGATGGTATTGAGCCATTCTTCTTCTGCATCTGGCTACAACATGTCCAAGATTATGACATACATAGCATTCAACATTATTCATCAGAGGAGTAAAAGATTTTCTTTGAAGAATTTCTTTCCTTGGCTGTTGATGGGGTTTTCCTCTCATTTCCTTGTTGATTATTTTAGATTTCTCATTAGAATTCCTTGCCTCTCCATGTGAACTAGATTCATCTTCAACAGATTCATAAAAACCAAGGCCATTTTTGATAGCAGGAGACCTTTGACTACTAAGAATATCATCCAAGATCTTAGTACTCCCTTGAAACAGTAAGAGCTTATCCTTTTCTTCTAAGTTATCTTTTAGAATATTTACCTCAATCTGATGTTGCTCCTCCTTTTCATGATACTGATTCTTCATGTTTTCTTAAGCTTTTCTTCCTTGTTCCAACTGATGTCTTAGTTCAGCAACTTCATTTTCTTGTTTTTCAAGAGCTTGGAATAGTTCTTTATTCTGCTTATTTGATTCTTCAAGATCTCGTTTTAGCGAGAGGATCATAGCTTCAAGACTTTCATAGTAACTGGATCTATCTCTGAGTTTCTTGATTGTTGTGCTCCTTTCGTTGACTTCATTTCTTAATGATGTCACTTCATCCTGCAACTTTTGACATTGATCTTCCTTGTCCTTGAATAACTTCCTTACCTTGTTTCCTTCCTCTAGTTGAGTTTTTAGTTTGGTAGCTTCTTCTTTGAAGGAACATTCCCTTTTGTTCAATAGATCTTGTTGGTCTCTAATTTGGTCTATAAGCCTTTTAAATTCTGCCTCTATTTGATATCTTTCTTGCTCACCCATAAGAGAAAATTCAATTGTTTCGCTATCACTTTCATCATCTTCAAATGGATGGATAAATGTATCACAAGAGGATAACAAATTCATACCTGATAGTTCTTTTGCTTGTTCATCTTCATTCTGAAGTGATTCTGAATATGAAGTGCTTCTTCCACATATTCCCCAATCGATTCTCCCACTGTCATAGCTCTTCTGAGATGTCTTCTTCTCCTTAGGCGCTTTCTTCTTAAGCTTCTTTCCCATTGATCTACGGATCTCCTTCAAGCAATCAAGCTTCTACTAAAGGACCTGCTCTGATTCTAATTGTTGGAAATAATACTGAGAGGGGGGGGTGAATCAGTATTATCAAATCAACATAACATTTTCATTTTCATACTCAGATTCATATACGCTACTTCAGTTAAGACAAACCGTGTGTATACACAACTGTGTGTAATGCAACAAGCGTATATCAAGTAAACTCATGATTCAGTTAGTTGATCCTTAATGAGTGCATCAGAACATTATTAACCATTTGAACTGTAAACAAGAGTAGTATAATAGAACAGATCATCACACATAAGCAACACACATGAACACCATAGTCGTCTTATCAAGATCTGCATGATCCAAGTATCATCACTTTGGGAACATCTGCATCAATCAACATATGTAAGTATCAACCTATCATCATATAGGTAAGAACTCATCATCATCATTTCTCCAACAATGCAACTTTGAGTAATCATTCATGTATCCAGCACTATGTATCTTGGGCTCAAGATCATTTGTGAAGACTTCTTGATATCATCAACAACAACAATCCTCATCCACATGAGAACCAAGAACTATAGGAATCCTACATCATAACTGTATTATATGATCTTTATGCATATGATGACAGCAGCATATGAGAGACTCATCATCAAGTAACGAAGATGTGTATTCAAGCTTTGTACTTCTCCTTATCCTTATGAAGATCACCATGTAAGCACCACAAATCTGATCTGAACATCAACTATGTAACCCCAAGAATCATATGAGATTTTGTCATGGATAACTCATAACCATATCATAGCAAGATATATCATTTAGCCATATAAGCATCATTACCAAGGACTACTAACCATAATTCCAACAATGCATTATTAAAAGCATATGCTCCCCCTGAACCTATGCCATCTGTTCACTGTCAGATCTGATCATGCATATATCGGCAAGAAGTATCAAGGAATTATCATCATTAATTTAGGATAAAAACACCTTAAAAAATCTTAGAAATGTTAAGAAATTTCCACACATCATCAACATATTGTAACCATTATCAAATAGATCAAATAATGGACTGAATCATATCAGGCCCTTTTTCTAAGCCTGTCCCTACTGCTTTTCTTCAAACTATCATATATGTGACTGTGCAGTAACTAACTCATGTATATACGCGACTTCCCTTTATGAAACTTGCATATGAGATTTAGGACACTGAAGTCTTACACTTTAGCTCCCTCTGAGACTGTTATGTCTGTATATTGTGCTATGCCACATCTTTCTGACTGTACTTCCTTCTTCTTCCATATCTTCAAGTGTGATGATGTTTTCTCCTTTTGGTATGGTGCCCATACTTTGTTCCTGCAGTCCTTATCTATATGTCCAAGCTTGTTACATGCATAACATCTCACATGTTTCGTATTCCTTCTATAGCAATCAACAACTATGTGACCAAACACATTGCAAGCAAAGCAATATCCCTTAAAGTACCTGGAACATGATGGTCTTTCTGTGTGATGGTATTGAACCATTCTTCTTCTGCATCTAGCTACAACATGTCCAAGATTATGACATACATAACATTCAACATTATTCATCAGAGGAGTAAAAGATTTTCTTTGAAGAATTTCTTTCCTTAGCGGTTGATGGGGTTGTCCTCTCATTTCCCTATTGATTATTTTAGATTTCTCATTAGAATTCCTTGCCTCTCCTTGTGAACTAGATTCATCTTCAACAGATTCATAAAAACCAAGGCCAGTTTTGATAGCAGGAGACCTTTGACTACTAAGAATATCATCCAAGATCTTAGTACTCCCTTGAAATAGTAAGAGCTTATCCTTTTCTTCTAAGTTATCTTTTAGAATATTTACCTCAATCTGATGTTGCTCCTCCTTTTCATGATACTGCTTCTTCATGTTTTCTTAAGCTTTTCTTCCTTGTTCCAACTGATGTCTTAGTTCAGCAACTTCATTTTCTTGTTTTTCAAGAGCTTGGAATAGTTCTTTATTCTGCTTATTTGATTCTTCAAGATCTTCTTTTAGCGAGAGGATCGTAGCTTCAAGACTTTCATAGTAACTAGATCTATCTCTGAGTTTCTTGATTGTTGTGCTCCTTTCATTGACTTCATTTCTTAATGATGTCACTTCATCCTGCAACTTTTGACATTGATCTTCCTTGTCCTTGAATAACTTCCTTACCTTGTTTCCTTCCTCTAGTTGAGCTTTTAGTTTGGTAGCTTCTTCTTTGAAGGAACATTCCCTTTTGTTCAATAGATCTTGTTGATCTCTAATTTGGTCTATAAGCCTTTTAAATTCTGCCTCTATTTGATATCTTTCTTGCTCACCCATAAGAGAAAATTCAATTGTTTCGCTATCACTTTCATCATCTTCAAATGGATGGATAAATGTATCACAAGAGGATAACAAATTCATACCTGATAGTTCTTTTGCTTGTTCATCTTCATTCTGAAGTGATTCTGAATATGAAGTGCTTCTTCCACATATTCCCCAATCGATTCTCCCACTGTCATAGCTCTTCTGAGATGTCTTCTTCTCCTTAGGCGCTTTCTTCTTAAGCTTCTTTCCCATTGATCTACGGATCTCCTTCAAGCAATCAAGCTTCTACTAAAGGACCTGCTCTGATTCTAATTGTTGGAAATAATACTGAGAGGGGGGGGGGTGAATCAGTATTATCAAATCAACATAACATTTTCATTTTCATACTCAGATTCATATACGCTACTTCAGTTAAGACAAACCGTGTGTAAACACAACTATGTGTAATGCAACAAGCGTATATCAAGTAAACTCATGATTCAGTTAGTTGATCCTTAATGAGTGCATCAGAACATTATTAACCATTTGAACTGTAAACAAGAGTAGTATAATAGAACAGATCATCACACATAAGCAACACACATGAACACCATGATATAAGGTGGAAACCTAATGTGGGTGAAAACCACTTGCTGCAATTCATTTCTATCTTCCTTTAATAAGAAACTTATTTTTACAATATTTATGTACTGGTGCAGTCTTATACCACTACGCAGGCTTCTACCTGCAGAAGGCTACAACCTTCTCTCATTCTCCAGACTCTCTTGGAAGGGAGCTACAACCCCCTTAGCTCTTGTACTAGCTGAAGTACTAGTACGTAGGTGCTAGCCTACAGAGGGCTACAACCTTCTCTTTTCTTCCAGGGATCACGTTTCATAAATTTTTAGACTGGATCCATAAATACAAAACAATCACCACTGCAATACAATCATCAACTATACCTACATCATCAATCTCTGAATCACCCAATACTGAATCATTGAAACCCTGTCATCAAAACACAGTTACCAGAACACAAACCAGATCCCAGAACTCTGCAACAACCACTAGAACCAACAGCAACCTGAAACATCAAATCTCATACTGTATACGCTACTTGACTGTGTCAAACTGGTGTGTATATGCCCTTTCACCAGAGAGAACCCGCGTACAGATCTAAAGATAATTACTTATACCTTCGCTGCAATTTCCAACTTCAGATATACCCAAACAATAAGATATAAAGGATAAACCATGCGACAGTACTAAGATCTACTCATGATCATACCATATAATGATAATACATTTTAGTCTTCAAGATCCCGGTCCATCAACCTTTATCAACTGCATAGGAGCCTCCTTGATTTAGATCAAGCCAAGAATCACAAACCCAGTATATTAGATCTCACACTTCATCAAATATTCAACACACACTTGCACTCCCTTGGCCTAATGATCTTCTCCTTATATAGGTTTAGGCTTCTCTCAATACTGTTATAGAAATTTTTGGGCACTGCAACCCCAAGCATAAATTTCCATAAACCAAGGGCTCCTAAGTCCCTAAGGGTGTTGTTCCAACCCCTAAAATAACAAGGTCAACTAATTACAACATCTCCCAGAAGTTCTCCATGAAAAACTACTCAGAACTGGTCAAAACTGGACCATTTCACCTGCTCCATAGGCAAAGTGCATTGCATCCCACCTAAATACACACAGTAGGTGTGTTTCATTTCAAAAATCCCTTCTATGGAGTGCGATGGGCAAGAAGGGACAAATGGCAGGGTCAATCCGCAAGGTGGAGAAGCATGGAATCTTCCAGAAACTTCTCCTGTGACACTTGCCTCTCTGAATTCGACCAAGGATGAGTAAGAGATCATCAATCCCCAGTGGAGTCACCATTTTGTTACCAGGAATAGTGTCTATGCAGAACTGTTAATCCCACTAAGGTTGGTAGCTACCTTAGAAACAAACAAACTAAAACTACTTTCATTTTCCTTTATGAAAGATAGGTGAGAGAAGAATAAAGGAGACCAACCTCTGTCTTGTGCTTGGTTCCTTACTCGATTCCTCTCTCTTCTGATAGTCCTATAAAATAAATTTAAATAAATTTGATGAATCTAAAAATGCTTTGGAACCTAACACACAACATCTATAAGTCTAGGCTAGAGACATATTTTGGCGTCGTAAAGCCTGGTAACTATTGTTTTCACTGTTGGTTGGGTGATTCATCCACTTTGAGACGATAAGTGCCAGTACGGACTTGTGCTCCCACGCACCGTTGAGTATATTTTGGGAGACCACAATAGGCTTTATCCTTTATCCATAGGAAGCCGTGTCTGCCGCCCTATCGATCGCAATGCACTGAACACAGCATTCGAGAAGATTGACTGTTGTACCGTAAAAAGTATTCTGCAGTTTTGAAATTGGTTTGGTAATCCCTCTGCCTAGATTTCCAGAGCAGTCCCTTTCGTTCCTTTTCAGACTCCTTAACGGAAAAGGTCCATCTAAGCACTTGTCACTTCAGGCTCATTAAAAATCGAAGGCGACTAGAGTCATATTTTGTTTTTTCTCGACTCTTAAAAATTGAAAAAACAAGTTGTGTCAAAGCGTCTAAAAATTTATTTTAAACGGAATAATTATCACCTTTCCTATGTTGGTCTTAGGTTGAGGAAAATGGAATCCACCAACCAAGGAGTTCTCCTTGGAGGAAATCCTAGTCCCTTCTCCTCTTGGGGAGATGTTGGTGCACCCCATATGGCCACATTGTCGCTTCCAGGATTGACAATCGGCTTGCCTGTATGGCTCTTCTCAACCTCCGTCATTCAGAACACCGTGATTCCTGAACAATCGAGTCAGAAACTAAATGATTCCAGAGTTACCCCCCAACCCTCTACTTCGTCCAATTCTTCCTCTCCTCCTTCCTCTTCGCTTGATGAAGCTGGTAAAGCCAAAAATCAAGTACCTGAGAAGAAGAAGGAAAAGAAGAAGAAAGAGAAGAAGAAGAAGGAGCCAAAGGCGAAAAGGGGCAACCAAGTGTCGTCTAGCAAAAATCCACACACTGTACCGACCAGGCCTAAATCGCAATGTGTCATTTGCAAAGGAGACCACTTCCATCAAGATTTTCCTTGCATCCCTCGGATCTTAAAGGACTGGTCTCCTCATTTGCACAACCCGGTGTTGTCAACCTCTGATGATCATGTTGAAAATACACCGTCAACTAGTGAAAGTGAAGCCCCTGGAAAAAAAGGAAAATGTAAATTTCCTTGTAAACTGTGTGAAGGTGATCATGCTGTCCACCGTTGTCCCTTCTTAGATGAGGCTAAAAGAGTTTTGGACGACCATCCATTTCACCGTTACGGCTCCCTCCTGGATATAAGAAACTCTTGCCGAGTCCGTCACTAGTTGAAAATCTGGCTGACACGCCCTTGTGGTCGGCTGAAGTGTTTGTCATTGAAGATAAACCATCTGAATCCATACCAGACAAAAGTCAAAAGGTCGAGGAGGCAGTTGACCCGGTCATGCCTTCAGAAGATCAATCTTCAGATGATACAGTCACCGAAGAGAACAAGAATGACACCGTTCAAATTCTCTTCGTAAACACAGAATCCGATGAACATGGGGGCAGTCTACCCGTTCCTTTACTGCAGGAAGGAAGTTCGTCAGAGTCATACCCAGCCGTCTATTCGGTCCCACCTCCAAGCAACCTAGTTGTTTCCTTTGACTGGAATCTACTAGGAAAACCCCGTTTATCGACTGGTATACCATTCCAAACAGGGAAAATTTTAAGAACCCCCCCTAAATTTATAAATATAATAAATGGGCGAATCTCCATGGTATATAGGAAAAATGGAAGGCGATTTTATCAATAATATAATATGTATATATAATTGTTTGGCGAATCTCTCACCAGGCATGCCGAATATTTTACTCAATTATAAAATCTTGTAAGATCTTGGTGAGTCTTTCACTAAATAATAAAACTTTGTAAAGTCCTAGTGAATCTTAGCATAGGCTACATGTTGGTTTAATTCCCCCATTTAAATAGGCTACATTCCAGGTGAATACCATGGGTCAATACCATGTGCCCTTTTGGTGAATACCATGGGTCAATACCATGTGCCCTTTTGGTGAATACCATGGGTCAATACCATGTGCCATTTTTATTTTTATTAATTCTAATATTAGGGTTAATAATGGTTTTTTGCATGGTATTAATAACAATCTAGTCCATGGTATTTGTCCCATAGTATTTTGGCCATAGGTTTCACCTAAATATAACCCATTTTTTGAGTGTTCGTAAATATAAGGTGACTTATGGAGTAAATATAAAAAAATGTTTTATTTGTTTACCATACCTCTCGTTTATTTATATTTTTATTAATTTACCATACCTCTTTTACAAATATGGTATTTGGCCCATAGGATTCAATTAAATAAAACCTCTTTCTTGAGCCTTCATAAATAGAACGAGGGTTATGGACTAAATATAAAAAGAGGTTTTATTTATATTTTTATTTATTTACCATACCTTTTGAGTAAGTATAAAAAGACGTTTTATTTATTTACCATACCTCCACTTTACTTATATTTTTATTTGTTTACACCCTTACATGTATATAAGGTGACTTATGGAGTAAATATAAAAATTGTTTTATTTATTTACCATACCTCTCATTTATTTATATTTTTATTAATTTACCATACCTCTTATTTATTTATATTTTTATTAATTTACCATACCTCTTTTATAAATATGGTATTTGGCCCATAGGATTCACTTAAATAAAACCTATTCTTGAAAATGGGCGAATGGAAGGTTGTAAGTCCTAATTTCAAGGGCTAAATTTACCTTTTTTACCCTCTCCCTTAAAATAAGGTGGGCTATTTGAGGTGATTTGTAAAAATGTACTATGATACAAAATATTCGCCCACTAAAAATTTAAAACCCCTTAATTTCGCCAAAGGGCGAACATTCGCCCCTAAAATTATCCTTGATTCCAAATCATCGCTCAAGTATATAGAATGGTCATGGCTGGTACCATCATAGATGAAGGGGCTTCTGTGAGTATCCTTTCAACTGCTTGGAAAGCGCTTGGTTTGCCATCGCTTTTGCCTGAAATGAGAAATCTAACAGGCTTTGACAAAGGAACCAGTCGACCGTTAGGGATCCTTCCCGATGTGCCCATAACATTGAGAGGGAAAACCATTCACATGATCGTAATGGTAGTCCAAGGACCCCTGGATTATAATCTACTCCTTGGACGAGACTATATTTATTGCATGGGAGCCATTGTCTCCTCACTCTTTAGAGTAATGTTTTTTCCGCACGAAGGAAGAGTGGTCAAGCTCGTAGACCAGCTTTCATTCCCCGGTTCACGCATAGCAAATAGTCATATACTATCCCTAAATGGTCTTTTTATGCAAGGAATGTCTCATCAATCCCCAGTCCGTCCCCCTGATGAGTGCGAGTGATTCGGAGGGCATGACTGAAACCCAGGGGGCATGCACCCTAGCCTGTTTCGACAGGAAAACTTCAGGTATAGGGTAGGTTTCCGCGAAGGATATCTGACTAGTATGACACTCCCATCTGTTTAGGAAAAGGGGATTAGACTAGAATAAGATTCCCTCGTCAAAGTTATGTGAGTGGAGGCATCTGCGTCACTCACCTTTGTCTATTTCGGTAGACATCGCCGAAGAAATGTTTTGTTTGTGACACAAATAGAACAGTCTTTGGTAACCTGAAAAAGGTAGGCCTTTCCCGATAAAACAAATGTTTTGTCTGCAAATTGAGGGGTAACCTGAAAAGGTAGGCCTTTCCCGATAAAACAAATGTTTTGTCTACAAATTGAGGGGTAACCTTGAAACTCTATTTCACAATACCTGGGGGCATGCAAACCTTTAGGCGTGCAAGCGAAGAGCGACCATTTATTTTTTAAATTTGTAGGTCCTCTAACCCTTTAACCTCGTAGGATTGGTCGTTTCCTAACTTGCATAAAGAAAGGATGAGGGGCAAAGCTTTGAAATAATGCCGTTTTTATATATGAGACATCCTTATTATGCGACTGGATTAATCGAGCAGTTTTATCATGGAATTTAAGCTCGTTAAAAATAAACATAAGCAATGAGCAAGTGTTTCCCTCAGCGTTTAAGCTCCTTAAAAAATGAACCAATTTCCGGTAAATAACCATCGTGAATGTAGTACTTCAGCCTTTGAAGCCTTGGTCATGTTCTCATCATCACCTCCTTGGCCGATCATTCACCTCCACTTGATTGTTTACCCCTTTTGAGGAACAGTTGCAAAGAGTGATCTTGTTGGCCATCCTTGTAACACTGCCATGATTGGAAGATTCCAAATCTTACCTGGAATCAACTGCTACCCGAATTTATCACTCGTTCCTCAAAGACAAGTCTCCTTTAAGCTCTTTTCAACTGACTCGTAAAATATGAAAAGATTTCCGAGCTATTGGCCTCTCCAGCTCGTTAAAGCGACCGGAAGTGCTATCCCTCCTTTATATTTTAATCTTTTTGGACTTGAGGGATTATTACACAAAAAGATCGAGCGCTTGTTTTGTTCGGCTCGTTAAAAGTACCGAAAATTCATCCCTTCTATATTATTTTATACTTTTTCAGACTTAAGGGATTAGATGACGAAAAAGGATTTTGGAGTTTCCTTTACATTCCTTTTCAGACTCTCTAAAATTGAAAAGGATCGAGTTATCTTTGTCGTTAAAATCGTTAAAACCTAATAGCGACAAACTTGTCCATAACAGACAAGAACAAGTTTCACTATCGCTAGGCTTGTTAAAACATAGCGATGGGTTTGCCCGAAGGGAAAATTATAGAACAAGCATATGTTATCCTCCTCAAGTTTGACAAAAATAAAGAGGTATTGGTTAGCAATGACTGGGGAAAAATTGGGAAGAAAACTTGAAGAAACTTTGTTGGTAGCAAGTCGCTCTTGAACATGACACTTTCACTCCGCATCCAAATCGGGTTGGGTTGTTCCATTCACTGGTCACATCACCATGGTTCCATCACACCATCCACATTTGGGGTTAATGCTACCAATCCATCATGTCAATGTCGCCGATATGTTCAAGAGAAGTCACTCAAAGAATTCACCTATGTCTCACCCACTATAATACATTTTCACTCCATTCTTTCATGACCGCCACCCTGAACCGTATATCACCAGATTGTTTTCACCTCCATTAAAATCATTTGCTCTGTTCCGTGTCATTTATGTGGGATTCATTAAGGCCCTCCTATGACGGATCGCTTCTTGTCGACATCAGCTCATTATCCAAGAAGTCGATCTAGGAACAACCCTTTCAATACTTTGAAGCTTGCATGCCTCAATGGAAAGTTTCTCACTTCCGGCGACAGGTTTACATCAATGGCCTTCAAACGAAAGATTTTATGTGGTGTTCGACACCAAGTCCCTTATTCACACCATGTGAATTGTACTGCAGTACCTTGAGGATCATTATCATTATCGGTGATTCCTCTCGCGCATGTTAACAACTTACATCATTGGTTGGTAATTAGGCGATGTCTTTCCATGTTCGACTCCAGAACATCTCTCACATGGATCGACTTGTACTTTGAGTGAAGATCGAACGAGATTGAAGACCCCGGATCTAGTTTCATCCATCCGGGCTGCGATATATATTCAGGAAAATAAAGACATCAAATGTACATCATTGCTGCACAGATAATCATCCAATCTAAGGGATGATGGCTCTACTAGAATCATCAGTCTACACTCAGACGATTGTCTGTCCTATGTACATGAAAATGAATTTATAAAGCTAAGCATGGGAATGCCCACCTCAGCTAGATCATGAAAATATTATGAAGATAATGTATTGTATTGTATCTTATTACAGGTCTCCTTCCAGCCTTAAAGAACTTCGGATCCTCATGATAAAGCATTTCACCCGACATCAAAAGATTAACGACCTCATGCTTTAGGGGGAAACTGTTATAGATATTTTTGGGCACTGCAACCCCAAGCATAAATGTCCATAAACCAAGGGCTCCTAAGTCCCTAAGGGTGTTGTTCCAACCCCTAAAAGAACAAGGTCAACTAATTACAGCATCTCCCAGAAGTTCTCCATGAAAAACTACTCAGAACTGGTCAAAACTGGACCATTTCACCTGCTCCATAGGCAAAGTGCGTTGCATCCCACCTAAATACACACAGTAGGTGCGTTTCATTTCAAAAATCCTTTCTATGGGGTGCGATGGGCGGGAAGGGACAAATGGCAGGGTAAATCCGCAAGGTGGAGAAGCATGGAATCTTCCAGAAACTTCTCCTGTGACACTTGCCTCTCTGAATTCGACCAAGGATGAGTAAGAGATCATCAATCTCCAAGCAGAATCAAGAACTATCAGAGGGAAGACACTAATCAAATCTCAAGCTAACTCACCTCCCTTGCAGACATCTATATATGGATCCCTCATCCCAAAGATCCAGAGGCTGGAATTTTTCATCTTGTAAGGAAGTGTTGTTGGTTTCTTGAGACAACATCATAGTGTTGGGTGATCTAAGATTTTCATGAGGTGAAGAAGGGCTTACTTGCTGAGAGGATGATGCTGGGTCAGAAAAATCGGTTGTAATTCTCTTGGCCCTTTCTTGATTATCAATAAAACTATTCAAGTTTTCCTCCATACACTTGTGTGATTGATGTGTTATACATTTGTGTGGTTAATATACATCTGATCCTATATTGCTTATGATAATAGATCCATGTTCTCGTATAGTGTTATGCTGCTTTGATTCTACAGGTATTTTGTGAAGCTGGGTATGAAAACAAGTAGCAAAGGACTATCAGAAGAGAGAGGAATCGAGTAAGGAACCAAGCGCAAGACAGAGGTTGGTCTCCTTTATTCTTCTGTCATCTATCTTTCATAAAGGAAAACGAAAGTATTTTTAGTTTGTTTGTTTCTAAAGTAGCTACCAGCCTTAGTGGGATTAGCAGTTCTGCATAGACACTATTCCCGGTAACAAATACTATGGTCCAAAACCACGTAGAACCAATACTTTGGACCCAATACCTTGAGTCAACACTTCGGACCAAATACCACAGACCAATACCAAAATACAATGGACCAAATACCACTGACCAAAACTTAGTTTTCCAACATGTACGCGCCTTTCCTTCTGTGAACCTGCGTGTGTATGTATACATGCCTTTTGTTCTTCTCACCCGTGTGTATATGCACTTTCATCAAGGTTAACCTGTGTATATCTCTCTCTTGACCTGCTGTACTAAGATTTGTCCTTTGATTGAGTTGCCACCAAGGACATCACCTGTATCATACCTCTAAGTGAGTGAGTTGTTCCTGTACAAGTGGGTTGCCATCAAGTACAACACATGCATCATAATGCCAACAAGGATCCTGAGGGATCTACCAGATCTTCAATCTTTAGTTATCTCTTCATCCTCTTGCAATGATATTGCATTTCTTCTTCCTTTTCCTGGCACATGTGCTCCAATCTTGATTGCCTCGTCTAGATGTGGTTTCCTGTCAAAGGGACAGTAGTTGGTTTTTCCTTGTCTTTTCCTCTGAAATGGTGATCTTCCATTTTCTTCATTTTCTGCATAGAAAGAGGCAATAATTAGTCATTTTATGTTAATCACAAATCCCCTTAACTTTATCATAATCCTTTATCATATACTCATCTTAGAATGTAAAGAAGTTATGAATTAAAGGAAAAGATAAAGAAATGAGTGGCAATTACATACTTTTTCTAATGCTCAACACACCCCCCTGCTTACCTTTTTTCATCCCCTCATGAAAACATTGTAATTGACATGCAAGGAAGTTAGCGAATAGGTTGGAGAATGATTTTCAATTAATGGTCTAAAACCATGATTCCTAGCTAAGACTTCAAAAATATGCCCTATCTGATCTTCAGGAAATTCATATAAGGCTCTATATCCTGGTGTAGGATACCAGATGATTGGACTTCAGAACCTACAGCCTAACCAAGATAGGACTTCTCTCAAGATGAGGCCACCATAGAGAACCAAGCAGTCAGCAACTAGCTTAAAATTCTCGTAGTTGAATGGCTATCTGTTTTGGATATTCTGATTGGAAGCTTGGTATCGGAAATTTGGCTGCTGCTATGGCAAGGTCTTTGACGGTTATGAAGTATTCTACCCCTTGTCGGATGACTGCTATGTGAATAGGTCCCAATGTCTGGATCACCCCCTACGTTCTCATTAAGCTCCTATGTTTATTCGATAGCTGCAATGGGTTTCTAGGTTCACCCCTTACCCACAAATCTAACCCATTCTCCTGTCTCTGGAACATATTGTAGGATTTAAGCCACTTTATCTGGTTGACAGCAAAAGAAATAAATGCCTAAGGTTGGATATCACCCACAAAAGGGCTAGGGTTCTTTCTTGTTTCTCCATCTAACACAATATTATGTAAATAAAACTCATAACAAGTGTTGAACTTTCACCCCGTAATTCTTACAATAGTTTATGAAATCGTCAATGGTTTTTATTTCTATAGGCACCCCTGCCTTGACAACCTTAATTTTCAATTGTAAATATCTTTCCATCAAAAACAAAGCATAGTTTTTGGTGGGTGCCCTACACGCTAGAACATCAGTATACAGAGAACATAAGGTATCCATTTGATTCATAAATGTGTCTAGTCTATGGATTACCTTTTTGACTTTTTCCTCTGCCCTTCGTATTCCATCGAAGGCCTGGCTTTTTGATGCATTGATGTTCTTTAGCTGCTGTTATAGCTTCTGATATTTCTCTTGAGAAACAATTTCCTCTGTGAGTTTTTCTATCATTTATTGGGCCTGTGCTAGATCTTTTTGTAGTGTTACTATCCTCAGGTCATTATCCATCATGACATTTTTAGGTTGGAGATATACTTGGATCTCCTTATTGCGACATCTGGTTTTTATAGTCTGTGTTTCCTTCTCACACACTGTTCGGTTGGTCGTAATGCTAGAGGACACTGCCTTTGTCTAGACTTCCTTATCACAGACGGGTGTGTTGTCTATTTTTACTTCTGCATTTGTAACAGCCACATGTTGTTCCTTGCGATCTTGAATAACAACGGGTTTGACTTGAGTCCTCTTGGTCTTCTTCTTATGGGGTTTTTCCTGGGTGGCTACATGCTTTGCCCCAGGGGTTCTTTTTGCATTCTTCCCCATTTTTAAGACCCTTATTTGTTGTCGAAGTTGTTTAATTACATTAAGCAGTCTCTGCTGTTCCTTTTGCAACTTTTTAATTTCAATTGTTTTCTTAGAAGGAACGGCTATTTCCTTTCTTGGGTTGGGGCTTTGTACTTCAAGGATTACATCCTCGCCTTGGCCAATTTCCATGTTTCCTTCTTGGAACACTTCTTCAGTGTTCTGTTGATCAAGTTTTTCAAGGGTAGAAACCCTGGTTTGTTTTGTTGTCACCTAGGCAGCTTCTTCTTCTACTTCTTCTTCATCGTGCATTTCTTCAGGTGTATTCTGACTGGGAACCGAGTGTTCCTGAGATTTTTCTTCTTCCTCCTCCTCATCACCCATCTCTCCAGATACACTCTTATCATGAGCAGAGTGTTCCTGGGACTGTTCTTCTTCTTCCTCCTCGTCACACATCTCCTCAGATGCACTCTTATCATGAGCAGAGTGTTCTTGTGGCCCTTCTTTGGTATCGGGGTTGAGTGGGTTGTGAGGTTGGACATATTTTCCCATATTGGCCAAAATTTGGGCCCATTCATCTTCTTGCAAAGGGTTTTGTAGTGGACTTTCAATGGGTTGCTCTGTTTCCTCCCCTTCTTCGTGACCGGATTGCTCAGTTTCCTTCTCTGGCTCTTCTTCTTCGTTTTCCTCTAATTCTTCTTCATTTTCCTCTCCTTCAAGTTGTGGGGGTTTCTTGTCTTCTGAGTCATGTATTTCTACAGGCTGGTTACTGTGCCCCTGGGAATTTCCCAACATTCTTCTGCTTCTTGCCAATCTGACAGATTGTCTTCGTTTCGATGGTCTAATTTATGTGCTGGCAATGTGTTTTTGTTTTGGGGCTAGCAAGGCCAGTCTCCCATCTATCGAGAAAATCAATTCTTCCCAACTACTCTTCTGTTGGGCAAGACTATAACTGACTATCAACCGAATTAAATCATGATGGCTTACTACTGATTCTACATGGTGAGATTTTCTTATACTTCTGGCAACATCATGCAACAAAAAATTTAAGAACACAGGAAAATTCATAGCACATTTTTGTTTTAACACAGATAGTAGTTTGAGATGGCGTGGTCTTAAAACATCTTTTCTGCCATCACAAGTGATGTAGCTTTGGATAATTCTCACCAATTTTGCCCAAGGCTCTCCCAGGGTAGCCGGTAGGACTCCTTTTCCTTTAACAGTAAGGTTCTGCCCTTCATCCCAGAAAATGGTTATGGTGTCTTATAGTCTCACCTTTTTCAGGGTCCATACAGGTCCAATAGCTGGCAGTCCTGAAACTTTAGCAATTATCTCATCTGTTACTGCTATTTTTCTCCCTCTCAACATGGAATGATTTTCCTGCAAATTCTACAGAAATTCAATTGCCATCGTCTCGTTAGATTGCTATAGACGGTTAAGGTAGGCTATCCATCCTGCCCTTGCTAATATTTCGCGTGCAGTGTCAGATACCATTAACACCTGTGGCTCACTACGAATTGATCTTCCTCCCATCTTGTTCAAGCTTAACACACTGTAAAAACACAGAGATGAGGATGGAACAACAAGCTGTTGAAATTTTTAGCTCGCCATTAAAAAACACAGAGAAGATGATGGAATAGCAAGCTATTCAAACTTTAACTCACTGTTAATTTTTACAGAGCAAAACATGGAAATGGAGTTTAAACAGCAAGCCATGCATATTGGGAAATACAATGCCATTAGACTTGATATTCCCGAGTTTTGATGAAGTCATAATACCTCTGAATAATGAGCTGATGCATATGCCAATGAATTACGAAGATCACCCGCGCCTCCTGAAATGTGATAGGCCATTCTCAGCCATCAAATAAAGGAGTAGCATACTGAACTACAATCGTACAGTGGAATAAAGGAACAACATATAGATATATGACATGTTTACAAAAACGAGCGGATTACCGAAATTGAGGCTTATGATGGAAATCACTAATAAATATGGAAATGTCATGATATGATGCGAAAAATAGAGGATATGACAGCTGACGTGAGTAAAAGTTATTATGCGATCATTATCCACTTTAACCATTATGATTGATTTATAAATGATTTTCGTATATCAAAGGTTCGAAAGGGTTATATGACATAATCTCATTTGCAATCACTATAAAGATATAAGAAGAAGGGTTTATAATGATTATTAGTGTATGAAAAATATGACTTCAATACCATCAGCAGAGCTCTGTTGCCCACAGGTGTCCATAACCTTGAGAGAGTTGCTTATTTCACCCTTGGAACCATAATCCTTTGTGTATGCCTAGGAAAGTGTTGTGCGATGTCATAATGGAGGCCATTGTGCTGGCTTGGTAACCAAATGAATCACAATTCCATTCACCAGGAAGGAGTGAAAGGTGGACAAGCCGGCTTGTGATGAGACCTCCTGTTCCAAGAACTTTTTATTTTTCTGATGTGCCTCTTGGATCATATCCCTGGTGTGCTAGCCATAGTGGGAATTCCACTTCACTTTCTTCCTTATGATCATGGTAGGCTGGCTCTTGATGAGACCCCCTATCCTTCATCTAACAAATCATGTTAGTAATCATATATGTATGTTTTCTTTTCCTTCTTTTCTTTTATATAGCACTTTTCCTATTTATATACAGAGGGTGGCTCAACACTCCTTAAGAGTAGGGATGGTGGAATAAATATGAACATCTCAAGAGAGGAAAATATGCCCTTATTCTTATTCAATAATAATGATCAAAGAGAATTATGGGGATTTAGAAAGAACCATCATGATAAAAATAATCAATCACATTGGTATTATTGAAAATAAAGACAACAAAGTGATATAAATAGTTGTGTCCTTTCCTCTTTTCTCTTATCAATTCAAAGCATTTTATTCAAAGATAATGATCTTTCTTTGGTTTGCTGATTTCGGTATCCTCTGGTTTTTGTATTCTTGCATAAATGTATAGTTGTGCCTTAAATGACAATTGCTCACAAAAATCCTCTAAATGGTGAAGCACACATACACAAAAAAAAAAAAAATGCACTAAAAACGTGTTGTTCTTTAGATGGAATAATTGTTGTTTCTTTAGAGGGACAGCAAAAGAATATTTGCACAAAAAAACCGTAGTTCCTTTAAGAGGAACAACAAGAAAAAGAAAAACATACTCGGAAATGTTGTTCCTTAAGAGGAACAACAATTGTTCCTTAATCAGAACAACAAATAAAGCAAGTGAAAACAAAAATGCGGAAATGTTGTTCCTTCATAAAGGAACAACAAAAACGAAAGTGTTGTTCCTTCGGAAAGGAACAACAAAAAACGAAAGTGTTGTTTCTTCAGAAAGGAACAACAAAAATGCGGATGTGTTGTTCCTTCAGAAAGGAACAACAAAAATTAAAGTGTTGTTCCTTTCCGAATGAACAACAAAAATGTGGAAATGTTGTTCCTTCAAAAAGGAACAGCAAAAATGTGGGAGTGTTGTTTCTTCGGAAAGGAACAACAAAGCATAAAAGTGTTGTTCCTTCGGAAAGGAATAGCAAAAAGGTGAAAATTTTGTTCCTTCGGAAAGGCACAACAAAATGCAAAAGTGTTGTTCCTTTGGAAAGGAACAGAAAAACGACAAAAATGTTGTTCCTTCAGAAAGGAACAACAAAATGTAAAAAAAATTGTAGAAATGCAGAAATCTGTATAGAAAGTAATTTACACAAAAAGAATAGAAAAAGTTATGTACAAAATTTAAAAGCAAAAAAATTACTTAGTGAACCAAAGGTGAGGAAGAATTCTCTTCCTCAGCCAAAATCTGCATGTCAGAATCTTCCCGGAGTTGTTGGTAGAAGGATTCCCGAGTAAGCGGTTTATGGTACAGTCACACTTAGTGGCTATTTGCCTTAAAGGTATGTCCAGATCTGTCAATAGTAGTCAAAGTAATGGTGCCATTGTCATGCACTTTCTAGATTTCATACGGTCCAAGCCAGTGAGTCTGAAGTTTTCCCAGAAAATCCTAAAACCTGGAATCGTATAGGAGTGCCCAATCTCCTTCATGGAATATTTTCTTTTTGATCAGGGTGTCGTGCCATTTTGCTCTCTGTTGTTGGATTAATGCAGTACGTTGAAGAGCTGAGAGCCTAGTTTCATCTAGCTCGTTGATTTGCTATAATCTATTAGTCTGGGCCTCATTTAAATCCAGACCAACCTCCTGTGCTGTTCTTAGCGTTTGTATTTCGAATTCTATTGGAAAGATGGGTTCCTTTCCAAATACTAGTTGATATGGTGAATAAATGATGGTGTTTCTCCACATCGTTCGGTACGCCCACAAGGCTTCTAGAAGTCTTGTAGCCCAATCACATCTGTGTGACGCAATGGTTTTTGTTAATATTGCCTCTATCACTTTATTCGCGCTCTCTACTTAGCCATTTTCCTGTGGGTGATACGGAGTGGTAATCTTGTGCTGAATATGATAGGTTTTTAATGTTGTAGCAATTTTATTACCTGCAAATTGTGGTCCTCTGTCCGTGATTATGTCTCTTGGGAGGCCATATCGCACAAATATTTGGAATAGGAAATGAATGACAGAGTCCACTGTAGCTCTTGGAAGTGTCTCTGCTTCAACCCATTTGGTCACATACTCAATTGCTACCAGAATATATGTTTTCTGGTTTGATGATGGGTTGATTGGACCAACAAAATCAAGTTCACAACACTCAAATGGTTTGCTTACTAGCTGTGGGTTTAAAGGAATTTTGTCAGACTGTCCAGGGCATCCTGCTCTTTGGAAACTGTCACAGGCGTGAACGAATTTATTCATGTCTTTGAAGATTGTTGGCCAGTAATACCCTATTTGTAGAACTTTGTGACCAGTTCTTCGATCTGGGAAATGTCCGCCACATGGTACGTCATGACAGGCTTTCAGAATGTCAAATATTTCATCTTCATGGACACATCTTCTGATGTGCATATCTGGCGCTGTATGAAATAGGTAGCTTCCAATCTAAGAAAATCGGGTACTATGTTGCACAATCTATTTTCGTTCATTGGGGGTCAGATGCTTTGGTAATTTGCCTATTACTAAATAATTTGCAACATCAACATACTAGGGTGTCTTGACAGTAATAACAAATAAATGTTCATTTGGAAATTAATCTTTGACTGCCGTTGCGTCCACTGGCTTCGCATTCGTGAGAGAAAATTAGCTACAGGATTCTCTTTCCTAGGTTGACCTTTTATTGTGATGTCAAATTCTTGCAATAAAATCAATGATATCGTTGCTCTACCATTTGTAATAGGTTTATTTGCTAAATATTTTATGGCAGAGTGATGTGTATATAAAACAACAGGATATCCAGTGATATAGTGCCTAAATTTATTTATAGCATGTATTACAGCTAAAAACTCTTTTTCAGTAACAGTATAGTTTAGCTTAGCAAGAGAGAAATTATTGCTAATATAATAGATTGCATATGGTTTTTTGTCTTCTTCCTGCCCAAGTACTGCTCCAATAGCTGTGTCCGAAGCATCTGATGAAATTTGGAATGGCGGGTCCCAATTTGGGCCTCTGAGCACTGGGGCTGTTGAGACAAGCTTTTTCAGATCCTCAAAAGCATGGTCGCATTTATTTGTTCAAACAAAATCAACATTCCCTGTTAGTGCATATAGAGGTGCAACTATTTGAGAAAAATGTTCTGTAAATATCCTATAATAACCATAAAATCCAAGAAAACTACGTACCTTTGTCTGTGTTGTAGGAGTAGGTATTAGCAAAATTATTTGAATTTTGGCCAGATCTATTGTATTCTAGCCGTTGAGATATAATGACCTAGGATGAGTCCTTTATTCATCATCATATAACACTTTTCATGGCTCAAGCAGAGCCTGGTGGTGATACATCGTTGCAACACCTTTTCCATTGTGTCTAGTGCTGGGTTGAAATCATCTCCGTATGGTGTGAAATCATCCATGTATACTTCGAGCCCTTCATTTATTAAATCTAAAAATATGTTGAGGATGGCCCTTTGAAATGTGGCAGGGGAATTGCATAGGCCAAAGGGTAGGACTCTGTAGGCAAATGTTCCCCAAGGACAGGTAAAAGTGGTTTTTTCCTAGTCTTCAGGGGCAATTTGAATCTGATTGTATCCACTGAAGCCATCCAAGAAAGAAAAGAATTTCTTTCTTGCTAATGTATCTAATACTTGATCAATGAATGGAAGGGGAACGTGGTCTTTCTGGGTTGCTTTGTTTAATTCTCTATAATCTACACAAATCCTCCACTTTCCATTCTTCTTTGGGACCACTACTAGCAGAGAGACGCACTTGCTATTAGAGATCAGATAAATAAAGTTTACATCTAAACGTTTTTGTAATTCAGCTTTCACAATGTCTTTCAGGTGAGGGTTGAGTCTCCCTTGGAGTTGGCGAATAGGTCTCGCATCCTTTTCTGTATAAATGTGGTGTTTACATAGCTAGGGATCAATTCCCTTCATGTCCAGATAATCCGATGCAAAAGCTTCCTTATATTTTCTCAGTAGTTGGACCAGCTTTTCTTCTTGTTTAGGAGTCAGGTTATTATTGATGTTCAAGGTTTTTCCTGGATCAATCTCTATAGTTTTGTTGTTTGAAATAGAGGTAGTGGGTATTGTTTGATCATGAGTGTCTTTGAGAGGATCTTCTTCTAGTTCATTGTCAAATACTGCCTCTATCATGTGACATTGTACACGGGATCTGGATTCAGCTTGGTTAATGAAGTTATTAATAACAGCGTCCTCTATTTGATCTTTAAAATCGAGGGCATCTTCTATGGTTAATGGGGATATAATGTTTTTTGTGAGGTATGATACAGGGTGTTTGTTAGTTTTTATTATTGTTACACTTGGCTAGGTTGGAGGATATAGGGCTAGATTCTTGATATTACTTCATCTAGTTATGGTCATATTTCCTTGTCGGCAGCCAATGTAAGCATCAGCGATTGCAAGCCAAGGTCTGCCTAAAATTAATGGGTGTTCGTCGAGTCAGTATTTGGGGTTTATTATCAGAAAGTCAACAGGATATTCTCAGGAATCAAAAAATACCATGACATCATGTAGTGTGTCTTCTGGCGTAACTACTGATCGGTCAGCCAGCTCTAATAAGGTGGAGGTTGGTTCTACTGATGTAATGCCTAGTTTTTGACAAGTGGTGGTTGTTAAAATATTAATTGCAGCGCCTAAATAGACTAGGGAATTTGAAAAGGTTTGTCCATTGATTTGCATTGTCACTATTGGATTTCCTGGATCTTCATATTTGACAGGTGCTTCTCTTCCTGATAACAGATCAGATGGAGTGTCAACTACTTGGACTGTTGGGTTATTTATTATTCTCCTCCTTGGTTTTTTTATACATAGTTCTTTGATGGTCTTTGCATATATTGGGATATCTTGGATAGCTTGGAGGAGTGGGATATTTATGTAAAAATTCTTTAGTTCTCCCAGAATATCAAAGTCAGGATGTTCTATAGGGTGCGATATGATTAATCGTTATGGGAATGGTGGAGAAGATGTGGTTGCTTGGTCATGAGTCTGTTGTCTGACCACATCTTCTTCTTGTAATGGTTGTTCTGCAGGTAACTTATTTTCAACTTGAACATTTTTATCTCCCTCAGTTTCTATAATGTGCCTAGACCTTAATTGAAGGTCATTGCACTCCCTTAGATCTGTTTCTAGTTTTGGTGTTTCAATTATTTGAACAGATTGAACCGGTCTATTATTTGTGTTTGGGTTTGGGTTGGGCTAGGAGTTGCAGTCTTAAGTTGGACTAGAGATTTTGTTGTAGTGTTGGCAGTGTAGGTTGAGGGAGTGGAATGGTTCCTACTGGCTGATTCATCGGTCTTTGCCAGTTTTTCTGCCAGGCTTGACTCTGCAAAGTGGGAGGGGACCATTGTGTTGGATATTCATTATTTTGCCAATATGGTGGAGTGTAGGGAAACTTTGGCCAATTAGATTGGCTTCGGCCATGGTGATGATGAAGGAAATGGTTGTTGTGACTAGGTTGAGAAGGGAGGTTGATTTTGCCGCATTGTATTATATTGATGAGCATGATATTACGGAAGCTGGAAAGAAGAAGATGGATCAGGGAACATACCTGATTGTCACAGTTGCCATTGACGGTGCTGATTAAGTAGGTACACTAGTTCTGGTTCTTCTTCCGCTTCTTTGTATACTTCTTTCAAACCAGGAAGTGAGGGGAAGTTCTCCATAGAGTGGTCTTTTCTACAAATAGCGCAGACTTCAACTGTGTCTAGTGGGCACTTTTTGTGGCTGTGTTTCTTTCTGCACCTGGGGTAGAATATTGCCAGATTTTGCTCTGCTTCTATTTGTTTCTGTTTCACCTGCATAATATTGAGCTACGTTGTTAGTGTCCCCAATATATCAGTTTTGAAATTCTCTAGTAAATTTCCGATTTCTGCATGGGTTACTCCTTCTCCAGAGATCTTGTTGTCCCTTGTGAACCTGTCATGTTCAGCTGGTTTTAGCCTCGTGCTGCCTCGTGCTGCCTCGCGAACTCCTGATACATAAATCAATGATGTTAGCAAAATATTCTTGATAGATGTATCCTTTTCCCATAATATTTAGTGTTTCAATCCATTGTTCCTTCATGCCTTTAATTAATGTTGTTTTTAATACATTGTCAGATAAGGGTAATGATGCATAAGGAGATCTTTGAAGATTATACTGAAAACGTTCAACATATTCTTCTAATGTCTCATTAGGTCTAGCTACCATCTGAAATATTTCATCCTTTAATTCTCTAGACCGATAACAATCCTGATATTTCTTTAGGAAAGCACCTTTCATCGGATCCCAGTCATTTATAATACCTCCACCTAACCCCATAAACCATCGTAAAACAACTCCTTTTAATGTAGAGGGAAATAGTTTCAGCTTTTGGGGATCGATGGTATAGTCGTACCCCCTACACAACACATTGAATTCAAACAAAAATGCATTTGTATCTTCCGATGTTAGGCCATGGAATGTAGGGATGTGCTGGAGAGGAATAGCCTTCATAGGTGCATTAACTGCAGTATCTACAATGGGATATTGTAGTGTGGAGGTTTGGGGGGTTTGCTGTTTCTGGGCCATTTGGTCAAATATGTGCCAATAACCTTCTGGGATCTCTAGGAGGGTATTCCTAGGCTGGCTAGAAGAAGCAGGAATGGCCTTAACATCACTTCCTTTGTCTGGGATGATAAGAGTTCCTTACTGAACTAATGTTTGGGGGATTTTAGCTCTTCAGGTTCTTTAGCTTCATTCTGGATGATTTTTACAGCACTTCCCTTATCTGGGTTGCTTAATGGCTGAACTATTCCAAGAGGAGATCTTGGTTCTTCAGTTTCCCCTGTTTCTCCTCTTCCCTCGCAGAGATTACTAAGGTTCCCTTGTAATAATTTTGGGCTAGAATACTCAATTTCTTGAAAATCTTGGTCCTTTGTTTGGCTATGCACCTCAACAAAGGCTACAGATGGTGATCCTACGGCCTGAAGGGAACTAATAGGTTGTCTAGAAGCAACTTTTCTAGGTCCTACTAAAGGCTAAGATTCTTCTTTTTAAAGGATTTCATCTATAAAGGTCGATCAGCCAAGGGTCACCAGCCCATTAGCTTTATCAGGCTTGGCCAGTAGTTTAAGATTATTTTCAAGCTTTTTCTACTTATTCATGCACACAAATCAAATGCTTATTTTTACCCAAAATAACAACAAATCTGTAGGAAAGCAGGCGGGGGAGCAGGGCTGTTACATGCTCTGTACGCAGGTTCATACCTTCCGTTTTTAAAACCCAACTCTCCCCTAGAAGGTGTTAGCACTTGAGATTTCACCCTAGGCTGAGGAAGGTAAACCTTCAAGGCAACATCAAACCATTTCACCTCGTAGCTAGCCCTACGGGGTATGAGAAGGCTCTCTCCGGTTAAACTCGGTAGATCTTTCAGTAGGATGAGCTGACCCAATTAGGAACACTGATATTAGGCTAGTAAACTGATAAGGGGGGTTGATTTAAAGTTTTTGGTGTTTTTGGTGGCAATTGGAGGGAGTGCGATTCAGGGTGCGGGGATTGAGCTCAGTTTTTGCAGGTGGGTCTTTGGGGCAAGGTAGGAGTTTGTGCTGATGCCTTTAGCTGAGATGGATGATCAAAGAAGAAAAAAGAGAAGCTAAAGAGGGCAAACAATGACTTTGAATCCTCTCTAGACAGTGGAAAACATAAACATTAAACAAATTTGAAAGCTGAGCATGGCAAGCATGAATTCAAACTTTATCACTTCATTTGTTTAATAAGCTGCAGTAAAGAAAGAGATGGAACACATAAACACACTTTCAATTACAATAAGAGAACACACCATCAACACAATAGTCCACAAGAATCCCAATGATGTCTGCAAAACCCTGGTCTTCCCTTTCCTCAAATTGCAGAGATACAAGTAAAATATACAATAGGAGCTTCTCCCTCAAGAGTCCAACCATGAAAATGAGCAAGAGAAGGCATAATATAGATGATCTAACTCCTTTCCCCACCTCTAGGGGTCGAGCTCATCTTCCTAGGAGCTGTTTCAACTAATTCTAAACTGAGCACTAGATAATAGGCAGTCAAAACAACTTGCCTCTAAAACTTAGGAAACCTATCCATGCATTAAATATTTACCATTTACATCAAAGAATCTTCTAGAAGTGTTCAAGGAGAGTAAAAGTATCTAAGTGCCATGAAAATTACACAAAAATCCATCATTTACATGCCTCAAAAGTCAACCAAAGTAAAAACAGTGTTTTGCTGGCCGAACTGGTCAAAACAGTGAAATTTCCCTGAGTGGTCGCGCCCCTCACTTTGACTGGTCGCGCGCATTGACAGCTCTGTTTGAGGGCCTTCCCGGTGTCCAAATCAGGTGCAAGATAGCTCATTGGAAAGGTCTATGAGTCTAATTTCCAACCCCACTGGAATTTCTGAATTTGGAGTTGATTTGTCCCCTAAAAAGTCATTTCTCCCAAGGCAGATTTCTGCAACTCAAAAAAGGGGCAGAAAGTCAAAATTTGCATGTATTTTGAGCTTTTGGAAGCCCAAATCTTCATAAAATCTGAAACCCATCCATAGGCAAGTGTATTTTTGCATGAAAATTCCAAAAATGTAGAGTTTTCCCCGTTCTAAGCTTTCCCCATGACTGGTCGCGCGCGGGGTGAGACCACTCAAATGGCCAAAACCTGTAAAATTCTCAAAAATGCCAAAAATGTCTCAAAACTCTCAAAATTTCTTGGGTTTGCTGCTAGGAGGAGGCTAATGAGTATCATGGTGAGTGAGAGAGGCCTCAGCCAAGATACGGAGCGGGTTGGTCTTCTTCTTCCTCCTGCGGGCCTCGGACAACTTCCTTTGGAGTATCTTCATCTTTGCTTTGCAAACATGCATTCTCACCCAATAATGATTTTTCATGTTCCGTAGCAGCCTCTTGTCTTGGTTGGCTTTCTCCAACAGTCTCTCCAAGTGTGCATTCACACGGATAAGCATGGATTCCCTCTCCTTGGGCAGCAAGTCACCGGGCCTCCTACGGTAGATGACTCGGTCACTTTGAATCCTCCACAGCTCATCCAACTCTTTCTCATCCTCAAGTTGCTTGTTGCGCTGCTCAAGATAGTTTATTGTCCATTGGGCCATGTCGAGCTTTTGCTGTAACAAGCGGTTTTCCGCCTCTCTCTGTCGGATGATCTCATGCAAATCTGAAGTGAGGGAGCGAGCATCAAGGTCAATGAAATCATGATGTGTATCGCCAACTCTCTCGTCCTCAACCATGGGCTGCTTGCCCTCCCGTACTGCCTCTACTGATGAAGAATGCGAGGCCCCTTCCACCTGATGTGGAGATAACACTCGCTGACCTGTAGATGATGATGACGAGACCCCTTCCACCTGCTGTGGGGAAAGTACTCGTCGAGCTGCTGCAAACAAGGTCCTGTGACCTCTCTGGTAGGTGACCTGAGGTGAGGAAGCAACATGTCTCGGAACAATGATCTCGGGCTGGTGAGATGGACCTCCCTCCTCATAAATGACCTCTGGCTCTGGGTGTGGCTGTGGTGGCACTGTAAAGAACTCATGAGAAATGAAGTTTGCCCATGGAATGCCCTGCTGACTCAACTGATGGGAAACAATGAGCTGGATGAGACCATGATGGCACAAACTCCTATGATGCTGAGCTGGGGACTGCCTCTGAAACACGGACACCATCCTCTGAATGTCCTGGAAGAAGAAAACCGGGTTGTTCATCATCCTCACTCGGGTAAAGTGCATCAACAGGCGAATGTGACAAGAGAAGACCTGTGAAAATTTTCCCTCGCATGTGAAGTAATGCATGATAAGCCACATGATCGGAGCATACTCCCCCCGGAGGAATCTGAAGGGAAAGACCCCTGACAAGTGACTCATGAATGCTGGCCTGACATATGGCTCAAAATAAACATAATCCAACATTTTGCGCTTGGGCCACACCTCACCCACATTTGGTATCCCCGTAGCCTCTGAAATCACCTCCGGAGATAGTACAAAATTCACCCCTGCAAGAGTGACCTGCCCATCATGAAGGTGCAAAACAAATAAGCGGGCCAACTCCCTGTGGTGCTGAATCTGGGCAAGCCTCTCACAGAACTGAAAACATGACATATAATGGAAACAATTCACTGCCATAGGACAGGCCTGCAATTCTGCCAAAGAGGTGGGTTCCTCTCTCCTATGATGACCACCTTTGCCACCCTTACGAGGCCTCTGCTGTACCTCGATCTCTGTGGAAGAAGACCGGTCATCACCTTGCTCATAGGTTTCAGTGGTTGACATGGTGCTTTTGAGCAAAGTGAAGCAAATAGATAGAGTAAACTGCTGCCCTTGCCTGCAAAAATGCTGAGAAGTATGTTGATTTCAAGGGGAAAAAATCATAAGGGAAATGTTAGGGGAGGGATTTTTAATAAGGAATGGGAAAATATGTAAAAACAGGGATTTTTAAGGGATAATTCACAAAATGTCAAACATGTCATCTCATCTTCCATCATTAGGAAATCATTTGCAAAGAAATACTTTATTAGGGAAAATACGTATGATAGTCATCAAGGGAAAGGACATGCATTTGCAACAGGAGTATAGGACAGCATAGATAGCTTGCTCCTTTGAGTTTTTTGTTTTTTCAATGTACATCATAAGGTAAACAGTGTTTTTCAAAGGATTTTATGTACATTTAGTCATAGGGGAACAAGGCTTCTTTTACATCTTGTCATAAGGGAAAAGGGATCTTAATTGAACAGGATTTTAGGGAAGGGGTAGAGAGGAAAACAGGGCTTAGTTTTGGGGAGACACAGCAATATTCTTTTGCAAACAATATTTACAGCAATATGTCCATTTTATACATATACACAGCTGCATTTTTCTTGTTTTTGCTATGGATATGCAACAGCAGTGTGTCTTCTATTTTCCAATGACTATGCACAGCAACATCTTTTTTTTATTTGGTCATTTTGCCATATTATTGCTCTTTTCTCTTTTTACATAACATTTTTTATCCTTGTTGTTGTTCATTTATTTTCCTTGCCGTGTGGAGGGTATTAGGGTTTGGGTAGAATACATGAAAGGGCATTAGGGTTTTGTAAAGGGATTTGGGGGAGGGATAGGGTTTTAGGAATTTTGGGATGAGAGATTTAGTATTTATTGCAAATGAGATAAGATATAAACATATTATGACATTTGTGAATTTAATAGGAAACAAGGAGGGAATAAATAGGGATTTAAAGCCTTGAAAAAACATCAACCCTAGCATAATGCCTACATGAACAAGCAATCACCCAAATCCATTTCTCCTTACATTTCTTGGTGATAAACATATATATGCAAGCCCATCATTTCATGTTTCAAGCATTCAAATGCATTAGAAGACCCTACCTCGATCAGTTGAGCAAGCAAGAGGGCGATTTAGTCGATTTGGAGTGGTTCTGTAGAAGACAGCTTGAGTGGTCACGCCCCTGCTCTGAGTGGTCGTGCCCTGCCTAAGTGGTCGCGCCCTTTAGAAAAATACACTGCAGAGGGGTCGCTGAGTGGTCGCGCCCTACCCAACTGATCGCGCACTGAGCCTGAGTGGTCGCGCCCCTGAGAATGACTCCAACTTTCTGCAAATCGCCTCTTTTGACCTCTCACTCGTTTTTGCAAGCTCTCAAATGCATAATGAGGCTGTTTAGAGGGAAATTTACTCTTTATAGGCCCAATTTGAAAAAATTAACTTACCAAACCCACTTTCTAATGTTTTTGTTTTGACATTCACTTTTAACACTATTTTGAGTTCACTTTGTCCTGAATTTGATCTTTTGAGTGCTTTAACTCCGTTCTTTTTGCAGGTTGACCATCTGATGGACTCTGGCGAGGAGACCAGGGTTATTGCCGACATTTTGAAGAATTTTGAAAATTTTCCTTATTTTTTGCAAATTTCACATGACCTTGGGTTTAAAAACAGGGTTTTTAAATCCAAGGTATAAATGAGCTGTACCTGATGAAAAATATCAATGGAACATATTTACATACCTCCTTCCGGCTTGCTGGGGACTATTAGACCTCTGACTCATGACCTTGCAGTGATTTTTGACCAAAACCCTAGACCTAAGACTTGGGACTTCAAGACAAAAATAAAACAAGTGTAACACAAGCTCATTAAATGATATGTCCTGATCCAGCAAAGCCAAGAAGGGAACAAGGACCAGCTCCTCCATCAGTTTTATGGCATGCCTAACGGGATGCAAAACTGATACTGATGAGACACCTACCTATGCACATGCAAAGAGCTTTTGATCACCGATGGAGGGCTCAAGACCGACACTAACAGAAGGTACTTACACTACTCTCAAAAGAAACAAATGGATACACTCTTCCCCGACAACGGTGTGAAAAAGTTGAGTAGTAAAAAGGGTCTTTTTAACCTCTATTTACTCTACATTAATTCTCAATCCAAGTACGATTTGTTATCTCAAGAGTGTACACAGTCTGAGGCGGTCACTTGTCAAGAGTAATGCTAGTAGTATAGTGCTTTTACAAAAGTAAATAAATGCTGGAAACAAACTCTAAATGTAATTACAAGAAACTGAAATGATTTGTAACTAAATCATTCACTTAAGAAGCTACAACAATCATCAGTCAAGGATGCAGTAATGATAACTCTTTCCTTTGTAAACTGATGCAAATGAAAATCAATCAAAGTGAAGATCTCCAATCTGGGAGCTAGACAACAATAGTCAACATTTGCTACAGTTGCAAATCGTTCTGTTCATACCAAAGCAAATACTGGAAATGACAATTCAACTAACAAGAATAGCAACTAATCTATTGAAAAGATCGAACAACAAAGCTTACCCTATAGGAATGAATTAAGCAGCAATCATAACCAAAAGGAATTGAACAACAATCTTAACTAGTAAATGACTTGAACAGCAAAGCAAGAATGGAACGGCAAGCTTAAGTAAGTCTACGAAATATTGAACAGTGAACTAAATCAAATGTAAACACACAGCGAATCTAGAATGATGGAATCAGTAATCTGAGTTTAGCATAATAAGTATTAACCACAGTTATAAGGGAACAACAATCGCGGATGTAATGGAATAGTAATCCGAATGAACAACAATCACAATTATGGGTAAACCGTAGCTAAATGAACAACAATACCAATCTATAAATGAACAACAATGTTACTCTACAAATGAACAATAATTTCAATCTGTAAATGAATAGCAATGTTACACAGTAATGTCAATTTGTAAATGAACAACAATGCGATATGATTTCAGAATGAACAACATAACATTTTAGTTGTAAATAATAACCTTACCATTCAAATATGAACTAAATATAACAGAGCCAGTAAATGAAATGACAAGGAACAACAGATTACTAAGTAAAGAAAGTAAAGGAAATCACACCACACAAGACTTGTAATGGGAAAATAATGATACAGGAAGCAAGTCATCCACTAGGGCCGGGCCCTTAGCCACCAGGGATGCACTGTTGTGGTTACTCTAGAATCAAATAATGGAACAGCAACGAAGTTTATGTATTAATCATAAAAACAAAGTTACAGTGATTGCTCTTTAAAGAGATTCGATGATCAAAGTTCAGATTGCATAGAAAGTTCTATAAACCAACAATAACCAGCCCCGTGGGATAGCAGCGCTGTCCTTTTTTATAGTGGCCAGACAAAAATACCAAAGATACAGATATTCTTAAGGTAGCGATCCCTTAGGATCAAAGGATCTTGAGGGATCTACTAGATCTTCAATATTTAGTTATCTTTTCATCCTCTTGCACTGATATTGTGTTTCTTCTTCCTTTTCCTAGACCATGCACTCCAATCTCAATTGCCTCATCTGGATGCAGTTTCCTATCAAAGGGACAATAGTTAGTTTTGCCTTGTCTTTTCCTCTGAAATGGCGATCTTCCATTTTCTTCATAGAAAGAGGCAATAATTAGTCATTTTACATTAATCACAAATCCCCTTAACTTTATCATAATCCTTTATCATATACCTATCTTAGAATGTAAAGAAGTTATGAATTAAAGGAAAAGATAAAGAAATGAGTGGCAATTACATACCTTTTCTAATGCTCAACAACAAGCTGTGCCAGTAACTACAAGAAGTAAAAAATCTACTGATACATCTACAACGAATCAAAAATAGAAAGCTGCTACTCCTATAAAGGAGAAGACAGCAATAAATCTAAGACTAATCAAACTGATTCTATTCCATTAGATCCTCCAAGTACTTCCAAAACTTTAGTATTATCAGATATAGTGGAATATAATATAGTCGAAGATATGAAAATGACGAGAGCAAATATTTCATTACATGAATTGACTAAGCTCAAATAGCAATAGAAAATCTTACTTAGATAATTAAAAGCAGTTCATGTAGCTCCTTTACCATCCATTATAGTTACTCAAGCTACTAAATATATGGGAAAACCTCCTTCATCTTGAAACAAAGTAAATCCCACATACGTAGTTCTCATAGGTGATAGATCTATTTATCATACACCTCCATTTCTTCTTACTTATGATATTTTCAACAGAAATGTACATAATTTCCTGTTGATTCAGGACCCTCCTCATACATCATGCCAAGAACTATGTGCACCAAATTAAATATCACACCTCAAAAGTCTATTATACACATAGTTCAACTGGATAGGACAAAAGTAGAGGTACTTGGAGAAATGATATCATTTTCAATTAGGCTTTCCTCTAATCCAAAAGTTTCACAGATAATCGATATTCTATTGGTTGACATCCCTGAATTTTATGGTTTGATTCTGAGTATGGATTGGTACGAAAATTTACACAGATACTTTGAAACTGATTGGTCTCATATGTGGTTACCATACAATGGTAAGCCTAACCAAATCAGAGTAGACCGTGAGATATTCATGAATTACACAGTCACTGATCTCGAGGAAAGCAATGAACCTATAGCTTTCACCAATAATATCATCAAAAATTACTCATCTAAGTCATTCTTGGGATCCTTTAATGCACAAATATCTCCCTTTGTGGATAATGTTGTAGTATCTCAGATAGAAATTTTTTCACAAACAGATGCTTCCATGTGTATAGATGTAGTTGATAAACTTGTAGATAATTCATTATTCTAGATTTTTTATTTTGATGGTTCCAAGTTTGAAGATGGTGCACGTGTTGGATGTATCTTAATCAACCTGCAAGGAGAGAAAACCATGTTATTGTGCAGGCTTGAATTTCAATGCACAATCAAAACTACATAATATGAAGCATTGATTCAAGGGTTGTACAAAGCCATTGGCCTTGATGTCAAGTATTTGCAAGTATATGGAGACTTTGGAATAGCCATTAAATAGGTAAGAAACACAATCCATTGTGTGTCTGGGCATCTCAAACATTATCAATCTCTAACCTAGAATCTTACTTCTCCTTCATTGCTTTTAACATTTCTTCAGTCCCCAGATTACAAAATGCAAGTGTTGATTTACTTGCCAATGTAGCATCTAAGCTTATGCCTTCAAAGGAATTTTGTGTAGATAGGTTTTCTATAAAGTTAATTTTTAGACCATCCATCCCTGATAATGTAACAAATTGTAGAGTGTTTAATAATAATGTTGATATAATCGATTTCCTTACATCAGAAGGATCTTATGAGGAAAAAATCATAGATGAACATGAACATGACTTGCAAATCAACCATAAGCAAGATCAAAATCCAATTCCAAAGTTTGTAGTCAAAATGGAAGATCTCTATGATTTGAAAGATAGATTTAGAAAGATTACCAACTCCAAGACTCAGAGTTCTACTTTGAGATTTGAAGTGGTAAACCTAGGCACAACTGAAAAACCTTAAAACATCAACCTAGGTCTTGGTTTATCATCTGAAGAAAATATGTCATTCATCAAGTTGTTGAAAACATATAAAGTTGTCTTTGCCTAGGATTATTCAGATCTCATGACCTATGATACCTCTATAATTAAACATACTATACCGATGACCTCTAATGAGAAACCAGTTCAAAAAAAGCTTAAAAATATTCATCCAAACCTTGAAGCAAAATCAAATCTAAATTAAACAAACTTCTAAAAGAAAAGATAATTTTTCCTATTAGACACTCAAAATGGGTATCAAACATGGTTCCTGTCAGGAAAAATAATGGACATATTAGGATTTGTATTGATTTTAGGAACCTGAATAGAGCTTGTCAAAAGGATAACTTTCCTTTACCTACCATGGAGAAAATATTGCAATTAGTTGCAGGTTTTGAGCTAATGTCTTTTCTAGATGGATTTTTAAGATACAATCAGATTCTTTTACATCCAGATGGTAGATTGAAGACAACATTCAGAACCGAGTGGGGGACATACGCTTATCAAAATATACCTTTTGGACTCATCAATGCAGGTGCTACATTTCAACACACCATGGATATTTCTTTTAAAGGTCTAATTAATAAATCAGTTGTTATTTACCTAGATGACATCACAGTCTACTCTAGGAATAGAAACAGTTATTTGAATGACCTAAAGCATATTTTTGAAAGATGCAAGAAATATGGCATTTCTTTAAATCCCAAAAATTCATACTTTTCTTTATCAGAAGGCAAGCTTCTCGAATTCATAGTGTCCAAGAAAGGAATTTATATTGATCCTGGTCGAATCCAAGAAATTGAAAAGATTCCTCTACCACATAATTAAAAGACCATACAATCATTCCTAGGCTAGATTAATTTTGTAAAGGAATTGTTCTAATCTTTTCACAGATTGTTCTACCCCTTCAATTGATGATAAGGAATAATACAGTCTTCAAATGGGGTAAAGGTGAAAGAGAGTCATTTGAGTTAATCAAAAGAGCCATTATCAATGCTCCTTCTTTAATAACTCTAGACTTTCTTAAACCTTTTGTATTGTACACATTTTCATTTGATACATCATACGTAGTAGTTTTAACACAACTGAACAATTTTTTACATCGAGGCACTTATCTCTTTTTTTAGTTCCAATTTACAGGGTGTCGAGCTAAACTACTCAGTTGTTGAGAAGAAAGATTTTTTTGTCTTCAAAACCTTGAAACATTTCAAATCTTTTGTCCTCAAGACTCATACAAAAATAGTAGTACCTTACCCTATAGTAAGGTAATTGTTGATTCAAAGAGAAGTGGGGGAGAAAAGAGCCACTTTGGTCGCTGCACTTCAAGATTATGATGTAGAAATCCATCTAGCTAAAATTGTTAGGGACCAAGGTTTTTGCAGGATGCTAACTGGAGCTTCCCACTTATCAACAGAAGAAGACTAAGGTAAGGAAGTGCAAGTATCAGAGATAAGCCTCAATGATGCACAATCACAGTATGTTGATTTGAAGTTTTATTTAAAGAATGGATATGCTCCTATGCATCTCAATTATAAAACAAATCGTGCTTTAAGATTGAAATCAAATCAGTATAAATTAATTGATGATGTATTATTTAAAAAAAATTATGATTCAATATTATTGAGATGACTAGAAAAACCTAAAGTTGAAATGGTTATGCAGGAGTTACATGATGGACTAGTTGGAGGCCATTTCGAAGGAAACACCACAGCTCATAAAATATTGCATGTAGGTTATTATTGGTTGACACTATTTAAGGATGCACATGACTATGCAAGAAAATGAAAAACTTGTCAAACTAAAACTGGAAGAGAAAAGAAACCAACATTCCCTTTACAGCCAGTGAATATCCAACAACCATTTGAAAAATGGGGATTAGATATAATTGGTGAGATTGTTCCTAACTCTTCCAAGCAGCACAAGTACATCCTTACAACTACTGATTATTTCACGAAATGGGTAGAAGCTATCCCACTAAAGGTATCTAATACAAACAGTATTACATATTTTATTGATCAGTACATAATCACCAGGTTTATCCTACCCGCAACTTTAATGTTTGATAATGCATCTTATTTTTCTAGAAATACTATGGTAGAATTTGCCTTAAAAAGAGGTTTTAAATTGAAGTATTCAACCAAATATTATCCACAAGGTAATGGATTAGCCGAATCAACGAACAAAAACCTTATCAGAATCATCAAGCAGACTATTGACCAAAATCATAGGAATTGGCACAAAGCATTGACATTTTCTCTTTGGGCAGATAGAATAACACATAGGGCCTCAATCAGTTCTTCTCCTTTTGCTTTAGTTTATGGAAAAGTAGTAGTTATCCCCACAAACATAGCAATCCCATATCTCACCCTAGTGCAATTTATTAATGAAAATCCTTCCTCTTCTCTTCAAGCAAGACAATTTCAGATCCTTAAGGTTGAAGAAGAAAGAGAAAAAGCCAAAGATACCCATTCCCATCATCAACAATTAGTCAAAGCCTCTTTGGATACAACCTCTGCCAGTCATAAAACCTTTGAAGTAGGTGATCTGGTTTTGAAATGGGACAAAGCACATGAGGAAAAGGGAAAACACACCACATTCCAAAGGCTGTGGCTTGGACCGTTCCAAATCATTGATAAAACTGGTCCCTCAACATTTCTTTTACAAGATCTGTCAGGTAGAATTGATTCCTTACCCGTTAATGGGCAAATTTTGAAAAAATACTTTTCCTAGAAGACAATCTCTTCTAATTTTGTATCATATTGTCTTTAAGATTCATAGGAAAATAAAGGTTAAGTGGTATTTACTTTTGGCTTCTCAAAATAAAGTCTTTGATAATATTTTTATTTTTCGCTTCTATAAGTAGGAAAAGTTAAAGAAATAATTAGAACATTTGAGTATCAAAGTGAACCCTATTTCTTTGAAAAAACTTGATCTTGCTAAAAACACTTATTCTATGAACAAGCTCTTATATTTATAAAGTATAGATGTTATTATTCAAGAAAAGAATCTTTAACCTAGTAAGGACTTTATACATATGAGTATCTCAAAACTCTATTATTATCATCCAAAACTCTTAAAGAGAGCCAATGATTCACCCCATTTGATAAAATTTTCTTTTTTCGGAGTGTAATTCTAAAATATGCAAAACATAAAAGATAATAATTCTCATTACGAGCTTTTTTACCATGATCATAGGGGAATAATTAAACTGATATTACCAAAACTGCATATCAAAACTGGGTAGTATCCAATGATCTAATCAATCAAAGGACAAGGGGTCTCATCAAGCGACAACTTGTTCAATTTAGTTACAACCAGTGAATGACATTGTCATTATTGGGTTACCAAGCGTAGATAAAGTCTTTTAAGAAACTTGAAAAGAAAAATTACATGAAAGGAAAAAAAAAGGTCTAAATGAGAAAGAAAGAAAATGAATATCATTTTGAATTCTGAAAATTACTTCAGATGGGACAATGAATCATTGTTGGTTAAAAGATAACCTAGTCGAGGCTATGAATGCCTACTAGAAGTAGACGCTCTATCTATGATAAATGAGTAAACAATAAAAACTAATATGTAGAAGACACCTGCTATATCTCTTTAAATCTTAGTATTGACTGATGCAAACATTTGTATTTTTATCACTACAAGAGTAAAGTAGTTGAGTAAATATATTGAGTGAGTGATTATGATTTCAGAGAAATGTTGTTTAGTTTATAACTCATGTAATTATTATTCCTATAACTCTTCTAATTTTGAAAGTTTTAGAAATTTCAAAAGACCAATCAGAGATAGTTGGTTCTCCCAAGTGAATTGCCAATTGTTGTACTATGTAACAACCCCCCCATTTATATGGACTAATAGTTAATATTTGACATATAAATGGGGACCCTTTTAAATTTTTAGCCTTTGAAAATAAATCCTAACTCTATAAATTTCCTTAAAACCTTAGAATACAACCCATACTTAGAAATTTTATCACAAATCACATTTCACAGTTTTCCATGTGACAATTATAAACATCTTAAAGAAAATCCCAAAATGTGATATATGATAAAGCCCCCGTTGTGATTTTTCGATCACAACACTTTAAGAACACATGACCACACTTCTCAAATTGCAAATTAATAAAGCATGCCATTGTGTCACCCCCTAAAAAATGTGAAATGCGATATTTCAATTTTCGCAATCACATTTCTCATTATCTCCGAGAAACATTATATGGCAACATTCGAAAACTGTGATGCGGAAAATAAGGCATGCAGTGTGTGAATTTACTAATTTTTACCGAAATATTAAGTGCTTTGATAGAGTAATTAATGTTTAGCAGCTTGAGGAGAGAAATTGATGTTTTCAAGTTATGGCTAGTTAACACAGAAATCACATTCAAAATCTTCCCATGATTCAAAGTCATTTCAAAGAGATCTCAACCTTAATTTCCCTCAATTGTGTGTGGTGATATATCCCTTTCGTTTTAAGCAAGCTTCAAAAGAGATGTCATTGCAGAAGGTAATGCAAAAGCAGAAGAAATATAGAATTTCAGAGTTTGAGGTTCTGAAAATGTCGCCCATATTTGCTGATACAGTTTGCAATACAGATGGAGGAGCAATGACATGGGAAGTCATCTACTATAGAGTTGAAGATAAGAGGCCTAAAATTACTGTCACCAATGCAATAACGAACTCAATAAAACTCTCTGGAGTTCAATTCAAAGATGTTGCTTGCTCTTTTCTTCACATAATAGAAGCAAGAGCCAAGATACTCCCATACACTAATATGATTAGATCGTGGTGGAAAATCTTAGTATTGAAGACAAACAATTCAGGAACTCAAAAATGGAGCTAATGGGATCATTCAAAGATGAATATTTGAAACAGATGTATCATCTTCCTAACCCTCATGATATATATGACAAATCATCCCTGGCCAAGTTCGTAAAGCAGAATGAACAACCCTTCAAGATGATTCAATATGCGACATAAAGGAAAAGTTGGCAGATAACAAGACATCTTTATAACCTCTCGTCATCAAATTACTTTTATTTTTAGAGTTAGTTGCTAGTTAAGAGGAAGGTTGTTTGAAACCTCCTCAAGATATTTTGCATAATCTATTTTTGAACTTTAGTTAGATAGTATTTATACCCTTCTCATGCATTTAGAGAAGGGTCTAGAATTTTATCAAAAACATTTGCAAAGAATGCACTTCTATAAGTTTGCGAATGCCTTGATGAAATTATGGAACATGGTCATTGCTTTTGATTATCAAACTACTTTCCTTTGTTGATGCACTACTTTATGCTTGGAGAATACTTTGATTTGAAGAAAGGAGTTGATCTATGTCACTAGTAAAATGAGTAGAACCTCACACATATGGTACTTTTATCTTGTATGATCAATTATGTTTTGTTAAATTAGTGATAACATTCCGTTTTCATGAATTATATATGGAATATGTTCTTTCTGTTATGTGTTAATTTCACTACTGCATGATTCCTAGCTGAAAGTATTTATTTTCATATATGATCATTAAATATGTGCGATATAGTTTATACATTTCTTTGACTAACTATTTACTCAAAGAAATTATCTTTACATGTTATCATCTTTGTTTAATACGTGAATGATCTTTATTATCACATGTTAAACATATATCTTTTTAGATTGCATATCACACAGAATACCTTGGGTTTATATTAGATTAAGTTAGCTAGATATTTGCATGCCATAATAGGTCATTTAGTTATCATTATTCTTATTGCAATCGCTTGAAAACCACCCATTCTCATTTTCAAACCCACTCTGGGAAGCTCGTCCCATCATTCCCAATTGGAGCCACCACATCAAATGGAAAAGGAGCTCTCTTCAAGGTTTGGACCGAGTGGTTATCCCCCATGTTGGATTATTAGAATTTTGAGGCTTCAACATTTTGGTGCTAGAAGGAGGGCCATCTGACTATGAATGCCATATAAATGTAAAGATCAATTGAAAAATGTTCATACGAGTCAAAACCCCTCCACAATTTCTAACTCTTCTAGATCTCATTCAAAATCTCCAAATCAGAAATCTGAATTTGTAGAAACATCTCCCTCATCTCTTGAAGTAATAAGACAACCACCTTCTTTACATTACACTCCCGAGTCTCCTAAAGTTCACTCCTTAATACAAAAATTGGAACATATATCCATTTTTATAGAGAAACCTGAAAGGCCTGAAGCTTCTGACGAAAGTGTCACTTCCCTATTACGCGATACTGGTGTATTAACTCGACTACAAAGTGAAAAGCTTGGAGTAACCCCTTTTTCGTTTCCCATTCAGTCACGACCTAAGAGAGCTACCACATTAAAATCTGAATCATATACCAACGAGATCACATCACCTTTCCATCCATTTACTTCTCCATTCACTTCTACTCAATCCGCCTCTTCACAACAATCCATTTTTTCGACTTAGACAATTGGTAGTGCTACCAGTAGTGCTAGTCTAGTAGTAAGTTCTTCACCATCACCATCTACTTCTGGAGTTGCTTCCTCATCTTCACAACCTTCAACATAAGTTATGGCCAACCAACCTTCTCAGCCTTGGCAAAATCCTGGTGCTGTACTGGTTGCTAATCCAAATGCTCTCCCAGCAAGCCTAGAAAAATGGTTACCTAAGTATAATCCTGATGATGGTCTTCCTGAAGAAGAACATCTAAATAAATTTATGTTAGCCATGAATATTAATTGATTTTCACATGAAGATGTTGTTATCATATTGTTTCCTTATACTTTCTAGGGATTTGCAGGATCCTAGTATTTCTCCCTTCCAGCAGGCTCAATAAGAAATTGGGACACTTTTGAAGAAATATCTCTCGCAAAATTTGGCGATGATAGAACCGTGGCATCTTTAATCAATGATATTTCTAACCTAAAAGCAAGTTCAGACGAAATGATCGAAGACTTCAACTCCAATTTTAACAAGTTGCTAAACAAAATCCTAGCTGCCTCTAGACCTATAGTAGATGTGAAAATTTAATGGTACATATCCTCCCTTCCCTTTAATATCGCAATTTTATGGATAGAGCCAATAAGGTTACCCTCATAGAAAACACGAAATAAGCATTATCTGTGGAAAGAATAATTATTTCCTTAGAAAAGAGGTCACAAATAGAAGAAAGGAAATCAAAGAAAGTTACATTCAAAAAAGAAAGCTCCAAAGGACCCTTTCAACCTTGAAACCCTTCAAAAGGTGTTAAAGACCATGTCAAATGAAATGGTTGAAATCAAGAAAAAAGTTACAAAATCATATTCTCCCAAGAAATATTTTCGACCATTCAAGATAAATCCTTCTTCTACATCCCAACCACCAAATACTATTTCAAATGCTGAATCTAATCAAGAACGAAAAGAAGACTCAGCAACCGAGGAAGAAGCAGAAACTGAAGAAGAAGTTGAGTTAAATGGAATGGGGGACTTCATTCTTCAAACTAAAGAAGAAGCACAAGTTGTGCCAGTAACTACAAGAAGTAAAAACTCTACTGATACATCTACAACAAATAAAAAATAGAAAGTTTCTACTCCTGTAAAGGAGAAGACAATAAGTAAGAAATATAAGACTACTTAAACTGATTATATTCCATTAGATCCTCCAACTACTTCCAAAACTTTAGTAATCTTAGATACAGTGGAATATAATGTAGTTGAAGATATGAAAAAGACGAGAAAAAATATTTCATTGCATGAATTGACTAAGCTCAAACAACAACATAAAATCTTACTTAGAGAATTAAAAGTAGTTCCTGTAGCTCCTTTACCATCCACTATAGTTACTCAAGCTACTAAAGATATGGTAAAACCTCCTTCATCTTCAAATAAAGTAAACCCCGCAGACCTAGTTCTCGTAGGTGATAGATATATTTCTCATACTCCTCCATTTCTTCTTACTTATGAGATTTTCAACAGAAACTTCCATAATTTCCTTATTAATTCAGGAGCCTCCTCAAACATCATGCCAAGGACTGTGTGCACCAAATTAAATATTACACCTTAAAAGTATGTTGTACACATAGTTCAACTGGACAAGACAAAAGTATAGGTACTTGGAGAAATGATATCAGTTCCAATTAGGTTTTCCTCTAATCCAAAAGTTTCGGAAATAATCGATATTCTAGTGGCTAACATCCTTGAATTTTATGGTTTAATTTTGAGTAAGGATTGGTCCAAAAAGTTACATGGTGATGCAGGAGCATCTGGACTTAGTTAGCAATGTGAAAAATTGTTCACATGTTGTGGCTAAAAGAGGTTAAAATTCATTGACCTGATTAGTAATAAGCAGTTTTACTGAGAGGGTTGGATCTCTCAAGAAATTAGTTATAATTCATTATTGTAATAAGATAGAGACTATCTTATTTTAGATTTAGAGATAGGAATTGTTAGCATAGAACTAGGAATTAGAAGATTGCTGTTAGATATTGTTAGAGTGTTTATCGATTGATAAAAAGGAGGAAAATGTAACGAGCGAGGGATGAGTGGAGCAAGAGCATAGAGAGAGTGTGTGGAATGCATTTTTTTGGAGACATAGGTCTTTATCTGTGTAATTTGGCCTAAGGCCGAGACTCTATTATTGTTTATTGGGAATAAAATAGTGTTGTGTGCATAATGTTATAAAAAACCCGTGGAGGCCTTCAAATGCTTGCTTTTCTCTGATTCAGATGTTATTGATGTTGTCCCTATGTTTCATGCTTTTTTATGGAGATATTGTGTTAAAGGATCATTGGACGAGTGCATTCCATTGTTCTAGTTTCGCAGGCAGGAAACCCAAAATACACTAAGTATTGGGCATAAAACACATTTGGATTGGAAATCCGGACTTCAAATCCTTTAGACAGAGGTTTTAAATGCTTATTGGGTCCGTAGAAACCCAAATCACATCACCCCTCTATATATATTTGTTATATCACCAAAAGCCATTTACACTGGAAAATCACGCTAAACACTTAGCGGATTCAAGATAACGGATTTGAAATTTTATGCAAGGGAGCATTGAGTACTATCTGGTCCAACATATATATCGCATCACGTAGTTGTATCGGCGCACGGCAAAGGCTTGTACCCAAAACTTTGCAATTGCGATTGCCGGCATATATCGCATCGGTGTTCGGGAGAAGAGTTATATATTGTAAGCAAACCATTGAAATCAGTGATATTGCATCAGACCGCCATCGGGGGATAGCACTGATAGTGTGGACCATTGGAACCCGATCGCTGATATTACGATTCAATCTGAGCAGTTCGCTTGGCCAGATCTGGATTTGTGGCAATAGCTCATATAACTATGTAAAAGGCAGAAAAGCTTGGTTTTAGCCTTTTCAAAGGTATTTTGGGTCTCGGAAGGGAACAAGCACTGTTTTAAGCTTTTTCAAAATCTTTTAGATTCTGATAGGGAAAAGGGTTTATATTTTGTAAAAATGGGGGATTGTTGGTTTTATAGATCCATTTGTGGGTTTATATAACACGATTCTTTCGGTTGTACCATTTTTGTATCAAAGCAGAAGAAAGAGTTGTTTGTAGCAAAGATGCCACCAAGGAGAGGCATTGGTCGAGGAAGACCTGAGGAAAATGCAATTTTCCTAGAAGAGGTATGGAGTCTATGTACAAAAATGGAGTCAATTATGACTGCCCAGAGGAGAGCACCTAATGAAGGAACTGAGAGTTCTTTAGAAGAATCTCCTGCAAAGGAGGTAGTAGATGAAGACAATGAAACTGCCAAAATCATTAAGATGTTGGCGAAGGTAGGAGGAAAACCTAAGGTGGAAATACCTATGTATGATGGGAGTTTGAACACAGAAGAGATAATGGATTGGGTCAGATCCTTAGACCAATACTTTGACTATGAAGAGGTTGATGAGAGGAAGAAGGTGAAGTTTGCAGTTCCCAAATTGAGGGGTCATGCGTCCATCTAGTGTTATAGAGATATATCCATGCCCCCCAGCCGAGCGAGGGTTACAGGTCATATAATCAATGCCCCATTTGGAAAAAGGGCCGACGGCAACGATAGGGTGCAAAGGAGCAGGAGGCGCGCACATCTTCCGTTGGTAGATTTGGCACTCATGACAAGAGCGGACGGTGAGAATGCAATCCTTGAAAATAGAAGGCTAAAAATAACTAGCATGGAGGATCTTCTGAGCAGTAGCATACCTAAACATATGACCACCATAGGCACCAGAATGGCAGTCATTGAGAACTCGTTCAGCTTCCTCGAATGTTAAGCATCAACGGAGAACAAAATTGGTGCCAAGACAGTACAGGGTGTCCCCAATAATGCGATAAGGTTGAGAATGATGGCGAATCTGTCGTCGAGCATCCTTGGAAAAATCGAGATGAAAAGAGGATGTCTGAAGATAGACAATAATATCTCCATACCAAGGATCGAGGGTACTAATCAAGAACAGAGTTTCATCTGGAATATGGTCCTCTAACCAAGAGGGCACGGTAAGAGATGGTAGGGAGCAAAGCAACTCAGTGAATATGAGGGACTTCTTAGACTTGGCAGTAGTGAACTCCAAGTCGAACTCTTGAAGGATGATAATCCACTTTGAGTATTTTCCCCCCAGTAACTGACGTGACAAGATGTACGTCATTGGGTTGCAATCAGAAATCACCGTCATGGTACACAATAATATATAGTGGCGGAAAAGTTGGATGGTACACATAGCAGCCAATGCCAACTTCTTGACATAGGCATATCGAGTTTCCATATCAATTAAATTGTGGCTGAGATAGTAAACGACATGCTCAGTACCATCATCATCATCTTGAACTAAAACCATGCTAATGGTGGTATCAGCAATGGCTAAATAAAGAGTATAGTCACGGTGATAGTCAGGGGGATGTAACAATGGAACAGGAACAAGGAGGGCCTTGAGGTGCTCAAATGACTCTTGTGTAGTGGTATCCCAAAGAAAATGGGTGTCCCACTTTAATAACTTCGTATATCCTTTGGCCACTTCAACATAATTCGGAATAAATCGTTGTAAAAAATTTGCTTTACCCTACAAACTCTACAATTGCTGCAAAGAAGCAGGGGGAGGGAGATTCAGGATGGCTTTGAATTTAAGGGGATCGAGATGGACACCCTCCCAGGAGATGATGAACCCAAGAAGTCTGCCTGACTCGATGTATAAGACACATTTATGTAGATTAAGCCAGATACGATAGTGTTGACAGCGAAGAAAAATTTCGCGAAGGTGGGTTGGATGGTCCTAGCACTTCGCTGAATGAGCCAGAAGGTCATGCAGGTAAGGCTGCACAATGTGTCGAATATCATGAAATGCATAAGACATTGCATGTTGGAAGGTGGCACTAACATTTTTTAAATCGAAAGGGAGCTTTTTATAAGTGAAAGTGCCCCATGGACAAATAAAGGCGGTCTTGTGTTGATCTGCAGGTGAGATGTTAATCTGGTTATAACCAGAAAAGCCATCCATGAATGAATATATCTCACTCCCGGCACACTCATCAATGAGCTGGTCAATGAAGGGTGTAGGGTAGTTATCTTTTGGACAGGCACGATTAATGTCGCAATAATCAACACATACCTTAATAGTGCCCTATTTTTAGTCACCGGGACAATATTAGAAACCCAATCTGTGCGTGGGATAGGGTAAATGAAGCCAGCCTTAAGAAGCTTTTCAACTTCCACTTTAATAGCTGCAGCCTTTTGGGGGTGCATGGGGTGTATACACTGTTGAATAGGTTTGGCACCTGGATATGTAGGTATCTCATGCACCACGATGCTAGGATCAATGTCGCGCAACTCTTAGTAAGACCAAGCAAACACATCACGAAATTTGTGAAAAAGATCAATATAAAGTTGAATCTCCTCCGGAGTACAAGCTACTCCAACATGGATGTGCTCGATAATCCCTGGTTTAATAGAGATGTCTCCAACTCTGAAATTTTAGCATGAAGGTCAACAGGGATATCCTCAAAGGAGGATTGATTCCAAATAATTTATAATTGGTATTCATTGTGAGCTAGAATTTTGTAGGTTACCTCTCTTTTCTTATTAGGCCATTCGTTGATAATTTCCTTATACTTTTTAAGTTTTTCTGAAACTATAGGGAAGGGGATTATGAGGATTCAGGGGAAATTTTTGACCAATTTTCTATAACGATGGAAATCATGGAAGGGCCATCCAACTACAAAGAGATCAGTTTGAATAGGTTAGGAAGCTTAGCAAAGAAAGGCTCCATATTGAGGAGAATAGGGACATGTTCAGAATCACCACCCATAGAGAACCAATGTCTGATTTTAAGGTTTGAATTAAGAATATCATCCAAGATGAGGAAGAAATCCGAATGCTATGCAATTCTAGTTGTGCTTGGTTTGTTGTTGGACCAAATGGGCATAATGTTTGCTGGAATAATATCACAAAAGGTTCAATTTGTTTAGGAGAGAAACCAAAAGATATAATAGGGGATTTGGTCTAGCCAAGGACCCCCAAATTCTAAGTTCCCTAAAGTGAAATATATATCACCACCAAGTAGAAATCTATTTGATCTGAAAACATGTAATTGGGCAAGACATGACTAGAAATATTGTCCATATAAATAGAATTCATAAACATTGATGATGTATAAAGGCATATCTAATTCAGAGGATTTGCGGTCAAGATCCAATAAGGACCTTGAAAATCCATGTTTTTGTTAGTTGTTTATACTTATAATTCCAACCTGATACAAGCCCCCTTATCTAGCATCAACATCGACTGATAGAAATTCCCAATCAAGGAAAATATATGTTAGGATATTGATAGCTTTATCACTCACAAACATAGTCTCTTGAAGAAAAATATCATGAGGGGAGTGTTGTTCACAGATCCCTATAACTGCCAACTTTTTAGACGAGTTGATTAAATCTTGGTACTTTAAAGTGAGGACCTTCATTTAGAACCTTGGGAAGAGCCTAAAACTCTAAGAACCCTTAGGATAGAAGAATGTTTTCCAACATTAATCTCATATTTGGCTTGATGTTGCACCTTGGAAAGAAGGGTTTCTCTTCCTCTACCAAAGGAGGTGTGATGGGGGTCCTCAAAAAGTCCCAAACACCACTAGAATTAGAAAGGGGGACAAAATGGTCTATGTTACCACCTAAAAAATGATCATCTAGCCATTTCTAACTATGTGGATCGAAATACACCATTAGGATTAATTTTAGCATAGTAAAATCACTTTCACCATAGGAAATAATTAGTAAACCATTTTTATTAAATTATTTATATTTATATTTCTATTTAATTTCTAAGCCATTATTTAATAATTGTTTCAAATTCACACTTTTCTTAATCCTCATGAAGTGATTAATAAATCATTTTATTTGTTAATTACTTCAACCATTTTCTAAATAAAGATATTTGACCAGTTTAAATATATTTTCCTCCCCAAATATATAATAAAGTATTCCTAATGGCTAGATTTTGATTTGGACAGTAATATTTTATTATTTTCCAATTCATAATTTAGCCCAATACTTTGTTATAAATAATAGGGTTTTCTTTTCATTCTTCATCATGATCATTATCATTATCACCATTATCATCTCATAACATTTGAGCTCCCACTTGGGTTCCATCTTGCTTTTTGGTTTTATACATTTTGAGAGAGAAGAACAAGATCGTTGAAGCACAAGGACATTAAAAGGACCCATACCATTGAGGGGGATTTATAGACCCATGTTGTAAATCTTCTTCTTTAGGTGTTTCAATAAAATTATAATTCATTTAATTTCTTCTATTGGGTTATTAAACATCTCTTTTCTACTTCTATATGTTTTGGGCTTGCATCAGATATTTTGGTGTGGTGTTTTATCATGCTTTATTGCAATCTAAAACATAAAAGAAACCACATCTTGTTGTTAGGGTCACTTATCACCAGTGAATTAAGTGAACCATTTTTGGTACACATACTAAGAATTTTCATACTAAAAAATGGCGACTCCACTGGTGTAGTAATTCAGATCCTTGATGACTATCATTTTAGTGCTCTTAAGTGTTTTTCCAACTATTTTCAGCCTATCAATTTCTATTTTTAGATCTACATTGTTTTCTGGAAAAAAAAATGGTCTCTGTTGGTTTTCCGCAGGTCACGGGTATCAGTCGAGTAGAAGATGGCACAATTTGGGCAAGATATGTCGGGTGAGAGTTGTGGGAGAAAAACTCACTTTTTGGCCCCTTTTCTACATTTCGCAATGCACTTTTTAGGCATTTTTCTGCATTCCCACGCACTTTTCAGGTAGGTTTCCACATTCTATCATTTTTCATAAGAAGATAAAAAAAATAAAAATCAGAATTTTCTAGATTTACTGACTGTGTGCATGTGTACTGGGAAGGGTTTCTATTCTTTCTTGATTCACCCCTAGGCCTATATTCTCTTAGTAATTTCTCATTGAGGAAGGAAAAATCCCCCTAGGGTTTAGAGTACACCTCCATCATTTAGGAAGAGATTTGTTGAGTTGATGAGTCTAGGGTACAACACTTTCAACCACTAATTTCTATGGTTTTTTCCACTATTTTACAACCCTTTTGAATATGTATTTTCCTCAATTTACTCCATTTAGATATTGGTGTTTCCTTCCCCCCTTAGGATCCCCTTGTGTGCCCTAGGTTTTGGAGCTTCTTACCTATCATTTTCATAATTTTCACCTCTAATTCTTGTTGATTGTCTACACCATTTTTAGTAGCCTTGTGCCTTTAGATCCCAGTCCCTTAGACATTAAATCTTTTGGCCATAAGTGGGTATTTGAGTAGCTTTTTCTCCACCTCTTTTTTTAGCTACTTGATTTCCTCTTTGGGTGGCGATTTGTGCATTTGGATTTGTTGTTCATTTTACTGTCCATTTTCAGCATTATTTAAATTTTATCAGCACTTTATTTTCAACAGCACATGGAATCATAAAACATGCCCAATTAACTCATCCACTTGACACCTTATTCACACACACACACACACCCTAAGCAAATGTTAGCGTGGTTAACACTACCAAGCCAAGACTTGAAACACTACACCTTAATAATTCAACACACATAGATTAATCCCACTTAGGCGCTAAGGCCAAAACAATATATGGAGTTAGGTGTAGGATCGGTAGGATAAGATTCCAATAACACCCATCAATCACTTACATTTACACATAGAAGTTGACATATTAGGGAGCTTAAAATCCTTCACCATCCCATGGTCCAAAGTTGGAGTGCTTCAGAAACTTCATTCAGAGGTGGTTAGGCTAGTTCAATGTGTGAGAATTTATTCTCATGGCTACACAACTTGTGGTAGGGAATCCTGTGCATTGGTTGATCACCAAGAAGCTCAAGACTTGACCACCCTCAGGGGATGAAGGTAACCATAGTAACCAATCATAGGAAAACACCCTATAGGACTGGTTGTGGGCAACAATTAATTCTCTTCCCTGCCTTTCTCTAGACAAATTTTCTTGTGGGGATTAGATTTCGTTAAATAAGAAGTATTTTGCAAGGTCATTTTAATAGAAGACTTAGGACTTGTTTGAGGATTTAGATCACTTATAGGCTACAGGTCGTTTTTCTTTTATAGGACGTGTTTTCTTGAGTTATAGTAGCATATTAATATAGTTAGTTTACACTTGGCACCACTTAACTAGGTGTTTTATTTCTGTTTGTTGATGTTTTTCTCCTATCATCCTTCAGTCTATTGAGTCATCGTTGTCTTGACATCATTGCACCCCTAGGAATTTTTCATGGAGATTGTGTTGCCTAGACGTTTGTCGCTAAGACTTCATGGTCTTCATCCCCAATTTCATTTAGGACATCTTACTCCTCCCTGTTGAGTTAGATTTCATCCTCCTAGTCCTCCATTGAGTCCTTATTCTGACTCTGGTTCTATTGATTCTTCTAGATCTACTTTGATTCCACATCTTCCCAACCTTGTATTACCACCATGTTAGAAACCAATATGGTTGTGGAAAATCAAGGTGGTAATCGAGGTAGCCCCATAAGCAGAAACTCTATCAGTATGGTCACTAACCTCACATTGCTCCCCTATATGGCTTGTTTAAGCCTTGTTGATTTTAGCCATCTCATCAATGATCCTCTTCTATGCAACCCCAATTGGCCTACTTTCCTACCAAACTTCCTTCTGACATCCCCAAGTTTGAAGGTAATCCTGGAGAAGACCCCATAAATCATGTTCTCTTTTTTCATATGTGGTGTTCATCTAATTCCATCACTGAAGACTCCATTCGTCTTTGCCTTTTCCAATGCACTCTTACTAGATTTGGTTCCAAGCTGTATGTGGAACAAAAGAATGCCTCCCATTCCACCTTTGCAAGTCTCGCCAAAGCTTTTATGTCATACCTCTAGTTACCCCTTTGATATGACACTAGTACTGAACTCTTGACCTCTTTCAGTCAAACGTCTACCACCCGCCTATCTGAATATGTTCAAGAATGGTGCAGAAGGAGTAGCATGTGTATGGATCCTGAATTTTAAGACCATGTCTATATGGATTGGTTCCTTACAACACTTTTGGCCCCCATTGGTAAAGATGTTTCCTCCCACTTCCCTGAGTCTAAGGAAGAAATGCTCCAATTATCTTTGAAATATGACCTGGTCTATGCACAATTAGGATATGTTTATATTTTTCTTTTCGATATTCCTCGGCATGGTGCTACTAATGCAGTGGGGTCATCTCATGTTGTTGAAGGTATCATTGGATATATCTCACACCCTCAACTTCCACCATATCCTCAACCTCATATGATTTATGGTCAACCCCAGGGTGGGACCAATTCCACTTACACCTATCGCCCTCCTACCCTTTCCCATGGCAACACTTACCAAGGTTCAGGCACATCATACGCATATCCCCATCTACATTAGTTGATGCTAGGGCCAACTATTTCTTCACCTAGTTTTCCAAATGTTTTCATGAATTCTTCCTACCCATATGCAGCGCCTAGAGCTTCAGCCCCTCTAACACCAGCACCCCAACCTCCCATTCCTCCTCCACCTCTGCCACAATAACAACCACCCCCTTAAGGTCAAGCTGATTCTTAGCAGAGTGAAATCAACCCCCCCAACACCAAAGGAAATAATAAGGGGAAGGGTAACTAGAAATAGCCATCTTAAGGTAACCAAGGTCCACCACCTAATGCCCCTTAGGGTGACCAGACTGATCCCACAACCCAGAAATAGGAAAGATAGCCCAAGCAAAACAAGGTTCTTCCTACAAATAAACCATGTGCCTGTTACGGAGTATTCTCCCATTGTACTCATGAGTTTCCATTTTTCCCTCAAATTTGGAAAGCATAGGAAGCTCAAGCAGCTGTTGCTAGAGGATCTCAGCCCATTGCTACACCTCCTCCCCCTCCTGCTTCATCATAATCAAGGATATGTAGCTTCCTTTTCCCCATCAAGGATATGTAGCTTCCCAACCCACACAAGGTAAAGCGGCTCCTAAAACTCCACAATCTAGCCAGAACAATTACTAAATCCTCATGATGCATTCTGACAAAGTCAACACCAAACAATTCAAACTCCAGAATCAATCACACTAGTATGACAAAACCCCTACAAATTTTGTGACTGATTCCCAACCAAAATTTTCCACTGAGCCTCTGTCGTCACCAAATAGCACCTTACAGATCCCTCTACCTAAATTTTAGGTTCCCCTAAAGATCCCTAAAGGTCCATTAGGTTGAAATGCTTCTTCTTCTAAATCCACCCATACCTATAACATAGTAGATGACTTGGCGTAGTCTCCTGCTGCCATGTCAACATTGGAAGTCCTCTAGATGTTCCCATCCCAATGGAAATATTTATTATCTGCTTTATGTGTTTTGGGTCCCTATGATGATCATCTAATTGTCTTTAACATTCACAAAGAGGAACATCCCCCCTTCCTTCCTTAGTTGTCTTTCAAATACCAGACTTCATAAAGAACGATGCGGTCCAGCGGTGTATCATAGATGAATTTGCCTCCATCTGTGTGATGGATGCTAGTGTTTGGAAGCAGCTTGGTTTCCTTGATATCTCCCCATCCACTATCACTCTATATGCCCTAGAAGGTCACCCCTTGAAACCCCTCGGTTTATATCACAATCATCCCATTACCATTGTTGGTAAGACTGCCTTGATTGGCATCGAAGTCATTGATTCCCGATTAGATTATAACATATTTTTGGGTCGTAGTTACACCTATTCCATGTCTATTGTTACATCCATTGTCTTTCACAAGATTTTCTATCCCCACAACAAAAATATTGTCACTATCGATAAGTTGACTTACTATGATTCTCAGTCTCATACATCTCCTCACACCACTATCTCATCAATGACTAGTAATAAGACTATCCTTCCCTTACGGATGTGTCTCTTGGAGTCTATAAATATTCCACAGTTCTTGGGGCTTATTATGGCCCACCTCCTACCCCTTATGAGCCTATCGCATCTAGTGTTATCATGCTTCAAGCATCACGAGATGCCCACAAGAAGTATGGTATGTCTTCATAGTAGTCATCCCCTCTACAACCTCCTACTCCGAACTCAAACTTACCTTCAATTACAATTCCTCCAAGCCAATTTCCTTTTGCTAGTATATCTCCTAGTCCTTTTCAGCCCGGAACCATTCCCCTAGGTCTTAACCATCAGGGAGAAGTTCCCCCAGGTCAATACCCTTCTATTTAAATACATTTTTTATTCCAACCACCAAGATTCTTTTATACCACTGTTATGACTAAGTTGAGTCTACCTAACATTACCTTGGGGATCCCAGTATGGTACATTTATCTTCCCGCAAACATTCCTCATAATCAACTCAAACCTTACAAAGTTTTCACCTTGGTTTAACCTATTGTTCCTACCCCTTCCTTTGCTTAAGTTCCACAACAACCTAAACATGAATCCAATATTTTTGTGAAAGAATCTGGTGAGGGGGACAAAGCCCATAAAAAGGGACCTAAAGACAAGGCACCCTAGGAAAACCCATCTCCTACTAAATTGCAAAAGACTGCTCCTCCATGCGCTTTGTGTGATGTTGTTGGGCATGCCACCAATAACTGTTTGGAGCTCCCTCATTTCAATAATGTGGTCTTTGATACCTTTCCTGACTCTAACATTCATGAGGTACATGATACCTTACCCGGGTCAGCTAAGAATAACAAATCCTTATGCATGAATCACCCTTATTCTTTGTGTGATAACTATTGCCATTATTCCCATAAATGTCCTCATCTCGAATATTTTCGTGACGTACTTCAAGTACTTTGCGATTTGGATGTTTCTCATAGTGGTTTCGCTTCCCATATAGTTGCAGATTATGGCCCCACTCTTATGCCAGAACATGAGTTTTCCCAACCCACCATTGTGATTCCCCCTCCCAATGTCGAGATGGCGGATAGTTTTTCCCCTATTCTCTACATGTCGTCATCCATGGGATCGATCTTTTACGACTCTCTTGACGTTTCCTATTGTGATTTAGTCAAACCTTCTTGAGAAAACACTTCAGTCTCAACATTGGTAGATGTCACATCTGCAAGTCATTCATCTCCCCTTTTTGATAATGTGCATGTGAACCTTGTCTCTTATGAATATGCCTCGGGTACCTCCTCTTCATCATGTGTCCTCTCTTCTTCCCATCCTCCCATTTTTCATTCCAATGAAGATATCATGGAATCCATGACAACCTTGATTGTCCTTGGGATGGTATGCATCATTTTGTGTAATTCCTTCCCCAATAAACCCATGATCAATATGTTTTGGAGTCCAAAGAAATCATTTAGGATGAGCTCAATTGGTTTAAAAAATCCATCCCTACACCCAATTCTTTCGAAGAAGGAAATATTGCTAATGTCTCCCCTACCATCAAAATTAACATTTCGAATAAACTAGGGATTGAAGAAAATATCACCTTGGGGGCACAATGCACCCTGGAGGAAATTGATGCTTACACTAAGTTATTCAAAGAATTCCATGATTTTTTCACCTGGTATTATTCTAAGATACCCATACTTGATCTCGCCATTGTTAAACATCACATCGACACTTGGCTCGATGCCATTCATGCCTACCAAAAGAAAAGACCCATCCATCCTTCCAAGTGTAATGTTATCAAAGCTGAAATAGATAAGATCAAGCAAGTTGGTTTCATTTACCCCATTAAATACACCACATGGGTGTCCAATCCTATTCCCATCCTAAAGAATGAAGGCACCATTTGTTTCTGTATGGACTTTTGTGATCTGAAAAGAGATTGTCCCAAAGACAACTTTCCCACACCTTTCATAAACCAAATCATTGATGAGTGTGCAAGGTATGAGATTATTTACTTTATGGATGGATTCTCTAGATATAACCAGATACTTATCCGACATGGTGATCAACATAAAACTGCCTTTACTAGTTCGTGGGGAACTTTTGCTTATAGAGTCATGCCTTTCGGTTTAAAAAATGTTGGGGCCACTCTTCAACATTACATATCATACTATTTTCATGACTTGACTTACAATATCCTTTCATATGTATACAATATCACCACTCATTCCAATATTCAATTGCAACACCTTCATGATTTGCGTACTATATTCCTTTGATGCCGCAAGTATAACATTCACCTTAATCCCCTTAAGTGTGTCTTTTGTGTTCATCTCAACAAAATATTGTGCTTCATTGTGTCCAAATATGGCATCACTCTTAACCCTCTCAAAGTTCAAGCCATTCTTGAACATCCTCCATGCACCCTTCGCCAGTTATAAAGCCTCCAAGGCAAAGCCAACTTTCTTTATTGGTTTGTTCTTAAATATGCCACCACTACTCATGGGTTTCTTAGACTCCTTCAATCTAACATTACATTCATTTGGGATGACCAATCTCAATAGTATTTTGATGCCCTAAAACGTCCTCTCACTTTCGCTCCCTTGATTAGCCCACCTAACTTCGAAAGGGATTGCATCTTGTATATCTTAGCTTCAACCTATTCAGTTGTTGGGGTCTTAATCTAAGAAGATGGTATTGGAAATGATCATGTCATCTATTATGTCAGCAAGAACCTTAAAGTACCCCTATTTCCTATTTCCATGAAGAAATGTTGGTGCTGGTTGTTGTGCTTTTTGTTCAAAAACTCCATCATTGTATCATTATGCATACCGCCAAACTTGTGACTAATTCCAACCCCATGGCCTTCCTGTTGATTCGATGGATCATCAATGGGAAGTATTCCTATTGGATCATTATCCTTCGATAATTCTTCCTAGAATTTATCACACCAAAGTAACAAAGGTTATCCCTTGCAGAACTCATTTATGAGTTCTCTACTAGTGCACCAGATCCAACGATGAATGATGACCTTCAAGACGAACACTTCTTCGCGATAACCTTGGATGATTCTTGGTATGGAAACATCCTCACTTATTTGAGAACCTATAAATTCACCCCCCATCTTACTCATGATGATTTACGACGCATTAGACATCAAGCCCCTCATTATCTCCTCAACAGGGATGATCTTTATCGTCGCGGTGTTGATATTTTCCTCCGTCTTTGTCTCACCCATGTTGAAGTTGAGAAAGTGCTCAATGCATGTCATGGTGGCACTTGTGGTGGTCATCTCTATAGAATGGTCACTACCCAAAAAATCATGCATGTTGTATACTTTTTGCCTTCTCCCTTTAGTGATTGCATTCAAGTAGTCAAAAATTGTCCAAATTGTCAATTATACACCCCTAAGGTTTAAGCTCCATTTGCTCTCCTCCATCAGTCAATCCTTTCTGTAAATGGCCAATTGACTTTATGGAGTGTCGACCACCATCTCTCATAACCATAAGTATATTATTGTGCTCGTCAACTATTTCACCAAATGGGTTAAATCCATGCCCATGTTCCATAACATAATAGTTATTGCAACGCTATTGTTCTTTAAAGATGTTATCGCTTGATTTAGGGTTCTGAAGAAATTGGTTTCTGACCATGGTAAGAACTTTGAAGATGAGATTTGCCATGAGGTTTCCTCACTATGGGGCTTTGAACACCAATATTCATCGTCTTATTACCCCAAGGCAATGGCCAAGTTGAAGTTGTCAATAAAATTCTTAAAACTATGCTTCAAGAGACGGTGAATAATCACAAGACCAACTGGAACCTTATGCTCTTCCATGCATTGAGGGCTTATATAACCTCTATAAAAATTACCACAGGTTTACTCCTTTCCACCTTTTTTTTGGACACGAGGTAGTCTTATCAATCGAGTGTGAAATCCCCTCCCTTCACCTTGTTGTATAACTCCTTCCAGACATCCAACCTTTAGAACAAATACTCATCACGCTTGAGTGCACCAACGAATATCTTCGTGTTGCATTACAAACCATTGAAGTGGATAAAAAATGCACCAAATCTCAATGTGACCATAAATTCCACCCTCGTACCTTTCACGAAGGTGACCTTGTTCTCTTCTATTACCAAGCTCATGATGTCTTAGACCATGTGAAGTTTGAACTATTATGGCTTGGTCCTTACATCATTTGTAAGTGTTTGGGAAAGGGGGCATATATTTTAGAGGGTCTAGAAGGTGAAATCCTTCCTAACCCTCGCAATTCACTCTACCTGAAGAAATTTTACCCATAGCATTTCCCATCGAAATGCATGTCCTTTTTTCTTTCTACATTTAGGTAGCTTGTATTCCCCATTATCTCATGCATTGTCTTCTTGCATATTTCAGATGAATCAATCATCTACACCATATATCGTCTATGTCAATGGTGTGAGTAGCTTCTCCAAGAATCCAACCTTGCCAACTTGGGCCATTTTCACCCCTTTACATTCATTAGTTCACTCTAAATGCATTTGCATTGGATCAACAACCAATAACCAAGTTGAATATGATGCAGTGATAGGTTTTTTAGCTGATGCCCTTGATCATCGCATCCTTAACCTTCATATTTTTCTTGATTATTTTCTATTTGTCATGCAATTTAATGACTCTTATCATGTGCATAATCCTGTCCTATTTATAAAATATCTATGAGATGAGCTTTTGGCACGTGAATTTGAATCCATTACATTTAGTCATGTTCCTAGAACACAAAATAACTATGTAGATACCATTACAAATAACATTATAGATTGGCATTTATCACATGCACATACAAGAAGACATTCATAACATAAACAAATGGTGAACCATAATCATCAAAAAATATGCATAACCATATTATGTATCATAACACCCAACATATAGTGTTTGGATTCCACTACTCTAAATATATCTGACATGCACATAACATGTTACATACAAAAAAATAGGGGCCCCCATGTCCCTATGCCTAATCACTATCATCTTAGGGATCTCGTGCTAATGGCTCCATCCCACCTGCCCGTAGGTCTCGAACTACCTGACCGGCCATATCTATACGCCTCGTGATACCTCTCCATTTTGAGAGAAGCCCAATGCACTCATTTGTATATTGATCTTCTAGCTCATGTCATTTGTGCTCTACCACCTCGCCTAGTATCACATCAAACCTACAACATATATCCTCTAGTAGTGCATCATTAGCTGACCTCTATTGTGATGTCGAACCTCTCTGATATACAACCCCAAATTCTACAGCTCATGCTGCATATCCTGTTGGCCTCACCGGTGCTATTTATGCATACCAGAAGTTTGGAAATCAATACCACATACATACATATATTTTCTAAAATCTACAAGTGACCAAAATATAGCAACTATTAATTACCATCTAGAACCCATGTCCATCCTAGTGGTAGTGGTAGATCAAGATCCCCCTGAAATTTCATTCCACTATATGGGTAGTCATCTATGTACAATGGCATATGTTCCCAATGAGCAAAGAACTTAGGTCAAAACACCGGTTTGACTCCCCATCCTCTAAATAATCACAATAGATGCCTCCAAAGGCACATCCTGGGCTCTTATGGGCCCCCATCTTGGATATGTACATGTGGATGGATGGTCAAGATCGTCTCAAAGAAGAATGAGCATACAAGTGTCCCAAATGAATAGTTATCATTGGTTTGTCACCTACATAGTCCCAACTATGGTTTCAACAATGACAACATCATTTGGACCCACCCATAGTAGGTCCATGCCAGTACACCTTCTACAAGCATCATCTCCCCCACAGTGATGTGATGAAAGACATGACTACCCAAGATCCACACCACTGATGCAGTTGTAGCCCATGTCTTGAGTCTCTCCAAGTCATGAATATGGATGGTTGTACTCTTTTCACAAGCACTTGTTACATAGTTACACTCCACAAACTTCCCTATATGCCTCCCACGAGGTAGCACTGGATGTATCTCACCAACCAGCCCCAAGGGTGGAAATCATGTCGAAAAATATGTCCTAGATAGTGATGTTCATATTATGCCCCTATTCCACAAAGGCCTCCTGATCTAGGTCCCAATAACTCACAATCCTAGAAAATAGTGTCTCATCATCCCTCATCAATGGGTTCTCCAAGAACTTAAGCAACCCATATCGCACCAGAACCCCTCTAAGTGCATGGCTCCTCTGAACCTTAATGCAAAGGGTATAAAAATATCATTCTCACCATACCAGCTTTAGCTATACCATATCTGCAAAATACCATCATGTTTTGTTAGTTCAGAGTCAAAAACATCCACTTCTAGTTCTTAGCTTCATCTTAACAGAGACCCCCACAATGCAGTTTTTCCCTTCAAAACTACATTGGACGCACTTTTTACCCCATTTTCTGTGTTCTAGAACTCAAAGAAGGGGAAAATAGGTGTTACAACCGTGAGGAAAGGAAAGGGTTTCCCCCATTAATTTGAAGCCCTAATCTGAAAGGTTAATCCACCAAAATTGATGAGTAAGGTTAGGCCACCTACCTGCAACTTGCAGATCCGAATTCTGATGGTTGATTTGTCTGCTATGATCTCCTCAAGATTTATGGCCTTCTCCTCCTCTCCAAATTCTGCAACGTGAAACTATGCAAATGAACTGGATTTGGGGGAAAGAATCCCTTTTATAGGAAAAACCCTAGCTTTTATGTTTCCCATTATGACCAAACTATGGCTCGGTTTGCCGAACCATCAACACCAATGGAAATCTATCACTGAGTTATATAATGGGTCTCTCTTTGTTTTTTGTAATTTTACACTTCACTAGGAAGCCACTTTTTCCTCGAGGTATCACTTTTCCACTTATTACAATCGAATTTCTTCATATGAGTCACCCGTACTCTGGTACCACTTTACCTTTGCACTAGTTGACTCAATTGTCAATTCTTGTCATGAGTAACCATCTTTTACTCATGTTTTTATGGTCCCTTTGGGCCTCCCCCCATGTGGCAGAATCATCAAGTAACCCTTGTTCAGAGTATCAGATATGGGACAACCTTGTAGTTATCGAGTCTATTCTAAGTCCCCTTGAGTTTTGTTACAGTATGTCATCCATATTGGCCCATTGATTCCAATGCATCATGTAATTTGTAGCTCAGTCCCACATTTTTGGGCATGCCATTATTATTTGTACTCAGTTATCTTGGTAGGTATGGGTATGCCTCCACCACCTCATTTGAGATCATGTACTCCAAAATAAAAGGATAATTGTATTCGATTAGTAGGTCTCGCCCCATCCATTTCTCAGTCATTCCTTGTCTTGCTTCGGTTATCTCTCTCTCTCTCTCTCTCTCTCTCTCTCTCGCTGACTCCCCTTTGGTGTCTCGTGGAAGTGTTTCCTACAACATATTTCGGTCATATGATTTTCTCTTGACGCTCATATGTTGGAGAGAAATATGTTATCACTTAGCAATTTCTAACTAGTTGGATCAAAATACACCATGTAGGATTAATTTTACCATAGTAAAATCACTTTCACCATAGGAAATAATTTAGTAGACCATTTTTGTTAAAAAAAAAAAAAAAACCATGAGAATAATTGAATAAATCATTATTGATTTAATTTTCTCTAGAAATAATTATTAATAATTTTTTGATAGTTATTTCTATATACATTAGAATAACCACCTTGGAATAATTAAATAAATCACTATTTATTTTTTATTCCTTATTCTTATTTTTGGATTTAATAATTATTTCAAATTCACACTTTTCTTAATCCTCACAAAGTGATTAATAAATCATTTTATTTGTTAATTACTTCAATCATTTTATAAATATATATTTGACCATTTTGAATATCTTTTCACTCTCCAAAATATATAATAAAGTATTCCTAATGGCTAGATTTTGATTTGGTCAATAATATTTTATTATTTTCCAATTCCTAATTTAGCCCAATACTTTGTTATAAATAAGATGGTTTTCCATTCATTCTTCATCGTGATCATTATCATCGTCACCATTATCATCTCATAACATTTGAACTCCCACTTCAGTTCCATCTTTCTTTTGGGTTTTGTGCATTTTGAGAGAGAAGAAAAAGATCATTGAAGCACAAGGACATCAAAAGGACCAATCCCACGGAGGGGGATTTACAAACCCATGTTGTAAATATTATTCACCAAGTGTTTCAATAAAATTATAATTCATTTAAATGTTTATGTTGGGTTATTATACTTATCTTTGCTTTTGCTGTATGTTTGGGCTTGCATCAGATATTTTCTTGCAGGGTTTTATCATTTGTTATTGCAGATATGAAGCATAAAAATGGCCACATCTTGTTGTTAGGGTCACTTGTCACCAGTGACTTAAGTGAAGCATTTTTTGTACACATAATAATATTTTCATACTAACATTACAAGGGGGGAGGGGAGGGGGAGCATCTAGAGAATTGAAGATTGTACCATTGGGGGGAGAGGAGAGGGGGAGGGGGTCGAGAATTGATACTAGGGGATTGAAGGGATAGACCCCTAATATGATAGGGGGGGGTGGGGGTTGCAAAGGGGAGGTGGAATAATGGAGGAGGGGGAATGAGGGATGTAATCCCAAAAAGGGGCTTGAAAGGGTTTCCGACAACAGGGGGAGGAAATGAAGAAAAAAGGTCTCATGGATATGAAGCATAGCATGCACAAAGAGAAAAATATGGAAGAGTAGTGTGGTCCATACCTGAAGTAGGATTTATTGCCATGAATGGGAAAGATCTTTTTGTTATAGTCACTACATTTTCTACAAAAGAGGGTGGTGAAAATTCCCACGGAGTGTCTGGATATGGAAATGCTTGAGCAGAAACAATAGTAATCTCTATTATGAATGTAATTTATATAAAAATAATGCAAATATAAATAATCATAATAATGATTAGTATATAAGAGGCATGTCTCTAAGGACATGACCATTCATGAAAGGGAACATGCCTAGGTATATAAGCGGTCCCTCATTTATAACAACCTCATCATCTCGATAAACTTGTTACTTAACATTGCAAATCCTAGGAGACACATCCAAAAAGAATGAGTTTCTCAATTGTTGTTAGGGTTTTACGACTTGACCAAAATGGCCCAGTAGTTCTCATGCACTTGGTTCTAGTCAATGATATGAGGAATGGATAATATAACAGAGAGATTGTGCTCAAACTTCATGTTGGAGACACAAATAATGAGAATATTGGAATTTACGAGGAGGACTGACTCTTTTACTAGTGAGGAGAGAATAGAGTATGTCTTTGAATCATGGAGGTGGAATGTCTATGGAACCAATCAGTTTTTCTTTTGAAGGTATTTTTAGTTGAATCCTTTTGCCTTGTCACTATAAATAAAAATTCTTCTGGTGTCATCTCCATGTGGGAAGGCGAATGTTCAATAGACATTTCCCAACAAGTGGTTAGTTTTTTGTTGCCTTTGATTGGTATGAACATTGGTGTGTTTTTTTACACAATTATGTTTTATTATAGAAATAAATGATGGACACCATCCACAGTGTTTCTCCACTCATTTTGTGTTCCCATTCTAGATACATTGTATATCATCCATATCTCCACTACTGCGGGGAAAAGGGTTTTTAAGATGTTTGCAGATACTCTAGAGTTTTATGGTTTTTGTGTTTATCTGCCTAGACCTAGATAAAAGGTTCCACATATAGCGTCAGAGAGTGATTCAGATTTCCCCTTTCATATTTTCATTAAAAATATCAATGGAAAGATAGAAGTCTTTTGGGTTTGGGAATCATCTTCGTTTACATCTCTTATGTTGTAGATTCAAGGAAAATTGGGAGTGCATGTTAACCTTCAATCTCTTCAATTTGTAGGGAAGATACTACAATACCCCTAACAACTAAAATACTTTAGTATTGTTAAAAACTCAATAGTAGTATTGAATTCCAGGCTTTGTTGGGGGTAAAATTGTACCAGGACATCAAATGGCCCATCTACATCCTTCAAGGATATTGTACAAGGGAAGGCCTCTGTAGCCAAAGGAAAATATTTGGCTCCCACATAACACACACAAAACTTTTCCCAGGGCCCATATATCATGGACCAAATGGAGTAAGCTCCATCAATGGAAGTCAAAAACCCGCGGGTCTCATATTTAATCATTGCAATATAATCCAAGGTCATCATATGCATATTCAACAATTTATGACTGAAACCTAAAGGATTTCATAAATGGATGTACACTTCTTAGACATTGAATTGTGATATTTATCTATTCTCCAAAGGATTTTTTTGGTTCAATTTGATACACGAAAAGAGTTGGATTATGTACTAGATGAAGGACCATGGTTTTGGGGTAATGTCAGGCTATCAATTACCCCATGGTTTCTTAGATTTGATGCATCCTCCATGGTGGTCACTTAGATGCCTATATGAGTTAGGTTCCCAAACCTACCCCTTCCTTTCTGGCATCACCAAGTCCTTGAAGATATTGGAAACAAGCATGGGAAATTTAAAAAAATGGATATGGAGAGAATACAAAAAGTAATATTCACCTTTTCTTAGATTGTTGGGTGTGGAGCCTGATTAGATTCCTAATTGTTTAGAGGAATTTTGTTTTAGTCGCATTGGCTCCATGTTCCTAACGGGGTGGTGATGAGGCTCATCAATGGGTAAACTATATGGACCTTAATGCACCTCCAGCTTACTAAAATCAAATTTTTTCATCATTCTTTACATGTTTTAATTATGTTTTTCTTAATGAGGAGAGTAAAGATGAGATGTCATGTCTAGTGGTCTAATGTGCATTGATTGTAGGTTTTGAAGCAAATTTTGGCGAATTAAATTACAGGAACGCGAATGAAGACAAGCAAGAGGGATTCTAGGAGATAGGATCTCCCTCCTTAACTCCTCACTCAATCAAAGATTCCTCAATCATATCTCATCAGCTCAAAGTTGCAAGCAGCTAAGTCATGAGGTTCATTGGCAGCCAAGCCAGTGACAGTTGAATACCAATTAATCTCGAGATTGGGAGCCAAGCCTCCCTAAATTTAAGGAAGTTGTTGGTAACTTCGGTTGTATAAATCAAGAGGCCTAGAGCCTCATTAGGATTCATATTTTTTGTTCAAGATAACCAAGTAATTTTCGAGTTAAAGCATTGGAACCAAGCACTCGTGTATTTCTGATATTTTAATGAGAATGAGGAGCATTCCCTTGATCCAGCACTGATTTGACTCAAAGAGTTGAAGGTCTTAGGTTAGGGTCCAACCCTAGCAGTAGAGGTTCCTCTTTTTGTATATGTATGCTTAGGTTATACTCATAGTTAGTTGCTAAACTGATTTTGGTGTTGTTAATTTGCAAGTATTGGTAGGTTTAATTAGTTTGCTTCCATTTGTGGATAGTTCTAACAATAGCATTGTAGTGATAAGAAGATATTCTAAAAAGGCTGACAACAAGTGGTTTTCACCACATTTCTCCCTTTCAAGGATCATGGCTTGAGGAACACTTCCCATCCATCCTATTAGTGTCAGTCTTGTTAACCTATCACCGGTGATCAAATATGCTCTTACAAGGTGTTGTTAGGGTGTTAAGTCAAATTTTTTTCATTTCAATGAGTCTTCAAATAAACATTGGTCATTAGTTGTTGTGTCTAGGTCACTGCTGCTCCATTCACTTACTCATGGTCTTCATCACTCATTGTTGGGCACATATAAGGTGTCTTTTAGAACCCCTAAATGCCTCACATTAATTATCGATCTGGATAAGTCTTTTTATTTCAAGAGTGTACACAATATGTGCAAGTGATGAAAATCGTTGAATCTACAAAGAGTAATGCTTTAAAATAACTTATTGATTTCAATACAAGAGTAAATGGATCAAATCATAAATATCAAACTTGTAACTTCAAGGAAATTAACCTATTGAAGCACCAAAACTCGATCTTAATCAAAACCAAAACCCAATCTTAATCAAAAAGTTCTAATTGCAATTACATCAACCGAGTGCATTGTAGCAATAACAAATCTTTTTCCACTGAATCTAAAATTCTGCATAAATGTAATACTCTTGATCTAACCAATAACACTTTGGCTTTCAATTAACAAGAAATGATTCTTACCTAATAATTAAATCAATCTATGACACAAATAAATGAAGCCAATCAACAGAAATAAGAATTAATGCAACAAACTCAACACTAGTGAAAGTAAATCAATTGTAAAGCTATAAAACGGAGTAATTAAACTTGTAGTAAAAGAAAGGTAAGCTATAAAACAAGGAACAACAGTGAAATCCACCAGTGATCAGGCCCAATCCACCAGTGATTACTGCTTAATTACTTTAGAATATTGCGAATGAACAATGTAACACGAATTATTTATTCATCAAATCCAAATGTCATTACAGCATGAAGTATCCTTCAGAATAACACTCTGTATATTAAAATTACAACTGAAGTAAAAAGGCAAAAATTTAAATCCCCCTATTCTATTCATTTTTTCCCTCTTATAGTCAAAGAGGAAAAGAGATAAATGTGGTTCCTCAGGATTAGGAGATCCTAAGGAATTCACAACTAAATACTATTATTAGACAATCTTCCATCTTGCGTTGATCCTCTTGATTTGCTTCTCAATTTGAACGCATAAGATGCACTCTTTTCTCCTTGTTTAGCCTTTGTTGTTCAATATTTTGAACATTAGTTGTTCCATTTGCTAATTTCTACATAAAAAGCAATGAAAGTTAGTTTTGATAGCCAAATCGCATTTAAAAGAAGTTTTGTTCACTTCTTATTGAAATTCTATTAAAACCTTATTACATCATGGCACAAATGCATAAAAAGGAGGAAAAAGATAGTGTAATCAAGAGTAAATTTATACCTGTTGCATGGCCCAAAATACTCCCCTGCTTACCTTGTTTCATGTCCGCATGAAAATAAGTAGTTACTATGTAATGCAGTTAAATAGTAAGCAGGAAATACCTTTTCTTTATACAACCTAAAACCATGCTTTTGTATTAAATTTGCAAATGCTATCCCTTCACGACCTTCAGGCAACTCATAATTAGAACAATATCCTTCAGGAGGGTACCAAATAATAGGGCTCCTAAATCGACATCCTAGCCAATATGGGCCTTCCCTCAAGATAATATTAATGTATGTGACAAAACGGCATGCGACAACTTTAAAATTCTTGTAGCCAAATGGTTCTTTGTTTCGGACACTATTGGTAGAGGCCATCCATTTCTGTTTGGATGCAAGTAAGGACCTTTCCAATATGGATAAGAAATATTCCCTTCCCATTTGCACAATTTCTTTATGTATAGGCCCCAGAATCTTAATTATGCCCTCCTGTGTCATGACTGTTTCTGACAAAAAGTTGCAAGGGTTGAGTAGGCTCACCCCTTACCCACAAATCCAATCCATTTTATTTCCTTTGAAAGGTGTTATAAGCCCTGGACCACTTGAGTTGGTTCGCTGCGAAGGAAATGAAAGCTAGAACTGAATGTCCCCAACAAAAGGGCTAGGACTGTTATCCACCTCCCCTTCTAATAAAAAATTATGCAAATAAAGTTCATAGAGAAGACGTTGTACTTTTATCCCATGCTCCTTACATCATTTTATGAATTAGTCAGTTGTCTTCAATTCAACTGACTTGCCGGCCTTAACAGCGTTAATCTTCAATAGTAAATATCTTTCCAACAAAAACATAGCATAATTTGTAGTAGGAGCCCTGTAAGATAAGACATCAGAATATAAAGAGGAAATAGCATCGATCTGACCCACGACCTTATCTAGCTTTGCTTTTATTTTCCTCTGCTTTTCTTCCTCCTACCTGAACTTATCAACAGTTTCACTCTCAGTTATGGTCAATTCTTTGAATTGCTTCTAAGACTCCTAATACTTTTGCAGAGGAATTGTCTCCTTCTTATATTGTGCTAAAGAAAGTTGGGCATGTACCAGCTCCTCCTATAACTCTAGAAGAATAGGATTACCGCTTGATGGAGTGTCACTGAATATTCCTCTACCTGGGTGTTTTTATTGTGAGAGGATAATTCCTCCATATGAACAACCATATCTATCAAATCTCTGTGAGGGCTTGTTTGTGTGGCGACCGTCTGAATAGAAATAGATTTGGTCTGGGTTCCTATTGCCTTACCTTCACATATTTCTGTTTGTGTGGCCACAATGGCTAACTCAGGAGTAGTGCTCTGAGCTTTCCTATTTGTAGTTTCTTTTAATTTCCGACGTAGCTGCTTAACCGTCTTTTGAAGCTTTCTGTATTTTTTCTCAAATTCCTTAACTTTATTTCGGCTACCCACTTCTTCTGAGGAGCATCCTTTGTAGGAACAGGTTTATCAATAGGCTTTGTATCTAAGGGTTCTTGGTGCTCATCTTGGCTACGTTCCACTATAACTGTGTCACCTAATTGGTTATCGGATTCATGAATTATTTCTGTGTCCACTTCCTCTTCCCGGTCTATAGCTTTTGGGGAAGGCAAAATTTATGTGTGACTAGAATCTTCTGGGGATTGAGCTTTGTTCAGTTTCAGGTCAAGCAATCCTTTAGGTTGGATATATGTGTTCAAATTCACAAGAAACTAGGCCATCCCTTCCTTAAAGTCCTACAAGAAATCATCTCGGGGGCTCATAAGTGGTGTTTGAGAAGGCCCTGCTTCATTTTCTGGGTCAGAATCATGTTTTTCTTCCTGTTCTGGTTCAGAATTGGGTTCCTTCTCTTGTTCTGGTTCAGAATTAGGTTCTTCCTCCTTTTCCAATTCAGAATTAGGTTCTTCTTCCTGTTCAAATTCAGAATTGGGTTCTTCCTCTTGTTCAAGTTCAAAATCATGTTCTTCCCCCTATTCTGATTCAGAATTACCTTCTTCCTCCGGTTCTAATTCAGGGTCCTGTATAGTAATTGGACTAGATGGCTCTGCTAGGTGTTCGATGCTACCCTGAGGATCTACAAAATTCCTCTGAACTGGGTTCAGCCTCGCAGAGCACTTACAATTATGAGGTCTTATTATTGTATGAGCAGTTCTTTTCCTCTTCGGAACAGGGTTCTGTTGTCCAATTTCTAAGGTTGCAGAATTTTGGACTACAAGGTCTGGCCTAATCTCTAGTGGCGTTATAAAATTATCCCAAGTTAAATTTTGTTGAGCAAGACTGTGACTAACAATCAGTCTAATCAAACAATGATGATTGATTATAGTATCAGGATGTTTAGCTCGTCTTACTCTATCAGTTGTATCATGCAATAATGAATTTAAGAAAAATGGAAAATTGACGGTAAGGTTTTGCTTTAAAACGACTAAGAGTTTAAGTTTCCATGGTTTTACCACATCCCATCAACCATCACAGGTAATGTACCTTTGGACAACACTTGAAAATTCGCACCATGGTTCTCCCAAAGAGGACAGTTGAATTCCCTTGCCTTTTCGGGTTAGTTCTTTGCCTGCATCTTTGAAAATTTCGATCGCATCATGCAACATTATGTGCTTTTTAGGCCATACTGCTCCTTCTGCCAGTAGCATGGAAACTCCAGCTATCACAACCTCCGATATTGTTATTCTTATACCTTTTACTGTGGACTGTCCATTCTGTAAATGCTGTAAAAATTTGAGAGCGATTTCACTGCTAGGGGCCTAAAGCTCGATGAAATATGACATCCATCCCATGTGCACCATAATTTCCCTGGCTCTATTGGAAATTTCATAAATTTCCAACACTAAGGGTTCTCGGCGAATTGATTTTCCACCCATAATGCTCGAATCTTCCGATATTCACCCTACAATTTTCAAAGATTAACACAGAAAGAAAAATGCAGTAGACAAAAACAATTGATTTGGTAAAATGGAATAATAAGTAGACGTAACAACTAAATTCCATAATGTCAAGCGGAATTTCCATGATAATTAATAATATTAATTCTCAGGCTATCACATTGCCACATGTCATTTGGTCATGGGATATCATAGCAACATATCAAGTCTAATTAAGCTGAATAAATATAGCGCATGCAAAGGTATAATGGGAATCCTCCCCCTCCTTAAAAAGAGAGGTCGCCTATGATCGGGTAGACAGGGAAAGGGTTGTTTTGATGGCAAGGCAAGGGAGTGAACAATACAACAATAAATGAAACAGAGTACACATATCAATTATAGGATGGAAAGAGGTATAGTTATAATGAGAGCGGAATGTGTAAAGATAGTTATGAATAAGAGATAGGACGCTTTGGATTGATGATAAGTTATACGAGAAAGAAAAGGACAGAAATATGCCAAAAAGATGCTCTGCTGACGATATTCTAGCCAGGAATGATAGATTGATCGAAAAATGGTATCTCATGCAAAAAGGTTCGAAACAGGGAAAAATTAAGGAAATAATTTCTCTGATAAAAATAAAGAATAAGAAGAGGGTATCATAGTAATAATTGATGATAAGATATAACTTCAATACCACAAGTAGAGCCTTTGCTACCAGCAGGCATCCATAGCCTTGGTAGGGTTTCTTTTTAACCATATGAGCTAGGATCCTCAATTTATAAATGGAGAGTTCTAGTGCTGTTCTACAAAAGAGATCAGTGTGTTGGCATGGTAACCAGATGACCACACTGCCATTCACTGGGATGTAGCAAAAATGATTAGGTCGGCTCGTGATGAGATCTCCTGTTCCAAGGATATTTTGGCAATCTAATGGATCATAACCCTAGTGTGGTGGCCATAATGGGAATGTCACTTTGCTACAACCTTATGAACATGGTAGGTTGGCTCGTAAGGAGACCCCCTATCCTCCATCTGAAAACAAATTTTGTTATTATTACACATTTTTATGATAAGTAGAGGGAGGCTCAATACTCCTTAAGAGCAGGGATGGTGGAAGAAGTTTAACATGTCAATAGAAAAGGTATACCCATAGTCTTATTTGTTATTAATAGAGAAGATTATTACCAGGAAGAGTGGAACCAGAATGGTATTTAATATGATCAATCAGTATCATGTACAAAAGAAAATGATGCAGTAAAGTAGTATATAAATAATTGTGTCCCTTCTCTTGAAAGGAATCTATCATCAAGAAGTTGTCCTGTTAAAGATCATAACGTTAATGGTATTAAGTCCCTTCAATAGAATCCATAAATTCTTGCCCTCATAAAAGTAGTGTACTTCATGCCATGAAAAGAAAACAAAATGAAAAACAAAAGAAAAATGGGGTCGAGATAAGTGAAGAACAATCACAAAAAAAGAAAAGAAGTGTTGTTCAATAGATTGAATAATAGTTGTTCAATAGATTGAACAGCAAAACAACAAAAATAAAGAAATTGTTGTTCAATTGGATTGAATAATGGCTGTTCAATAGATTGAACAGTAGTTGTTCAACAGATTGAACAATAGTTGCTCAATAGATTGAACAGTAGCTGTTCAACGGATTGAACAGCAGTTGTTCAACAGATTGAACAATAGTTGTTCAATTAAATGAACAACAAAATTATGAAAATAAAGAAAGTGTTGTTCAATAGATTGAACAACATCTGTTCAATTAACTAAACAGAAAAACAATGAAAAGAAAGAAAGTGATGTTCAATTGGATTGAACAGTGGATGTTCAATAGATTGAACATCAGCTGTTCAATTAACTGAACAAAAAAACAAACAGAGAAAAAGAAAAAGAAAAAATCAAATCAACAATCATATTTACATATTTTATAGAGAAGAAATAAAATTTATAAAGATGAAGCTGCCAAAGGATTTCCTTCTACAGCTAAAACTTGCATGATGGGGTCCTCATGTATCTGCTAATAGAAAGATTCTCTGGTAAGTGGTTTTTGGTAGAGGTGCACTCGATGCCTGTTTGCTTTAAAAGAAGAACTAGACCTATCAATGGTGGTCAGCGTAAGAGTGCCATTGTCATGTACTTGCTTTATTTCATAAGGGCCTAACCATCTAGTTTTCAGTTTTCGAGGGAAGTCTTGAAACCTAGAATCGTAAAGAAGTGCCTAGTCGCCCTCATGAAATGTATTTTTCTTAATCAGGGCCTCATGCCATTTGGCTCTTTGCTATTGAATAAGTGTCGTATGTTGTAGAGCCAGTAGCCGAATTTCATCTAATTCGTTCATATGTTGTAACCTATTAACATGGGCTTTAGTTAAATCCAATCCCACTTCCTGGGCTGTCTTTAGTGTTTGTATCTCAAATTCTATGGGAAAAATGGGTTCCTTACCAAATACTAGTTGATACGGAGAGTATCTAGTAGTGTTTCTCCAAGTTGTGTAATACCACCACAAGGCCTTTGGCAGTCGAGTAGTCTAGTCTCGTCGATATGATGAGACTATCTTTGTTAGAATAGCTTCGATAACTTTGTTGGTGCTCTCCACCTACCCGTTCGCCTACGGGTGATACAGAGAAGTAATTCTGTGTGTGATGTGATGATTTTTCAGTGTAGTAGAAATCTTGTGACCAACAAATTGTGGCCCCCCATCAGTAACTACTTCTCTGGGTAAGCCATACTGCACAAAAATTTCGAAAATAAAATTAATAACAGTTTCCTCTATTGCTCTTAGTAACACTACTACTTCCACCCACTTAGTTACGTAATCTGTTGCAACCAATATATATGATTTTTGGTTGGATGGTGGTTTGAATGGCCCAAAAAAATCTAATACCCAATGCTGAAAGGGTTCTATCACCAGCTGTGGATGTGGGGGAATTTCATCAGATTGGCCAAGGCGGCCCATCCTTTGGCAACTATCACATGCCTGGAAAAATTTCTTAGCATCTTTAAAAATAGTGGGCCAGTAGTAGCCCATCTATAGAATTTTATGTCCAGTTCTATTATTTGCAAAGTGTCCACCACAAGATCCATCATGGCAGGCTTTAAAGATATCATAAATTATGTCCTCCTTGACACACCTGCAAATGTTCATATCAGCTCCCGTGTGGAAAATGTATCCTCCAATCCAAGAGAAATGAGTGCTACACTGCATAATCAATTTCCTTTCTCTGGGCGTCAGATGTTTGGGAAATTTTCCCGCTGCTAAGTAATTCGCTACATTTGTACACCATGGAATTTTTACAGCCACAGAAAACAAATGCTCATCCGGGAATTGATCCCCTACCACCACTATATCGTATGTTCATGGCACTCAGGAGAGGAAGTCTGCCACAAGGTTCTCCTTCCCTGGTCGATCCCTTATAGTTATGTCTAATTCCTACAAAAGTAGTAACCAACGAGTCACTCTTCCATTTTTAATAGGTTTATTGGCTAAATATTTAATGGCAGAGTGATCAGTATACAGAAATACAGGGTATCCAGTTATATAGTGTCTAAATTTGTTGATAGCATAAATAGCAGCTAGAAACTCCTTTTCTATTACTGTGTAATTCAACTCAGCAGGAGTTAGGTTTTTGCTGATGTAGTATATCATGTAGGTTTCTTGTCTTCTTCTTGGCCAAGAACAGCTCCAATGGTTGTTTCTGATGCATCTGATGAAATCCGGAAAGGTATATCCCAATTCGAGCCTCGTAATACTGGTGTTGTCGATACAAACCATTTCAGATCTGTGAAGGCAGTGTCACATTTATCAGTCCATATAAAATCAACATTTCCTGTCAAGGCATATAAAGGTGCAACAATTTGTGAAAAGTTCTTTATAAATATATGATAATATCCAGCAAATCCCAAAAACTATGTACCTCTGTTTGAGTGTAGGGAGTAGCTAATAAGAGGATTGCTTGTATCTTTGCTAGATCTACCTGAATTCCAGTTGCTGAAATGTAATGACCTAGAATCAGGCCTTCTGTCATCATCATATGACATTTCTCATTACTTAAGCATAACCTACTAGCAATACACTGTTCTAGGACTTTCTCCAATATCTATAATGCCTTATCAAAATCATCTCCATAGGGTGTGAAATCATCCATGTACACCTCCAATCCTTCATTTATCAAGTCTGAAAAAATACTAAGTATGGCTCTTTGGAATGTAGCAGGTGTGTTGCACAATCCGAAAGGCAATATCCTGTAAGCAAATGTTCCCCGGGGGTAGGTGAAAGTAGTTTTATCCTGGTCTTCAGGGGAAAATTGAATTTGGTTGTAGCCATTGAAGCCATCCAGGAAAGAGAAGAATTTCTCTCCTGCTAGTGTATCTAGGACCTAGTTGATAAATGGAAGGGGAAAATAGTCTTTTTGTGTTGCTTTGTTGAGTTCTCTGTAGTCAGTGTATATCCACCATTTTCCATTCTTTTTGGGGACAAATACTAATGGAGAAACACATTTTCTATTAGATATAGGATAAATAAAATTCACATCTAACAGTTTTTGATGCTCTTCTTTCACAATATCCTTTAGATGAGGATTTAATCTACGTTGTGGTTGTCGAATGGGTCTTGCATCTTTTTCAGTGTAGATGTGGTGCATGCATAACTGAGGGTCAATCCATTTCATGTCTTGGTAGTCCCATGCAAAAGCCCCTTTATATTTCCTACGGACTTGGATAAGTTTCTATTGTTGGCCATTACTCAGATTACTGTTAATGTTCAAGATTTTCCCTTGCTCAATTTCAATAGGCTTGTTATTATGGATAGTGGTTGTTGGTATCGGTTGGTCATTAATGTCTCTCAAGGAATCTTCTTCAATCTCATTATCAAGGACTGCTTCAATCATGTGACATCTCAAATTAGAGACTGCAGCAGGGTGATTGATAAATGTTTTAATGACATTGTCTTTTGTTTGGTTTTTGAATTCAAGCGCATCTACCACAGTCAATGGTGAATGAATATTTTCTTTTAAATATGCTGCTGGTTGTTTCCTAGTTCTTACAATGGTTAGGCTTGGCTGAGCAGGAGGGTATAAAGCTAGATTATTTACATCATTTCCTCTGGTTATGGTCATACTGCCTGTTTGGCAGCCTATATAAGCATCAGTTGTTGCTAGCCAATGCCTTCCCAATATTAAGGGATGTCCATATAGTCAATTTCTTGGGTTAATAATCAAAAAATCTGCCAGATATTCCCAAGAGTCCATAGAAACCATCACATCTTGTAATGTTCCTTCTGGCCTAATGACTGAATAGTCAGCTAGTTATAGCAAGGTAGTGGTTGGTTCTAAGGTTGTGATGCCAAGAACTTTGCAAGTTTCTGTTGTAAGAATGTTAATGGCTGCCATTAAGTCAACTAAAGCATTGGGAAAAGAGCGGCCATTTATTTGTACTGTGACAATGGGATTTCTCGAGTCTTTGTATTTTACAGGTGTCTCTTTACCTAGTAATAAATTAGTAAAAGTTCTAACGACACTGATAGTTGGTGTTATTTTTGTTTTCCTCAAAGACTTCTTTGCACGCAACTCTTTAATGGTTTAACATATATTGAAATTTCTTGAATGGCCTGGAGGAGGGGTATTTTTATTCAAAGATTCTTGAGTTCACCCAGAAGATCAAAGTCAGCATATTCAATTGGTCGAGGTATTATCAATATTTCTGGGAACGAGGGAGAAGTAATTATAATTTTCTCGGGATATTTCTGCCTAACTGATCTCCGCCTTGTTTTATTTTCTGGTCATCTATGGTCGAAGGCTTATTCAGATGCATTTATTTAACTTTAGGTTGCATATTTTTGTCCTCATCTAGAGCAAGTACGCGTCCAGATCTTAACTTAAGTTCATTACATTCTCTCAACTCAACTTCAGGGTCCAGACTCTCAATAATCTATACTGAATGGATCGGTTTGTTGTTAGGATTTGGGTTGGGTTGAGCTGGGATTTGTGGGCGTATATTAGGTTGAGGATTTTGCTGCAACGTGTAAGGTGCTGGTAAGGTTGGTTGAGGCAAAGGAACTCTTCCCATAGGCTAGTTTGCGAATCATTTCCAATTTGGTTGCCAGTTCTAATTTTGTGAGGTAGAAGGAGACCATTGAGAGGAATAGGGGGTGTTCTCCCAGAATGGTGGAGGGTAAGAGGAATTTGGCCAATTATTATTTGGATTTGATTGGTTGGGACAAGGTGGCACAAAAAATGCTTGAGGTGGCCAGGTAGAGAAAGTTGGTTGGTTCTGCCATGCTTCTCCTGAATACTGTTGAGAATTAAATTGTGAAGAAGGAAAGAACGAAGATGGTTCTGTAGGCATACCTATCAGATGTGTTTTTCATTGATGGCACTGGTTCAACAGATATAATGGTTCCACTTCCTCTTCTGCTTCCTTGAAAATTGCTTTTAATCCAAGAAGTGATGGACAACTTTCCATAGCATGATCCCTAGTGAAAATGGCACATGTTTGTATCATATCTAACGGACATTATCTATGATTATGTTTCTTTCTTCAATGTGGACAGAAAATAGCCAGATTCTGTTCTGCTTCGGCCTACTTTTGTTTGGCCTGCTTGTTATCCAATTGTGTCGTCAGGGTCCCCAAGATATCGGTCTTGAAATCTTCTAGTAGATTGTCGATTTCAACTCGAGTAATTCTCCCTCCTAAGGATTTGCTATCTCTAGTGATTGCATCATGTCTGGTTGGTTTCAGCCTTGTACTGCCTCTAGAACACCTGATGCACAATTGTATAATATTGTCATAATCCTCTTGATAAATATCACCCTTCCCTATTAAATTTAGTGTTTCTACCCATTAGTCTTTCATACCTTTGATCATCATAGTTTTAAGAACTTCAGGAGGAAAATTTGCATAAGGATATCTTTGCAAATTATATTGAAAACGTTCTACATATTCTTCAGGAGTCTCATTAGTCTTAGCTACCATTTGAAAGATTTCATCCTGCGGTTCTCTATTCGGCAATAATCTTGGTATTTTTTTAGAAAGGTTGTTTTCATTTGGTCCCAGTCATTAATGGTACCTCCACCAAGCCCCATAAACCAACGCAGAGATGCTCCCTTTAGAGTAGAGGGGAACAACTTCAGCTTCTGGGGGTCAGTAGTGTAATCATATCCCCTACATAAAACATCAAATTCGAAAAGAAATGCATCAGGATCCTCTGAAGTTAACCCACGAAAGGTAGGAATATTTTGTAATGGAATAGCTTTCATGGGAGCATTGACAGCTGTATCAGCAATAGGGTATTGTAATGTAGAGGTTTGAGGCTGTTGCTGATTATTAGCCATTTGATAAAAAATTTGCCAATATTCTTTAGGGATTTCCAAAGCTGGAGATTTGTTCCTGGGGGATTCATAAGAGACTTTTAGAATGATTTTAACAGCATTACATTGGTCCAGAATACTGGGTGTCCTTTGTTCAACTACTACTTCAAGAGATTTGGATTTTGATGATTTAATCTTTTTAGCATGTTTCTCCTTCTCCTTCATAGAGGTTGCAAGAATTCCCTTTGTGTAAAGGGTTAGGCTGTAAGTTTTCAGTGTTCTGAAAACTCTGTTTAGACCCTTCAGTCTTACTATGAATCTCACCGTCAGCTACAAATGGTGATCCTACGGCCTGAAGTGTTATAGTAGGATTTCTTGTAGAAACAGTTCAGGGTCTTACTAATGACTAAGAGTCGCCTTTCTTGATGATTTCGTTAATGAAGGTTGATTGCCCAAGGGGCACCGATCCCTTAGACTTTTCAGATTTAGGCAGAGGAATTATATCTTTTTCTACTCTTTTCTTCTTATTCATTCATACAAAAATTCAAACATTTATTTCTACTTTAATTCCTACGCAATTATGTTGAAAGGCGGGCAAGGGAGCAAGCACTTTACTTGCTCCTACGTAGGTTCTTACCTTCTGTTTGTAATACCCAATTATTTCACAGCAAACAAACATCAAACATCTATTTCTACTTCAATCCCTATGCAATTGTGCTGAAAAGCAGGCAAAGGAGCAAGCACTTTACTTGCTCGTATGCAGGTTCTTACCTTTTGTTTTTAATACCCAATTCTTTCACAGCAAACAATTATCAAACATACATCACCTTCTGTGAAATGGAAACACTCTCCCCGGAAACGGCACCAAAATGCTGGGTGCATATAAGGTATCTTTTAGAACCCCTAAATGCTTCACATTAATTATCGACCTGGGTAAGTCTTTTTATTTCAAGAGGGTACACAATATGTGCAAGTGATGGAAATCGTTGAATCTACAAAGTGTAATGCTTTTAAATAACTTATTGATTTCAATACAAGAGTAAACAGATCAAACCATAAATATCAAGCTTGTAACTTCAAGGAAATTAACCTATTCAAGCACCAAAACTCAATCTTAATCAAAAATCTCTAATTGCAATTACATCAACTGAGTGCACCATAGTGAACACAGAGCTCTTTCCATTGAATCTAAACTTCTACATAAAAGTAATACTCCTGATCTAACCAATAACACTCTGGCTTTCAATTAACAAGAAATGATTCTTACCTAATAATTAAATCAATCTACAACATAAATAAATGAATCCAATCAATAGAAATAAGAATTAATGCAACAAACTCAACACTAGTGAAAGTAAATCAATCGTAAAGCTATAAAATAGGGAACAACAGTGGAATCCACCAGTGACCGGGCCCAAGTTGCCAGTGATTACTGCTTAATTACTTCAAAATATTGTGAATGAACAACAACACGAATTATTTATTCATCAAATAATGTCATTACATCATGATGTATCCTTCATAATAATGCTCTATATATTAAAATTACAACTGAATTAAAAAGGCGAAAAGTTAAGTCCCCCTATTCTATTCATTTTTCCCCTCTTATAGTCAAAGAGGAAAAGAGATAAATGTGATTCCTTCATATTAGGAGATCCTGAGGAATCCGCAACTAAATATTATTATCAGACAATTTTCCATCTTGCATTGATCCTCCTGATTCGCTTCTCGATTTGACCGCATAAGACATGCTCTTTTCTCCTTGTTTAGCCTTTGTTGTTCAATAGTTTGAATAGAAGCTATTCCAATCACTAATATCTGCATAAAAAGCAAAGAAAGTTAGTTTTGACAGCCAAATCGCATCAAAAACAGTTTCTTTCACTTCTTATCGAAATTCTATCAAATCCTTATTACATCATGGCACACATGCATAAAAAGGAGGAAAAAGATAGTGTAATCAAGAGTAAATTTATAGCTGTTGCACGGCCCAACACTCATCATGGTCATTGTCTTCTTCGAGGTATCATATCTTCAATTAAGTTTCTTGTGTCATGAAATGGTTAAATTCCTCATTTTAGGTCATGGTCTAGGGTTTCACTCCATGTGTCATCATGATACCATATGTTGCCAAAAGCATGTCCATCATGTTATTAAGTGGGTAAATGGAGTTAGTAGCCTTAGGGAAAGAAAAATAAAGGTAAAGGTAATGTTTTATTTTAAATAAGACAATGTTGTAGTACAACACCTCGCCTCATCATTTCTCATAGGGACATGTTTGCTTCAAAATATGTTTCTTACAAAATGGAGAATACTTTTACAACATTGAAAGAGGTTTTTATCCATTATAGCCCAAGGAAAAAAAACCGCCTTCATTTTATGCACAGGTGTTATGATTTGAAAGAAATGCCCAGAATACACTTGCTACGGGAAAGTTGTTGCACTTCTGGACAGGTTGACTTCAAGACAATTTTTTAGGGGTTTGCAGCAGGGTTTGACAGTGCTTAAGGACTCTATTGTGTAGAATAAATCCTAAGATTCCCAATGGTACCTTAAGCTTGCGATTTGGATTAGTGGAAGGCATCCAAAAGTGATCTGCAAGTTGGCGTTGCACTCTTGGCAGAGAAACCATGAGTTTTTGGAGTGACCTTGGGAAAATCAATTTTTATCCCTCATGGAGTGTCCCAATTACATGATATTTTTACCCCTCATCGAGTGTCCCAATTTTTATGCTGAATTCAAGATATTTCCAATGCGCTATCAAGCTCTCAATTTGGAGCAGTTTAAGGCCACCAAAAGTGGTTTGGAAGATCGGCGCTGCTCGCAAGAACATTGCACTGCGATTGGGCCAAAGTAGCTCAAATTTGCCTAAAACTCACCGAAATTCACTTTTTAAGCTTTCTCACCTCTTTTATTACAATCCTAAGCTGAGCTACAAGTAAGTAAACCATCTTACTTACCTTTTTGTTTTGCAAAATGAATCCAAGCCAAAGATTTCTTCAATTAGGGTTTCTAGTGAATTTCTCATGAAAAATGATAGGGTTGATGATGGTCATTTGGTTTTCTTGATTTTAAACATGTAAAATCCTATCCTACACCTCTACACATGTTTAATATGCTATATGAACCACTGAACCAACCTCATAACATAAAATTACCTCACTAAAAGTGAAACCCTAATTCATTCCTATGGGTTTTGGGCACTTTCCCTAAAACCTCTCTTTTTCCCTTTCACAAGTACATTGTCCCTTCATTTCACATCCTTTAATTTTCATCAGTTGTTCATAGTCCATATCCACCTCTTTTAAATTCCCTTTGCCATTCTTTTCATTCCACCTGCCCATCATTTCATTTTTCACTCATCCCTCACCATTTTTTCCCTTTCATATCATCTAGGGTTTCAAAAATGAAATGAAATTACTTCACCAAACCATCACCAAGACACATCAGCATAGCCTATGGTAGTGAGGTCCTCTATCAAAATAGTGGAGAATACTTAGCTACCCAAACCTGAGGTGACTAAATTGTATAAGAAAGGGCAGAGGCTTGTATTTTCTTCTCATAGAGAGAAAGGGGCCAAGCCTTCTTCATAAACAAAGTAGGAATTGACAGCAAAAGAGAAAGACACAGTTGAGCATGAGTTTGAACTGGTTGATTCAGAGGCTGAGGATCAGACTTCAAACATGTGATAGACAATTAGGGATAAGGACTATCAAATCAAGGATCTAGCAATCAATTTGGAAAGAGCAAAATATGTCATATCATTCCTTGAATAGGAAAATAGTCAGCTCAAAGCAAAGGAGTTGATCCTAGAAAACGAAAAATCCAAGTTATTCCAGAAAGTTGGCAAAGGTAAGGAGCTCATGGAATCAAGCGAGCCTAAAGCATCAAAGGGGAAAGGAAAGAGTAAAATACCAAGAACAAGAGGCCTCAAGAAAGCTTTGCAAGAAGAGTAAGAACAAATTCTGTTGAATGAGGACCTTGACCTAGAGGATAGGATTTCCCTTGAGGTTCATCAAGATAAGGAATATTGGTTAAATAGGGTAAATGAACACTTGGAGAAGCTCCTTGAGAAGGCAAACATGGATAATCAGTTGCTCAGACACATGGCACACCACTACCAAACTCAAAACATGATCGCCAATGTCAAAGTAAAGCAACTTGAAAATAAGCTCAAGGAGGCCAAAAAAGACCAGAAGGATGAGGGAAACTTGGAGATGCTTGCTGAAGCATGTATGAAGGTTTAATAAACATATTTTTACATCTTCCCTCCAATTCTGAGCAAATTATGAGCATTTTGAGTTTTTTGATAAATTTTGGTCTAAATTCAAAAAATCAACTGCCCCAGAAGCGCAACACCTTGGCGTTGTGCTTTTTCCTTAGGCATCCATTTGAGGAAAGGTCTACATTTCTAGAAATCTCTTTCCATCCTCTAAAAACCCATTTTCTTAGATTTTGCAGAGGTGGCTCAGTTTTGAAGAAAAAGTCAAAAAAGTGGCAAAAAACTAGCATTCTAGACCATTTTTTGACAAGTGCTGTGCTTGTGAAGTGACCTTGGGAGAATGGATTTTTTAAGGTTTTCCCTTGGTCCAAATTCAAAAATTCAAACTGTTCTGGAAACTTAACTTGAAGGGATAGTTGACCATTCTCTCATTTTTGCATTTTTACCCATAGAAGGCACCTAAAAATCAGCTCAAACTTGGTTTGCGCTTTTGCACTTTTAAGTGTTTCAAATTGTAAATTACACTGTGTAAATCTCTAGTTTCTAGCTTAACTTAGTCAAAGTCACGATTCTCTATGTAATGACACTAGTTTCGAGGCTAGGTGATGTATGCATGAATAAATGTACATCATAGGTTGTTTTTTATGTTTATTAGGCCTCATAAAAGAAGAAAACTCCTAAACAAACTCTCCATGAAGTGTTTGAGTTTCACCTTCTCACTCTCACCTGTTGGTTGAGAGAATCTTGGAGTCAGTTCCTCCACCAAGGAATTCAACTCCTGAGGGTGGGAAAGTGGTATAGGAGAGTCTATATGTATCATTCCTCTCCAGGAGAATAAGGTTGAACTTTTTGTGAAGGAAGCTTGCATGTAATCATCTTTTCAGCTAATACAGAGACAAGTTGCAGCGATTTTCAAGGAACTCTTGCCCAGTGAGTTCATGGTACTTGTACTTCATTATTTTTGTTTCCTAATGGTATAAACATATTTATCTACATTATATCTTTTCTTTCTATGAATTCCTTACAATAAAATACACAGAATTCTTGTTTTTCAAGCTCTGTTATCTGGTTTTCATAGTTATGTGTATGTCTTCCTAAGCTAATGCAATCATGTTTATTTATGCTCATTACTTTCCTCCACACTATATCCTCTATACGACACTGAAAATACTCAAAATACACCATGGATTCTGATATCTAGCTCATTCTCATATTTGCTCATGCACTCCTACAACCTAGACCTATTTGTGGCTTCAAACCCTAAGTTCAGCAAACCCTAAAACCAAATTTTCACAAACAAGCAAACAAATACACATATCTAGCCTAAAATTCATTTACTTTAAAGTAATATCACTAACAAGATACTTAGAGAGATCCCTCTCATCTCAGTAGGGCTAGCTACTAAGCTGAAGTGGTTTGAGGTTACCCTTCTCTATTTCCTTTTCAGCCTAGGAGATTGTAATAACTAACATTTTTGGCGCCGCTGCCGGGGAATGAAACGAGTGATATATCTTCCATGGGAAAGAACGACAAGGATCAGATTTGATTGCTGATGATAAACAATGATCAAACACAAGAAAGGTTGTACATCTTTCACCTGACGACTCTATTGTCAAAAAGTCCAAAGGTTCAGAATTTTCATGGCGATTCGACTGTTCAAAAATTGGTAGATTGAAGAACTTCTTGGTGTCTTAATTGTTTTCAAGATGGATTCAACTGGTCAAAGGTATGCTCCTATGAATCGAGCTCATATTCTTGGTTTTTTGAGTTGTATTTCTTGTATAGATTGGAAAACAGGGCTGCCAAAGTTTAAAGGTTAGGATGGGCAGGATGAGGCTATTCTGCATCTGATCGAATTTCATTGGCATATACATAAGCTCGGGATCAGGTTTCATGAGGATTGTTTGATGAAAATTTTTATGGCTACCCTAGAAGGAAAAGCAAGATCTTGGTATGAAGGATTGAAGCCAGGTAGCTTATACTCTCTTAAAGATTTCCATACAACATTCTTTGATTTTTATGGAAAATCTCATCATTCATTTTTGTTATTCAAAGATTGTAGTGAATCCTGTGAAAACTTCATTCAGTACCTTGAAGAGGCTTTTAGTGATGAAGAATGTCTATATTATGAAATCATAGAGGCCCTTTATGATTTTTCTTCCCAACAACAATCTAAAGAAGCTAATCACTTTGATACACAAGATCAAACTCGGTACACAATATCCTCCTCTTTGATTGATGAAGAATCAGATGATGAATATTGTCAAGATGCTCATAAAGATTCCCCACAGGAAACAATTATGGAAGCAACACAATAGATTGCTCAGCTAGAGGTAAAGGAAGAAATTCAACTGCCTAAAACCAATCAAGAAAATGAGAATAATGAAAAAGAACATGTCATTTTAGATCTTGTGGGTGTATACCTTGGCACTATGGCTCTCAAAAAAATTTCTCTTGCCAATCATCGGGAAAAAGTAATTGAGCATATCATTGAAAAATAATTTGTTGATTTGCAACAATCTTATGATCCACAAGAACATCTCCAAGAGACAACAAATTCTGTAGCTGTAAATGAAGTTGATCAGATTGTCAAGGATCAAGGAAAGAGCAATGAAAGAGAAGAGTTTGTTCTAAAGCATATTGCAGAAGAGAATTTTATTCAAGAAAGCTTACAGCAAACAATGTCTTCTTTGACTGAAGATAATATTGATCACCAATCAATTGATGAAGTTCACATTCATTCCCTCAAATAATATGAAGGTATTCAGCAGTGTTCAGGAGACAAAGACATTGATGAGGAGTGTCAATCAGATTTATCTTCAAATATTTCATTTCTTGAATTCTTGTTTCAAGATGAAACATGTCCATCTATATGTTCAGAATTTTTTGAAGACCAAGAGCACTCTCTTCCCAAAATCCATCATGAAGAGCGACTATTTGCAATAGAAGGATGATGCTGTGGAAAATTCATTATAGCTAGTAATGAAGGTCAATGTTGCAGCATTCATTGATGAAGGTGATCAATTTCAACACATAGACAAATCAACAGTTTGGAATGAAGTTTTTTTTCTTGTTTCAAATCATCAAGAAAAGCATATGTTGCATTCTTTCCATGATCCTATGGTGATTTTATTGTAGTCATCAGTAGAGGAAGAATTTTTCAAGTTTGACACTATAGGTGTTGAATTCATATGGAATTTGGAGTTTCCTAGCATTTTTTTTGTCTGCCTGCTCAAGGAAAGTGTGAGTAGCATTCAAGTAAGTAGCCATTTGCTCGATTGGTTACACTGGAGGGATCATTACACATGATTGTATATACATATTCAGTAGGTGGTAAATTATCATCAGGATTTGAAGCCCGAGGTGAAGGCCCTAAGATCCCGATGGTCTGCTGCCATAAGTAAGTTTAGTCGGTATGTTTTTTATAGTCAATTCAGTCAGTTAGTCAGACAGTTTTCAGTTTCAGTTTAGTTTTTTCATTTCGACTCCATTTCCCAATGGATAAGGCTACTTGGTATACGTTGTTCTTGACATCTCCAAGGAGATGCCATCCCCAACTGGAGCCAATGTTAGTGGCAGTCTTGTTAGCTTGTCATTGGTGATCAAATATGCTCTTACAAGGTGTTGTTAGGGTGTTAAGTCAAATTTCTGTCATTTCAGTGAGTCTTCAAATAAAACCTTGGTCACTTGTTGTTGTGTCTAGGTCACTACTGTTCCTTCACTTACTCATGGTATTCATCACTCATCATGGTCAATGTCTTCTTCAAGGTATCATATCTTCATTTAAGTGTCTTGTGTCAGGAAATGGTTAAATTACTCATTTTAGGTCATGGTCTAGGGTTTCACTCCATGTGTCATCATGATACCGTGTGTTGCCAAAAACATGTCCATCATGTTATTAAGTGGGTAAATGGATTTAACAACCTTAGGGAAAGAAAAATAGAGGTAAAGGTAATGTTTTATTTCAAATAAGACAATGTTGTAGTAGACCACCTCACCTCATCATTTCTCATAGGGACACGTTTTCTTCAAAATATGTTTCTAACAAAATGGAGACGAATTTTACAAAAGTGAAAGAGGTTTGTGTCCATTATATCCTCAAGAACAAAAACCTGCATCATTATATGCATAGAGGTCATGATTTGAAAGAAATTCCCAAAATACACTTGCTACAGTAAAGTTGTTGCACTTCTAGACAACTTGACTTCAAGACAGTGTTTCAGGGGTTTGTAGCATGGTTTGGTAGTGGTTAAGCACTCTATTGTGTAGAAGACATCCTAAGCTTTCCAATGGTACCTTCAGCTTGCGATTTTGATTAGTGGAAAGCATCCAAAAGAGATCTGCAAGTTGGCATTGTGCTCTTTTCAGAGAAACCCTGAGTTTTTGGAGTGACCTTGGGAAAATCAATTTGTCTCCCTCATGGAGTGTCCCAATTACATGCTTGAGGCACCCATCGTATATAATACTTCAATATATTTCCAATGACATATCACGATCTCATTTTCGATCTGTTTAAGGCCTCCAAATGTGCTTTGGAAGACTGGTGTTGCACTAAGGAACAAGGCATTGTGCTCAGAGCAGAGGCGATGCACTCAGGAACACTGCGTTGTGCTTAGAAGATGTGGTCAAGAACACTATGCTGCGCTTGGGCCGGAGTAGCTGAAATTTTCCTGAAACTCACCAAATTCAATTTTTAAGCTTGCTCACCTATTTTATTGCAATCCTAAGCTGAGCTACAAGTAAGTACACCATCTTACTTACCTTTTTGTTTTGCAAAATGAATCCAAGCGAAAGATTTCTTCAATTAGGGTTTGTAGTGAATTTCTCATGAAAAATGATAGGGTTGATGATGGCCATTTGGTTTTCTTGATTTTAAACATGTAAAATACTATCCTACACCTCTACACATGTTTAATATGCCATATGAACCACTGAACCAACCTCAGAACATAAAATTACTTCACTAAAAGTGAAACCCTAGTTCATTACTATGGGTTTTGGGCACTTTCCCCGAAAACTCTATTTTTCCCTTTCAAAAGTACATTGTCCCTTCATTTTACTTCCTTTCATTTTCATCAGTTGTCATAGTCCATATCCACCTCTTTCAAATTCCCTTTGCCATTTTTTTCACTCCACCTACCCATCATTTCATTTTTCACTCATCCTTCACTATTTCTTCCCTTTCCTATCATCTAGGGTTTCAAAAATGAAATGAGATTACTTCACCAAGCCATCACCAAGACACATCAGCATAGCTTATTGTTATAGACATATTTGGGCACTACAACCCCAATCTTATATGTCGATAAACTAAGGGCTCTTTAACCCCTAAAAGTGTTGTTTTATACCCTAAAGGATCATGGTCAACTATTTACACCATTCCCAAAAAGTTCCACCTGAAAAACCACTCAGAACTGGCCAAAATAGGACCATACTAACTGCTCCACTATCAGGGTGTGATGCATACTGACTACTACACTAGCCAGGTGTTATGCATACTGATGAGGCCTTCTATAGGGTGCGATGAGAGAGGATGGACAAATGTCCAAGGCAGTTTGCTAAGTGGATGCTCATGGAATCTTATAGAAACTTCTCTTATGACACTTGCCTCTCTGAATTCACCTAGGGATGAGTAAGAGATCCAATAAATCTCCAAGTGGAACCAAGAACAAAAAGTGGAATGACACTAATAAAAAACCCAGAGATGACTCACACCCTTCTGCACATCTATAAATGGATCCCTCATCTAAGAGATCTGGGGGATGGAATTTTATAATTTGCAAGGAAGTGTTGATAGTTTGTCTTTCAGAAGGGGCATTGTATTGTTGGGTGATCTTGCTTTTCATGAGGTGAAGAGGTCGTTGATGCTGGGAGGATGATGTTGGATCAAACAGCTGGGTTGTAATTCTCCCGTCATATTTAGTAAAGTTCTTTGAGTTTTCCTCCATACAGTTGTGTATTTGTAAGTGTTGTTATTTGTGAATGCCATTGTATGTTAATTGTACTTCTAATTCTGCAATGTTTATGATATAATAGATCAAGATGCTTTGATGGTGTTTTGTTACTTTGTCTCTATAGGTATTCTTTGAAGCGGGATAAGTAGGAGAGGAGTTGCAAGCTCTATTAAGGGGGAGAGAGATCAACCAAGGAGTCAAGTGGAAGGTCCAAGTTGGTTTCTTTGCCTCTCTCTTGTCTATCATACATAGAGGAAATTCCAAATTGCTTTGATTGTTTGTTTCTAGGATAGCTGCCAATCCTAGAGGGCTAGCAAATAAAAAAGACACTAGTTTTCTCAGAAACAAAATGGTGAATCCATTGGGGATCGAATAGGTGATTGTTTGTTTTTGTTGTTTGCTTTATAAACTATAGATGAAGCCTAAAGTTAGCCAGATAGCCTTCGACCTGTTCTTGCTCTACAAATGCATAGTAGATGAATGCTACTTCAGTCAACCTCTGGTTTAGTTTATGAACTGAACATCTAACTTACAAGCATTCTAAATGCGCTTGTGGTAGCTCAGTAACCTACCAAGATCATTCCTCTGTACTTTTCTCTTTACTGTCCATCATAGCTCAGCTTAAATCACTGAAATCAGCTGCAAATTTGAACCAAAACCCACCTCAATTGTGCTCCCTGGCCCATCGCACTGTCTGTCACTGTCAACCAATATGCATCACACCTCCCGAGCCTGAAAAGTGTGATTCATCCCTATTTCTATGAAGCCCAGGTGTGATGATTGATTGAGCCTATTTCCCTCCTTGAAATTTGGGTTTTTTGTCCTTGTTTTAAGCTCTGTTTAATTGATTTGTTGCTTATGAACAATACCTCATTACTTAAGCCTGCTTGCATTACATAGATCAGCCTCCATTGATTAGGATTAGTAAATTTTTTTATGTATTTGTCCATCATTTACAATCCTTTGTCGAAAAGTTGCTTAAATTGATTTGTCGTTTTGGTACAAAAGTGTCATAACTGTCATTTTGTGTCAAAAAGAGAAGTGTCATCGAGTCTCCCTTCTCTGAATAGTCGATTGAACTTTTTGTCATGTATTTGATTTGATTTGTTGTTATTCGAAGTGTCTAAAGCATTTTCTATTTGAAATTGAAAAGTGTCGTTCAGTCTTCCTTTCTATTTTGAAAAAGAAATTGTCGAGATGTTGCTTTGAGTGAAATATTTCAAATCTATACTTAGTTTTCCTTTTTTGGCATTTCTCATATTAAGGGAACAAAAAAAAATACATGCATTTTGCATTTGCATTTAGCTTGTGTGCGAAAAATGATTTAGGAAAGTGCATTTAGAGTGTGCTCTTTGCTCCTTGTTTGAAAGAATCGTAATTTTCTTTCCCTAGTAGCTAGGATTTTCATTGATCAAAACAAACAACGATTGCTTATCATTGTAGATTGCATTTTTAGGAATTTCAAATCAACATCACACGGTGAACCTTGAAAGACAAACTTTTAAACAAGATGAACTCTAAAATAAATCTCAATGAACCTAATAACGCTTTGGAACCTAACACATCACATCTAGAGGTCTAGGCTAGAGACATGTTCCGACGTCGTAAAATCTAGTAACTATCATTTTCATCGAAGGTTGGTTGATTCCTCCTCTTTGATACGACAAGTGCTAGCACGAACTTGTGCTCCCCGTACTGTCGAGTATATATTGGGAGACCACAATAGGCTTACATCCTTTATCTATAGGAAGCCATGTCTTCCGTCCTATTGATCGCAATGCACTAAACACAACGTTCGGGAAGATTGACTGCTATACATAAGTCCTTGCTAATTTCTCTTTAATTTATCACCAAGGTGTATATTGCAGTTTTTCGATTTGTTTGGTAATCCCTTTGTCTAGATTTCTAGAGTAGTCACTTTCATTCCTTTTCGACTCCTTAAAAGAAAAGGTTCATCTGAGAACTTGTCACTTCAGCCTCATTAAAAATCGAAAGTGACTAGAGTCATCTTTAGCTTTTTTCGACTCTTAAAAATTGAAAAAGAAAAGTTGTGTCAAAGTGTCATTAAAATTTATTAAATTCAGAATAACATCCATATTCCTTCATTGATCTTAGGTTGAGATAATGGAGTCCACCAAGCAAGGAATCCCTGTCAAAGGGAATCCTAGTCAATTTTCTTCTTGGGGAAATATTGGTGCTCCGTATATGGCTACATTGTCCCTTCCAGGAATCACAATTGGCCTGCCAATATGGCTATCCTCAACCTTAATCATTCAAAATACCATGATTCCTCAGTAATCGAATCAGAAACCAATAAACACTAAAGTTGACCCTTCACTTTCTTCTTCGTTTGTTTCCCTCCCCTTCTTCCTCTTCGCTTGGTGAAAATAGCGATGCTAGTAACCGGGTGACTGAGAAGAAGAAGAAAGGAAAGGAGAAGAAGAAGAAGTCAGTTAAGCAAGGGGGCAACCATGCAACATCTGGTGAAAATCTGCACACTGAACTTTCCAAACCCAGATTTCCATGCATAATTTGTAGATGAGACCATTTGCATCGAGAATGTCCATGCATTCCTCGGATCTTGAGAGAATGGTACCCCCATTCATACCAACCAATGTCATCAACCTCTAGTGATCATGTTGATAGCACACCATCAACAAGTAAAAGTGGAGTCAATGGGTAGAAAATAAAGGTCAATATTCCATGTAGATTATGTGAAGGGGACCGTACCCTCCCCCGTTGTCCCTTTTTGGATGAAGCCAAAAGACTCTTGCATAACCGTCCTGCTTCACCACAGCGACTTCCACCTGGATACAGGAAGCTCTCCCCAAATCCTTTACTAGTTGAAAATATGACTAACATAACTCAACTGTCGGTCGAAACACCAATCGTTGAAAGTGAATCTTCTGAGTCCATACTAGACCAAATTCAACAAGTCGAGATGGCAATCGACCAAGTTTTACCTTCAGAAGGTCCACCTTTGGAGGATCATACACATCCTCAAGAGATTAAGAACGATACCATTCAAATTCTTTTTATAAATTCAGATTCCGATGAACTTGGGGGAAATCCACCCATTCCTTCACAACAGGAAGAAAATCCCCTAGTTCCTGCTACTCAAGGGGTTATTTCAACCATTTATTTGGTACCCCCTCCAAGCATTCTAGTCACTTCCTTTGATTGGAATCAACTAGCAAGATCCTGCCTTCCTTCTAATGTACCATTCTGAATCATAGTACAAGTTTACAAAATGATCATGTCTAGCACTATCATAGATGAAGGGGCATCAGTCAGCATCCTTTCCTCAACTACTTGGAAAGCACTTGGTTCACCATCACTCATGCCTGTCATACACAATTTGTTGGGCTTTAACAAAGAAACCAGTCAACCGTTAGGGATCCTTTCTAAATTACTCATAACTTTGAGAAGGAAAATTGTTCACTTGAATGTGATGGTAGTCCAAGGACAGTTAGATTACAATCTACTCCTTGGACGTGACTATGTTTATAACATGAAAGCTATTGTTTCAACACTCTTTTGAGTGATGTGTTTCTCGCATGAAGGCAAAATTGTCACTGTTTACTAGCTTTCATTTCCTGGTTCAAGCATAGCTCCAAGTTGATCATCATCCCTAAATGGTCCTTTTGCATCAATAATGTCTCTTCAACCTTCATTCCATCCACCTGATTGCCGTGAGTAATCCGGTGAATGTAACGAAGCTTAGGAAAGTGTTTTGTTACTGTGTTTTCCAAGGAAGTGTTTTGTCTAATTGCTGACAAAAACCATCCTGTTTAACCACAGTGATTTCCATATGGTTACTAAGAGACTCTCCTTTTCATCATGCTGGGGGCATGCAACTTTTTCAATTTCTTTTTCTAGCCTTTTAGCTTTTTAGCTTTTTAGTTTTTCAGTTTTTAACTTCTTAGGCTAGGTGATTGGTCTGACACACCATTCACTTTTGTATGCACCGTAGACGAAGCAAAGGAAGTGTTTTGTCCAGCTGCTAATGAAACTATCCTACCTAACCTCAGTAGTTCCTTAGCTTTCTAGTTTTTCTAGCTTTTTTAGCTTTTTAGTTTTGTCGTTTCTAGCTTGCGTAAAAAGAAAAACTAAGCATGTTGTTGCATAGTTTAAGCTCGTTAAAAAATAAACCTACCATTGGGCATATGATACCGCAAGGTTCAAGCTCATTAAAAAATAAACCCGCCTTCAGTGAACAACCCTTTTGATTGCCATGCTATCAGCTTTTTCAGCCTTGGTTGTGCTCTGCCATCACCTCCATCCTTTTGGCCAATCAAACGCTTCCACTTGATTGTTTACCCTTTTGAGGAACAACTGTGCTGAGTGGTCCTATTAGCCAACCTCTTCACATCACCATGTTTGGAGAAGTTCCAAGCTTACCCGGAACCAGTTGCTACCCTAAACGCCACTCATTCCTCAAAAACGAGTCTCCTTTAAGCTCATTTCAGACTCATTAAATATGAAAAGATCTTCGATCTATTGGCTTTTCCATCGTGTTAAAGTAATCAAAATGCCACCCCTCCTGTATATTTTAATCTTTTTTGGACATGAGGGATTATCTCATGAAAACGTTCGAGCGCTTGTCTTTGTCGGTTCGCTAAAGTGATCGAAAAGACATCCCTTTTGTAGTATTTTATCCTTTTTCGGACTTAAGGGATTATTCTACGAAAAAGAACTGCTGGAGTTTCCTTTTCTTCCCTTTTCAAACTCTCTAAACATGAAAAGGACCGAGTTGTCTTTTTCATTAAACTTGTTAAAACAATAGCGACAAACTTGTCCACCTAGGCAAGAACAAGTTTCACTGTCGCTAGACTCGCTAAAATGTAGCGACAGGTTTGCCTGAAGGGCAAATTATAGAACAATCATATTTTATCCTGCTCAAGCTTGATAAAAATAAAGAGGTACTAGTTAGCAATGACTAGGGAAAAAGGGAAGAAAACTTGAAGAATTTTATGATAGCTGGTCGCTCTTAAACATGACACTTTCACTCCATCACCATGATTGAGTCGAGTTGGGTTATTTCGTTCACCAGTCATTTCACCATTGGTCCTCCATACCGTCCATCATTTGTGGTTAACACTACCAATCCATCTCAGTGTCGCCGATATGTTCAAGAGAAGTCATTTAGTTGAGAAACCACCATCCAATTAATGCCTCATCCACTGCAATACCTTCACCCTCCATTTTTCATGACCTCCATTCCTGAACCTTGTGTCGACAGATCGTTTTCACCCCCAGAAAATCATTTGCTTCATTTCGTGTCGTAGATGTGGGATACATTAAGGCCCTCCTACAACAGGGTCACTTCTTGTCGACATCAGCTCATTATCCAAGAAGTTGACTTAGAAACAACCCTTTCAGTACTTTGGAGCTTGTGTGTCTCAATGGTAAGTTTCTCACTTCCGGTGAAAAGTTGACATCACTGGCCTTCGACCAAAAGATTTCGTGTGGTGTTTGACGTCGGATCATATATTCACACCACATGACTTGTACTGTAGTACCTTGAGGGTCATCATCATTATCTGTGATTCCTCTCGCATCTGTTAATAGCTCACATTATCGGCTAGTAATCAGGCGATGTCTTTCCATGTTCGACTTAAGAACATCTCTTCACATGGATCAACTTGTACTTCGAGCGAAGATTGAATGAGATTGAAGACCCTAGATCTAGTTTCATCCATTCGGGATGCATTATATTCAGGGACATAAAGACATCAAATGTACACAGAAGCTGCACAGATAATCATCCAAGCTAGAGATGATGACTCTACGTATAAAGAATCACTTGTCTGCAACTGCAGGCGACTATCTTTCCTATGTACATGAAATGAATTTACAAAGTTGAGCATGGGAATGCCCGCCTCAACTAGATCATAAAAATTATATTAGATGATGTATTTTATTGTATCTTATATAGGTCACCTTCCAGTTTTTAAAACCTCGGATCCTCATGATAAAGCATTTCACCCGACATCAAAGATTTACAACTTCATGCTTTAGGGGGCAACTGTTATAGACATATTTGGGCACTGCAATCCCAATCTTATATGTCGATAAACTAAGGGCTCTTTCACCCCTAAAAGTGTTTTTTATACCCTAAAGGATCATGGTCAACTGATTACATCCTTCCCCAAAAGTTCCACCTAAAAAACCACTCAGAACTGGCCAAAACAAGACCATACTGACTGCTCCACTGTCAGGGTGTGATGCATACTAACTGCTACACTAGCCAGGTGCGATGCATACTAATGAGGCCTTCTGTAGGGTGCGATGAGTGAGGATGGACAAATGTCCAAGATAGTTTGCTAAGTGGATGCTCATGGAATCTTCTAGAAACTTCTCTTATGACACTTGCCTCTCTGAATTCGCCCAAGGATGAGTAAGAGATCCAAGAAATCTCCAAGCGGAACCAAGAACAACAAGTGGAATGACACTAATCAAAAACCCAAAGATGACTCACACCCTTGTGCACATCTATAAATGGATCCCTCATCTGAGAGATCTGGGGGCTGGAATTTTGTAATTTGCAAGGAAGTGTTGATAATTTGTCTTTGAGAAGGGGCATTGTATTGTTGGGTGATCTTTCTTTTCATGAGGTGAAGACCTCTTTGATGCTAGGAGGATGATGCTGGATCAGACAGCTGGGTTGTAATTCTCCCTTCATATTTAAAAATGTTCTTTGAGTTTTCTTGCATACAGTTGTGTATTTGTAAATGTTGTTATTTGTGAATGTCATTATATGTTCATTGTACTTCTGATTCTCCAATGTTTATGATATAATAGATCAAGATGATTTGATGGTGCTTTGTTACTTTGTCTCTACAGATATTCTCTGAAGCAGGATAAGTAGGAGAGGAGTTGCAAGCTCTGTCAAGGGGGAGAGAGATCAAGCAAGAAGTCAAGCGGAAGATCCAGGTTGGTTCCTTTGCCTCTCTCTTGTCCATCATACATAGAAGAAATCCAAAATTTCTTTGATTGTTTGTTTCTAGGATAGCTGCCAATCCTAGAGGGCTAGCAGATCAAAAAGACACTAGTTTTCCTAGAAACACCTATGGAAGTGAGGTCCTCTAGAAAAACAGTGGAGAAGACTCAGCTACCAAAACTTGAGGTGACTAAAGTGTATAAGAAAGGGCAGAGGCTTGTGTTTTCTTATCATAGAGAGAAAGGGGTCAAGCCATCTTCATCAACAGAGCAGGAACCAATGGCAAAAGAGAAATAAACAGTTGAGCATGAGTTTGAACTGGTTGATTCAGAGGCTGAGGATCAGACTTCAAACATGTGACAGACAATTAGGGATAAGGACTATCAAATCAAGGAGCTAGAAATCAATTTGGAAAGAGAAAAATATGTCATATCATTCCTTGAACAGGAAAATAGTCAGCTCAAAGAAAAGGAGTTGATCCTAGAAAAGGAAAAAGGCAAGTTATTGCAAAAAGTTGGCAAAGGTAAGGAGACCATGGAATCAAGTGAGCCTGAAGCATCAAAGAGGAAATGAAAGAGGAAAAGACCAAGAACAAGAGGCCTCAAGAAAGCTTTGCAAGAAGAGCAAGAACAAATTCTGTTGAATGAGGACCTTGACCTAGAGGATAGATTGCCCTTGAGGTTCATCAAGGTAAGGAATATTGGTTAAATAGGGTAAATGAACAGTTGGAGAAGCTCCTTGAGAAGGCAAACATGGATAATCAGTTACTGAGACACAAGGTGCACTACTACCAAGCTCAAAACATGATCGCCAATCTCAAAGTAAAGCAACTTGAAAATAAGATCGAGGCCAGAAAAGACCAAAAGGATGAGGGAAACTTGGATATGCTTTCTCAAGCATATATGAATGTTTAAAAAACATATTTTTACACCTTCCCTCTAATTTTGAGCAAATTCTGAGCACTTCGAGTTTTTTGACAAATTTTGGTCTAAATTCAAAAAATCAGCTGCTCCTGAAGCGCAACGCCCTTAGGCCTCCATTTGATTAAAGTTCTACATTTTTTGGAAATATATTTCCATCCTCTAAAAACCCATTTGCTCAGATTTTGTAGGGGTGGCTCAGTTTTGAAGAAAAAGGTAAAAAGGTGGCAAAAAACTAGCATTCTGGACCATTTTTTGACAAGCGTTGTGCTTCTGGAGCGACTATGGTAGAATGGATTTTTTAAGGTCTTCCCTTGGTCCAATTTCAAAAATTCAAACTACTCAGGAAACTATACTTGAATAGCTAATTGATCGTTCTCTCATTTTTTCATTTTGACCCCTATAAGGCACCTGAGAAGCAGCTCACAGTTGTCGTTGCGTTTATGCACTTTTCTATGTTTCAAATTGTAAATTACGCTGTGTAAATTTATAGTTTCTAGTTTGACTTAGTCAAAGTCAAGATTATCTACATAATGGCACTATTTTCAAGGCTAGGTGATGTAGAAATGAATAAATTTACATCATAGGTTGTTTTTTATGTTTATTAGGCCTCATAAAAGAAGCAAACTCCTAAACAAACTCTCAATGAAGTGTTTTAGTTTCACCTTCTCACTCTCACCTGCTGGTCGAGAGAATCTTGGAGTCAGTTCCTCCACTAAGGAATTCAACTCCTGAAGGTGGGAAAGTGGTCTAGGAGAGTCTATATGTATAATTTCTCTTCAGGAGAAGAAGGTTGAACTTTTTGTGAAGGAATCTTGCATGTAATCATCTTTTCAGCTAATATAGAGACAGGTTGCAGCTATTTTCAAGGAACTCTCGCCCAGTGAGTTCATGGTGCTTGTACTTCATTATTTTTGTTTCCTAATGGTCTAAACATATTTATCTACATTATATCTCTTCTTTCTATTAATTCCTTACAATAAAATACACAGAATTCTTGTTTTTCAAGCTCTGTTATTTGGTTTTCATAATTGTGTGTATGTCTTCCTAAGCTAATTAAATAATGTTTATTTATGCTCATTAGTTTCTTCCACACTATATCCTCTATAATACATTGACAATACTCAAAATACACCATGGCTTCTGATATCTAGCTCCTTCTCAAATTTTCTCCTCCACTTCTACAACCTAGACCTATTTGTGGCTTCAAACCCTAAGTTCAGCAAACCCTAAAACCAAATTTTCACAAACAAACAAAAAAATACCCATATCTGGCCTAAAATTCATTTTCTTTAAAGTCATATCACTAACAAGATACTTAGAGAGATCCCTCCCATGCTCAGTAGGGTTAGCTACTGAGCCGAAGCTGTTTGAGGTTACCCTTCTCGATTTCCTTTTCAGCCTAGGAGCTTGTAAGGAATAACATTTTTGGCGTCACTGCTGGTGTTATAGACATTTTTGTGCCTTATAGCATTGAGCATGAAATTTCCATAATCTAAGGGATCCAAAGTCCCTAAACATGTTGTTCCTACCCCTAGAGGAACAAGGCTAACAAACCACAGCAATTCACAGAAGTTCTCCACCAGAAACTGCTCAAAAACAAGTCAATTCAGGATCATTTCAGTGGCTCCACTAGCTGTTTGCGCTGAATGTCAAAGCCAACACTGGCTACCTGCGCTGAATGTCAAAGGGAACACTGGCTACCTGCACTGAGCGAGAGTGGACATGTGGCAAGTTCATTTCTCAAGGTGTCAGAACCCAAGAAGCTTCCAAAATGACACTTACCTCAGGGAATTCGACTGGTGATGAGTAAGAGGTTCCAAATCTCCAAGTGGAAGCAAGAACCTCCAAGTGGAATCAAGAACTGACAGAGGGAGAGGACACTAGTCAGATCTCAAGCTGACTCATCCTCTCTCCAATCATCTATATATGGATCTCTCCTCCATGAGATCTAGAGGCTGGAATTTTGTTATTGCAAAGAATTGTTGTTGGTTTGAGATTGGAATCATTGGGTGCTTAATGCTTTGAAGGGGGTGAAGATAGGAATTCCATTTGTTGGGAAGGAGATGCTGGATTGGAGCCCTCTGGGTTGTATCTCTTCCTGAACCTTGTTATTCATCAATAAAGCTATCTTGGTTTCTCCTATATACTGATGTATTTTTGATGTATGATTGCATTAGTATGTTTAGTTTATTTCTAATCCTGAACTAGTTATGACTATGAATCCATGTCTTGTGTAGTGTTCTCTTCTTGTGATCTTGCAAAAACCTCTTGAAGCTGGACGAGCGAGAAGGCAAGTAGCTGGGAACTCTCCAAGAGAAGAGAAGCCGGATCGAGGGACAAACGGAAGACACCGGTTAGTCCATCCATCTATCTCTTCATTCTTAATTCATAAAGGAAGAATACTAGAATAGTTGTCTCTGTTTGTTGCTAAGGCACTGTCACGCCTTAGGTGGATAGGATCGTCCTGCATAGGCATTTTTCCCCACAACAAATTGGCGACTCCACTTTTCCATTGGCCGATCGTTCACCTCCATATGATTGTTTACCCATTTTGAGGAACAGCTGCGAAGAGTGATTTCACCTAGCCATCCTTGTGACACTGCCGTGATTGGAAAATTCCAACCTGTACCTGGAATCAGCTGCTAACCCTGTTTATCACTCGTTCCTCAAAAGACGAGTCTTCTTTAAGCTCTTTTCAACTGACTCGTAAAATATGAAAAGATTGCCGAGTCCTTGGCCTTCCAGCTCGTTAAAGGGACAGGAAGAGCTATCCCTCCTCTAGATTTTAATATTTTTGAACCTGAGCGATTATTGCACAAAAAGATCGAGCGCTTGTTTTATTCGGCTCGTTAAAACTATCGAAAACTCATCCCTTCTGTATTGTTTTATACTTTTTCAGACTTAAGGGATTAGATGACGAAAAAGGACTTTTGGAGTTAACTTTATGTATCTTTTCAGACTCTCTAAAAATGAAAAGGACCGAGTTATCCTTGTCGTTAGACTCATTAAAATCACTAAATAGCGACAAACTTGTCTTTAGACGAGAACGAGTTTCACTATCGCTAGGCTCGTTAAAATATAGCGATGGGCTTGCCCGAAGGGCAGGTTATAGAACAAGCATATGTTATCCTCCTCAAGCTTGACAAAAATAAAGAGGTACTGGTCAGCAATGACTGGGGAAAAATCGGGAGAAACTAAAGAAAACTTTGATGGTAGCAAGTCGCTCTTGAACATGACACTTTTCCTCCGTACCACAATCGGGTTGGGTTGTTTCATTCACCGGTCACATCCATGGTCTCGCCATACCATCCATATTTGGGGTAATGCTACCGATCCATCGCATCAGTGTCACCATATGTTCAAGAGAAGTCGTTCAGAAAAGTCAACCGTGTCCCATCCACTGCCATACATTATCCTTCATCCTTTCATGACTGCCACCCTGAATCATATGTCATAGATCGTTTTCACCTCCATTAAAATCATTAGCTCCGTTCCATGTCACTGATGTGGGATTCATTAAGGCCCTCCTTTGACGGATCGCTTCTTGTCGACATCAGCTCATTATCCAAGAAGTTGATCTAGGAACAACCCCTTCAGTGCTTTGAAGCTTGCATGCCTCAATGGCAAGTTTCTCACTTCCGGCGACAGGGATACATCAATGACATTCGACCGAAAGATTTTGCGTGGTGTTCGATGCCAAGTCCTTTATTCACACCACGTGAATTGTACTGCAGTACCTTGAGGGTCATTATCATTATCGGTGATTCCTCTCGCGCGTGTTAACGGTTTACATCATTGACCGGTAATCAAGCGATGTCTTTCCATGTTCGACTTTAGAACATTTCTCACATGGATCGACTTGTACTTAGAGTGAAGATCGAATGAGTTTGAAGACCCCGGATCTAGTTTCATCCATCCGAGCTGCGATATATATTCAGGAAAGATAAAGACATTGACATGTACATCATTGCAGCAGATAATCATCCTACTCAAAGGATGATAATTTCATCAAAATTATCGGTCTACCATCGGACGATTGTCTGTTCTATGTACAGAAAAATGAATTTATAAAGATGAGCATGGGAATGCCCGCCTCAGCTAGATCATGAAAGCAGTATGAAAAATAATGTATTGTATTGTATCTTATTACAGGTCTCCTCCCAGCATTGGATGAACTTCGGATCCCCCTGATAAAGCATTTCACCCGATAAACAGCCTCATACTTTAGGGGGCAACTGTTATAGACATTTTTGTGCCTTATAGCATTGAGCATGAAATGTCCATAATCTAAGGGATCCAAAGTCCCTAAACATGTTGTTCCTACCCCTAGAGGAACAAGGCTAACAAACCACAGCAATTCACAGAAGTTCTCCACCAAAAACTGCTCAAAAACAAGTCAATTCATGATCATTTCAGTGGCTCCACTAGCTGTTTGCGCTGAATGTCAAAGCCAACACTAGCTACCTACGCTGAATGTCAAAGGGAACACTGGCTACCTGCGCTGAGCAAGAGTGGACATGTGGCAAGTTCATTTCTCAAGGTGTCAGAACCCAGGAAGCTTCCAAAATGACACTTGCCTCAGGGAATTCGACTGGTGATGAGTAAGAGGTTCCAAATCTCCAAGTGGAAGCAAGAACCTCCAAGTGGAATCAAGAACTGACAGAGGGAGAGGACACTAGTCAGATCTCAAGCTGACTCATCCTCTCTCCAATCATCTATATATGAATCTCTCCTCCATGAGATCTAGAGGCTGGAATTTTGTTATTGCAAAGAATTGTTGTTGGTTTGAGATTGGAATCATTGGGTGCTTAATGCTTTGAAGGGGGTGAAGATAGGAATTCCATTTGCTGGGAAGGAGATGCTGGATTGGAGCCCTCTGGGTTGTATCTCTTCCTAAACCTTGTTATTCATCAATAAAGCTATCTTGGTTTCTCCTATATACTGATGTATTTTTGATGTATGATTGCATTAGTATGTTTAGTTTATTTCTAATCCTGAACTAGTTATGAATATGAATCCATGTCTTGTGTAGTGTTCTCTTCTTGTGATCTTGCAGAAACCTCTTGAAGCTGGACGAGCGAGAAGGCAAGTAGCTGGGAACTCTCCAAGAGAAGAGAAGTCGGATCGAGGGACAAATGGAAGACACTGGTTAGTCCATCCATCTATCTCTTCATTCTTAATTCATAAAGGAAGAATACTAGAATAGCTGTCTCTGTTTGTTGCTAAGGCACTATCACACCTTAGGTGGATAGGATCGTCCTGCATAGGCATTTTTCCCCACAACAGCTGGGGAAAAAAACGAGTGATATATCTTCCCTGGGAAAGAAAGACAAGGGTCAGATATGATTTTTGATGGTGAACAGTGATCAGATAGAAGAAAGGTTGTGCATATTTCACCTGGCAACTCCATTTTTGAAGAATCCAAAGGTTTAGAATTTTCATGGCGACTCCACTATTCAAAAACTGGTATTTTGAAGAAATTATTGGTGTCTTAATTGGTTTCAAGATGGATTCAAATGGTCAAAGGTATGCTCCTATGAATCAAGTTGATATTCCTGGTTTTCTGAATCATATTCCTTATATAGATTGGCAAATAGGGCTGCCAAAATTTAAAGGTTAGGATGACCAAGATGAGGATATTCTACATCTAATCAAATTTCATTGGCATATACATAAGCTTGGGATCCGGTTTCATGAGGGTTGTTTGATGAAAATGTTCATGGATACCCTAGAAGGAAAAGCAAGATCTTGGTATGAAGGATTGAAGCTATGTATCTTATATTCTCTTAAAGATTTCCACACAACATTCTTTTATTTTTATGGAAAATCTCATCATTCATTTCTGTTGTTTAAAGATTGTTGTGAATCCTGTGAAAACTTCATTCAATACCTTGAAGAGGCTTTTGGTGATGAAGAATGTCTAGATTATGAAATCATAGAGGCCCTTTATGATTTTTCTTCCCAACAGCAATCTGAAGAAGCTAATCACTTTGATACACGAGATCAAACTCAGCACACAGTAGCCTCCTCTTTGATTGATGAAGAATCAGATGATGAATATTGTCAAGATGCTCATAAAGATTCCCCACAGGAAACAATTCTGGAAGAAACACAACAGATTGATCAGCTAGAGGTAAAGGAAGAAATTCAACAGCCTGAAACTAATCAAGAAAAGGAGAATAATGAAAAAGAACAGGTTATTTTAGATCCTGTGGGTGTATACCTTGGCACTGTGGCTGTCGAACAAAGTTCTCTTGCCAATCATCAGGCAAAAGTAATTGAGCATATCATTGAAGAATCATTTGTTGATTTGCAACAATCTTATGATCCACAAGAACATCTCCAAGAGAGAAATTTCTGCAGCTAAAAATGAAGTTGATTAGATTGTCAAGGATCAAGAAAAGAGTAGTGAAAGAGAAGAGTTTGTTCTAAATCATATTGCAGAAGAGAATTGTATTTAGGAAAACTTCCAGCAAACAATGTCTTCTTTGACTGAAGATAATATTGATCAGCAATCAATTGATGAAGGTCACATTCATTCCCTCGAATTATATGAAGGTATTCAACAGTGTTCAGGAGACAAAGACATTGATGAGGAGTGTCAATCAGATTTCTCTTCAAATATTACATTTCTTGAATTCTTGTTTCAAGATGAAACTTGTCCATCTATATGTTTAGAATTTTTTGAAGACCAAGAGCACTCTCTTCCCAAAATTCATCATGAAGAGAAATTAGTTGCAATAGAAGGATGTTTCTTGATTCCTCCAAACCGGCAAGAGCCAATTTTTCATGATCTTCAAGATCCTATGGAAAATTCGTTACAGACAGTAATGAAGGTCAATGTTATAGCATTCATTGATGAAGGTGATCAGTTTCAGCACATAGACAAATCAATAGTTTGGAATGAGGTTTGTTTTCCTGTTTTAAATCATCGAGAAAAGCATATGTTGCATGATCCTATGGTGAGTTTATTGTAGTCATCAATAGAGGAAGAATTTTTCAAGTTTGACACTACAGGTGTTGAATCCATATGGAATTTGGAGTTGCCTAGCTTTTGTTTTGTTTGCTTGCTCAAGGAAAGTGTGAGTAGGATTCAAGTAGCCATTTGCTGGATTGGTTACACAGGAGGGATCATTACACATGATTTTATATACATCTTAAGCAGGTGGGTAGTTATCATCAGGATTTGAAGCCAGAGGTGAAGGCCCTAAGATCCCGATGGTCTGCTGCCATAAGTCAGTTCAGTTAGTCAGTTAGTTTTCAGTTTCAGTTTAGTTTTTTGCATTTTGACTCCATTTCCCAATGAATAAGGGTTATATGGTGTTCTTGACACCTCCAAGGAGCTTCCATCCCTAGCTGGAGCCAATGTTAGTGTCAGTCTTGTTACCCTGTCACTGGAGATCAAATATGTTCTTACAAGGTGTTGTTAGGGCGTTAAGTCAAATTTTTGTCATTTCAGTGAGTCTTCAAATAAAAATTTCGTCATTCGTTGTTGTGTCTAGGTCAATGTTGCTCCCTTCACTCATTCATGGTCTTCATCACTCATCATGGTCATTGTCTTCTTCAAGGTATCATATCTTCATTTAAGTGTCTTGTGTCATGAAATGGTTAAATTCCTCATTTTAGGTCATGGTCTAGGGTTTCACTCCATGTGTCATCATGATACCATATGTTGCCAAGAACATGTCCATCATGTTATTAAGTGGGTAAAGGGAGTTAAAAACCTTAGGGAAAGAAAAATAGAGGTAAAGGCACCTTCATATTGCGACTTGGATTAGTGGAAGGTGTCGAGTCGTTAAAATGCCATTATTATTGTCACTCTTGAACACTTATTCCACCCATTTCTATTATTCTTCATCATGTTATTTATTATAATTTATCATTTAAATCCATTTTATTAATTATTTATGCTCTCATGAATAAATATTATTTATTCTCCTTTATTTCTAATAAATTGATTATTATGCATTATTTTACCAATGATAGTGCTAATAAGTTGGTTATAACATTATTCACCATTTTTAGCCTCCAAGGTAACTTCCAGATTGAAGATTTGATTTTTAAATCTGCCAACTCAGAAATTCGCTGGTTTAAGGAGTGACAGTTTTGCGGTTGAGATTCTGAGCAAATGAAGACGAATTTGGAAAATCCGGAACATGGGTTTTGTCCAGAACGGGCCCAATTATCTTCAAAGAGCACAGTTTGCCCAAATTCGGCTTGTACAAGGAGAAACGCAGGGTTCTTTGAGCACGATTTTCTGAGATTTGTTGTTGCGGCCGTCCTCCAAATCTTAGCTGCAAAGCCAAATCCGCCTTGTTCTTGTTGATCAATTGGTTAGAATCCATCCAATTTTGTAAAACAAATCATTTTGTAATTATCCATGCTCTGATCTTTTTCTATTTAAATGAAACCCAAGATCAGAGACACAGGACGGAAGGACGATTGTATTTTGTAATGATAAGTTTCAGAACAGACTCTGATCATTGAAGTTTTGTTGAGACCTGATTTTGTATACTTTTGTTAATGCAATCAATATAAAGGACTTGGTGTTCAATTCATCCCTGCATCTGAAATAAGTTACGGCGGTGCCATTGGAAGCTACGGGCCCAGCTCCAACGGACACTTGCCATTGTATTGTTATACGGTAAATTGTGTGTGGTTTGTTTATTTCCATTATTTAAGTAATCTGATATATCTTTTATATGATAGACTATGCTTCATAATTGATATCTGAATCTGAATGAGTTCCTTATCTCATGTCTCTGTATTACGCACGGTGAATCTATTCGAAATTACATCTATTTCCATAGCAGGATATTGGTATGAATGTTATCATCATTAGATTCATATGAAATAGTATTTGCGAGACTTGAAAGCAATATTACTTCGTTCAGAAACGTAATCATATCATTCGTTATTCTCAGATTGCTATAGTAGTATAGAACATGTACATACGGATGAGGATCGCTGTTCCAAGATTCATTGAGGATTGTTGTTCCATTTTATTACTGCTGTTTCACTTTACTATTGCTGTTCCATTTACGGCCGTTCCATTTTAGACTTGCTATTCCATTTCCAGTTTGCTGTTCTATTTTGCTTTTTGCCATTCCTTTTACTTGCATTTATTGCTTTGGTGTGAGAGAAGGTCCAAGGCTGTCGTGAGCCTCAGCAAATGCTACCACGCTCCCTGAACCATGATCCATACTCTAATTCCTTTTCCTTCATCAATTTCTAGAGGACTGAGTTATTGCTACTATATCCTCGATTGATGGTTGTTTGAATGAATGATTTAGTTTAAGACATTTCGGTTTCTTGCTATTCCAATTAGATTTCTTTTTCAAGCATTCATTTACTTGTGGGTTTTAAGCACTATACTGCAAAACATTAATCTTAAGAAAATAGCCGCCTCAGACAGAGTACACTCTTGAAATAAAAAGTCGTCCCTGGGTTGATAATTAATGTGAGGTAATTAGGAGTTCACAAGACACCTTTTTATCGCTCTACATTTTGGCGTCGTTGCCGGGGAGAGTGTAGCCATTTCTAAAGAGTAGTGTGAATCTGATGAGTGCCTGCTAGGGAAGAGTTGGATTTTAAAAACGGAAGGTAAGAACCTGCGTACGGAGCATGTAAAAGCCCTGCTTCCCCGTCCGCTTTCCAGCAGGACTGTTAAAGAACCTAGAGTAGAAATAGATGTTTGAATTTTTGTGTGAATAATTAGGAAAAAAGATAGAAATTTTTAAAAAATGAATCACATGATCTCACGCAAGTGGTGATGTAAGCACCACCCATTTCACTAACCGATTGACAAGAACATTTGAAGAAGGAGCCTCGAAGAAACACATGAAGAACATCCTAAACTATGGTAAGAAATGGCTCACGTTTCTACTTTTGAATTTCCTATCAAAGATCTAGGAGGAGTGACACAAATGCAAATAATTCCCCCATCTTTACCAAATTTTCATGGTTTAGCAAATGAAGATCCACATACATTTTTGTTTGAGTTTGAAATACTTTGTAGAGGATATGATTATTGTACAAATGATCAAAGATTGAAAGTGTTTCCTCTTACTCTAAAAGGAGCAGCTCTCCGATGGTTCATGAGCCTAGGTGGGAATTGCATCCAATCATGGGAGGACATGAAGAACATATTCTTGAAAAAGTACCAAGGCTATTGCAAAGCCAATGAAGATATTTTCTATATGATACAAGGGGAAGATGAAAGTTTGGAGGACAATGTAGATCGATTTCATTATAACCTTCAAAAATCAAAGCATAAGCATTTGGAAAAAGAGATCTTAAAAACACTCCTTCTTAAAGGAATCAAAGATGAATTTTTAGAACTTTTAAATTTGATAGGAAAAGGTGATGTTTTTCAGTTATCATATGATGATGTTTGTGAGTTGTGCATAAGGTATTCAAGAGGAATCTCCAAGGCTGGTAAGAATTCTAGAGAAGTTTGTTCCTTATTTTCTAAATCTGCTACAAGAATAGGAGACATAAGAGCTGAAATCAATGTTTTATTTGAAAATTTTAAAGTTGACTTTATTAGCTCTCTAAATGAAAAATTGGACGTTTTGCAGGTTCATAAAAATGAAGAATTTGATAAAGTGTTTTGCCCTCATGACCGAAAGGAGCATCTCATAGATACTCACTCTTCCTTATCTAGGATGGAAGTAGCATATCAAAGAGGTAAGAAAGCTGCAACAAGGTCAAAACCACAGAAATCATGGCCTATAAGTATGGTTCAAAACACTTTTTCTCCATTATCATACTTGCATAATCCATTATGGAATGCTAATGTGTTAGGGCAGCCATGTCAATTTAACCACCTATCTTGTTTACAATTTGGGCATGGTTCATCTTATGATGGCATGACTACTCTCCCTCATCTTGTAGCACAAGCACATTCTCCACCAGCTCTTTCACAACACCTTGCTTGCCCATCAAAACCATTCACACAACCCAATCAGCCACATCATCAAAATGCTCCATTCCATACACATTTTCCTGCTCAACTAATTCCACACCCTCACCATAATAAACCAGTACAACATGCTTACAATGTTGAGCTGGCAAATTTACCCACCCTTCCCACCCATTCTATCTCACATGTGTTATTAGAGAAAACCTACAATGAGATTCAGAATGTTTCAAATGCAAAAATTGTAGAAGCTATGGAAGGAAATGAGGTTTCTTGTAGGATGCATCAACAAGTTATTTTAAAAGACCAAGGACTTCATGATCTGATGGATATGAGAAATCAACAAAGTAACGCATACATTGAAGATTGGTTTCACTCCATCACTTGTTTGCAACATTGCTCCACACTTCAACAATTTTTGACTCCATCTTTTCAAGAGAAGTTGGCTTCTCATACCCTAATTTTTATCAACATGTATTTTTCAAATTTGGGTATGTGCATACTAGAGGCCTTATTTCTAAAATGGTTCCACTGGAAATACTCTTATACATAAACATATTCGATTCTCAAAGAAGAGTAGGATAGTGGAGAAAAGAAAATAAAATAAATAAGGGAATAAATAAATGCATTTTGTTTTTCCATGTAAAACTAGGGTTTTTTTTGCAACATGCTATGCAAATCAACATCGGTGATAATTTTTTTATAATTTGTGTATGTAGATGATTTACAATGGAAATAATAAGTTCTACAAACACTCATTTTCATTTTTTATCACCAATTTGAAAAAATGCTTGAATATCATTTTTTTGGCTTGCGGGCTTGATGAACTTTCTGGAAAAACAGTCGGGACAGTCATGTTTTGAGGGACCAAAAGTGAATACTTTTAAAACTTGTTTCTATCCTAAGTAGCCCTTGATGTCTACCTTCCAATCCAATTTGAATCACTCAATTTGGATTTGAAACGAAAAAGTTAGAGCCAAAACATTGACCGGATGTCTAGCGGGCAGCTCAGGAACAGAGTTGGGACAGTCAGTTTTTGGAGGCCTAAATGAATGAATTTTTAAAAACTGTTTCTATGGTAGATTCCCCTATGAATCTAGTTTACAATGCAATTTTAATCACTCATTTTTGATATCGTATGGGGAAGTTATGATCAAAATACTGACTGCCTATCGTAAATCAGCACTCTTAAAACTATGTCTTTCCAGCTGTTCCTTAAAGTATTTGACCTATCAATTCTTCTTGTATTCAAAACATGTTTCTATTGGAGATCAATAAATGAATCTGTTTTCATTTCCAATTTGAATCATTCGAATCCGACATCAAACGAAAAAGTTATGCTTGAAATATCAACTAGTTGGTCTAAGCCGGGTAATCGAAAATGACTATGTTATGCAGGTTGTTCTAGCTAAAATTGACATATCATATCATTGAATCTTTAAAACCTGTTTCTACTGGAGATAAACCTTTGAATTAGTTCTCATTTGGCTTTGGAATCACTCAATTTCGACGAAAAACAAAGAAGTTGTCATTAAAACACTGCGGGCTAGCATGATTGGCCACTGCTCTCCCACAAGTGACATATAAATTTTACTTTGTTATTTTCTCAATGGATTTGTTATACAGAGTAACTACTTGTTGTTTTTTGCATAATTCTTGGATTAGGGGAGCCCGCGCACCTCTCTTTCTCCATAATTGAATGTTTTATTGCAGGTAGACACTCGTTTTTTTGCAGGTCCTGGGAAAATAAAGAAGGTCAACTTATGGACGAGTGATTTTTCAAAGAAATTTTTATAAAACAAAGGAATTTTATCCAAATCATTACCCAACGGATTCATAATATAAAAAATGAAGAATTGATTTCAATTTCAAGATTCATGTCTTGTTACTACTGCCAAAACATTTTTCAAAAAGATCATTTTTTTTACATAATATCATAGCTGTTGTAACTTAATTTACATATTGTTTTTAAATAAAATGTTGTTTTTTTCTAATTTCTTTTATATTTTGTGTTTCAGGTGTTGCTTCATTCAAAGTGCAACTCATCCTCAGCATCAATGCAGTGAACAGCTAATTCATTCTTTGCGTGTTTTTGCTATTTTTGCTGTTCCTTTTCGAAATAGAACAGCATTTGTGTGATTTTGCTGTTCCTTTTCGAAATGGAACAGCACTTGCGTGTTTTTGTTGTTCCTTTTCGAAATGGAACAACATTTGTGTGTTTTTGCTGTTCCTTTTCGAAATGGAACAACATTTGTGTGATTTTGTTGTTCCTTTTCAAAAGGAACAGCACTTGCGTGTTTTTGTTGTTCCTTTACGAAAAAGGAACAGCACTTGTGTGTTTTTGCTGTTCCTTTTCGAAATGGAACAGCATTTGTGTGATTTTGCTGTTCCTTTTCAAAAGGAACAGCACTTGCGTGTTTTTGCTGTTCCTTTACGAAAAAGGAACAACACTTGTGTGTTTTTGCTGTTCCTTTTCGAAATGGAACAGCATTCGTGTGTTTTTGCTGTTCCTTTTCGAAATGGAACAGCATTTGTGTGATTTTGCTGTTCCTTTTCGAAATGGAACAGCACTTGTGTGACTTTCAAAAAGGAACAACACTTGTGTGTTTTTGCCGTTCCTTTTCGAAATGGAACAGCATTTGTGTGATTTTGCTGTTCCTTTTCGAAATGGAACAGCACTTGCGTGTTTTTGCTGTTCCTTTTCGAAATGGAACAGCATTTGTGTGTTTTTGCTGTTCCTTTTCGAAATGGAACAGCATTTGTGTGATTTTGCTGTTCCTTTTCGAAATGGAACAACACTTGTGTGACTTTGCTATTCCTTTCCAAAAAGGAACAGCACTTGCGTGTTTTTTGCTGTTCCTTTGCGAAAAGGAACAGCACGTGCATGTTTTTGTTGTTCCTTTGCGAAAAGGAACAGCACTTGTGTGTTTTTGCTCATCCTTTGCGAAAAGGAACAACATTTGAGTGTCTCTGCTGTTCCTTTCTCAGAAGAAATAGCATTTGTGATTTTTCGAACGACATTTGCATTTTCACGTTTTTTGTATGTATTTTTGCTTTTTTGGTGTGCATTTTCTTTGATGTTCCTTACACGAAACACTGCTTTGTGAGTATTTTTGCTGTTCATTCAAAAGAGCAACACTTTGGGAATATTTTTGAGGGCAACCCTTTCCTTTCTCTTGTGGGATTATTCATAGTCAGCTCAACCACATTCTCCTGATTCTCTTTTATGGCATGAAGTACACTATTTTTATGAGGACAAGAATTATGGATTCTTTTGAAGCAAGTATTATCATTTACGTTATGATCTTTAACAGGACAGCTCCTTGATGACAGATTTTTTTTTCAAAAGAGACAATTATTTATATACTACTTTACTGCATTGTTTTCTGTTGAACATGATATTGATTGATCATCTTAATACCATGCTGGTTCCATCATCCCTGGTTATAATCTTCTTTGTCTGTAATAAATGAGATTATGGGTATATTTTTTTTCTATTGACATCTTCAACTTCTTCCGCCATCCCTGCTCTTAAGGAGTACTGAGCCTCCCTCTTTTTATCATAAAAATGTGTAATAACAACAAAATTTTGTTCGCAGATGGAGGATAGGGGGTCTCATTACGAGCCAGCCTACCATGTTCATAAGGCTGTAACAAAGTGACATTCCCATTATGGCCACCACACCAGGGTTATGATCCATTGGATAGCCAAATTATCCTTGGAATAGGAGGTCTCATCACGAGCCGGCCTGATCACTTTTGCTACCTCCTAGTGAATGGCAGTGTGGTTATCTGGTTACCACGCTAGCACACTGATCTCTTCTGTAGAACAGCACTAAAACTCTCCATTTATAAATTGAGGATCCTGGCTCATATGGGTTAAAAAGCAACCCTGCCGAGGCTATGGATGCCTGCTGGCAGCAGCGGCTCTGCTTATGGTATTGAAGTTATATCTTTTCGTCAATTATTATTATAATACCCTTTTCTTATTTTCTTTTTATCAGAGAAGTTATTTCCTTAACTTTTTCCCTGTTTGAACCTTTATGCATGAGAAATTGTTTTATGATCAATCACATCATTTTCAGCTAGAATACCGTCAGCAAAGCATCTTTTTAGCATATTGTTGTCCTTTTTCGTTTTGCATAAACTATCATCACTCCAAAGCGTCCTATCTCTTATTCATAACTATCTTTACACACTTTGCTCTCAAAATAACCATAACTTTCACCGTCCTATCATTGATAAGTGTACTCTGCCTCCCTTACTGATATATTATTCATTCCATTGCCTTGCCGTCAGCACCATCCCTTTCATATGCTTTATGGTTCTGGAACCCATTTTCCAATTGGAGGGGGGAATGTATGCATTATGGGATTGCATGCGATATGATTACTACACTTTGCCATACCTTGTTGATTTGAGTTTTTCTAATTGCAATTTTGCATGCATCTTATCTGTTGATATTCAAAGCTAACACTATGGATTCAAGCACATTGTATGCAAAATAATGCTTTGTTTACAGGAGCACAACAGGTATGGGCAAAATTCTATTCACAGCATGACCGCACTATTGCAACTAACAGACGCGGCTCGAGCAACTTGCGAACATGAACAATTCTTCAGACATGATGTGCTTCCCTGGATTCCACCTTTTGCATCACTTTCAGCACCAACTCTATCTACATCAGCTTCAACAACTGCCAGTCCATATATGTCATTCCGCATTTTTTTGGAGGTAAAACTTGAGGTAAAATCGCATAGTTTTCTAATTTATTATAAATTTAGGAGAATCTACTGAAAATCCATTTTGAGCATTATTTGTCATCCTTCATTCCACATCTTTACCACTTTCCCTTTTTCAGCAGCATATCATTTTCGAGTATGGGGGAGTGTTCCTTTCATTCATTTCTTTCTTATCACCACGCCATTCATATTCTTTATCCTCCATTGCTATTCTTATTCACTCTCACCACCTCCCTTATTCCATGTTGTTTTACACCAAGCATAGAATTCAACAGTCGGTCGCTACCACCTCTATTTGTTTTCTAGCATCGCATGAGGGCATGCTAATTTTTCAAAGAGGGGGAGGAATTGCTACGCATGATGGATGTTTTCTATTTTCTCTCCTTTAAGGCATACAATTTCAGTGTAGAAATTGATTTCCCTAATAATTAAAAAAAAAAACTATGAACTCAATTCTTGTGATCTCTAGGAAACACAGACATACTATTGAAATACACATACCTAGATAAATTCAAGAAATATTGGTTCATAAAATTTCGGAAATCATGCACTCTCACTTACAACCATTTTGTTTATATCTCATGATCCGTGCATCAAAACAATCTGATTTTTGGATCATAAAGGCATTCATATATTATAAATTTACTTGCCAAATTTCAACAAAAGCTGGTTTGTAGTTTTTGAGAAAATGGTTCATGAAGTTTGCTGTTACATATATCATATTTTGTTGCAACTTCATATATACATATAATTGAATGTCAATGTAAAAATTGTTATGCCTTCATCAAGATTACTAAAATTGAATATTCATTAATTAAGGAAGCATTCATTTATTCTCAAATTTTTATTGCTTGGTTAACACATGGTTTTTGTCTTTGGGTTGCATGAGGACATGCAATATATTCAGTTTTCGTTGCATGAGGACATGCAACATATTGAGTGTGGGGGTGTGTCGAGTCGTTAAAATGCCATTATTATTGTCACTCTTGAACACTTATTCCACTCATTTCTATTATTCTTCATCATGTTATTTATTATAATTTATCATTTAAATCCATTTTATTAATTATTTATGCTCTCATGAATAAATATTATTTATTCTCCTTTATTTCTAATAAATTGATTATTATGCATTATTTTACCAATGATAGTGCTAATAAGTTGGTTATAACATTATTCACCATTTTTAGCCTCCAAGGTAACTTCCAGATTGAAGATTTGATTTTTAAATCTGCCAACTCAGAAATTCGCTGGTTTAAGGAGTGATAGTTTTGTGGTTGAGATTCTGAGCAAATGAAGACGAATTTGGAAAATCCGGAACATGGGTTTTGTCCAGAACGGGCCCAATTATCTTCAAAACGCACAGTTTGCCCAAATTTGGCTTGTACAGGGAGAAACGCAGGGTTCTTTGAGCACGATTTTCTGAGATTTGCTGTTGCGGCCGTCCTCCAAATCTTAGCTGCAAAGCCAAATCTGCCTTGTTCTTGTTGATCAATTGGTTAGAATCCATCCAATTTTGTAAAACAAATCATTTTATAATTATCCATGCTCTGATCTTTTTCTATTTAAATGAAACCCAAGATCAGAGACACAGGATGGAAGGACGATTGTATTTTGTAATGATAAGTTTCAGAACAGACTCTGATCATTGAAGTTTTGTTGAGACCTGATTTTGTATACTTTTGTTAATGCAATCAATATAAAGGACTTGGTGTTCAATTCGTCCCTGCATCTGAAATAAGTTACGGCGGTGCCATTGGAAGCTACGGGTCCAGCTCCAACGGACACTTGCCGTTGTATTGTTATACGGTAAATTGTGTGTGGTTTGTTTATTTCCATTATTTAAGTAATCTGATATATCTTTTATATGATAGACTATGCTTCATAATTGATATCTGAATCTGAATGAGTTCCTTATCTCATGTCTCTGTATTACGCACGGTGAATCTATTCGAAATTACATCTATTTCCATAGCAGGATATTGGTATGAATGTTATCATCATTAGATTCATATGAAATAGTATTTGCGAGACTTGAAAGCAATATTACTTCGTTCAGAAACGTAATCATATCATTCGTTATTCTCAGATTGCTATAGTAGTATAGAACATGTACATACGGATGAGGATTGTTGTTCCAAGATTCATTGAGGATTGTTGTTCCATTTTATTACTGTTGTTTCACTTTACTATTGTTGTTCCATTTACGGCCGTTCCATTTTAGACTTGCTATTCCATTTCCAGTTTGCTGTTCTATTTTGCTTTTTGCCATTCCTTTTACTTGCATTTATTGCTTTGGTGTGAGAGAAGGTCCAAGGCTGTCGTGAGCCTCAGCAAATGCTACCACGCTCCCTGAACCATGATCCATACTCTAATTCCTTTTCCTTCATCAATTTCTAGAGGACTGAGTTATTGCTACTATATCCTCGATTGATGGTTGTTTGAATGAATGATTTAGTTTAAGACATTTCGGTTTCTTGCTATTCCAATTAGATTTCTTTTTCAAGCATTCATTTACTTGTGGGTTTTAAGCACTATACTGCAAAACATTACTCTTAAGAAAATAGCCGCCTCAGACAGAGTACACTCTTGAAATAAAAAGTCGTCCCTGGGTTGATAATTAATGTGAGGTAATTAGGAGTTCACAAGACACCTTTTTATCGCTCTACAGAAGGCATCCAAAAGTGATCGGCAAGTTGGTGTTGTGCTCTTGTCAAAGAAACCCTAAGTTTTTGGAGTGACCTTGGGAAAATCAATTTTTCTCCCTCATGGATTGTCCAAATTACATGCTTGAGGTGTCCATCTTATAGAATACTTCAAGATCTATAGAGCAGTGTAAGGCCTCCAAAAGTGGTTTGGAAGACCGGTGCTGTGCTCAGGCACATTGCGCTACGCTTGGGCTAGAGTAGCTAAAATTTGCTCGAAACTCACCCAAATTCAATTTTTAAGCTTTCTCACCTATTTTATTGCAATCCTAAGCTGAGCTACAAGTAAGTACACCAAATTATTTACCTTTCTGTTTTGCAAAATGAATCCAAGCCAAAGATTTCTTCAATTAGGCTTTCTAGTGAATTTCTCATGAAAAATGATAGGGTTGATGATGGTCATTTGGTTTTCTTGATTTTAAACATGTAAAATCCTATCCTACACCTCTACACATGTTTAATATGCTATATGAACCACTGAACCAACCTCAAAACATAAAATTACCTCACTAAAAGTGAAACCCTAGTTCATTCCTACGGGTTTTGGGCACTTTCCCTAACAACTCTATTTTTCCCTTCCGCAAGTACATTGTCCCTTCATTTCACTTCCTTTCATTTTCATCAGTTTTTCATAGTCCATATCCACCTCTTTCAAATTCCCTTTTCCGTTTTTTTCACTCCACCTACCCATAATTTCATTTTTCACTCATCACTCATTGTTTTTTCACTTTCCTGTCATCTAGGGATTCAAAAATGAAATGAGATTACTTCACCAAACCATCACCAAGACACATCAAAACAGCCTATGGAAGTGAGTTCCTCTAGCAAAAAAGTGGATAAGACTTATCTACCCAAACCTGACGTGACTAAAGTGTATAAGAAAGGGCAGAGGCTTGTGTTTTCTTCTCATAGGGAGAAAGGGGCCAAGCCCTCTTCATCAACAAAGTAGGAACCAACAACAAAAGAGAAAGACACAGTTCAGCATGAGTTTGAATCAGTTGATTCAGAAGCTGAGGATCAGACTTCAAACATGCGATAGATAATCAGGGATAAGGAATATCAAAACAAGGAGCTAGCAAACAATTTCGAAAGAGAAAAATATGTCATATCATTCCTTGAACAAGAAAATAGTCAGCTCAAAGCAAAGGAGTGGATCCTAGAAAAGGAAGAAACCAAGTTATTGCAGCAAGTTGGCAAAGGTAAGGATATCAACGAATCAAGTGAGCCTGAAGCCTCAAAGGGGAAAGGAAAGAGGAAAAGACCAAGAATAAGAGGCCTCAAGAAAGCTTTGCAAGAAAAGCAAGAACAAATTCTGTTGAATGAGGACCTTGACCTAGAGGATATGATTTCCCTTGAGGTTCATCAAGATAAGGAATATTGGCTAAATAGGGTAAATGAGCACTTGGAGAAGCTCCTTGAAAATGCAAACAGGGATAATCAGTTTCTCAGACATATGGTGCACCACTACCAATCTCAAAACATGATCACTAATGTGAAAGTAAAGCAACTTGAAAATAAGCTCAAGGAGGCTAAAAAATACCAAAAGGATGAGGGAAACTTGGAGATGCTTTTTGAAGCATCTATGAAAGTTTAAAAAACATATTTTTACACCTTCTCTCCAATTTTGTGAAAATTTTGAGCATTTTGAGTTTTTTGAGAAATTTTGGTCTAAATTCAAAAAATCAGCTACTCCAGGAGCACAACACCTTGGCGCTGTGCTTTTTCCTCAGACCTCCATTTTAGGAAATTTCTACATTTTTGGAAATCTATTGCCATCCTCTAAAAACCCATTTACTCATCTTTTGTAGAGGTGTATCACTTTTGAAGAAAAAGGCAAAAACGTGGCAAAAAACTAGCATTCTGGACCATTTTTGGACAGGTGTTGCACTTCTAGAGTGACCTTGGGAGAATGAATTTTTGAACGTCTTTACATGGTCCAAACTAAAAACTTCAAACTACTCTGGAAACTAGACTTGAAGGGCTAGTTTACCGTGCTCTTAGATTTTCATTTCTCTAAGCTATCAAAGATGTACCCATTTACAACAAGCTGGTCAAAGAGAAGTGTTTCAAACATCTAAGAAGGTGAAAGAAAGACACCCCTACCATTGTACTCCTCTTCCTCCAAACTTGTCTCCCCTACCAAATAACCAAGAAGGATTAACATTTACATTTTTCAAGCAAAAAGATAAAAAGAAAAAAATTATTTTATATTTATTCATGCACACAACAGTTAGTACTCTATAGATCAGATTTCATGCTTAGATTAGTTAGAACCTCACATGTGTTAAAGTAGGGTTCTTCTGCAAGAAAGGTATGTTAGAAAGTAGATAGAGGATTTCATGTTATTTTGCAAGCATTTCTTTCGGTCTTTCATTCTTGCGATAGGCAACATTTCTTTCCTCCCAATTAGAGTAAATTTCCCCTCTCCAAGTTGGTAATCAAACTTCTTCTATTCAATAGAAGGTTGGTTTGAGAGAACCTAGTGGTCTATCGCCCCAGCTCATCAGTGACAAAGAGTAAACCAATTACATCTATTTGTGTATACAAAACTTTCACCTCCAAGTTTGTATGAACCCCAGGTTGATGAAGTAAAGTCGGTAGCCCCAGGAGTTGCAGTATCCATGTTGCAATACTAGTGCTCATGACTTTTTGGTGTCGTTGCTGGGGAGGTGTCTGAGTAGATGATATTTCTTCTTTCTTTCTTCCTTTTCTTATCTCTTTCATTCTGCGATTAGTTTCATTCAACAAATAGTTGCAATTTAGTTCTATTTTCCTTCAATTTTGCAAGCAGTTTAAAACCCAAAAAAAAACACTCCTTTCATGCCTCGTAGGAATAGGGATAACTTAGGTAAATTTATGCCAAATACCCCCACCACTACAAACAACCAACCTTCCCTCTTCTTTGGTGCTTGTGCACTAGAGAACCCCTTAGGAAAACAACTAGATATTTTTGAAGAGCCTATAGGGTAAGAAGAAGAAATCAATCCACCAACTAACACAATGGATAAAAATAGAAATGAAAGGGGAGATAGGAAAAGAGTTGAGGGATGGTTTCCCATCATGGAAACTAATATGAAAAACATAAGCCCCTCTGCTCTTCCTTACTTCCATGGCCTGACCTCAGAAGATCCTGATACTTTTTTGTTTGAATTTGTTGTCATATGCAGAACTTATGAGTACACCTATGATGATCAGAAGTTGAAATTATTCCCATGCACTCTCAAGGATGCAGCCCTACACTAGTTCATGGGTTATCTGGGGATAGTATCACCACTTGGGCTCAAATGCAACAAGCATTCAACAACACGTATAGGGGCTAATTTAGGTCCAAAGATATCAAAGAGGAATTTTTTAGAATGACCTTGAGACATGATGAGTCCTTAAAGGATTATGGGGAAATATTCAAACTTAGCTACAAAAGGGCCAGGTTCACCCTTGACCCTGAATCACTTATGTTAGTCCTTCTCAGGGAGATTAGGGAAGACCTTCTAGAGACCCTAAACCTATTGTCAGGAGGGGACATATACCTATTACCCTATTATGATATCAAGACAGTTTTAAAGAATCATTCTAGGGTAGCTAGAAATAAGGGTAGGGATAGTCAAGTGGTGGCCAATTCATCCTCTTCCAAACATCCATAAAAAGTGAAATTGGGAACATGTTGGAAGACTTTAAGAGTGAATTTTTGCAAACCCTTGCTCTATAAAAAGACAGAATGAAAATCAAAAGGAAGCAGGAGGAAGTAGAGAGAGCATTGGCCATATTCTGCCCTAGATGCGTAGGAGGCACACTAGGAATGATGTCTATTGAACCTTATAGAAATATGCTCGGTCTATGAGGAAAACCACTCCATAGATTGGTGCCCTTCTCTGCCTATATTAAAAGTTGTGTATGAGGGAACCAAAGGGGTGACTGAACAACTATGCTACGTAAATCAGAGTCCTCATGGACCTCGACCATACCAGCAGGGCATGCAAGGGTCAACATATTCATATTACAACCCTAATCAAAACACATCCATTCCCCCTTGGTGCCCCCTTCTCATCCTTCTTGGTCTACACCTTCTCCCTAGTCTTTTGCACCTCAATACCATTCCCAATTAGCCAACCAACCATTTCAACCATATACTCCTCCACAAACTCAGTGGAATGCACCACCCCAGGGTTGGAGACCCCCATACAACCAAGCTCCAGTTTTATTGCCTTCACCTCCATCTAAAACACAACTCCTACACCCTGCTCCACCGAAACAACCTCAGATGCCTGCCTAACCAAACCTGAAATTGAACAATAGACAGGCACTGCATGTCTACAGTGGATAGACATCCTACCCTGCCTATGCTATGGAAATTCATGAAATTAATCTTACGTATGGGAGAGTGCTCCCGGATAACCAAACTCCATCTCCACCTAGGGAGAGTGAGGAGGAAATAGAGGAATGTGTGCCTAGAATGAATCCACCCCCCCTTTCCTGAAAGGTTAACCCATCTAGTCCAACACACCCCAGAAGAGACTAAAATTTTGGGTGAGTTGAAAAATCTATGTGTCAAAATCCCACTTCTCTAAGCTATCAAAGATGTACCCATTTACAACAAGCTATTCAAAGAGAAGTGTTTCAAACATCCAGGAAGGTGAAATAAAGACACCCTTACCATTAATTTCATTAGACATTTGTCTGACTTAATATTGGGGTGGGTAATTTTCCCAAAGTATTAAGATCCTGGGAGTCCTGCAGTAGATGTACACATCAATGGCACCATTTTTCCCCATACCTTGATTGATCTTGGGGCTGCCATCAATGTGATGACTAAGGACACTATGCTCAATCTGAATCTCCAGGGATCATTAAGGAAGACCATGACAATCTTGCAGCTTGCAGACCGATCCACAGTAGCTCTTGAGGGAATTGTTGAGGATGTGATGGTCTCCATTGATTCTTGGGAATACCCTACTGACTTCTTAGTTCTCCAGGCTAAGACCAAATTCAATGGTTATCCTCTCATCCTTGGGAGGAATTGGTTATCCACTATCGATGCCTACATAAGCTGCATGGTTGGAAATATGACCATAAAAAATGGGCATATTTCCAAACAATTGGTCATGTACCCTCCTGCTCAACCATCCCTAGAGCATGAATTATCTTTATGGCTAGAAGAGGAGGAAGAATATGAAGTATACTCCTCCCAAATCTATACCCTAGAAACTACCATAGGAGGAGTACATCCTGATGAAGATGACTTGATTGAACACATCCTCCAAAATCAAACTCCCAACACCATGTCTCCGGAGGATGTAGTGAAGGAAGCCAAGGACAACTATCAGATTGACCTATGCTCAGCTGACTCAAACCCTACTCATGTTAATACATTAGAATTTGTCCCTAAAAGAGCATTGAAAATCAACCCCTCTCTTTGTACACCAAGAAGAGGAGTTTTGTAACATGCTAAAAGAACATTTGGATGCCTTTGCTTGGAATTATAAAGAAATGAAGGGAGTGCACCCTTCAGTGTGTACTCACCACATTTACATCAGAGAAGGTTGCAAGCCAGCCCACCAACCCCAAAGGAGAATGAATCCAAACCTCAAGGATATAGTCAAAGAGGAACTACAGAAGTTGTTGGATGCAGGATTCATTTACCCTATCTCGGACAGTGAGTGGGTGTCTCCTCTAGTGTTGGTTCCAAAGAAAAATGGAAATCAGAAGATCTGTGTAGATTACTGAGAGCTAAACAAAGCCACAAATAAGGACCATTTCCCTCTACCTTTCATTGAACAAGTATTGGATGGTATGGCAGGAAAGAAGTTCTTCTCTTTCCTAGATGGATTCAGCGAGTACAATCAAATCCGGATCAGCCTAGAGGACTAGGATAAAACCACCTTAACCTATCCTTGGGATACTTTTTCTTATACAGTCATTCATTTTGGTTTATGCAATGCCCCTGCTACTTTCTAGAGAGCAGTCATGAGTATCTTTTCAGAGTTAGTCCATGATGCGGTAGAAATTTATATGGATGATTTCACACCCTATGGGTGTGATTTCCAAGAGGCTCTCTCTAACCTAGGAAAGGTGTTAAACAAATGCATTGAAATTAACTTATACCTTAGTCTTGAAAAATGTGAATTCTTGATCACTGCAGGGACTATTCTAAGTCACTCAATATCCCAGGAAGGACTGCAAGTAGACCCAAATAAGATAGTCAACATCAAAATGGTCCCTACTCCACAGAAGCAAAGGGATTTCATAAGTTTCTTAGGGTTATCCAGATACTATAAGAGATTTATAAAAGATTTAAGCAAGTTAGCTTCTCCCTTATTTGGATTATTAGCCAAATAATCCAAATTTTTATGGTCAGAAAGCTGCCAAGAGGTCCTGGAAACCCTAAAGGAAAAGTTGATTACTGCACCTATTCTCTAAGGCCCAAATTGGGCTCTTCCTTTTCACATTCATGTTGTTTCCTCTCACAAAGCTATAGGAGCAGCTCTAGGCCAAATAGATAACAAGCTACCTTATGTCATTTACTTCATCAACAAGAATCTGTCAAAAGTCGAGTTAAACTACACAGGTCCTAGCTGTTGTCCATTCATTGAATAAATTTAGGCATTACATTACTAGTTACTAGACATTTGTACAAACCAACCATGCTGCAATTAAATATTTGATGAACAAACTTGATGTAAATGCATGGATTATTAGATGGTTACTTTTATTGCAACAATTTTACCTAACTATTATTGATCAGCTTGGAAAATAGAATGTAGTTGTAGATTTTTTTATCTAGATTGACTCTGCCTACAAGGGAGGAAGGAATGGTTGATGATTAGCTACCTGATGAACATTTATTCACCATTTCGGTTATCTCTCCATGGTTTGTTTACATAGAAAACTACTTGGTATATGCACAATTCCCTCCAAATTTTTCCTCCAAGAAAAAAAGAAGAATCATAAGAAAAAGTGCCCCATTCACTTGGATTGGGGGAAATCTCTTCAAGCTGGGTCCAGATCAAATTCTAAAAAATATGTGTTAGAGAGGAGGATTTTTTTGACATCCTTCTGGCCTGTTATGATGGACCTTGTGGAGGTAACTTTACATCCAAAAGAACAGCATTCAAGGTACTACAAGCTGGATATTATTGGCCCGCTCTCCACTAAGATGTAAAAACATATACCAACTAGTGTGATTAGTGCCAAAGGATGGGGAAGCCTACCCCCAGGGATGAAATGCCTCTGCAACCTCAAGTGACTTTTCAGCCATTTGACAAGTGGGGCATGGATTTCATTGGGCCCATTGACCCTCCATCTAGACAGAAGAAGTACATCATTGTGTGCACCGACTACTTAAAAAAATGGGTTGAAGCGAAAGCTATCAAGGTAGAAACAAAAGAAAAAGTGGTTGAATTCTTGAGGGAGAATGTGTTTTATAAGTTTGGATACCCTAGAGAGTTGTTCATTGATCAAGGCAGTCAATTTACATCTCACATGATTGAAATTATTTTAAGCTAGCATAGGATCAAGCATAGAAAGTCCACTCCTTACCACCCACAGGCTAATGGGCAAGTGGAAGTCACCAACCGAGCATTGGAAAGCATTCTGACCAAAGTGAATAATAACAAAAGAAAGGATTGGGTAGACAAATTGGTGGATGCCACCTGGGCCTACAATACTAATTGGAAGACCACCACTAGCTTCACTCCTTATGAGTTGGCCTATGGGAAGAAAGCCCTGATGTCCATTGAATTTGAATACAACACCTTAAGGATGGCATCACAGTTGGATCTAGATGTCATAATGGCACAACAAGAAAAATTGATCTAGATGAATGGGTTAGATGAATTTAGGATGTAGGACCTCCTGCACACAGAAGTGACTCCAGTACAAAGGAAAATCTGGCATGACAAAAATATCAAGGACAAATTGTTTCAAGAAGGCGACTGGGCCTTGCTGTATGAATCCTGGCACAAGTATTTCAAAGGAAATTTAATGACCAGATGGTTGGGACCATATGTGATAGAAAAGTGCAATGATAATGGCATTGTTAAAATAAGAACCATCAATGCAGAAGGTATCCCTTTGCTTGTCAATGGGTATAGGTTAAAGGTCTACAAAAAGCCCTTATCAAAGAAGGAATTCATTAGTAGCATCAGCAAGGTAGTGATGGTGATTGAAGAAGCCTCAGCTTCCACCTCACCAAGTTCTTAGAAAATAAATAAAGGGACGTAGGTGAAAACCTCCATGAGGCACCTGAGTCCAACTTTTGGGTTGTAAACCTCTTGAGGCAGCCCAAGGGTATTAAAAAAAAAAGATATCTGGGTGAAAAAATCTTTAGAGGAACCCAGGGTAGGAAACAAGGATGAAAACCTCCTTTGAGGTAGCCTTGTTGTCTTTTCAACAAAAAAAGGAAAAAAAAAGAAAAAGAAAAAAAGAGAAAAACATACAAAAATAACAATTTTGCAGGTTTGCAAGAAGATGATGAGCACATGATACAAAGGATTGCATGCCCTACCACAAGCTATGTTTCCTTCATCCATCTCATCTCCTCCATAATCCCCATGTTCGTCCATCCATACTCAACTCCAGATTCCAATTCCAAGTAATTTTGTGTTTTCTACAAGATTCCCTGTAATACTACAAGAGTTTCCTGTAGGTATTACAGGAGGCCTTGAAAAAGTACAAGAAGGGAAATCCAATAGAAAAATAGTGACACAAGCCTATTTTAGAATATGAAAAGAGCCATTGAACTCACCACACCTCAGCCAACACCCTTGATGACCATGTCACCCCTATATCCATAAAACAAAATCAAGTTAGAAAATATATAAAAAATGAAGAAGAAAAAAGATAAATCAAAAAGGGGCATGCCAATAGCAACATACCTCATCTGCCACTCCATAACCACATCCTCCACTCATTCCAATACCCATTCCACTTCAGAGCAGAGAAAATATGCGAAATTTCAAGAAAAAGGCAGCTACAAGACATCCTGTAGACATCTTATAGGAATTCCTGTAGCAGCCTATTCCACAAAAAAGGCCACAGCAACTCCAACCCACCTTCAGCACAAGGACTACAGGAGTGAGGAAGCTCCTCCAGAGCTCAACAACAACAAGAAGCCCAACAGCAACAAAATCCAGCACCTGTACATCATCAAAGGAACAAATCATCAAGAAAAGAAGAAGAAAAAAACACAGTTGAAGAATATGCAGCTAGGTCAAAGAATAACAAATTGGCACCACTCTCCAGCATGCATCAGTAAGGCAAAGGACCAACAGGTATGTCATCTCACCAATACTCCCTCATAGGTATGAATAGGATTAAACTGTGGGAATAACATAGGAAGTTGATTTTATAAGCGAAGGTGGCCAATTAAATTGGCCACCCTCAGTCAAATAATGAGAAGAAAAAGGGTTAGTCAACTCCACACATGGCAAAGTCACATCAAGAAAAGGTGAATGAATCAAAAAATTGGTTAAGTTATAGAGAATAAAAGTGGGAGATGAATATGAGGAAATGTGATATGTTGAACTTGTAGTGGGACCAACAGTCCAAAAGGAGGTATTCGTACTCGGCCAGCCAACTCATCACCCAATGAAATCATACACAAATAGAAATAACCATTGACTCCCATGCGAAGTATTGGTTATTTCGAAAATATAAAGTCAGAGGCAACTTCAAGGAGTCACCGAAGGAAAAAGTTACTCTTGGAAACCCTACAATGACAACCTACATGAAACAGTCAACACCTACAACAAATAAGAGCACCTACAATAAACTACATGAAATTTAAAGGATACAGTGAGAATTACCACACAAAGTTGTAAGTGGACACCGAGGGCAGCCAATTCAAGAGTTCTCATCACCAAAGCATAGAAAAGGGAGGTAGGTGCCATACCTTCTATGTTTCTCATTTAAAGAGAATAAATCCTCATTTATTTTAAGTATTTGCAGTATGCATAAAGGTAGAAAGACTTATGTGAAGGTCAATGAAGGATAAAATATGAAACCTCAACACCTACCAAAGTTCTTAAACTATAGCCACCCAAACCTCACTCAAACAAGAATTGCTAGAAAAATATGATAGGAGGTTTCAACAAAAGAGAGCCCACCAACACAACTAGAATACACCAGCATCCTCCTATGGTAGAAATATTTACAAGGCATCAATGGATGGGGTTATTTGAGCTACTAAGGGGATACAATGATGATGTGGATAGAGAATTTCCATTGTCACTCATACCTCTCACTAGAGCCAGTGCCACTACTGTAGTGAAGGGTTTTTTAGTAGCAATTACCCTTGAGAGTATTAGCAGGATAACTACACTCCCCCTAGGGTTGCAATGGAGAAAAGAGGACAAGACTAACAACACTCTTGCAAAGAAAGGTTTTTTCTTGGAAGGAGAAGAACCAATTGAAGATAAAAATTGGGTTAGAAGGGAAAGCATTCCATATCCTTGGAATGAAGTAAGTTACCACATCATCAAGTATATTTCCTATGGAGGTAGATACAATGTAGTGTATGTGTACCAATTTAGACTCCTCTGTGACATAAGATCTGGAGAGGAGACACCTCCTCATAACAGGCTTAGTGTACCTTATTTTCTATTACAATCAATAATAGACATGAGCATCAAGGTACATGAAGGGAAACATCAGCAGCTAGTGCATCATGGGTTGATAACTCATCCTGGAAGATGCTCTAAAAAATTTAAGAATCCCTATTGCATGGCCAACATTTGCATACATGCAGGAAGAAGGAGAAATTCAAGCCATTGAGTATGACCGAAGCCCTACTTCTAGTGAGAGAGAAGAAGAAAAAAAGGATGAAAAGGAGGAAGAAACAAAGGATGAAAAAGAGGAAGAAACCAGGGATGGAAAAAAAATATAAAAAGAGGATAACGAAGAATATGAAAGAGAGGATGAAGTACAGAAGGATGAACAAAATTCTAAAAAATAGAGCAGTGAAGAAGAAGAATCACAAAGGGTGTCTCCAGACCCTACAAAAAAAGAAGCAACAGCTGCTCTAAGTACCCTAAGCACACCTGTCAAATCAAAGGGAAAGAGAGAGGAAAAATACCCTTTACTTCAAGACAAGGAAGAGCACCCAGATTAAACAAGGCAGACCTCGAACCCCTACCAAAATTCCAATTATCATAGAGGACTCACCAAAACAACAAGAGAAAGTAGTCCCTCTAGAGAAGAAGGAAGAAGAAGAAACATCATAACAAGCTTCTCCTAAGTCACCAATCACTTATGTTAGGAGACATATCACCAGGTCGGCCTCAACAAAACAAGTTAAACAACCTTTGATCCCTTCACAAAAAGGGAAAGGTCTCTTACAGGAAACACGGTTAGAACTAAAGGAAGCCGAAACAGTCCGACAGGAAACCCTATCAAAGTTGCAGGAAACATAGAAAAAATATTAGGAAAGGTTGCAAAGGCAAAGGGAAGGAAAAGAGGCAGAAATTACTCAAGAAAAAATAGAGGAAGAGGCCTAGGAGCTGAAAGAGCCTAGCCCACAGTCAAGCCTCAGCTCCTACTACAAATTCATTGAAGGAGGTAGGGTAATACCAAAAACAATTTCCATCCCTCTATTCTTTGAACTTGAAAAATAAAGAGAAAGGACACATCGGTGGATGCAAATTGTTAAATCAAAAGGGGTGGATGATGTAGGACACATGGAGGAGAATTAATGGGCATAGAATTAAGTATCATAAGAGACAGGTAAACAATGATGAAATATCAATTGGAGGCTTAGAACACATGGATAAGAAAGAAGCTACAAGAAAAGGAAGGCCAATTGGAAACTATGGCAAGTTTAATCATGGAGGCAATTCAATGGAGGATGCCAATAAAATCATATGCCTTATACCTCAAAGAACAATGGGTGCATTTGCAGATCAAAACCCTAGCATAAAGAGGAACTATGCCTTTCCAAGACTATAGGAAATTCATTGACCTCTGTGACCAAAGCACCTAGGAGGATAGAGAAAATATATCTGAATTCTACCTACACAATTTATCTCTGATAGATTTAAATGTGTGGAACCCTAATCCAAAGCCAGGGGACTTACAACTAATGGCCTTATCATCTTGGATGAGTCATGAAGAAGCCAGAGCTATAGAAATGAAAAGGGTATTGGCAAGAGAAGAAGCAGAACCCCTTTTCATCAGAGTAGAACAACCTAACTCAATGGTTGTCATCAGCACTCACAACCTCATTGCAAATGATCCCAAGCTTGCACCACGATACCTTGCTGTACAAGAACAAGCAGTCAATCATTTTGAAGACATGCTAAGATTGCTGGGAGATGAGAGCTAGCAAGCCTGCCAAAGGAGATGGAACACCTTACCCTACAACCTAAATATCAAAGAATATCATTCTCCTGATAAAATGAGGGATGCACTAGAAAGAGTTCCAATGTATAAGAAAACATTACAGAGACTCAAAGTCAACTGGATTAGATTGAAACTCAACCCACCATTTCTTTTAGGTATGTTAGAGGGGAGAAAGGAAGAAGAATAAAGAAAACAGTGGGAGGAGATAGTGAGGAATGCATGGTTTTATCCATAAGAGGAGGAGACTATAGCAGAAGCTTGGAATGTTATGGAGGCCACCAAGGAAATGAAAGACATGGACATAGATTGAGTTGCTCAGAGGATGAGCAACATTTTCAGTAGGAGGGTGATGATGAGGCTCATCAATGGGTAAATTATATGGACCTTAATGCACTTCTAGCTTACTAAAATCAACTTTTCTCATCACTCTTTACATGTTTTAATTATTTTTTTCTCAATGAGGAGAGTAAAGATGAGATGTCATGTCTAGTGGTATAATGTGCATTGATTGCAGGTTTTGAAGAAAATTTTGTATAATTAAAGTGTAGGAACTCGAATGAAGACAAGCAAGAGGGATTAGGAGATAGGATCTCCCTCCTTCACTCCTCACTCACTCGAAGATTCCTCAATAAAATCACATCATCTAGGAGTTGCAAGTAGCCAAGTCATGAGGTTCATTCATAGCCAAGCTAGTGACAATTGAAGGCCAGTTGATCTCGAGATTGGGAGACAAACCTCCCTAAATTTAAGGAAGTTGTTGGTAACTTCAGTTGCATAAATCAGGAGGCCTAGAGCCTCATTGGGATTCAGATTTTTTGTTCAAAATGGCTAAGAATTTTTCGAGTTGAAGCATTGGAACCAAACACTCTTGTGTATTTATGATATTTTAATGAAAATGAGAAGCGTTCCCTTTATCCAGCACTGAGTTGACTGAGAGGGCTGAATCTCTTGGGTTAGAGCCCAAACCTAGCAGCAGAGGTTCCTCTTGTTGTATATGTATGCTTAGGTTATACTCATAGTTAGTTGATAAATTGATTTTGGTGTTGTTAATTTGCAAGTATTGGTAGCTATAATTACTTTGCTTCCATTTGTGGATAGTTCTAATAGTAGCATTGTAGTGATAAGAATATATTCCAAAAAGTCTGAAAGCAAGTGGTTTTCACCTCATTTATCCCTTTCAGTTGTCATGTCTTGCGAAACACTTCCCATCTAGCCCAAAAACACAAAATTCTTGTTTTTTTCATAATCTAGGGTCTCCTTGCTAATTAGATCATTATCTTTCAGTTTCATAGCATAAGTTGGAATTGGTACTTCTGATATCTCAGGTTTTGCACTGATTTCATATCTCTCTTATATTGGTTTCAAGCACTTCCACTCATGAACTTAGCAAGTATATGGTGACAACTTTGTTTTCTTCTATTTGGAATAAACCCTTCTTGTTTTTAGATGAATTTATGTGTAAATGCCAACAATGATGTGCGTTGTTGAAGGAGTTTCTAAATTGTAGGGAGACTTCATCTCATCAGCTTCATCCAAGCCATATCCACCCATGATTGCAAAAAGTCATTAAGGTATGAATCTGAATTCTTGATTTATGAGGAAAACATGCCATTTCCATTGAGAAAATCCAACCGTCTTAAAGCTTTAGCTTGAGTTTTTAGTAAATTCCTACTACTCTGTTGCCTTATTCCATCCTTATTCACCTTTTCCAAGCTCCATCCGACCTTCTAGAACACTCCCTAAGATTTCGTCCTGTTCCTGTAGTAAAACAAGGGATCCTGTAGGTGAACTAGTACATCTTGTAGGAAAACCTATAGTGGCCTATTTTTGAGCCCGAATTAAGAAAAATCATCACTAAAGCCAGGATTAGGCCCCCACTTTAACTCCAAGCCATCAGAGCCATTGTACTTCTCTTCCTCCACACTTGTCTCCCCTGCCAAAGAACTAAGAAGGATTAGCATTTACATTTTTCAAGCAAAAATATAAAAGGAAAAAAGTTATTTTTTATTTAGTCATGCACACAGCAATTAGTACTCTCTAGATCATATTTCATGCTTAGATTAATTAAAAACTCACATGTGTTAAAGTAGGTTTCTTCTGGAAGCAAGGTGTGTTAGCAAGCAGATAGAGGATTTCATGTTATTTTGCAAGCATTTCTTTCAGACTTTCATTCTTGGAGTAGGAAGCATTTCTTTCCTCCCAATTAGGGTAAATTTCCCTCTCCAAGTTGGTAATCAAACTTCTTCTAATCAATAGAAAGATGGCTTGAGAAACCCAAGTGGTCTATTGCCCCAACTCAGCAGTGGCAAAGAGTAGACCAATTACATCTATTTGTGTATATAACACTATCACCTCTAAGTCTGTACGAAACCCCGGGTTGATGAAGTAAAGTTGGTAACCTCAGGAGTTGTAGCATCCACGCTGCAATGCTGGTGCTCATCGGGTAGAAACACCACCCATTTAATCACCATCAGGGGGTCCAGTGGGGTGTTAATGGAAACTTTTATGAATCCCCCTCTAGCAGGGGTTCAAGGGAAGTGCCCTCAGAGCTAAAAATAGATAAAAAAATTCCTTGTAAAATATTATAATTTTGTAGTCAACCTGGGTCGTTCATTAAGTGGATGATCTAACTGTAGCATTTATGTTAATTTAGGGTTTTTTTTACCTAGAAAGCAATCCTTGGTTGATATGAGGGAAATGTATTGGGACTGTGTATGATTATTATAAGTGAGAGAGAGAGAGAGAGAAGGCTATGTGAGAGAGAATAGGAAATTACAAAAGATCTGTTGTAGGTTGTATCTCTTCATTTTACTATATAATATAAACTGAAGGATTGGTTATTTCTCTGTGGACGTAGCCAAAATTTAGTGAACCACGTATATATGTGTCTCTCTTATTTTATGTGTTTCTATATTTGTGTTTCCACAATATTTTATGTATTTCATTGCTCTGTAAATTATTTTCTAACAACTAGTATCATAATCGAAGGTCTCTTTGGATAATAAACTCACTGGAGAGAAGGGTTCCTGGTTCGAGTGGGAGCAACGACAGAATATAGTAGGTTTAGGGTTGAGAAATTTAATGGCCAAAACTACCAGTTGCGGAAGATGAAGATGAAATATTATTTATATTAAAAAGATATGTACCTACCATTGAACGAAAAAATAAATATTCGACAAGTATGATAGATGCAGAATGGGAGATTTTGGACAGAAAGTCACTAGGAACAATAAGGCTATGTACGGCAGTGTTTGTGGCATTAAAAATTTCAAAGGAAATGATAATAGAAGGTTTAATGACAGCATTGGAAAATCTATATGAAAAACCCTCGGCCTCAAATAAGGTATTTTTTATGAAGTGTCTATTTAATATGAAGATGTGAGAAGGTGGATATGTTGTTAATCATTTAGATGAATTTAACACAATTACTAGTCAATTTAGTTTTTTAGGGTTAAATTTTGATGATGAAGTTAGGGCTCTGTAGCTTTTGTGCTCATTGCCATAAAGTTGGAATGTTTTAGTTATGGCTATCAATAACTTTGTCTCCCGATCTAATACTTTAAATTTTGATGATTTTGTTGGTGCTATCCTTAGCGAGAAAATGTGACAAAAAATATCAGGTGAGACATCAGGTAATGCTTTGACATTAGACACTAGGGGAAGAAAAATTGAAAGAGGAAGGAGCCCCCGAATTACAGTAACTCAAGAAAAGGTAGATCCAAATCTAGATTAGGGATAGTTTGTTGAAAATGTGGGAAAAGGGGACAACTAAAGAAAGACTACAAATCTTGGAAAGGAAAAGAAGGATATGGATCAACATGAGAACAATCATGAAGAAAATGTGACAGGTGATGTGTTGCAATATGCTTTGATTCTTTAATTATAGAATATTATTGATGTTTCGGTGATTGATTCAGGGGCTTCTTTCCATGCTACACCTGATAGGAAACATTTTCATGACTATGCTCAAGGATATTTCGGATAGGTCCATCTAGGTGATGATAAGCCCTGTAAAATCACTGGAATGGGTAAGTTTTTTGTAAAAAAACAAAATGGAAATCAATGGATATTAAAGGAGGTAAGGCATGTTCCAAATATGAAGAAAAATCTAATTTCAATAGGTCAGTTGGGAGGTTAACGGTGTGTAAATAATTTTATAAATAAAACCTAGAATGTCACTAAAGGAGCCATGGTAATAGAAAAAGGAGAAAAGGTTGATACATTGTATTGATGTAGTACAATTTCTAATTTTTTATTGCTATAACCTCCACAAGAGTAGATACAACATTGTGACATCAAAGGCTCGAGAACATGAGTTAGAAGGGGTGCAAATTCTTCACTCAAGAAATCTGTTGCTAGGTTTGAAGAATGTGGATTTGGATTTCTATGAAAATTGTGTTTATGGAAATTAGAAGAGAGTCATATTTATCAAAGTTGGGAAGGGAAAGAAGAGTGAAAAAATAGAGCTTGTGCATACAGATGTATGGGTGTAACACCCTCCTCCCACATTTATCCATGTTAATTGGTGTGTTGGGGTAAACATGTGTTGAGAGGCTACTATGATCTGATTCAACTCCCCATGTATAATTAAGGAAATGGAACCAACACAACGCAACCAATATGACCTTATACACATGCTACAGAACCTTCAGGAGCCAACTAACCTTTCTAGGAGACCAACCTCTGAGGAAAATTAACATTTTACTAACCAAGAGCCTAATTTGCTCCCATGACATGGGAATGCATGTGATTGGGACCCTGCAGTTTCTCTCACAGCAAGGGCATGTAAGCGAGTGGGATCTTTTACATCTAGTTATGAGTTTGCGACCCCAGATTCTGTGCCACTTTTTCAAGGCCAGGTCTCAAGCCACTACCCAGAACTTCATGAAACCTTGAAGAGGGAAAAGTAACATAAAAAAATGCTACTAAATAAAATACTTGAACAAAGACTTGACTAGACACATACTAGCCATGATAGGCACTTCGTCCAACATGTCACAAATGTGCATTCTACAAATTATAACAACAAATATGAGTATAGGGGTCTCATACTTATCTGAGAATCGCTAAAAAGCATTGATGCCTTATCATATTATTTGCATTATTATATATTAGGTTATATATTCATTTTTAATTCTTTTACAAATCAAAACATGATGAGAGACATACATCATCATTGTCATAAAACATACTCATATCCAACATATAACCAACAAAAGTAACAAGGATATAATAGCTATAAGAACCACATATCAACGAAAACATTTGCACATAAAATACCAAGGAGAAGGAACTCTTATTAATGAATGGAAAATCCAACCAGGTATGGGACTTCCACGAACCACACGACCATCAATTAGCTAAACCAAATTTTTCTTTCAACCAATCACCCCCATGCTATATTCCAAGCATGAATGTGGGACTCATAACCAAAAATCAACCAGGGCTTCCTGAGACTACACCACCTCACCATCATCAATAGAACCAGGCTTTACCGCAATCCACACTAGATCACTAGGCCCGGAACAAGTAAGGATTCCACTAGATTTCTCCACCTACACCATGAGTAATTTTCATGTTTCCTAGTCTCTAAGATTTACCGAAATCCACATTGGATCACTAGGCCTTAATTGAGACCCCACCCTATGGGACTTATCGTATATCCTACCATTTACTAGCTAAGGATTACTAGGCCTGGTCGAGGAAACCCACCTCTAGGATTTATCGTATATCCTGCCATTCATTGATCGAGGATTCCTAGGTCCACCGAGGTAACACAAAATTTGGCTTTACTACAAACCATAGTCTGATTTAGGGGTTACTAGGCAAGGGCTTTACCTCAATCCACAGTCTCATTCAGGGATCACTAGGCCATGTATTATTTCTTTCAATGACCACCTCACTCAGTTTTGAATCCATTTGGCAATCCAACTCAACCAAAACATGAGAACCCCATCACACAGTGGTTATCCACAAATGGAAAGGAAAGGTTGAAGAACAATGCCACACCTGGAAAAACCCATGCTAATGACAGCAAGAGAACCAAAAACACACATGCATAACCATGCATTCCAAAACTATCAAGGAAATCACATATTCAAATCGATACTTGCAAAGAATCATGTTGTAGATGCTTGATCCTACTCTTCCTTGCTTGATCCTTGCTTTCCTTTGCCTTCTTTTCTTTTCTTGATCCAATACTGAAGTGCTCCAAGAAAACTCTAAGTGTCCAAGATTGAGAGAGAGAGAGAGAGAGTAGAGAGAAAAATCTAAAATTGAACTAATAAAAGGTTACAAAATAATCCTCATAAGCCTTTTTATTAATGAGGCCTCTATTTTCTTCAATTTTCCATTATTTTCCTTCATTTTCCTCCTCACATGAAACCTGTGACCTTTCACCTTCCTTTTCTACTAATTTCAATTACTTCCATAAATAAAATGCAAATTAATACCTCATGCCTTTCCAAAGCCTTTGTTTTTTCCTTTGCCAATTTCCTTAGCCATAATAAACCAAATGAACACCCATACTAGGATGTCTTGCCCAACATTGAGCTTGGAATAAGTGTCCCATAATTGTTGTTATTATTTTTCCTTTATTAAATTTTATTACATGGAAATTTCACCAAGGATGTTATAGAACCCTCCCCCTTGGGGGAACACTGTCCTCAGTGTTCAATGACACCTACAACCAACAAAACTGCTAAAAGGAAAACATACTTCCCATGAAGCTTTATAACTTATCTCGTTCTGGTATTTACAATGATCAACCTATTGAGAAACAACCACATGACAACATAACAACATGACGACCATAATGACATGACACTCATACCTCTTATTGGATCTTTATAACATAGTTCATCGTGGTATTTACATCCATATACATATGTACATATACCAAAAACATTCGCTCAACCAACGAATAAGGAAGGATAAATAGCCTGCATATGATCCGACATCTCCCATGTAACTTCATTAGGCCCAAAGTGATTCCACTACACTTTAACCTACTCGATTTCTTGATTATGGAGCATGATAATCTTTCTCTAGAATATACACGGAGGTTTTGGTTAGAATTCTCTATCTGGCTCCACTTGTAATATAGAATAGTGAATCACATGATTAGCATATTTAACATACTTCCTAGGTAATGACACATGGAAAACATCATGGACTTTAACTATCGAAGAAAGTGCAAGTTGATAGGCTATTGGTCCAATCCTTTCAAGAATCTTGAAAGGTCCAAAAAACTGAGGTGCCAGCTTTGGACATGATCCAAATCGCAAGGATCTCTTCTTGGGCTTGATGTGCAAGTACACCTAATCCCCAACCCAAAACTCCATAAACAACTTGTTCTAATCTGCATAAATTTTATGCCTATCCTATGTTACCTTTAGATTCCTATTTATTACCTACATTTCTTGTTCCATCTCTGCTAACATATCTAGTCCAATCAACGCCATGTTAACTGGATCACTCCAACTGATGGGAGTATTACAACTCCACCCATACGATGCCTCATATGGACCCATCCTTAAATATTCCTAATACCCATTATTATAAGCAAACTCAACTAGTGGAATATACTCTTCGCACTTCCACTGTTGAAGCATCATATACATCCTCAACATGTCCTCCAATATCTTGTTGACCCTCTCTATCTATCCATCTGTATGTGGATGATAAGTTGTATTGAAGGCCAACTCTATCCCCAATCCTGCAAACAACTCTTTCCATAACCTATAAGTGAACTTACCATTCCTGTTTGACACAATATTTTTTGGAACACCATGTAATATGACCACATCTATGATGAAGACCTATGCTACATCACTAGCTTAATAAGTAGACTTCATTGGAATGAAGTGTACTACCTATGTCAACCTGTCCACCACAACCATGATGGAATAATGTTGTCTATATTTACTCAAAAAACCTATGATAAAATCCATGGAAATGACCTCCTACTTCCACTCTAGAATCACAATCAGTTAGAGCAGTCCACCTAGATGCTTACACTATGCCTTTACCTTTTGACAATCCAAGCATATAGGCCCAAAATCCGCCACGTCCTTCTTGAGATTTGGCCAATAATAAAACTTCTTTACTGTTGTCAATGTCTTTTGATATGCTGAGCGACTTGAATACGGTTTTGCATGAAACTCTCTCAAGATAGTCTTCTTGAGCCTACTACTGCCTGGAACATATATTTTGTCCCTAAATCTGATCAAGCCATTTGTTATAAGACAATAGTCCACATCCTAACCACTTGTATCATGTTGTAACCTATGCATGAGCTCCATGTTCTTGTCATCCTACCAGTTTCCCTGTATGATCTGATCTTGTAAGTCTACCCCATAAGAACTCATGGTTTCTATATGATTCACTTGTATCTCCCTACTAAGATCATATGCAGCCATGTTCTCTTTGCCCTTGATGTATTTAATCTCAAAATCAAACTCACTGATCATGGGAAATCATATAGCTTGCATGGCATTCAAATTCAGCTGATCGAATAAGTATCTCAACCAACCATGATCACTCATCAATATAAACCTCCTACAAATAATATAGTGCCTCCACATCTTCAATGCATGGATGATCGCTTCCAGCTCAAGATCATGTGTCGGATAATTCTGTGATTCATAGCATACTACCTGTCCTTCCTACATAAGGACTCCACCAATTCCTCTCTTGCAAGAATCTGTGCACACCACAACTGCTTTGTCTAGATATGAAATCTTTAACACTTGATCATTCATCAACAATTTCTTCAACTTATCAAAACTTGTTGCACATTCATATGTCCATTCAAATTTGTTACCTTTCCTTTACAATGACGTAATAGGATATGCAATGTGAGAGAATTTCTTGATGAACCTCCTATAGTAACCTGCTAACCCCATGAATTATCTTATCTCATCCACATTTATAGGAGCTTTGTTATTGGGAAAACTAGTGTCCATTCAGAGCTGCGAGTCCCACTACGACAGGTAGCTATCCTAGAAACAAACAATTTAAAGTCACTTGTGTTTTCCTTTATGATAGATATATGAGAGAGAAGCAGAGAGTACCAACCTCAGTCTTTCGCTTGGCTCCTTGCTTGTTCCCTCTCTTCCCTGATAGAGCTTTCACCACTCCTTCCTCACTTGTCCCACTTCAAAGAACACCTGTAGAGTCAAAGTAGCAAAATACCATCAAAGCATAGAGATCTATCACCATAAACAATATAGGATCAGATGTATATTAACCATGCAAATGCATATATAAATACAAGATTTAGAGATATACAAGTATATGGAGGAAAACTCAAATAACTTTATTGATAGAAGTAGTAGAAGAGAGGATTACAACCCATTGGTCTGACCCAGTGCCATCCTCCCAGCATGAAAGCCCTCTTCACCTCATGAAAAGCTTAGATCATCCAACAATACAGTGTTGCATAGAGAAACCAACAGCACTTCCTTACAAAATACAAAATTCCAGCCTTTGGATCTCTAGGATGAGGGATCCATATATAGATGTTTGTAGGTGGGTGAGTCAGCTTCTGGGATTTTGATTAGTGTCATCTATCTGATAGTTCTTGGTTCCACTTAGAGATTTCATGATCTCTTACTCATCCCTAGGCGAATTCAGAGAGGCAAGTGTCAAATGGGCAGTTTCTAGAAGATTATCTGGGTTTCCACCTAGCCAACTGCCTCTGCCATTTGTCTACTCTCGTTCATCGCACCATATAGAAGGTATTTTCAGTATGCATCGCACTTTTTGCATGTGACAGGTGAGATGCATCGCACGCTTAGCATTGGGCAGCCTGTATGGTCCTGTTTTGACCAATTCTGAGTAGTTTTTCAGAGAGAACTTCTGGGAGATGATGTAATCAGCTGACCTTGCTCCTTTAGAGTATGAAACAACACTTTTAGGGACTTAGAAGCCCTTGGTTTATGGACATATGTGATAGGGGTTGCAATGCCCAAATATGTCTATAATAGTTGCACCCTAAAGCATGAGGTTGTAAATCTTCCGACGTTGGGTGAAATGTTGTATCATGAGGATCCGAGGCTTTTCGAACTAGAAGGTGACCTGTAATAAGATACAATACAATACATTATCTTCATAATATTTTCATGATCTAGCTAAGGCGGGCATTCCCATGCTCAGCTTTATAAATTCATTTTCATGTACATAGGACAGACAACTGTCTGTGTGGCAGACTGATGATTCTAGTAGAGCCATCATCCCTTAGCATGGATGATTATCTGTGCAGCTATGATGTACATTTGATTTTTTTATTTTACTAAATATATCACAGCCCGGATGGATGAAACTAGATCCAAGGTCTTAAAAACTCATTCAATCTTCGCCCGAAGTACAGGTCAATCCATGTGAAAAGATGTTCTGATGTCGAACACGGAAAGACATCGCCTGATTACCAGCCAATGATGTAAGTTTTTAACAGGCGCGAGAGGAATCACCAATAATGATGATGACCCTCAAGGTACTATAGTACAATTCACGTGGTGTGAATACATGAGTCGATGTCGAACACCACACAAAATCTTTCGGTCGAAGGCCATTGATGTAAACCTGTCGCCAGAAGTCAGAAACTTGCCATTGAGGCATGCAAGCTTCAAAGTACTGAAAGGGTTGTTCCTAAGTCGAATTCTTGGATAATGAACTGATTTCGACAAGAAGTGACCCGTCATAGGAGGGCGTTAATGAATCCCACATCTACGACACGAAATGGAGCAAATGATTTGGTGGAGGTGAAAACGATCTGATGATACAAGGTTCAGGGTGGTGGTCATGAAAGAATGAAGCATGAAGGTATTGTAGCGGATGAGACATAAGCTGGGTTGGTGAATTCTCTGAGCGAATTCTCTTGAACATATCCGCAACACTGAAATGGATTGGTAGAGTTAACCCCAAAATATGGAAGGTACAGAGGACCAATGGTAATATGACTGGTGAACAGAATAACCCAACCCGACTCAATCAAGGTGATGGAGTGAAAGTGTCATGTTCAAGAGCAACTTGCTACCAATAAATTTTCTTCAAGTTTTCTTCCAAATTTTTCCCCAGTCATTGCTGACCAATACCTCTTTATTTTTGTCAAGCTTGAGGAGAATAACATATGCTTGTTCTATAATTTTCCCTTCGGGTAAACCCATCACTATATTTTAACAAGCTTAGCGACAGTGAAACTCGCTCTTGTCTGCATGGACAAGTTTGTCGCTATTGTTTTAACAAGTTTAACAACAACGATAACTTAGTTCTTTTCAATTTTAGAGATTCTGAAAAGAGACGGAAAGGAAACTCCAATATTCCTTTTTTGTAATGTAATCCCTTAATTCTGAAAAAGTGTAAAATAATATGAAAGGGATGACTTTTTGATAGTTTTAACAAGCCAAACAAGACAAGCACTCGATCTATTTGTGTAATAATCCCTCAGGTCCAAAAAGATTAAAATCTAGAGGAGGGATGGCACTTATGGTTGCTTTAACGAGCTGGAGAGGCCAATTGCTCGACAATATTTTCATATTTTATGAGTCAGATGAAAAGAGCTTAAAGGAGACTCATTTTTTGAGGAACGAGTGATTTTTTTGGATAGCAGCTCATTCCAAGTAAGGTTTGGAACTTTTCAATCATGGCAGTGTAAAGAATGTGGCTAATAGGATCACTCGTCGTAGTTGTTCCTCAAAAGGGGTAAACAATCAAATGGAGGCGTATGATCGGCTAAAAAATAGTGGAGGTGATGGTAAGAACACGACCAAGGTTTAAAAGTTGATAATTATGTGATTTCAATGGTTATTTACCAAAGGTGGGTTCATTTTTTAATGAGATTAAACTCTGGTGGAACACATGCTCATTGCTAGGTTTATTTTTTAACGAGCTTGAACTTCGTGTAACACTGCTTGTGCCAGTCGTATAATAAGGATGTCTCATTGATAGGTTCATTTTTTAGGGAGCTTGCCCCATTCGAAACTTTTCTCTGGAGCATTTCGTTATGCAAGCTAGGAACGACCAACCTACGAGTTTAAAGGGTTAAGCGCCTACAAACTAAGAAAATAAATGGTTTCTTTTCAATTGCATGCAAAAAGGTTTGCATGCCCCCGGGTATAAAGTAGAGTTTCCAGGTCACCATATGGAAGTTCTTGCATTAGCAAGATTGCTCCATCCGTGTCGCAGAAAAAACACTTCCTTGGCGATGTCCATAGAAATGGACAAAGGTAATTGTTGTTAGTTCCAATCACATAACCTTTAACGAGGGAATCATTTTCCAGTCTAATCCCATTTTCCTAAATGGACGGGTGTGTCATACTAGTCATATATCCTCCGTGGAAACCTACCCTATACCTAAGGTTTTCCTGCCGAAGCAAACTAGGGCGCATGCCCCCTGGGTTTTAGTCACAATCACCAAATCACTCGTACTCATCAGGTGGACGGACTGGATATTGATGAGACATTCCTTGTGCAAAAACACCAGTTAGGAATGGCATTTGACTATTAGCTATGTGTGAACCGGGGAATGAAAGCTAGTCTATGAGCTGGACCACTCTGCCCTCATGTGGAAAACACATCACTCGAAAGAGTGAGGAAACAATAGCTCCCATACTATAAATGTAGTCATGCCTAAGGAGTACATTGTAATCTGAAAGTCCTTAGACTACCATCACGTTTAGATGAACAGTTTTCCTTCTCAAAGTTATAGGCAAATTTGGAAGGATCCCTAACGGTCGACTAGTTCCTTTGTTGAAGCCTGTCAGATTTTGAATCTTAGGCAGAAGCGATGGAAAACCAAGCACTTTCCAAGCAGTTGAGGAAAGGATACTCACAGAAGCCCCTTCATCTATGATAGTACCAACCATGATCATTCTGTAAGCTTGTACTATGATTCAGAATGGTACATTAGATGGTAGGCGGGGTCTGCCTAGTAGATTCCAATTGAAGGAAACAACTAGGTTGCTTGGAGGTGGGACCGAATAAACGACCGAATACATCTTTGACGAACTTCCTTCCTGCGGTAAAGGAATGGGTAGATTGCCCCCATGTTCATCGGAGTCTGTGTTTATGAAAAGAATTTGAACGGTGCCGTTCTCATTCTCTTTGGTGACGGTATCATCTGAAGGTGGATCCTCTGAAGACAATATGGGGTCGACCGCCATCTCGACCTGTTGACTTTGGTCTGATGTGGACTCAAATGGTTTATCTTCAATGGTAGGTGCTTCGACTGAAAACAAAGGTGTGTCAGTCGCATTTTCAACTAGCGATGGACACGGCAAGAGTTTCTTGTGTCCAGGAGGAAGTCGTTGCAGTGAAGCAGGACGGTTGTCCAAGAATCTTTTAGCTTCGTCCAGGAAGGGACAATGGTGGAGGGCATGATCGCCTTCACATAGTATACAAGCAAATTTAGATCTTCTTTTCTGTCCATTGACTTCGTTTTCACTAGTTGACCGTGTACTCTCAACATGATCATCAGAGGTTGACGACACCAGATTGTGCAAGTGGGGAGACCAGTCCCTTAAGATCCCTCAGATGCAAGGACAATCTTGATGATAGTGGTCCCCTTTGCAAATGACACATGGGGGTTTAGGTTTGGACAGTGCAGTGTGTGGATTTTCGCTAGATGATGCTTGGTTACCCCCTTTTATTGTTGGCTTCTTCTTCTTCTTCTCCTTCCCTTTCTTCTTCTTCTCAGTTACTTGGTTTTTAGTTTTACTAGCTTCACCAAGCGAAGAGGAAGAAGGAGAGGGAGAAACAAACGAAGTAGAAGGTTGGGGGGTAACTCTAGTATCATCTGGTTGCTGATTTGATTGCTCAGGAATCACGGTGTTTTGAATGACAGAGGTCAAGAAAAGCCATACCGGCAGGCCAATTGTCAGTCCTGGAAGGGACAATGTGGCCATATGAGGTGCACCAACATCTCCCCAAGAGGAGAAGGGACTAGGATTTCCCCCAAGGGGAAATCCTTGATTGGTGGACTCCATTTTCTCAACCTAAGACCAACGAGGGAACAGTGACGTTATTCTGATTAAAATAAATTTTATGACGCTTTGACACAACTTGATTTTTCAATTTTTAAGAGTCGAGAAAAAGCTAAAGATGACTCTAGTCGCCTTCGATTTTTAATGAGCCTGAAGTGACAAGTGCTTAGATGGACCTTTTCTTTTAAGGAGTCTGAAAAGGAACGAAAGTGACTACTCTGGAAATCTAGACAGAGGGATTACCAAACCAATCTTAAAATTGCAGAATTCTTTTTACGGTATGACAGTCAATCTTCCCGAATGCTGTGTTTAGTGCATTGTGATCGATAGGGCGGCAGACGACTTCCTAAGGATAAAGGATATAGCCTATTGTGGTCTCCCAATATATACTCAACGGTACGTGGGAGCAAAAGTCTGTACTGGCACTTGTCGTCTCAAAGAGGAGGAATCACCCAACCTACGATGAAAGCGATAGTTACCAGGCTTTACAACACCAGAATACGTATCTAGCCTAGACTTCTAAATGTTGTGCATTAGGTTCCAAAGCGTTTTTATGTTCATTGAATTTATTTTACAGTTGATCTTCTTAAGAAGTTTGCCTTTAAGGTTCACCGTGTGATGTAGATATACAAATCCTAAATATGCAATCTAAGATGATAAACAGTCATTTACTTTCTTTTTGCAATGAAAATCCTAGCTACTAAGGAAAGAGAAGTGAAATTCTTTCAACATAGAGTAGAGAGCACACACTAAGATGCACTGTCCTAAATCAATCTCCACAAGCAGTCTAAATGAAAATGCACATGCATGTATTTTTTTTCCGCTTTCTTAATGTGTGAATGACAAAAATAAAGCTAAGTACAGATCTAAACTATTTTTCTTTCAAAGTGATAGTACTAACAATTTTCTTTTCAAAAGCGAAAGGAAGACGAAGACGACACTTTGTGATTTCAAATTCAAAAAACAAAAGGAAGACTAAGATGATACTTTGCGATTTCGATTTCAAAAAATGAAAGGAAGACTACTTTGCGATTTCAAATTCAAAAAATGAAAGGAAGGCTAAGACAACACTTTGTGATTTCGAATTTGAAAATGAAAGGGAGACTAAGAACTACACTTTCAATTTCAACTTGAAAACTGCTTTCGACACTTCAAAGAATTTATGATTCAAATAACAAACAATGGAAAAAGTGTAATCAACTATTAGAAAGAGGAAGACTCTTTTATTTGACTGAAAATGACACTTGCGACACTTTCAAATCAAAAGACGACAGTTCGATTAAGCTACTATTTGCCAAAAGAGAACTGTAAATGGCGAAAAATACATAAAAACATTCACAATTCTTTATACAATGGAGGCTAAATAATGCAAAGGAAGGGAGTTTCAATAGTGATATATTGATCACAGACAGCAAAACTCCTGAATAAAGTTGAAGACAATGAAGAAAAAACCAAAATCTGGAGGCAGAAACAGTCTTATTTGATCATCGCACCTGTAACACAGGGAAACAGGGATGCATCTCACCTACAGCACACGGGAGGTGCGATGCATCCAGACTATCAAAGGGAGACAGTGCGATGGTCCAGGGACGAGACTGGGCTTGGTTTTTTCTCATAGTTTGTAGCTTAGTTCAGGGATTTAAGCTGAGCTAATGATAGTCAGTAAATACAAAGTACAGGGGCTGATCTAATGAGGTTACTTGAGCTACCACCAGGGCACTTAGGATGTTTGCAAGTCAGTTGTTCAGTTCATAAACAAACCTGGAGATTGACTGAAGCAACGTTGATATATTTTTACTTGCATAAAAAATGCAGTTTGAAGGCTAGTTGGCTTAACTTCAGGCTCCGTCTGTAGTTTATGAAGCAAACAAATAGAGACAAGCAATCAAACTATTCGTTCCCTAGTGGAGTCGCCATTTTGTTATTGGGAAAACTAGTGTCCATTCAGAGCTGCTAGTCCCACTAAGACAGGTAGCTATCTTAGAAACAAACAATTTAAAGTCACTTATGTTTTCATTTATGAGAGATAGATGAGAGAGAAGCAGAGAGTACCAACCTTAGTCTTTTGCTTGGCTCCTTGCTTGTTTCCTCTCTCCCTTGATAGAGCTTTCACCACTCCTTCCTCACTTGTCCCGCTTCAGAGAACACCTGTAGAGTCAAAGCAGCAAAATACCATCAAAGCATAGATATCTATCACCATAAACAATATAGAATCAGATGTCTATTAACCATACAAATGCATACACAAATAAAAGATTCAGAGATATACAAGTATATGGAGGAAAACTCAAATAGATTTATTGATAGAAGTAGTAGAAGAGAGGATTACAACCCATTGGTCTGACCCAGCACCATCCTCCCAGCATGAAAGCCCTCTTCACCTCATGAAAATCTTAGATCACCCAACAATACAATGTTGCATAGAGAAACCAACAACACTTCCTTACAAAATACAAAATTCCAACCTTTGGATCTCTAGGATGAGGGATCCATATATAGATGTTTGCAGGTGGGTGAGTTAGCTTCTGGGATTTTGATTAGTGTCATCTCTCTGATAGTTCTTGGTTCCACTTGGAGATTTCATGATCTCTTACTCATCCCTAGGCGAATTCAGAGAGGCAAGTGTCAAATGGGCAGTTTCTAGAAGATTCTCTGGGTTTCCACCTAGCCAACTACCTCTGCCATTTGTCTGCTCTCGCTCATCGCACCCTACAGAAGGGATTTTCAGTATGCATCACACTTTTTGCATGTGGCAGATGAGATGCATAGCACTGGGTAGTCGGTATGGTCCTGTTTTGACTAGTTCTGAGTAGTTTTTCAGAGAGAACTTCTGGGAGATGATGTAATCAGCTGACCCTGCTCCTTTAGGGTATGAAACAACACTTTCAGGGACTTAGAAGCCCTTGGTTTATGGACATATGTGATTGCGGTTACAGTGCCCAAATATGTCTATAACAAGCTTCCCACTCAATGATACCTCTTATCTTCTCTGGATCCATTGTTATCCCTTCCTTATAAACAACATGTCCCAAGTAATGTGCCTATGTCTGAAAGAACTACATTTACTAAGCTTAGGATACAATTAATTTTCTCTTAGTAATCTCAACACTATTGCTAAATGCTCGGCATGTTCTTCCTCATTCTTAGAATATATCAAGATGCCATCAATGAACACAATAAAAAAAATTGTCCAGATAAGGGCGCAACACACTATTCATCAAGAACATAAAGGTAGCTGGAGCGTTAGTCAAACCAAATGGAACTACAATAAACTCATAATGCCAATACCTAGTCTAGAGAGTTGTCTTGTAATTGTCCTCCTCTTTAATGTGTACATGATGATCTCATATCAATCTTCGAGAACATTGTTTCTACCTTCAACTAATCGAACAAGTCATCAATCCTCAACAATGGATACTTGTTCTTGATGGTTACCTTTTTCAACTGCATGTAATTGATGCATAGCATGAGAGTACCATCCTTTTTCTTAACAAACAATATCGGTGCACCCCAAGGCGATACACTTGGCCTAATGTATCCCTTGTCAATAATTTCCTTCAACTGTAACTTCAATTCCACTAACTTTGGTGTTCTCATCTAGTAAGATGTCTTCGATGCTAGTGCTACCCCTAGTACCAACTCAATCGAAAATAATTCCACTTCTTTTTGAGGCGGAAAATCTGAAATCTCTGTTAGAAGAACATCCTGAAACTATTGCAATATAGGGTACCTGCTCAATACCTCTGCACCCTCAGCTTCCTTACCTTTATCACTAGAAATGTGTAATGCAAATAACATACACCCTTTTCGGTAATTTTTCTTTGCTTTCATAGTTGTCACCATTCTAACTAATGTTTCCTTCTTCTTTCCCTGTAAGATTCTTTGTTCTGCATTTTCATCCAAGCACTCAATGGATTTGTCATAATAATCCACTTTGTTCCTATGAAGATACAACCAGTCCATACCTAAAAGGATACTATATGACCCCAACAAAAATACATTCAAATTTGTTGATGTAAGCATACCATTCAACTTGAATGCAAAAGATCTTACCCAATGATACACTCTCTTCTTTGTACCTATAACCAACTGCACTAACCAGGATTCTACATGCACTTATTCAAACCACACTTACCCACCAAGGCAAGACTAACAAAACCATAATTAGATTGAGGTTTAATCAAAATGGAAACAACTTGATCACAAAGCTTACCATCCATCTCGATAACAGTTTCCTGGTTCTTTGCCTACTTGTTATCCAACGCTTCATAAATCTGTGAAATACTTTTCCCAACATCCCCAATTGTTTGTGCCTTATGTGCATTATAAATTTGAGGCCTACCACCTTGATTCTGTGGACAATCCCTCTTAATTGTTACTTACCACATGTCCAACATTCAAACCGTCCTCTACCACCACCTTTATTCTGATGTTGTGACCCATGTCTCTATCTAGCTACATTGAACTTCTTGTATGGTGCACCATTTTCTTTCTCTTTGGAATTTTTAGGCCTTGTTCTTTTCAGATGCCATTTACCTTTAGCTTTATCTTTATTTTTCCCCTTTCATCCTTGCTGAGATTCATTCTTACGCTTTGACTATTCATAGTAATGATTCAATTTCCTAAGAAATTACTCGAGTGACTGAGGCTCATCATACTCAATCTGATCTCTAAAAACTAATGGCAATCCACAAACAAATCTCTAAGCTTTATCCTTCTCATCCTCAAGATATGGTACATACCTCAATAGTTCTAGGAACTTAGTCATATACTCCTCATTTGTCATTGATCCTATCTTAAGATCATATAACTGCTTAGCCTTACTATCATAGTACCTTTTTGACAAGTACTTCTTCCTAAAGAGTCTCTTGAATTCATGCCAACTCAACTCTTTTGTCTTGATGTCTCTAACCCGCTTTACATCTTCCAACCAGATATCCAATTTTCCTCTGAGGCTAAAGATAGTTATTTTGGCATTCATATTGTCTGTGTATTCATGTAGTTCAAAGAACTTCTTCATACCAAGTAACCAAGCCTATGCGTCCTCTGAATTCTTCATTTTTCCATAAAAAGTAAGTGGCTTAGCTTTATTAAACTCATCCAGAAAATATACGTTGTCACTCCTCCTGTAAAGGTGATAACGTTGACGATCACAGTGCTTGTCAGAACCATAACTAGAATAGTACATGTGTCCATCACCTCTCTTATCCAGAGTTTCCAAGAACTTGCCATCTCTAATCATGTCATCTGTATCTGAGTTGTGCCCATAATGATATCTACTACCATATGCCCCATTAGTTCTATCCCCTTGCCCATAGTTGATCTGAATTGGTCCTTGTCTCTGAAATTCTGACAAACTTTGAACGATTATTGCATTGAATTCTACTTGTTTCTCCTGTGCCTGCATAATTATGTCATTATCTTCTTTGAAAGTTCTTAATTCTTCCTTCAAGCTTCTCAATGTGTATGTTAAGTCAGAAGAGTGCCCAATACCACGCTGCTCATCTGATCCATAGGGAGAATCTCGTTAATTGTAGTCTACCATCTTGCTAGCCATATTTGATCTCTTTCCTGCCAAACATACGATGTCAACTAAACCAAAATATAAACATAATCAACATATCTCAGTATAGTTTGGGGAGGATATCTCATCTGCAAGGTCAACCAGATTAGCACAATACATGTATAAACATAATCAGAACAGAATATAGATATCATCCTAACCATAGTCTAGTCATCAATGCATGACCATATCAACCACGCATCATGACCCCAAATACATATACCATAAGTATAGAGAACACATATATGCAACCGACATGATTGCATGACTAACACACAACCCATCTAGTCCAAGGGGTGAACTATGCTCTGATACCACTCTCTAACACCCATCTCCCACATTTACCCAAGTTAACTGGTCGATTGGGGTAAGCATGTGACGAGAGGCTACTATGATCTAATTCAACTCCCCATGTACAGTTAAGAAATTGGAACTAACACAATGAAACCAATTTGACCTTACACAGATGCTACAGAACCTCCAAGAGTTAACCAACCTTTTTAGGTGACCAACCCCTAAGGAAACTTAACATTTTACAGACCTAGAGCCTCAGTCACTCCCATGACCTGGGCATGTATGCTATTGGGACCCTCCAAATGCTCTCACAACAAGGGCATGCAAGTGACTGGGGCCTTTTTTAGCTAGTTCGTAGCATGCGACCCCAGTGCCACTCTTTCAGGGCCAAGTCTCGGGCCACTACCCAAAACTTCATGAAACCTTTAGGAATAAAAAGTAACATCAAAATGATGATACTAAAGCAATTGCATAAAGACTTGACTACACCCCTACTAGCCATGACAGGAATTTTGTCAAACATGTCACAAATATGCATTCTATAGATTATAACAATAGATCTGAGCATAGGGGTCTCATACTTATCTGAAAATCTCCAAAAATCATTGATGCCTTATCACATTAGCTGAATTATCATATATTAGGTCATATATTCATGGTTCATTCATTTAGAAATCAAAACATTATGAGAGCCATACATCATCACTGTCATAAAACATACTCATAACCAACATATAACCAAAAAAGTAACAAGGATATAATAGCCATAAGAAACAATTATGAACCAATACATTTTCACATAAAATACCAAGGAGAAGGAACTCTTATTAATGAATGCAAAATCCAACAAGGTATGGGACTTCCACGAACCACCTGGCCATAGGTTGTCTGAATCAAATATTTCTTTCAACCAATATCACTTGTTCCATATTCCAAGCATGAATGTGGGACTCATAACCAAAAATCAACTAGGGCTTCTCGAGGCTACACCACCTCACCCTCATCAATAGAACTAGGCTTTACTGCAATCCACACCTAATCACTAGCCCCTAAACAAGCATGGATGCCACCGAATTTCTCCACCTACACCATGAGGAATTTTCCTATCTCCTAGTCTCTAGGCTTTACTGCAATCCACACCTAATCATTAAGCCCTAATCTATACCCCACCCTCCAGGATTTGCCGTATATCTTTCCATTCACTGGCTAAGGATTCCTAGGCCTGATCAAGGGCACCCACCTCTATTCTTTACCATATATACCGCCATTCACCGGTCGAGGATTCCTAGGCCCACCAAGACAACATAAATTTCTCCTTTACCACAACCCACAGTTCGGTTCAGGGGTTACTAGGCCAAGGATTTAGCGCAATCCACAGTATGATTCAGAGATCACTAGGCCATGTGTTCTTTCTTTCATAGACCACCTCACTCAGTTTTGAATCCATTCGACAATCCATCTCAACCAAAACATGGGAACCTCATCACATCGTGGCTATACGAAAATGGCAAGGCAAGGGTGAAGAAAATTGTCACACCTGTAAAAACCAATGCCAATGACAGTTGTTAGTGCCCAAATCTACCTCAAGCTAAGAAAGGTAGCATCTAGGATAACATCAAACCACGCTTAACCTGGTAGCTAACCCTACCAGGTCGGGAGAGGGCTCTCTCCTTGTCACTCTCAGCAAAATATGATCAATGAGGCTTGAGATGATTGATGTGAAAACTTATTTTAGGCTAGGTATGTGTTCAGAAGAGTTTGATTGAATTTGATGATGTTTTGTTGGCTCAAATGTGAAAGGCAGATTTGGGTTTGGGGAATGAGGCTCAGTTTTGCAGAGATCTCTATGGGGTGAGGTAGGCAAATGGTTTGATACTTCAAATTGAGTGAGATGGAGAGCTTTTAGACTGGTGAGGAGCTGAAGAGGGCAAGAAAATCTCAGGGATCCTCTTCAAACAGCTAAAAACATAAATAACTAAACAAACCCTAGGTAGAGCACTGCAAATCAATGAATTCTACCTTTATCCTTGTTTGATTTAGTTAAGATGAAGCAAAGAGAGATGATGGCATACATAAAACACATGTAAACTTACAATTACAGAAGGAAACACAATACCAAATCAAGATGCCACAAGAATCCCATAAAGTGCTGCAAACCCTGGTCTATTCCTTAGCCAAACTGCTGAAAATGATATACAATGAAGCTCCAAGCTTTCCCAAAAGTCCAACCCTTGCCAATGACTGGAAAATTACAAGATATAGGAAACCAAAAACTCATCCTAGCCTCTAGGGGCCGAGCTCATAATTTTAGGAGTTATTCCAAAAAATTCTAAACTGAGAACTAAAACGTAGGTAGTGGAACAACTTACCTCTAAAAACTAGGGAACTGATTCATTCAGTTGCAAACTACCTTTTCATGGATGAATCTACCTCTATGAGTGAAAAATTAGCATAATTACATCAAAATCCATCAAGTCACATTAAATTACATCACGAGTTTGACTATTAGAAAGATAAAAGTGAAAATATGAGGAAACTAGGTGAAAAACAAAGTTTTTTGGCCAAAATGAGCAAATTTCCTCCTATGCGTCGCGCTGATTTCCCTATGTGTAGATCCTTTTCGCAACTGATTTTGGAGGCCTTCCCCTACACCAAATTTTCTCCAAGTGGACGTTTTGGAAAGTTCTACCTGTCTACTTTCCAGAACAAGAGGAATTTCTGAATTTGGCCTCCATTTTCCCCTCCAAAACTGAGTTCTCCCAACACTGCTTCCTGTGTGTCCAAAAAGGGGCAGAAAGGTCATTTTTGAGGTTTTTTTGATCTTTTTGGAAGCTCAAAACCTATCAGAATTTCTTGGCCATTTGTGGAAATTCCTGTTTTTCCATGACAAATCCAAAAATGTTGAGTTTTTCTCAAAAGGAGGTCCCCCCTCAAAAGCGCGCGCCAGGTGGGGCAACGCATCAGGAAAAAAAACTTGTTTTTAAGCCAACAATTTCAAAATTGCAAAAAATGTCCCAAATTTCTTGAAATTTGGGCTGATTGTCCTTCATTAAGTGCTATGTTGGGCCAAGGAAGCCTCATCCAAGATCTAAAGTCTATCTTTCTCTTTTCACTTCCCCGATGCCTTCTTCAACTTGGCCTTCAAAATCTGGATTCTTACTTTGCACACCTTGTTTCTCGCCAAGTAATGGTAGGCCATGTGCCTCAACATATTTTTCTCTCTATTGGCCTTCTCTAGCATATTTTCCAAGTGGATATTTTCTCTCTCAAGCCAAGATTCACGATCAGCATCAATTTCTTGTTCAAGTGGTGTCAGCTTGACTTTCCTCCTCTTAGCATCTTGCCAGTTTTCTCGTATGTTTTGTAGCTCCATAATGGTTTGCTGATCCTCTAGATGTTTGTTTATTTGCTCCAGATATTTTATTATCCACTTGGCTCTTTCTAGGTTGAGAGACAAATCATGAATGTCCTCTTTCTACTCCCGAATGATCTCTTTAAGCTTTGAGCTTTGTAAGCCCAAATTGGTGTCATTATCCTGAATAAGAATGAAATTTGTCTCTTGTCCTCCTGAAGGCCCCTCATCATGTAATGGATGCTTTCCCTTGTCATGTACCTACTCTGCTGATGGAGATAACGAGACCCCTTCCACCTCGGGTGGAGATAGTACTCGTTTTTCCGCTGCAAACAACCTTCTAGTTCCCTTTTGCTAGGTGACAAACACTGGCACACTAGCGGTTTGTGTCTCATGAATCTCCTGCTGATGTGAAGGCCCTCCTGTCTCATGAAAAATTGTTGGAGGTACTTGAGGACCTGTAAAGACCTCATGAGAAATGAAATCCTCCCATGAGATGTTCTGTAAACCAGGCTGATGCAAGACCACAATTTTGATTAGTGAAAAATGATATATGTTGTTATACTACTGCTAAGGAGGCTTCCTGTGCACTAAGATGGTCATCTTCTTAATGTATTGGCAAATAAAATAGGGGAGATTCATCATTCTCACCCTAGTGAAGTGCATCAACAATCTGATGTGATAGGCATACAGGCGAGAAAATTGGCCCTCACAGCTGAAATATTTAATTATGAGTTTCATCAAGGGAGCATATGTGTCTTTCAGATATTGGAAGGGAAAAACTCTACTGAGATGTCTCTAATAACCAGCCTTGATGTAAGGCTCATAATGTTCTCTATCAATCTGCCACCTTTTATTCCACTGCTCACCAACATTTGGAACGCCAGTTTCTTGAGAAATAGTCTCGGGTGTCAAGCTGAATGTCACACCTGCCAAAGTGACTTGGCCATTATGAAGATGGAGCACAAATAATCTGGACAACTCATGATGGCACTGGACTCTCTCTACCATCTCATAGAACTGATAACAAGATTAGTGTTGAAAGCATGTGACAGCAAGAGGACAGGCCAGCAGCTCAGCAAGTGAAGTAGGCTCCTCTCGTATATGTTTACCACCCTTGTGAGGTCTCCTTGGTGCATGCATTTCTCTAGAAGAATCATTGAGTGTCTCCTCATCTCGGTCATAGGAAGGATCTGACTCCATGTTTGCCAATGTTTGAGTTTTCTTAGATGAGTATGAAGAGATTTTGTGGTGTCTTTAGGTTTCTGTTGCCAAGGATAAGAATGTATGAGGGACTGTGGAGGGAATGTGTATGAGGGGTTTTGGGAATATTGCTGTCAAGTTTTTAGGGAATAAAAAGGTTGAGGGAATAATAGTTAGGCTCTTGGGACAACAATTAGGGTTTGGAATCTTTAACTAGGGTTTTGGATAATGGGATTTAGGGATATGGGATTAGTGATTTTAGGGATATGGGGTTTAGGGAATGGGTTAATGAAAATGTAAAGAGAGGGAGAAAATGAATGAGGGAATGAAGGAGTGAGGGAGTGAGAAATGGCTAGGAGTGGAATTGGCAGCAAAAAAATACAATTTGTAAACCCTATGCAATTGTTTTTGTCAAGAGATGCAAGGAGGTAGGGTTTTGATTTTTTCCCATTAAATCACCATAAGCAGCAAGAGAAACTCACTCATTGATCATGGAGGAGTGTTTATTTACTTGAACAAGTGAGGATTTAGCAAATTTGGCAGTTTTGGATGAAGTTGTGAATGAAATTGGGCTTGTAGCCCTATGCGCCGTGCCCTATCAATGCGTCGCGCCTGTGTAAATTTTACACTGCAGAGTGCGGCCCAATGCGCCACGCTGGATGGATGCACCGTGCCCAGGATCCAATGTGCCATGCCACTGAAAATGCCCAAGTTGCTGCAATTTTTTGGCTCCTTTGCAATTTTTGACCTTTCTCTTGTTCACTCTTTCTCCCTTGGATGCAAATGAACTTTTTAAACATGAGAAATGGTTTATATACATAGGATTTTAATTTTCCACTTATAAAAACCCACTTTGTAATGTTTGCCTTTGACTTGCTTTTAAAACTCTGTTTTTGGGCAGTTTGCTTTATTTTTGCCTTCGATGAACTGAATACTTTGAATTTTTGTTTTCCTTGCAAGTGATGGAGTTGCTGAAGCTTGGCAAGGTGACTAGGGTTGCCTCTAAAGTTATTACATATGGAAAAACTGAAATTACATCAAATTTATGCATGAAAATATAGAAAACTCTATTTTTCCTCAAAACAGGGTTTTGAGGAAAAATCAATCACCGAGCATGTGATTATGGAAATTATTGTTGTTGAAACTTTATTTGACCTCCTCATGTGCCTGCTGACCGTTATTGAGCATTTTGAAGACCTTTTTGATGAAACCCTAGACCTAATGAGACCTAAAACCCTAAAGATGAATTTTGCAGATTTAAAGAAAAAACTTGACTGCAGATGATCTAGATGAATGAAAATGGGCCAGCAAGTAAAGGACGTGAGGGAAAATGTGTAATAAGCCACTACCGTCAGATGATCCATGATCCTAATGGAATGCAGCTGATCAGATGAGACGCCTAACATGCAATGCAATAAGATAATTTGATCACTGATGGAGGGATGAAGATATCGACACTAACAATAGCAATAGAACCAAGAACACACATGCATAACCATGCATGCCAAAACTAGCAAGGAAATCACACATGCTATTAGAAAATTATATATTACAGAGAAATGGAACACATAGAATATTGCATATATATAAACAAAGAAAATGCATAAAACCAGAGAGACACAGATATACATGGTTCACCCAGTTTGGGATACGTCCACCCCAAACAACCAGTCCTTCCTTTCTATTATCCAACAAAATGAAGAGACACAACCTACAATAGATCCGTTGTAATATCCTCTATTTTCTCTCACAGTCTCACCTCTCTGTTTCTCGCTCGAAGAATACACATCTATTACACAGCCTCAATACAATGCCCTCATACAAAGAGAGGGGTTGCCTCTAGGGCAAAGAACCCTAAACTAAACATAAGTCCTACCGTCAGATCATCCACCTAATGAATGACCCAGATTGACTAGAAATTATTATACTTTTACAAGGAAATTTTACATCTGCTTTTAGCTTTGGGGGCGTTGCCCCCGAAACCCCCGCTAGGGGACTGCTGGCCCCCAGACCCCCCAACCAAGGGGGATCGGCCCCCCTGAACACCCGCGGGGGGGACAAGTCCCCCCCGCACCCTCCCGCATGGAGGGGTGTACAAACTTCCTGGGGTATATATCCGGCTGAAACAAAGACCTCTAAATAATCATGCTCCACACCCAACACATGCAAATCAATACCTACAAATAATCTTGTTGTAGCTGCTTGATCTTGCTCTTTATTGCTTGATCCTTGATTTCCTTTGCCTTAATTTCTTTTCTTGATCCAATGCTAAAGTGCTCAAAGAAAAATCTAAGTGTCCAAGAGTCAGAGAAAGAGAGAGAATAGAGAGAGAATTCCAAAAATGAATTGACAAAGGGTTACAAACTGATCCTCAAAATCATTTTTATTAATGAGGCCTCTATTTTCTTCAATTTTGCATTATTTTCCTTCATTTTCCTCCTCACATGCAACTTGTGACCTTACACCTTCCTTTTCTCCTAATTTCCATTATTTTCATAAATAAAATACCAATTAATGTCTCATGACTTTCCAAAGCCTTTGCCTTTTCCTTTACCAATTTCCTTAGCCATAATAAACCAAATGAACACCCACATTAGGATTCCTTGCCCAACATTCAGCTTGGAATAAGCATCCCATAATGGTTATTATTTTTCCTTTATTATTAGTACGTGGAATTTTCACTAGGGTTGTTACAATGGGGACCTACTCAGGTATCATTTTTCGATGTCTCTCATTATTATGTTACTTTTATTGATGATGCAACTAGGAAACCTGGATTTATTGTATTCAAAATAAATCTGATGTATTTGATACTTTCAATCAAATGGAAAGCTTTGGTTGAGAATACTAACAAGAAGTTGAAGTGTCTCATATCAGATAATGGAGGTGAATACTGCAACAAATAGTTTGATAACTATTGTTTAGTGCATGGAATTTGTAGAGAGAGTATAGTTCCAGGAACACCACAAGAAAATGGTGTGTCAGAAAGGATGAATAGGACAATCATGGAGCATGCAAGGTGCATGAGATTGCATGCATGATTTCCCTTACAATTTTGGGCAAATGTTCTAGATATTTTTGTTTATGTAATAAATAGAGGGCCTTCAAGTTCCGTAGATGGTGGTATTCCAGAGGAGGCTTGGATAGGTAAAAAGGTAAATTACTCAGTTTCAAAGACCTTTGGTTGTGAAGCCTTTGTCCCCATAAATAAATAAAATAGAACAAAGCTTGAGGAAAAATCAAAGAAATTTACCTTTATTCGATATGGTGTAAATGATTTTGGTTATCGCTTATATGATTATGGAAATCACAAAATCATTAGGAGAAGAGATGCCATATTCAATAAAGGTCTTGTATAAGGATCATATGCAGCGAAAGAAACAAGAAAAAGAAGACAAAGAATACATGGTGCTTGATGAGATCACAAAAAAAGAAAAGGTGTCTGAAAATCATAATGATCAACAGTTACAACAACAACAACAACCACAAAATGAAAAATCACCTCAAACACCTAAAAGGGATGTTAGAAGATCTACCATGATAAGTATACCCCCTGACAGATACTTTCCTTCATTATATTATGTATTTTTTACTAATTCTGGTGAACCAGAAAGTTATGAAGAAGCAATACAAGTAGAAACCATGAAGAAGTGGGAGCAAGCCATGGAAGAAGAGATGGATTCCTTCTTGCATAACCAGACTTGGAGGTAAACAGAGGTATAAGGTTGGAATTGTGGTGAAGGGTTTTGCACAAAATAAAGGTATAGAATTTGATGAAATTTTTTCTCTTGTTGTTAAAATGACTTCAATCAGAACTATTTTAAGTCTAGTGGCAATAGAAGATTTGCATCTTGAGCAATTTGGTGTAAAGACAACCTTTCTCCATGGGAATTTGGAGGAATAAATATATATGCAATAGACACAAGGGTATGAGGTCAAAGAAAACGAGAAGTTAGTGTGAAAATTGAATAAGATCTTGTATGGCTTAAAATAGGCTCCAAGGCAATGGTATCTAAAATTTGATAAGTTTATGTCTAAAAAAGGTTATACTAGATGCCACTTTGGCCATTTTGTTTATCTTAAGAAACAAAATGATGACAGCTATATTATATTGTTATTATATGTAGATGACATGCTTGTTGCAAGGTATAACATGTAGGAAATAAATGTGCTCAAAGGAAAATTGGCAAATTCATTTGCAATGAAGGATTTGGGTGATGCAAAACAAATCCTTGGTATGAGAATAAATAGAGATAGGAAAAATCACAAATAAACAGTGTATCAAAGTGAGTACATAGAAAAGGCATTGGAAATATTTAATATGTAGAATGCAAAACCGGTTAGTACACCTTTGGCTATCCATTTCAAATTAAGTAAGGAGATGTGTCCCAAGACTTAGGAAGAGATGAATTATATGTGTAAATTTCCATATGCATCAACAATTGGAAGCTTAATGTATGAAATGGTCTACACAAGGCTTGATATTTCATATGCGGTGGGATTTGTAAGTAGGTATATGAACAACCCAGGAAAAGAGCATTGGATGGTAGCAAAGTGGATTCTCATGTATTTGAGAGGTACCACAAATCAAGAATTATGATTTGGCGGTTCAAACATTTCTCTACAGGGATATGTTGATGCAGATATGGCAAGTTATAGAGATAACAAGAGGAGCACAATAGGGTATGTGGTTACTATAGGTGGAACATCTGTCAGTTGGGTTTCAAAATTATAAAACATTATTGCACTTTCAACAATGGAGGTAGAGTATGTTGTTGCTACAAAGGCTAGTAAAGAAATGATTTGGTTACAAAATTTTATGGATGAATTGGGAAAGAAGTAGGATATGGGCAATATATACAGTGATAGCTAGAGTGCATTCATCTTGTAAAGAACTCAGCATTTCATTCCAAGACTAAAAATATACATCTCAAGTACCATTTCGTACGGTTAGAGTTGGAAGATGGATAGTTGAAGCTGGAAAAGATACACACTAGTCAGAATCCTCCAAACATGTTAACAAAATTTGTAACCAAGGAGAAACTGATATTTTTCTTAGTTTCAATTGGTCTTCAAGTATGATGATGATGATGAGAAACAACTAGGTCCAAAGTGGAAGCATTGTCCAACAAGTGAAGCGGTGGTGGATTTGTTATAATGAGTCTCCAAGTGGGAGATTGTTGATTGTGGAGCATGATTATCTTCCTGATTGTTCAAAGGCTTTTTGTTTCAGTTGCGTTGGGTCCATGTTCTTAATGAGGTGGAAACGTTGCCTGTTTAATCATTTCCATGGGCTCCATGGGGGCAACATCGAATTTTATGAGCCCCCCCCTGATGGGGGTTGGGGGGAAACACCCCTGAAGCTAAAAATATATGAAAATTTTCCTTGTAAAATATTGTAATTCTATAGTCAATCAGGGTCATTCATTAGGCGGATGATCTGATGGTAGAAGTTATGTTAATTTAGGGTTTTTCCTTAGAAATAAACCCTCGTTTCTATGAGGGAATTTTATTGCAACTTTGTATGATTATTCTGAGCAAGAGAGAGATAGGAGGTTTTGTGAGAGAGAAGAGGAAATTATAGTGGATCTATTGTAGGTTTTATCTCTTCATTTCGCTATATAATATAAAAGGAAGGACTGGTTGTTTTTCCATGGAGATAGCCCAAATTGGGTGAACCATGTATATGTGTGTCTATCTTATTTTATGTGTTTCTATATTTGTGTTTTCACAATATTTTGTGTATTTCATTGCTCTGTTAATTAATTTCTAACATGGATTTGTATGGAGATTGATATCAGTAAAGGATTACTAGACCACATCATCCTGAAGCATAACAATTTTTAGTGGACTCAAATCCTTGATTATGAAAACATGGCCTTCACATGTCAAGTGTGCTTTCAAACAATTCATCCTTAGAACACATTCCCTCACTTAAAGAAGATCCCAAAAAAAGAAAAAAGAAGCAACCAAACAGGCCAAAAGGATGGAATTTTAATGATTCTCCACCTTCGAAAGAAGAGGGGGACGAAAATCAAGTCACACAACCTGTAAAATCTAAAGAAAAATTAGAGGGTGAGGTAGTGGTTGAAAATGGCTCTATCACTCCTTCATCAAGGGGTCCTGAATTAGAAAACCAAGTGTCTCTGGCAATTCAAGGTTGAACTAAATATGCTCATGTTTCAAGATCCTCATATTCGTATAAATAATCTCCTCAACTAGATTGGGGCCAAGAACTATCTTTGGTACTGATTGATCCAAATCTTTAAGGATGGAAAAAGGTACAACATAGGAAGGGGAAAAAAGAAAAAATATGCACATAATGTCATCCATGTCCTCTTTTTTATTTTTCTTTTCTTAATTTTTCTTTTCCACTCCATATTGTTAATATTTCCTGGATTTTATTAACCATTTCGATCATATGTCATCTCTATCTTGTAATGACTAGTCCTTTTGGTGACTCATGTTTCATACACACTATGTGTGTTTTCAAAGAGTTATTTTATCTATTTTAATAAAATTACTTTATTTTTCTGCAGTGAAAACAATCTTATCATATTGAGTCTCTTATTCAATTATTTAATATAAATATTCTTATCCTCAATGGATGTCTTTGTATTTCAAATGTTCTGAATATTTCGCTGCTTATAAGAACCTTGTTTGTTACATTGGTATGAGAGTGTAAACGGACTTTGTTCGTTACGTTAGAATCAGATTTGTTTGACCCTTTGGCCGCTCAACCACTGCATAGAGTCAGTCTGATATAACCTTTGGCATAAATTTGGACTAAGTTCCATACATAAGTCAACATTTTGGACTAAATTTCCATTTTATGAAACATAAATTATGTATCAGTGGATTCAAAAAAATTGCAAATTATGTTTTCCAACATGTGAGAAATTATTTGGTAGGGAAGAACATCAATATAATGAGCAGATGCAAATGAAAAGATTAGAGGAAGAACTCAAAAACTTGAACTAAAAATGGGGTATCAAAATAGAAACGTAAATATCTCGAAGGTATGTTTTACTACTTGTCAAAATAAAAGGACAAAGAAATTTTGTGTCTAAGGGAACATAGAAAAAAATTATTTGTGAAGGTTAGCAACTCCAAAGCTACAAAGAAAAAATTAGAAGAAGAAAAAGAATATCTCGAGAAGAAATTCAACAAGAATCTTTCAGAGAAGGAAGAAGAAAAATTGTTCTTAAAAACCCTTAATCAAAGGTTATTAGAGCAAATCAAAGATTTAAAAAATGAGAAGCTTGAACATAAAAACACTAAAAATAAGGTTGATTAATTAAAAGCTAAAGAAATCTTATGTCTTAGAAATCATAATCAAAGTCTACTCACTCAAATTAAGAAACTTAAAAATGATAAGAAATCGTTGAAAAAAAAATTAGAAGAACTTATCACGAATGAAGTATTAAAATAATCAAACAAGAAAACCTAAGTTGAAGAAAAAGGAACAAGGTCCAATATATTCAATATCACAACTCATGAAGATGACAAGCCAATTGAAGTAAAGACATATTTATATGTTGCAGTTCAGGCAATGAAAATTCCAAATAAATATTTTGTAACCAACTCAACAACATTTGTACCTAAAGTAAATAAGGAAATTGCTACATGCATGATAAGGGAAAATCAAATCACAAAAACTACTTGTCAACATTCGAATCATAGGAGTAGACATATTAATCAGTCTATGTATTTGTATCACTCATAACGGAAGCAATAGATTTATGTTCCGAAAAATATTGATGTTAGCAAAATCCAACCTTACGATTATGATTTATTCAGCTATGAAATAAATTCAAAGTTCCACAAAAGATTGATTTAGGATGGTTAGATCTCTTCTCAGTTCAAAATTTTCATTTATCACTCATAGGATCTTATCATCACAAATGACAACTCAAATAATTTTGAAATATGTGAATAGAATACAAGACATAGAAATAGGTGACATGCCTTGTCAACAATAAGCTTTGAGGACAAATATTGTTGAAAAGGAAGGAAATGTTATGAATATAATTTATATAAAAATAATACAAATATAAATCATAATAACGATTAGTATAGAAGAGGCATGTCTCTAAGGAAATGACCATCCATGAAAGGGAACTGCCTAGGTATATAAGCAGGCCCTCATTTGTAACAATCACATAATATAATTTCTCTTATTGCATTATTCAATATAAATATTCTAATCATCAATGGATGTCTTCGAATTCCAAGTGTTCTAAATATTTTGTTTTGTATAAGAACCTTGTTTGTTAAATTGGTATTAGAGTGTAAAGGAACTTTTGTCATTATAGACTCATCGCATAGAGGTTGTGGAATTTGTAGCAGAGAACCATGCAATGGATATTGAATATCTTGAGGGGATTTTTGAGGGGAGGTTGAATGAGTGACTGAATAGAGCTCGCTCTTTCGGACCCACTTATTCTTTTTTCTTTTTTCCCAATTTGTAGTGCCAACTGAGGTGCCCATAAGCATGACAGTGGGCACATTTGAAGGGTATAACTTCGCAATCAATGTTTTGGTGGTGTATCATATCCCCAACACTAATGGATATGGATTCAGGTAACCCTAGCAACAAATTGAGACCCACCAGAATGTGTGCAATAGTCATAACTCCAATTTGTTGAAAAGAAAGATTTGTGTCATAGTAGAAACCCAGAGAATTTCTACCTCTCGAAAAACACTCTCGGGCTAGAAAATGGGAGGTAATGTTAGAAGTCAAACCTATATAGGGACCAAATCCAATTTATCTACTCATGCATCAAATCTTATACACCATCTTTTTAAGAAGAGGGCATGTGAGCCCCTTGACCATTTCATTGCCAGGTTTTGTATTGGTTCTTCTACACATGAAATATGCCATCCCATCTAGCCTTTGGTGAAAATGATAATTGGGGTGAGTAATCAAGGAGTGGTTTAATGTGAAAGTTCTTCCACCTTTGCAGGACCACCATCGACATGCGCCTACTAGTGAAGTATCCAACTGCCACCATGTCCTCCATATTATTGATATCATTCAATTGGATGTCCTTTACCAGTGCTAAGGATGATTCCTTGGATTTTCACTTAATACACCTATTGTTAGGATTTGTGGGTGTCTAACAAGGTAAATTGGGTGACTTAACTATCATAGAGGGAAACCATCTCCATTGTGAATTTCCAAGGTTACGAGGTAGTTTAGGAAACTGGGATATGGAGAAGGAAGACAGTAATATGATAAAACAACAAAGGTAAACCCTCCAAGACTAACTGAGGACTCGAAAGTGAAAATTCAAGTGGAGACTGTGGTAAGGGAGGGTTGGTCAAGGGTGGATAGGGGGAGGGGACCATGGAACAGAGGGAGATAACCAGGGGTAGTAGCGGGAATGTTGGGAATTGGGCATGACAAATTTTAAGAAATATTGATCTACACTAGCCACCAAAGGAGCATGCAGAGTAGGCCACACGTAGGAACATATTATAGGACCAGGTCATACCACTGTCAGGGAAGCGAGAAGTGACACTAACATAGGGGATGGAGGGAACCTCGACATAATGGTTGGGTCTAGCCATATGTTGACTCCTTCCAAGGCGTCTGTCATAAATTCCATTAGATCATTGTATGCGTTGAGAGTTATTTGGATCTTCAAGTTCCTACATGGTATGAGTGTACAGGATGGTTTAGAACTGAGGCAGAAGGTCTTATTGAAACAAAAACCTAAACCTAGCTCTAAACCCTATCAAATCCATCCTAGGTTTTTTTATATGTATTCTCTCATCAAATGCCTAAATAACCTACATCAACTTCATATATCGCTATATCAATTAAATTATAACTTATTTTATATTATGATTGTATATTAACTATAAAAAGAATCAATATATGAGTTAAACATATGTATATTTAAAAAAACATGTAGTAAGATTCTTAACCATGGAGATTCACCTCCACTTTATTATAGAGATTCATAACTTGTAAATAGGATTTACTATAATATCATATCATGGGCCATTACCATGGCTTACTAATACCATAAGCCTAAAAATCCATAACTCATGTTCATATGTGTTACAAGTCATTTTGTCACATCTGCTCAAAAGGAATGAAAATCAGATCATTAAACATCCTTGAAAACTTTTTCATTATCTTTTTGCAAATCCCCTAGCATCATTTCTCCAAAAAGTTTGGGTTTTTGGGTCTATTTGCTCAAAAATTGTGGTTTTAGCCCCAGCAAACTCTCCATGCTTATCCACCTACAATGCTGCAAGTTGCATAATAGAGCATCTATGCTGATCGTCATAGGTTGCTCTACTCTGCGGGTGCACTTATTATAGAATTTCAAGAAAATTAAAAATGATTTTGAATCTTCTTCTTCCAGAAGCTTCTAAGGTAGTTTCAACCATTTACCATGGATAGAGATATTGAACTCCTATATAATCCTACTCTAGTGACATTGTCTCTTATCCCTATAGCTTATCTTCCCTAATATGTGGATCTCAAGTCTAGATTGGTAAATCATAAGCTACCACTTTCACCCTATAAATTTACTGCCTCCCATAGAGTCTGGGTTGGCTTTTGGAGATTTCTAGTGCCCTCATGCTACTACTTTCAGCTAAAGGAATCATTATCCATTTATGCATTAGGGTTGAGTGTGAAGGTTTTCTTTGTGGAAAGGAAGGACAAGAAAATTGGGGAGACATCTACAAATTCATCTTATATATATGGTTGTAACTCTCTCCTTTATTTATTAATACAAAAGGCACTCAGTTTTCCTATACTTGTGTCATGTTGATGCTTATGCATTTTAATTCCATGTTGACTCATTGATTAGGGATATTGGATTATGCTATGTGGATATTATAGCTCCCTTTCTTGTTTTAGTCTATGTTTCAGGTTCCATTTATAGCACATGGAGCTAGAGTTGGAGCTTACAAGCAAGGAGAAGAGGAGGACTTACCACAGATTCCAGGTAGGTCTCCTTTTTGTATTCTAATCTCTCTAAGGAAAACATAGATTTTTTGCTCTCTATTGTTCTAGATCAAACCACTATATCTAAGGAGTTCATTTTTTTCCATATAAGTGAATTTTCCATATAACAAATTAGCGACTCCACTAAGGAATGAGATTTCCCTTAGTGGTTTCCTTCCCCTTAAAATTTTTCACCTTTCAAAGAGACCTTAATTGACTTATTTAGACATTAATTGACCTTAATAAAACACATTTTTGAGCTTGTTAGGGTTTGTTATGTCATATTTTTACCTATTAGCCCCACCGTGCTCTTTGTTCTAAGACAGAGTGCCCCAACACAGTCTCTCCTCTTTGGAAGTGCAATGATGTGCACTAGTGCCCATTTTGCACCTACGATGATCTTGTAGAATGCAAAAATTTTCATTTCTTTGCCTTGGTCCAGAAGGTTTTCTTCAACCTCTAATTTTTTTGTATCGATATAAATCCATCATAATGTTCACATTTGATTTTATTAGCCTTTGATGAGATTTTATTTGAATTTTATTTCTTCTGATCAATTAGGTATTTGTAAACATTTGGCTCAGTTTTTTATTGGTTTGAAGAAATTTTTATATTATATTCTCATTATGTGTGATTTCTTTTATCAATGATCTAGCTACATCTTAATTTTCAATACATTTGAGAATTAAGAGAAAAGAAAAGAAAATTTTCATTATTTGCATATAGGGTTTTGAATTTGAATTGGATCAATTGCATTGAAAGACCTATTTAGGAAGTTTTGTTTGATACATTATTGTTTTTCTCTTCCCTCTCATAGATATATCTTCATTGAAAATAAAAGAGTTATTTTTATCATATTAGTTGCATCATAGGGAATTCAGATGAACTCGTACTGTGAGCCTTGAAACTGAAACATAATTGAAGATCAACTTATAAAATTTACTCAATCAATCTAAGGAGCATTTGGAACATTAATGACATACATAGATGTCTACGCTAGAGACGCATTCCAGCGTCTTTAAACATAGGAGTTGTTGTTATTTGTATGTATTACATTATGGGGGTAGTCAGTATTCCATGTATGTAAGTATATCAGATCGTTCTCCATGTACCATTTGGTATATCGAATGGCGCTCCATGTATGAAAAGTATATCATAATACTTCCTATCGTACATGATGCATTAGATATCACTACCAAAAACTACGCTTCCACGTACCTCCACATATATTTTGGAAGTCCCCTATATGATGTTATCTTGCCATAGGTGATCGAGTAGGCCGCCTTGTCCACTGTGATACACCGAACACAGAATTCGGGGAGATTGCCTGCACATACTAGAAATGGTATTTTGTAGTTCACAGTGACTTGGTAATCCTTTTCTACCTAGTTACCCTTTGTCTTATTTTATTATTTTAAGTTCTAAAATTTATTAACCCATTATGGAATAACAACCTCAACAACCCTATCATTCACATAGAATGCAAAGATTGCCTCCTCTACCTCCTAAGGCAACACCTGGTGATTGAAAGAATAAAAATATTTAAACTACTGAAATGGGTACTTCGGAAGCTTCCCATTATGGAAACACTTCTGAAATAAATCAACCAGAATCATCACTTCCCATAAGTACTGACCCCAAAATCACATCTTTATGAGTTGGTGAGTCCAACACAATCGAAACTGAAGCCCTTCAACCTTCACTACTTGAGGTCATTGAACCTAAATTTTTTTTATTCAGATACATTACAACTAGACGAACCTCATTTAAGTGAGACTATTACTTTGGGGCCTTCTTCCTCTTTTTCTTTGCCTTTAACTCGACCACAACCTATACATTTCGGTCCTGAAAAAGAAAAACTTCCACCCGGTCTTTTGAGTATTGAAGAAATTACTGAAGAGTCTAGGCCTTCATATCCTATCCATTTAAGAGGGACTCCTCCTTAGCAATCTCATCCTTTCCTTATTACTCACACTTTTATAAAGTCTCCTTTACTTGGTATACCTCATTTCAACTCACCTTTTAGTTTCCCTTAGCAAACTTCTTTGGGAAGTTTAACCATGACTGAGTCAATGATGGTTTCTCAACTTGTATCTGCTATTATGAGTGAGTCAACCAAAGTTGCAGCTAGTTACATGTTTGCGAATTCACCAAAAACCCATTTGTATAGTGTTCCATCAGTGCCACTTGGCTACCAATCATTATCTATAACCTTTTCTATTGCATCGACTAGTCCATGGCTTTCTCCCTTATCATCTTCATCTGGAATGTTATCTGGTACCTCTTTAGTGAGCACCTCACAACCTATCCAACTTGTCACACCCCAACCTTCTTTGGAGCAACAATATGGTTCATTTATTATTAGGTTGGAACATCTACACTAGTCTACTCCATCCTATATTAGGTACTCTCCTCCTGGGCAGAAATTACGTCCATGTACTCCTTATCCCCCGGCAGTTGTTTCTGGGAAAACTAGTGTCTTTTCGATCGACTAGCCCTCTAGGATTTGCAGCTATCCTAGAAATAAACAATCAAAGCAATTTGGGATTTCTTCTATGTATGATAGATAAGAGAGAGGCAAAGGAACCAACATGGATCTTCTACTTAACTCCTTGCTTGATCTCTCTCCCCCTTTACAGAGCTTGAAACTCCTCTCCTACTTATCCCACTTAGAGAATACCTGTAGAAACACAGTAACAAAACACCATCAAAGCATCTTGATCTATTATATCATAAGAATTGCAGAATCAGAAATACAATGAACGTACAATGGCATTCACAAATAACAACATTCACAAATGCACAATTGTATGGAGGAAAACTCAAAGAACTTTATTAAATATGAAGGGAGAATTACAACCCTGCTATCTAATCTAGCATCATCCTCCCAGCATCAAAGCCCTCTTCACCTCATGAAAAGCAAGATCACCCAACAATACAATGCTCTTTCTCAGATACAAACTATCAACACTTCTTTGCAAATTACAAAATTCCAGCCTCTAGATCTCTTAGATGAGGGATCCATTTATATATGTGTGCAAGGGTGTGAGTCATCTCTGGGTTTTTGATTAGTGTCATTCCACCTGTTGTTCTTGGTTCCACTTGGAGATTTCTTGGATCTCTTACTCATCCCTGGGTGAATTCAGAGAGGCAAGTTTCATAGGAGAAGTTTCTAGAAGATTCCATGAGCATCCACTTAGCAATCTGTCTCAGACATTTGTCCATTCTTACTCATCGCACCCACAGAAGGCCTCTTTAGTATGCATCGCACCCTAACAGTGGAGCAGTCAGTATGGTCCAGTTTTGTCCAGTTCTTAGTGGTTTTTCAGGTGGAACTTTTGAGGAATGATGTAATCAGTTGACCATGATCCTTTAGGGTATGAAACAACACTTTTAGGGGTTAAATAGTCCTAGTTTATCGACATATAATATTGGGGTTGCAGTGCCCAAATATTTATATAACAATTGCCCCCTAAAGCATGAAGTCGTAAAACTTTGATGTCGGGTGAAATGACTTATCATGAGGATCCGAGGTATTTGAACTGGAAGGTGACCTATATAAGATACAATACAATACATCATCATCATATAATTTTTTCATGATCTATCTGAGGCAGGAATTCCCATGCTCAACTTTATAAATTCATTTTCATGTACATAGAACAGATAATCGTCTACAGTTGTAGACTGGTGATTCTTCATATGTAGGGTCATCATCACTAGCTTGGATGACCATCTGTGTAGCTTATATGTACATTTGATGTATTTATGTCCTTGAATATATCGCAGCCTGGATGGATGAAACTAGATCCGAGTTCTTAAAACTCGTTCAATCTTCGTCCAATGTACAAGTCGATCCATGTGAAAATATGTCCTGAAGTTGAACATGGAAAGACATCGCCTAATTACCAGCCAATAATGTAAGCTATTAACAAACACGAGAGGAATCACCTATAATGATAATGACCCTCAAGGTACTATAGGAAAATTCACGTGGTGTGAATGTATGATCCAATGTCGAACACCACGCAAAATCTTTCGGTCCAAGGTCATTAATGTCAATCGATCGCCGAAAGTGAGAAACTTGCCATTGAGGCATGCAAGCTTCAAAGTACTGAAATGGTTGTTTATAAGTGAACTTCTTGCATAATGAACTGATGTCAACAAGAAGTGACGCGTCGTAGGAGGGCCTTCATGTATCCCACATCTATGACACGAAATGAAGCAAATGATTTTTTGGAGGTGAAAACGATCTGATGACACAAGCTTCAAGAATGGCGGTCATGAAAAATGGAGGGAGAAGGTATTGCAGTGGATGAGGCATTAACTGGATTGTGGTTTCTCAACTGAATGACTTCTCTTGAACATATCGATGACACTGAGATGGATTGGTAGTGTTAACCCCAAAAGATGGATGATATGGAGGACCAATGGTGATATGACTAGTGAACGGAATAACCCAACTCGACTCAATTAGGGTGACGAAGTGAAAGTGTCATGTTCAAGAGCGACCTGCTACCATAAAATTCTTCAAGTTTTCTTCCCTTTTTCCCAAGTCATTGCTGACCAGTACCTCTTTATTTTTGTCAAGCTTGAGGAGGATAGCATATGCTTGTTCTATAATTTTCCCTTTTGGCAAACCTATCGCTATGTTTTAGCGAGCCTAGTGACAGTGAAACTTGTTCTTGTCTAGGTGGACAAGTTTGTCGTTATTGCTTTAACGAGTATAACGAAAAGGATAACTTGATCCTTTTCATGTTTAGAGAGTTTGAAAAGGGACGAAAAGGAAACTCCAGCAGTTCTTTTTCATAGCATAATCCCTTAAGTGCAAAAAAGGATAAAATAATACAGAAGGGATGAATTTTCGATCACTTTAGCGAGCCGAAAAGACAAGCACTCGAACTTTTTCATGAGATAATCCCTCAAGTCTGAAAAAGATTAAAATATATAGGAGGGATGGCACTTCCAATTATTTTAGCGAGTTGGAAAGGCCAATAGCTCGATAATCTTTTCATATTTAACGAGTTTGAAAGGAGTTTAAAGGAGACTCATTTTTGAGGAACGAGTGGTTTCTAGGATAGCAACTGGTTCCGAGTAAGCTTGGAACTTCTCAAAACACAGTGATGTGAAGAGGTTGGCTAACAAAACCACTCGTCGCATCTGTTCGTCAAAAGGGTAAACAATCAAGTGGAAGCGTATGATCAGCAAAAAGGATGGAGGTGATGGCAGGAACACAACCAAGGCTCAAAAGGTTGATGGCATGGCAATCACAATGGTTATTTACCGAAGGCGGGTTCATTTTTTAACAAGCTTGAACCATGGGGAACCATGCTCAGTGGTAGGTTTATTTTTTTAACGAGCTTGAACCATGTGATAACATTGCTAATTTTTAGTGGTCAAAAATATTCAATTCACCATTTAGCACATTAGAACAACTCTCCAAAGTAAAGAATGGAGGATCCAAGAATTTTGGCTATGGTTCTATATTTACTGCTTTTTCCTTGGAGAAGATTCCACTGATGCAGCCTCAGAACATTTCACTGGGATTGCCAGCACCGAGGGAACCACGGATGCAGAGATGGGTTGATCTTATGGCTAGACATGCCAGTCAATCACAGATTTCCTTCTCTGATGCCTTTTTCGAGTGGTTTGACCATCAATAGATGGTCTTTGCAGAGTATCCATACGTCGGGATGGATTTTCGAGGCAACCCAGATTTGGCGTTACCAACTGGCAAGCAGTGGAGTGCTATAGGTAAAAATGATTCAACCACATCTTTGTTTATTAGTTTTATAATGTTTTTGTGTTTAATGTTATTAAGACTAATCAAACTCATATATTTGTGCAGATATTAGGCTAGTGCAACCAATGGCACACCCACGAAGAGCAGCGGATGTTCCAGCAGGAGAGGCTATAGGGAGGGCCGTCCTTTAGGATCTGGACATATCGGAGACCTTGGCAGTGTTGCAGGATCAGATCAAGGGCTTCACTCTTGGTATTCAGGATCTCAAGACCGATGATTTACCTTTGAGGTTACAGCGCCATACTACTGGCGTGCCGAGTCGTTGGACTAGGCTCCTGCGTATGATCACACAGGCAGTGACATGTTATCACTAGCATCATTAGTCTAGGATGCTTTTCTACATTCACTTTTGAGTTTTTGGGTCATGTGACCGATTTTGTCTTAGACACAAATTTTTTTGTAAAAAACTATAAACATTTATATATTTTTTATTTTCGGAGTTTTATTTTGTTTAAGCTATACAATCCTGATGCAAATTCTAATGTGAAATGGTTTCTTTACAAATGCTGAAAATGTCTATCTAATACATAGTTTGCTACTGAATCAGTCAATGTGTTTTTATTGATATTGAATGGAATCAAACTGTCTTTCCAAAATCCTGACTCTTAGGAACATGCGATAAATAGCTGGGTTCCAAACTAAATAAATGCCAGTAAGCTATAGAATGACGAGTTACGAATCTAGCCTGACAACAAGTCGGCGTATGCCATGCAAAATGGAATTAGAGAGAAGCTCAATAAATGCGCTATACTCAACAATGTTGTTCGTTGATCGGCCAATACATATCCCACTGAAACTCACTAACTCGCCGCTTGGAGAAAAAATGGCCCAGGCTACAGAAGATAAGTTCTGCATACTATGATTAGCTCTATCAGCATACGCAACAAATGGTTTCAAAAAGTCTGACATCTGCAACAAATGCAAAGTGGATTACCTAACCAAAATGACAACTCTAAAGGAAAACAAAAATGCAACAAAAGAATATATACAAAGAGATTACTACACTTAATCAAGCGTAGTAACGCTTAAGATACAACCTGTTTCAGGGTTGCGAAAGTGGAATCCAATCATAATTGACCAGCTCGTAGGCTCCTTTTTCAATATTCATTTAACAATGTAGGGGCCCATCCATAGTGGTTCGAATTTACCTGCTCCTAATTTTTTGGAGTCCTAATCATAAAGCAAGACCAAGTCACCTTCTGAGAAGACACGAGGCTTGACATTTTTGTCAAATTGCGCCTTGACGTGTTTCTTATGTGCTTCCTTAGCCAACGCGGCATCACGACGGGTTTCTTCGAAAACACAGTATTGTCATCCAAATGAACAACGACGCTCTGACCTATAAGGCCATGTGTTGTAGCGGCCTCCAAAATTTTGGCCTGCACCAATTTCAGAGTCTCCCTTGAAGAGTTTCACTTGATGACTGCACACACTCACATTCACTCTATGAGCTCGTGTGAGTCTTTACATTCACCTTGCTTGTTTATTACATTCAAGTCCCTGCATGTTGATGTCTAAGTCATGCTTGTGACCATGTTCTGGTTATGCTCAAAGTCTTTGCTTTGTATGTGTCTATTGTGTTTGCCATGAAAGCATCTGTCGCACTCACACATGGAGTCACATTCACTGTCGCATAAGCGTCGTCTCGATCATGAATGATCAATCATGAGTGGTTCGCTTGTCACTTGCACCGTTGATCAGTCATGTTGAACATGTGTGTCTGGATGGTTTGGTTGTTTCGTCATTAAAGTCATGCGAGTGTGTGTTCGTATGATCACCTATGCATCTTTCGACTGTTCAAACACTTATTCATTTTGTTGAAGTTCTGACAACCATACTCCTCACTGACAATTAGACCATCGCCCTACTTTCGACTCAATCAACTATCAACCAGAACAACGCAGAAGCACCAAGCTAGTCCTTTCAAGTTGCACTGCTCGCAAGCAACTCAATCAACTCCCATGCTCACCACCCAGACAGTCGAACCCGGTAGTCACCTCAAGACTGACTCCCCTCAAAAATTGCATAGAGGCCATTGACCTCACCCATTCAACTGATTGAGGAGATTATGCAGACAAGTCTGGTAGACACCAAGTTCCCATCCCTATCTCCTTCAGAAAATTGCAGAGTTTTCCTAGTTAGTCATCCAGACAGTCAACAGACTGTTCATCTAAGAAATTGTGCAGTGCCCATGAGTAGGCCTTCCGCTACCCATTAGTGAGCTCATCTCAAAAATTGTGCAGAGATGATCAGCGGGTTGGCCTCTCGGCCTCAGTGCAGTTTTCCCAGCCAGCAACTCCTAGCAGCAGATTGCATGTTCCCTCCAGGAATTGCGTAGTTCCTGCTGCTAGTGACTAAGCAGCCAACTGCCAGTTCCCTCTAGGAATTGCACAGTTTTAGCTTCCAATGACCCCAGTAGCCAACTAGTAGTTCCCTCTAGGAATTGTGTAGTTTTGGCTTCCAGTGACCCCAGCAGCCAACTAGCAGTTCCCTCTGGGAATTGCGCAGTTCTAGCTGCCAGTCTCCCGGGAAGTTCCCCAGAAAAATGTGCAATCCCTGCATGCTAACCCTTCATGCAGCCTGGCCTGTTCCTCTAGAAAATTGCACAAATCTAGTTGTCCAACCCCCACTAACTGCTCATTCCAAAAAATGCGCAGACAATGCCTACCTTGCCTTCCTGCAGCCTGGATTGTACCTCCCAAAATTTTCACATTTTTGCTTCCCAACCGAGCCAGACCTTGTAGACAGTCACTGTAGACTCAAAGTGTCTGTCTCCATCTCTCAGTGAATCTTGCACAGTTTTCATCAGTAGTTTCCCAAATCCATCATACCACATCATAGCCTTGTTGTCTCTCCCAGTCGCCTGCATCCGAATGATCATGTGTCATGGTAGACTATGAGGTTTTGGATTTGATGTCATCTCGTCATGAGTGACTGCAGGTACAGGTACACCAACAAACATGTCAAGATGATGAACGGGATGAGCAAAGGGAGCACATGCAGATGGATAGGTTCACCAACGGACAAATGAACGAAGCATGTGAAGTAGACGAACGCGATGAACATGCACCTTTGCGAACAAGTGAGCCTGTCAAGCCCTCCAGTATGAAACCAAGGAATAACATGCTAAAGCTTCATCAAGCGAACCAAGGACCATCAAAGACTCCACACACTTTTCCATGCAAAGGTGAAGTTGTGATACACCATGAATAAATCCATCACTCAACAACACAATAGCTCGGTATGCACTCTAGCATCAGCACGAATGTACCAGCATTGTCATGTCAAGTCATGTCGAGTCAAGTCATGAGTCATGTTGCGCACATATCCACTATGGGATTTTTGTTAATCAATGTGATGTAACATGGAAGTCTAAGAGACCCACTTGTTGAACATAGAGTCATGTAATTCAAAAAGTCGTGGAATTTGAACGGTCATGAGCGTAGTCGAACAACCACAAGGGTCAGTTTCACCCTTGGCTATAAATACCCCCCTCATTTCGACATGAAAGGACTTTACACCTCAGCTCCTCCCACATAGCCAAGAGAGTTTGTAATATTTTCTTTGAGGAGTAAGTAGTGGCTCCAATGCCCCACTGACGGGGTTAGTGATGTATGGTGTAACGATGTGTCTTGGAACTTTCTCTTAATTTAGAATCTTGTTAACAGGCCAGCACGTTTTCACGCATGTATTGTATTTTTGTAAGACTGATATTTAACACTTGTAATGCATGTTGCTTTAACCTGTGTTCTACATCTGAACTGATTTATTTGTTATAATGCATAATCTACTAATGGAAATGTGTTGTATATGTTGTTAATGTTGTCTTGTCCGTGTCAACTGCTATGTTGGACATCAGACAAACCTTCTCATGAACCATGTTGTAACAACTGTTACACTCATTCGATTTGTTATGTGAGTGTTGTATGTGTTGTCTTACCTTGTATGTTGTGACTGCCGCATTCGAGTGGACTGTTCCACTGGAAGTTGTGTATGTCCTTTTGTGTTGTGTGTTCCTAGCCGAGTTGGGACTGATCCCTTTCAACCTGAAACTCACCTTCACCTTCTTCCCATCGTAGTGAAATAACCATTGACAAAACTACACTTACACTCACTAGGCACGCGAACCTCACTTCTCAAAGACAAAGAGAACCACTCTCTTGTGCTGACAAGCAAGATTTGAGGAAAATCCTTAAGACAATGGAAACTAGGCCATCATACCAGATGGGACTCCCACACCAAACGGTGTGAGGTCTAGCTGGGACTTCATACCGAGGTGATCCCCGGAATGTTGGTGGGTCCAGCACCGTCAACATTTTTGACACTAGAAGGAGGGAAGCTAGTTGTACATGAATGAAATTCCCCTCACACTCACTCATTAACCATCTGTTCAAGGCAGTAACTCACAACCCTTCTCACACAACTCAGCAGTTGGTTACTCCTCTCCTCCTAGAATTGAACAAGAGATTTCATATCAACACCTTTGCTCCATACATACCATCACTCGCCAATTCACGAAAGAATTTGGACTGATCCCATGTGTACAGTATCTTCCACACACATCTAAGAAGCCAAAATCCACTCCTAAACGAGTTGTTGTATCATAAATGGAAGAAGTAGTCCTTGCTACTCTTGAAGGTTTGGAGGAAACTATTGAAGATGGAGAGGAACCTCCAATATTCTTTGAAGATGAACAAGGCACTCTTGTGGTCTTGGTATCAAACTCTAGTATAGGAGGTGGAGGCAGAGACGAATGGACAGACTCAGATCCGGAATCGTCAGATTTCGAAGGAGAGGAAGAAGATGAAGAGATGGCTGACCCAAATCTTGAATGGATGACTTAGGGACCATTGGCTCGCCCAGCTGTTCTTTACAAGATGTCGAAGCGAGCGGAGAGAATGAACATCAAGTTTAGCCCTGACAATGCGGTGAAGGTAGAAGACACCTTAGACATATTCTACCTACAGCTGCAGACCCTTGAGGTACATTATGACGACGTAGCATGTATATTGTTTCCATGTACCTTGGACGACCACGCAGCTGCGTGGTATCATAGCCTTCCACACAACTCCATACAAAACTAATATTCTTTCAAACCTATGTTCCTTGAAAAGTTTTTTGATGAAAAGACCCCGGCCATGCTACTCAAAGAATTGGGAGGCCTTAAGATGGAGGGAAAAGAGAAAGTGAAAGATTTCAATAAGAGGTTTATGCGCATTTTGAAAAAATTTGCAATAGACACCAAACCTCATGACTCCATCACTGTCGACTATTACACATCTGCACTGCCAACCACCATTGCATAGTTCGTCAAGCGAGCAGAGAAGCTAACACTTTTAGAAAGTTGTGAAGAGGCTAATGTTTGTGAGAAAGAATTGTGTGCCATTAGAGTCATCAAGGATGAAAAATCAATGAAAGACTCCAAGGATGCAAGCAGAAATCCCTAAGCAACAACAAGCAAGGGCAGAGACAAGGAAGAAACTAATATTTAGACCCTCACTCACCTTGTCAAGAACTTGACCACCGAAATGTTCGAACTCAAGTAATGGAATACAAACACATTTGTGAGGATTCATCTTCCTAGATAGAGACATGAAAGTAGTTCATCAACCGGCTCATCAAGCAACAACCGGTTCAGTTCCAAATTTGGGCAAAAGCCTATGTTCTAACTCGATCAATGCGTTGATCCTACGTTCTGTTCCTTGCATGAAGAATTGCATCTCGAAAACTCTTGTTTAGATTGGAAGCAAGTTGTTACCTCTGTTTGTACTCATACACTCGATGCAGATGGCGACATACAGGAGCAGCCGGAAGACACTAATGATAATGAAGAGGTTGCACCTGATGAAGCACCAAGTTCTGGGTATGTGGTGAACACATATCAGTGCTTGCAAGTAGTCTCGAAGACGAACATCGAGAAGCAGCCCCAAAAAAAAAAAATTGTTACAATCTTAGGAGTAAAGGGGTTCCCCCTACACTTGGGGAAATGTAAGAGAAAGTAAGACAGCTGATAAAGAAGGTTGATCCACCGGCTGCCTCCAAGCAACAAACACAAAGAAAGTCTGGGAAGACAGCAGTGGATAAGAGTATGATCATAGGAAAAAATATGCAGAACACTCCGTCGGATAGCATGAACATCTGTTCCACCCCAGATGCCTCGGTGAGTCTACCACCTCTGGATTACAACATAGTTGATGACATGAAGAAAACTCGAGCGAACACCAATATTTTCGAGCTATCCAAAGTCCAGAGTCAGCAAGATATCCTACTGCGCACATTGGGACAAACAACAACAGACAGCGCGACCTCTACCAGCAAGGGAGCATGCACACCTCTTAGATCATTATCCACTGTGCTCCATACACTCCAAATGGAAGAAGCAAACTCAGGTTTCCCCCCATTCCTACTTTCATTCTGTTATCACTCAAATTTTCCTAGAAGTTGTAGGAAGAGGAAAGGGGTCTTTGAAAGATCATGTCTTTGTTCTAAGGTAACATATTGTTCTTTTACCTTTTGTAGCTCTGAAACTTGGAGTTTCATCTCCTCCTTTGATTTTATTAATTCCTCTGTACTTAGCCCTGAAGTCTCTGTTGGTGCTATTTCTGTTGTTGTTGTTCCTGCTATTGCTTCTACTGTGGCCACTAGAATGTTTGGTGCCAGAGCTGTTCCAAGGGTCGAAGGGACTGCAGTGGAAACCACTGGTATTACATTGGGAGGCTAAGAGGTCGACTCTCCTTGATTTTCCTTCAATGATTTTTCTAATTCTTGTTCAGTCTCCTTCAGCTGTTCATTAAATTTTAGGACTAAGTCCATTAGCTCTTCTTCAGACCTCCGCTTTATGACCTCAGCAGTCTGTGTATGCCTTGAAGGAGGCAACTTTAGCTGCTTTTTTAAGGTAGCTATGTATTCATCTTTATTTTTAATTAAGGCTTCTGCAGCCTTCACATCTTTTGGATCATGGCCCAACCCAATGATCAATTCTTCTAAAGATTTTATTATGTTGTCTTTATCCTATCAGGAGGCTTTCTCTAGCTGTAATTGGGCAGTTGTATTATTTAAAGAATTTTCCAGTCTTTCAGCCATCATGGCCTTACCAGTGAATGTAGAATAGACCATCTCCCATGTCTATTTGTGTAACTCAATTTGGTCCAAGGGAAGAATGTCCTTTGCCATGACCTCAAAATTGGTTTTGAGGTAATCTGCTGTTGATTGATACTATTGCACTTTAGGTTTGAAAAAAATCATTATCATTTTACCTTCTTTGATTTCATAGGTTGACATCAACATGTTTTGATTAGTGGGAGCCATTTCCAAATACTGATTGTAGACCTGGATCCTCAATGGCTCATTTTTAGCTTTTATTTCTTTAAACTTCTTTTTGATATTTGAAGTGTCTTTTCCTGGTGGCCTAAAACATGATACTTCTGCACTTTTTTGTCTCTCCAACTCCTACCTTTGTGAGATAGTAGATGTCCCACCTACTGGGAAAGTTTGATGACTATCCACACCTTCTTTTCTTTGACTATCAGTAGTCACTTCAAAAAATTCCTCTTATGAAAGTGGATTTAGCCTATGCCTTTTAGCACCAGGCTGTTCTAAGGGTCCACTAGCAAGGGTAGCTACTTCCCTGTCTCTCTTTTTGTTTTTTTCCTCATTCAGAGGATTCTACAAGATTGGGGGTTCTACCACATTGCCTGGAGTTGGAGGAATGTGCATGTGGGCCTGTTCCTTAGAAGTTTCAGGCTGTTTAAACATTATTGACTGTTCTGTAGCCTGAGTACTTGTCTCTATTTCTTTACCTTTGGAAGTCCATGTAAGTGGTGTATCAGTCTGTTGTGAGTGCTTTTGAGAGTCCCCAGCTATTGAGGCACTTATCCTTAATGCTGATTTCTAAGAAGTTTCAAACTGCACCTGTCCAAAAGAATCTAGGTCAAGAGTCTTTTCAAGATCTTTCATTACATTTTCTATGTTGACTTGCTCACTATTGGTCTCTACTAAGGCCCCTTCCCTCCATTCATCCATGTTGGAAAATTGTTCAATCTCCGGGATCCTATGGTGTATATATGGTGACAGCCTATTCTTCATTATTCTATCACAGATAAAGCTATGAGGGTCATATGGAACCCAACCAAAACTTTTGTGTAATTTAAGGTGATCTTCTAAAATTCTTTCTGCTTCTCTCCATGCTTCCCTAGTGTTGCAGACGAAAGGGCCTAATTGATTCTTGATTCTAAGTTGTGCTTTCTTTTTGGCTTTGTGGAAATGAACCAAGTTTGAATGTATCATTTGTTTGAAATATTCCAATGCAAATAATCTCATTGGAACGTATTTTGGTAACTTGAAAGGGAAAAGCTCACACCCATATATCCTAATTTCTATATAATTCTTGTATAAATACCAGTCACCTATTCTGTACAGCTTGGAGAGCTGAAGGATTCTCTTAATGTCACAACTAATCCTAGGAGGGGAAATCCTTGTCAATAAGGTGGTTGATGGATGAACAAACTGATCAATGAACTCATTATAGGAGTAAGGGGAATCAAAGGATTCATGGAAGATGGAGGTCCAAAAGATAACTGACCTTGGATTGCCCTTGGTGTCAAGTTTCATGACAGGGAAAGGGAAATTTTATGACTGATAATAAAGCATGAGATGATATATGAAGGTGGTATACTTGAAAACCTTTTCATTCTCTAGTCTCATGCACTAGTCATGAATTTTATCAGCAATAAAGGAGGCATAATCATACTTAACAGAAGGGGGTTGTCCAAGAGTAAAGATTGACAACAAAACTAGGGTTAACTCATCAACAAACTCACTAGTGTTGAATCTCATAATTAAAGATATCATATCAACTATGAGTCTTCCCATATCTATGAAGAAAGTTTGCATATAAGGAGGTGGACCCTTAGGCTGATATTTCTATAATATGAAACTCTGACAGAGGCGATTAAGTTCTGATTGGGATAATTTAGTCGATTTCTCAAGTAAATCTCCAATGGAAATGGGAGTGAGCGCTTGACTGGGGTGAAATTACAACATCTCATTGATTGATTCAACAATTATTGGGAAGAGGATTGTTTGGCTGGGGGACATAACTGCTCTGCAGTTAGGGTCATAATTGGCATGGCATTAATGAATTATATCGGGAAAACATGGACTGAGGGGAGAAATTACATGGGAAGATTAGATTCCTACAATCCTAGGACATCAGAGCCATTCACGTAGTTATCTCTACTTTGGCAAAAGACTTTGAGGTGATTTTTATCAGTGGCAAGGTATTTTATTTGGAAGTCCTGATCTACCAAAGGCAGATAGTCTAGGTCTCAATAAGGGGCATTAATGGGTGCAACATTCAAAGCCACTGGGGTTTCTGTTTCTGGTTCTTGTGGATTTAGAAGGAAACTGTGGTTTTCTTTGTGAAATAGGAATCACAAAGGCTATGGGGGATTTAAATGATGAAAATAATGACTGAATTATTATAAATTTGGTTCTTTTTCATCAATTTTTAGTGGAGAACCAGTATTTGCAGGGTTTTGGTTGGGAATTTGATAAATACCTCTTTTTGGGGGATGAACAAAGAAATGCAGGTACTGGTGCAGCTAGAGGGTTCTGGGTAGCATCAGCTGCAAGGTTTGTGATCAGGTTGGCGACTGAGAATGCAACTGGTGGACTTCGATGTTCTTTTGCATGGGCGCACAAGTTTACCGAATAAAACAGTGAAAATGATTTTGTTTTTGTTTTACTGGAAAAAGTCAAAGATTGGCGGTTTTTTGGTTTTAGACAGGTGACATTAATGAAAAATGACTTGACATTTTTCATTTTATGGGGAGGCGGTAAGCAGTTTCATATCCCACCGCTTATGGGTACAAGCGGTAATAGACCTCGAGCCAGCAATTCCATAGATCATTCGACGCGTGGCGGGGTACTGTTCAGGAAACCGCTTTGTGATCGCACGCTAATGTGCAGTCAAAAAGGGCTACGTGATATGCATAAAGACCGTCAGATCTTGAGGACCTGATTAGATGGCTATTGGGGGATATGAAGCAACGGGGTTATAAGGGAGGCGAGCCTGATATATTAACAATTAATTAATTATATCGGGGTTGACGGGACTGGACGGGGAGGCTGTTAATTAACCGTGAGGGTTAATTAATCCTTTATTAATGTGGCGGGGGATTAAGGGCTATTAATTAGTTATTGTTTAACTAATTAATCCTAATTAAGGATGTATTATGGTTATAACTTAACCACAGGCGGGATATGTAATATTTCGAGGATTTTTATAGTTTACAATAATATGGGATAGGGTAAAGTTTTACAAGGGATTTATATAATAATATGTTAATAGTTAATATGATAATGAACGAAAAGCGCTAAGTATAAAAACATTTGTTGTGTGCGTTTAACTTAGGCTTAAAGTGAAAAGGGGGTTTTTATGAAAAATTTTGCAATTTTCCTAAGTAAAATAGAATTTTACTTAGGAAAAGACTTATGGAGAGGAATGAATTATTTATGAATGGTTTTAAGTACTTAGGTTTTACAAATTATTGGGTCGAGGATCTGGTCCCTCCAGAAGTCAGAGAAATGATCTGAGCCCCTCTAACTTAACAAATACCTTAGTGCTTTAGGGGAAATTAGTGAAAATTTAGGGAAAATGAGTGGGGAAGTTAATTATTATGACTTTGCTTTGCTTGAGATGTTTTCAATATAATGTATGCCTTGGCCTTGTGATGAAAGTAAGAGATTAACACACTTAGATTAATCATTCATAACATATGATTATGCAACCAACAACTACCTACCCTACCTACTTTAACCTAACATTTTTCACTTCTTTATTTGGGTGCACTTAGACTAGCAAACCCTTATCAAATTTTTCTTTTCTTTTACATGGCAAAGCCTATCTAAGTCTACACTTATTACATCCAAGGGCTCATATTAAACTGTTGAGCTCCTTATTCACTCTACCTATCTACTTATCTGCCAAGATTACACTATTTGGTCAGATCTTTATTCTCTATCTCTACAACATCAAATTGAAATATGAACTAGCCAAGTTTAAACTATTGGACTATTCATGAATTGTGGCATAAATGACAAGCTGCACACAATTTTTTATTACACAAAGTGAAAAAGTAGTGGCATTTAGACTTGCACACTTTCTTGGTCTTTCTTTTGTTGGGGTTCATTTTCTTTCATTTTTTGACCATCTTTATTCTTTTTATGCTTTGATTTTTCTTTTAGGGTATACCCTCTTTACATTTTTTAATTTTTTTTTTTTTTGAAAATATGGAAAACCTTTGCAACAAGAAAGGTATGAACATATTACATAGATCATCAAGTCAATCATGATATATGACACCTATTGGTATAGGGGCATAATAGTGGCTCCACTTGGGGATGTCTTTTCCTAGTAGAAAGTCAAGAACAGCAGATCAGATTGCCTCTGAATGACTTTGACTGTGCTCTGCAATCTTATTTTTCCTGTTGCCTTATTATATGTATGACAATGATACCTCTGAAGCTTAGGGCCTTCTCTTCGGGATTCAACTCCAAAAGTTACTGTCCAATCAAAACTGTGACATTACAGAGGATATAGTATGTATATGTTAATCATCATGATAAATCCTAATAATTAGGATCGAAGTAATGTTTTAACATTCGACCATTGACCTGTCCTTCTTCTGCTTCTGTGCCATCCAAGTTTTTCAAATAATATGTATTGTTTCCTTGTAGGGCATACATAATATATGGTCCTTTCCATAGGAAGTCAAACTTCCCATGCTTCCCCTTATCTTCTCTTCTGGAATCCCATCTTAGCACTTTATCTCCAGGGTGGAAATCTTCTGCCTTGGCTCTTCTATCAAATATTTTCTGGAGCTTCTCCTGCCATATTTGGGATCTTTGGTGCACCTCTTCTCTGGTCTGTTGTAAATTGATGATCTGGTTTATCCTTATTTGAATATCATTAGGTTCCATTTAATCTTCTTGGAGTAGTTTCATAATAGGAACTCCTAATGATGAAGGAAACACAGCCTCCATACCATAAACTAACTCATAGGGACTGGTGCCAATGGATTTTTTGGTTGTAAGCCTATCTGCCCATAGTGAATTTATTAGTTTCTTATGCCAAGTCCTTGTATTTTCTTCCAACAGTTTTTTAATGATATTAACGAGGCTCTTGTTTGAAGATTCAGCTAAACCATTCCCTTGTGGATAATAGGCTGTGGAAGGGCCTAGGGTAATGTGGTACTTGTTTCAGAAACTGATCATCTTTCTTGATTTAAAGGCTGTAGCATTATCAATTATAATTTTATCAGGGCAGCCAAATCTGGACAATATATTGGTTTCTAGGAAACCTATGATTACTATATCATTAGCCTGTCTGGAAGGGATGGCCTCTATCCATTTGGTAAAATAGTCAGTGGTAGTCAGTATCCATTTATGTTGGCCAGAGGAGGGTGGATGGATTTCTCCAATGAAGTCAAGGCCCCATTGTTGGAATGGCTTTTTAGTAGAGATGGGTTTCAAGGGTAAAGGTAATAGTTTTCTCTTGCCCTAAAAAATTTGGCATTTATGGCAAGAAGTGACAAATTTCTTTACATCAGCAAACAAGGTTGGCCAATAGAAACCAGCCCTTAAGATATTATCTGCAGTTCATTTCTAGTAGAGGTGTCCACCATAGTCACTTGCATGAAATTCTTAGAGAGCCTTGTCAACTTCATCTTTTAGCAAACAATTCAATAAGATTTCTTCATGATTTTTCCAAAAAAGAGAATTATCTAAAATACAAAACTTTAAAGCTTTCATCATTAAAAACCTATTTTTTGTTCTAGATAACCCTGGAGGAGCCTGCAATTTTTGTAACACATAACTTATATCAGCATACCAAGGTGAGTCTAAAAAGGTCTGGCTGATTTGTGGAGTCGCCATCTCCTATTCGTCATCCAGTTCATTTATGGCCAAGGCTTGACAATTGGTTTCTGCCATGGGTTTGGCCAACCTCTGTCCCTTTATCAGTTTTGTAGGTTTTATTTCCATATCATATTCTAATATGGAAGCAATCCATTTACCTCTTTTTCCCTCAATTCCATCCTGAGTTAGGATGTCCTTGACAACAACATTTGGTACATAGGCTATCACATGAGAATATAATATGTAAACTCTGAAGTCTTTAATTTCTTTAACAAGTGCAAAAGCTTGTTTTTCCATGATATTGTATTTCAGTGATGCATCTCTGAGTGCTTTACTAAAAAAGGCTATAGGTTTTTCACATCCTTGGTCATCCTTTTGTAATAAAATAGTTGCTATAGTGTGCTCTGAGGCAAAAGAAAGAATTATGAAGTCTCTATTAAATTGGGGACTTGTAAGGATCGGTGTTCTAGTTAAATCCATTTTGATTTCTTCAAATGCTTTTTTGGCTTCAACTATCCATTTAATACTTGAATCCTTTTTTAACATGTCATTCAATAATCTAATTAGTTCAACTAGGTTAGATATGAATCTTCTCAAAAAATTTATCTTTCCTAAGAAATCTTGAAGTTATTTGATATTTCTTGGATGAGGTATCTGTAAAATTGCTTCTATTCTGGTAGGATAAATTCGAATACCATCCTTTGAAATGATATGACCTAAGAGTTTACCTTCTTCCAGTCCAAAAAAGGATTTCTTTGGATTTAAAGAAATGCCATATTTTTTGCATTTTAAGAATACTTGTCTGAGATGGTCCAAATGCTGCTAATCTGATTTAGAAAAAACAGTTAGGTCGTCCAAATATATAACAAGAAAATCATGAATCTCTTTAGCAAATGAAATGTCCATTGCCCTTTGGAAAGTTTCTCCTGCATTATTAAGCCCAAATGGCATCTTAATATACATAAATGTGCCCCATGGTGTAGTAAAAGTAGTTTTTTCCTAGTCATCAGGATGAACCAAAATTTGGTTATATCCTGAAAACCCATCTAAAAGTGAAATCCTAGAAGCACCCACTACCCTTTGCAATATATGGTCCATCTTGGGTAAAGGGTAATTATCCTTCAAAGACACTTTATTCACATTTCTCAGGTCCACACATAATCTTATTTCCCCAATTTTCTTCCTAGTAGGTACTAAATTAGATACCCACTCTGAAAATATTATAGGTGCAATTAGCCCTGCCTCATACATACGTTTAATTTCTTTTTCAATCAATGGTAACAACACAGGGTTTATTCTTCTGAGTTTTTGTTTGAATGGTTTTTGATCTTCTTTCAGAGGTATTTTATGCTGAATTATGGAGGTGTCATATGATTTCAAATCCTCATAACTCCAGGAAAAGACATCCTGGAATTCTCTCATGAGTTCAACATATTTTAACTTTTGGTTAGGAGGTAAGGATTTTGATAGTTTTATCATCTTTGGATTGTCTTCGGTTCCTTAATTATATTCCTCAATGTTTGCTTTTAGAGGTTCCATCTTTGGTTTTTTTGGAATGTCATTAGAATCAAATAGGTCTTCTAAAGGAGTTAATCCTTTAGGCAGATGATTGCCTCTTAGATCAATGAACTCTATTTCTTCTTCAATTATCTCATCAAAGTCAATTTGTTTTAGGTCTTGAACTTCCTTCTTGGTGAAAGTTGTGGGATGAAATGTTTGTTTCTACCTCATCTATCTGATTAAAGTCACTGACTGTATATACATCTATGTGACTGTGAGTAAATTCTTTGTCTAAGGTTAAAAAATTATTAATCTGCTCATCACTCTCAAAAACTTGCCAGTTCTTCAAATTATTAGGGATGGTTGGCCTGTGCCTAATTTCAGCAGTGAACTGATGATTAGGTTCGAAATATAATTTACAGGTGCTGGCAAACATGGCCAGACTATGAGCATGTAAGTTGTGTTTCCTAGGTACTACAACAAGCTTAGTTTCCAAAAAAGTATTAAGAATCTCTATGATTGTTCCTCTATAGTATCCTAATCTAAGATCCCTAGTCAAGTACTTCCCTTTGATCTGTTTAGTGATTAATTCTGAATCACCTATGATAGATACCCTAATTGCTCCTAATCTTTTAACAAGTTTAAGTCCTAGCAAAAGAGCTTCATACTCTGCCATATTATTGGTGCAATTAAAATTTAACCTGTAGGCATGGCCTTTGGCATGGTCGTTTTCTAAGTTGTGCACCCAAACTCCTGCCCCTACCCCTAACTTGTTGACTGAACCATCAAATTCTAAATGCCAAAGAATTTCATGCACATAATCAGTGTCACAGGTGGTGGGGATTTGTTTAACAAGGGGATTTGGTATTTTTTTCTCATTTGATCTTCCTTTGTTGTCCAAATCATCATTGGTATCTGAGATTTCCTGAATTTGAAGACTTGATTTTTCATTTTTTAGTTCTTTAGGTTCTGCTGCTAAAACTTGTTCATTGTTGGTAGGATTGGTTTCAGCATTGTAAAGAATGAATGAATCCATATCATAGTGTACTGAGTGGATGGGGAAATTTTGTGGTTTTTCCTGACTACTTACAATGTATTTCATCAGTGTTTCTCTGTATAACTTTTTAGGTTGGCCAAAAACTGAGATAGTAGCATAAGACATGTCCAATCGAAGTGATCCCTGAAGCTTGGCACCCCAGGACGTGGATAATAACATTCCATATTTTGGTGGTATATCTGCCACTACTATATCCATTATGATGGTTTTTGCAGGGTATTGAACTAAAGAAACACACAAGTCCTTTATTAACCCTAAACATCTCACCTGATTGGAATCAAAAGAGAAAAGGTCTTTGTATGGTCTGGTGATATCTAGGTCTAATTTCTCCATAACAGAGTTGGGCATTAGGTTATGAGATGCCCCAGAATCAAACATGGCATTGTGAAGAATATTTTCATGTATATTTAAGCTTACATAGAAGGGAGGAAAACTTCCTTCTAAATGTTTCCCATTCACTTCAGGTCCAAAGATTAATTCTGGTTGGTCATCAAAAACATTCACAAAGTCTTCATTTCTAGTGATTTTAAGTGATCTGTTGATTTCACTTCGGTAGGCATCATGTTTAGCTAGTTTAGACAATGGAACAACAATCTTTAATTTGCCTACTTCAGTTTCCAGATTGAAGGGTTTTTCTATTTGGTCTTTTATGTTTCGAATAGTGGGATTCTCTCTATTTTCTGTGTTTTCTGTGTTTTTCTCCTTTTCAGGAGTAGGGTTAAGATTTACAATTTCTCCTAAATTGTCTTCTGGAGGTTCTTCCACATTTCCCTTGGAAGGGGGAGAAGTGGAAGACTGTCTATTATTTTGTTGACTGTCAGAGACATCTTCTATTATTGGATTAGGGGGGTTATTGTTTGATCTAGACAAAATTTGTACAGGGGTAGTAGCTGCTTTACCTTTGATAGGTTGTCTTGGAGCTTTCTGTTTGTTGGCTTCAGGAACATCAATTCTTCTACTCCTTAAGTTATACTGCTTGTGTACTTCATAGATAGTTGTGTCATATCCCTCCCTAAAGTCAAATGATTCTCCTGACTGAGTTTGAAATTGTTTGAGAATGTGAGCCTCTTGATCATCTTGTGTTAGGAAAACTTCTCCTTCGTTGTTAAGTCCCATCAGATTTATCTGAGTGTGTTATAGACATTTTTGTGCCTTACAGCTCTAAGCATGAAATGTCCATAATCCAAGGGATCCAAAGTCCCTAAAAGTGTTGTTCCTACCCCTAGAGGAACAAGGTCAACCAATTACGGCTTCTCCCAGAAGTTCTCCACCAGAAACTACTCAGAATCAGTCAAATCAGGATCATTTCAGCTGCTCCACTAGCTACCTGCGTTGCATAGCACCCCAGTACACTAGCTAGGTGTGTTGCAACGCACCTAAATGCACTACCAGGGTGCGCTGAGCGAGAAATGCCAAATGGCAGTGTCATTCCGCGAGGTGGACAGACAATGGAAGCTTCCAGAATCTTCCTCAATGACACTTGCCTCACTGAGTTCGACCAAGGATGAGTAAGAGGCTCTCAGTCTCCAAGTGGAAGCAAGAACTGACAGAGAGAAGCCACAAGTCAAAACATAAGCTGACTCATCCTCTCTACTTACATCTATGTATGGATCCCTCATCCCAGAGATCCAGAGGTTGGAATTTTGTACTTTGCAGAGAATTGTTGTTGGTTTTGAGATTGAGATTAGTGTATTGGGTGATTTATGCTTTGTTGGAGGTGAAGAAGGGATTCCTTTGCTCGGAGGTAGATGCTGGATTGGGACTCACTTGGTTGTATCTCCTCCTGAATCTTCTTGTTATATCAATAAAACTATTTGAGTTTCTCCTACATGCTTGTGTATCAATGATGTTTTGTTATATTTGCATGTTTAGCTTAAATCTGATCCTAAGCTATTTATGAATGTAAATCTATGTCTTTGTGTAGTTTTCCTCTTCTGTGATCTTGCAGGAACTTGGTGAAGCTGGGCAAGTAAGGGAGCAGGTAGCTGGAAGCTGTCAAAGAGGAGAGCGATTGGATCAACAAACTAGTGCAAGACACAGGTTAGTTCATCCTTCCTCTTCGTTTACATTTCATAAAGAAGAATACGAAAGTAGTTTTCTTTGTTTTTTGATAAGGCACTTTCACACATTAGAGTGGGATAGGGGCATTCTGAATAGATACTTTTCCCAACAACAAAATGGTGACTCCGCTGGGGAACGTGTCTAGTTAGTTTATTTGTGTTTCTCTTGTTGTTTGTTTCATAAACACAGAAGTAGCAATTGAACTGCATTTGCCATTATCAAATGCAAAGTAGCTGCTACTTCAATCCGCTCACTGGATTTTTTTATGATTTGAACAGCTGATCCACAAATGCTCTAATTACCCTTTGTGACAGCTCTTAGTCCTCCTTTAAATCATCCCTCTAATTGTACCTTACTGGTTGCTTTTACTCAGCCAAAAACCATAGATTAAACTACAAACCGTGACCCAGAACCCGGATAGAAGTCTCGTTTCTGCCCCAGTGCAGGCTCTGTGAAGAGGTTCTGCATTTCAACGCAGGTCCCGAGAGGGCTACCTGCACTGCAATTCAGTTTCTCTGCGCAACAAGTGCGCTGATCATCCTTTGCCCTGTGCAGCTGAGGTTCTTTGCTTCATTTTGTTCAGTTTTATCTTTCATTTTTGTAGCCTGTTATCAGTGTGTGTACCTATCTGAAAACCCCTTTTCTTTGCCTTAATTCTGCCTCCTTTGTACAAAAAGACTATAGGTGTTCTTTGTGTGTTTGTTACATCATTTACAGTTTTCCATTGAAAGAGTAGAATAGTCATTTTGTCGTCCTTAGATTTAGATCTGTCGTAAGTGTCGATTTTCATCTTTGGAGAAAGCTTGTTTGCTGTTGACAGTTGATTATACTTTTTACTTTTACCTTTGGTTTGAATTTGTCTCTTTCTAGTGTCGAAACGAGTTTTTATTTCAAAATCATAGTGTCGTAATCTTCTCTACCTTTTTTATTTCGAAAAAGAAGCTTGTTTGTGTTTTTCACTTGAAAGCAAATTCAGCTTTGTACATCAACTTTCTTTTTAGGCATCAATATTAAGAAAATGAAAACAAATACATGCATATGTGCATTTGCATATTGATAGTTTGTATGGTTTGATTTAGGAAAAGTGCATCTACAGTGTGCTCTTTGCTCTTTGAGAAAAGATTGTGTCTTTCTTTTCCCCTTGTAGCTAAGATTTTCATTGTTGAAAAGAGATAAAAGCTTGCTTATCATCTTTAGATTGCATTTAGGAATTACATCTACATCTCGTGGTGATCCAAAAAGGAAAACTTCTAAGAAAGATCAACTTAAAATAAATTGAATGAATCTAACAACGCATTGGAACTTAACGCACAACATAGAGGTCTAGGCTAGAGACATGTTCTGGCGTCGTAAAGCCTGGTAACTATTGTCCTCACTGATGGTTGGGTGATTCCTCCACTGTGAGACGATAAGTGCCAGTACGGATTGTGCTCCCACGTACCATCGAGTATATATTGGGAGACCCCTATAGGCTTAAAAACTTTTATCCATAGGAAGCCGTGTCGGCCGCCCTACTGATCGCAATGCACCGAACACAGCATTCGGGAAGATTGACTGCCGTACCGTAAAACGTATTCTGCAGTTTTGTGATTGGTTTGGCACACCCTCTACCTAGATCTCCAGAGCAGTCCCTTTCGTTCCTTTTCAGACTCCTTAACGGAAAAGGTCCATCTGAGCACTTGTCACTTCAGGCTCATTAAAAATCGAAGGAGACTAGAGTCATCTTTTGTTTTTTCTCGACTCTTTAAAATTGAAAAAACAAGTTGTGTCTAAAGCGTCTAAAATTCATTTAATTCGGAAACATACTTCCCCTTTTGTATTTTAGTTGATCGAGTAATCCACAATCGTGGAAGAAAGTCAATTGAAACCCCGTCGTTCGCGGAGGCTTACGAGTCAACCGTCTTTGTCTCCAGAATCAAAATCAGTACGGACAAAGCGAACTCGTTTAACCGGTTCCAAATCTCCTATTAAAGTTAGAACAAGTGTTCCAACAACATCCGAGATTTCGGTTACTCCAAACATTTCTAGAAACCCTGCCTCTACAGAAGAAGTTCAACAGCCACAGAGGGACAGTGATACTGATCCTAGTCTGAGAGTAAACACTTGTGTTACTGAACCAGTTACATCTACAACCGGTTCGGAGCGTCTTGCTCTTCAAACATCTGTCGCTGTCGATTCCACCCCTTCTTCGGCACCAGAAATATTTTACGGACCTGACGGTATTCCCCTTCCACCTGGTTTCATTGCGATTGAAGAAATTATAGAAGATCCTCAAGCAAGTACTCCAACGCACTTTGGAGTCGGGGTTACTCTATATCCTTCTTCATCAGAAGTTAGTCTACCACCAGTGGTAGTTCCTGTAGAATCGCTAGGTAATCTTTTGGATAGACTCCAAATGTCTGAACAACCGTTAACATCTAGGACTGTGTCGACTGACACAGCGACAGCAGAACTCCCTGCCGTCACTCTGACAATGTTCGCCGGCATACCATCTGTCCCAACTAGCTCGCAACCGCTAGAAGGAGCCCATTCAGGGGCTATTTCGACAGGCTGGTCCGTTCCTGTTTGTTCAACCGGAATAATATCCGGTAACTCTTATGTTGAGTCTCAACAAATTGATCCATTTGGAGGTCAATTTGGGCAATCCAGTCCCCAAGGGCAGACAATCCCCTTGAGTTACGGATTACCACCGTATGGGGGGCAGTATGCCCTTTAATTACCCCCTCCGGGAGGATATCCATACGGGAGTTCACAACAATATTCAGGTTACACTGGAATCACCTCAAGTGGTTGGGTACCTATGCTACCTCAACAACCAAGAGTTGTGTATTCAATGCAACAATGTGTACCTATGTCGAACATCCCGACTACACCAGCTATTGTGACAGTGTCACAAGTTCAAACGCTGCCTGTTGTATGCCAACCTCAGATTTCTCAGGTTGTAATGCAACAACCCCTTGACCCTGTGACTCAACCACAATCGACAACTAGTGGGACGACACAAGTCCAGACGGGTACAATTACCCCACACCTTGGTCCAACGGTTAGTATAGCGCAATAGCACATGGCTTCACAACCGTGGCTGGTACAATACCAACAACCACAATTCCAACAAGTATACCAAGGTTCTGAGCAGCAGATCTTTGTGAACAGTGGACAGGCATACATTCAAAACGGTCAAAATCAACCATTTTACAATGGTCATGTCCACCAACCGTATCAGTCATACCAGCATCAACTGCATTATGCTGGTATGCAAAGGCCAACTACTCAGGTGATTCCATCGTATCTTGGGTATGCTTCACCTAACCTGAATCAACAGTTAACATTCGTGGCAACCTTAGAGTTACCTGATTTACACCGGTTAACAAACGATCCAATTGCTTACGCCCCTTGGTGGCCAGTGATTCCGCATAAACTTCCATCAGATATTCCTAAATTTAATGGAAATCCGGGTGAAGATCCATCGAATCACGTGATGACATTTCATCTATGGTGTTCATCAAACACCCTCAACGATGATTCGATAAGGCTTCGCCTCTTCCAGAGGACGTTAACGGGTCCAGCGGCAAAATGGTATATTGAATTGCCTAGAGCTTCGTTCGACAACTTCAGTACCTTAGCCACAACCTTTTTAACCCATTTTCAATTACCGATAAGGTATGAAACGGGAACAGAACTCCTTACCAACTTCAAACAGATGACGACCACTCACATATCTGATCATATACATGAGTGGCGACGTCGTCGCAGGATGGTAAAAACGTACGTTCCCGATCAACTATTAGCTGAATGGTTTATCAAGTCGTTATTACCTTCCATCACGGAAGATGTGGCAAAGGGGGGAGTCGTAACGGAAGAGCAAATTATAGCTCGTGCGCAATATCTGGACTTGATCTATACTCAGTCCGGCACGCTCTACGACAAAATACCTGACGCCCCTAGACCGGAATTCTCAATTCCTCCTCCTCCTAAATCGAACAATGACTCTCACGCCGACGATGGCGTGATTGGCAAAACAGACACGAAATCGACAAAGGCTACATCCAATAAGGCCCGTAAGATTTCAGATCAAAATGCAAAAGACGAACTTCTTGCTTCAGAAGTAAATGCCGTATCGACAGATAAGGGCAAAGAAACCAAGCAACCAGGAAGCAAGAAGAAACAAGGCAAAGGGAAGAAGAAGAAACAGGATGAGTCATCTCCTGAAAAACCTTCTTCAAACCCTCCTGGAAATAGGAAACCAAAAAATCCATGCTATATATGTGATGAGGATCATTGGACCGCAGATTGTCCACACAGAGCTGAGCTTAAGAAATTCTTTAAAAGTTCGAAAACTTCAGCAGTGTTAACTGATCCGTTTCCAAGTCCAGGAACAAATCTGGTTGATAGTGGAAATTCTTCCCCGTCTCAAGTGCTAATGTTGTCGGTTTCAAAACAGCAAAATGATGCTTTGATTTCGACAAGGAACAAAGATTACGGGAATTCGCAACTGTCGAACGAAAAGGATAAAGATCAACCAAGTAGTTCGACAACAACTTCGACAGAAGTTGTACCACCCATCATTCCTGAATTAACTATAAAACCGCCGAAGGGAGTAGTACACAAGTTGACATTTAATCCCCGCGCTAGAGCGGCGCAGCATTATAACATAGTGGAAGATTTGGCCCAATCGCCATCCGATATGTCGACTCTTGAAGTACTACAAAATTTCCCATCCCAAAGGCAGGCTTTGTTATCAGCCATTGGTGGGGTTGATCCTAAGGATTCCAATCTTGTATCCTTCGACCACAAAGGATACGATCCTCAGTTACCAGCCCAACTAGATTTCCTTATTCAAGTGAAAGCCCTCAACAAAACTATTCATCGAACAATTATTGATGAGGGGGCATCTACATGTATTATGTCGATGAGTTGCTGGAAAACTTTAGGATCCCCAACCTTGTCGCGGTCCTTGACAACATTAAAAGCATTCGACGGAAGGACATATACCCCATATGGTATCCTAAATAAATTGAAAGTCGAACTAGGGGGAAAAACAATAGAAATAGATGTTGAAGTCATTGATGGGAATCTTGATTACAACATCCTACTAGGAAGACCATGGATATATGCCATGGCAGCTGTTGTGTCGACCTATTTTAGAAAGATTGCATTTCCCTTTCAAGGAGGGATTACAATCGTCGATCAACAAAACTTCCTCCCCAATGGTTCTCAGGTTACAAGAAGCGTTCCCATGATCCATGGAAGCCCCCATTCGCTTCAGAATATCGGAGTAGGCCTACTAAAAGATCCTATACTAATGGGAACTTTCGCTCTTCCACCTCCAATCAATCTGGCGGAAGTAGCGTCGATAGGAACCTGCAATATGATATCTTCCACAAAGATCTCAGAAAACGATATCGGCATGGATCATGCAATGGTTTGCCCCCAAGCCCAATAGAAATATTATAGCAATAAATGTTTCTAGCATGGGAGGCAAACCCAAATCAACGCTCATAAAGCGTTTGGGTAGATAGGTCTAGAGAATATGGTACCCCTTCAGATCCTTGGTCGCAAGTGCATGGAACCGACGAAGGAATCGTACAATCAATGTTGATTGAAGGGGCACCATGGAGTGATTTCCACCATCGTTCCCTTCTTCCGGATTATGAAGAAGATACTCAAGATGACCTTTATCATCCTTTAGTTTTTGAATTCCTATCAAACACTGTAAATACGGTGGATTCCGAGCGAAAATTATCCAGCATTGAAGAGACTATAGCCATAAATATCTCGACTAAAACAGATGTTGTAGAGAATATTTATGTCAGCAAATGTTGTTCTCCTTCAGAACTGGAAATATATAACGCTCTTTTTCGCGAATTCAGAGATGTCTTTGCTTGGTCATACAGTGAAATGCCAGGCATCGACTGAAGTATCGTTGAACACGAAATTAAGATGTATCCAGATGTCAAACCAGTACGACAACGGCTCAGGCAGGTGCACCCAAAGAAAGCCGCTGCCATTAAGGCAGAAGTTGAAAAACTTCTCCATGTTGGTTTCATCTACCCGGTTCCTTTAACCGATTGGGTATCAAATATTGTCCCTGTTATGAAGAAACAAGGGACAATTAGAGTGTGTGTCGATTATAGGGATGTAAATCAAGCTTGTCCAAAAGACAACTACCCTACACCCTTCATCGACCAGATAATTGATGAATGCGCCGGATGAGAAATCTTTTCATTTATGGATGGATTTTCCGGGTATAATCAAATAAATATCCGCCCACAGGACCAGTCAAAGACTGCATTCATTTGTCTGTGGGGCACATTCAGATATCGAAAATTACCCTTTGGTTTAAAGAATGCAGGGGCGATGTTTCAGAGGGCAATGAATTATGCCTTCCACGACATCAAAAACATCGTTCAACCATACCTCGACGACCTTCTGGCTCATTCGCGAAAGCGGACTGATCATCCGCAGCTTTTAAGAGCGATATTTCTACGTTGCCGACACTACAAGATATGACTCAATCCGCACAAATGTGTATTTTGCGTCAGTTCTGGTCGTTTACTTGGCTTTGTAGTCTCCAAGGATGGGATTCGTCTCGACCCGTGCAAGGTCCAGGCAATCATAAATTTGCCTCCACCTTCAAATTTGCTTCAGATTCAGAAACTCCAAGGGAAAGCAAATTTTCTGAGGAGGTTCACTCCAAACTACGCCGAACTTGCTACAGGTTATACACGTCTTTTGAAAAAGGAGGTACCCTTCGTCTGGGATCAAGTTGCACAAGCTTCCTTTGATGCTTTAAAAGATTCCTTAATAAAAGCATCATTAATGTACGCCCCCGATTATCAAAGAGATTTTAACCTGTATCTTGCTGCAGCAGATACAACCATCGCAATGGTTTTAGTTCAAGAAGTCGATGGAATTGAACACCCTATATATTATTTAAGTAAAAACTTAAATGATACAGAAAACAAATATTCATATGTTGAAAAACTAGCGCTTGCAGCTGTTCAAGCGATACAAAGATTTCGACACTATGTCCTCTTCCGGAAAACTACCATTTTGTCATATTGCAACCCCATGACTTATATATTGTCGCGACAGTTGCTGGGGGGGAAATATTCAAAATGGATAGCAATCCTTCAAGAGTTTGATCTAGAATTCGTAAAATCCAAGTCAAAGAAAGCTCTAGTTTTTGTAGAATTATTATGCGATCTCCCATCGTCGTCCAACGATGAAACATCCGAAGAATCAATCGTGGATAAGAATTTGTTTCTGATATCTACAAGCAATGAGTGGTATGGAGATATAATAATTTATCTCCAAACCCAAAATTTTAGGCCTAACACCTCTCACTCTGAACAAAAACGTATTCGATACCAAGCAAAAGACTACATGATCGTCGGTGATACACTATACCGTCGTGGTATCGATACAGTTCTGAGAAGGTGCCTCACCCATGAGGAGGCTGAGAAAGCCCTGAATGAGTGTCATTCAGGAGCTTGTGGGGGATATCAATCTGGATATGCTACAGCACAAAAAATCTTACGAGCAGGATACTGCTGGCCAACAATGTTCAAAGATTGCATAACCGCAGTCTGAAGTTGCCATGCTTGTCAAATTTTTGATAGCAAAACCAGAAGACCACCCGCACCTCTACAGCCAATAGTTGATGTTGGGCCATTCACCAAATGGGGCATCGATTTCATGACATGTAACCCCACCTCGACCGGGGGGCATGGGTATATCATAGTCGCAGTTGACTATTTTACCAAATGGGCCGAGGCGATGCCTACATTAGATAATACTGGTGAAACAGATGCCCTTTTCTTTTTCAATCATGTAGTCGCTAGATTCGGCGTACCACAGGCTATAGTCACAGATCATGGATCACATTTTCGCAATCACATGATGCTCGAATTAGCTGCCAAACTAGGATTGTCTCACGACAGCTCTACTCCATATTATCCGCAAGCCAACGGACAAGTTGAAGCGATCAACAAGGTCCTGAAGCACATGTTGCAAAGGATGATCAGAGTTCACAAAAGAAGGTGGCACCTAATCCTGTACTCAGCCTTGTGGGCTTACCGAACATTGGTAAGGAATGCAACTGGGTTCACACCCTTCCAACTGGTATATGGCCTGGATGCAGTCTTACCAGTCCAGTGCGAAATCTCGTCTCTTAAACTCGCAATCGATCTCCTCCCCAGAACTTCAGAAGAAGAGGCCCGTTTCTTGGAATTAATCCAATTGGATGAAACCCGTCATGATGCCGCTTTGGCTAACGAAGCCCATAAGAAACGAGTTAAGGCGAAGTTCGACAAAAATGTCAAACCCCGTGTCTTCTCAGAAGGTGACTTGGTCTTGCTTTACGACCAAGAATCCGATAAATTGGGAGCAGGTAAATTTAAGTCTTTATGGATGGGCCCCTATATTGTTAAATGGGTGTTAGCAAAAGGAGCCTACGAGTTAATGGATTATGACGGAATTCCACTGGCGCAACCTCGTAATGGGTTGTACCTCAAGCGTTACTATGCTTAAATAGTGACCAATATGCTTTTGTTGTATTGTGTTTTTGCTAAAGTGTTCGTTTTGGTCGAGTAATCCACCTTTTTACATTTATTGCAGATGTCAAACCTTTTGGAGACATGTGTTGGATATGCCGACGGAGCAAGTTGTAGTTCGCGGAACCTGTCCTCCGCAGCCTGGGCCATTTTTGATCCAAGTGGCGAGTTAGTAAGTTTGAGAGGTGTATGTATTGGTCAATCAACGAATAACATCGCTGAGTATAGTGCGTTGATAGAACTTCTCTCTGATGCCATCACCCATGGTATACGCCGACTAATCGTCAGGCTAGACTCACAACTCGTAATACTACAACTCAATGGTATATATTCCGTCCGAAACCCAGCTACTTATCGCATGTTCCTAAGGGTTAAGGTTTTGGAAAGACAATTTGATCTTATTCAATACCAACATATTTCCAGAAACTTAAACACATTAACTGACTCATTAACAAACTATGTGTTAGATAGACATTTGCAACATTTATAAAAAGAAACACATCATCGATGTTTTACATGTGGATCATATAACTCAACCAGAATAAAACCCCGAAAATCAAAATATATATATAGATGTTTATGATTTACATATAATGTTCTGTAACCAAGACAAAATCGGTCACATGACCCAAAAACTCAAAATGCTAGGGGGCACCCTAGTCTAATGATGCTCGTGATAGCAAGTCACAGCCTGTGCGAGTCCATCGTCTAGACACACCAGTAGTATGCCGCTGTAACTGCAAAGGTAGCTCGTTGATCCTCACATCTGGGATACCGAGAGTAAGGCTCTCAACCTGCTCCTGCACAGCTGTGAGAGTCTCGGCCACATCAAGGTCACGAAGAATAACCCTCCCAGCGGCCTCTCCTGCTGGGGCAGCGGCTGGCACTCTCAGGCGAACTACTGGACGAACAGGACCAACATCTGCATGTACACATGAGTTTGATTAAAGTCTTGATAGAATAAAGCACAAGGACATTATAAATAAAAACAATAAACAATGATATGGTCAAAGATTTTACCAATAGCACCCCACTGCTCGCCATCCGGCAGTACTAAATCCGGATCACCCCGGAAGTCCATGCCAGCATATGGATACTCGGCATAAGCCATCTCCTGACGATCAAACCACCTGAAGAAGGTATCAGAAAACGAAATCTGAGACTGGCCAGCATGCCTAGACATATGGTCAACCCATCTCTGCATACGTGGTTCAGTAGGAGAAGGTAAGTCAAGTGCAATGTACTACGGCTGCATCAGTGGTATCTTCTCCAAGGCAAAGGCGGTCAAAATAGAACCGAACCCAAAGTTCTTCAACCTCCCGTCCTTTATCTTGGTCAACTGATTTTTCATCACAAGAAGTACTGCATCACACCAGTTGAATATTTTCGGTTGGAGGCATTCCAAGGCATGTTGCATATAGGATCTGTTGGCTACATGAAGAGACGCACTACCAGCCATCCTACCAAAAGTAAACAGGATAGACCTAAGGGACCTATCAGTGACATCACAGATGATGATCTTGCCGTCTTTACTTGGCTGAGATCCTTCCCTGCAATACTGGCGGACATAATCTCTCATAGAGTCACTCCCTCGGGCTGAACCTGACAAAGAGATGGGGGCACCCCGCCTCGATAAGCCAGTCAAGAAGTAAATGTCTACTGCAGTCAAGGGGATAGATTTGCCCCTAATCTGGAAAACTTGGTTGATAGGATCCCAAGCATCGAGAAAATACTGCAGTAGGTTGATCTGCTGTCGCATGCTAGAGATGCGGAAGAACTTCAGCAGGCCACAGTTCCGCAGCGCGTTCACTGTAACTGGATCATGTAGGGCAATCATGTCCTCTTCTTCATGTTCTCGTTCTCGCCATGTAAGGGTCATTTTGCTCCGAGATCTCTGAAAAACAAACAAGAAAGGAGTTAGATCCTGATTTTGATGAGAAACAGGCAAAAATTTTCATCAAAAACTGTGCAACAAATTCCCTTTCTGCGCCCAACGCACCTGTAGCAGTGTTCCACCTGCATTGAATGTCAAATTGCCTTCATACTGGTCAACATTCAGCACAGGTTTCGATATGCCCAGGGTGCATTGATGGCAGAACGAACCCATCAAACCCCAGGGGCTCAGAAAAGCAGAGAATGAAGCACAGAATGCAGAAAGGAAACCATGAAATGAGAGAGCTCAGGTTTAGCTCCTACCTGGTCCAGACGGCGTCGAGAATCATCCACAGAATCTCCCGAAATCAGCTGATGAAAATCAAGGGGGAAGAGGCACCTCCAAAGCTCCAACAAACCAAGTTCAAATGAAATGGTAAAATGAGAGGTAAAAACACTTTTTAATTGCTTTTTACGTAGTTCAAAGTAAAATATTAGCGTTTTAATCTCATTTCCAAGCAAATGTTGTTCATTTCTAACTAGTTTGATGAAGCAATTGAAAGTACAGTACTATCTTTGAAAGGACGAAGCTATTTATGGTAAAAAATCAAAACTAGACCATGTTATCGAGCAGTTTTAGCACATAGTTCATGCTCGTTAAAAAATAAACATAAGACCGAGCAAGTGTTTCAATCCGCGTTTAAGCTCGTTAAAAAATGAACTATCCTCCGGTAAATAACCACCGTGAATGTAACATTATCAGCCATTAAAGCCTTGGTCGTGTTTGCACCGTCACCTCCACTTTTCCATTGGTCGATCATTCACCTCCATTTGATTGTTTACCCATTTTGAGGAACAGCTGCAAAGAGTGATTTCACTGGCCATCCTTGTGACACTGCCGTGCTTGGAAAATTCCAACTCTTACCTGGAATCAGCTGCTACCCATTTTATCACTCGTTCCTCAAAAGATGAGTCTTCTTTAAGCTCTTTTCATTTGACTCGTAAAATATGAAAAGATTGCCGAGTTTTGGCCTTCCAGCTCGTTAAAGCGACCGGAAGTGCTATCCCTCCCCTAGATTTTAATCTTTTTGGACCTGAGGGATTATTGCACAAAAAGATCGAGCGCTTGTGTTGTTCGGCTCGTTAAAACTATCGAAAATTCATCCCTTCTATATTGTTTTATACTTTTTCGGACTTAAGGGATTCGATGACGAAAAAGGAATTTCAGAGTTACATTTACGTACTTTTTCAGACTCTCTAAAAATGAAAAGGACTGAGTTATCTTTGTCGTTAAACTCGTTAAAAACATTAATAGCGACAAACTTGTCTTTAGACGAGAACGAGTTTCACTATCGCTAGGCTCGTTAAAACATAGCGATGGGTTTGCCCGAAGGGCAAATTATAGAACAAGCATATGTTATCCTCCTCAAGCTTGACAAAAATAAAGAGGTACTGGTCAGCAATGACTGGGGAAAAATTGGGAAGAAACTCAAAGAATCTTTATTGGTAGCAAGTCGCTCTTGAACATGACACTTCCACTCCGTGCCTGAGTCGGGTTGGGTTGTTTCATTCACCGGTCACATCACCATGGTCTTGCCATACCATCCACATTTGGGGTAAATGCTACCAATCCATCACATAAGTCTCGCCGACATGTTCAAGAGAAGTCATCCAGAGAAGTCACCTGTGTCCCATCCACTACCATACATTATGCTTCATTCTTTCATGACCGCCACCCTGAACCATATATCATCAGATCGTTTTCACCTCCATCAAAATCATTTGCTCCGTTCCGTGTCATTGATGTGGGATTCATTAAGGCCCTCCTTTGATGGATCGCTTCTTGTCGACATCAGCTCATTATCAAAGAAGTTGATCTAGGAACACCCCATTCAGTACTTTGAAGCTTGCATGCCTCAATGGCAAGTTTCTCACTTCCGGCGACAGGTATACATCAATGACCTTCGACCGAAAGATTTTGCGTGGTGTTCGACGCCAAGTCCTTTATTCACACCACGTGAATTGTACTGCAGTACCTTGAGGGTCATCATCCTTATCGGTGATTCCTCTCGCGCTTGTTAACAGTTTACATCATTGACTGGTAATCAAGCGATGTCTTTCCATGTTCGATTTCAAAACATTTCTCACATGGATCGACTTGTACTTCGAGTGAAGATCGGACGAGATTGAAGACCCCGGATCTAGTTTCATCCATCTGGGCTGCGATATATATTCAGAAAAAATAAAGACATTGACATGTACAACATTGCAGCACAGATAATCATCCTACCAAAAGGATGATGACTTCATCAAAATCATCAGTCTACCATCAGACGATTGTCTGTCCTATGTACATAAAAATGAATTTATAAAGCTGAGCATGGGAATGCCCGCCTCAGCTAGATCATGAAAACAGTATGAAAATAATGTATTGTATTGTATCTTATTACAGGTCTCCTCCCAGCATTGAAATAACTTCGGATCCTCCTAATAAAGCATTTCACCCGATAAACGGCCTCATACTTTAGGGGGCAACTGTTATAGACATTTTTGTGCCTTACAGCTCTAAGCATGAAATGTCCATAATCCAAGGGATCCAAAGTCCCTAAAAGTGTTGTTCCTACCCCTAGAGGAACAAGGTCAACCAATTACAGCTTCTCCCAGAAGTTCTCCACCAGAAACTACTCAGAATCAGTCAAATCAGGATCATTTCAGCTGCTCCACTAGCTACCTGCGTTGCATAGCACCCCAGTACACTAGCTAGGTGCGTTGCAACGCACCTAAATGCACTACCAGGGTGCGCTGAGCGAGAAATGCCAAATGGCAGTGTCATTCCACGAGGTGGACAGACAATGGAAACTTCCAGAATCTTCCTCAATGACACTTGCCTCACTGAGTTCGACCAAGGATGAGTAAGAGGCTCTCAGTCTCCAAGTGGAAGCAAGAACTGACAGAGAGAAGCCACAAGTCAAAACATAAGCTGACTCATCCTCTCTGCTTACATCTATATATGGATCCCTCATCCCAGAGATCCGGAGGCTGGAATTTTGTACTTTGCAGAGAATTGCTATTGGTTTTGAGATTGAGATTAGTGTATTGGGTGATTTATGCTTTGTTGGAGGTGAAGAAGGGATTCCTTTGCTGGGAGGTAGATGCTGGATCGGGGCTCACTTGGTTGTATCTCCTCCTGAATCTTCTTGTTATATCAATAAAACTATTTGAGTTTCTCCTACATGCTTGTGTATCAATGATGTTTTGTTATATTTGCATGTTTAGCTTAAATCTGATCCTAAGCTATTTATGAATGTAAATCTATGTCTTTGTGTAGTTTTCCTCTTCTGTGATCTTGCAGGAACTTGGTGAAGCTGGGCAAGTAAGGGAGCAGGTAGCTGGAAGCTGTCAAAGAGGAGAGCAATTGGATCAACAAACTAGCGCAAGACACAGGTTAGTTCATCCTTCCTCTTCATTTACATTTCATAAAGAAGAATACGAAAGTAGTTTTCTTTGTTTGTTGCTAAGGCACTGTCACACCTTAGAGTGGGATAGGGGCATTCTGAATAGATACTTTTCCCAACAATAGAGTGTCTTCTTGGGGACCTTCAGAGCTAGAAGCTTCTACAAAATTCTCCTGGAAAGGAGGTCTAATGTTTTGATCTAGGCCACTCTTTCCAGGGTTTTGGTTTTGGTTTTTCCGGAAATTAGGATTCCTCCCTGTGTTGGTTGGCTGACCATCCCAAGGGGATTTTATTTCTATTGTCTCCACTCTGTCTCCTAGTCTTTCCATCCCTTTAATTATAGCATCCAGTTTCTGTTCAACAGGTGAAGTTTCTTCTTTCACTAGTATCCTTCTTTCACTCCTAACCTTGGCACGTTTGGACATCATGTTAGCTTCAACACTGATAGCTATGCTTTGCATCTCTTCTAAAGTTTTAGGGGCTCTTTCCCTTAGCTGAAAATCCATATCCGAACCAAATCCATCTAGGAATTTGATTAGGGCCAAATCAGGTGGGGGTCTGAGATTTTGAGGAATGGCATTGTAAACAATGTTGAACCTAGTGCAGTAATCCTACACAGTTTCTTGCGTTCCTCTTTTAAGGTTTTCATATTCAGATAGGATCTGCAAAGGATCTTTCTTCTTCTCCCAATGATTCAAGAATTGTGTATAAAGGGTTTCTAGGCTATCTATGCTATTTTCTCTTAGAGCTCTAAACCAAGTTCTGACTTCCCCAATAAGACTCTAAACAAATATCCTCATTCTTACATCATCAGTATCTATCTCATATATTTCAAAATAGTCAGTCATTTTTTTGGTATGTTGTTGATCAGTGTAGGTACCAATACCATCGAATGGAGTGATTTTACTTTGGTAGTCTTGAGGCATGGCACCTAAATTAGCTAGTAAAACTATGGGGGTATACATGTTTGCGATGGCTGTAGGTAATGATGGAACAATAGATGGGGTAGGGGTAACAATGGGGATTTGGATTGTGGATGGAGGGGTAGAAGGAGGGGCCTGTGGTGGAGTGGTTTGGGGTTGAGATGTATGAGGGAATGGTGAGGAACTTACAGAAGTAGCAATGGTTGTAGAGGGATCAGGTGTTCCTTCAGAAGTAAGCTCGGATTGTAGTGAACTCTGTAAATATCTGTCTATTGTGAAACTAACAGCTTCAAACTGTAACTCTTCAATAAACAATGGGTCTGGAACCAAGTCAATCAATTCAGAGTCAAAAGATGTTCTAAATAAAGAGGTCTCAAAACGCTCATCAAAAGGTTTGTCCTCGAGATAAATCCACCTAACAGGACAGGATCTTGATCTGTAGATGGGCCGAGAACTAGCAATACTTTCTTGACTTTCCTGTCTCCTAAGAATTCTGGGGATCAGATTGGGGTTCTCAAACACAGGTGGTGGATTTGGATCAGGATTTGACCTAGTGTAATGAGTCCTTTCTGAAGCCAGATTTCTTGGTTTTGATATTTTGAATTAGTATCAACAACAACTTATGTGATTTCTTTAAGATGTTTCATATTTGAATTTAAACATTCCTAAAGATTTATTTGACTGAGGAAATGGTTCATGTTCAGTTTATAAACTAAACTGGAGATAGACTTTAGCAACATTCATCTACCTATGCTCTTACAGAGCAAGAGCAGTTCGAAGGCTACCTGGCTAACTTCAGGCTCCGTCTGTAGTCTATAAAGTAAACAGCAATAACAAAAAAATTTCGTTCCCTAGTGGAGTCACCACTATGTTATCACTAAGATTTTCCTAGAAGTTGTAGGAAGAGGAAAGGGGTCCGAAGTAACCACAAACCAACTTTTGGGTACAGAATCTAGCCAATATGTACCTAGAGAGGGCTTTCTCTTTAAGTTTTAGCTTTGTTTCATAAGGTTTTAGGCTAGTTATGAAAGCTTTGGGATTTTTGGTTGTATTTGGTGGTGAAATTCAGTAGCAGAGGGGTAGAACTGAATAGTTTAGGCCATTGGGCTAATGGAGTCAAAGAAAATGGCTCAACTGGATTTGGTTTCTCAACAAAGGTTGGCTTCACAACACAAGATAGCTAAACAGGGAGCAAATGCAGACTTGAAAGGATGGGATGGACTTAAAAGGGATGAAGGGCAATTAAGAATCCTTCAACATGTTTTAAGAGAAGAGAACTTGAATGATCACCAATAAAGAGAAATTAAGAATTCTTTACTAAATGATTAGAATGAGTAAACTAGGAAACATGAGCAATTAAGAATTCATTGTTTATGCTATTTTAGAAGAAAATATTGAGAATAAAAATGATTGAAGACAGATTGCACTTAAGCACTTTCTGAATTATTCTTTTTCATTTTAATATTCAGATATGAAACAAAATTGATATAATAAACAAAAAAAAACAATACCACATGAGATATAAAATACTTATTTGTCCAGTATTTGACACATGAATCCTGTGAAAAGTCCTTTGCATTAATTCTTCATCTAACCAGCCATGCAAAATTTGTCCAACAGCACTTTATTCCAAAGTAATCAATTTTACAACAAAGTCTAAGAATCCACCCTCAATACTCTAAATGAGGGAGTATTTATACAAAAGCTTTACAATAAAATATCTCATAACTAAGTGAATATATTCTAGGATGACTAACTATATTTTACATGAAATTAGAGACAAATGGTCTCATAGATAGCAGATAGAGGCAAACTGATGGTTTGTTGTCCCTATTCTTGGGAGTGTGCTGGAGTCAGGCCCTATGATTTGGCATCTTGCTGTCTTCTTCATAAATTAGTGCTGGTTGTTCTGCTTTTTACTTTCTCACTGATACACTTTGACCTGCTCTGATACTCTTTACCTATTTGATCTTTGTTTATCCTCTTTACCATCATTGACTATAGTGAATAACCAAAATTTACTTTTTACCAAAGACAAATTACAAAATTTCTAGCATTTCTTCCCACCATTTTTGCTATGGTATTCTGGTTCTTTAAAGTTTCCTGAGGATTCATCAGTCTCGGTGTGCTTGAAAAATTTCGGCTGAACTGGAAACAGATGTTTTAACTCATGTTCAACATAGAAGAGGTTTTCCAAATTGTCATAGAGAACTCTGCCTATAGGCAGTGCCTTTGGTGCTAATGTGCTGGTTGATGAACTCACCTGGTTATTTGCATATTGATCCAGTTTTTCAACATAATCTATGTGCCTCATCAATTTATCATTTATAACTAAAGGAATGGGTAGCCCTTTGTTCTAGAAAATACCAAATTTCTCCATAAAAGCATTAATTTCCTCCTGCATGTTTTGGTATCTTCTTTCCAAATTTTGCATCAGAGACCTTTTAGTTAATACCTTTTTGACTTCCAGAATAGTCCATGTTCTGTCTTCAATGCCTAGTTCTTCAAGCTGATACTTATTCTTGCTATTTAAAAAATTTACGAGTCTGGTGGCTTCTTCAAGCATCCTTCCTAATTCTGCTTTTGTCCTCTGAATTTCTTTTAGGGCTCCCTTTACCAAATCAATCTACTCAAAAATTATCTGTATTGCTCGCCAAACATCATTTATTGACTGAGTGATGTTGATCCAAAGAATCTTCTTAATGTCTACCAAGGGCTTGTCAAATGTGAGGTCTTTTTCTAATGATTTCACCTTTTGTTCTAAACCTTTAATTTCCCTCACCTTTTCTGCAAAATTTATCTTTGAAAGATCATATCTTTATTCTAAGGTAACATATTGTGCTTTTACCTTTTGTAGCTCTGAAACTTGGAGTTTTATCTCTTCCATTGATTTTATTAATTCCTCTGTACTTAGCCCTGAAGTCTCTGCTGGTGATGTTCCTATTGTTGTTGTTCCTACTATTGCTTCTGCTGTGGCCACTGGAATGTTTGTTGCCAGAGCTGTTCCAAGGGTTGAAGGGACTGCAGTGGAAACCACCGATATTACATTGGGAGGCTGAGAGGTCGACTCTCCTTTCTTGTCCTTCAATTATTTTTCTAATTCTTGTTCAGTCTCCTTCAGTTGTTCATTAAGTTTTAGGACTAAGTCCATCAGCTCTTCTTCAGACCTTTGCTTTATGACCTCAGCAGTCTATGGATGCCTTGAAGGAGGCAACTTTAGCTGCTTTCTTAAGGCAACTATGTCTTCATCTTTCTTTTTAATTAAGGCTTTTGTAGCCTTCACATCTTTCGGATCATGGCCCAACCCAATGATCAATTCTTCTAAAGATTTTATTCTATTGTCTTTAGCCTGTGAGGAGGCTTTCTCCAGCTGTAATTGGGCAGTTGTATTATTTAAAGAATTTTCCAGTCTTTGGGCCATCATGGCCTTACCAGTCAATGTAGAATAGACCATCTCCCATGTCTGTTTGTGTAACTCAATTTGGTCCAAGGGATGAATGTCCTTTGCCATGACCTCAAAATTGGTTTTGAGGTAATCTGCTGCTGATTGAGGTTGTTGCACTTTAGGTTTGAAAAAACTCATTATCATTTTACCTTCTTTGATGTCATAGGCTAACATCAACATGTTTTGATTAGTGGGAGCCATTTTCAAATACTGATTGTAGACCTGGATCCTCAATGGCTCATTTCTGGCTTTTATTTCTTTAAACTTCTTTTTGATATTTGAAGTGTCTTTTCTTGGTGACCTAAAAGATGATACTTCTGCACTTTTTTGTCTCTCCAGCTCCTGCATTTGTGAGCTATTAGATTTCCCACCTACTGGGAAAGTTTGATTACTATCCACACCTTCTTTTCTTTGACTATAAGTAGTCTCTTCAAAAAATTCCTCTTTTAAAAGAGGATTTAGCCTATGCCTTTTAGCACCACGCTATTCTAAGGGTCCACTGGCAAGGGTAGCTACTTCCCTGTCTCCCTTGTTGTTCTTTTCCTCATTCAGAGGAGTTTGCAAGATTGGGGTTTCTCCCACATTGCCTGGAGTTGGAGGAATGTGCATGTGGCCCTGTTCCTTAGAAGTTTCAGACTATTTAGACTTTATTGACTGTTCTATAGCCTGAGTTCTTGTCTCTGTTTCTTTACCTTTGGAAGTCCCTATAAGTGGTGTATCGGTCTACTATGAGTGATTTTGAGAGTCCCCAGCTATTGAGGCACTTACCCTTGATGTTGATTTCTGAGAAGTTTCAAATTGAACCTATCCAAAAGAATCTAGGTCAAGAGTCTTTTCAAGATCTTTCATTACATTTTCTATGTTGACCTGCTCATTATCGGTTTCTACTAAGGTCCCTTCCCTCCATTCATCCATGTTAGTGAATTGTTCAATCTCCGGGATCCTATGGTGCATATATGGTAACAGCCTATTCTTCATTCTTCTATCACAGATAAAGCTATGAGGGTCATATGGAACCCAACCAAAACTTTCGTGTAATTTAAGGTGATCTTCTAAAATTCTTTCTGCTTCTCTCCATGCTTCCCTAGTGTTGCAGATGAAAGGGCCTAATTGATTCTTGATTCTAAGTTGTGCTTTCTTTTTGGCTTTGTGAAAATGAACCAAGTCTGAATGTATCATTTGTCTGAAATATTCCAATGCAAACAGTCTCATTGGAACGTATTTTGGTACCTTGAAAGGGAAAAGCTCACACCCATATATCCTGATTTCTATACAATTCTTGTATAAATACCAGTCACCTATTCTGTACTGCTTGGAGAGCTGAAGGATTCTCTTAATGTCACCACTGATCTTGGGAGGGGAAATCCCTATCAATAAGGTGGTTGCTGGATGAACAAACTGATCAATGAACTCATTATAGGAGTAAGGGGAATCAAAGGATTCATGGAAGATGGAGGTCCAAAAGATAACTGACCTTGGATTTCCCTTGGTATCAAGTTTCATGACAAGGAAAGGGAAATTTTCTGACTGATAATAAAGCATGAGATGATATATGAAGGTGGTATACTTGAAAACCCTTTCATTCTCCAGTCTCACAAACTGGTCATGAATTTTATCAGCGATAAAGGAGGCATAATCATACTTAACAACAAGGGGTTGTCCAAGAGTAAAGATTGACAACAACACTAGGGTTAAGTCATCAACAAACTCACTAGTGTTGAATCCCATAACTAAAGATATCATATCAACTATGAGTCTTCCCATATCTGTGAAGAAAGTTTCCATATAAGGAGGTCGACCCTTAGGCTGATGTTTATGTAATATGAAAGTCTGACAGAGGCGATTAAGTTCTGATTGGGATAATATAGTCGATTTCTCAAGTAAATCTCCAATGGAAATGGGAGTGAGAGCTTGACTGGGGTGAAATTGCAACATCTCATTGATTGATTTAGCAGTTATACGGAAGAGGACTGTTTGGCTGGGGGACATAACTGCTCTATGGTTAGGGTCATAATTGGCATGGCATTGATGAATTATATCAGGGAGAACATTGACTAAGGGGAGAAAGTACATGGGAAAATTAGATTCCCACATTCCTAGGCAGAGCCATTCAGGTAGTTATCTCTACTTTGGAAAAATACTTTGAGGTGATTTTTATCAGTCGCAAGGTCTTTTATTTGAAAGTCTTGATCTGCCAAACATAGATAGTCTAGATCTCGATGAGGGGCATTAATCGGTGTAACATTCAAAGTCACCGGGGTTTCCATTTCTGGTTCTTGTGGATTCAAAGGGAAACTGTGGTTTTCTTTGTGAAATAGGAAACATAGAGGCTATGGGGGACTTAAATGATGAAAATAATGACTGAATTATTATAGATTTGGTTCCTTTTCGTCAATTTTCAGTGGAAAACTAGTATTTGCAGGGTTTTGGTTGGGAATTTGATAAATACCTCTTTTCGGGGGATGAACAATGAAATGTAGGTACTCGTGCGGCTGGAGGGTTCTGAGCGGTGTCGACTGCAAGGTTTGGGAGCAGGTTGGAGACTGAGAACTCGATTGGCAGACTTCAACGTTCTTTTGCATGGGCACACAAGTTTACCAAATAAAACAGTGAAAATGATTTCGTTTTTGTTTTATTGGCAAAAGTCAAAGATTGGCGGGTTTTTTGTTTTAGACGGGTGACATTAACAACAAATGACTTGACATTTTGTCTTTTTGTGGGGAGGCGATAAGCAGTTTCATATAGTACCGCTTATGGGGACAGGCGGTAATAGACCTCGAGCTAGCGATTCCATAGATCATTTGATGCGTGATGGGATACTGTTCAGGAAACCGCTTTGTGATCGCATGCTAACGTGCAGTCACAAAGGGCCGTGTGATATGCATAAAGCCCGTCAGATCTTGAGGACCTGATCAGATGGCTATCGGGGGATATGAAGTGACGGGGTTATAAGGGAGTTAGGCCTGATATATTAATGATTAATTAATTATATCAGGGTTGACAAGATTGGACGGGGAGGCTGTTAATTAACCATGATGGTTAATTAATCCTTTATTAATGTGGCAGGGGATTAAGGGCTGTTAATTAGTTACTGTTTAACTAATTAATCCTGATTAAGGATGTATTATGGTTATAACTTAACCACAGGGCAGGATATGTAATATTTCGGGGATTTATATAGTTTACAATAATACGGGATAGGGTAAAGTTTTACAAGGGATTTATATAATAATATGTTAATAGTTAATATGATAATGAACAAAAAGCACTACGTATAAAAACAATTGTTGTGTGTTTAACTTAGGGTTAAAGTGAAAAGGGGTTTTTTATGAAAAAATTTTCAATTTTCCTAAGTAAAATAGAATTTTACTTAGGAAAATACTTATGGAGAGGAATGAATGATTTATGAATGGTTTTAAGTACTTAGGTTTTACAATTTCTTGGGCCGAGGTTCCAGTCCCTCCAGAAGTTAGAGAAATCCTCTGAGCCCCTCTAATTTAGCAAATACCTTAGTGCTTTAGGGGAAGTTAGTGAAAATTTAGGGAAAATGAGTGGGGAAGTTAATTATTCTGACTTTTCTTTGCTTGAGATGTTTTCAGTATAATGTATGCCTTGGCCTTGTGATGAAAGTCAGAGATTAACACATTTAGAGTTATCATTCATCATATATGATTCTGCAACCATCACCTACCTACCCTACTTACTTAACCTAACATTTTTCACTTCTTTATTTGGGTGCACTTAGACTGGCAAACCCTTATCAAATTTTTCTTTTCTTTTACATGGCAAAGCCTATCTAAGTCTACACTTATTACATCCAAGGGCTCATATTAAACTGTTGAGCTCCTTATTCACTCTACCTATCTACTTATCTTCCAAGATTACACTGTTTGGTCAGATCTTTATTCTCTATTTCTACAACATCAAATTGAAATATGAACTAGCCAAGTTTAAACTGTTGGACTATTCATGAATTGTGGCATAAATGAAAAGCTGCACACAATTGTTTATTACACAAAGTGAAAAAGTAGTGGCATTTAGACTTGCACACTTTCTTGGTCTTTCTTTTGTTGGGGTTCATTTTCTTTCATTTTTTGACCATCTTTATTCTTTTTACCCTTTTATTTTTCTTTTAGGGTATACCCTCTTTACATTTTGTAATTTTTTTTTTTTTGAAAATATGGATAACCTTTGAAACAAGAAAAGGTATGAACATATTACATAGCTCATCAAGTCAATCATGACATATGACACCTATTGGTATAGGGGCATAACACATTCGAATTTTTCAACTACAATGTCCACAACTGCTTGGTTGATTTTGGCGCGGCGGCCAATGTCATGTTGCTCTCCATTGCTAAGAAGATCAATGCACGATGGAGCGAAACATCGACCAAAATCATCCAACTTGATATAAAATTAGTTATAGCCATTGGTGAACTACGAGACGTGATCATCCGACTATACCATGATAGTCGAGTCCACTAGTGCATCAACATAGTTGTTCTGGACATACTGGAAGCATATGGTCTATTTCTTAGCAGAGACTGGTCCAGCAAGCTAGATGGATACTTTGCTACAAACTGGTCTCACATGTGGCTTCAGTACAAGGGCAAATGCAACCAAATCCGAGTGTTATCTGAGAGGTATATGAAACAAAATTTCACTCCCCTTAACAGTGAGAACGAACCATTGGCCTTCGCAGAACTTATGTTTGGCAACAGCCTCCTGGAAAAGACATTGGAGTGTTATCCTACAAGACCTACTCAAACCTCATCAGACAAGTAGTTGGGACTCCTTCCTTGCACAATTGATGATAATGAAACTTGTATAGTTTGGTTTTCTGATAGTAGCAATAGTAGCAACAATGGTAGTAGCATCAGTACTAGCATGCCAAACGATCCATGTATAGACAAGTTGTGGGCCATGAGTCTTGACAAATCAGGAACACGTGATGGCTCAAGGACTGAGTGTATCTTAGTCATCCAAAACAATGGACAATGAATGATTTCAAGCTTTTTGAGGTTCAAAGTCACAAATAATGATGCTGAAGCACTCAGGTTGAACACACGAAGGACCAACACTATGAATGAATAAAGCAACCTGGGAATCTACCATGATCTGAAGATGGCCAATCTCGGTACAAGTTATATACTGCAGCAGCAACCAATCATTGACCACTTGATCGAACAATACTGGGATGGGTCTCCATGAGTAGATGATGACCTGACTACCCACTACATGTGAACAATCCAACATGAGATTACAGGTAAAGGAGATGACAAGTTATTGCATCAAGGAATAGGTAACACATACATGTTATTTGCACTCCTTTCACTGAAAATATTGAATAACAGTTTAAGTGTTTGGATTACTTGCAAAGTTCGTTATCATACTTGGTTTTCTAATGTAAATCTTGCATGTAAGAAATCTGGGAATATCCGCTTATGCATTGACTTCAGAAACTTAAACCCTTCCTAGAATAAAAACAACTACCCTGTGCCATCATCTGAGCCCATGTTGCAAATAGTACCTGAAACAGTGGTGTTGTCTTCACTTGAAGGTCTTCTGGAATGCCAGCAGGTTTTGGTAGTGGAGCCCAGTGGACCGGCAGTAATCCACGAGAAACTTGGCTCACACACGTATCATTTGTAGTCACTTGACGGGAGGATTGATAATATTCCTATCAACAGCCAAGTCCTCAAACATTAGTTTCATTAAGTCGAGTTGCGCCTGTGCCATGTACATAGTCTGATTGCTGCTTGTTGTTTCATTTGGTTTGTTTTGCTTATTATATTTTCTTTTGCTTTGTTTGATTCTACTTACTATTTTTGTTCCCATTCATTTTGTTTGGATATATTACTAATTTTGTTTTTAGAAATAAGTGTTTCCAACTACTTTGTTTTGGCTTTTTAATAAAGTATGTCGTTGAAATTTGAAGAGACTCGTGACACTGCAGCACTTGGCCAATCTTGTGTCTACCTTCTCTGTGCTTAGTTGTAACTTTTGGCCGATGAAGTCCCGATGGAAAATACAAACCATTTGTAAGGGAAGCTTTGGTCCAACCGTGAACCTGTGTCCACAATGAGAAGCCCCATGCCTATACTCAACATTCTACTCTGTGTGTCTAAGCTAATCCAACTAGTAGAGACGGAGAAGGGAAAAATATAAACGAGCAAACCTATGTCAGAGGTCTTACATGCTTCTCTGAAGGTGTTGAGCTATGGAAAAGGTATGAATTTGACATTTATTTCCTTGTCTTTTTCCTTAATCATATCTCCTTTATATTCAAAGATGGTAATATATCAAAGATTTATAGTGAAAACTAAGGAGTTATTGATTATTTCAAATTAGTTAATTATTGTCTTTTTCCATGCAAGAAATAGAAGAAATGGAAAATTACCATTCTGAAGGAAAAGACAAAACAGAGTAACTGTTGTTCCTTCACGAGGAAGTCATATCTAGACAAGCAGATCAAGATCGGAGCACACAGTTAAGGATAAGAACGAAAATTCACAGCATCAGCACAAAAAGACAAAGGGTTGACTAGAGTTAGAAGATGTAGTGAATCCCTCAGAATCTCTTGATCCTGAGGGATCGTTGTTTCAAAGACTATACGTTATTTCTTGTTTTATCTGCCTGGCCATTATAAAAGGGATAGCGCTTGTAAAGATTAGGATTCATTATCATTATTGAGAACTCACTGTTGTATTTCCACTTTGATCATCGACTCTCGTTAATTAAAACAGAGTACGATTGCTTGTAAACATTTTTGCATATGATTAATACATAAGTCAGTTGTTGTTCCATTATTTTATACTGAAGTAGTCTGGCAGTGCTTCACTACTGGCTAAGGGCCCAGCCTTGGTGGATCCACTTGCTATTCTATACCATTACTTTACAATTGCAATCATGTGATGGTTTGGTTTGACTTTCGTTTATTTGAATCGCATTGCTTTAATGTTCCTTGTTCAAGAGTTTATGAATTGTTTTATTGTATATGTTGTAACTAAATCACGTTGCCGTTCCTTTTCATCATAATAATATTATTACTCTCTTCAAACTATATTGTTATGTTGTTCATTTCAATTATAAAGCTTCCCTGTTCATTCCAGTAAAGTGACTCTGTTGTTCATTCCAGATTGTTGTTCATTTCTACTAAATAGCATTGTTGTTCATTTCCTTTCTGAATGTATTTGGTTTTGCCTTTTAGCATTATTACAGTTAGTGTATTTATTCCAATTCTATTAGTAGCATTGTTGATTTAATTCCTTGTCATCTCCAATCAATCGCTTAGGTGTGGAGTGTGAGATCAACAACTGTAAACGACATTGGCTATTACTGTCAAAGTTCTCAGATTGAGGATCTTATTTATGTTTGATTTCATTTACATCAGTTGACAAAGGAAAGAGTTATTGCTACTACATCCTTGACTGATAGTTGATGTTAATTTCCTTAGTGAATGATTTAGTTTTAGAGCATTGAGTTTATTTTAATTGCAAGTAGGTTTTATTTCAAGCATCTGTTTACTCTTATATTTGAAAGCACTGTATTGCAAATTGGAAAACATTACTCTTGGATTAAATTTCCGCCTCAAACTGAGTACACTCTTGAAATAGAAAATCGTACCTAGATTGATAATTAATGTAGGATAAATAGGAGTTAAAAAGACACCTTTTATACCTCAACATTTTGGTGTCATTGCCGGGGAGAGTGTAGCCATTTTTTTTCTTTCAGAGAGTAGTGTGCATCTGATGAATGCCTACTAGGAGAGAATTAGGTATAAAAAATAGAAGGTAAGAACCTGCATACGGAGCATGTAACAGCCCTGCTCCCCCGCCCGCTTTCTAGCAGATTTGTTCATTTTTTTGGGTAGAAATAAACATTTGAGTTGTGTGTATGACTAAGAAGAAAAAACTTGAAAATAATCCAAAACCGCTACCCAAACCTGACAAAGCTAAGGGATCGGTAACCCTTGGTCGATCAATCTTCATAGACAATATCATTAAGCAAGCCGTATCCTAGCCATTAGTGGGCCCTAGAAAAGTTGCTTCTAGACAATCTATTGGCTCCCTTCAGGCCACAGGCTTACCATCTGTATCCTTTGCTGAGGTGCACAGCAAAACAGAAGAGACTGAGCAAGATTTTCAAGAAATCGAGAATTCTTGCCCAATTATTTTCAAGAAGGGAACTCTAGTAATCTCCATGAAGGAGGAGGAGAAATAGGGGAAATAAAAGAGCCAAAATCCCCTCTCGAAATAGTTCAAACACTCAGTAGCCCAGATAAGGGGAGTGCTGTCAAGATCATCCAAAACAAAGCGGAAGAACCTGAAGAGCCAAGATCGCCCCAGATAATAGTTCAGAAAGGAACACTCATTATCCCATATCAAGGAAGTGTTGTTAAGGTCATTCCTACTCCTTCTAGTCATCCTAGGAATAACTCCCTATAAATCCCAGAAGGATATTGGCACTTATTTGATCAAATGGCTCAGAACTAGCAAACACCTCAAACCTCCACACTGCAATACCCCATTGTGGACACTGCATTTAATGCACCTATGAAGGCCATTCCTCTCCAACATATTCCTACATTCCATGGCATAACATCATAAGATCCATATGCATTTCTGTTTGAGTTCGATGTATTATGCTGGGGGTATGACTATACCACCAATCCCCAAAAACTAAAACTATTTCCCTCCACATTAAAGGAGCAGCTTTATGATGGTTTATGGGGTTAGGTGGAGGTGTTATAAATGACTAGGATCATATGAAGACTGCTTTTCTAAAGAAATATCAGGATTATTGTAGATCTAGAGAATTAAAGGATGAAATATTTCAAATGACAGCAAGACCTAATGAGACACTGGAGGAATATGTAGAGGGCTTTCACTACAATCTCCAGAGATCTCCTTATGCATATTTACCCTTGCCTGACAATGTGTTAAAAACTACATTAATTAAGGGGATGAAAGAACAATGGGTTGAAACATTAAACATTATGAGCAAAGGTGACATATATCAGGAAAATTTTGCTGACATCATTGATTTGTGTATTAGGAGTTTGAAATGCATCATAAGACTAAAGCCAGCAGAACGTGACATGATCACAAGGGATAGCAAGGTCCTCGGTGGAGGTATAACCCATGTAGAAATCAGCAAGAAGATTTCAAAACTGATATTCTAGGGACTCTAATAACACAGTTTGACATCATGCAAGCTAAACAAAGGTATAGCAAAATTTGGCAATATTTTGCCCTAGATGCAGAAAGAAACACATCCAGAAAGAGTGCCCGCTGGATACAGTCCAAGTCTGCGCCATTTGCATAAAATATCACTCCACAGAAAGTTTCCCTCACTCCCGAGATTGAAAGCAATCTACAAAGAAGCAGAAGAAGAAACAGAAATAGTTTACCTACTAAATCAGCACCGCCAGTGGCAACCACGACAAATAGGTATGCCCGTTGATCCATCCTCTTCTTTTTAGTATCCTCAGTATAATGCTCAACAATATAATGGAATGTGGCAGAATCAGCCGCCTTTCCCCAGCTCGTCACAGTAGCCATTTCCCATATCATCATGGCCAAATCAAACAAATCAAATTAATTGGCTAAAATTTCCTTATTGTCCACCATTTTGGAAAAATAATGCATATTCAAAACAATGGTCACCCTCCACCTCACAGAGTTAGACCTGGCAGTCGAACTGGAAAAGACCTATGAATCAGCTAGCTAGAACGATTCCTCTCCCTCAACCTACACTGCCAGCACCTTATACATTACAACAAAATCCCCAGACCAACTTAAAACCACAACTCCCAACCCGAACCCCAACAATAGACTGGTTCTATCTGTTCAAATAATTGAAGGACCAGAACTAGAAACCGAGTTAAGGGAGTGCAATGACATTCAATTAAGATCTGGGTGCATAATAGAATCAGAGGGAGACAAAAATTCTCATGTTGAAAATTCGTTACCTTTAGAACAAACACTACAAGAGGAGAATTTGGTTAGACAACAACCTCATGAACAAGCAACCACCTCTTCTCCTCCATTCCCAGAACGACTAATCATACCTCACCTGATAGAACACCCTAATTTTGATCTTCTGGGAGAACTAAAAAATTTGTGTATAAAAATTCCACTCCTCCAAGCTATCCAAGATATCCCAATTTACACAAAAACCATCAAAGAATTATGTATAACAAAGCCAAAGAGGAGAATAACAACTAATCCAATTGTCCAAGTAGTCGGCACCCTATTTGACTTACTATCAGGAAGAGAAGCACCTACAAAATATGAGGACCCAGGGAATCCTATAGTCACGGTGCAAATCAATGGATGCTCCTTTCCAAATTCCTTAGTTGATTTAAGCTGCAATCAATATTCTAACAACCACCACTTGTCAAAAACTTGGCATTACATCATTAGATCCAACCACAACCTTATTGGTGTTGGCTGACCAATCAGTAGTTAGACCAGAAAGCACACTACATGATGTAATGGTACCTATAGAATCCTAGGAATACCCTGCAGACTTTCTGATCATTAATCCCAAAAAATGACTAGATGGACACCCTTTAATTCTAGGTAGACCTTGGCTAACAACTGTTGATGCTTACATTGGCTATCGGCAAGGCAACATGACTATAGCAAGAGGGAGTAATGTCAAGAATTTAGCCTTATACCCTCCAGCCTAGCCAAGTTTAACAATAATCAAAACAAAAAACCAACCCATATCATACTTGACAGAAGACATTAGATCACCATTAACCATAGAAGATTCCCTCGAATTTAAAGACCAAATAGAGGACGACATCATTAACAGCTTCATTAACGAACCAAAAACAAGATGAGGCAACATTTGATAATGAAGAAGAAGAAGATCCCCTGAAAGAGACTCATGATCAATCAATACCTACCACCTCTATTTACAATAGCAAAACTATAGAAATTGAGCCAGGAAAAACTTTGAACATTAACAAAAACCTGACTGCTGAACAAGAAGAAAAGTTGGTCCAACTACTGAGAAAATATAAGGAAGATTTTGCATGGGATTACCCAGACATGAAAGGAATTGATCCCCAGTTGTGTACGCACCACATTTATATAGAAAAGGATGCTAGACCCATTCGCCAACCCCAACAGAGATTAAACCCTCATCTTAAGGATATTGTGAAATTTGAATTACAAAAAATTTTAGATGTAAACTTTATTTACCCAATATCTGATAGCAAGTGGGTCTCTCCACTAGTAGTGGTGCCAAAGAAGAATGGAAAGTGGTGGATATGTGTTGACTATAGAGAATTGAACAAAGCAACCTAGAAATACCACTTCCCCCTTCCATTCATTGATCAGGTATTAGACACGTTAGTAGGAAAGAAATTATTTTCCTTCCTAGATGGCTTCAGTGGATACAATCAGATTCAGATTGCCCCTGAAGATCAGGATAAAACTACCTTTACCTATCCTTGGGGAACATTTTCTTACAGAATCTTACCCTTTGGATTATGCAATGCCCCTGCCACATTTCAGAGAGCTATCCTCAGCATTTTTTAGATTTAATAAATGAAGGGCTCGAAGTATATATGGATGATTTCACACCTTATGGAGATGATTTTGAGCTAGCATTACAAACATTGGAAAAGGTACTGCAAAGATGCATTGCCACTAGGATCTGATTGAGCCATGAAAAGTGTCATATGATGATGACCAAGGGACTCATCTTAGGTCATTATATCTCAGCAGCCAGAATATAGGTAGATCTGGCTAAAATTCAGATAATTTTGTTAATACCTACTCCTACCACACAAACAGAGGTACGTAGTTTTCTGGGATTTTCTAGTTATTATAGAATATTTATAGAGCATTTTTCTCAAATTTTTGCACCTTTATATGCACTAACAGGAAATGTTGATTTTATTTGGATAGATAAGTGTGACCATGCTTTTGAGGATCTGAAAAATCTTGTGTCGACAGCTCCAGTGCTAAGGGGACAAAATTGAGATTTGCCATTCCAAATTTCATCTGATGCTTCAGACACAGCAATCGGAGCAGTTCTTGGGCAGGAAGAAGATAAAAAGCCATATGCAATTTATTATATTAGCACGAATCTATCTCCTAATGAATTAAACTATATTGTGACTGAAAAAGAATTTTTAGTTGTAATAAATGTTGTAAATAAATTTAGACATTATATAACTGCGTATCCTGTAGTTTTATATATAGATCACTCTACCATAAAATATTTAGAAAATAAACCTGTTACAAATGGAAGAGTGACAAGATGGTTGATTCTCTTACAGGAATTTGACATCACAATTAAGGATCGACCTAGAAAAGAGAATCATGTAGCTGATTTTCTCTCACAAATGACAAAGCCAGCGGATGCAGCAACAGTCGAAGATCAATTTCTGAATGAACATTTTTTTGTTGTTACTATCAGAACACCATGGTATGCCAATGTGCAAATTACTTAGAAGTACGCAAATTACCTAAGCATCTAACACCTAATGAATGAAAACAGATAGTGCAACGGAGTACCTAATTCTCCTGGACTGGGGGCTACTTATTTCATATAGGGGCAGATATGCACATCAGAAGATGCATCTGAGAAGATGAAATATTTGACATTCTGAAAGCATGCCATGATGGGCCATGTGGTGGACAATTTTCAAACTGCAGAACCAGTCACAAAGTGTTACAAACAGGCTATTACTGGCCCACTATTTTTAAATATGCTAAAAAGTTTGCTCAAGACTGTGATAGTTGCCAGAGGGCAGGATGCCCTGGACAATCTAATGAAATGCCTCTGAACCCCTAGTTAGTAATCAATCTATTTGAGCGACAGGCACTCAATTTTATCGGTCCTATTAACCTATCATCAAATCAGAAAACATACATACTGGATGCAACAGAGTATGTTACCAAATGGGTTGAAGCAGAGGCACTACCAAGAGCTACAGAGGATTTTGTAATACATTTCCTTTTCCAATTATTTGTGCGATATGGACTCCCGAGGGACATAATTACAGATGGAGGACTGCAATTTGTAGGTAATAAAATCACTGCAACATTAAAAAATTACCACATTCGGCACAAAATTACAACTCCATACCACCCACAGGAAAACGGCCAAGTAGAAAGCACTAATAAGGTGATTGAGGAAATACTTATAAAAATAGTTGCATCACACAGACATGACTGGGATTCAAGATTGCCGGAAGCCTTGTGGGCATACCAAACAATGTGGAAAAACACCATTGGGTATTGACCATATCAATTAGTAGTTGGAAAAGAACCCATCTTTCCAATTGAATTCAAAATTCAAACATTAAGAACAGTGCAGGAGGTGGGTTTGAATTTAAATGAGGCCCAGACTAATAGTTTACAACAAATCAATGAGTTAGATGAAATTAGGCTCTCAACTCTTTAACACACTGCATTAATTCAACAGTAGAGAGAAAAATGGCATGACGCCCTTATTAAAAAGAAAATCTTCCACGAAGGAGATTGGGTGCTCCTATACGATTCCAGGTTTTAGGATTTCCCTGGAAAACTCCAAACACGATGGCTTGGGCCTTATGAGATACAGAAAGTGCATGACAATGGAACCATTACATTGACTACCATTGATGGATCTGGACATCCTTTCAAAGAAAACGGTCATCGAGTGCAACTTTATCACAAACTGCTTACTCTAGAATCCTTTTACCAACAATTACGGGAAGATTCCACTATGCAGATTCTTGCTAAGGAAGATAACCCCTCCTCAGAATTAATTCACTGAAAAATTCCTTTGAAACTGAATTTTTTACATAAATGCTTCTCTTTAATTTTGCTTGTATAACTGGTTTTTTTGTACATAATTTTATTGTTGTTCCATTTAAGTAACAATAGTCATTCCATTTAAGGAGCAACAGAAGGTTTCTTCATTTCATTTTTGTGTTTTTCCTCTTAAGGAACAATATTTGTTCCTCTTAAGGAACAGTAGTTGTTCCTCTTAAGGAATAGCTTCCTCTTAAGGAACAACAATCTTGCCTGCTTATATTTTCGTATTGTTCCTCTTAATGAACAGCAGTCGTTCCTCTTAAGGAACAACAATCTTGTGTGCTTATATTTTCGTGTTGTTCCTCTTAAGGAACAACTACAGTTCCTCTTAAGGAACAACAGTCGTTCCTCTTAAGGAACAGTGATCTTGCATGCTTATATTTGTTTGTTGTTCCTCTTAAGGAATAGCTCTTGTTCCTCTTAAGGAACAACAGCTATTCCTCTTAAGGAATAGTAGCCGTTCCTCTTAAGGAACAGTAGCCGTTCCTCTTAAGGAACAACATTTCTGCATGTCCCATTTGACGTTTGTATTTTCATTTTTCCTCTTAAGGAATAGCAACCGTTCCTCTCAAGTAACAACACCTCTGCATCTTTTATTTTTGTTGTTCCTCTTAAGGAACAACACTTCCGCGTGATTGTATTTTCCCTGTTCCTCTTAAGGAACAGTTGTTGTTCCTCTTAAGGAACAATTGTTGTTCCTCTTAAGGAACAGTAGTCGTCCCTCTTAAGGAACAACAACTCTACATGTTCATATTTTTCGCTATTCCATTTAAGGAACAGTTGTTGTTCCTCTTAAGGAACAACAGTCGTTCCTCTTAAGGAACAAAAACCTTGCATGCTCTTATATTTTTCGTTCCTCTTAAGGAACAACAATCCGCATGTATTCTTTAGCTATTCCATTTAAGGAACTATTGTTGTTCCTCTTAAGGAATAGCAACCATTCTATTTAAGGAACAGCAATATCACCTGCTTACATTTGTGTTGTTCCTCTTAAGGAACAGTTGTTGTTCCTTTTAAAAGGAACAACAGTTTCACTATTTTTTTTTTTACTTTCTGTCGTTCCTTCTAAGGAACAACAGTTTCGATTTGGAGTGTTTTTAGGTTGTTCCGCCGAAGGATCAGCACTGTATTTTGTGCTTGTTTTACTTGTTGTTTCGCTTAAGGAATACCTATCGTTCCTTTTAAAGGAACCGCAGTTTCGCGTGTAATTTTTTTTCTCTTTTTGTCGTTCCTCTTAAATGAACTGCAGTTTTGCGTGCTGATGTTATTTTCGTTGTTCCTCTTAAGGAACAATAGTTGTTCCATCTAAGGAACAACACTTTTTGATTGCATTTTTCGCCATTTCTCTTAAAGAACAACATTTTTTGAGAGTTTTGTGAATAATGTTTCACTCTTCATGATCCTTTAAAGGCAAAGATACAAATATATGCAAGGACACAAAAATTAGAGGTTACTGAAATAAGAAAATCAAAGAAAAATTGTCATCTTTAAAGAGATTGCTTTGTATGGATAAGAAAAAGGAAAGGACACAACTATCTATATCACTTTGTTGTCTTTATCTTCACTAAAACTTAATTTGATTGATTATTTTTATCATGTTGGTTCTTCCCTCATTCTCATAATTCTCTTTGATTATTATTATTGAATAAGAATAAGGGCATATTTTCCTCTATTGAGATGTTCCGACTTCTTCCACCATCCCTACTCTTAAGGAGTGTTGAGCCATCCTCTATACATAAATAGGAAGTGCTATATAAAAGAAAAGGAAAAGAAAGAAAAATATATCTATATGATTACTAACAATTCTATGATTTGTCAGATGGAGGATATGGGGTCTCATCAAGAGCCAACCTACCATGATCATAAGGAAGCAGTGAAGTGGCATTCCCACTATGGCCACCACACCAGGTATATGATCCAAGGGGCACATCAGAAAAATAAAATTCCTTGGAATAGGAGGTCTCATCATGAGTTGGCCTGCTCACCATTCACTCCTTCCTGGTGAATGGCATTGTGATTCATCTGGTTACCAAGCCAGGACAATGGCCTCCATTCTGACATCACAAAGCACTTTCCTAGGCATACATAAAGGATTATGGTTCCAAAGGGTGAAAAAGAAACTTTGTCAAGGTTATAAACACCTGTGGGCAACAGAGCTCTGTTGATGGTATTAGAGTCATATTTTTCAACCTCAATAGTAATTACAAACCCTTTTCTTATTTCTTTATCTTTATTTCAAAAGAGATTATGTTCCCAATTCCTTTTGAACCTTTTATGCATGAAATCTCGTTTAAAAAGTCAATCATAACGGTTTAAGTGGAATAATGACCACATAAGCATTTTACCTACATCAGCTATCATTTTCCCTTTTTTGCATCACTCCATAGCATCTCCATATCTATTCACGATTTTCATCATAAGCCTCGATTTCAGCAACTCGATACTTTTTGTGATCTTGTCATGAATATGTACACCTTTCCCTTTTTATATTGTATGATTGTCGTCCAGTACGTTGCTCCTCCATTTAACCAGTCAAGGACAACCTATCATATTTCAGGGGGGCGCAAGTGACTTCCAAAATACTCCTGCATACATGTCAATTTCCTATTTGGAGGTACTAGATTGCATCAGATCCCTTAATAGCAATTTTTAACGGTATTGATGTTAAAAAAGGGATATTATCCAATATGCACAGTTTGATGTTCCATTGTTATCTCTGTGTATTCCTGTGTAAAATTAACAGTGTACAGAACTTAGACAAAATGGGAGGTTGATAAGTACACAACAAGCCATAGGTACTAGCAATTTCTGAAGCTGCACAAGAAATTTTGGTGAGGGAAGGATGGGTCGCATATTTTACACGACTACAGCAGCCCCATGAAACTGTGGCTATCGAATTTCTGCAGAATTTGCAGGATGATCATTCCATAGTAAGTGGAAGGAAAATAGTAGTGACAGATACAGTAATTGCAGAGGTATCTGGACTACCAGCAGTTGGACCCATTTGGACACAAAAAATTGAGACTTCAAGATGCCATGGCCACCTTTCGGGACAATGGACAGAACCTGATATTTAAAGGAAAAGGAGTCCAGCCTTCATCTCTTGGAGAACCCTGGATGGAACTAGCTAGAGTAGTGCAGAGCTACATTACATGCGACGGGAGAAAGGATGTGGTAAGACCACTCCACCTCAAATTATTATCAGTACTAAAACAGAAATGTGTCGTAAAGTTGCCTGCATATTTAAATTTTTTGCTACATGATGCTGCTCAGAGCATAAAGAAATCTCGTCATATAGGTACTGTAATGAGCCACCATTGTTTAATTCGATTGATTGTAAGTTATAGCCTTGCTCAGCAACAGACTAATTGGGAAGAATTGGTGTTTTCCATAGATGGGGGACTAGCTTTACCTGCCCCAAAAAGAAAAAGAACCACCAGCACAGCAAATAGACCTTAAAAACACAAACACTCCTCCAGATTAAGAATGGATAGGGGAATGTTTAAGAATTTCTAGAGTAGTAGCAGTCAACCCTTAGAATTACACAGTTCTGAAAATGAGCAACCCTCAAAACCCGAGGGAGGAGATAACCAAGAATCAGAATTGGAGGAAGAAACTAAGCACACTAGTGAAGAAGAGAAGGGGAAAGATGAACTTCCCTTAACCCCCAGCGCAAGTCCACCACAAAACCCATTGCAAGAGGATGAATTGGCCTGGATTTTGGCCAATATGAGTGAGTATATTCAGCCCCAAAGTCTGCTCAACCTCAATACTGAGGCAGAGAAATCACAGGAACACTCTGCCCACGGCAAGAATACATCAGAGGAAATAAATGATGAGGAAGAAGCAGGAGCAGAAGCCACTCAGGAAGTGGCAGACCAAGCTAGGGTTACCTCTCCAGAGGAACCTAGTCAGGATAATGTGAATACTGAAGAGATGCTTCAAACAGAGGATATGGAAACTAGCCAGGGCAAAGGCACAACTCTTGAAGAACAAAATCTAGCTGAGCAGCCAAGCCTAGAAAGAATAGAAATAGTTAAGGAAACAGTTGCTCCTCCCAAGAAGGAGAAGAGAAAAATTAAGAAGTTGCAAAAGGAATAGAAAAAGCTACAAAATTTAGTAAAACAACTCAGATAGAAGATAAAGACACTGAAAAGGGGGAAAATCTCAAGAAGAACCCCGAAAACAGTGGACCGAACTATCCAAACAGAACTCCATGATACAAGGGACACGAAGAATCAAACCGAGACCATATTTATTCAAAACGATAAGGAACAACAAGCATCACAGTCTTCACAGACTCCATTCCATGATAAAGAGACACAGACTATAGGCATTCAATATTGTAATAAGAGTACCCAAATAGATCTTCAACCCAAAGAGGTTTCGACGGACAACAACCCTGGTGTAGAATAACTCCAAGAGGATCTGGCACAGGCTCAAAAGACTATAGAGAAGCTTGATGAAGAGACTGTTCCTCAGAAGAAATACCAAGAATTACAACAACAATTAAGGAACATCAATGCATCAGAGAATGAAGCCTTTGATAAATATTGGAGGGCAGAAGAAAAAGTTGAAGAGGTAAAGAACAGACTTGTCATGCGGAAAGAGTCGATAATGCGGACAAAACCGACCTCCCTAGAAGCAAAGGCTTTCTAGTGACAAACAAGACAAATAAACACTACCTTTCTCTAAACATGCATTGAGAATACAAGTAATCAGGTGATTTTAACATACCTTTAGTCCAACGCTTTGTAGTAGTCCAGCCTCGCCGATACGGATGAGCTCCTCCTTCTCTTCGAAATCTGCATTCACTAACAAGACAAAAGATTAAATAGCACCTGATAAACTCATAAAACAATACATATCCATCATACAGACCAAGGAGTATATGAAACAAATCATGAATAACAATCTGTTGAGAAAAATGAGTTCATTTGTATTAAGTGGAAACAAAAGAAACCATTACGACCTGAGCCTTGGTGTTGTGCAGGTCCCTCCTAGGGTCCAGCAAGAGTTTTCCTTTACTTTGATCAGCTCACCCACTCTCAAATAAGGCTAGGAAAGGATGGGAATCTCTCCTCTCAAGCTTTACAAGGGAGTCCTAATTCCAGCAGCATCTACCCTTAGGAATGTTCAGCTTTCAACCTCCCCTCCCTCTGGCCCAATGCTTGTATTTATAGTGCTCTAGAGGAAGTTATTTAGGTCCACCATCAATGGGATAAGCCCCTCTTTGGATGGGATAGCTCCCCTCTTGATGGGATAAGTTCCTCTTTGATAGGGATACATGACCCATCTGTAGGCGCTCCATACACGTCAAACAAGCTTCTAGAATGCTCTAGAAATGACCACAAGTAACTTTTTTGAAGTGAAACTTGCGCCTTTTGACCTTTACAGGAGTACGCACCCCCCCTTTACATATAGAGCGTAAAAGTATGCAGGTATTGTGAACTTGGGGTGCGTAAGGCTAAGAGAAACTGCGTACCCAGAGATATATAGATTTTTAATGACTTTCTCTTTTTCTTGGAGTCTGACATGGAGAGCAGAGGTATGAGGCTTGCCAAGGAGGATAGTATGACAATTGATGGAGCCATACTAACTGCAAATAGTCATGGTGACAAATTTTAGTGTAATAGATTGCCCCCTAAAGTGCAAAGCCTGTAGTAGATAAGGGTTTCATATCATCTAGGAAGGGTGAAGTACTTTATCATTTCAAGGATTATCTTGTGGAGCGCCCAGTCAGAACCTGCAAGTATTCAACACAAAATACATATATAAGATCATATCATTGCTGAGGTAGGCATTCCCATACTCAGATTGAAAACTTTAACTAACAAACTATCTACTGCTCTGATACAGGAATGATTTTGCAGTACATCATAATCATAGACTTTTTGTAGACACAGTATGGACGCAGCCATCTGTTTATAGTTGGTCTACTATATAATGAATACAAAACTCCTCGCAGCCTGGATGGTGGAAACTAGATCCAGGGTCTTCATTTCTACTTCCCGAACAGGTACGATTCTATCCATGCGAATAAATGAGTTGATGTCGAACATGGTAGAAACCACTTGATTACCAGTCAATGATGTGAACTGTTAACAAGCATGAGAGAGACCACCAGTGATGTCAATGGTTCTCAAAGTACCCAGTACAATCCATGAGATGTGAATGAATGATTTGATGTCGAACATTTCACGGAATCCTTCGATCGAAAGTCAATGATGTAAACCGTCGTCAAAGGCGAGAAACCTGCCATTGATGCATGCAGATTTCAAGGTACTGACGATTCCTAGGTCATCTTTCTAGATAATGTGCTGATGTCGATAGAAAGCGACCCGTTGCAGGCAAGCCCAAAACATGAAATCATAGATCAAGTTGAAGAAATGTAGCTGTAAGGATTGACTCAGGGATGGTCAAGATGGATGACGGGTATTTTGCGGATGAATGGTTTATATGCAGAGACCTCTTGAACACATAACGACACGACAGATGGCTTGGTGACATTTGACCCAAAGTTAATACCCGGCTGAAAACTTTCAATGTGGTTTGATCAACTGTGAGGCAAAGGATTTCCCAACCCGGGTGAATGCAAAGTGTCATGTTCAAGAGTGGTAATAAGGCTTCTTCTGAGACAAAGGATAACAAATAGGCTCATTTTTCTCTCTTTTCCCCCACCATTTCTGGCAAGTACCTCTTTATTTTTTACAAGCTTGAGGAGGATAACATATGCTTGATTATAAGCTCATCCTTCGGATGAGTCCAACTTAGTTTTGATTCGAACCCTAAGAAGGAGTGGTCCGTTCCTGTTTGTAATCGAACAGGTCCTTTACTGTGAAATTTTAACGAGTCCAGTATATGAGAAACTCGGCGTTTTTCATTTTTAGAGAGTCTGAAAAAACTTAAGAAGACTCCAGGTTGAACTTTTTCGTAAAGTTGTGTCTCCCAAGCCCGAAAAAGTATAAAATAATACTTGAGAGAACCGCTTGATCTTGCGACCAAGGAGTACTTTCATTATTAGTGACTCTGACCTGAAAAGTAAAAAGCGATCAAGGACACGTCGTTTTATTTCCAGTATCGAGTTTGAAACGACAAAAACCCGGCAATCTTTTCCTGTTTTTACGGTCAGAAAAGGGCTATAAGGGGACCGTCTTTTAATTCCGTTTTAACGAGTGTAAAAGAAATGCTCGGAAATCTTTTCATGTTTTAGGAGTCAGAAAAGGGCTTAAAAGATGACTCTGATGTTTTGGTTTGTGAAAAATGATAATTTTCCCTGAAAGTCCTTTTGTCCTGCACAAAAACGACACATTACTCATACCTGTTTAAGATAAGAAAAAATACATTGCAAAATATCCTTCCATGGTGAAAAATAAACAAAATTAGCATTCATTTATCCAAAAAACCTATAAAAAGACCTTTTACCATGTCATTTTTACCATTTTACTGTTGAGGGAGAGAAAAGGGCTTTTGGCAAGAAACTTCCCGTGGACTTTGCGGAGAATCCGACTGTCGGAATCGAGCACCATCTCTTTCAGGTATTTCACAACATCCTCCTCTTTGTTTTCATCCATTTAGAATTTCATTTTAGGCCTTAGTTTGATTTTTTGGGGGCTTTGGGGTTTTAAGATCCGCTTTTCGGGGTACGCAGGTCCCCCATGGGTGACCTGCGTACCCCGACATTTTCTCCATTGGGAAAATGGCAGGTGTACGCAGCCTACCTTCAGAGCAGTTGCGTACCCATGCTCTGTTTCTGAAGGCGGGGTGCGTACTCCGCGCAAAGCATTTTTAAACCCCCAAATCTCAAATTTGAACCATTAATTTTTGATTTAGTGAATTCTAATGGATGTTTTCTGGTGTGTAGATTGCCCACCATGCTTGATTGGCGCGAAAGAGAACACGAAGATGTCGATTTGGCCGCAATAGATCATCAACCTTCCATTGATGCTTTGAAGGCATGCGGTCTCTACAAATACTGGGCCATACCTGGCATGAGGGCCCAGGTGTGATTCTTAGAGTGGCTGGTTGAAAGGTGGAACGTTCAGGATCAATGTTTTTACATCGGAGGGCACCAGCTCGAGATAGAGCCCTCAGACATATACTTTCTCACTGGTTTGCCTAATAGGGGCGAGCAACTGTCTCTGTTCGGGACTAGGCCGGGTGGCCAATCCCTTGCTAGTCTCCGGCTAGAGTAATGCAATAATCAGCACCAGGAGAAAGGGATAGAAATCAAATACATATTCCTGCCTGAACTTATGGTAATTGCCTTTACAGTTACCAGACTCTGCGGCGCAGCCGCTTTGCATATTACCACCGGGTCCCAAATGCGGATGGCGATTGATTGCTTCCGAGGCACCATTTTCAACTGGTGTGACGCTGTGTTGGCCAATATGAAGGGCCAACTGACTAGGGCAAAGAACGGGCAATTAAAGACCTTTGGGTATGGGCCTTTAGTTGTGAGCTTTGCCCTAGAGAGAGTTCCGATGCTGATCCCACAGCATCTCACTGTTGAGGTTGGGCCTCCTTGGGAGCCAAAGTTGATGTGATGGGTTGCGGTGATGGCCCGGCATCCTGATGAAGGAGCGGGAGTTGTCCGATTTCCTGCGGGTTACTTTCACTGGTTAGAGAACTAGGTCTTTGCGATCCAGGATTTTCCTTATGCCGGAGTTGATTTTCGCGGTGATCCGGACATGGTTCTTCCACAGGGAGAACAATGGGACGACAGAGGTACTTCATTTTTCACAAATTTTTTAAATTATTTACTTTTTTTGTTTTTGTATCGTCTCAAAACTGACAGTGACAATTTTCAAAATGCAAATGTAGGTCCACAGCGTCCGGCCAATCTCCGGCCTTTTGAGAGAAGAGTACCAGTTGCACCAGCACCAGCCCCACAGGATGCGGCCGCAAAGACCTTAGCCGAGTTGGAACAGGATCTAGAGCGTCTTACGACGGACATACCAGAGACGACTATAGACGATATTCCTATCCGACTTTAGCGTTATGTGGTCGCAGTCCCAGGACCTTTTAGGAGGTTCTTGTGTAGGGTAGCGCGTGTTGTGGTGTCGTATAGAGAGCACCACCAGTGATTGGCTAGTCACTTTTGTGGACACATGTGACATTTTTGGTTTTTTGTACTTATCATTTTTTCCGATCATAAGGTGTTTTTCAACCTATGATCGAAGACGATGTATATTTTGACGCACTCCTATCTACATATATATCATTATTATCGGCTTATCTTGTTAAACATGTATGATGAAATGTTTTTAAATTTACATTCATGATTATCGCAAATGTCTGTCTAACATTCGAGAAGCAATTGCATCTGCTAATGTATTTAATGACCTTGGAATATGTTGATATTCAATGTAATCAAATTCACGTTCCAAGAGGCGCACTCTCAAAATAACCTTAATAACACTGGATTTCTAATGGCATAAACTCTATTAAGCTGTAATACAACGAGTTCAGAATCTAACCTCACTATCAAACTCCGAATCCCAAACGAAATAGATTCAGATAATAATTCAATCACTGCACTGTATTCTGCAATGTTGTTTGTTGTTTGACCGAGGCTCACCCCATGCATAGAAACTAATTCGTCAGAGGGCGAATAGATAACCCAAGCTGCGGAAGAGATATTCCGTGTACTACAACAAGCACCATCAACGAATCCAATGTACGTTTGGAGAGGCGTCGACATCTGCAAAAAGTAAAACAAAGATAAGCCAGAATAATGACGAAAAACACACTCTCTAAGCTAAGCACACTGTCTATACTAACAAACACACCGGCTAGAAAGAAAAACTAACCTAACTAAATCTCCATAACCATCATTTAAGCATAATACCTCTTTAGGTAAAGTCCATTCCTGGGCTTACCCAAAGAGTCCCCATCAAAATCTACCAGCTCATAGGCCCCTTTTGCTAGCTTTCGCTTGACAATGTAGGGCCCATGCCATATAGGAACGAATTTTCCAGCACCTAATTTATCGTTAGCTTGATCATATAATAGCACTAGGTCTCCTTCCGAAAAATTACGAGGGGTCACGTTGCGATCATACTGAGTTTTCATCCGTTTTGCGTGAGTCTCGATTGCCAATGCAGCGTCACGTTGAGTCTCATCTAATTGAGCTAAGTATAATAGACGCTTCTCCTCTTCGGAAGTAGCTGGAAGTAATTCGACAGCCATTTGAAGTGACGAGATTTCGCATTCAATGGGCAGCACTGCTTCCAAACCATAAACTAGTTGGAAAGGATTGAACCCTGTTGATGTTTTCACTGAGGTTCGGTATGCCCAAAGCGCGGAAAATAACATGTTGTGCCAATTCGACCGATGAATACCAATTATTCGTCGGATCATGATAACTAAAACTTTGTTGATAGACTCAACCAGGCCATTGGCTTGTGGATAATAAGGAGTTGAGCTATCGTGACGCAAACCAAGCTGGCCTGTAAGTTCTGTCATCATAATGTTTCAAAAATGGCGCCCATGGTCAGTGATTATCACTTGTGGGAAACCAAACCTAGCAATAATATGATTGAATACGAAAATCGCAGCTGTCTTGCCATCTGCCTCGAATGTAGGCATCGCCTCGGCCCACTTAGTAAAATAATCAACTGCAAGGATGATATACGCATGCCCCCCGGCCGAGTGAGGGTTACATGTAATAAAATCGATACCCCATTTGGCAAAAGGACCAACGGCAATTATAGTGTGGAGAGGAGCAGGTGGTGCGCGCATCTTGCGATCAAACACTTGACAGTTGTGGCATTTTCGGACCGTAATGATACAATCTTTAAACATGGACGGCCAGAAATAGCCAGTACGCAACACCTTCTGGGCTGTGGCATACCCTGGTGTAGAATAACTCCAAGAGGATCTGGCACAGGCTCAACAGACTATAGAGAAGCTTGATGAAGAGACTGTTCCTCAGAAGAAATACCAAGAATTACAACAGCAATTAAGGAACATCAATGCATCAGAGAATGAAGCCTTTGATAAATATTGGAGGGTAGAAGAAAAAGTTGAAGAGGTAAAGAACAGACTGAAAACAATCATGAGTCAAATGGATACTCTCTATTCTTTATATACAGATGTTCTAGCATGTAGGTCCCCTGCCAAAAAATATGCTTTATTTTTTTTAGAAAGATATTTACAGTTAAAAATTAAGGTTGTTAAGGTAGGGAAACCTATAGAATTAAAAATTGTTGATGATTTTATAAACTGCTATAAACACCATGGAGTAAAAGTTCAACGATTACTCTGTGAGTTTTATTTACATAATTTTATATTGGAGGAGGAAATGGAGAAGAATCCCAGTCCTTTTGTGGGTGATGTGCAGTTTCAAGCATTTATTTCATTTTTTGTTAACCAATTAAAGTGGCTCAAGGCCCATAACACTTTTCAGAGACAAGAAAATGGGTTAGATGTTTGGGTTAGGGGTGAACCGAAAAACCCATTGCAACTGTTGGATAAACATAAAAGCCTAATGAAAAAGGATGGAGTGATCCAGACCTTAGGACCCCTCCACAAAGAAATTGTCCAACAAGGGGTAGAATATTTCCTCTCTATCAAAGACAATTCCTTGGCAAAAGCTAAATTCAGATGGAAGACTTCTAATCGGAATATATAGGACAGAGAGCCATTCAACTACAAAAACTTTAAGTTAGTTGTAGATCGCCTGGTTACCTATAGTAACCTCATATTGAGGGAAGGCCTGTATTGGCTTGGTTGTAGTTTTGAAGCCCTATTATTTGGTATCCTACAGAAGGGTATAAGGCCATATATGAATTTCCTGAAGGGTAGACAGGGCCCATCTTTGAATTTTTAGCTACAAATCATGGTTTTAGACCACTTCATGACAATCCCTCTCTAGCCTATTCTTTGATTGCTTTGCATGCAAATTACATGGTTTTCATTAGGGCATGAAAAAGGGTAATCTCGGGGGTGTGTTGAGCTATAGAAAAGGTATGAATTTGACATTTATTTCCTTGTCTTTTTCCTTAATCATATCTCCTTTATATTCTAAGATGGTAATATATCAAAGAATTATAGTGAAAACTAAGGAGTTATATATTATTGCAAATTAGTTAATTATTGTCTTTTTCCATGCAGGAAATAGAAGAAATGGAAAATTACCATTCTGAAGGAAAAGACAAAACAGAGTAACTGCTTCCTTCACCAGGAAGCCAATCCAGACAAGCAAATCAAGATCGGAGCGCACAGTTAAGGATAAGAATGGAAAATCATAGCATCTGCACAAAAAGACAAAGGGTTGACTGGAGTTAGAAGATGGAGTGAATCCCTTAGGATATCTTGATCCTGAGGGATCGTTGTTTCAAAGACTATCTGTTATTTCTTATTTTATCCGCTTGGCCATTATAAAAGGGACAACGCTTGTAAAGATTAGGATTCATTGTTGTTATTGAGAACTCACTATTGTATTTCCACTTTGATCATCGACTCTCATTGATTAAAACAGAATACGATTTCTTGTAAACATTTTCGCATATGATTAATACATAAGTGAGTTGTTGTTCCATTCTTTTATACTAAAGTAGTCCGGTGGTGCTTCACTAGCGGCTAAGGGCCCGACCTTGGTGGATCCACTTGCTATTTTGTACCATTACTTTACAATCGTAGTCGTTTGATGGTTTGGTTTGACTTTTGTTTATTTGAATCGCATTTCTTCACTGTTCCTTGTTCAGGAGTTTATGAATTGTTTTATTGTATATGCTATAACTAAATCGTGTTACCATTCCTTTTCCTCAAAATAAGATTATTACTCTCTGCAAACTATATTGTTATGATGTTCATTTCAATTATAAAGCTTTGTTGTTCATTCCAGTAAGCTGACTTTGTTGTTCATTCCAGATTGTTGTTCATTTATACTAAATAGAATTGTTGTTCATTTCCTTTCTGCAAGTATTTGGTTTTGCCTTTTAGCATTATTACAGTTAGTGTATTTATTCCATTTCTATTAGCAGCAATGTTGATTTAATTCCTTGTCATTTCCAATCAGTCGCTTTAGTGTTGAGTGTGAGATCAACAATTGTAAAGGACATTGGCTATTACTGTCAAAGTTCTCAAATTGAGTATCTTGTTTATGTTTGATTTCATTTACATCAATTGACAAAGGAAAGATTTATTGCTACCGCATCCTTGACTGATAATTGTTGTTAATTTCCTGAGCGAATGATTTAGTTTCAGAGCATTGAGTTTCTTTTAATTGCAAGCAGGTATTATTTCAAGCATCTGTTTACTCCTATATTTGAAAGCACTGTACTACAAATTGGAAAACATTACTCTTGGATTAAATTGTCGCCTCAGACTGAGTACACTCTTGAAATAGAAAATCGTACCTGGATTGATAATTAATGTAAGATAAATAGGAGTTAAAAAGACACCTTTTATACCTCAACATAAGGAACAACATCTTTTGCTCTCAATAAGTCAGGATCCCTCTTCCACCCCAAAATAAATAAGTGCCTATGCACAGTCCTCTTGAAAAATACAAAGGCAAAAGAAGAGAAAGGATTCCTGCACAAAGAGGTGAAGCATGCAACTCCACCGGGGTATTGACTAGGCTTGCTGGCAGTGGAGAAATGTGTGTGATACTGCATGACTCTGCTAGGGTACTGTCCAGGCCTACTAGCAGCAAAGAAACACCAAAGATGAAAACTTATACTCTGAAAATCTTCAACTCATGAACTAAACTACCCTTCCTGGATTCGAAACACTGAGATCTAAGTTGAACTTTTGATTGTGTTTGACTGATTTGGCAAAGGGTGAACCATGTATGTCCATGGGGTAAGTGGGGAAACTTAAGTAACCTACATAGTGATTCAATACTCCCCGAAATACCAAGGCCCTATGCTAGCAATCAACCAAAACAGAGAAGTTGGAGTTCTACCAGTGTGTCACCAAGTGTTATAGCAGCTACAACCACCCTCCAAAATTTTGGCCTGTGCCAACTTCAAAGTCTCCCTTGAAGAGTTTCACTTGATGACTGCACACACTTAGGTTCACTCTATGAGCTCATGTGAGTCCTTTCATTCACCTTGCTTTTTTATTGCATTAAAGTCCCTGCATGTTAATTTCTAAGTCATGCTTGCGACTGTGTTCTGGTTATGTGCAAAGTCTTTTCTTCGTGTGTGTCTGTTGTGTTCGCCATGAAAGAATCTCTTGCACTCACACAAAGAGTCACATTCACTATCGCACAAGCGTCGTCTCAATCATGAATGATCAATCACGAGTGTCGCACTTGTTGCTTGCACTGTCGCTCATTCATGTTGAACATGTGTGTCTGGATGGTTTGGTCGTTTCGTCGTAAAAGTCATGTGAGTGTGTGTTCGTATGATCACCTCTGCATCTTTCGACTGTTCACACACTTATTCATTTTTATGAAGTTCTGATGACCAGACTCCTCACTAATAGCCAGACCATCACCCTACTTTTGACTCGATTGACTATCAACCAGAATAGTGCAGAAGCACCAACCTAGTCCTTTCAAGTTGCACTACCCACACACAACTCAATCAACTACCATGTTGGCCACCTGGACAGTCGGACCCGACAGTCACCCCGGGACCGACACCCCTCAAAAATTTCGCAGATGCCATTGACCTCACCCATTCAACTGACTAAGGAAATTGTGCAAATAGGCTGGACAAACACCAAGTTCCCGTCCCTGTCTCCTTCAAAAAATTTCACATTTTTCCCAGTCATCCATCCAGACAGTCAACCAACTGTTCATCTTAGAAATTGCGCAGTGCTAATGAGTAGGCCTTCCACTGCCCATCAGTCATCTCAGCTCTGAAATTTCATAGAGATGATTAGCAGGTCGACCTTTCAGTCTTAGTGTAGTTTTCCCAGCCAGCAGCTCCTCGTAGCAGGGTGCATGTTACCTCCAGGAATTTCACAGTTCCTACTACAAGTGACTGAGCAGCCAACTTTCAATTCCTTCTGGGAATTGTGCAGTTTTGGCTACTAGTGACCCCAGCAGCCAACTGGTATTTCCCTCTAGGAATTGCATAGTTTTGGTTGCTAGTGACCCCAACATCCAACTAGAAATTCCCTCTGGGAATTCAAAAGTTCTGGTTGTCAGTCTCTCGGGCAATTCCCCAGAAAAATTATGCAATCCCTGTCTGTTGAACCTTCAAGTAGCCCGGCCTGTTCCTCTAGAAAATTTCACAAATCTGGCTATCCAACCCTTGCTAACTATTCGTTCTAGAAAATGTGTAGAGCATGCCTGCCTTGCCCTCCTGTAGCGCATACTGTACCTCCAAAAATTTGTGCAATTGTGCCTCCCAGCCGAGCCAGACCTTGTAGACAATCATTGTCGACTCAGAGTGTTTGTCTCCATCTCTTAGTGACTCTTGCGCAATTTTCATCAGTAGTTTCCCAAAGCCATCATCCCACATCACAGCCCTGCTGCCTCTCCCCGTCGCCTGCATCTGAATGATCATGTGTCATGGTAGACTAGGAGGTTTTGGATTGATGTTGTCTTGTCATGAGTGACTGCAGGTACACATACACCAACAAACATGTCAAGACGACAAATGGGATGAATGAAGGGAGAAAATTCAGATGGACAAGTTCACCAACGGATGAACAACGAAGCATGCGAAGTAGACGAATGCGAAAAACATGCACCTTCACGAACAAGTGAGCCTCTCAAGCCTTCCAGCATGAAAACAAGGAACAACATGCTAAAGCTTCATCAAGCGAACCAAGGACCATCAAAGACTCCACTCACTTTGCCATGCGGAGGTGAAGTTGTGATATACCATGAAGACATCCATCACTCAACAGCACTGTAGCTTGACATGCACTCTAGCAGCAACACAAATTTATCAATATTGTCATGTCAAGTCATGTCGAGTCAAGTCATGAGTCATGTTGCCCACATCTCCACTATGGGCTTGTTGTCAATCAATTTCAAGTAACGTGGAAGTCCAAGAGACCCACTTGTTGAACATAGAGTCACGTAAGTCAGAAATTCATGGAAGTTGAACAGTCATGAGAGTAGTCGAATAGCCACAAGGGTCAGTTTCACCCTTGGCTATAAATACCCCCCTCATTTGGACATGAAAGGAAATTTCACCTCAGCTCCTCCCACATAGCCAAGAGAGTTTGTAATATTTTCTTTGAGGAGTAAGTAGTGGCTCCAACACCCTGCTGACAGGGTTAGTGATGTATGGTGTAACAATGTGTCTTAGAATTTTCTTAATTCAAAATCATGTTAACAGGCCAGCACATTTTCACACATGTATTGTGTTTTTTGTAAGACTGATCTTTAACACTTGTAATTCATGTTGCTTTAACCTTTGTTCTAAATCTGAACTTATTCATTTGTTGTAATGCATAATCTACTAATGAAAATGTGTTGTATATGCTTTTAATGATGTCCTGTCTGTGTCGACTTCTCTACTAAACATCAGACAGACCTTTCTCATGAACCTTGTTGTAACAACCATTGAACTCTTTCAGAATGTTCTGTGAGTTCTATACGTGTTATCTTACCTTGTATGTTGTGACTGTCACATCCAAGTGGACAGCTTCCCCAGAAGCTGTGTATGTCCTTTTGTATTGTGTGTTCCAGCTGAGTTGGGACTGATCCCTTTCAACCTAGAACTCACCTTCAACTTCTTCCCCTCACAGTGAAAGAACCATTGACACAACTACACTTACACTCACCAAGCACATGAACCTCACTTATCAAAGACAAAGCGATCCACTCTCCTGTGTTGACAAGAAAGAGTTGAGGCAAATCCTTAAGACAGTGGCAATTGGGCCATCATACCGGATGGGACTCCCACACCAAATGGTGTGAGGTCTAGTTGGGACTTCATACCGGGGTGATCCCATAAATGTTGGTGGGTCCATCACCATCAACACCATGAAAGACGGTTTCCATCACTCTTTGGAAAGGTGCACTGGAATTTATAATACCAAATGGCATCCTCTTGAAGGTGAATCTTCCCCATTTGGTCTAGAAGGTAGCCTTGTTCTGTCTGGTTCTGCTACTAGCACTTGATTATAACTAGAGAAACCATCTAGTAGTGAAAACATTTAAAACCCAAATATCGTATGAAGGATCTATTCCATGGATGGAACTGGGTAATTATATTTATCAAAATCTCTGTTAAGAATTTGGAAATCAAAGACCCAAGTGTTATAGCTCCAAATCTCACTCTTGAGGTTTGTGATGTTGCACTCATGGCCCAAGACAACCCCTCCTTCCAGACCTGGTCCAAATTTTAAAAAACAATATTTTATTCCCTATACGCGACATTGCCCTGAGCTAAATGCATGTGTACGCAGGTCTGTGTATACCCAACCCACGTATATGTCTTAAAACACTTAAAAAAATTAAATCTCCTTAATTTCGGGCGGAGATCGTGGGTTTTACCTGCTGATCACCTGTTAGTTCCTGTGGCCCAACTGTTCCCAACGAATTCCCAACTAAAAAAATACTTTGGAGAGGTATAAAAATGCTTCAATGGGAAGGCCTAAGGGAGGAGAGAGGAGAGAGAAAGGTTACTATGCTAAGATTTCCCTGACCAGGTCTGAAGATCCTAGTGCCTCCTGCACTTCCCCCATTTACAGGAAACCCTTGTTTCCTTGTGTGATGATGTCTATCTACTATTTGAGATATCATGGAGTAAGTCATGGAAGGAGTTTGTTAAAGGCTTGAGACGGGACGAATCTGGAGGACGGTTCCGCTTGGAACCTGCGTAAGGATGAATCAGGTGAAATTATTCCTTTCTACACTTTATTTGTCTATAATAAAAGAAACACTTGTCTTTGTTCTTGACATAAATCTTCTTCATGTTTGTGATATCCATGTTATGATTCATATGTGAATGGTTGTTTAATTGCATAACTAACTACTTTTCAATATACTATGAAGATGATTTATTTATAATGTTTAGTCCATATACTGTTGTACTTTCTTGAATTGATTGTTTCACAGGTCGAAGGAGCAAAAGGAACTCCAAGAAGGTTTGGACCCTGGAAATATCTTATCAAACGTAGGACCCCCAGGTACGCCCCTTATCGTATAGTTTTCTTATCTTAGCATTATGGCTGTATGAAATGTGTGTTTCTTTGTATAGACAATCTCTGATCTGCTAGGGTTTCAACCCAAAGACCCTAGGGGAATTTGTCCCTCAACAGAATTGGTGACTCCACTGGGGACAACAGTATTGTTGCTCCTAGTTTGGGTTTATTCAAGACAATCAGGGCTTAGCTGTCTGTTTGCTTGCTGTTGCTGTGTGGTCTATTCTTGTGGGAACTTGATTGTAAGTTTGGTCAGTTTCTTCAGACTATTTTTTGTTTTTTCTTGAAATCTTTTATATACGATGTTTTTCTTGTTTACAGAAGCGTATATACGCATGTTTCCTTAAGTAAACCCACGTATACACAGGTTTCCTTAGGCTCAGTCGCGTATACACGCAGCTATACATCAATACAGTCACGTATATCTTGTAATTTTCAAGATTTTTCAAATCTTTTTGTTTCTGAAGGTTTGTATACTAGTTTGATTCAGTCCTGAACAGTTACATTCTGTGTTAGTTTTTAGTTTTACAGCAAGCATCTGATTTCAAATTCTGTATGATTTTGGAAAGTGTTGGTCTTATTGGTTTTATTGCAAGCGTCATCGTTTGATAAGCACACAAGATTTCTTGTTAGGAGTCTTGGTTGCTCTGTTTTGTCAGGGCAAAGAGGTTGATCTCAGTCTTTGTGTCAAATCTTGTTTTGGTGACTTTTTTGGTTTGCATGTCAAAACTACATTTTTGTGACCATCTACTTTTCTTGCTTTCGAAAGTTGTTGGTTTACACTTTCTTGAAAGTTGTCTTTTCAATCTTTTGGTCTATATTGCCAAACTCTTGTTTCTGTTTTTTGATTGTTAAGAGCATTTGGAAACACAATTTGTTGGGTTCTCACTTGTTTTGTGTTGCAAACTCGCAAAGTGTTTCATTGCCTATTCTTCGATCATAAAATTTCAGTCTTGTTTAGAGCACTTTTGAAAAGACGTTTTTGCTTTTGCTTTTGAAGAAAACTTTTTGAAAAACTTGGTTTTGCTTTCTTGAACTTTGTTTTGATTTAGTTTCCTTTTAGTGAATGAAAGTGCATTTTTGTTTGTCTTGAAACTTGTTTTTAGTATTTAGACGAAACGAATGATAGCAACTCATATTCTATCTAAACATTTTAAGTGGCAAATTAGAAATTGATAAACAAGTAACTTTCATTTCCTGATTTAGAGTAGTCTTAAGTCTTACATCAGCATGTACTCATTGCATTAGGATAGAGTTGCACATCTTTTTAGGCATCCATAGTTTTGTTAACTTTTGTGAGTGTGAAGCGTGAGTAAAAGAAAAGAAAAGAAAAATTTGTTGTTTTTTTTTAAGTTCCTCTGAACCCAGTAGAAATTTCTTTCATCGAAAAATGAAAACAAGTGCATTTGCATGTAGTTTGGTTTTTATTAATTTCTTTTGCATCAAAACACCACTAGTTTCACTTCCGCTTATCCCTTGACTTAAAGAACAGCCCATTTAAAAACAAGCGCTAATTAAAATATACTAGAACTTTTTATAATTGTCAAGTTAGACACACCAACAAGTTTTAGGATATTTTAGGGCCTTGGATTAGGCGAGTGGAGAGATAACTCTCCAAGGCCATTTAAATTGTCAAACATAGGAGTCTGAATAGTGAGTGAAAATCCAATAGCATTAGGGAGACCAGGAAAGCTCCGGATCTGGGAGTTAAGCACGAGAGTTTTTGAAGACAAGGAAGAGAGATACCCCCTCTCCTACTTGTCGAATCTAACCTCAAGACTATTCCGCCTGGCTTCTGATACGAGTTGGTAACCTTAGTTGCTACTCCTAGGGATCTACACAAGTGGCTGCGGAGGGGAATCTCGTGGCACCTGAGGTCGACGTTGTACCACTCTCAACGGTACTACTGGAGTGCACCCTTGCGAAGCTTGGGGGCTTGCACCGGCGCAAACTATTGTTAGGAGGTCAACATAACTTCCTCTGTTACCTTTGCTGATAGGACTGGGCCGTCATTATCCCAGACTATCTTCGGAAGGCCCCTTACTTCACTTTCTTGTATTTTGGTGTCCAGTCCTCATCACTCGGAGCGGAAATACTCGAAAGTTGTTTGATTGGCTAATATCTTTTAGGGACCTTTTAGTGTGTGCTCTGTGCTCCTAGTTGGCCTAGCTTTCAATTTTTTGAGTCTTTAGCTATATCTTAATAAAAAATTCAAAGTGGCTGACCGATCACCTAGACGGTCTTGAAGACTTCGTGGTCTTTCACCACCAAGTTTAGAGCCTTCTCCTAGAAGGCGCAAAGGTAATACTGCTGGTGGGTTTCATCCCGTGGCAGCTGACGCATCGGGGATTGATCCTCCTCTCAGGGGTATTAGTTTTCAAAATAGGCCTGGTACTTCCACAAAACAAGAGAGGAACACTCCAATTCTTTCTCGAGTTCTCTTTCAGACGGAAGATAACATAGAAGTAGAAGAATTTCAAGAGTCGTTAGCGGCTCCGAATTCTCCCTTACCTTCTAGCTATCTAGAAGTATTACGATACGTTGGGACTCCGATGCATAGACCGTCAAGTCTAGGTCACACTACGCACTTACCATCGATGACCACTACTGGAAGCATGGCTTCTACTACAAGTGCTACAACTATGCAGACTCCAACATCAGTACAAGGGGGAGGAACCATTTCCATCCCCTCTGCATCTTTATTTGGGTCTTTTGCTAGCACATCTTTTGTTGGGTCTACCTCCATTCCTTCTACGAGTGGAAATTCCCAAGCCAATTCTTTTAGTACTGGATTCTTCCCATTTGGCACCCATTCACAGGGTATTCCATCAGTTCCATTTAGTGCCTCCACATCCATGATGGGTGGATCGGCTTCATTCCAGGGTTTTCCTTTCGGAAGTGGTCATATACCACATTCCAACCCAACAGTAGGATCTATGCCTTTTTCTTCTACAGGACAAAGCAGCAATCCTTTCCAAGGTTGGACTAACCCTGCAGTTAGGGGCATGGGAACTAGGAATCCGTTTTTCGGCTAACATGGGAATGGGCCATACTCCATAGTTAGTTCATTTTGAAGTATTCCTCCCTTAGATACTGCTTGGAATCCTTATCAGGGGTTATCCACTCCTTATAATACTTTAGGAGGAAGCTTCGCTAGTCATGGAGGTTTTGGAGCTGGAGTTGGTCAAACTCCAAGTTTTGCTGGATCACAAGGCTTGCCTTTTGATTCAGCTGGTTCTGCTGGATACTTCGGGCAGCCTGGTGCCTTTCAAAATCCAGGCCAATCTTTTCAGAACTTTGGGAACTCCGCCCAGTCAGGGTGGAACCCCCAAGGTCCTCCTTGGCTTCCTTTTCTGGAAACTTTGAACTTGCCAGATCGCACGAAATTAACAAATGATCCAATCAAATACAACCCTTCCTGGCCTCCGGTCCCAACCAAACTCCCTTCGAACATTCCAAAATTTGAAGGGAAGGGTGGTGAAGACCCAAGTGACCATGTAACCACATTCCATTTGTAGTGCTCAACAAACTCCCTTATTAATGACTTGATTAGGTTGAGAATTTTTCAACGCACCTTAACTGGTAATACAGCCAAGTGCTATATAAAGTTGCCAGGGGAAAGCTTTACATCTTTCGCTAACTTAGCTAATATTTTCTTAAATCATTTCCAATTGCCCGTTCGTTATGATGTCGGAACAGAACTTCTGGCCAATTTCCGTCAGGACACGACAACTCACATTTCTGACCATATTCAGGAATGGAGACGGAGAAAGAGGCTCATTAAAGCTGAAATCCCTCCAGAATATCGTCTCGAATGGTTTTTGAAATCTTTACAACCTAAAATCTCTAAGGATGTCTCCATGTCCAGAGTTTATTCTAAGGAGAAAGCTATTTTTAGGGCCCAGCAATTAGAATTAATTTATTCTCAGTCTGGGATCATACAAAAAATCTCGCCAGATGCTCCCGGGTCTAAGGTTGATATAGCCAAGTCGAAGCCAGGTCCCCATGTGGATGGTATCGTTGGATCGGTAGACACAAATGTGATGAACTTGTTGAGCCAATTGTAGCAGTTGTCTTTGCAAACTGCTCCTAACAACCAAGTCACATCGTCTAACCCTTCGTCTTCCCAACCCTCTTCAGTCAATGTCATCCAATCTACCAACCCCAAAGGAAATCAAAATTCCAATGGTAAGAAGAAAGGACTAGGTAAGAAAAAGAGTCAAGATGGGAAGACTGATGCAAATAATCCTAGCAATAATGCTGGTGGTGGTAGAAATGAGTCTAAAAAGAAAGTCAAGTTTCCATGCAAGTTATGCGGTGGAGACCATTTAACTCATCTCTACCCCAAGATTGAAGACGCTTAGCACTTGTTAGGGCAGCAAGGGATTTCTATTCAAAAGCTGTGTTAACCAACCCTTTTCCCCAAGGGCATCAACTTCTTGCTGGCGCGAGTTCAAACCCTGGAACCTCTGCAAGGGGAACCTAGGAAGGGGAAAAGTCATAAAATGTTTCATGATGGGTTCCAATGTCCATGTGGCCACTCAGTCACGTGATTACAGAGAAGCTGAAACTTCCAAGGACAAAAATGTTACCTGAAATACCGACCTTCATATTGAGCAACCCCCTATCGAGACTATAACATGGATACCGAAAGGTTCCGCTAAATGCGTGACTATTAATCCCAATGCTAGGGCCGCCCATAACTACTCCATTTTTGAGGATCTGGCTCAGATTGCAGGCGCCATGTCCACTTTAGAGGTTCTCCAGTCGTGTCCAGCTCAACGAAGTGCTTTACTTTCGGCAATTGGGGCAGTTGATCCAACTAACTCTTTAGTGCTCACTTTCGACATATTAAATGTCAAAAAGCGATTCCCTCATCATATGGCTTTCCAAATAAAGTCTACATACCAGAAAATTAACATTTTTCGTACCATTATTGATGAAGGAGCTTCCACGTGCACCATGTCGATGTCATGCTGGAAGGCTATTGGATCGCCTTTGGCTGTTCCTTCACCTACTATCCTGACTGCATTTGATGGGAATTCTCATAAGCCACAAGGGATTATCCCAGCCTTTCCCATATGTGTTGGGGGGAAGGTTGTCAATATTGAAGTAGAAGTCATTGATGCTAACCTAGACTACAATCTCCTCTTAGGAAGGAACTGGGTATACGAAATGGACGCCGTTGTTTCGACTCTGTTTCATGTCATTTGCTTTCCTCATGAAGGGAAAATTGTTAAGGTTGATCAATTGGATTATTATCCAGTCAATCCTCAAGCAATCTTTGACTCTATTGTTCCTTTAGTGGGTAACCCTCATCCGCCTGCTGAGAATCTAGGAGTTGAGATGTATTCCTCATTGATGGGTACCTTTAATTTTCCCTCTCCTATCGCTAGAATCAGTGTCATTTCATCATCTAAGGAGTCTCCTCGAAAAGGTTCTTCCGAACTCACTATTTTTTGAACCCTTGGACCTTGCCTTCACCTACGACCACATTAGCTAAAGGACAAGTTAGTGGAATGGCATTCCCTATGTCTGCAGCTGAGTTTAGATACCAGTCTATAATTAACTCTGCAGATGACCACTCTACTCCTTTTTCTGAAGAGGAGCTAGATGGTGATGTGGCCCCGGCCTGGACCCTTGATTCTACCTCCGCCCTGAACTCCTTATATATGGTTTTACCTTCTGAAGAAGCAATCCTAGAAGCAATGATGGGTATAGATCAACCTTGGGAAGACTTACACTAGCGTTCATATTTTCTTCCTCCATTGCAGGAAGTAGAATCTAGGTTCTCCAAGCTCTTTACCAGTGATGTTTGTATGATATCAAATCCTTTGGCTCCAGCACACCTTCGTGCTGAAGGTAATATGTCAGTGATTTCAAAAACGATATCCATAAACATCTCTAGGGACCCTAACGTGATCGAGAATATCTTCATCAGAATTGAATGTTCCTCTGAAGAAATTCAAGTTTACACTGACCTTTTCAAGGAATTTCGGGATGTATTCGATTGGTCTTATGAAGAAATGCCTGGCATTGATCCATCTATAGTTCAACATGAGATCAAGACGTATGAAAACGCCAAACCGGTTCGTCAAAGGCTTCGGCTGGTTAATCCTAGGAAAGTAGCAGCCATTAAAGTTGAAGTAGAGAAGCTGCTCAAGGTGGGTTTCATATACCCTGTTCCCCTTACCGATTGGATTTCTAATCTAGTCCCTGTGGATAAAAAGCAAGGAACAATCCGAGTATGCATCGACTTTAGAGACCTAAATAAGGCATGTCCAAAAGATAATTACCCCACACCATTCATTGATCAGATTGTTGACGAGTGTGTGGGTAATGACATTTTTTCCTTCATGGATGGTTTTTCCGGTTATAATCAGATCTCTATTCATCCTGAAGATCAACATAAGACAACTTTTATATGTCCCTGGGATACCTTTGCATACAAAAATATGCCTTTTGGTCTTAAAAATGTTGGAGCCACTTTCTAGCGGGCCATGTCATATGCTTTCCAGGACATTAAACATATCATTGAAGCATACTTGGACGATCTCGCTGCTCATTCTTGAAATAGAACTGATCACCATAGTCATCTTCGATTGGTTTTTGACCGATGTCATTTTTATAAAATTTGGTTGAATCCCAACAAGTACGTTTTCGCATTTACGTCCAGTCGGTTATTAGGGTTCATCGTGTCAAATGAAGGGATTCGGGTTGATCCCTTCAAGGTTGAGGCAATAATTCAGTTGCCTCCCTCGTCCTCAATTTGACAACTTCAAAGTCTTCAAGGGAAGGCTAATTTCCTAAGACGGTTTATAGCAAACTATGTCGAGATCACTAAAGGGTTTATGTGTTTGCTACGCAAAGGAGTTCCATTCGTATGGGATGAATTTGCGCAGCGGTCATTCGATGATTTGAAAAAGGCATTAGTCTCTGCCCCGCTTTTGAGTCCACCGGATTATGGTAGGGACTTCCTTTTATATCTCACTGCAGTAGAATCAACTATTGGTATGGTTCTCGTTCAGGAAGACGATGCTCTCACAGAGCACGTGATTTATTATTTGAGCCGAGGGTTAATAGGCCCTGAACTTCGCTATTCTCTGGTTGAGAAGTTGGCTTTGGCAGCTATCCATGTTGTCTAGTGGCTCCGTCATTATATCTTGCTACGCAAAACTTTTGTCTTAGCGACGGTTAATCCATTTCAATTTGTCCTTAGTAGGCAAGCGATTGGGGGCAAATATAACCGATGGATAGTCATTTTACAAGAATTTGATCTCGAGTTCTTGTCTGCCAAGTCTAAGAAATCCATGGTTTTCGCCGAGCTAATTTCTGAGCTGCCTTGTGGAGAGGATACTACTTATGAGGAAAATTTTCCCAACAAACATTTATTCCTCATCTCTTCACTCGACCCTTGGTATGTAGATATCATTGTCTATCTCCAGACTTCGAAGTTTCCCTCTACTTTCTCTAAGGATGAACGCCGGAAATTACGTCACCTAGCCAAGAACTATGTTATCATAGGTGATACATTATATCGTCGAGGGGTTGATTCAATCCTTCAGCGTTGTTTAACCTTAGAGGAAGTAGATTCAGTGCTAAATGACAGCCACAGTGGAGCTTGTGGTGGTCATCTATCAGGGCTTGCTATAGCCCAGCATATCTTGTGTGCCGACTATTTTTGGCCTTCGCTCTTCAAAGGCTGTGTTGAAGCGGTCAAACGCTGTCACACCTATCAAATCTATACTCAAAAGATGCACGCACATCCAACTCCTCTTTTTCCTGTTGTCATTGTCGATCCTTTTACTAAGTGGGGTATCGATTTTACAACTTGTAATCCACCTTCAATGGCGAATCACAAGTACATTATCGTGGCTGTAGACTACTTTACGAAGTGGGCCAAGGCCATGCCCACTTATAAAAATGATATTGAAATGGCAGCATTGTTCCTTTTTAATCAGATTATCTCGAGGTTCGGTATCCTGAGAAAGATTGTCACTGACCATGGCAGTCATTTCCAGAATCAATTAATGTCCAAATTGGCTCTTAAATTGGGTTTCCGGCAGGAACATTCATCTCCTTATTATCCTCAGGCCAATGGACAGGTTGAGGCAGTCAACAAAACTCTTAAGACGATCCTGCAACAGACAATCGACAAAAATCGGTCCAATTGACATCTTATGTTGTATCCGGCTCTTTGGGCATACCGAACCTCCATGAAGACTACTACTGGTTTTACACCTTTTTAGTTAGTTTATGGGATGGAATCTATCTTTCCTATCAAATGTGAAATTCCATCTCTTAAGTTAGCTGTTGAGCTCCTTCCAGAGACTTCTAGTCTCGAAGAGCGCCTCCTTCATTTGGAACATCTCGATGAGCAGCGTCGAGATGCCGCCACAATGAATGAGGCTCATAAGAAAAGGGTTAAAATGCAATATGATAAAGTTGTCCATCCTCGAGTCTTTTCTGAAGGTGACCTTGTCTTGGTCTATGACCAAGATAAGGACACCTTGGGGGCAGGCAAGTTTAAGCCTATGTGGTACGGTCCCTTCATTATTAAACGAGTTTTAGAAAAAGGGTCGTATGAGTTAATCGATTTTGAAGGAAACAAGTTGGTGGAGCCCCGAAACGGGCTCTACCTCAAGAAGTACTTTGCTTAAGTAGTAACTAGGCAATGGCTTCTTTGTACATTATGTATATTTGTACATATCTCATCGAGAGTTTTTGATATCAACACTTTTTGGTCTGCTGTGGCAAGTGTTGATGGATGACTTGGTCTATTTTGGATTCGCCGATGGTGCTAGTCGGCACACTCGGAACCTCGCTTCCGCAACTTGGTACTCTATTATCCAACTGGTCAGTTGATGGTATCAAGGGGAGTATGCATTGGTCCCACTTCAAATAATATGGCTGAGTATACTACCATTGTTAATTTATTATCTGAGGCAATTTCTCACGAAATTGACTCGTTGGTAGTTTATCTTGATTCACAATGGATAGTGTCACAATTGAATAACATTTATCGGGTAAGGGATCCATGTTTATATCGCCAGTATTTAAGGGTGAGGTTGTTGCAAATATCATTTACTTATATTAATTATTTGCACATTCCAAGATCTCATAATTGGTTAGCTGATTCTATCGCTAATCAAGCATTAGACTAGCACATTAATCATTCATCACAATAAAATCAAGCATCAAAAAGTCGAAATATATATATATATATATATATATATATATATATATATATATATATATATATATATATATATATATATATATATATATATATATATATCATAAAACATCTCGAGTGTACATAAGTCTGTCCAAAAAATATAAAAAAATTAGGACTCAAATGCCCATAATCATGTCTAGTACATCTAATGCCCCGGCTCAGGATGAGTGGCTAAGTAGGAAGCTATCGCATTGGCCACACGCCTAAAAGTGCGGACCCAGTCACATGGCATGCCAACCACATGACACTGCATATCCTCAGGAAGATCCTCTACCGCCGCCATCGGTACTCCATGAGTGAGTCTCACCAAGTGCCGTTGAACGGTGTGAAGTAGTCGCTCTATGTCTATAGCTGCCTCTTTGGCCCCTCGGCTGCGACGTCGGTGCCATGGGAAATGATCTAGTCATACCGGCCCAATATCTAGAACATGATTATCATATTAGTCATTTGAATCCTACAAAAAACTTTTTTCAAAATTCATTATTATATTTGAAAAATCCAAAAAAATCATAAAATCAAAAAATAATTACCAATGTCACCCCATGCTGCAGTCGGTGGTAATACTAGATCGAGATTTGCTCGGAAATCCAACCCAGCATAAGGGTAGTCATCTATGGCGATGATCTGCTGATCCCACCAGGAAAATAATTCATCATCAAATGCAGTCCGTGGGATGTCCCCACCTCCTAGACATTTCATCACGTCAGCCCACCAGCCCATGCGTGGATCTCGTGGGGTGCTGATGGAAACCGCTACCCTAGGGCAGAGTGCAGGAACCCTCTCCAAAAAGAAAGAACACAAAATAGTCCCATATCCGAAGTTTTTGGTCGGCCCTCTCTTGATGGAAGTGAGCTGGCTTTTAACGCTGGCTAGAAGAGGAGTACACCAGTTAAGCATGGTGGTGAGACAGTCTACCGCCAAGCTCATGGTCAGCTGTGATGCCTGGTGCAGAGAAGTTGATCCGTTCACTCTAGCTATGGTGAACAAGATTATCCTCAATGATAAACTCTCCACATGTGTGATTGAAATCTGACTTCCAACCTTTTTTGGATGTCCCGGGCAATAGATATGTATGTAGTCCTCGATTGAGAGACTGCCTCGTGTCCTACCCCTAGAATGTACTACCTCTCCCCTTCAGGAAAGGCCTGTGATGAAATAAATGTCGTCCACTTCTATCCCGAGTGGCATCTGGTCAATCATAAACAAATCAACATCGATACTCCAATAATCAATGAGCATCTCAAGCAGACGTGTTTTTGCTTTCATATTTGGCAATTTGAAGAATTTTAGCAAACCACATCCCCGTAAGGCATCCAAAGCATTAGGATCGTTCATGACCTCATCATCCACTGCGATATGCTCTCTTTCTCGCCAAGTGACCGGCATCTTGAAGAAAAAATGATTTTAAACCATTAGTATTTTTGTTTCAAATGTTCACGGTGTATACGTGGGTCCATTTTCACATAGTCGCATGTAGGGCCCACGTGTATGCGGGTTTCATATACTAAACCTACGTATACGCCACAGTGAAATTTTTGACAAAGAATTCAACTGTAAAACATAAATTAAAAATTCTAAAACTAGTCACAATTGATTGCAAGACAAGTATAAGAGTTACCTGGGGATTTTGGAAGAATCTGAACGGTTGAATTTGGCGTATGGAAAAGTTGCTTCTTTTGCTCCTCTCCTCTACTCTCCAGCTCAACTGGTGAAAATGGTGAGTCCAAAAACTCTTTTATAGACCTTGAAAATGCAAAAAAATTTCAAAACTTAATTTTGTTTGGTCTCATGTAACTTTTAACTTGGGAGCTTGGAATGTCGAGAATGGTTTGATTTTCAGGACATTTTGGACGTTTTTCGACGGTTTTGAGACGGTTCCATGACTGCTAACCCATCATGGCAGGTATCATTTTCTCACTAGTATATAGGTTAGGGAAGCCATTTTTCCATTGCATTATGCATACTAGCCTCCATTTGTCGATACTTTTGCCATAGGGTCGATCCCATCGTGTTATGGTTCATAAACCATCTTCACTCACCAATTCTTTAAATCATGAAATGGTGGTAGAAGCCATCCTTTACATGGGCATCGTAGTTAGCACCTCACTGACATTTGTTGCCCATGCTGCTCCGATTTGAGTAGGCTCGGGAGTCCTCTGTAGTCCCGCCATGACTTATGCGATGAAGACTCATTCCTCTTTGCTTCTTCGCTTTCGTTCTGGCCTTGTACCCTAGAGGCTCCTTTGTGTTGAGTTGTACTACTGCATTGCATTTTGACCATTTGCACCTTTTGGCCTTTAGCCGGCTTCACTTGGACTCATGTTTAAGCCAACTTTTGACCATGACGACTGCAAAATCAAACTTGCATACCTTTGACTTCTACAACTTGACACACCCTGACCCTGGGAAAGAACGCACCTTTGAGTGTCAATGACCAGTTTTCACCTCCCTGCATTGAGCATAGGAACGTTCCAATCCCAGGAACTAGATCATCTGTTTCACCGACACTCGTTCTTTCCACTGTACTATAGCATTCTTTTATTCTTTTTCCAGCTTAATATAAAAAGACAAAAAAAAATTATATATTCCAAAAAGAGCGGGAAAGGGACAATATTTCCACTTATTTTTGGTAGCTAGAGTCAGTTGTGTCACCCTTGAACAAAGCACTCAAAACAAAGTCTCCTCCATTTGGGCAAGATTTAGTTCGACTTAGGTATGCCTTAACCTTGTTATTGAGCCAGTTCTCCCCCGATTGGTTATCTCTTCCAATCATATGGAGGTTTCGTTCATGCCTCCTGCATGACGAACTTATACAGAGTCATCATATGCTGCCACATAGTCACATTGAGTCGTGCTTTTGTTCAAGGGAAGTTAGCCTGAGTCGGCCTCTCTGCGGTGTCTCTTGACTCATTTTTCAGTCGGCCATCCCTGATTTTCAATATCATGTCTATCATCACATCAACTATATTGGTCCTTTACTCATGCCAGTTTGAGAAGGTACCCATTGACTTCTTGCTAGCGGGTCTTGTCCTTATTGACAACGACACCTTGCTTTGAGGACAGGCCTAGAGCTGCACCCTGGCCCTATTTTCATTATTGATAGATCACCTTGTGCTCAGCATTGATCAGTATCATGGGTCTTTGACTGAGTGGTTTCCCTTGTGTTCGACATCAGCTTACATTATCACACATTGGGATTCGTGCAATACCTTGGTTTCCATTTGACCCTATTGGTGGATACCTCGCCTCTATGTCAGCTTTCATTATTGGTTGGTTCAGAGGGTTTCTGTCATGCGCTAGCCACATCTTGTGTACGCCGGAAATGTAAATTGGTTGGGTTACTACATATTTTTCATCTGATTCCTTCCACATTATTGGCCTACGGGTTACACTCGCGCTAGATTGATGAAGGATGCCTCAATGCCTTCCTTCTAGCGGATCTTTCCCTATCAACTCCGACTCATTGCTCTGGGGAAAAGATCTAGAGTCCATTTGGCAGTACCTTGGGGTTTACAGTCATTAGTGGTAGATCCTTCACTATCGACAATGGGAAACCATCATTGTCTCCTGATCAATAGATTCTTACAGGTGTTTGACTCCAGCTCATCTATTCACACTTGTTAGATTGTACTGGGTACTTTGACGCCCATTATCATTATCGATGAGTAATCTCACGTTTGTTAATGGTATACATAAATGACCGGTAATCAAATGATTTCTCACATGGTCAACTCTAGATCATTTATTCCGATAGTGTAGAAATGTACCACGGCGATTGGTGAAGACCTCAGGTTGTATCAGCATTCATTGGTTCACTTGACAGTTTCTCTTGTTGCTGCTAGTTGATACCACCCCACCTTATATGTTGTAGTCATTCATGGCGACATTCTATATGCTGGCACCTGAGTTTTCAGTGTAGTACCATCCTATTCCATCATGTGTAGTTGGTACCTTTTGTGATCAGTCTTTGATATCAGTGATCTGGTTTATTCTTCAGCATCATTGACATTCTTATATGTGATATTCAGACATGTACTTGTTCGATCATGGTCAGATGATCCATTATGTATTTTCCAGTTCTTTATACTTGTATACTTAGTGGATCCGCTTGTACTTGATATGCGGACATGCTTTATTTTCTCTGAGCATGGGTATGCCCACCTCAAACAGTGTTTCTTTCTGATCTCCTTTTGTGGCTTGGCAGGCTGAACTCTGGTGAAGTCCTTCTCAGTTTTTGGCAGATTTCCTTTCCATGTACTTGCTTAATATATTTCAGCCATCATGTACCCCTTCTGACCTCATATATTAGGGGGCATCTGTTATAGCTCCAAATCTCACTCTTGAGGTTTGTGATGCTGCACTCATGGCCCAGGGCAACCCCTCCTTCCAAACTTGGTCCAAAATTTAAAAAACAGTGTTTTATTCCCTATACGTGACTTTTCCCTGAGCTAAACACGTGTGTACACGGGTCTGTGTATACCCAACCCACGTATATGTCTTAAAACACTTTAAAAAATTAAATCTCCTTAATTTCAGGCGAAGATCACGGGTTTTACCTGCTGATCACCTGTTAGTGCCCGTGGCCCAACTGTTCCCAACGAATTCCCAACTAAAAAACTACTTTGGGAGAAGTATAAAAAAGCTTCAATGGGAAGGCCTGAGGGAAGAGAGAGGAGAGAGAAAGGTTACTATGCTGAGATTTCCCTGACCAGGTCTGAACATCCTAGTGCCTCCTGCACTTCCCCCATTTATAGGAAACCTGTGTTTCCTTGTGTGAGGATGTCTATCTACTATTTGAGATATCATGGAGTAAGTCATGGAAGGAGTTTGTTAAAGGCTTGAGACTGGACGAATCCGGAGGATGGTTCCGCTTGGAGCCTGCGTAAGGACGAATCAGGTGAAATGATTCCTTTCTGTACTTTATTTGTCTATAATAAAAGAAACACTTGTCTTTGTTCCTAACATAAATCTTCTTCATGTTTACGATATCCATGTTATGATTCATATGTGAATGGTTGTTTGATTTCATAACTAAATACTTTTCAATATACTATGAATATGATTTCTTTATAATGTTTAGTCCATATACTACTGTACTTTCTTGAATTTATTGTTTCACAGGTCGAAGGAGCAAAAGGAACTCCAAGAGGGTCTGGACCCTGGAAAGATCTTCTTAAACATAGGACCCCTAGGTACGCCCCTTAACGTATAGTTTGCTTATCTTAGCATTATGGCTGTATGGAATGTGTGTTTCTTTGTATAGAAAACCTTTGATCTGCTAGGGTTTCAGCCCAAAGACCCTAGGGGAATTTGTCCCTTAACACCAAGTGGAATGTCTGACTTTGAATATGATCCAGGCATCTAGCAGTTTTCTCAATTTCCTTTCAATAAGGGGTTCTAGTGTTGGAGGAAATTTGCGTATCTTCAGCTCGAAAGTATTTACCCCTTATTTTATAGGAATGATGTGCTGGATAATACGAGTTCCATATGTGTTTAAATTGTCATATGTCCATGCAAATACATCATGGTATTGTTTGAATAAGAGGATATTTTTTTGTCATTCCTGTGGAGAAAAACATGTACTAAGGTTTACATACTTCTGATCTTCTTCACTCTTGTTAGTGCCTACCAGTCATGTCAGTCACTAGTGATCAATATGCTCTTACAAGGTTTTTTATGGTCTCGAGGTCAAATTTTATCATTTCATTAGGTTTCAAAATAAAATTTGGTCATTGGATGTTGTGTCTAGGTCACTTATGCTCCCTTTACTTACTCATGGTGTTCATCGCTCATCATGGTCATTGTCTTCTTCGAGGTATCATATCTTCATTTAAGTATCTTGGGTCATGAAATGGTTAAAATCCACATTTTAGGTCATGGTCTAGGGTTTCATCATGATCCCATATGTTAAAACAAAAACATGTCCATCAAGTGACTTAGTGGATAAAAGGAGTTAGCGGCTTAGGGAAAGAAAAATAAAGGTAAAGTTATTGTTTTATTTCAAATAAGACAATGTTGCAGTACACTACCTCATCTCATCATTTCCCAAAAGGACATATGATGTCATGCCACTACCAAAGAAAAAACCAACTTTCAAGCTACAAAGGACCACCAAATTCATTAAAAGGGTTTCATTTTAGTATTCAAAGGTTTAAGCATCTCCTTGGAAAATAAGTAAACATCTTGCACCTCTTATGCATCCTTTATTTTGAAGAACTCAATGAAAATCCCTCTCTTAGGGTCTCGATTTGCTTTTGGTCTCCAAATGCTTTTGCTTCATTGCAGTTAGAAAAATCCTATTTTTTATGTTCCATAACCCCAGGCATACCTTATATACCCCTCCCAACCATTTCCCATACCCATTCCCTTCATTTCCCCTCATTTTCCCTAAACCCTAGCTCAGAGCTGCATTTTTGCAAATTTCTAGGCTAGGATTGTGGTTTGGACTTTTTCACACCTTTCCCTCACTCTTTTCAAGAAATTACACCTCCCTACACTCCCTAACATCTATCCCTACCACCCAAAATTTCCCCAAGAATTTAGACGGCCCTTAACCCCTTCATATCCCTCCATCTATAAGACTGTCCCAAATCCCCTATTTTTCCCTACAACTAGAACCCTAACTTCTCTCCCATGGAGCTAGGTTTTGCCATGGAGTCTAAATCATATGAAAAAAAGAGGAAAAAAGGAGGCCATATCAGTATATATGAGCCAACTTCAACACAAGAGATAATGTCTTCACCATTTCTCAAGAAATCATTCCAAGAGACAAATCATTTGCTGCACATAGGGATAGTTTTGCTTCAAAGTATGTTTCTAACCAAATGAAGATGAATTTTACAAAAGTGAAAGAAAATTTTGTCAATAGTAGACACAAACCTCCTTAATTTATACACAGGTGTTATTATCTAGGATAAATTTACAAAATATAATTTCTACAGGAGAGTTGCTCCACTTCTGGGAGTAGTCTTAGGAAAATGCATTTTTCTATGTCATGGAGTGTCCAAATGACTTTATTGATGAGTCAAATGATAACTAGACATCCACATATTTCCAATTAGCTATCAAGAGATGAATTTGGAGCAAGGTAAGGCCCTCAAAAGTCCTCTCAAAGCTAGGCGTTGCGCATATCCCTGATGGCATTGCACTTTTCCAATTTTAAGTGACCAACTTCAAACTTCGATTCTGAAGAAATGAGAAACTATTTTTGAAAACCGGAGGAATTTTTAATTCCTAACATACCAAAGAAAAAAAACATCTCTCATTTTTCCACAAATCCTTATGGTTAGAGAGATATCTCTTCATCTTTGAGCCCTATTTTTCCATAAAACTCAAAATGATTTGGTGACTTTTAGCCTGTTTCGAAACTCAGAAATAGCTATAGGTGTAGCGCCTAGGTGTTGCACTTTTTCCTCAGAGCTCCTTTTGCTAAAAATCACCACCATTGGATATATAATGGCCTAATAATATCATCTATCCACTTTTCCAAACTTGACAACAAACAGATTGAGAAAAAATACCAAAAAGGGGGTCAAAAAGTCACTTTCTACCACTATTTTGAAGCAGGCATTGCGCATATTAGAGTAGTCCTGGGAAAATGAATTTTTCTCCTTGCTAGATTATCCAAATCACTTTCTTTAAAATTCAAATGATAACTAGAGTTCCAAAGCTTTCCAATGAGCTATTAATCTCTGAATTTGGAGGATGGGAAGGCCTCCAAAATCCTCCTACAAGCCCAGTGCTACTCATATGTATGATGGCACTGCGCATATCCCTGATGACGCTGCGCATATCTCTGTGACAACTTTTCCTCAGCATTTCTTCAGCAGATTTCGACTTAATGATGTAATTTTACTATTTCAATGTCTTGATGATGTAACTATGGGTAAATTAGCTTAGTAAGTTGTTTTTATGTTAACTTAGGCCTCATTAATGAAGAAAAACTCAAATCAAAGTCTAAAAGAAGAGTTTGTATTCAACCTTCTCACTCTCACTTGTTGGTTGAGATATTCTTGGAAACTATTCCACCACTCATGGATTCAACCCCTGAAGGTGGGGAAACTGTTTACTTTGTTATATATCTATATATCTATATATAGATATATATATATATATATATCATTTTCTCAATCAGAGAGAAAGGTTGGACATTTGAGGAGAAAACTCTTATAGCTTTGTGCTTGAGCATTTTCAAGAAATCAAAAGAACAGTTGCAACTATTATCTAGGAATTCATGTGCAATGAGTTTGTGATCTTGTATTTTCTCTGTTATAGTTTCATATGAAATATATTCATCTTCTCTTTCCATTCATCAATTCTTTAGTGGTTTTTCCTTAAGTTTATAAGCAGAATTCTTTTCGATAATCTATGTTTTGATTAGAATATCATTATGTGTTACTTTCCTTCTTGCTTAATGAATTCATGATATATATGCTCATTAATACCTCTTATTTCTTCTGAACACTACACTACACTGACAAACCCTAAGCCATCACAAAACTACTTCTATCTTTCTCCTTTATATCTTTGTTGTTGTTACCCTTTTGATCCTTTGACCTAGTTACCTGGTTTTCATCCCTTGTTCAGCATCAAGACCCTAAATTTTCAAAACCTACCTGAGCCTATCATGTCTAGCCTAAAATCCTTTTATAATCCAACCAATTCTTTGGTTGTGATCTCATAGAGAGAGCCCTTTCTCCTCTGGTAGGGCTAGCTACCAAACTGAAAGCTTGGTCTATGGTTACCTTCATCGATTCCTCTCAGCTTGGGACATTGTGGGGGATAACAGGTCCCAAGATTGACTTGTTTGGATGATAAATTTGATCTTTGAGTCTTCAGGTTGGTTGATCCTATAAATCGGTTTCGCAGGTCATATAACTTTTCCAGGGACACCACACCCTTAGGCATAGTGTTTCCTTTTGTTGTATTGGATGCATCCTACAAATCCTAACCATGCTTATCCTCATCTACGGAAGCATCTTTGAATACATATACATTAGCCATAAAGTGCATTATTTGTTTATCGTCATTCAAAACATGTAAGTTAGTGACATTGTCTGGCATAGATAGTTTATATATAGCTTCAATAAAAAACCACTTTTCAATGGTGACATCCTACTGGTTGCATTTTCCAATGCTTCTGCTATAACATTTCTTAGTCTAGGAACATAGATAATATTGAAATCTTTAAAATGATTAATTAAATGCCAAACCTCATGTTGGTAGTTTTTAAGATGCGATGAGACATAGTGGATAATATCTCGTACCTGATGAGTGACCACCTTTGAGTCCTTGATTACCTTGATAATTTCTACCTTCAGATCGATGGCCTTTTTCAATCCAAGGACAAGTGCTTCATATCTGGTAATATTATTAGTACACTCAAACTCTAGATGACATGAAAGGATTTGCTTATTATTGCATGGGTCTGTAAGCACACAACCAGCTCCAAAACCATCCTACGTCTTTAAACCATCAAAATATAAAGTCCAAATATCATGAGATACTAAGCTACTTCCTATACTACTATTATTACTATTACTATTATTATGTGCATCTATATTACATGTTTCAATCACACCAGCTAAAGAAAAAGGAAGGAGCTCTAGATGTGTATTTCGTGGAACAGATGATGGTTGTGCCTTATAACGCCTGATATTAGTTTCAAGGAAACAATTCCCAAATATTAGATCATCAAAAGCAAGAGGCTCGTTGTGGCCCTCAAGTGGTGTCACGATATGTTTCATATATGGCTCACTTTCTACTCGAATCTAATTATTCTTACCCTTATAGGGAAGCCAAAAATGTGACCAGTCTATTGCAAAATACCCTTACGATTTTCTAGACCAATCTCTTCTAACAAGTACACCATAGGCTTCTGGTATGTCCACAATTATAATATTTATACATTTATGAACTCAATCATCTTTTGATAATCTAATAATCACTTCTTGAGTTCACCAATAGCTTGGACAAGAGAACTATCCAACTAAATAATTTGTGCATTGTTTTTATCCAATTTAGAATTTATTTTCTTTGCAGTAGATAATGGCATTACATTAACAAATTCACTAGAGTCAACTAAGAAATTATGGATGTTACAATTAAAAATTTCAAAAGTTAATAAAAACATAGGGCAGACTCGTGTTAGCTTCTAGTGTTATAGCGTTCACTCCAGATTAAAGGGAACTGGAAGATTTACCTGACACCTTTTGAGAGGAAGAAGGTTTATATCTTGTTGGATTTTATGAAAAGGTCTGGATAATAAGTTCACGTCGACCTGTGATCTTTGCGTGCTCATAGATAGAAATTTTGGCTTGCGTCTTCTTCATATAATCCACTATGTTATAGTCAATCGTTTCACCTATAGTAGGCAATGTTGAAGTGTCTTGAGGAGTAGCTTTACTGGACACTTCCAGAATGGTGGAATTACACTTACTATTGGAGGAAGTGTTCTTGGAACTAGTTGCATCTCCAGACTACTTTTTTCCTTTTGAGCAAGATTCACTGGTGGTGAAATACTTCTTAGCAATTGTTACTTCAATTTTTTTTTGTCAATTCTTGTTTAGATATGGTCCCTTTACTCCTTAAACTATATCAACCAATTTTCTTCTAAGGAGGGGCCTCATTTTGTGTTGGAACTTCAACATCCTTCTTGTCAACGTTATAAATACAGTGAAATTCATTCACTGCATGTCCAATACTTTTTTTTTTCATTAGTTGTTGTAGGTTCTTTTTTTTCTTTTGTCTTCTCCACTTGCTCATCTACTAATAGAGAATCTACAATGTGTGCATCCAGAGCGTTCATGGTGCGGCTCCACTAAGGGCATGCTTTTTCTTAATTATATTCCTAGTGGAAAGAGAAATAATTATCCATCTCGATACTTTCTATGTTCATCACAATGTTTGAACTCTGGGTAGACTTTGTGCGTTGATGTTTTGTTATTGTTATTCCTTAAAAAAGGGAAATACTTGGGAGGTTTTCTACTAGTAGAAGTCTCGCTTGACCTTTTATTTAGTTCTAAGATTTCATTAGTAAGTGACTTTACCATCCTAGTCAAGCTTTTGATGTCTGATTATTCCTTTTCTTTAGATTTTCTAAAAGAAGTTTGTGACTTCCTACCAGTTTCCTTGGAGTCTTTTGATCCATCATCATCCGTAATAATTCCATTCATGAGCAAGTCCTTTTCAACAGTGATTGCTTCCACAAAGTTTAATGCCAATGTTTCCTTTGTGGCTCTTTTACGAATTGGGAAATGTTGTCGGGAAAGGAATCTATGTAATAATCAATAGTGATTGAATCATGTGGTTTTGTGCCCGGGGAAAACTTTTTCAATATGTGATAGAAATTTTTATTAAAATATTTCACTTTCTTTTTTGCCCCCATCTTGATGTTTCCGGGGTACTTCAGTAACATGGCAGGAGTCTTGTCATCATCAAATTTCTCGAGAAATAACTTCTTAAACTCCCTCCAAGTCTGTATCAAATTGACAGGAAGACTATGCTACCATGTTGTTGCTCTACCTTCTAATGTATAAGGGAAATTTCTACAAGAAACATCATCATACCTCACCTCCAACATACATATATGCAATTAAAAATCATCAAGGTGATCTTGTACCTTCATCTTCTTATTTGGATCATACTTTGATAGTAACTTTTATGTATATATATGCATCTTATGGATACTTTTTGGAAGAGAAAGAGACCCTTGGGCCATCCAATCCAAATCTTGGTTGGCCATGTTCTCATTTCTGTGTTCCTCGTCCTTATCAGAATCTGAGGACTCTTCTCCTTCACCATCTAATATGTCAAAGATGTTATCAGAAAGCACAATGTCATCCTTGTACCCCTCATTAAGAGTTGGAAGGTGATATTTATGTATTGTATCACCTACAGATTCAGTCAACTCTTCAAGAGTGGAATAGACCAAATCTTCCACTGTAGAGACTAATATATCAATACGAATTATTTCTTTCTTCCTAGGAAAATGTGTGAGATCCTCTGCTCCAGGAATTAATCTAATAGCCTTTCGAAATTGACGGGTTATAGGTTGAAGTGCCCATATTTGTTCGTACGTAGATTCGCAAGTCAATTGCAGGCCAAGCTGAAAAGATCCTCCTACTTCAAGAATAAGAGTCTGAGTCATGGTTAGAATATTGCTACCTTGTTCAAAAAAAGAATGGTTGGAGTGTGCAAAGTTATCAACCATAAAAAATTGGCTTCCCTCCTTCTAGTGCTAGAATGTTGATGGTGTTGGATACCGCCATCATGCATGGGATCTCCTCGTTATAAGGTCCCAACTAGACCTCACATCATTTGGTATAGGAGTCCCATCCGGAATATGACACAGTTGTCGTTTACTTAAATATATGCCTAAGATTTAACTTGTCAACATGAGAGAGAAACACAATTATCCCTTTGAATGAGAAATATATTTTTCCCTATGAATGTTTAGTTGTAGATGTCTCAAGGTTCTCTTACTACAGAGGAGAAAATAAAGTGAGCCTCTAAGAGAGAAGTAATAGTACTACCTAATGGGGACACACATGAAAGAGAAAGGCTTATCTAACATCAAGTGAAATAGTTCACAAGGATGCAGCGATCATTATAAACATAAAAAAACATTTCCAATAAGTAAGCATTGAAGTTAGTTAAATAGTTTAATTACTCCATTATGTATGAAAGCAAACATGATCCATAAACATGCAAACAATAGTCTTAGAATCATTCATAATCCATGCATGAAAATGTGTTGGCCTGGAAGGCTTAGATATTAGGCAAAAGTCCCAAGAAACATAAATAAAATTAACATCGCTAACTCCAATAATGGAGCATGAAAGCCACTACTTGCTCCCCAAAAGTACTAACTTTTTCACTCTAATGCCTTGTTTGAGACACCAAGGTTAAAATTCCTTTACATGAGAAATGAGTATTTATTTATAACTTGATCAATGACCTTTCACATCCTCATGAGTCTTGACTTTCCAACTTCTAGTGACCTTTGGACTTCTACAACCTTAGGAATTCCAAATGAATTTTGGAATTACATATGACCTTTGGTATTACATGTCTTTTGGAATTCTGTGGCTCATTAGTTCATACATGAAACCTGGACTTCCACTTATTTGTCTTTAAAATGATTACACAATACATTATGACTTCCACATCATCATGTGATGAGAACATGACATATCACTATCTTTGATGACTTGGACTAATAGTGACTTCTGACATGGACTTCTTCAGTGGTGACATGGTTGCCACATGTATCTTCATTCTTCATGCAGCTTCAATCATTGATGTCCTCACCCTCCAAAGATTCAAGTGCATTCTTCGTTATTTCCATGCTTCTTTTTGTTTGTTCTCTTTGTTCAATCTTCCTCATGTGTTCTTACCATCTTGTTCCTAGAATACATGTATCTCCAACCACTCATGACAAACAACCATTAGCCTGAAAATATCCTATTCTACCATGTTTTGTTCAGATTTTTTGTTCATTCCTTTTCAGTGCACTCAAAAGGGGTAAAAGGAGCTTCTGGATGCATGGGTGCACTTTAAAATGTTGAAGGGTTGAGAAGAGGAAGCTTCAAGGCTTCAATATGCACTTATACATTCAAAAGTGGGAGATAGTCAAGGTAGGGCACATGGCACAAGTCTGAAGGGCGAAGGGGAAGGATTCGGGCTTCCATTGTGCATTGTGTGCTCAAGAAGAAGATGGAGGGCACAGGAGCACTCCTGAAGGTTGAAGGATGAAGGCTTCAGGCCTTTAGGGTGTGCTCATGTGCTCAATAGGCTCAAGAGGGTGCAAGGCCCTAAGCCCTAAGCCCAACCCTAGAGGGCACATTTCTTCAATTCAAAGGAGTGTGCTCAAGGAAGACTTTGTCTCTTGAAGGGTGCAATTCGAAGTAAGGAAAGGGAAAGAGGCTTGTGGAGTGCACCTTGCACTCTTGGAGAGAACATGGCTCACTTTGAACAATGAAGGATTTCCCATCAAGGCTTCAGAGTGTTCTTATGCGCTCTTGGCCTCAATGTGCTTGCTTTGACCCAAAGTTTTTTCTAAGTCTAAGATATAGGGCAAGGGGCGAAAAGGATGAGTTTTATACATAAAACCACGTGCGACAAATACCAACTCATCAAGAAAAATTAGGCAAACTTGAACAATAATGAATACACATTAAAACGCTAGTTTCTACACATTCCCCAAATATAACAAATGAAGTGGGTGCGACTGCAACCCAAAAGTTCCATTTCACGACAACAAAGATGTTACGACCATGAAATGCACCAAAAGATGTTCTAATCAATGCTACGACACTTGAGACCATTCAAAGACACTTGAAACACATAAAATAACAGGATACGACATTTGATGGTTAAAATGACATTGGGTACGATAGTGATAGTAGGCTCCAAAATTCAAATGCAATGAAAATTTGGAGGGTGTTGTAGCAGTGACAACACCTACATGTATTTTATATATGAAATGTTTATTATTTAAATAGATGTTAAGTGAAGAAACCATAAATTTTTTACTTCTATCTATTTTTGTGCTAAGAAATGCATAAATGATGGTGGGTAGTAACTCCTAGTAAGTATACTTCATTACATATAAATACTACTTATTTTGTTGGAAATACTAGCTTAAATTATAATAGGCAATAACTCTAGATAAGTATATTTATTTACATGAGTATATACTTATTTATTTATATGAATCCATGGATATAAACGATTTTCATATGGAATTCTAGACCTAATATGGATGTATATAATTTTTAAAAGGATTTTTTATTGACTTAATATTTAAATGTTTACACTCATTTATAGACACTAAAACATCTCCTCCTTATTGAGTTGTAAATCACCTCTCGACAAATAATGAAATTTGAAGATGACAAAGAAACAATGTATTTTGTGTATATATTATTTATTTTCATATAGTATTTCATAAAATTTATATAGAATAGTAATGATTTTTTCCTATGTGGTTCGTAGACCCCAGGGATTGGTGATCGCTACATCTATGGAATATGTGTACCAAGCAGATCCACCTAAAGAGGTCACTTCTTGTCAGCTCAACCACAGAGCCTGACCCCGAGAGTGTAGAGAGAATTGAACTCGTGACCTCTCAATAGCAAAGGTACTTTAATAACAAAGACTCGACCAATTGAGATAACTCTCAAGGCTATATAAAATAGTGATAATGTTGTTTTTAATCAATTATTATCTTTCCATATATATATATATATATATATATATATATAAATATAAATTACAAGCTAAGTTTAATTTTAATGTTCAAATTAATATTAAAAATAAAAATATGCCATTAAAAATATCTAAAATATTAAAGAGAAAGTTCAAAAATTATGATAAAGATAAATTAGATGTAGTATTATCATGTTATGAATAATTCTTGATATAAAAAATATTTAATGTTATATCGTTGAAAAGAAAACTTAGTATAATTAATTGTTCATAAGAGTTTATAACAATAACAGTATTGTGTAAAGAATTTAATTTATTATCACAAATTCGCTAAAATCGATCATCATGTTTTTTATCATCAATTGATCTAAGAAACTTATGGTTAGGAGGTAAAATGAGTTTTTATTTATTTGATTATTTTCAATCAAATTGTTGTATTTTTCTTAAAACTAAACCAACCATCAAATATTTTATAAAGTCAAATTTATAGAATATAAAGATAATCTCGATTTTAAAGAAAATGTTGTAATGTAATGTTTATATTTATCATATAATTATTCAAAATTATCATTGAGAAGTGATGTTATGGTCTTTAAGCTCATAAAGGACTATGGATTATTGAAACTATATATGACCATAAATTTATGAAAAGACAAAGGTGGGCTCAAACTTTGAGAAGTGATGTTATGGTCTTTAAGCTCATAAAGGACTATGGATTATTGAAACTATATATGACCATAAATTTATGAAAAGACAAAGGTGGGCTCAAACTTCTTTAAGCTCATAAAGGACTATGGATTATTGAAACTATATATGACCATAAATTTATGAAAAGACAAAGGTGGGCTCAAACTTTGAGAAGTGATGTTATGGTCTTTAAGCTCATAAAGGACTATGGATTATTGAAACTATATATGACCATAAATTTATGAAAAGACAAAGGTGGGCTCAAACTTCATATACATATTTTTAATTACATGTAATTATTGATTTGATAAGTTGATATGCTTAGGTTGAGTTTTATATAGTGATAGTTCCAAATCACTTACATTAAGTGTACTTATTGATCTGATAAGTTGGTATGCTTAGGTTGAGTTCTAAATCACTCACATTAAGTGTTTATTGATCTCTAGTGAGGTGGTATTATTTTTAATCTTGTTTATCAATTTTAGATTTTACATTTTTAAAGTTAGTTTGTAGTGATTTTTATTTCAATTGTTTTATTTTTATTATTATATTTGTTATGAGATAAAATTTAGTAGTGTGAGTGGTTGAGTACTTTGAGCTTAATTTATGATGTTTTAGGGTCAATTTTCTATGTTGGTTAGCTTTGTTTTATGTCTCACTTGATATTTTTATTAGGTTAATTTCCATAACCAGTGTCAACAAATTTATACCTAGTACCATATAGGAAATACAGATAAATGCCTAAGGGTATCCCCAAAAAAATTCCTTGGAAAAATAAATTATTATATATTCCCCATGTTATAGTGTCAAAGGTACATTAAATACAAATTAAATATTTTTAACTACCCTCCTTTTAAGGAGGGTGTAACCTACATATACATTTTGTTAAGTTCGAGCCACAACTAATTAAATCATATTCTAGTTACTTTTAGAGTGGTAAGTACAACATTATGATTAACATGATCATTGTAACTATAAAACAATGCAATCATAAATAAAAGCAAGTAAGTCATCAAGTAACAATTGTAGCAGGAAAAGTGTGTTAAATTATTATCAATCCTTTGCCTCATCAAATAGAAGTCATTGGTCCAAACTAGCTCTCAAAAAGTAAGTTATAAATTAAAGGGAATCATGGAAAACTAAGTGCTACACCCCCCAACTACATGTCACCAAGTAGCGCTTAAGCTTAATGAGGTGAGGGATAGGAAAAGGGCTCAAAAAATGACTCAAATTCACACAATATTCAAATGAATGAGCATCCAATTGATCAAATACAATATGATGGAGAGACTCCTAAACTTACAACACACTTATACATAGTGATGTGGTGTATTGATTAGTTATTCAATGGTTGGAATGATGATAATATACATATGAACCAATGTATGTCCATCTTAACTCTAAATACATAATGCATCAGAGGGGTCAAATCCCTAGATATGCAAATATTTCCTCAGATTTTGATTCCTTTAGACATCTAGTAGATCTAAAGTTAAAATGGATCTAGGTTTGTTCTTAATATATCACATGTGAACACCATGTTGGCCATAAAAGGAATTACCCATCTCCCCGATATTCAAAAACACATCACTTAAATATTTAAACCATAAAAATATACATATGATATTGAATTAATATGGAAATTCAACATACTCATTATGAGTTCAACATGTTACATGTGGGAAATGAACCTAGGTGGAAAGGATAACAACATTTCTCCCACCTACCCTTACATCCAATTGAATTATAATATATATATATATATATATATATATATATATATATATATAGTAGTAGGAAAATGGTTAATACCAAATTTTTGTAGGATGCCCTTGTTTGTGGGAAAAGGGACCCCTCTCTGTGCAATGATTTGATTGCTAAAGTATACATAGGTGTACATACTCTACACCCCTTTGGATTTGAACATGTAACATCTTAAAAGGAAACACATATTCTTAAATATTAAAACCACTCAAACCAAAATATATCAAATCATTCAAGATTGGATCATTATATTGTTTATCATCCATATCGATGCTTTCAGAGTGGGATAGTGGAGGAATCATTTAACTGGAGATTTTTTACCAATGGGACCTAGTTTGGCAAATTATGGTCTAAAACCTTCTTAAACCATTTTGAAGCATCAAATAGAATTTTTGGAGGTAAAAATTTACCACTTAAACATGACACCTTTTTTTCCTATTTTAAACATAAATACTTTTGCAATGGCACAAGAATCACCTCAATCGAATTCCATATACAAAATTTATGCCACTCAAAAGTTGACCTTCCTACTTCGACCACCATAATTCAAGAGGATGTCATGTCATCCCACATTACTCATGGAAATGGGGCTAGCCACATCATCATGATGAATAAGACTCTAGAAGATCCTATATTGTAACTATATTTTAGAGTTGAAGGAATCAAACTTATCCACTAGTAGTTTATCAGGTCGTGTTATAATTGAGCCCCTAGGAGTAAAAGGAGTTTCATTATTTTCGAGTGTATTTTTTTCATAGATGAAGGAAGTAGCCGACATGGAAAAGGAGAGAGCACACAGAGAGGATTTGTCCATTATAGTAATCCATGGGCCAAAAGCCTTACTTCTTTGTACTTGTAACCATTTTCTATTCAGAGAAATAGAGCATAGTGACCTCACCTTCTAGTTGGGTTTTCTTTAGAAAGGGTTTCCTAGTATATATCTTGTGTCACTTTGTGAGTTTTTGTTTCATTATTCTCTATTTTCTACATAGTTATAATTTTCATGCATACGCAATAGACAACAATTTATGAATCCATAAATCTAAATAGAAATAAACGCTTATATTGTAGAGTTTTTTGGATTTTTAAGTATAATTTATCAAATTTGTTGTGATGAACTGTCTAGTGGGATATCCACGGAAATTTACAAATCATATTGATATCATAGCTAGTTTCTTTAGGTAAATTGTGGAGATTTGTAGGGGATCTAGATCGACTAAGCCAAAAGTAATAAAACCATAGTCATGGCCAGCGAATTTGTGAATAACCCTCCTAGTTATGGAGAGGAGAGGTTTTCGCAATTGGAAGCACAAGTTATAGACATAAACAATAACATGGAACTCCTCATGGCAGCCCTTACTAATAAGCTCGGGTTATTCAGAGAAGATAGGAATTCTAATGTAGAGGCTCGATCAGAGGGGAGATCAGGATATTGGGAAGAAATAGAGGAGTCAAAGAATGATCAACCTATATCGAGTGTCATAAATCGTTTATAGTCCCTGTTCAAAATGGAAGCGAAGGTCGATGTCAAGTTGTATTAAGGTGATATTGATGCTCTAAAGTTAAATCAATGGTTGGAACAGTTAGAAGTTTATTGTAGTGTTCATCATATAGAGGAAGTATAGAAGATTTCATTTATGTCGCTAAAATTAGAGCGTCATGTCCTAAATTCGTGTGAAATCCATAAGGAGACATTGAGGTTGGAGAGATATCCCCAGTGACTATGTGGGAGGACTTTAAAACCCTCATAAAGTCATGAATTTACCTCATCAAGTATGTAGATGACTAGTGGATCTAGTGGCACTACTTCAGGTAGAAGTGGGAGCAAAGTGTACAAACGTACACCACAGATAGCCATAATGTTAGGTGTCTCCATAAAGAACCCATAGGTATTCCACAAATATCTTTGGGATCTAGATAACCATCTACGGAATCAAGTGATGCTATTCAAGCCAAAATCAGAGGAGAAGGCTTGTGTATGGGCATAGTACTGGAGAACATGGGCTTTAAGAAAGGGAAATCAAGTGGATCAAAAAAAATTAGCACCACGACACTTCTAAGAAGGGGAAGCAGAAATGGAAAGGAGGAAAAGGTAAAACATGATAGTCACAATGCACCAATGCAAAGACCCCAGTAACTATTATGAAATTAATGGTCATATAGAGGAGAAGTGTTGGAAGTTGCATCCAGAGCTTAACTCAAAGACCAAAAAGAAAGATAATAAGAAGAAGAATTTCATGGCCATTGTTTTGAGAAACCAAGTTGAAAGTGGCTCGTACATAGATGAGAAGATTGTTTGTACATCAATGTAGAAGGAGGTTAATTTGAGTAGCCTTAAGCAACAGGAAGAGAATGAAATACCAAGCTCTTCCATTTAAAGAGACAGGTTAAAGGACAAAGATTGATGCTCTATTTGACTCAGTATCATAGGCAAATCTCGTTGCAGCAAATTTGGTCAACAAAATGGGATTGGAAGTTCATGATCATCCAAGGCTGTATCCATTAGGATTCCTAAGAAAGGATGTTGAGGTAAAAGTAAAAAAATAGTGCAAAATTAGATTTTATATTAGCATTGATTTTATTGATGATGTAGAACTAGATGTAGTTCCCATTCATGTATGTGGGGTGGTGTTTGGAAGTCCCTATATATACATGTGAGATACAATCTTCATGCAGACATCTAACCAGTAATAGCTTGTGAAGGATGGAAAATCATTTACCATCAACATGTACAAAGGCAAGTCAAAAATTTCATCATTAAGTGCCAAATAAGTCAAGAAAATAATTAGTTCTGGCAAGAAGTATGTTTTACTATTTTTAAGAGAAAATAAATCTATAGAAGTGTTAGTAAGAGAGAATGAATCCTGGAGAGGTGTACTAAGAAATGAAAACAACAACTGGAATAGTTGGTCCATGCATACAGGGATGTGTTCCAGGATTCTAAAGGGATACCACCCAAGAGGAAATTGGAACACGAGATCCAACTATTTTCGGACTCCCAATTTTCAAACATTAGACTGTATAGGTAGTATGATATAAAATCAAGTGAGGTGAAGAAATAGTTCCAATAAGTACTGGAAAAGGGTGTCATTCGACTGATTACATCACCATGTGGGTCACCCATCATCATTGTGCCAAAGAAGGATGGGACTTAACGAATGTGTATATATTATAGGGCATTGAAAAAAATTATGTTGAAGAATAGGTACCCCCTACCCATAATAGATGATATGTTGGATCAGTTGTAGTAAGTGAAATACTTCACCAAGCTATAATTAAAGTCTAGATATCACCACATTCAAGTTAGAGAAGAAGATAACTCGAACACCGCCTTCAAATCCATGCAAGGTTTTTATGAGTGGTTAGTCATGCCATTTATCCTATGCAATGCACTAGCTATATTTATGAGGTTAATGAATTATATAGTGTGACATTTTATAGATTCATTTGATATTATCTATTTGGTTGATATATTGGTATACAATGCTACCTAGGAGGAGTGCATCTCACATTTGACGCAGTTGTTGGAGACATTAAAGAAGCACCAACTGCTAGCAAATCTCAAGGAGTGTGAGCTTACACAACAACCTTTAGTGTATCTGGAATATGTGATAGGTGGAGGAGAGCTAAGAATATATCCTATGAAGATGGAGGCCATCATGAAATGTTTGGTGCCTACTAATGTTTCTGATATCAGGAGTTTCAATGGGGTAGCACAGTACCTAAGTAAATTCATGACCTCATTTTCAGTAGTCATAGCACCACTACATGCCATAATAGCAAGTGGTGAGAGTTTCTAGTGGAAAAAGGGTCAACAAAGGGCCTTTAAGGAGCTAAATAAGAAGATCAATCAAGCACCAATTTTGGTGTTACCAAACTTACAGAAACCCTTCAAAGTGGAGATAGATGTGAGAGGGTATGCTATGGGAGTGGTCTTGATGCAGGGAGAAAGGCTTATACGCTATGGTACATTATTAAGTATTTCATCAGTTAATTCTTAATTACCCTATCAATGTGTTGTACTGCGAAACAACCCCCCCCATTTATAACAAACACTAGCTAGGCTTAGAATTGTAAATGCGGACCCTTTTAAATTTTTAGGCTTAGGATAATAAAACCCTAGCTCTAAGAAAATTCCTACCAAAACCTTGCAAAACTAACTAAGGATCAAATTCATATTGCAGATCACAAATCCCACTTTTCCACATGACAATGTTAAAAAACCTTTACAAAAGTGTGATATGTGATTAGGTCTCCCATTGCGATAACATCACCTTGTCATTTTGCAATCGCATTTCGCACTTCACATAGTTCATGAGAAACTTGACCAAGCCATTAACAACCACAAACAATTTGCGAAATGCAATCTCTGCAATCGCATTTCACTTAATACATCCAGTAATGCTATATTGTATCCATTTTAAAACTGTGATGCATGATTAAGTCCGGTAAAACGTGTGGAATAATTACGTTTTAAATGCTAAAACAAACGAGTTGACAGGTTATTAAATATTTAGTGGCCCGAGGAAGGATAATCATTTTCCTGGTTATGGGTAGTTATAATCAATTATCTCATTAAAACCTTTCTCACAATCCAAAGTCATTTCATAGAAGCTTTCAATCTTAATTACTAGATATCGTCTACACTAATATATCTTGTCTATCTCAAGAAAGCGACAAAAGACATATCCCTAAGAAGGGTGATGCAGAAACAGAGCAAACAGACCATTGTTGAAGCTGAGTTTACAGAGATGGCTCCTATCTTTGCTGATACATTTTGTGATGCTCCCATATGCGCAACAACTTGCGAAGTAATTTATAGTAGGCTGGACGATAAGCGTCCTAAAATCACTGTTACGAAAGCAACATCTGACTCAAAGAGGCCTTCAGAACTTTAATGTAGAGATGCTTCCTGTTCATTCCTTCGTAGGATAGGATCAAGGGCTAAAATCCTCCCCTATACATATATGATTAGGTGGGTAATTGAAAACCTTATCATTGAATATAGGCAGTTCAATAATTCAAAGATGGAGCTCATTGGGTCATTCAGAGCAGAGGATCTGAAGAAGATGTACAACATACATGATCCCTAGGATATCTACGATGGTACATTTGTGGCTAACTTCGCAAAGAAGAATCCAGACCCCTTCAAGCTAATTCAGGGTTGGAGGGTGTTGGACAAAAAAATCAAGTATGACAAATTGGGTATGTATGCTATAGCCTCCTTGGAAACCCCTACAACTATGCAGCAACCATGTTATGTAGATTGTATGGTCTACCCAATAATACTAAGTTTTCAATAGAATGGATTCCTCTGATTGATGCTTGTGTTAATTACCATATCATGAATTGACATTCCATCCTATCTGACAACCTAGCCACCACCATTACTGAGTATCAATAGAAGAAAGCCTCATTTCATATAACCTCCCTCCCTTCTATTTTAGTGCCTACATTATGGATGTTATCTATTTTGCACAACATTTCCAACCATAGGTTGGAAATGGACCTTACAAGATCCTTACCCAATCTGTCTCAGTCATAAACAAATATGGGAGCCACATTACATACCTCACTTCTATAAGATATTCCATGCTATTGTGTTGCCCCTACATCAAATGATTTTCAATAAGAAAGCACCTAGGTTTTCCCAAGAAGCTTCAATAGACCTACTTACTATCGGAAAGTATTTTATTGAAGAGTGGTTCACCTATATTAGGGTTTTTTGTAGCACAGTTGATCCACACGCCCTTCCTTTATATGTTTCTGATAAGTTATTAGCAAGAGAGATTGCCTACCAGACTGTGGGAAAGGGCCTGACTAAAGTTCTCAAAGACGGCAAGAACTCATTATGGCCCATTTTCCTTGTCAAATGTGGTTATTTTTCTTTAGCCAATTTTTTTCATGCCATTGAGGAATCAACACATATAGAAGCCCTCAGGCTTCATACATTTCCTAAGAGGAAATTTGATCCAAACAAAGTGGCATATGATGTCACTATGGGAGTTAAACTCAAGCCATACAATCTTGACGATAATCACTTTGAGGATTTGTGGCAGTCAGCTGTATTCTTCGAACAAGCATTCAAATGGGAAAAATAAAATCTGAAACCTGAATATTTTCAAAGATTTAAGGAATTCATAGATGAGAGGCTCCGGGTGATCCCAATGCATCTATTAAAACACTAGTATAAGTCTACTCCAAGCGTCACTATTGAGATTGGAGGCCCTAGCTCTCAAATAGACTCTCAAGTAAACACTGAGAAGACACCAGACATAGGGAAGCCCCAAGATGCCGACAACATAGCTGAGTCCAGAAGGAAGTCAGCTGAGAAGCAAGTGATGGACACCTCAGCTACAGAAATTGGTTCAGAGACCAAAGGTGGTAGTTTGGAGCAGGAGTGGGATTAGTTTAATAAAAAATTGGAAGGCACTCCAAAAGCCTAAAATGCCCAAGAAACAGAGGAATTAAAACTCCTCCGCATGTTCAAAAACATACAGAGACCAATTCTACTGACAAGCAATCTACACCTATGGAGGAATAAGCAACAATGTCCCAGCATATTGAAATTATCCCTGCTCTGCCCACATCGGAGATTATTCTGAAAGTGACTAAAATAGCTCCACTTGATGTGTTCTATAGCCCTATCCACAGGACTGTAGTTAGAAAGCAGATAAAAATGAGATAAGTAGATGCACCTGAATTCCCACCAGGAAATGAGCCCATGGACATTGTCTGGAAGGACATCCCTTTCAATCCAACCGAGAAATTGAATAGACTGTCATAGTTCACGGGAGCATATGCATTGGCCACTATGGACAAGGCTACTGAGGTCTCTACTCTGCTAAGGGAGAAAGAAGAGAGAATTTCACAACTTGAGCAAGAGCTCGAGGTAGAGAAAGCAAGCACAAATAGGTAGGTGGCGGAGAAACTAAAGCAATTGCAGCAAGACATGGAGGTCTTGAAAATAAGCCATGAGGCCGATATATCGGCCAAAAACAAGCAACTCCAGGAAATGAAGCAATCCATGGAAAGATACAAGGATGTTCCCACTACTAAGGATTTCATCAAAAAGGCCTTGGAATTAAATTCCCTTCTAGTGAGACAGCAAGAGTATTTCTGCCAAAAGATGTCACATATTACTCCCTATATGACTACTCGCAACCAAATGACAGACAAGGCAATCAACCAGAGAACGGAGTTTAATGATTTAAACACCAGGATCTTTGAGTTCATTAATTGGTAGGAAACAGAAGATGGAAAGAAGGCCAATCTACCTGAGATTGAAGAAACTCATAAAGACATTCTCTTTACAGTTTGGGATGCCAAAATTAAACAGGTTGAGCTAGCAGTCACAAGGGCAGCTGGAGTATCAAAGAACATCATCAAAGTAGTGAATCACATCTTGTTCGCCACCAATCTCATCAAGGAACGCAATACGAAATAAATGCCTAATTTAACTGCTTTGTATAAAGGTTGGAAAGAAAAGGTGAGCATTCAGAGAGAGGCAATTATGAAACTGACCACGACCAACTGGGAGTTGTATTGGCAGTATCTGGTTAAGCCACATAGCCAGATTATGACACTCAACCTTTCCCTTCACACGACTCAAAGGATGTTGCCACCACTCACTGATATGATCTTCACCGGCTAGCTTAGGACTCATTTCGAGCCACCTCCTCAAATTCAACTGATGACCGATATTTGCGATTTAAAGGACAAGCTGGCAAACAGCAAGTCATCCTCTTAGTTTTGTTTATTTAGCCTCTATTTATTTTTGGATTTAGTTACCTAGTTAGGAGGAAGGTTGTTTGAAACCTTCTCAAATTTTGTATAATCTATTTTTGCACATTTAGTTTGAGTAGTATTTATACCCTTCTCATGCATTTAGAGAAGAGTCCAGAATTTCATCAAAAACATTTGCAAAGAATGCACTAATGTATGTTTGTGAATGCGTTGGTGAAATGATGGAACATGATCGCTTATTTTAGATATCAGACTACTTTCCTTTGTTGATGCATTTTTGTATTCTTGGGAGACAATTTGATCTGATGAAAGAAGTTGGTCTATGTCACTTGTCAAATGAGTAGGACTTCACACATATGGTACTATTATCATGTATGATTGATTGTGTTTACATTTAATTAGTGGAAAAACTTTAGTTTCATGGATTAAATGTGAGATTTATTATTTTTGTTAAGCGTTAATTGCACTTTTGTATGATGCCTAGCTAAGATTGTGATTTTCATATATAACTCATCATATATGCGATATATTTTATGAATTCCTTTGACTAACTATTTAGTCAAAGGAATTATCTTTTACGTTATCATCTCTGTTTAGTTGTGTTCAATCTTTATTATCACATTCTAAATAGATATCCTTATAGATTGCATATCACACAAGAACACCTGGGTTTATATTTGAATAAGTTAGTTAGAGAAATTGCATGGTAGAATAGGTCACTTAAATTATCATTACTCTATTGCAAAGCACTCATAAACCACCCACTCTCATCTTAAAACCCACACTGGGAAACTAGTCCCATTATCCCCAGTTGGAGCCACCACTTTGAATGGAAAAGGAGTTCTCTTAAGGTCCGGACCAGGTGGTTATCCCCCATGTTTCAGCAGCAGAATTTTGAGGCTGCAACATTTTGGAAGTAGAAGGAGGGCATTCAATTGTGAATGGTAGATGAAGCTAAAAATCATTCGAAAAGCATTCATAAGATTCGAAACCCCTCCACCATTTCTACCCCTTCTCAAACTCGTTCAGAATCTCCTGATCGGAAGTATGAAGTTGTAGAAACATCCCCCTCATCTCCTGAAGTAGTAAGGCGACCAGCTTCCCCATATTACACTCTAGAGTCTCCTGAAGTTCAGTCTTTGATACAAAAATTGGAACTGATATCCATTTCTGCAGAAAAACTACAAAGACCTAAAGTATCTAAAGAGAGTGTTACCTCCTTATTACAGCAAAATGGTGTATTGACTAGACTGCAAAGTGAGAGACTTGGGCTTACCCCTTTTGAGTTCCCCATTCCTCCACGATGTAGGAAAGTCGCTTCATCAGGATTTGAATCAGATACTAGCAAGATCACATCACCTTACCATCCATTTACTCCTCCATCCACTTCTATCCAATCCATGACTCCTCAAACATCCACTTCTCCAATTAGTACTACAATTATCAATACTAATCCAATAGTAAGTTCTTCGCCATCTATACCTACTTTTGGACCGACCTTCCCATTTTTCTTAGTCCCAAACTCAAGTTATGGCCAATCAACCTTGGAAAAATCTTGGTGATGTCCTAGTTGAAAATCCAAATGCACTCCCAACAAACCCAGAAAAATGGCTGCCTAAGTATAATCGTGATGATGCTCTCCTGGCCGAAGAACATCTAAATAATTTTATGTTAGACATGAATCTCAATGGGGTTGCACATGAATATGTTGTAATCATACTGTTTCCTTATACTTTCCAAGTATCTGCTGGGTCTTAGTATTTTTCCCTCCCAGCAGGTTCAATTAGAGACTGGGATACTTTTCAAGAACTGTTTCTTGCAAAATTTGGTGATGATAGGACCATAGAGTCCTTGATCAATGATCTTTCTAATTTGAAAGTTAATCCAGATGAAAAGATCAAAGCTTTCAACTCCATATTTAACAAATTGCTAAACAAAATCCCAGCTGCCTCTAAACCTGTTGTAGATGTACAAATAGAATGGTATATATCATCTCTCCCTTCTAATATTGCAATTTTTGTATATAGAACCAATACGGCTACCCTTGTAGAAAACATGAAAGAAGCTTTGTCTGTAGAAAGAAGAATCATAGCTTTGGAAAAGAGATCACAAACAAATGAAAGGAAGACCAAAAAAGTGAGATTTAAGGATGAATCTAAGAAGAAGGCTTCAAAAGACCCTTTCGGTCTTGAAGGCCTTTAGAAAGTGTTAAAGACAATGTCCAACAAAATGGTCAAAATTGAAAAACAAGTTGCAGAATCCTCTACTCCTAAGAAACCTTTTTGATCATTCGAAAGGAACCCTTCTTCTATGTCACAACCCCCGAACACCATTTAAAATGTTGAATATGACCAAGAAGCAGAAGAAGATTTGCCAAATGAAGAGGAAGCCAAAACGGAAGAAGAAATTGAACTAAACAGGATGTGGGATTTTATTCTCCCAACTAAAGAAGAGGCACAAGCAATGCTAGTGACTACAAGAAGAAAAAATTCTCCTTACATGTCTATCACAAATCATAAGCAGAAAGTTGCTACTCCTACAAAGGAGAAAACAATAGCTAAGAAATCTAGGACTAGCCAAACTTATCCTATCCCTCCATATTCCCCAAATGCCTCGAGAACATTGGTAATCTCAGACATGGTCGAATACAATATAGTGGAAGACATGGAAAATATTAAAGCTAACATCTCACTACATGAGCTCACTAAACTCAAACAGTAGCAAAATATTTTATTAAGGGAATTGAAAGCAGTTCCAGTATCCCCTCTACCATCTGCTATAGTTACTCAAGCTGCCTACAATATGGGAAAACCTCCCTCATCCTCAAACAAGGTAGATCCCTCATATCTAGTTTTGATTGGTGATATGTCTATTTCTCATGTTCCTCTGTTTCTGCTCACTTATGAAATTTTCAACAGGAACGTTCACAACTGCCTTGTTGATTCAGGAGCCTCCTCAAATATAATGCCAAGGGTTGTGTGTACCAAATTGAACATTACACCTCAAAAATCTGCAGTGCACATAGTTCATCTAGATAGGAAAAAAGTTGAGGTGCTTAGAGAAATAGCATCAGTTTCAATCATGCTTTCCTCTAATCCAAAATTTTCCCAAATAATTGATATTCTAGTAGCCGATATCCCTAAATTATGGTTTAATTCTTAGTAGGGACTAGTCTGAAACGTTGCATGGTTATTTCACAACTGATTAGTCTCACATGTGGTTACCACACAATGGTAAACCTAACCAAATCAGGGTAGACCGAGAGAAAATCATGAAATATACGGTCACCAACCTCGAAGGAAGCAATGAACCTGTTGCTTTCACTAATAATATCATTGGAAATTACTCAGTCGAGTCCTCTTTAGGATCCTTCAATGCTCAGAGGTATCCCTTTTTAGATAACACTATAGTCTCTCAAATCGAAAAAATTTCACAATGGATCCTTCCAAATGTCTAAATTTAGTAGATAAAGTTTCTAATAACTCTTTGTTATGCACTCTCTATTTTGACGGTTCTAAATCAGAGGATGGCACAAGTGTAGGATGCATTTTGATCGATCTACAAGGAAAGAAAACCATGTTGGCCTGCAGACTTGAATTCCAGTGCACTAACAATGTCGTTGAATATGAAGCACTAATCCAAGGACTATATAAATCCATCGGTCTTAATGTCAAATACTTGCAAGTCTACGACGATTTGGTGATAATTGTGAAACAAGTGAGAAATACAATTCATCGTGTCTCTGGGCACCTTAAACACTATCAATCTTTAGTTCAAAAATTGACTTCTCATTTTTCTACTTTCAACATATCTTCAGTCCCTAGATTACAAAACACAAGTGTTGACTTACTTGCTAATGTGGCATCCAGGATTATACCCTCAAAATACTTTAGTCCAGACAGATTTTCAATAGAATTAATGTTTATGCCATAAATTCCCAACAATGTAACAAATTGGAGAGTATTTATTAACGATGTAGATATAGTTAATTTCCTTACATCAGAGGGATCATATGAAGAATAGATTATAGATGAACATGACCATGATCTAGAAATCAAGCTTAATCATGATCATAACCCAATCCCAAATTCAATGGTTAAAATGGAAGATCTTCATGATCTAAAGGATAGATTTAATAAAATTACTAACTCTAAAACTCAAAGTTCTACTTTGAGATTTGAAGTAGTAAACTTAGGATCAAACGAAAAACCTCAAAATGTCAACCTAGGTCTAGGCCTATCATCTGAAGAAAGAATATTGTTCATTAGGTTTTTGAAGAAATATAAAGGTGTTTTTGCTTGGGATTATGCAGATCTCAAAACTTATGATGCCTCTATAATTCAACATACCATACCCATGACTTCAAATGAAAATCCAGTTCAACAGAAGCTTTGCAAAATTCACCCAAACCTTGAAATTAAAATCAAATCGGAATTGAACAAGCTTCTAAAATCCAAAATAATCTTCCATGTTAAACATTCTAAGTGGGTATCAAATATGGTACCAGTAAGGAAAAAGAACGAAGATATCAGGATTTGTATTGATTTTAGAAACCTGAATTAAGCTGCCAAAAGATAATTTTTCTTTTCCCACCATGGAACAGATATTACAATTAGTTGTAGGTTCTGAATTAATGTCCTTTCTAGATGGATTCTCAGGATATAATCAAATACTTGTCCATCCAGATGACAGATTAAATACAACATTCAGGACCAAGTGGGGAACATATGCTTATCAAAAGATGCATTTTGAACTCATTAATGTGAGTGCCACATTTCAACATGCTATGGACATTGCTTTCAAAGTTCTAATCAATAAATCGGTGGTTATTTACTTGGACAACATCATAGCCTATTCCAGGGATAGGAACAATCATTTAGCTGGCTTGAAACACATTTTCAAAAGATGCAAGAAATACGACATTTCCTTAAATCCCAAAAAATCTTATTTTTCTTTACCAGAAGGAAAACTCCTTGGGTTTATAGTATCCAAGAAAGGAATTTACATTGATCCTAATAGAGTCCAAGAGATTGAAAAAATTCCCCTCCCTCACAACAAGAAAAACATGCAATCATTCCTAGGCCATATAAATTTTGTAAAAAGATTTGTCCCAGATTTTTCATAAATTGTTTTACCTCTTCAAGTGATGATAAGAAAAAATGAATTTTTCAAATGGAACAAGGATGAAAGAGAGTCATTCGATTTGATTAAAAAAGATATTATTAATGCTCCCTAATTGACAACCCCGGACTTTCTCAAGCCTTTTATATTATATACTTTCTCATCTGATACATCATATGCAGCATTTTTGACACAACTGAACGATGAAAATGTTGAGGCATCTATCTCCTTTTTCAGTTCTAACTTACAAGGTGCCAAATTAAATTATTTAGCTGTAGAGAAACAAGAATTTGTTGTTTTTAAAACTTTGAAACATTTTAGACCTTTTCTTCTTAAAACCCATACAAAGATAACTGTACCCTACCCTGTAGTAAGACAATTATTGATCCAAAGGGAAGTAGGGAATAAAAGAGCTAATTGGGTAACTACACTCCAAGAATATGATGTAGAGGATGGCACAAGTGTAGGATGCATTTTGATCGATCTACAAGGAAAGAAAACCATGTTGGCCTGCAGACTTGAATTCCAGTGCACTAACAATGTCGTTGAATATGAAGCACTAATCCAAGGACTATATAAATCCATCGGTCTTAATGTCAAATACTTGCAAGTCTACGACGATTTGGTGATAATTGTGAAACAAGTGAGAAATACAATTCATCGTGTCTCTGGGCACCTTAAACACTATCAATCTTTAGTTCAAAAATTGACTTCTCATTTTTCTACTTTCAACATATCTTCAGTCCCTAGATTACAAAACACAAGTGTTGACTTACTTGCTAATGTGGCATCCAGGATTATACCCTCAAAATACTTTAGTCCAGACAGATTTTCAATAGAATTAATGTTTATGCCATAAATTCCCAACAATGTAACAAATTGGAGAGTATTTATTAACGATGTAGATATAGTTAATTTCCTTACATCAGAGGGATCATATGAAGAATAGATTATAGATGAACATGACCATGATCTAGAAATCAAGCTTAATCATGATCATAACCCAATCCCAAATTCAATGGTTAAAATGGAAGATCTTCATGATCTAAAGGATAGATTTAATAAAATTACTAACTCTAAAACTCAAAGTTCTACTTTGAGATTTGAAGTAGTAAACTTAGGATCAAACGAAAAACCTCAAAATGTCAACCTAGGTCTAGGCCTATCATCTGAAGAAAGAATATTGTTCATTAGGTTTTTGAAGAAATATAAAGGTGTTTTTGCTTGGGATTATGCAGATCTCAAAACTTATGATGCCTCTATAATTCAACATACCATACCCATGACTTCAAATGAAAATCCAGTTCAACAGAAGCTTTGCAAAATTCACCCAAACCTTGAAATTAAAATCAAATCGGAATTGAACAAGCTTCTAAAATCCAAAATAATCTTCCCTGTTAAACATTCTAAGTGGGTATCAAATATGGTACCAGTAAGGAAAAAGAACGAAGATATCAGGATTTGTATTGATTTTAGAAACCTGAATTAAGCTGCCAAAAGATAATTTTTCTTTTCCCACCATGGAACAGATATTACAATTAGTTGTAGGTTCTGAATTAATGTCCTTTCTAGATGGATTCTCAGGATATAATCAAATACTTGTCCATCCAGATGACAGATTAAATACAACATTCAGGACCAAGTGGGGAACATATGCTTATCAAAAGATGCATTTTGAACTCATTAATGTGAGTGCCACATTTCAACATGCTATGGACATTGCTTTCAGAGTTCTAATCAATAAATCGGTGGTTATTTACTTGGACAACATCATAGCCTATTCCAGGGATAGGAACAATCATTTAGCTGGCTTGAAACACATTTTCAAAAGATGCAAGAAATACGACATTTCCTTAAATCCCAAAAAATCTTATTTTTCTTTACCAGAAGGAAAATCCTTGGGTTTATAGTATCCAAGAAAGGAATTTACATTGATCCTAAAAGAGTCCAAGAGATTGAAAAAATTCCCCTCCCTCACAACAAGAAAAACATGCAATCATTCCTAGGCCATATAAATTTTGTAAAAAGATTTGTCCCAGATTTTTCATAAATTGTTTTACCTCTTCAAGTGATGATAAGAAAAAATGAATTTTTCAAATGGAACAAGGATGAAAGAGAGTCATTCGATTTGATTAAAAAAGATATTATTAATGCTCCCTAATTGACAACCCCGGACTTTCTCAAGCCTTTTATATTATATACTTTCTCATCTGATACATCATATGCAGCATTTTTGACACAACTGAACGATGAAAATGTTGAGGCATCTATCTCCTTTTTCAGTTCTAACTTACAAGGTGCCAAATTAAATTATTTAGCTGTAGAGAAACAAGAATTTGTTGTTTTTAAAACTTTGAAACATTTTAGACCTTTTCTTCTTAAAACCCATACAAAGATAACTGTACCCTACCCTGTAGTAAGACAATTATTGATCCAAAGGGAAGTAGGGAATAAAAGAGCTAATTGGGTAACTACACTCCAAGAATATGATGTAGAGGATGGCACAAGTGTAGGATGCATTTTGATCGATCTACAAGGAAAGAAAACCATGTTGGCCTGCAGACTTGAATTCCAGTGCACTAACAATGTCGTTGAATATGAAGCACTAATACAAGGACTATATAAATCCATCGGTCTTAATGTCAAATACTTGCAAGTCTACGATGATTTGGTGATAATTGTGAAACAAGTGAGAAATACAATTCATCGTGTCTCTGGGCACCTTAAACACTATCAATCTTTAGTTCAAAAATTGACTTCTCATTTTTCTACTTTCAACATATCTTCAGTCCCTAGATTACAAAACACAAGTGTTGACTTACTTGCTAATGTGGCATCCAGGATTATACCCTCAAAATACTTTAGTCCAGACAGATTTTCAATAGAATTAATGTTTATGCCATAAATTCCCAACAATGTAACAAATTGGAGAGTATTTATTAACGATGTAGATATAGTTAATTTCCTTACATCAGAGGGATCATATGAAGAATAGATTATAGATGAACATGACCATGATCTAGAAATCAAGCTTAATCATGATCATAACCCAATCCCAAATTCAATGGTTAAAATGGAAGATCTTCATGATCTAAAGGATAGATTTAATAAAATTACTAACTCTAAAACTCAAAGTTCTACTTTGAGATTTGAAGTAGTAAACTTAGGATCAAACGAAAAACCTCAAAATGTCAACCTAGGTCTAGGCCTATCATCTGAAGAAAGAATATTGTTCATTAGGTTTTTGAAGAAATATAAAGGTGTTTTTTCTTGGGATTATGCAGATCTCAAAACTTATGATGCCTCTATAATTCAACATACCATACCCATGACTTCAAATGAAAATCCAGTTCAACAGAAGCTTTGCAAAATTCACCCAAACCTTGAAATTAAAATCAAATCGGAATTGAACAAGCTTCTAAAATCCAAAATAATCTTCCCTGTTAAACATTCTAAGTGGGTATCAAATATGGTACCAGTAAGGAAAAAGAACGAAGATATCAGGATTTGTATTGATTTTAGAAACCTGAATTAAGCTGCCAAAAGATAATTTTTCTTTTCCCACCATGGAACAGATATTACAATTAGTTGTAGGTTCTGAATTAATGTCCTTTCTAGATGGATTCTCAGGATATAATCAAATACTTGTCCATCCAGATGACAGATTAAATACAACATTCAGGACCAAGTGGGGAACATATGCTTATCAAAAGATGCATTTTGAACTCATTAATGTGAGTGCCACATTTCAACATGCTATGGACATTGCTTTCAGAGTTCTAATCAATAAATCGGTGGTTATTTACTTGGACAACATCATAGCCTATTCCAGGGATAGGAACAATCATTTAGCTGGCTTGAAACACATTTTCAAAAGATGCAAGAAATACGACATTTCCTTAAATCCCAAAAAATCTTATTTTTCTTTACCAGAAGGAAAACTCCTTGGGTTTATAGTATCCAAGAAAGGAATTTACATTGATCCTAATAGAGTCCAAGAGATTGAAAAAATTCCCCTCCCTCACAACAAGAAAAACATGCAATCATTCCTAGGCCATATAAATTTTGTAAAAAGATTTGTCCCAGATTTTTCATAAATTGTTTTACCTCTTCAAGTGATGATAAGAAAAAATGAATTTTTCAAATGGAACAAGGATGAAAGAGAGTCATTCGATTTGATTAAAAAAGATATTATTAATGCTCCCTAATTGACAACCCCGGACTTTCTCAAGCCTTTTATATTATATACTTTCTCATCTGATACATCATATGCAGCATTTTTGACACAACTGAACGATGAAAATGTTGAGGCATCTATCTCCTTTTTCAGTTCTAACTTACAAGGTGCCAAATTAAATTATTTAGCTGTAGAGAAACAAGAATTTGTTGTTTTTAAAACTTTGAAACATTTTAGACCTTTTCTTCTTAAAACCCATACAAAGATAACTGTACCCTACCCTGTAGTAAGACAATTATTGATCCAAAGGGAAGTAGGGAATAAAAGAGCTAATTGGGTAACTACACTCCAAGAATATGATGTAGAAATTCGGCCAGCTAAAATTGTCAGGGGCCAGGTTTTTTGCAGGATATTAATAGGAGCTTCCCAATTACCACCAGAAGAAGATCAAGGTAATGAAGTACAAATATCAAAGGTAAGCCTCAATGAGGCGCAATCACAATATGTTGATTTGAAATTTTATCTAAAAATGGATATGCTCCTATGCATCTTAATTATAAAACAAAGCAAGCTTTAAGATTGAAATAAAATCAGTATGAACTAGTCAATGATGTATTATTTAGAAAGAATTATGATTCAGTATTGTTGAGATGCCTAGAGAAACCTCAAGCCGAAAAGGTCATGCAGGAATTACATGATGGACCGGCTAGAGGAAATTTTGGAGGAAATACCATGGCTCGCAAAATCCTACATGCAGGGTATTATTGGCCAACGGTATTTAAAGATGCACATGAATATGCAAGGAAGTGAAAAAATTTTCAAACCACAACCAGAAGAGAAAGAAAGCTAGCATTCCCTTTATAACCAGTTAACATCCAACGACCATTCGAACAATGGGGATTAGACATAATTGGTGAGATTTTTCCTAACTCTTCCAAATAGCATAGGTACATCCTTACAATTACTGATTACTTTACTAAGTGGGTAGAATATATCCCATTAAAGATAGATAATACAAAAAATATTACAAACTTCATTGATCAGTACATAATTATGAGGTTTGGCTTACCCTCAGCTTTAATGTTTGACAATGCATCTTACTTTGGAAATACAATGGTAGAATTTGCTCTTAAGCAAGGTTTCAAGTTGAAATATTTGGCCAATTATTATCTGCAAGGTAATGGATTAACAGAATCAACAAACAAGAACCTCATTAGAATTATCAAAAGGACTATTGATAAAAAATCACAGGAATTGGCACAAAACATTAACATTTGTTGTATGGACAGATAGGATTACTCAGGAAGCCTCTATTGGTTCTTCTCCTTTCGCTTTAGTTTATGGAAAAGAAGTTGTTCTTCCCACAAATTTAGCAATCCCCTCTCTTTCCCTAGTGCAATTTATTGATGAAAACACTTCATCTTCTCTCCAGGCCAGATAATTTCAAATTCTCAAGCTTGAAGAAAAATGAGAAAAGGCTAAATAAACCCACTTCCATCATCAACAATTAGTCAAAGCTTATTTTGACACAACTTCTGCTAGTCATAAAAATATTTAAGTAGGTGACTTCGTTCTGAAACGGGACAAATCACACGTGGAAAAGGGTAGACATACCAAATTCCAAAGACTATGGCTTGGCCCTTTTCAGATCATTGAAAAAAATGGACAATCAACATTTCTTCTACAAGACTTGTCAGGTAAGAAAGACTCTTTGCCCGTCAATGGGCAAATTTTGAAAAAGTACTTCTTCTAGGAGATAACCTGTTCCAATTTTGTAACATATTTTTTATAGGAAAATAATGGTCAAATAGTATTTACTTTTGGCTTTTCAAAATAAAATCTTTGATAACATTTCTGTTTTTTCGCTTTTATAAGAAAGTAAGAGTTAAAAGGAATAATTAGGACATTTGAGTACTAAAGTAAACTTGATTTCTTTGGAAAAACTTGACCTTGCTTAAAACATTTATTTTACGAACAAACTCTTATCTTTATAGAATATGAGGGTTTTGTTATCAGTCAAGAAAAGAATCTTTAACCTAGTAAGGATTTTTGCAGATCAACATCTTAAAATATCTATCATTATCACCAAAACTCTTAAAAGATCCAATGATCCACCCCATATGTTAAAATTTTCCTTTTTCAGAATGTAATTCTAAAATATAAAAAACTTAAAAGATACAAGGTCTCATTACGAGATTTTTTACCATGTTCATAGGGAAGTGATTAAACTGATATTACCAATACTACATACCAAACAGGGTAATAGCTAATGGTATCCTCGACTAAAAGACAAGGGGTCTCATCAAGAGCCAGCTTGTTCAGTTTAGTTACAACCAGTGAATGGAATTGTCATTAGTAGGTTACCATGCCTAGACAATGTCTTTTAAGAAACAAAAAAGAGTAAGATTACATTAAAAAAAAAAGGAAAAAAGGGACAAGGTCCAAGTGAGATTCAATCCAAGTGAATATCATTTTGAAATTTGAAAATTCATACAGATGCGACAATGAGTTATTGTTGGTTAAAACATAACCTTGTCAAGGCTATGAATGCCTACTGGCAGCAAAGGCTCTATCTGTGATAAATGAGTAAACTACAAAAAAAAACCAATCTGCAAAAGACACCTACTATATTACTTTAAACTTTATTGGATGATGCAAATGTTTATACTTCTATCATTACAAGAGTAAAGTAATTAAGTAAATAAGCTGAGAAAGTAATGATGATTCCAAACACATGTTGTTTACTTTATAACTCATGTAATCATTATTCTTATAACCCTAATTACTTTGAAAGTTTTTATAAATTTCATAAAACTACTCAAAGATAAATGGTTCTCCCAAGTGAATCGCCAATTGTTGTACTACGAAACAACCCCCCCCCCCAATTTATAAAAAACAATAGCTAGGATTAGAATTGTAAATGGGGACCCTTTTAAATTTTTAGGCTTAGGATAATAAAACCCTAGCTCTAAGAAAATTCCTAGCAAAACCTTGCACAACTATCGAGGGATCAAATTCATATCGCAGATCGCAAATCCCACTTTTCCACATGACCATGTTAAAAAACCTTTGCAAAAGTGTGATATGCAATTAGTTCTCCCATTGTGATAGCATCACCTTATCATTTCGTAATCGCATTTCACACTTCACATAGTTCGCAAGAAACTTGACCAAGCGATTAGAACAACCACAAACATTTTGTGAAATGCGATATTGCGATATCCACAATCGCATTTCTCTTAATACATTTGGTAACGCTATACTGTATCCCTTTTAAGACCGTGATGCACGGTTAAGTCTAGTAAAACATGTGGAATAATTACATTTAAAATGCTAAAACAAACAAGTTGACAGGTTATTAAATATTTAGCAGCCCGAGGAAGGATAATCATTTTCCTGGTTATGGGTAGTTATAATCGAGTATCTCATTAAAACTTTTCTCACGATCCAAAGTCATTTCACAGAAGCTTTCAATCTTAATTACTAGATATCTTCTATGTTGATATATCTTGTCTATCTCAGGAAAGCGACAAAAGACATGTCCCTAAGAAAGGTGATGCAAAAACAGAGCAAATAGACGATTGTTGAAGCTGAGTTTACAAAGATGGATCCTATCTTTTCTTATAAATTTTGTGATGTTGTCGGAGGTGCAACAGCTTGGGAAGTAATTTACAATAGGTTTGAGGATGAGTGTCCTAAAATAACTGTTATGAAAGCAACAACTGACTCAAAAAGGCCTTCATAACTTCAATGTAGAGATGCTTCATGTTCATTCCTTCATAGGATAGGAGCAAGGGCTAAAATCCTCCCCTATACAGATATGATTAGGTGGGTAATTGAAAACCTTATCATTGAAGATAGGCAGTTCAAGAATTCAAATATGGAGCTCATTGGGTCGTTCAAAGCAGAGGATCTAAAGAAGATGTACCACATACATGATCCCCGGGATATCTACGACGATACATTTTCGGCTAACTTCGCAAAGAAGAATCCAGAACCCTTCAAGCTAATTCAGGGTTGGAGGGTGTTGGACAACAAATTCAAGTATGACAAATTGGGTATGTATGCTATAGGCTCCTTGGAAAACCCCTACAAACTATGCAACAACCATGTTATGTAGATTGTATGGGCTACCCAATAATACTAAGTTTTCAATAGAATGGATTCATCGGATTAATGCTTGTGTTAATTCCCATATCATGAATTGGCATTCCATCCTATCTAAAAACCTAGCCACCACCATTACTGAATATTGACAGAAGAAGGCCTTCTTTTCAGATAACCTCCCTCCCTTCTATTTCAGTGCCTACATTATGGATGTTATCTATTTTTGCACAACATTTCCAACCATGGTTTGGAAATGGACCTTACAAGATCCTTACCCAATCCATCTCATTCATAAACAAATATGGGAGTCACATTACATACCTCACTTCTATAATATATTCCATGTTGTTGTGTTGCCCCTACATCAAATTATTTTCAATAAGAAAGCCCCTAGGTTTTCCCAAGAAGCTGCAACAGACCTGCTTACTGTATGCAAGTATTTATTGAAGAGTGGTTCACCTATATTAGGGTTTTTGGTAGCACATCTAATCAACATGTCCTTCCTTTATATGTTTCTGAAAAGATATTAGCAAGAGAGATTGCCTACCAGAATGTGGGAAAGGGCCTAACTAAAGTTCTCAAAGATGACAAGAAGTCATTATGGCCCATTTTCCCTGTCAAATGCAGTTCTTTTGCTTTAGCTAATTTTGTTCATGACACTAAGGAATCAACACATATGGAAGCCCTCAGGCTTCATACATTGCCTAAGAGGTAATTTGATCCAAACAAAGTGGCATACAATGCCACTACTAGAGTTAAACTCAAGCCATACAATCATGACAATAATCATTTTGAGGATTTGTTACAGTCAGTCATATCCTTCGAACAAGCATTCGAATGGGAAAAAGAAAATATGAAACCTGAATATTATCAAATATTTCAGTAATTCAGAGATGAGAGGCTCCGGGTGATCCCAATGCATCTATTAAAACCTGAGGATAAGTCTACTCCAAGCATCATTGTTGAGAGTGGAGGCCCTAGCTCTTAAATAGACTCTCATGTAAACATTGAGAAGACACCAGACACAGGGAAACCACAAGATGTCGACAACACAGCTAAGTCCAGCAGAAAGTCAGCTGAGAAGCAAGTGATGAACACCCCGGCTACAGAAATCAATTCAGAGACCGAAGGTGGTAGTTTGGAGCAGGAGTGGGATTAGTTTAATCATAAATTTCAAGGCACTCTCAAAGCCCCAAATGCCCAAGAAATAGAGGAATTCAAAACTCCTCCGCATGTTCAAAAACATACAGAGCCCAAGTCTTCTGACAAGCAATCTACACCTATGGAGGAACAAGAAACAATGTCCCAGCATACTGCAATTATCCCTTCTCTGCCCACATTGGAGATTTTTCTGAAAGTGAATGAAATACCTCCACTTGATGTGTTTTATAGCCCTCTCCACAAGCTTGTAGTTAGAAGGCAGCGAAAAAGGAGAAGGGTAGATGCACTTGAATTCCCACCAGAAAACGAACCCATGGACATTGTCTGGAAGGACTTTCCTTTCAATCTGGTTGAGAACTTGACTAGATTGTCACAATTCACAAGGGCATACTCATCGGCCACTATGGACAAGGCTACTGAGGTCTCTACTCTGCTAAGGGAGAAAGAGGAGAGAATTGCATAGCTCGAACAAGAGCTTGAGGCAGAGAAAGCAAGCGCAAATAGGCAGGTGGCGGAGCAACTAAAGCAATTGCAGCAAGACATGGAGGTCCTGAAAATAAGCCATGAGGCCAATATATCAGCCAAAAACATGCAACTCCAAGAAATGCAGCAATCCATGGAAAGATACAAGGACATTCCCACTACTGAGGAGTTCATCAAAGAGGCCTTGGAATTAAATTCCCTTCTAGTGAGACAGCAAGAGTATTTCTGCCAAAAGATGTCACATATTACTCCCTATCTGACTACTAGCGACCAGCTAACAGACAAGGCAATTGACCAGAGAGCAAAGCTTAATGATTTAAACACCAGGCTCTCTGAGTTCATTGAGTGGCAGGAAATAGAAGATGGAAAGAAGGCTAATCTACTCGATATTGAAAAACTCATAAAGACATTCTCTTTACAGATTGGGATTCCAAAATCAAACAGGCTAAGCTAGCAGTTGCAAGGGCATTTGGAGTATCAAAGAACATCGCCAAAGTAGTGAATCACATCGTGTTCACCACCAATCTCATCAAGGAAGACAATACAAAAGATATGCCTAATTTAACTTCTTTGTATAAAGACTGGCAAGAAAAGGCAGGGATCAGAGAGATGCAATTAGGAAACTAACCACGACCAACTGGGAGTTGTATTGGCAGTATCTGGTTAAGCCACATAGCCAGATTATGACTCTCAATTATTCCCTTCATATGACTCAAAGGATTTTGCCACCGCTCACCGATGCGATATCACCGGACAACTTAGGACTCACTTAGGGCCACCTCCTCAAATTCAACCGATGACCGATATTTGCGATTTAAAGGACAAGCTGGCAGACAGCAAGCCATCCTCTTAGTTTTGTTAATTTAGCCTCTATTTATTTTTAGAGTTAGTTACCTAGTTAGGAGGAAGGTAGTTTGAAACCTCCTCAAATTGTGTATAATCTATTTTTTCACATTTAGTTAGAGTAGTATTTATACCCTTCTCATGCATTTAGAGAAGGGTCTAGAATTTTATCAAAAACATTTGCAAAGAATGCACTATTGTAAGTTTGTGAATGCTTTGGTGAAATGATGGAACATGATTGTTTCTTTTAGATATCAGACTACTTTCCTTTGTTGATGCACTTTTGTATTCTTGGGAGACAATTTGATTTGAAGAAAGAAGTTGGCCTATGTCACTTGTCAAATGAGCAGGACTTCACACATATGGTACTATTATCATGTATAATTGATTTTGTTTACATTTAATTAGTGGAAAAACTTTATTTTCATGGATTATATGTAAGATTTATTGTTTTTGTTAAGCGTTAATTGTACTTTTGTATGATGCCTAGCTGAGGTTGTGATTTTCATATATAACTCATCATATATGCGATATATTTTATAAATTCCTTTGAATAACTATTTAGTAAAAGGAATTATCTTTTACTTTATCATCTTTGTTTAGTTGTGTTCAATATTTATTATCACATGCTAAATAGATATCCTTGTAGATCACATATCACACAAGAACACCCGGGTTTATATTAGAATAAGTTAGTTAGAGAAATTGCATAGTAGAATAGCTCACTTAAATTATCATTACTCTATCACAAAGCACTCATAAACCACCCACTCTCATCTTAAAACCTACACTCGGAAACTGGTCCCATTATCCCCAGTCGGAGCCACCACTTTAAACAGAAAAGGAGTTGTCTTAAGGTCCGGACTGGGTGGTTATCCCCTATGTTTCGGCAGCAGAATTTTGAGGCCACAACACTATGGAAAGGAACTTTTTCCCTAGTCTAAGCTATGAAGAAGTGGAAACATGATATTATGGTAAAGGAGACAATAATCCACAAAAATTACTAGCCACTATAGTATTTGTAAGCCCAATGTTTGCTACAATATATCAATCATTACAAGTGGATGGGGTTTCTATAATAGTTTCATTTAGTGATCAATTACAAGAAAGGCAGCACAAACAAGTTAGTTGACATGCTTTCAATGCCACCCACATCAAATACCACAGCTTTGGGAACTTTGATACACATGGAGTCATTCACCCATGATTCATATAGAAAGGAAAATTAAGAGGATGAGGATTTCAAAGAAGTGTTCCAGTAGTTGCAAAGCTAGAGTCATCTGCACGATGGCGATAAAATTGTTGACTACCATCTCTAAGATGAGCTACTATATAGTTTGGATAAGTCATGTGTTCCTAAAGGTGAGTGATTACAGCTAATTCAAGAAGCTCGCACCTCCAAGATTGCAGGGCACTTTGGTGTAGGAAAGAGAATGGCCAACTTGCATAGTTATGTGTATTGGCCCGAGATGCAAGAGAAGGTAAGCTAGGTTCAAAATAGGATGCATGCTTTACTATAACAACAAGCCTAGTAATAGGAAACAGGGTCTATATCATCCCTCAGTTGTATCCACTCATCCTTGGGAAATAATTTCCATGGACTTTGTGGGAGGTTTACCAACAACTAGGAAATGACATGACTACCTATTCATGGTAGTTGATGGTTTCAATAAAATGTGTGTTTTGCTACCCTAGAAAAATACCATAAATGGGCAATAAGTAGCAAACTTGTTCTCTAGACAGGTCTAGGTGCACTTTGGGATACCGAGGAGAACCATTTCATATAGGTAAAAAATATCTCTCAGTCATTTTGGACTACATTATGGGAGAAGATGGGCATGAGGTCAAAGAGGTCTACAACATTCCATCCACAAACATGTGGGGAGACAAAAGTAGTTAATAAGAATTTGGTGTAGATTTTGAGGGGTTACAATTAGAAGAATCCAAAGACTTGGGATGAAACTATGGTATATATGTAGCACTCTTATAATATGTTAGTCCACACTTCTACTGGTATGCCCCCATTTGAATCTTGTTTTGGATATTGCCACCTTCAACTTTGGATATTACATATGGGAAATAAGAACAAGTGAGGGAGGATATTATAGGGGATTCCTTAGGGGTATAAAGATTTGTAAAAAGATTAGGTAGATCCATATATAGGTACAAGAGACACTGCAAAATTCACAAGAAAAATACAAGGCTAGACATGATCAACATAGAATAGAGAATATGTTCAAGGTGGGAGATAGATTATGGTTACATTTGAAAAAGGAGAGCCTATAGGGTCTTGGTAATAAAATGAAATCTTTACAGTATAGTCCCTTTGAGGTACTAGAAAAAGTGGGAGATAACACCTATAGACTTATTCTACCCCCATACATGCACATTTACTTGGTGGTGAATGTAGAGAATCTAAAACTCTATGAGCCTTCCATGTTAGATCAAGAAGAGGAATAGGTCTTGCCTTCTATATAATATTTGGTACCAAATGCTCAGACATATTTGATATAGGATATAATTTTGTAGAAGAGGTCCGGAACTACAAAACGGGGGTAGCATGACCTTTGGTAGATTAGGTTGAAAGGATGGCTTCCAAGCAAGGATAAATGGTATACTTGAGAGAAGGTAGGAAGAATTTCCTCACCTCATTTAGTAGAACCTTTTGGGGAAAAAAATCCTCCTAAAATGGGGAGGTAAATCCAAATTGGATCATTATATTTTTTTTCATCCACCTTGATGCTTTCAAAGTTGAAAAAGTGGAGGAATCATCTCACAAGACCATTTTTACCGACGGGACCAAGTTTAGAAAATTGGGGTCTGAAACCTTCTAGGATCATTTTGAGGCATCAAATGACATTTTTTTAGGGTAAAATTTTTGCCCCTTTAGATCTACACAAATTTTCCCTATTATACACAAATATATCTTTCCAATGACACAAGAATCATCATAATAAAAGTTCATATGCAAAATAAGCTACTTGAAAGATGACCTCCATGTTTCCACCACCATAATTCGAGAGGATGCCATGTCATCCCCCATTATTCATGGAAAATGGGCTAGACTCTAGAATATTCCATATTGTAACTCTTATTAAGAGTTGAAAGAGTTAAACCTAACCACTAGTAGGTTATCAGACTATGTTATAACTAAGCCATTAGGAGGAAAATGGTTCTATTCCTTTCAAGCACATTTTGTTCCATAGATGAAAAAAGTAGTCGAGAGGGATAGGTAGAGAGCACACATAAAGTATTTGTGCACTATAGTATCCCATGGGACACATGCCTTACTTTTTTATACTCACAGTCGTTTTCTCTTGAAAGAGTTTCCTAGGATATACTGTGTATGAATTGTGGTTTGTGAGTTTTTTTCGTTGTCCTCTTTTTTATGCATATTATAATTTTCATGCATATGAAATAAATAATAATTTATAGATCCAACAACCTAATGTATATTTTTTTGGAATTTTAAGTATGATTTATCAGATTTGTTGTGATGAACTATCCAGTGGAATAACCACAACAGTTTATGGATCATCAATTTAGAAAATAAAATGTATAAAATATTCTCATTTTATTGATACACACTATCTATATATTAATTTTTTATTCAAAATTGAATGTTATTCTCCTTTCTCATATTCTTATATCAAATATTATGAACAAACAATTATATGTGTGTGCACATGCAAACGCACAAAATGGGAATAAAGTTTGTCTTATATGCAAAGGTGGATGGTATGTCTATACAAAATTGAATCATGACCAATCCTCATGCGATAGCCAATAAGATATCTAATTTTTACATATTATAGATTTCAATAATATATTAATTCAAGCAAATAATCAAATTGATTTAGACTACATCTCTCACTCTATCATTTATTTTTGTTGTGCTTGTCTATAATGAGTTCGAATGAATACACACACACACATGAGGTTTAGACTAATTGGTTTTTGTGGGCTTTATTTCTCATCAGCCTTTTATCTTCTTGAAATAAGAGAGATAGAAAACATATGGAAAACTGAGAAAATAACAATTTCACATAAGAAAGTACATCACCAATTGCTTGACTTAGGATTCCTGGAACAAAAAATTTATGTATTATTGTAAATTGATCACTTCAGTACAATGCAAAGCTTACATCAAAATATAGCTCCTTTCTTCATACAAGTTCCAAACTTCCAACCTAACCCCTCAAATTCCAACCCTTATTACATCTTCATAAATTGTTTAAATAATGCTTGACATAATATTTTTGCAAAATAATAGCTATATAACTTAATTACATAAACAAAGATAAATTTAACATCTCTCAAATTCATGAATGTAAAGATGATCTAAAAGATTTTGTATGTCCTAGAATAGCTATAAGAAATCTGCTTGTATTCAGGTAACAGAAAATTGGTGAACTGATTCCTTGAAAGTAGAACAGGTCCCTCTATGAATTAAGCATTTTTTCTTATCAAAACAAGTCCCTCTGCAACTGATTCTTCTTTCTCATTCATTTCTACTAACAATTTTGAGCCTTAAGAATAGTAAATCAGTTTTTTCAATATTGATCCTCTTTCTTGAAATATGAGTGGATGTAATTGTTTTCGCAACACTATCCATACAAAATACTTTATTTATCATTTCCCGTGATTCAATAGTTGTCGACCCACTCATGCTCTAACACTTCAAATTATCTAATTATGGGATCCTTTAAACCCTGTAATATCACCAAGATGTTATTTTAGAGCTTTTTCCTCATCGGAAATTTACTTAAGAAACACTAAAATTACAACAAAATTCGATTTTCCCTTGGCCCTTTTGTGTTTAGCACTTTCATGTATTTCTTCGCATAGGACCAAGGGTTGTTACCTAGTTCTATGCCTTAAGGTTCTAAGGCTTTTAATTATTTTCAAGACTGTTTTTTCCTTTATAAACTATTTTGTCGCTTGAGCTCTTCAAACTAGAAAAATATTTTCCAAACCTGATATCGGAACTTTCCTTCTAAGGTTTTCATTATGTTCCACTTTATATCATGTAGGGTGTGAAATCTCTGATGCGCCTAGCCCCCGAGGCTCAAGTGGAATCTCAGGGACAAAACCTCTTTACGTGTTAAAACTCTTTGGCTAGATAGGGGGTCAATAATTTATAATATTGCGTTGTATAGGACCATAGTATACGGGCTTGGGTCTTCGTTTCGATAGCTCCTAATTCTTTGAATTCTTTATAACCATGGGCTAGCCCCCACATCGAAGCTCCTCTCCTAGTGGTTCCATTTGGTTCACCTATTTCACTGATTGTGATCATCGATAACCTTTTCTATTTAGCGCCTGGTCCTTTGGTTCCTCACGTGAACATAAGCTAGGCCTCGCATCGAAGCCCTTTTTCCCGGCGATCCATTATACTGTACAACAAACCTCAACCTTTGATCGCCGATTTCCAAAATGTGACATCATAAATGCCATGTCACTTTCATGTGTCATCCTGTAAGTGGTGACACATGTCAACTTTTTCGGCCTCCTCTGACCCTTGAAAATTTTGAATCTTCTTGTCACGTGTCCACCATACGGCCATGTCATGGTGACATCAGTTGGCACATGGGATTTATCAGAACCAATTTTTAACTGCCACACATCCTTTTGGGAGGAGAGAAAAAAGGCCCAACCTAGCCTGGTTTTGTGACAATTCCTTTGTAAAAAAAAATTGGCCTTCCCCGGCATTTTATGTTATGAAACCAGCTCAAGAAAAGATAGAAAAGAAAGATCAACGCCTTAGAATTCAGCCTCTTCGAGGGGGCAACCTCCTTTACATTACATAAATGAACAATTCTTGGATGATACAAATGAAAAGACCTCCTTTCTATATATAGGAGTCTAAGGGGTTATAACATAATCAGAGTCGACATAACAATAATAATGTAAGGGCACAATAATAACAATAGTGGGCTTCTATGTGGCACAATAGTAACAATATGGGCACTATATGGGTACATCAATATAATAAGTGGATTATACTAACAACAATAGGGGGTTACACTAGTAGTATAGGGGCCTAACATGCCCCTCTCCTTCAAAAAGCGTTGTCCTCAACGCTTGAGTAGTTCTTGATGCTTCTGTATAAAATTCTTGTCCTCCCATGTGGAATATTCAGCGGGTAAGTTCTTCCACTTGATGAAATACTCTGAAATTGATCGATTTCGTAGCTGTCGGGTTCTTGTTTTTGTGACTGCTCCAGGTTCCAATATTTTTTTCCTTCCTCTTCAATTTCTGACAATATTGCTTGAATTGGGATCTTTTTCAACTTTTGAGTAAGTGGCCATACTTCTTCGTCCTTCTTCCATTCATCCCTTGCTTCGTTTATCCAATTTGGTTGGATAATATAAATAGCAAAAAACAATGCTTCCACATCCTCATCCTTGAAGAGTATTCTCATTCTGTAAGGTTGCCATTTTTTAAGTGCATGTAGTATTGCCAACATTTCCTTCTCATAAATAGCTTGCTTGAGTTGTAGCAGTAAAAATACCCAATCACCTACATCAAAACATTTTTCACTACAATTTTGATCTACCTGTTGTTTCGTTTGATTTTGCACCGAAGTGGCGTTATCCTTTAAAAGTTGGAGAACTTGTTGTTGATGCTCGATGTGATCTTTCTCTGCTTGAACCTTTTTCTTCTTGATATGTCCTTCTATCTTTTGAGGAGTGGTAATTTCTTCCATTGAATTACAAGATATGGTTGGATTCATTTCTTCTTTCTCGATGTGATCTTTCACTACTTGCACCTTTTTCTTCTTGATATGTCCTTCTATCTTGATAGTTTGAGGAGTGGTAATTCTTTCCAATGCTTTACAAGATATGGTCTGATTCATTTCTTCTTTCTCTGGGGTGGTGTCCTGGCGTATATCCTCTTCTTTTGATGTTTCTTGATCCTTTTCTTCCTCTTCTTCATATTCTATGTAAAATAATTTCTTCTCAGCACACCTATGACCTTTAGTGCATTTGCTATCACAATTGTAACAAAGCCCTTTTTCTCTTTTTTCTTCCAATTGTTGTGGTGTAACCCTTGTAGGTTGTGGAAGGCTGGGAGAAACAACACTTCCATCTTTATAGTTGTGAGGGGTATGCTTCCTGGTTTCCATAATTTTTCTTTCCATTATGTCACAAAGCCCTTTTACTCTTTCCAATTGTTGTGGTGTTGCTCTAAAGAAGGTGTTGCTCTTTGTATCCTCATAATGTGCTATCATTTCCTCCGTGAAAATTGACCACGTAACAAGTTTTTTACGAGAACAAAGCCCTTCATACCATAAAAATTGATCTAGTTCTAAATATGAATATGCAATACATACCTTTTGTAACAGTTGTACACCATGTAGATCAAAATATTGCTCCATTTGAAGTATCCAATTTACCGGATCCTTGCCATCAAACTTCCTCATCTTGCTTTTTCTTGATTTTAGGAGCTCGACCTTGAAACGACTGTAACTCTGTACTTTTCAATCACCTAGTTCTGAATTTGTGACCTGTAGTAGCCCTCTTTGTCCTCTTTCTAATGCCACAAGTCTGACCCAAATTGGATTCTCCAAGGAAGAGTTATGCGAAATATCCCATAGTGACTTGATTATAGACTAGTTCAGTAGAGCGAACTTGTATGAAGTTCCACGTGTCACTGTTTCAACCTTTGACTCTGAAAAATATATAAAAGAAAACTATAGTCCGTCCTCTTTCTGTACCTTCTTACGAAATTTCAATCCGATGCTCAGAAAGAAAGTTATGACAATTTTCCCCAGGTCACCTGTTTTGCGTGTAATTTAGGAGTCTGCAAAAAGACCAACTTCCTCAGATCATATCTCCTAATATATCACGCAAAAAGCTCTGATTTGGACCCAAGGTTCAACGCGATTTCTTCTCAAATGGGTTTTTTTTTGCGACTTCTGAAACATCACAGAAAAAAAGTTATAGCGAAAATGCCACGATGACCTGTTTGGAGCAGCGAAACCCTAGAATCCAAAGCTCTGATACCAAATGTTATGAAACCAGCTCAAGAAAAGATAGAAAAGAAAGATCAACGCCTTATAATTCAGCCTTTTCGAGGGGGCAACCTCCTTTACATTACATAAATGAACAATTCTTGGATGATACAAATGAAAAGACCTCCTTTCTATATATAGGAGTCTAAGGGGTTATAACATAATCAGAGCCGACATAACAATAATAATGTAAGGGCACAATAATAACAATAGTGGGCTTCTATGTGGCACAATAGTAACAATATGGGCACTACATGGGTACATCAATATAATAAGTGGGTTATACTAACAACAATAGGGGGTTACACTAGTAGTATAGGGGCCTAACATTTTAACACTAAAGGATTTTTCCAGCAATCCCAACAATTTCAAAATGTGACCACCTTGCCTCCTTTGCAAATCATCAATCATTAATGTGTGAATGAGCTCTGGACTTTTCTTGGCTCCTGAATGAGATGAACCTCTGAGATGTAGGATGCAAGGTAATTGGGACCTCTAACCAATGATATATCCATGCACCTCCAAATTGTAGGATGCGAGATTTTGGGACCCATACTTAGGCATTTTCCCTTTGTTTTGTGAATTTTGAAAGGGGAACTTCAACTTTCTCTAACTTTTGACTTGGGAATCATTTTTGGGAGTTCTATAGCTCATTGGAAAGCTACTTCTGAGTAATTTATTATGAAAATACGAAATATATCATTTACAAAAGCTTGACAAGAAAAAATCATTTCCAACCTAACACTGATTTGACCACATAATTTCAAGGACTGAATGACTTCTTTGACAAGTGAAACTTTAGGCTATAACACCCAGTGACTCATAGGCTAAGTTTCACAAGTAGATTCTCAAAATAAATAAATAAACAAAGAGACTCTTATTACCTTTTTTATAGGACCTTAACATTGTCTCCAATGGGGATGACATCCTCCTTATGAGGTGTCAAGAACAGAAAGAAGACAAGTAGCCCAACCACTGGGTTGATCCCAAACCTGCAACATGCTATGCCCTAAAACCACTACAACTAAAAATCAATTGATAATTTGTTCCAATCCTCAAACTAAACCAAATCCATTCTTCAAACTTGAATCTGAACTATACACTGCAAACATTAAAATAAATCATAAATTTGACAACACATCACCAAAGTCTTAGGGCCTTCTCCTCAAGCTTCAAACTTTAATGATGGCTGTCCACACCTACTGAAAGTATACACACAAGGTGATTTCTTCTCTCCAATGTATCCAATCAAGAAAATGGCTACTTGACTAAGTTCTCCTCATACTTCTCATGAGCAGCAGAAAATATATGAGACTGGCAACCCAAACTAAAACTGAAGTTGTTGACTGTAATCCACAAACATAAGAACAACCATTTTCCTTGATGACTACAACAGATTGGCCAGAGGATCTTGAAAAACATGAAAAGTTACATTTTGATGAGCTGCAAAAGGATTGCTTTCTAAAGAAAAGGGAGTAATATGTTCATCAATCTTGCCATCTTCATTTGAAACTACCAATTCATCCACAAAAATAACATCGAGACAACCTATTATTCTTCAGACAACCTGGAGGTATATTTTCAATTAAGGTAGCCACATCTTGAATAACAAAAGTGTCTACGCCCACAAGGTCTAGAAAAATCTGCTCTACTTCATAATTATCCTGAATAATTTTGTTGTTGAGAATCTGTGTCATGTAGTTTCATAAATCTATTATTCAAGAATTTCTGCATTAATCTTAAAGGAACAAACTTGCTTCATATTATTGCTCAAAATAATGGATGGATCATGGCATTCATGAGTTTCTATGCTAGCAAACTCAAAATTCTGATTTTCAGAAATTTTTTCCTGAATTAAAAACACAGGAGAAGAAGGGAATGTAAGGAAACTAGAATGACCATTTTCATTTCTCAAAAATGAGAAAAATGTTGAAAACTATTTGTTGTATAGTGAAACAACCCCCCATTTATATATAGCAATCGTTAAGGTTAGACATATAAATGGGGATTAAATTTTTGGTCTTAGAATAATAAAACCTAATTCTAAAAAATCACCTTAAAAAACTCTTAAAGCAACCCAAAGATAGGATCCCCATCACAAATAATGTTTTTTCCATGCGATAAATATGAAACACCTTTAAAAAATTGCAATGTGCGATCAAACCTCCCACTGCGATATCCCAATTAAACAACTTGCGAACTCGCAATCGCATTTCGCAGAAATCGCAAGTAATTAAGCCTTGCCACTATGAACTTCATTAATGATTTGCGAAATGCGATATTTTGATGATCGCAATCGCATTTCACCTTATAAGCAGGCAACACTACATTACATCATTTTAAATATTGCGATGTGCGAATAGATCAGTAAGCATGTGAAATAATTGCGTTTGAATGTAATAATGAATGGTTTGACAGGGTAATAAATGTTTAGCGGCCCGAGGAGAGGTAATGATTTTCCAAGTTATGGGCAATTAACATTGGATATCTCATCTAAACCTTTCCCACGATCCAAAGTCATTTCAAAAAATCTTTCAGTATTAATTGCCCGATACCGTCTACGATGATATATCTCGTACATTTCAGGCAAGCTACAAAAGACATGTCATTGAGGAAGGTGATGCAAAAACAAAAGAAATAGAGCATTACAGAGTTTGCGTTTACAGAAATGGCTCCTATATTCTCTGATATGGTCTGCAGCACTGATGGGGGAGCAATAGGTTTAGAGGTCATATACAACAAGCTCGAGGATGAGCATCCCAAGGTTACTGTCACAAAAGCAATAGCTGATTCAATAAAACCTTTAGGACTCCAATTCAAGGATGTCGCATGTTCTTTCTTTCATAGGATAGGAGTGAGAGCTAAAATCCTGCCATACATGAATATGATCATGTGGGTGGTGGAAAACCTCACAATTGAATATAGACAATTCAGGAATTCGCGAATGGAACTCATGGGGTCATTCAAAGCAGAGGACCTGAAGTGAATGTACCATATACCTAACCCTCAGGATATATATTATAAGACATACGTGGCCAACTTCGCAAAGAAGAACCAAGAGCCCCTCAAGGTGATTCGGTTGGAGAGTGTTGCCGAAGAACAAATTAAAATTCGAGAAATCGAGTATGTATGTTATAGCCTCTTTGGCAAATCCCTACAACTATGTAGCTACTATGTTATGTAGACTATATGGGTTACCCAATAATGCTAAGTTTTCCATAGAATGGATTCCTCTGATTGATGCCTGTGTTAATTGCCACATTATGAATTAGGCCACCATTCTATCTGATAACCCAGCCACCATCATCATCGAATATCGATAGAAGAGATCCTCCTCTCAAGAGAACCTTTCTCCATTGTATTTCAGTGCCTCCATTATGGATGCCATCTATTTTTGCACTAAATTTCAAATCATGGGCTGGAAATGGACCTTACAGGACCCCTACCCTATCCATATCAGTCATAAACAAATGTGGGAATCCCATTACATACCCCATTTCTATAAAATATTTCATGTTTTTAATTTGTTGATGCATCAATTAATTTTCAATAAGAAAGCCTCCATATTTTCCCAAGAAGCCGCTACAGACCTTCTAGCTGTCGGAAAAAATTTTGTTCAAGAATGGTTCACCTATGTTAGGGTTTTTGGTAGCATAGCAGACCCACATGTCCTCCCCTTGTATATTTTTGATAAATTGTTGGCAAGGGAAATCACCCACCAGACCGTGGGAAAAGGCTTAACCAAAGTTCTCAAAGAAAGCAAGAAATTATTATGGCCATATTTTCATATCAAGTGTGGTTCTTTTTCTTTGGAAAATTTTAATCATGCGATAAAGGAATCAGTAAGCATGGAAGGTCTTAGGATTCATACTTTTCCGAAAAGGAAATTTGGACAAGATAGCATATAACATCACTATTGCACTAAAGATCAAGCCATATAACCACGAGGCTAATGATTTTGAATACCTGTTATAGTCGACTGAATCCTCCGAACAATCATTCGAATGGACAAGGGAAATTCTGGGTCCTAGATATTTTGGAAATTTTTAGGAATTCAGAAACAAAAGGCTCGACGTAATCTCGATGCACTTATTGAAAATCGAGGACAAGCCTACACCCAGTGTGACTGTCAATAGTGAAGGACCTAGTTCTCACATAGAATCTCAGGTGAATACTGAGAAAACACTGGATATAGGGAAGGCCCAAGACACCGATAACATAGCAGAATCCAGCAGGAAGTCAGCCGAGAAATAGGTTATGAGCACCCCACCTAAAGAGATTAGTTCAGAGGTCAAAAGCGACAGTTTGGAACAAGAGTGGGATCAGTTTAATAAGAAACTGCAAGACACTCCCAACACCATAGATACCCAGGAAACAATGGAGTTTCAAACTCCTCTGCATAGTCAGGAAAATACAGAGTCCAAGCCAATAGATGAGCAAGCAACAACATCTCAGTAGACTAAGATTATCCCTGCTCTGCCCACAACAGAGATTGTCTTGAAATTCACTGAAATCCCTCCTCTAGATGTGTTCTACAGCCCGCTGCACAAGGTTGTAGTAAGAAGACCGAGGAAAAGGAGAAGGGTAGAAACACCTGAGTTCCCACCTAGAAATGAGCCAATGGACATAGTTTGGAGGGACATTCCTTCCAACCCAACTAAGAACTTAAATAGATTCTCACAATTTACAGGAGCATATGCAACGGCCACCATGGAGAAAGTCACCGAAGTCTCTATTTTGTTGAGATAAAGGGAGGAGAAGATTGCATAGCTCGAGCAACATCTCGAAACAAAGAGGGCAAGTGTGAATAGGTAAGGCGCTAACCAGCTCGCCCAATTGCAACAGAGCATGGGGGTCCTAAAGATAAGCCATGAAGCCAATATATCGGCCAAAAATACACAACTCTAAGAATTGTAGCAAGCCATGGAAAGATATAAGGATACTCCTATTGTCGAGGAGTTCATTAAAGAGGCGTTGGAATTGAATTCCCTCCTAATGAAACAACAAGAACAATTCTACCAAAAGATGTCACACATCGCTCCTTATCTGATCACTAGCAACCAGCTAATAGATAAATCAATTGACCAAAGAACTGATTTTACTGATCTAAACACCAGAATCTTAGAGTTCATCGAATGGAAAGAAACAGAAGATGGGAGGAAAGCCTATCTACCTAAGATTGAGGAGACACACAAGGACATCATTTTCACAGATTGGGACGCAAGGATCAAGCAAGTTGAGCTAGCAATGGCAAGATCAGCTAACGTGGCAAAGAACATAATCAAGGTAGTAAACCACACTTTGTTTGCCACCAACCTGGTAAAAGAAGGCAACCCAAAAGAAATGCCTAATTTAGGTGATTTGCATAAAAATTGGTAGGAAAAATCAGAAACTCAAAGAGAAGTAATCACAAAATTGGAAAAGATCGAGTGGGATTCGTATTGGCAATACCTTGTCAAGCCGCACAACCAAATCATGAACCTTAACTTCTCACTTCATTCGACTTAGCGAATGCTACCACCTCTCACTGATGCGATCTTCGCAGGACAGGTCAGAACACATTTTGGGGCACCTCCTCAAGTCAAATAGATGGCTAACATATGCGATTTGAAGGACAAGCTGACAGACAACAAATCATCATCATAGCCTTTGCTCATCAAGCCACTATTTATTTTTAGAGTTAGTTAACTAGTTAGGAGGAAGGTTGTTTGAACCCTCCTCAAATTTTTGTATAATCTATTTTTTCACATTAGTTAGAATAGTATTTATACCCTTCTCATGCATTTATATAAGGGTCCAGAATTTCATCAAAAACATTTGCAACCAATGCACTATTGTAATTTTGTGAATGCTTTGTGTGAAATTATGGAACATGATCGTTTCTTTTAAATCTCATACTACTTTCCTTTATCGATGCACTATTGTATACTTGGGAGATAATTTGATCTGAAGAAAGGAGTTGATCCATGTCATTAGTCAAATGAGCAGAAATTCACACATATGGTACTTTTATCTTGTATGATTGATTATGTTGCTATTTAATTAGTGACAACACTTTATTTTCATGAATTGTCTATGGGATATATTCTTTTTGTTTTAGCGATAATTGCACTATTGTATGATGCCTAGATGAAATTGTCTACTCTCATATATAAATCATCATATATGCAATATAGTTTATACAATTTCTTTGACTAACTATTTAGTCAAAGAAATTATCTTTATACGTTATCATATTTGTTTTATGCGTTATTGATCTTTATTATCACATGTCAAGTAGATATCTTTGTAGATCGCATATCACACAGAAATACACGGGTTTATATTAGAATAAGTTAGTTAGAGATTTGCATAATAGAATAGGTCATTTAAATTATCATTATTATATTGCAATCACTCTTGAACCACCCACTCTCATCTTAAAACCCACACTAGGAAACTGGTACCATTACCCCCAGTCGAATCCACCACTTTAAATGGAAAAGAAGTTGTCTTAAGGTTTGAACCAGGTGGTTATCCCCCATGTTGGGGCAATAGAAATCTGAGGCTGCAATATTTTGGCGCTAGAATGAGGGCCATCCGACTATGAATGGCATATAAACCTAAATATCAATCGAAAAACATTCATAAGTGTCAAAACCCCTCCACAACTTCTACACCTTCTAAATCTCGTTCAAGATCTCCTAATCAAAAATCTGAAGTTGTAGAAACATCTCCCTCGTCTCTTGAAGTAGTAAGATGGCCACCTTCTCTAGATTACACTCTCGAGTCTCTCAAAGTCCATTCTTTAATACAAAAATTGGAACAGATATCCATTTCTGCCGAGAAATCAAAGAGGCCCGAAGATTATGAAGAAAGTGTTACTTCCTTATTACAACAAACTGGTGTATTAACTAGATTGCAAAGTGAAAGGCTTGGAGTAACTCCTTTTTAGTTCCCCATCCCTCCACAACGTAGGAAAGTTACCTCACTAGGATCTAATTCAGAAACCAATGATATCACATCACCTTTTCAAACATTCACTTCTCCATTCACATCTACTCAATCCACAACTTCTCAACTATCCACTTCTCCAATTAGTACTGCTAGTAGTAGCACTAACCCAGTATTAAGTTCTTCGCCATCTATACCTACTTATGGATCAACCTTCCCATCTTCTCAATCTCCAACTCAAGTTATGGCCAATCAACCTGCTCAACCTTGGACAAATCCTGGTGTTGTTCTGGTTTCAAATCTAAATGCGCTCCCAACAAACCCAAAAAAATGGTTGCCTAAGCAAAATCTTGACAATGGTCTTCCTGCTGAAGAACATCTAAACAAATTTATGTTAGCCATGAATCTTAATGGAGTTGTACATGAAGATGCTGTAATTAGATTGTTCTCGTATACCTTCCAAGGATCTGTTGGATCTTGGTATTTTTCCCTTCCAGCAGGTTCAATAAGAGACTGTGATACCTTTCAAGAAGTATTTCTTGAAAATTTTGGTGATGACAGGACCATGGCATCCTTGATCAATGATCTTTCTAACTCAAAAGCTAATTCAGATGAAAGGATCAAAGACTGCAACTCCATATTTAACAAGTTGCTAAATACAATCCCAGCTACATCAAAACCTGCAATAGATGTACAAATAGAATGGTATATATCGTCTCTTCCTTCTAATATTGCAATTTTTGTAGATAGAGCCAATAAGGTGACCCTTGTAGAAAACATGAAAGAAGCCTTGTCTGTAGAAAGAAGGATTATAGCTTTATAAAAGAGATCACAAACAGGTGAGAGGAAGTCAAAGAAAGTAACATTTAAGGATGATTCAAAAGAGAAAGCTTCAAAGGACCATTTCAATCTTGAAGGCCTTCAGAAAGTGCTAAAAACCATGTCTAAAGAAATGGTCGAAATCAAGAAATGGGTCATTGAATCCTCTACCCCTAGGAAACCTTTTCGCTTGTTTAAAATAAATCCTTCTTTTGCATCACAACTGCCAAATACTATTTCAAATGTTGAATCTGATCAAGAAGAAGAAGAAGAAGACTCACCAGTCGAAGAGGAAGCCGAAATAGAAGAAGAAGCTGAATTAAATGGAATGTGGGATTTCATCCTCCCAAATGAAGAAGACGCATAAGATATGCCAGTAACCACAAGGAGTAAAAACTCTCCTGATATGTCTATAACAAATCAAAAAAGAAAAGAAAAAAAAAAATTGCTACCCATGTAAAGGAGAAAACACTAAGCAAAAATTCCAAGACTATCCAAACTAACCCTATTCCACTAGATCTTCCAAATACTTCCAAAACCTTGGTAATCTCAGATACATTGGAATATAACATAGTGGAAGATATAAAAAATACTAGAGAAAACATTTCATTGCACGAACTTACTAAACTCAAACAACAACAGAAAATTCTATTAAGAGAGTTAAAAGCAGTTCTGCATCTCCTTTACCATATGTTGTAGTTACTCAAGCTGCCTACGATATGGGAAAACCTCCCTTATCTTCAAACAAAGTATATCCTTCAAATTTAGTTCTAATCAGTGGTAGATCCCTTTCTCATATTCCTCCATTTCTTCTTACTTATGATATTTTCAACAAAAATGTTCATAATTTCCTTGTTGATTCAGGATCCTCTTCAAATATTATGCCAAGAGCTGTGTGCAAAAAATTAAATATTACACCTCGAAAATATGCAATACACATAGTTCGATTAGACAGGGGAAATGTAGAGGTACTTGGAGAAATAGAATCAGTTTCAATTAGGCTTTCCTCAAATCCAAAAGTTTCACAAATAATTGATATTCTAGTGGCTGATATCCCATAATTCTATGGTTTGATTCTAAGTAGGGATTGGTCTGAAAAGTTGCATGGTTACTTCGCAACGGATTGGTCTCACATGTGGTTGCCACATAATGGTAAACCAAATAAAATTATAGTAGACCGAGAAACTTTCATGAAATACACAGTCACTGACCTCGAGGGAAGCAATGAACCTGTTGCCTTCACCAATAACATCATTGGAAATTACTCATCCGAGTCATTTTTTGGATCCTTTAATTCTCAGAGGTGTCCCTTCCCAAATAATACCGTAGTGTCTCAAATATAACACTTTTCACAGATAGATGCTTCCTAGTGTCTAAATGTAGTAAATAAAGTTTCAAATAATTCTTTGTTTTGGACTCTCTATTTTGATAGTTCCAAATCTGAAGACAGTGCAGGTGCGAGATGCATTTTGATCAACCTGCAAGGAGAGAAAACCATGTTAGCCTGCAGACTTGAATTTCAATGCACTAAAAATATCACTGAATATGAAGCATTGATCCAAGGACTGTCTAAAGCCATTGGTATTAATGTCAAATATTCGAAAGTCTATGGAGATTCTGGAATAATCCATTAAGCAAGTAAGAAAAACAATTCATTTTGTCTATGGGCACCTTAAACATTATCAATAGTTAGCCCAGAAACTTACTTCTCATTTCACCGCTTTTACCATTTCTTCAGTTCCTAGGTTGCAAAACACAAGTGTTGACTTACTCGCTAATGTGGCATCCAAGGTTATACCCTCGGAAGATATTAGTCTAGACAGATTTTCAATAGAGTTAATATTTAGGCCATCTATTCCCGATAATGTAACAAATTGGAGAGTATTCAATAAAAATGTGGATATAGTTAATTTCCTTACATCAGAAGGGTCATATGAGGTGTTAGCGCTTGAAATTTTACCTCAGGCTGAGAAAGGTAAACCTCAAGGCAACATCAAACCACTTCGCCTCGTAGCTAGCCCTACGGGGCGGGAGAGGGCTCTCTCCGGTCTATCTCGGTGAGATCTTCAATGGATGAGATGACCAATAGGGTAACACTGATTTTAGGCTAGTAAACTGATCAAAAAGGTTGATTTGGGGATTTTAGGGTTTTTGGTGGCAAATTGAGGAGTAGCAATTTTGGGTGCGGGGATAGGACACAGTTTCTGCAGGGGGTTCTTTGGGGCGAGATAGGATACAGTATTGATGCCTTAGATTGAGGTGAATGGATGAGAAAGACAGGTGAGGAGCTAAGGAGAGCAAACAATACCTTTGAATTCTCCTTAAACAGTAGAAAACATTTAAATTAAGCAAACTTAAAAGCAGAGCATGACAGTCATGAGTTCTACTTTAACACTTCATTTGCCTAATGTGCAGAAGGAAAGAAAGGAAATGATTCACATAACACACTTACAAGTACATAGAGGAACACACCATCAATACATGTAACCACAAGAATCCCAAAAAGGACTGCAAAACCCTGGTCTTCCTTAGCCAAAAATTGCAGAGATACAGTGAATAATACAATGATAGCTTCTCCCTCAAGAGTCCAACCATGAAAATGAGCAAGAAAGTACATAATATATATCATCTAACCTATTTCCCTGCCTCCATGGGTCGATCTCACTATCCTAGGAGTTGTTTCAACCACTTCTAAACTAAGCACTACAAACTAGGCAGTCAAAACAACTTGCCTCTATAAGCTAGGAAACCAATTCATTCATTTAATTTTCACCTTTTTCATGAATGAATCTTCTAGAAGAGGTAAATAAGTGTAAAAGTGTCATAAAAGTACATTAATTACATCAAAGAGGATAATAATCCACCCCAAAAAGTCAAACAGGGTCAAACTGCGTTTTTCTGAGCTGTACACTGAAATTTGGAGAAATTTTCCTGACGGGTCGTGCACCTTTGGGACCACTTTTGGGGCACTTCCAGGTGTCCAAATTGAGCAAGAGTAGGCTTTTTGGAAAGGTCTGTGAGTCTACTTTCCAACCCAACTAGAATTTCTGAATTTGGTGGTCATTTGCCCCTCCAAAATTGCAATCTCCCAAGACTGCTTTATGTGTCTCAAAAATGTGGCAGAAAGTCATTTTTTGCTTATTTTTTGACTTTTTGGAGGCCCAAAACTTCATAAAATCTCTTGGCCATGGATGAGAATATGTAACTTCTCATGAAAAATCTGGAAATGCTGAGTTTTTGCAAAATGGAGTTGCCAGGATGAAGGGTCGCGCGGGGGGTGAGACCCGTTAATGGAGAAAACCTGTAAATTGCCTGAAAAAACCAAAATTTACCCAAAAGACTCAAAATTTCTTGGGATTTGTGCTATGGCTAGGCTATTTAGCGCCTTGGTCCTTCAGTGAAGCCTGGGCCAAGATATGGAGGGGATCGGGCCTCTTTCTCCTTTTTTGTGCCTTGGCCAACCGCCTTTGGAACATCTTCATCTTTGCCTTGCACACGTGCATTCTCGCTCAATAATGGTTCTTCATGTTTCTCAACAATTTTTTATCTTGGTTGGCCTTAGCCAACAGCCTCTCCAAGTGAGCATTGAGCTGGATAAGCATGGACTCTCGCTCAGCGGGCAATAGATCACCGAGTCTTCTTCGATTCAAGTTGCGGTCACTACGAATCCTCCACAACTCATCAAGAGCTTGCTCATCCTCCAACTGTTTGTTGTGTTGCTCTAGATATGAGATTGTCCATTGTGCCCCCTCTAATCTCCTCTGAAATGCATCATTTTCAGCTCTAAGGTGCTGAATGATCTCCTTCGACTCTAGGCTAGGAGAACTGACATCAAGATCAATAAGCTCTATATCTGGAACACCTGATGGCCCCTCATCAATCTTGGGCTGCTTGCCCCTCTGTGCTGCCTGTGCTGCTGAAGAAAGCGAGGCCCCTTCCACCTGATGTGGAGATAACACTCGCTGAGCTGATGAAGAAGGCGAGACCCCTTCCACCTGATGTGGAGAAAGTACTCGCCGAGCTGCTGCAAATAAGGCCCTCTGGCCTCTCTAATAAGTAACCAAAGGTGAGGAGCTGACATGTCTAGTGACGGGGATGTCATGCTGCTGTGATGGTCCTCCCTCCTCGTGAATAACCTCAGGATGTGGCGGTGGTGGTTCTGTGAAAAGCTCACGAGAGATGAGCTCCTTCCATGAGATGCCCTGCTGAGCCAACTGATGTAACACCACAAGCTGAATCAAACCATAATGGTAAAGGCTCCTATACTGCTGTGCCGGGCTCTTCCTCTGCATCATGGACACCATCCTCTCAATGTTCTGATAGAAGAAAACAGGGATGTTCATCATCCGTACCCGTGTGAAGTGCATCAATAGGCGAATATGGTACGAATATACCTGTGAAAATCTGCCCTCACAGGTAAAATAGAGCATGATGAGCCTCATCATGGGAGCATACTCACTCCTGAGAAATCTAAAGGGAAACACTCCCGTCAAGTGTCTCATGAGTGCTGGTCTAACGAAAGGCTCAAAATGAACACTGTCCAACACCTTGCGCTTATTCCATACTTCTCCGACATTAGGTATCCCTGTGGCCTGTGCAATCATCTCGGGTGTCAATGTAAAGTCCACCCCGGCAAGGTTGACATGTCCATCATGCAAGTGTAAAATAAATAGGTGAGCCAACTCTCTGTGGTGCTGAATCCGAGAGATCCTCTCGCAAAACTCATAGCAAGACATGTACTGGAAACATGAGACTGCCATAGGACAAGCTTGTAAATCTGTCAAAGAGGTGGGCTCCTCTCGCCTATGATGGCCGCCCTTTCCACCCTTATGAGGCCTCCTCTGTACCTCAATCTCTGAAGCTGATGCCTAGTCATCGCTCTGCTCATAGGTTTCGGTTTCTGACATTGTTTAAGGAGCAGAGTGTCCAAAATGTACTGTTGTTTCTACCTTGTAAAATGCTGATTTATATGTTGTTTCAAGGGGACAAGGAGCACGAGGGGAATGTTAGGGGAGGGACACCTTTAAAGGGAAAATGGGAATAAATATATAAAACAGGGATTTAAGGGAAAAAACATTGCAAAAATCATTGCATATGCATCATTATATACATTGTTTACATGGGTATAATGAGAGGTAGGGTTAGGGCTTGATTTTTCATTTTTTAGGGAAAGGGGTAGGGTTTAGGTTTTCTTTACAAATTTAAAAGGGAAATTTATATAGAAAGACAAGGAAAATGACATGGGAAATGGGAAAAATGATTTACAAGGGAAAAACCTTAAAACAGCATAAAACCCTAGGCATATTTTACAATTTCAAACTACAGCAACATGGAGCTTTTCTCTTGCACATGGAGATCTTTGAAAATGTACTCATGATTTCTTTTAACCATAACAGGCAACAAATTTTTAAGCTTGAGGGCCTACCTCACACAATCCGGCGATTTTGTGGCTCCTTGGTGAAATTTGCAGGCGGTTTTATAAGGACGGCGCTGACGGGTCGCGCGCCTCACCCAATGGGTCGCGTGCCACTGACGGGTCACGCCCGTTAAAAAATTGCACTGTCGGAGGGCGCTCAACGGGTCGCGCGCCTCTGACGGGTCGCGCGCCTGGTCTGACAAGTTGCGCGCCTGTCCAGCTCTCAACTTCGGCCAATTTCTCACCCAATCTCTCTTGCAAGTGACTTAGATGCACAATGAGGCTCGATGGAGGGAGATTGGGCTTTTATAACCTTGATTTGAATTAATTTCATGCCCAAACCCACTTTATAATGTTTTTCTTTGACACTTTATAAACTTGATGTTTTTGGTTTCCTTTTATCCTGAAATTGACTAATTTGATGCTTTTGCTCGATACTTTTTGCAGGGATAACATCTGAGCGATCTTGGCAAGGGAGCGAGGGTCACATGCTGTCCTTTGAAGCCTTTTGAAATTTTACCATTTTTTACAAAATTTCGAAAAATGACCTTGGCTTTAAAAACAGGATTTTTAAATCCAAGGTGAAAATTAACTGTACAAGATAGAAATTTTTGAAGAAACACCTTGAAAATCATCCCTCTGGCTTGCTGAGCACTTATTGACCTTCAGAGACATGACCTTGAAGACAAACTTGACCAAAACCCTAGACCTAGAATTTTGACTTCAAGACAAGACAAGTAAGCTTTAAAAGAGTTTAAGGACTGAAACAACTTTGATCCAGCAATGCCAAGAGGGGGACAAAAACACCAGCTCCTCCATCAGGGTTATGGCATGCCTAATGGAATGCAAAAATTGACACTGATGAGACACCTACCTATGCAAATGCAAAGAGCTTTGATCGCTGATGGAGGGCTACTAGACTGACTCTAACATGAGGAATAGGTCATAGATGAACATGAGCATGATCTGCAAATTAAACACAATCAAGACCAAAACCCAATCCCAAAGTCTGTAGTTAAGATGGAATATCTCTATGATCTAAAGGATAGGTTCAAGAAAGTTACCAACTCCAAAACTCAAAGTTCTACTTTGAGATTTGAAGTAGTAAACCTAGGGTCAACAGAAAAACATCAAAATGCCAACCTAGGTCTTGGCCTATCATCTCAAGAAAGAATTTCATTCATTAGGTTGTTGAAAAAATACAAAGGTGTCTTTTCCTAGGATTACGCAGATCTCAAGACCTATGATACTTCCATAATTCAACATACCATACCTATGACTTCGAATGAAAAACCACTTCAACAGAAGCTTCGAATAATTCACCCAAACCTTGACAATCAAATAAAATCTGAATTGAACAAGCTTTTGAAAGCCAAAATAATCTTCCATGTTAGACACTCAAAGTGGGTATCAAATATGGTTCCTGTAAGGAAAAAGAACAGTGATATTAGGATTTGTATTGATTTTAGAAACCTGAATAAAGCTTGTCAAAAATATAACTTTCCTTTGCCTACCATGGAGCAGATAGTGCAATCAGTTGCAGGTTCTGAAGTAATTTCCTTTCTAGATGGGTTTTCAAGATATAATCAAATTATTGTGCATCCAGATGTTAGATTAAAGACAAAATTCAGGACCAAGTGGGGAACATATGCCTATCCGAAGATGTATTTGGGCTCATTAATGCAGGTGCTACATTTCAACGTGATATGGATATTACTTTTAAAGGTATGATTATATATCATCTGTTATTTACTTAGATGACATCACAGACTATTCTGAGGATAGGAACAATCATTCAAGTGATCTAAATCATATTTTTGAAAGATGCAAGAAATATGGCATTTCCTTAAATCCCAAAAAATATTATTTTGCTTTACCACAAGGAAAACTTCTTGGGTTTATAGTCTCCAAGAAAGGGATTTACATTGATCCTGATAAAGTCTAAGAGATCGAAAAGGTTCCTCTCCCAAAAAAACCATGCAATCGTTCCTAGGCCAAATTAATTTTGTAAAAATATTTGTTCTAGATTTTTCACAGATCGTCCTACCCCTTCAAGAAATGATAATAAAAAACGCAGTTTTCAAATGGGGCAAAGACAAAAGAGTTAATTAAAAAAACTATTATTAATGCTCCTCTTTGAGAACTCCTGACTTTCTCAAACCATTTGTGTTATATGCTTTTTCATCTGATACATCATATGCAGTTTTTTAACATAGATGAACGATAAAAATATCGAGGCACCCATCTCTTTTTTCAATTCCAATTTGCAAGGTGTCGAGTTAAATTATTCAGTTGTTGAGAAACAAGCATTTTTTGTTTTGAGCCAAGGTTTTTGCAGGATGTTAACCAGAGCTTCCCACTTATCAGCAGAAGAAGATCAAGGTAATCAAGTACAAATATCAGAGGTAATCCTCAATGATGTACAATCACAATATGCTGATTGGAAATTTTATTTGAAGAATGGGTATGCTCCTATGCATCTTAATTATAAAACAAAGCGTGCTTTAAGGTTGAAATCAAATCATTATGAATTAGTCAATGATATATTGTTTAGAAAAAATTATGGTTCATTATTGTTAAGTTGCCTGGAAAAACCTGAAGCTAAGAAGGTCATGCAGGAATTACACAATGGACCAGCTGGAGGACATTTCGGAGGAAATACCACAACTCACAAAACCCTGCATGCAGGATATTATTGGCCAACAATATTTAAGGATGCACATGAATACGCAATAAAGTGTAAAACTTGTCAAACTAAACACGGAAAAAGGAAGCCAGCATTCCCTTTGCAACCAGTAAACATCCAACAATCATTCGAATAATGGGGATTAGACATAATTGGTGAGATTGTTCCTAACTCTTCCAAATAGCATAGGTACATCCTTACAGCTACTAATTATTCCACAAACTGAGTAGAAGCTATCACACTAAAGATAGTTAATACAGAAAGCATTATGGATTTCATTGATCAGTACATAATTACCAGGTTTGGCCTACCCTCGACTTTAATGTTTGACAATGCATCTTATTTTTCTGGAAATGCAATGGTAGATTTTTCTCTAAAGTGAGGTTTTAAGTTAAAATATTCAGCAAACTATTATGCACAAGGTAATGGATTAGCAGAATCAACAAACAAAAACCTCATCAAAATTATCAAAAGGACTATTGACCAAAATCATAGGAATTGGCACAAAGCATTGACATTTTCTCTTTGGGTAGACAGAATTACACAGAAGACCTCCATTGGTTCTTCTCCTTTTGCTTTATTTTATGGAAAAGAAGTTGTTCTTCCCACAAAAATAGTAATCCCATATCTTGCCCTAGTGCAATTCATCAATGAAAAACCTTCCTCTTCTCTTCAGGCAAGACAATTTCAGATTCTTAAGCTTGAAGAAGAACGAGAAAAGGCTAAAGAAACCCACTTCCATCATCAACAATTAGTCAAAGCCTCTTTTGATACAACCTCTGCCAGTCAAAAAACTTTTGAAGTAGGTGATTTGGTTTTGAAATGGGACAAAGCACACGAGGAAAAAGGTAAACATACCAAATTCCAAAGACTATGGCTTGGCCCTTTTCAAATCATTGAGAAAATTGGTCAATCAACATTTCTTTTACAAGACTTGTCAGGTAAGATAGATTCCTTGCCCGTTAATGGGCAAATCTTGAAAAAAAAAAAAAAAATTCTTAGAAGATAGCCTCTTCCAATTTTGTATCATATCGCCTTTAATACTCTTAGGAAAATAAAGGTTAAGTAGTATCTACTTTTGGCTTTTCAAAATAAAATCTTTGACAATATTTCTAATTTTTCGCTTATATAAGTAAAAGTTAAAAGAAATAATTAGGACATTTGAGTACCAAAGTAAACCTGATTTCTTTGGAAAAATTTGATCTTGCTAAAAACATTTATTCTATGAACAAACTCTTATCTTTATAAAGTATGAATGTTTTGTTATCAGTCAAGAAAAGAATCTTTAACTTAGTAACGACTTTCTGCAGATCAGTATCTTAAAAATCTATAATTATCATCCAAAACTCTTAAAAGGGCCAATGATTCACCCCTTTTGATAAAATTTTCCCTTTTCAAAGTGTAATTCTAAAATATGCGAAACTTAGAAGATAAAAAGTCTCATTATGAGCTTGTTTACCATGATCATAGGGAAATAATTAAACTAATATTACCAAAACTGCATATCAAAACATGGTAATAGCCAATGATCTCATTGATCAGAGGACGAGGGGTCTCATCAAGAGCCAGCTTGTTCAGTTTAGTTACAACCAGTGAATGGCATTGTCATTATTAGGTCACCAAGCCTAGACAATGTCTTTTAAGAAACCTAAAAGAAAAGATATTATTAAAAAGTAAAAAAGAACAAGATCCAAGTATGATTCAAAGCAAGTGAATATCATTTTGAATTTCGAAAATTGCTTCAGATGGGACAATGAACCATTGTTGGTTAAAAGATAACCCTGCTGAGGCTATAAACACATGCTCGTAGCAGAGGCTCTATCTTTGATAAATGAGTAAACACCAAAAAACTAATCTGTAGAAGACACCTACTATATCACTTTAAATCTTATTATTAGTTGATATAAACATTTGTATTTTCATCACTACAAGAGTAAAGTAGTTGAATAAATATATTTAGTAAGTGATCATGATTCTAGAGAAATTTTGTTTACTTTATAACTCATGTAATTCTTATTCCTATAACTCTAATTACTTTGAAAGTTTTAGGAATTTCAGAAAACTACTCAGAGATAATTGGTTCTCCCAAGTGAATCACCAATTGTTGTACCGTGAAACAACCCCCACACCCCCCACCCCCCCCAATTTATATATAGAAATATCTAAGGTTAGACATATAAATGGGGACCCTTTTTAAATTTTTGGTCTTAGAATAATAAAACCTAACTCTAAGAAATTTCCTTAAAAAACTCTTAAAACAACCCAAAGATAGGATCCCCATCGCAAATCGCAAATCGTGTTTTTTCCATGTGATGAATATGAAACACCTTTAAAAAATTGTGATGTGTGATCAAACCTCCCACTGTGATATCTCGATTAAACAACTTGCGAACTCACAATCGCATTTCACAGAAATCGCAAGTAATTAATCCTTGCCACTATGAACTTCATTAACGATTTGAGAAATGTGATATTGTAGTGATCACAATTGCATTTTGCCTTATAAGCAGGCAACACTACATTACATCATTTTAAAGATTGTGATGTGCGAATAGAGCAGTAAGCATGTGAAATAATTACATTTGAATGTAATAATGAATGGTTTGACAGGGTAATAAATGTTTAGCAGCCCGAGGAGAGGTAATGATTTTCCAAGTTATGGGCAATTAACATTGGATATCTCATCTAAGCCTTTCCCATGATCCAAAGTCATTTTAGAAAATCTTTCAGCCTTAATTGCCCGATACCGTCTACGCTGATATATCTCATCCATTTCAGGAAAGCTACAAAATACATGTCATTGAGGAAGGTGATACAGAAATAGAAGAAATAGAGCATTGAAGAGTCCGAGTTTACAGAAATGGCTCCTATATTCACTGATACAGTCTGTAGTGCTGATGGGGGGAGAAACAGCTTGAGAGGTCATAGACAACAGGCTCGAGGATGAGCGTCCCAAGGTTACTATCACAAAAGTGACAGCTGATTCAATAAAACCTTCAAGACTCCAATTCAAGGATACCACCTGTTCTTTACTTCATAGGATATGAGTGAGAGCTAAAATATTTCCATACACGGATATGACCAGGTGGGTGGTGGAAAACCTCACAATTGAAGATAGGCAATTCAAGAATTCGCAGATGGAACTCATGGGGTCATTTAGAGCAAAGGACTTGAAGCAATGTACCATATACCTGACCCTCAGGATAGATATGATAATACATATGTGGCCAACTTCACAAAGAAGAACCAAGAGCCCCTCAAGGTGATTCAGAGCAGGAGAGTGTTGGAGAACAAATTCAAATTCGAGAAATCGGGTACGTATCCTATAGCCTCTTTGACAAAACCCTACAACCATGCAGCTGCTATGTTATGTAGACTATATGGGTTACCCAATAATGCTAAGTTTTTCATAGAATGGATTCCTTTGATTGATGCCTGTGTTAATTCTCACATTATGAATTGGGCCACCATCCTATATGATAACCTAGCCACCATCATCATCGAACATTGACAGAAGAGATCCTCCTCTCCAGAGAACCTTCCTCCATTCTATTTCAGTTCCTACATTATGGATGCCATCTATTTTTGCACTAAATTTCTAATCATGGGTTGGAAATGGACCTTACAGGACCCCTATCCTATCCATCTCAGTCCTAAGAAAATGTGGGAATCCCATTACATAATCCATTTCTATCAAATATGTCATGTTGTTATTTTTTTGTTGTGTCAATTAAGTTTCAATAGGAAAGCCCCCAAATTTTCCCAAGAAGCCTCTACAAACCTTTTGGCTGTTGGAAAATATTTTGTTGAAGAATGGTTCACCTATGTTAGGGTTTTTCATAGCACAACATACCCACATGTCCTCCCATTGTATATTTTTGATAAATTGTTGGCAAGGGAAATCGCCCACCAGGCCGTGGGAAAAGGCCTGACCAAAGTTCTCAAAGAAGGCAAGAAATTATTATGGCCATCTTTTCCTATCAAGTGTGATTCTTTTTCTTTGGCAAATTTTAATCATGCGATAAAAGAATCAGTAAGCATGGAAGGCCTCAGGCTTCATACTTTGCCGGAAAGGAAATTTAATGCAGACAAGATAGCATATAACATCACTACTGCACTAAAGATCAAGCCATATAACCACGAGGCTAACAATTTTGAAGACCTATTACAAGCGGTTGAATCCTTCGAACAATCATTCGAATGGGAAAGGGAAAATCTGAGTCCTAGAGATTTTGGAAACTTTAAGGAATTTAGAAACAGAAGGCTCGAAGTAATCCCGATGCACTTATTGAAAATTGAGGACAAGCCTACACCTAGTGTGACTGTCAATAGCGAAGGACCTAGTTCTCACATAGAAGCTCAAGTGAATACTGAGAAAGCATTGAATACAGGGAAGGCCTAAGACACCGATAACACAGCAGAATCCAGTAGGAAGTCAGTCGAGAAACAGGTTATGAGCACACCACCTAAAGAGATCAGTTCAGAGGCCAAAAGCAACAGTTTGGAATGGGAGTGGGATCAGTTTAGTAAGAAACTGTAAGACACTCCCAACACCACAGATACCCAGGAAACAATGTAGTGTCAAACTCCTCTGCATAGTCAGGAAAATACAGAGTCCAAGCCAATAGATGAGCAAGCAACAATGTCTAAGCAGACTCAGATTATCCCTGCTCTACCCACAACAGAGATTATCTTGAAAGGCACTGAAATCCATCCTCTAGATGTGTTCTACAGCCTACTGCACAAGGTTGTAGTAAGAAGATAGAGGAAAAGGAGAAGGGTAGAAACACTCGAGCTCCCACCTAGAAATGAGCCAATGGACATAGTTTGGAGGGACATTCCTTCCAACCCAACTGAGAACTTGACTAGATTGTCATAGTTTACAGTAGCATATGCAACGGCCATAATCAATAGAGTCACCGAACTCCGTATTTTTTTGAGAGAAAGGGAGGAGAAGATTGAACAGCTCGAGCAGCATCTTGAAATAGAGAGGGCAAGTGTGAATAGGCAAGTCGTTTACCAACTCGCCCAATTGCAACAGAGCATGGAGGTCTTGAAGATAAGCCATGAAGCTGATATATCAGCCAAAAATATGCAACTCCAAGAATTGCAGCAAGCCATGGAAAGATATAAGGATACTCATATTGTCGAGGAGTTCATTAAAGAGGCATTGGAATTGAATTCCCTCTTGATGAAACAACAAGAAAATTTCTGCCAAAAGATGTCACACATCACCCCTTATCTGATGACTAGCAACCAGCTAACAGATAAAGCGATTGACCAGAGAACTAAGTTTATTGATCTAAACACCAGAATCTTAGAGTTCATCGAATGGAAAGAAACAGAAGATGGGAGGAAAGCCAATATATCTGAGATTGAGTAGACACACAAGGACATCCTTTTCATGGATTCAGACGCAAGGATCAAGCAAGCTGAGCTAGCAGTGACAAGAGCCAATGTGGTGGTGAAGAACATAATCAAGGTGGTAAACAACTCTCTGTTTGCCACCAACCTGGTAAAAGAAGGCAATCCAAAAGAAATGTTCGATTTAGGTTATTTGCATAAAAGCTGCCTGGAAAAAGCAGAAACTCAAAGGGAAGTAATTGAAAAATTGGCAAAGACCGACTGGGATTCATATTGGCAATACCTTGTCAAACCGCACAGCCAAATCATGACCCTTAACTGCTCACTTCATTTGACTCAGCAAATGCTGCCACCTCTCACCGATGTGATCTTCGTAGGATAGGTCAGAACACATTTTGGGGCACCTCCTCAAGTCAAACCGATGGCCGACATATGTGATTTGAAGGACAAGCTGGCAGACAGAAAATCATCATCATAGCCTGCTCATCAAGCCAATATTTATTTTTAGAGTTAGTTAACTAGTTAGGAGGAAGGTTGTTTGAAACCTCCTCAAATTTTTGTATAATCTATTTTTTCGCATTAGTTAGAATAGTATTTATACCCTTCTCATGCATTTAGAGAAGGGTCTAGAATTTCATCAAAAACATTTGCAAAGAATGTACTATTGTAATTTTGTGAATGCTTTGGTGAAATTATGGAACATGATCGTTTCTTTTAAATATTAGACTACTTTCCTTTGTTGATGCACTATTGTATACTTGGGAGATAATTTGATATGAAGAAAGGAGTTGATCCATGTCATTAGTCAAATGAGCAGAAATTCACACATTTGGTACTTTTATCTTATATGATTGATTTTTCTTCTATTTAATTAGTGACAACACTTTATTTTCATGAATTGTGTATGGGATATATTCTTTCTGTTAAGCGTTAATTGCACTATTGTATGATGCCTAGCTGAACTGTCTACTTTCATATATAAATCATCATATATGCGATATAGTTTATACAATTTTTTTGACTAACTATTTAGTCAAAGAAATTATCTTTATATGTTATCATCTTTGTTTTATGCGTGATTGATCTTTATTATCACATGTGAAGCAGATATCTTTGTAGATCGCATATCACACAGAAATACCAAGGTTTATATTAGAATAAGTTAGTTAGAGATTTGCATAATAGAATAGGTCATTTAGATTATCATTACTCTATTGAAATCCCTCGTGAATCACCCACTCTCATCTTAAAACCCACACTGGGAAACTGGTCCCATTACCCCCCGTCAAATCCACCACTTTAAATGGAAAAGGAGTTGCCATAAGGTCTGGATCGAGTGGTTATCCCCCATGTTGGGGCAGCAGAAATCTGAGGCCACAACACTATCATCTATAAGCTTTGTTTCTTCATTACAATTGGGTTTCTTGTTCTCTTGTTTTTCTCAAATTTATAAAAGTTGTGAAATGTCATCAACAAGTTTATGAGAAAGTATGTCATTGAAATCCAGATTTGTTTCATTTTCAATCTGGGAGAAATAACTACTTGCTGAAAATTTTCTTGAGTGTCATAGCAATCATCTTCTTCATCTTCTTCATGGTTGAAAGGTCTCTCATGAATAGCCTCTATAATTTCCTCATCCATAAATTGATCATCTTCATAAATAAATAAATAAATAAATAATCCTCAATAATATTGTCAAAATGTGTGCAACAATCTTTTACCAGCAACAAAGAAGGATGATGTTCTTTATATCTCCCATAAAATGTTGTATGAAAATATCTAAGAGAATATAAAATTACTTGGAAATATTTCATACCATGATTTAGAATTTCCCCCCAAGGACACCATGAACAACTTCATAAGAAAATATTCATGAAATTTAACTTTAAACTTATGGATGTGCATATGAAACTTAATCAGATGCAAAGCAACAGCATCTCCTTTTTTATCTTTGAAACTAGGTAAATAAGTTTGCCAACTTACACCAGGAATGTGATTTGGAAATACTGGAATATGAATAAAATGCATAGGTGCATACCTTCTTGATTGAGAAGTCATCGTGATTTTTGGATCCTTCTACCAGTGGATTCTTTAGACTAGTTTGAAATTGTATGGAGTCGCCAAGTGAATGTTTCAGCCTTCTTGTGTCTAATCATTGTCCATCATCAGGAATCAGATCTGAAACTTGATAGTCTTTCCTAAGGAATATTAAACCTTTCGTCCCCAGTATGGTCATCAAAATGTTATCACTCTGTAATTTCCTTTGTGGATAGAAACCCATAGGTAAGCACAAAACCACTTGCAAAATTGGGATCTAGCCCTTCTAGCTTTAGAGAGGGATCTCTCTTTTTTATTTAGATTATGTCTTAAGGTATTAGGCTAGTTATTATGTTCTAAGATTGGGTTTTTTTAAGATTTGGTCGAAAAGTGCAAGGAAATTCCATTAGGCATGGAGTCATGATTCTTTGGTTGATCAAACACAAAAAAGACAGAGCAGCTATAAAAGGAAAGATAGGAAAACTTTTGGATCTTTTAAAGTATTTGTGGAGTGTGTAGGATGAATATGATTTAAGTTCAATTAAATATAGAGCATGTTGGGATGAATTCTATACTTAACATCAGAATGAAAACATTGATATTGTTTACAAGCCAGAGCATAATACACTTAATAAAATTTGGCCCTTTATCTTCTTGAAACAAGAGAGACAGAAAACATATGGAAAACTGAGAAAATAACAATTTCACATAAGAAAGTACATCACCAATTGTTTGAAAAAGGAATCCTGGAACAAAAACTCTTTGTATTATTGTAAATTGATCACTTCAGTACAATTCACAGCTTGCATCAAAATATAGCTCCATTCTTCATACAAGTTACAACCTAACCCCTCAAATTCTAACCCTTATTACATCTTCATAAATTGTTTAAATAATGCTTGACATAACAGTTTTGAAAAATAATAGCTATGACTTAATTACATAAACAAATATAAATTAAACATCTCTCAAATTCATGAATGTAAAGATGATCTAAAATATTTTGTATGTCCTACTAGAATAGCTATAAGAAATCTACTTGTATTCAAGCAACAAAAAATTGATCAACTGCTTCCTTGAAAGTAGAATAGGTCCCTCCGTGAATTAAGCATTTTTGCTTATCAAAACAGGTCCCTCTACAACTTCTTATTCTTTCTCATTCATTTTCACTGACAATTTTGAGCCTTAACAATAGGAAATCATTTTTTCTATATTGATCCTTTTTCTTGAAATATGAGTGCTTGTAGTTGTTTTTGTAGCACTATCCATACAAAACATTCAGTTTCTCCTTTCTCATGATTCAACAGCTTCTGACACACTCATGCTCTAACACTTCAAATTATTTCATTATGGGATCCTTTAAACCCTATAATATTGCTAAGATGTTATTTCAAAGTTTTTTCCTCATCGGAAACTTACTTAAGAAACATTAAAATTACAGCAAAATTCGATTTTCCCTTGGCCCTTTTGTGTTTATCCCTTTCCTGTATTTGTTCGCATAGGACCAAGGGTTGTGACCTAGTGTTATGCCTTAAGGTTCTAAGGCTTTTAATTGTTGCTAGGATTTTTTTTTCCTTTATAAACTGTTTCGGCACTTGAGCTCTTCAAACTATAAAAATATGTGCCAAACCCGCTATCGTAACTTTCCATCGTAGGTTTTCATTATGTGCCACTTTATATCATGCTGGGTGTGAAATCTCCGATGCGCCTAGCCCACGGGGCTTATATGAATCTCAGGGCCAAAACCTCTTTGCGTGTTAAAACTCCTTGGCTAGAAAGGGGGTTGATTCTTTATAATATTATGCTTCATGGGACCATAGTATAAAGGCATGGGTCTTTGTGTTGATAGCTCCTAATTATTTGAACTCTTTATAACCATGGGCTAGCCCCCACATTGGAGCTCCTCTCCCAGTGATTTATAATCACCGGTTTCATTTGGTGCACCTATTTCACTGATTGCGATCGTCGATTTCCTTTTCTATTCAGTGCTTGGTCCTTTGATTCCTCACGTGACCATAATCCATCCCTTGTATTAGAGCCCCCTTTCCTGGCAATTCCATTATATTACACAACACACATCAACCTTTGATCGTCAATTTTTGACACGTGACATCATCAATGCCATGACATCACCACATCACTACCATGTGTCATCCTGTGAGTGGTGACACATGTCACCTTTTTCAGCCTCCTCTAACCCTTGAAAATTTTTAATCTTCTTGCCACGTGTCCACCATACATCTGCATCATAGTGGTGTCAACCGACACGTGGGATTTATCAGAACTAATTGTTGACTACCATGCGTCCCTTTGAGAGGAGAGAGAAAAGGCCCGTCCTGGCCTAGTATTGCAAGCAAATCCTTTTTAAATTTGTTTTGGCCTTCCCCAGAATTTTAACACTGAAGGATTTTTCCCGTGATCCAGGCGATTTCAAAAATTGACCACCTTGCCTCCATTGTGAATCGTCGATCGTTGATGTGCAAATGAGCCCTGGACTTTGCTTGTCTCCTAATTACAATGAACCTCCAGGATGCAAGATACGAGGTACTTGGGAACTCTGATTGCCAATATAGCCATGCACCTCCAAACTGCGGGATGCGGGATTTTGGGACCCATACTTAGGCATTTTCCCTTTGTTTTGTGAATTTTTAAAGGTTAACTTCAACTTTCTCTTACTTTTGACGTGGAAATCAGTTTGGGTAGTTGTATAGCTTGTTGGAAAGATGCTTCTAAGTACTTTATTATGAAAATACCTGCTAGATTGTTTATAGAAGCTTGACAAGAAAAAATCCTTCCCAACGTAAGACTAGTTTGACCACATAATTTCAAGGACTGAATGACTTCTTTGACAAGTGAAACTTTAGGCTATAACACCCAGTGACTCATAGGCTAAGTTTCACAAGCAAATTCTCAAAATAAATAAATGAATAGACAGACTTTTATTACCTATTTTATAGGACCCTAACAGGTAGATCACTCTTTTATCCAACACTGGGGCTAGACATCTTATGCCCAACCTTATTGGAATATATATATATATATATATATATATATATTTGGAACTATCATGGTAACTTCCTCCATACATCATTATTGATAGGGTTGGAAATGGACAAGCATTAAAGCCTCCAATATATTTCAAAATTAAGGGATACTTTATATATAATTTTGATCTTTTAGTAACTCTTTATATGTGTGTGTGTGTGTTTGTGTGTGTGTGTATTGTGAGGTAATGTTAGGCCCCTATACTACTAGTGTAACCCCTTATTGTTATTAGTACAACCCCCTTATTATATTGTTGTACCCATGTAGTCCCCATATTGTTACTATTGTGCCCCATAGAAGCCCACTATTGTTAATATTATGCCCTTACATTATTATTGTTATGTCGGCTCTGATTATATTATGACCCCTTAGACTCCTATATATAGAAAGGAGGTCTTGTCATTTTTATCATTCAAGAATTGCTCGTTTGTGTAATGTAAAGGAGGTTGCCCCCTCGAAGAGGCTAAATTCTAAGGCATTGATATATCTTTTCTATCTTTTTGTGAGCTGGTTTCATAACATTTGGTATCAGAGCTTTGAATTCTAGGGTTTCGCTGCTCCAAACAGGTCATCGTGGAATTTTCACTATAAATTTTTTCTGCGACGTTTCTGATACTACAAACAAAACCCATTTGAAAAGAATTCGAGTTGAACCTTGGGTCCAAATTTCAGAGCTTTTTGCACAATATTTGCGGAGATATGATGTGAGGAAGTTAGTCTTTTTGTAGACTCCTGAATTACATTCCAAACAGGTCACCTGGGGAAAATAGTCATAACTTTTGTTTTGAGCATCAGATTGAAATTTCGTAAGAAGTTACAGAAATAGGATGGACTGCAGTTTCCTATGTATATTTTCAGATCCTAAGGTTGAAACAGTGACATGTGGCACTTCATACAAGTTCGCTCTTCTGAAAAAGTATATAATCAGGTCATCTTGGGAGATTTGGCATAACTCTTCCTTGGAGAATCCAATTTGGATCAGACTAGTGGCATTGGAAAGAGCACGCTTAGGGCTACTGCAGATGACAATTTAGAACTGGAAGAACCGAAATTACAGAGTTATAGTCATTTCAAGATCGAGCTCCTAAAATCAAGAAAAGACGATATGAGGAAGTTTGATGGCAAGGATCCGGTAAATTGGATACTTCAGATGGAGCAATATTTAGATCTACATGGTGTACCACTATTACAAAAGGTATGTATTGCATCTTCATATTTAGAACCAGATCAATTTTTATGGTATAAAGGGCTTTGTTCTCATAAACAACTTGTTACGTGGTCAATTTTCACGGAGGAAATGATAGCACATTATGAGGATACAAAGAGAAACACCTTCTTTAGAGCAACACCACAACAATTGGAAAGAGTAAAAGGGCTTTGTTACATATTGGAAAGTAAAATTATGGCAACAAGGAAGTCTACCCCTCATAATTATAAAGATGGAAGTGTTTTTTCTCCTAGCCTTCCATAACCTACAAGGGTTACACCACAACAATTAGAAGAAAAAAGAGAAAAAGGGCTTTGTTACAATTGTGATAGCAAATGCACTAAAGGTCGTAAGTGTGCTGAGAAGAAATTATTTTATGAAGAGGAGGAAGAAAAGGATCAAGAAACATCAAAAGAAGAGGATATACGCCAGGACCCAACCCCAGAGAAAGAAGAAATGAATCAGACCATATCTTGTAAAATATTGGCAAGAATTACCACTCCTCAAACTCTCAAGATAGAAGGACATATCAAGAAGAAAAAGGTGAAAGAAGTGAAAGATCACATCAAGAAAGAAGAAATGAATCCAACCATATATTGTAATTCATTGGTCAGAATAACTACTCCTCAAACTATCAAGATAGAAGGACATATCAAGAAGAAAAATGTTCAAGAAGTGAAAGATCACATCGAACATCAAGAAATGAATCCGACCATATCTTGTAAAGGATTGGAAGAAATTACCACTCCTCAAACTCTAAAGATAGAAGGACATATCAAGAAGAAAAAGGTTCAAGTAGTGAAAGATCACATCAAGCATCAATAACAAGTTCTCCAACTTTTAAAGGATAACGCCACTTTGGTGCAAAATTGAACGAAACAATAGGTAGATCAACATCATAGTGAAAAATGTTTTGATGTAGGTGACTGGGTATTTTTACTGCTACATCTTAGGCAAGCTATTTATGAGAAGGAAATGTTGGCAATACTACATGCACTTAAGAAATGGCGACCTTATTGAATGGGAAGACACTTCAAGGTAAAAATGGATCATGATAGTCTTAAATACTTTTTAGAACAACTATTATCTTTAGAAGAACAGAAAAAATGTGTCACAAATATGATGGGTTATGACTTTGACATCATCTATAGAGAATGGAAGCAAAATTTTGTTGCAGATGCACTCCCAAGAAAGGATGAGGATGTGGAAGCATTGTTTTGTGCTATTTCTATTATCCAACCAGATTGGATAAACGAAGCAAGGGGATGAATGGAAGAAGGATGAAGAAGTATGGCCACTTATTCAAAAGTTGCAAAAGATCCCAATTCAAACAATATTGCCAGAAATTCCTTGTAGATTCAAACTGCTAATTATAGTTTACTAAAACAATAGACTTGAATATACTCTACTCATCAGCGAAAACAATTAAATGATCACGAAATCCCAAAGCATACAAGAGAAAGAATTCAATCAACACATTACAAAATAATTTCTTGGGGAAGCCATGGCTAAAAACCCATGCTATATGTATATTGCATTAGTTAGAAAATATAATAAGATTACAACTCTTTGCTCAAGCCCGAGCAACCTCTGCACTATCTCTATCTGTCTCAAAGCTTCCTAGAAAAGCCCAAGCCAATACTTAACCAATTTATACTTTCCCAAATCCATATTTCCTTGCTTTGTTTCCTTGGGAACTATCCTCCAATTAATTAGGGAAATTCCTCAAAAGAATTTCACAATCCATCATAGGCCTTCCTCTAACTGCATGCACCACCTCTACAATTTGGATGATTATACAATTGATAATACATTGTCCCTGAACTCCAATCTCAACTGGGTAACTCTCAAATATGACATGCATGAGTTATTTATGAGTGAATATTTAGTTTACTTGCTGACCACTGCAAGCAACACCACACTACTAGACCTCCCACTAGTTCCTCCAACAATTGGAACTAGTTTAACTGAGTTTAACTCAGTTACACTAAATTAATTAATTACAACTCAAAATAAACTCAAACAGGGATCCTATAAAGTAGGAGACACTCTACATGACCCAAGCTAGACCCTCAAATCAAATTAACTGAGCCATCTGAGTCAAATTAACTTATTTAAATAATACAAGTTGTCATGAGATGTGGAATTACAATTTTATTCCTAATTTAATTAAAGAACAAAAATAAATTAGAATTTTCTTGTCGCATTTTCAACACTCTCTCTCAAAAAGAAAGGTATTATCTGCTACTCCAATCCTGCCTCTATGAAACTTGAATTTACATCTTGATAATGCCTTGGTCAAAATATTTGTATCTTGTTTCTTTGTAGGAATGTACTCCAGTAACATGATTCTCCTCTACACATAATATCGTAGATTGTGATATCGAATGTCGCTATGCTTGGACTGATCATGAAAAACTGGATTCTCAAAGAGTTTGATACAACTCTGATTGTCACATCCATCTATTGACCAAATAACCCAACAAGGATCTTCCTCATCCAGATAGCCTCACAAGTTGCTTGACTAACAACCATGTACTTTGTTTCTATTGAACTGGGTGCAACTGATCTCTGCTTCCTATCGTACCAAGAAGTTGTTACTGATCTAGTACTGAAGATTCCTCCTATTGTGCTCTTCCTGTCAGATGGACTCCTTGCCCAATCTACATTTGTGAAGCCTTGAATCTTCACTCCCTCTATTTGTTTGTACCAAATACCAAACTAAGTGGTGCCTCTGAGGTATCTCAACACATGTTTAGATGCCTTCCAATAGAGTTTGGTTGGCTTAACCATTAACAGCAAAACATATGTCTGGCCATGTGTTCACCAAGTACACAAGTGAACCCACAAGCTGCCTGTAAATAGTAGCCTCCACTACTTCACTTGAAGTAGCATCTTTCTTCCTCTAATTTCTTGCTAGAGGAGTCTCCATGTGTTTGCTACTCTCCATATGGAACATCTTCAGTATCTCTTTGGCATACTTTCTTTCAGAGACAAACAGTTCCTCATCTCCTTTCCATACTACCAAGGATAATTTACCAGCTCCTTCATCTCAAATTCTCTTGCAAAATCCTCTCTACAAGATTTTACCATCTTCTCATCACCTGTTAGAATTAAATCATCGATATATAATACTATAATAAACAATTTACCTTCAACCAAAATATGGTAAAGGTTTGTATATGTGTCACTTTTAGTGAAGCCCAACCTAGTGAAATAGTTTTCAATCCGGGTGTATCAAGCACAAGGTGCTTGTTTCAATCCATACAACACTCACTTGAGTCTACACATATGTGACTCTCTATTGAAGGTCTCAAATCCTTATTAATTCTTAATGCACACCTCTTCCTCAAACACATCGTTGAGGAATGTTGTCTTGGCATCCATCTGATGTATCTTCCATCTCATATGCGCTAAAAGTGCTAGAATATATTTGATTGAAGAGTACCTTGCTATTGGAGAAAAGGTCTCCTCTTAATTAGTTCCCTCCACCTGAGAGAACCCTTTGGACACAAATTTGGCCTTGTGTTTCTCCACACTCACATCTATTTCTTTTAATGATGGAGTCATACTCCTCTACCATGGCATCAACCCATATTGGTTTTTCATTGATTCCTCAAATGAGGATGTCTCAATCTCTACACTCCCACTCATGTGAGCCATGTAGACAGTGTACCAATCTGGTGACCTCCTATGCCTACATTGTGATGTGGGTTCTTTGACATTCTCTCTAGCATCATGCATCAATTTGTCAGCTTCTCTATTGCACTTCCTTCCATCTCTCAAAGTCTTTACATGAGTGGGTTATTCCACTCTCTACTCCTCTGCATGTGGTTGCTTCACATCATTTGGAGGTTCTTCTTTTGGAGCTAAAAGATCCTCTTCCCCATGCAACTAAAGCTCCCTCTCAAGGGAACGTATCATGGCCTTCTCTTCATCGAACTTCACATCTCTACGAAAATTTTCATCCTATGAGATGGAAAGTACACTCGATAGTTGTGAGGTGTATCAGTGCACCCCAAAAATATGCCCAACTCATTTGTTGGTTCTAGCTTTTTCCTTGCAACCATGGTAACATGACAGTAGACTGATGAACCAAAGATCCTGAAGTATGCCACAGCTGGTTTCTTACCTGAAAAGGCTTCTTCTGGTGTACTTATCCTGAGAATCTGATGAGGACTCTTGTTCTGCACATATATCATTGTGTTGTATGCTTTAGCCCACAAGTGCAATGGTAGGCCCTGATCATGTAACATTGCCCGTGCATCTCCCACAATACTCTTTTTCTTCCTTTCATACACCCCATTCTATTTTTGTTTATGGGGTGCTATTAACTCTCGTTAAATTCCCTCTGATGCATAGAAGTTCTTGAATTAATTTGACATATATTCTCCACCGTTATCTCTCCTGAGATATTTAACTTTCTTTCCAATGTCTTTCTCAAAAAGTGCTTTAAATTCACAAAATATAGTGAACTTCTGATCTTTCTTCTGTATGAATAAAATCCAACACTTACAAGAAAAATCATCTACAAATATTGCATAATACATGTGCTTTGTCATGGAGGTTATCGAGAACGGTCCACACACGAATAAGTGAACTCTTTCAAGAATTTCTTGCACTCGGCTTTCCTTATCATGAAAGGTAGCTTTGATTTACTTCCCCAATGTACACCCTTTTCATTTAGCTCTCTACTCTAGTGTACCCTTGCGAAGTCCTATATAAATTTGTTGCATGATCTTCAAATCTTCATGGTGAAAGTGACCCAATCTTCTATGCCATGACTCACCAACGTCTTAACTCTACACCTTCTTTTCTTTTGTGCTCAAAGCATCACAATATTCTACATCCAATTTGTAGAGGTTCTTCACTTGAAACTCAATCCACTTCACTTTTCCTAAGGCTATGTGATGAAGGAAAACCTTTCCTTTGCTAAATATCACATCGTAGCCATGGTACTCCAACATGTAACTAAAACCAAATTCTTCTTCATACTCGGAACATACATGAAATATTTTAATGTGAGAGGAGATCTAGACTCCCTCTGAAAGGCAACGGTATCAAGTTGGGTCGCGCTATACCTCCCATCATCTCCCATTTCGATGTGCATCTGGAGATCTTTCTCCTCCAAGTCGTTGAAGAGTTATTTGTTTCCGATCATATGGAATGAGGCTCGAATATCCATATACCACACACTACCCATCACAGATGTCACCATTCAAGCAATGAGGGTGAAATCCATCTTGAATTTTGAAGCAAGAGCTTCACCTTCTGCTCCTCCTAAGGGCTTCTTGTCAGCCTTCTTATGCAGACACTTCATGGCATAGTGTCCCAGCTTGTGACAATGAAACCATTTAATCTTCGACATGTCCTTCTTCTTGTCGCCTTGACTAGAATATGATTTTCAATGGGATGACTTCCCTTTCCCTTTGTATACCTTTATAATTAAGGAAAAATTCTCCTCATCATCATGCTTGGATGAGGATCCATCTCTCATGTTTCATTTAATTGATTCTTGCACCAACTCATACCAGAAACGCTCCTACTCTGGTAGCTTCTCCCTCCCATTTACTGAGTCCTGGTAGTTGTGCCAGCATTTGGGAAGGCCTAAAATTTCTAGGCTCACCAGATCATCTTCAGCAACTATAACATCGAAACTTCCAAGCTCATCTTGACATTGGGTGAACTTGGTCAAGTACTTTGGTATTGTGTTGCCCTTCTCCATCTTGATTTTTCTGAGCTTGTCCTTCAATGCCCGCTTCCTGTGATCAATGTTGTTTTGAAACAGGTCTGTCAAGGCCTTCTTTATTGCATATGGAGTCTCCTTACCATGGAGGTTTGAGACAATATGATCTAGAACTCCTTCTAGAATAATATTTCTCACCTTTGCAACAGATTTTCTCCACTATGCCAGATCTTAAGCATTAGTTACTGGAGACTTAGGAATATATTTTTCTATGAATTCCTTAAGCTCATTGTCTTCCAACACTCCCTCCATCCTATCCTTCCAAGAAATATAGTTCGCACTACCCTCAAGGGAATATTCAAGTCTCATTCAGTAGAATGACATCCTACTGGCTCTAAAGTATGATACTGAAAATTCGATCTCACCTGCAAAATACAAACTCGTATTCTCCTCTTGTAGAGTGATTTCTACTCTGATACCATGTAGAAATTCCTTGTAGATTCAAACTGCTAATTGTAATTTACTAAAACAATAGACTTGACTATACTCTACTCATTAGTGGAAGCAATTAAACGATCATGAAATCATGAAGAATATAAGAGAAAGAATTAAATCAACACATTACACGATGATTTCCTGGGGAAATTCACAGCTAAAAACCCCTGCTATTTGTATATTTCATTACTCATATAAGAATATTACAATGCTTTTCTCAAGCCAGAGCAAACTCTATATTATCTCTATCTGTCTCATATCTTCGTAAACAAAGCTAGGCCAATACTTAACCAATTTTATGCTTGCCCAAGTCCCTATTTCTTTGCATTGTTTCCTTGGGAATTAGCCCCTTATTAATTAGGTAAATTCCTCAAAGGAATTGTGCAATCCATCATAGGCCTTACTCTGACAACATGCACCACCTGTACAATTCGGATGATTATACAACTGATAGTACATTGTCCCTAAACTCTAATCTCAAGTGGGTAACTCTCAAATCTGACATGCATGAGTTATTTATGAGTGAATCATCAGTTTACTGGTTGATCACTGCAGGCAACACCACACTACTAGTTCCTCCTGTTAGAGTCGGTCTAGAAGCCCTCCATCAGCGATCAAAGCTCTTTGCATTTGCATAAGTAGGTGTCTCATCAGTGTCATCTCATTTGCATTCCATTAGGCATGCCATAACCCTGATGGAGGATCTGGTGTCTTTATTCCCCTCTTGGCACTGCTGGATCAAGTTGTTTCAGTCAATAAACTCTTTTAAGGTTGATTGTCTTGTCTTGAGGTCAAAAGTCCTAGGTCTAGGGTTTGGGTCCAATTTGTCTTTAAGGTCAGGTCTTTAAAAGTCAATAAATGCCCAGCAGGCCAGAGGGATGACTATCGAAGTGTTTCTTCAGAAGATTTCATCTTGTACAGCTAATTTTTACCTTGGATTTAAAAACTCTGTTTTCAAAGTTTTGTAAAAAGTTGTAAAAATTCAAAATTCTTTGAAAGTCAGCATGCAGCCCTGGTCCCCTTTGCCAAGATTCCTCAGAAGCTGTCCCTGCAAAAATTTTCAAGAAAAACATCAATTCAACCAATTTCAGGACAAAAGGAAACCATAAAGTCAGCAGCATTCAAAGTTTGAAAAAGTGTCATGATAAACATTAGAAAGAGGGTTTGAAATGAAATTAATTTAAAACAAGACTATAAAGCCCCTTTCTCCCTCCATTTAGTCTTCATTGTGCTTCAAAGCAATAGAGAGAATCATTTTGAAGAAAATTTGGGCGAGTTTGTCTAGTCTGCCTGCGCGCGACCCATTGAGACTGGCGCGCGGCCCGTTGGGCGAGCGCGACCCGTTGAGGGCGCGCGACCAGTTGGGCAGCGCGCGCGACCTGTTGGGAATTCATCCACAAAAAATCACCTGTAAACTGCCAAACAACCCCAAAATTCTTCAAGATTGCAGGTAGGCCTCTGATCATCAAAGTATTTTGCTTGATAAAGAAAAATGAGCATGGGAAATGTGTTTTAATGCCATCAAGTTGGAATGAGAAGTTCATGTATATTTGCTTTAAAAAATGTCAAAGTGCAAGTAAAGCTAGGGTTTTGTTTTGCTGCTCTCAAGGTCATCCCTTTCACTCCCATTTTTCCCCACATCCCAGCCATCTCCCTTGTCATTTACACCTAATCTCCTTACCAAAAATATCAAAGTCCCTAAACCCTACCTCCTATGAAACCCCTACAAAATATGATTATGTGATGGTATATGTTTCATAATTGCTTCCCTAAATTCCCCTTTCATATGTATTTTCCCTAAATCCCTTCAAAATTCCCCCTCCCTAACATCTCCCTTGTGTTTTTGTCCCCTTGGAGTAGCATTTAAACAGTCAAAATAGCAGGGTATCCCATGGGAGGATTTTATCTCTCGAGAGGCTATGTTTCTCCAGGTCAATGCTCATTTGGAGAGGTTGCTGGCCAAAGCACAAAAACGAAGGAAAAGGTCTGATCCCCTCCATATCTTGGCTGAGGCTTCCTTTAAGGAGCATGATTCTAAATAACTCAACTCCAACACAAATTTCAAAAAAATTTGAGCATTTTGGGTCATTTGTGATTTTTTGGGCAAAAAACAAGTTTTCTCCACCAATGGGTTCGTTGGGCAACTCCATTTTGGGAAAACTCAGCATTTTTGGATTTTTCATGCAAAGATACACTTTCTCAGCCATTGCCAAGAAATTTCACCATGTTTTGGGCCTCCAAAAAGTCAAAAAACAAGCAAAAAATGACTTTCTGCCACCTTTTTGACACACAGGAAGCAGTCTTGGGAGATTGCATTTTTGGAGGGGAAAATGACCACCAAATTCAGAAATTCCACTTGGGTTGGAAAGTAGACATCCATACCTTTCCAACAAGTCCACTTTTACCTCATTTGGACACCTGGAAGTACCTCAACATCAGCTCCAAAGTAGCGCGACCCGTTCAGAAAGAGGGCGCGATCCGTTGGGCAGTTTTCACAGGAATTCATCTACAGCTCAGGAATTCGCCCAGCTCTGACCAGTTTTGACTTGTGATGGGATTTTTCACCCTCTTTGATGTAATTTATGTATTTTCATGTTGACATGACACTTATTTACCTACTCTAGAAGATTCATTCATGAAATAGCAAACATTTAATGAATGAATTGGTTTCCTAGCTTATAGAGGCAAGTTGTTTTGACTGCCTAGATTTTAGTGCTCAGTTTAGAATTGGTTGAAACAGCTCCTAGAAGGATGAGCTCGACCCCTAGAGGCAAGGGAAGAGGTTGGCTTGCCTATATTATGTATTTTCTTAGTCATTTTCAGAGGTTGGAGGGTTGGACTCTTGAGGGAGAAGGCTTCTATTGTATTACTCATTATATCTCTGCAATTTTGGCAAAGGAAGAAAGACCAGGGTTTTGCAGTCATTTTTGGGATTCCTGTGGTTACATGTATTGATGGTGTGTTTCTCTTTGTACTTGTAAGTTTGTTATGTGATTCATCTTCTTACTTTTCCTTATGCAAATTAGGCAAATGAAGTGTTAAAGTAGAATTCATGATTGTCATGCTCTGCTTTTAAGTTTGCTTAATATTTATGTTTTCATCTGTCTAAAGAGAACTCTTGAAGGTTTCTTGCTCTCTTTAGCTCCTCACCGGTCATTCCTATCCATTCACTTAATTCAAAGGCATCAATACAGTTTCCTACCTTGCCCCAAAGAACCCCCTGCAAAAACTGTGTCCAATCCCCGCACCCAAAATTGCCTTTCCCCAATTTTCCACCAAAACCCTAAAAATCCCAAATTAAACCTTTTGATCAGTTTACTAGCCTAAAATCAGTGTTTCCTCATTGGCTATCTCGCCCGTTGAAGATCTTTACCTAGATAGACCAGAGAGAGCCCTCTCCTGCCCCGTAGGGCTAGCTACGAAGCTAAGTGGTTTGATGTTGCCTTGAAGTTTACCTTTCTCAGCCTGAGGTGAAATTTCAAGCGCTAACACCTCCAACAGTTGGAACTAGTTTAACTAACTTTAACTTAGTTAAACTAAATTAATTAATTACAACTCAAAATAAACTCAACAAGGGCTCCTATAAAGTAGGTGACACTCTACATGACCCAAGTTAGACCCTTAACTCGAATTCACTGAGCCAACTAAGTCAAATTAACTTATTTAACTAATACAAGTTGTCATGAGATGTGGAATTATAATTTTATTCCTAATTTAATTCAAGGACAAAATTAAATTAGGATTTTCTTGTTTCATTTTCAACATATAAAAATTTATTAAAAGCTCACAATTCTATATAAAAGCTCGCTTCATTTTGAAATATATTGGAGGCTTTAACGCTTGTCCATTTTCAATCCTATCAAAAATGATGTATGGAGGAAGCTAGCATAATAGTTCCATATATATATATATATATATTAGGTCGAGATTATTTTTTAAGTGGCCAAAATGATGAAGCTCAAGGATAGAGCACCAATGTGTTTTATGGGTAGATTGGTTTTTTTTATGGTGTCTCATAAACCTTGTGTACAATAATCACCGTGATACTAGTTATAAGTCTTGATAACTCATGTATATATGACATTGAGTTGGTGAAGATAAATCCTACTATGAGGAATATGAATACCTGAGATAGAATAATAGGTGAGTGTCTTGATTATTTTGTAGAAGATATAATACAGATTGGTCAATAGATTAGTTTCGATGGAAAGTTTGATCATATGCTTATTTTAATGGAGATTGGAAAAGCTTGAGAAAAATCCCCCAATCACGTTACATTTAATTCAAATTGGATGAATAATATGCAATGATGATAAATAAGGCACAAAATCATTTCAATGATTCTTCTCAAGAATCAAGTGTTGTAGTATACTAGGAATCTATAGAGTGTGAACCACTTATCTACAGATTGGGCTCATAAGTAAAATTTGAAGGATGATTTTTTCATTACATATGGAAGCTCAGTTGAAGGATATGTATAATAAAGAGTAGGCATGGTTTCTTGATTAATATATTAAAAATGAGGTAAATATATTGGAAGAAATATGGAGAAGAATATTGGTAGATAAGGAGGCATATTGGAGGCTTAAGAACCAAGCCTTATGGTTGACCAAGAATGATGATAATACAAAATCTTTTCACAAATTTGTATATCTTCGAAAGAATTTGAATACAATTTGATAGATGTAGAAGGAGGATGGATCATTGACCTCTAGTTTTGAATACATTACTCAATTAGTAGTGGATTATTCTAAAAATACTTATAAAGAATAATCTTAGGAGAAAATAGTTAAGGTTTCTAAGATGACTACTTTATTTTTAATCTTTATGAATTAAGAGGACAATTAGAGGCTATTGGAAGAAATTTGAAAGGATGAACTTCAATTGGTTATGTATATTTTTCAAAAGGATAAGAGCCTTAGGTTGGATGGGTGACCTATTGAATTTTTTGGGGGGTTTTATGAGATTTTGGAGGAAGACATATTAAGGGTAATGAATGTATCTAAAATATTTGGAAGGATTTTAGTAACCTTCAACTCTACTTTTAATACCTTGATTTGAAAGGATGTTAATTTTATGTATTTTGATCAATATGATCCCATATCCTTATGCAGATGCATCTATAAAATTATTTCAAAAGTTATTGCTATTAAAGTTAAGGAGTTATTATCGGACCATCTCACAAGAGAAATTTGGGTTTATGTTAGGCAATTCGATTCATGAGGTCATAATGGTAGCCTAGGAGGGGGCTTCATTTAATAACAACAAAGAAGCTTTATTCTTTAGTTGTAAAGTTAGATATTTTTAAATCTTATGATAGGGTAAGTTTGTTGTATTTATTGGGTGTGGAGCCTAAGTATCTTCTTGATGAAAAGGTCTCATTTTAGTTGCGTTGCACCCCAGTTCCTCATGGGGTGGCAACGTTGCTCGTAGTATCTTCACCAGGGGATCCATGGGGGGAAAAGCAAAAAATAGATGAAAAATTGCCTTGTAAAATATTGTAATTTTGTAGTCAATATGGGTCATTCATTAGGAAAAAGATCTAACGGTATAAATTATGTTAATATAGGGTTTTTTACCCTAGAATGGAATCCTCAGTTTATATGAGGGAATTGTATTGTGACTCTGGATGATTATTCTATGAGAGAAAGAGAGAGGAAACTATGTGAGAGCGAAGAGGAAATTACAACGGATTTGTTGTAGGTTGTATATCTTCATTTTGCTAGATAATATAAAAGAAAGGCCTGGTTGTTTCTTCGCGGACGTAGCCCAAATTGGGTGAACCACATATATCCATGTCTCTCTTCTTTTATGATTTTTTGTGTCTGATTCCATGATATTTTATGTGTTCCATTCCTCTGCTAATTAATTTCTAATAGTGTTTGAGGATGATGTTGATCCATATAGTTAATGAGTTATGTATCCTTTGTTTCACTTTCCATTTTAATTAATGGCTATGCTTTAGCTTTTCTCAAGATTGGAAAATGGTTAATATAGGGATGGCCACAATCCCCTCTTTTATTTCCAATTATGGTTGAGGGTTAGAGTAGATATCTTATTTCCAATTATGCTTTAGCTTTTCCAATTATTTAATATATATATATATATATATATATATATATATATATATATATATATATATATATATATATATATATATATATATATATATATATATATATATATAGATATATATAAAAAAATTAAAAAATAAATTAGAGGTAATATCATTTTATCTCATATTTTGTTTCTTATTAACATATTACTATTCTATGATGGTTCAAGGAGGGATACCCTTAAGCTTTGAGAGTTATTAGACCTTTACTATACAACTATGTTAATTATGTTAATTATTGTTCAAAAGTCATCTATAATATCTTTTCTTAGCTTAGTTGAAGAGGAAGTTAGTTATTGAATTTTTTTTTTTCTTTTCTATTATATTGGTTGAGAATGGCTCAAAATATTTAGGGTTTTATCATAAGACAAATTCATATGGAAAAAAGTATTAGAGTTGGATAGTTGATAAGGTGGGAAAGCAATTATATGTTTGATGTGATCATTGGTCATCTTGGGTCGGTAGGTTTAGATTAGTCAAATAGATTCTTGAGGAAATTCTTGAATGTAATTAAATGTCATTCCAAAGGGGGTTTTAGAAAAGATATGGAAATTGAGCTTTAATTATTGTGGCCTAGAAGTAAGAAGAAAAAAGGGATTTACTAGGTTAAATGGAATCATATTACCATTCCAAATGACCAGGGAGGTTGGGGTATTAAGAATATACACCTTTTCAATAAGGTTTTGGATTTAAAATGTATTTGGAGGTTGGATGAAGGTAAGATTCTTTGGTTCCAAGTCATAATTCAAAAGTATATATTGCCTGACTTCGTGGAATATTAGATAAGGAATCATGTACAAGATGTTATAGTACTTCAATTTTTTGGAAAAAAAAAAATAATCTTTTCTCTTAATTATCCATTGTCTTGTTTAGAGGGTTGGAAATGATGAGGGGTATAAACTATCTAGTAGTTTGATTAATGATATCCATAGAATTGGTTATTTATTTATTAATCAAGATTCCTATTCAGAGATAAATACTATATGGAGGAAAGAGTGGAGATCAACTATCATGATTGGGCCAAAAGGTATATATTTTTAGTCAAATAGATTCTTGAGGCAATTATTGAATGCCATTAAATTTCATTCCATAGGGGGTTTTAGAAAAGATAGGGAAAATGAGGTTTATATTCTTGTGGTCTAGAAGTAATAAGAAAAAAGGGATTTCCTAGGTTAAATGGAATCCTATTGCCATTCCAAATGACCAGGGAAGTTGGGGTATTAGGAATATACACCTTTTCAATAAGGTTTTAGCTTCGAAATATATTTGGAGGTGAAGGTAAGAGTCTTTGGTTCCAAGTCACAATTCAAAATTATATATTACCTGACTTCATGGAATATTAGATAAGGAATCTTGTAAAATATTTTAGAGTTCTTCAAGTTTTTGGAGAAAAAAAAAGGTTTATCTTTTCTCTTAATTAGTCATTGTCTTGTTTAGAGGGTTGGAATTGGCTAGGGGTATAAACTATTCAGTAGTTTGATTAATGATATCCATAGAATTGGTTATTTATTTATTAATCAAGATTCCTATTCAGAGATAAATACTATATGGAGGAAAGAGTGGAGATCAACTATCATGATTGGGCCAAAAGGTATATATTTTTAGTCAAATAGATTCTTGAGGCAATTATTGAATGCCATTAAATTTCATTCCATAGGGGGTTTTAGAAAAGATAGGGAAAATGAGGTTTATATTCTTGTGGTCTAGAAGTAATAAGAAAAAAGGGATTTCCTAGGTTAAATGGAATCCTATTGCCATTCCAAATGACCAGGGAAGTTGGGGTATTAGGAATATACACCTTTTCAATAAGGTTTTAGCTTCGAAATATATTTGGAGGTGAAGGTAAGAGTCTTTGGTTCCAAGTCACAATTCAAAATTATATATTACCTGACTTCATGGAATATTAGATAAGGAATCTTGTAAAATATTTTAGAGTTCTTCAAGTTTTTGGAGAAAAAAAAAGGTTTATCTTTTCTCTTAATTAGTCATTGTCTTGTTTAGAGGGTTGGAATTGGCTAGGGGTATAAACTATCTAGTAGTTTGATTAATGATATCCATAGAATTGGTTATTTATTTATTAATCAAGATTCCTATTCAGAGATAAATACTATATGGAGGAAAGAGTGGAGATCAACTATCATGATTGGGCCAAAAGGTATATATTTTTAGTCAAATAGATTCTTGAGGCAATTATTGAATGCCATTAAATTTCATTCCATAGGGGGTTTTAGAAAAGATAGGGAAAATGAGGTTTATATTCTTGTGGTCTAGAAGTAATAAGAAAAAAGGGATTTCCTAGGTTAAATGGAATCCTATTGCCATTCCAAATGACCAGGGAAGTTGGGGTATTAGGAATATACACCTTTTCAATAAGGTTTTAGCTTCGAAATATATTTGGAGGTGAAGGTAAGAGTCTTTGGTTCCAAGTCACAATTCAAAATTATATATTACCTGACTTCATGGAATATTAGATAAGGAATCTTGTAAAATATTTTAGAGTTCTTCAAGTTTTTGGAGAAAAAAAAAGGTTTATCTTTTCTCTTAATTAGTCATTGTCTTGTTTAGAGGGTTGGAATTGGCTAGGGGTATAAACTATTCAGTAGTTTGATTAATAATCTCCATAGAATTGGTTATTTATTTATTAATCAAGATTTGTATTTAGAGATAACTACTATATGGAGGCAAGAGTGGAGATAAACTATCATGATTGGGCCAAAAGTTATAGATGTTATTGATTGGGAAAGATACATCGCAATATCAAGTTCTAGTCATGTGGCAGATTAAGGAATAGTTTGAGCTTAAATGGGGGGGAAATATAGTGAGAGGAATATATAACCCAAAATATAGATAGTACTTATTAAGTTTTGTAATTGGAGTAGAGTATATGACTTAGTGGTGGAAGGGCGTTTGGAAGTTTAAAAGTTTCCATCAAAACTATGTATCTTTATGTGGTTAGCTTTAGAAAATAAGGTTCTTGCATGAGATATATCATAGAAAAGAGGCAATCGTGGACTGCATTGATGTATTGTATGTAATAAATGTGATGATTCCATTGTTAATCTATTTGTTTTGTCCTTTTGATTTTTAAGTATGGAATAAATTGGAAATATGTACAGGATTAAAGGGATATATAGGGTGGTATTTTTATTGATGATGGTTTTAAAAAGTGGTTTAAAAATCCAACTAATAAAAATAATGTCTCTAACTATGTTAGCATCTTAGTGAATATGGGTTGCATGTAATGCTAGAATCCTTGGAGTTCGGTTTCTTCCTCCCAACTAATGTGATTATATTCAAAGTGTGTCTACCATGTGATCCAGATTTAAACAGGAACGCAACAAATTACAGATATAAACATAAATACAGAGACGCCGCAGAAATATCACTTCCTTTGATTAATATCAAATAATAAAATATGCTTATAAACAGTATGGAAATGAGACTAGCTCAGCGATGGTAGCTTATCTCTGAGAAGACATGTGGTGGCCACATGCCTCTGAACTATGTTACAATGAGGCTCAAGGGCATTTTTATTATTGAACAATAATAGAAAACCTTAAACAACTAAAACCCTAACCTGAGGAGATGTAACACCGAGGGTTTATGGGCCCTGTTGGGATTAGTTGGGCACCCAACTTACTGGGGTCGTGACTTGGTCATATTATCTTTGTTTGACGCACATGATACCCCATTGGAAAAATATCTCCAAGGACTACGATGGGTAAAACAACTTAAAAGTAGTCGTTGGCAGTAGATTTTCAACAAAACATTGTTTAGGGTCTTAAAACGGCTCCGGAAGTTTAGGACTCGAAAAACTGCTAAAAATAGTAAAGTGGCTACAATTAAGGACACTGAAAAACTAGAAGAAACAATGGTGGTGGTCCAAGTGGATTTGGTGGGTGGCCACCAATATCCACCTAGATCATTCCTCCACCCTTAGGAAGCAATGGTCCCCATTGCGTTGAGTGCCTCCATGAGATGGGGAAACTTCTGCTGAACTTGGTCCCTAGTGAGTTGTTCTGCAATTTTTGATGTGTCCAGTAATGGTGGGAAGCATGGTCAAGGGCGGTCCACATTGAACACTCGATGCAAGCCGATGAATGGGGGAATGATGTGCTCCAAAGCATTGTTTCCCACATCTTTTTTAATGGTGTAAGGACCATATTGGAGTGGTCTGAGCTTCCGATGGGCTCTGGTAAGGAATTATTTCTGCAAATACAACCAATCTTTGTCGCCCACTGAAACTTGTGTGACACCTCATGCTGATCATGTCACTTCTTGTACTTGGCATTTTCTAGAATGGAGTGGTGATATATCGGCTCGTTGGGTATAGGTGCTCCGGGAGTCAGATCAAACGAATGCTTGACCTGACAGTGTAATGATACCCCTTTTGGTGAGGAGAAGATGTCCCTGTATACTTTCATGATCGTATCCACCTACTTCTGCTGCATGGAGGAACCCTTCCCAAGGGCCATGGATGTGGCTACGATCTTCCCCTTACTTTGAGAGCGAACCAGAAAGAAAATAAATTTCCTAGTCTGGGAGTTGATCTTACTGCCTTTCTTAGCAGAGATCAAAGTGGTGGCCGTAGGTGGGGCTACCTCCGGTATCTTATATAATGTATTACACAAAGAAATAATAACAGTGTGAGGCCTTGAATCATACATAGCATGTCACTTCCACAAGTATGGTTGGCCTAATAATACATGACAAACATCAAGAGGTGCAACATCACACAATACCTCATTTGTGAAGGGCTTGATGTTTTAGGGAAGGTGGCACTGTTGGTGGACTCGAAGATCTTGTCCTTGGTGAAGCCACCTGATGTTGTATGGTTGTGGGTGTGGTATGGTTGGTAGTTCCAACTGCTTCATGACCTCTATTGAAATGAGGTTCTTTTGGCTCCCACTGTCGATAATGAACTATAGCAGAGAACCCTTCACCCACATTTATGAGTGGAAGAGGTAGTCCCCCTCCTCTAGATCTTCAGGCTCAATTTTTTGGATCTTTATGGTGGCAACATTGGCGCTAGGCTCCGCATCAATGATCTTCTTCCCTTTGTCATTCCCCTTGTCGGGTTCTGACTCAGGGTCGGAACATGCATATGATTCTGAAGCCTTCAACTCGGCCACCAGCAACTGCTTGGCCCAACAGTCACTTATGCTATGAGTGGGGCTCTTGTGGAACTCACACCATTTTCCTGTGTCCTTCTTTGACTTCGTGGTGTTGTTCTTTTCTTGCGGCTTCGATGGGTTGTCTTGGGTCACCCTGCCTTAGCTTTGTCCTTTGTTCTTCGGATTCACAGATCCAAAGTCTTGCTTATTTTGTTTAAACTTCTGCCTGATATTGACACCATATCGGTATGTCTTGCGGAGCGAGGAGATGCCCAAGAACTCCATCTCGTTCTGGATGTACCTGTGTAGGTAGTCACGGTATTTGAGTACCAAACAATGCTCAGAATCCTTAATACCCAACTTTGTACGAAGGGTATAAAAAATATTGGTAGAGTCTGACACATCTTAGACCCTTCCCTGCCACAGTGTGGTCCACTTTATGTATTTATCCTCATGGCTTCCGACAGGGTAGTATTGCTCCTTGATGGCATCCTAGAATGAATTCCAAGTGGGTGTGGCTGAAAATAGTGAGGTTGTATTTTCATCCTTCTTCTCGCAGTAGGTTTCCCACCAGTCCTTGACGTGGGGGGATGCTTTGAGAAGAGTGAAAGTAATCTTTTCCTGGCTGGAAAAATCATGAACAGAAAAATACCCTTCTAGCATATTTAACCATTTATGTATGACACCTGCATCTATCTGACCCTCGAATATGGGGATTTCAAAGTTAACTTGTACCTTAAAGGGTGTGGCATTTCCAAAGTAGCTATTGGATGTGTCACCCCTGGTTAGCCACTGAAGGATCTGGGCAAAGTTATCCATCATCACGTTCCTTTGTCAATGGAGGTCTTCTTTGAGAAATATTTTGATAGGATCTCCTGCCCCCTCATATTTCTTTTCATCCTCCATGGGAGGTCATCAAGATTGTGAGGCATGTCTTGCAAAGGTTAGACCAATTCAAACCCTAACTCCTTATATCCCGACCTCGTTGGGAACATGCAAAGAAAAACAAAGAAAGAGAAAACCGCTCTAACACCACTGATCTGGATTTAAACAGGAATGCAACAAATTATATATATAACCATAAATATAGAGATGAAGCAGAAATAAAACTTCCTTTGATTAATATCAAATAATGAAATATGCTTACAAACAGTATGGAAATGAGACTAGCTCAGCGATGGTGGCTTATCTCTAAGAAAATATGTGATGGCTACATGCCTCTGAACTATGTTACAATGAGGCTCAAGGGCCTTTTTATTATTGAACAATAAGGGAAAACCCTAAACAACTAAAACTCTAACCTGAGGAGATGTAACACCAAGGGTTTATGGGCCCCGTTGGGGTTAGTTGGGCAGCCAACTTCCCGAGGTCATGACTTGGTCATATTATCTCCGCTTGATGCGCATGATACCCCGTTGGAAGGATTTTTTTGAGGACTACGATGGAAAAACCAATTTAAAAAAAGGCGTTGGTAGTAGATTGCCAAAAAACCATCGTTTAGTGCCTCAAAATGGCTCCGAAAGTTTAAGACCCGAAAAATTGCTAAAAATAGTAAATTGTGCTACAATTAAAGAAACTAAAAAAATGAAAGAAACAATGGTGGTGGTCCAAGTGGATTTGGCAGGTGGCCACCAATATCCACCTAGATCACCATGGAAGATTTTGATCAGCCAAAAAAGGAAAGTCCTCCTAAAGGATTAGAGAGGAACATATTAATAAAAATGGTGCATTGACATTCTTTGATAGTGCACACTTAGGGGGGTCTCCTTTTAGTGGTTCAAGAGGTGTTTCATATTTATGTGATGATAATATCTTAAAATTCAAAGCTATATTGATAAGAGGTACTAATATTTAGTTAAACTTGTGGCCTCAAAGTTATTGATAATGTTAGTCCATGGGGCATAGAATAGATTATCATGATTTGTTCTACTAAGGCACTCCATGGTGTTACACAACATTTTGTCACGGTCCCTATACTCCCCATTCCTTGATCATGGAGGACCTCTACAGTGAACCCCGCATGCCTTTCCTTCATGAAGAAACTCCCATTGTGTCCCTCTTCATGAGCAGATAAATTCCCTTTTGCACCATTTCCCCTGAAACTTATGTTTCACCCATTTTACAAGACAGAAGCTAATGGCCTTTGTCTCCCCCGTGCCGATGTGCAGATATTAGCACTACTCCTTGTGCTGACCAGAGCAACTAAGCTATGTTCCAGTTGCATCGACGGGAGCGACTAAGTTGTGTTCCAGTCATACTAGTCCTGTTATGGAAAAAATTTTAAATTAGAGTCGAAGCTTCTAGCTCTAGAAGCTTTGTAACAGAAGTCTGGTAAATGGTTTGGCCAGATGGGGTTGAGGATGACAGTTTGGGCTCCTTTCCCCTATAATGATGGAACTACCTCAAGGGATAAGTCCTTATCCCCTGAGGATAAGATCCATATCCCATCCATATTTCCTATATAAACCTCCCTTCTTCCCAAGCACAACTAGTTGCAGTCATAGTTTTTGGTTGAGTGTTGATGCTATTTTGGTTTGGAGTAGACAAGCAAGCTATTACTAGTTGTAGCTATCTAGTTGTGTGAGGGAGAAGTGTGATTTGGTTTGGAGTGAAGCCTAAAGGGAAGAGCTTTAAAACTATTGTTGTTTGAAGCCATCATGGAATGCTAGCAGAAGTGTGTGGGAACCCGGTCTTGTCAGAGGAAGACTGCAATGTCAAGACGAATGGTTGTAATATCTCTTTGATATTAATATATGCAACTATCGATTGATTTCTTACATGTTTTGTAATATTACATATTCATGGCTTAATGTTTCTTGACTTGTTAAATAGGTTGAATTACAATTTGTATATTATTATGTTTGTTGTTTGTTGTTGTTTACTTGTTTCAGGTGCTTGAAGAAGGAAGTGAGAGATAGTTGGAATGAGCAAGCGAGGACATCATCAAGCAGGATAAGTAACCAAGAGGTAGGCCCTCTTGATTGATTCCAACCTAAGGAAATCTTCCATAGAATTTATCTATTGTGGCTAGACCCATCATTGAGCTAGAGGAACTCATTTGTGTCCGCACTTATAATTTTACTTCACCACACATGGTGTAAAGGCACAAATTAGAAACTCCATGGGAAAAAATCTAGGCATGCTAAGGATTGGTGTGGCCTAGGCTAGGTATGATCCCTGAGTGATTTTCATGGCTTAGATGCCCCTAGGTTTTGGCTACTCAAGCCACACATTAGTCATGCAGACACCTCAGGACTCACATAAACTAAAACAACAAAAAAATGTTCATAATGTTAGTCGTTGAAAAAGATTCCCAAAAATTCAAGTTCTTAGAGATTCTCTTATCGTTGTAAACTAGTTGAATGGGTTTAACACACTAAAAGTAAATTCTTCAAGGAGGTACAATATGTTTGTTCAATTGTTGACAATATTGTTTTTCATCATGTTTATGGAGAGAAAACAAATATGGATATTAATGGTGTCTCAAAGGCTATATTATGTTTGAATTTGGGATTTTTGAACTTTTAGGAGTTCAAGGTTGGCCACACTTCTAAATTCTTTCACCTCATTTTTTATTAGTGCATACGTTGACAATCAATCCAATTTTCTCTAAGTTTCTAGGAGGTGTAAGGGTTTCTATGATTTGTATGGAATATTTGTTTGAGGATGTATTACATAATTTGTGATTTCTATAATGGGATTTATGTTGATGGAATTGAAAAAACCAAGTTATCATGTGAACTAATGTTATGACTTCCCATTAGGGAGATTTTTGGAATGTGGATATGCATCTTCAAAATGTAATTTTGATATAAACAATAAATTTACAATTTTATAAAAAAAAATCACTTGGGTGGGCTGTTAACTAGTGGGCCATAATTGCTCCCATTTGTCACAAGACTGCCAACCCACTATCAAATGAAGATACGACTCGAGATCATGTGAGGTTTTCCATTGAACCTGGTTACAAGGATGGCATGGGAAGTAGGGGGAAGTATGATCTCTCTGTTACCAAATGCTAACATCATGGTTATGTGTGGATAGTTCAATAGGCTAAATAGTGAGAGGACCTCCTAGAATGTTAACTAAAGGTGTGCCTTGATATGGTGGATTACTAGAATTATTTGGTGTGATGATATCATGGAGAGGTAAGAAAGGAAGGAACTTGGTATAATGATTTTGTTAGATGAGATAGATGTTATTTTATATTGTGAATAGGGAGTAATATCAATTTTCTTAATTCACATAGAGAATTACAAATGAAATAGGAATGGAATCAAGCTCGTAATAGGCCAAGGAGAAACTCAATTCCATTCTATTGTTCTAGGTGGTGCTTTTTTATTAAATTAGGGTTAGATGATTGTTTATTGATTTCAATAATGTTGGTTTTTTGTATTTTGTGTTTGTCTTCTTTGTGGGGGAGGTAACAACCCTTTCTACATTTTATAGTTAGCATTCCATCCCCCTTTTCAACATAGTCTTGTCTATTATGTTATCGAAATGGGCCTTTGGCCTATTTTATAGGTTTCCCCTTTAGTTAGGATTATAGTTAGTATAGGTTGAAAGGGGAAGGTTGTAACAAAAATCTTTATGTTTTTTCTAGAAGAGCCTTGGCCTTGAAGAAACCTAAACATACTTCTAGTTTAGAAAACAAGGCATGGGATATGGAACAAGGGTTTAAGGAAAAATGTGTTGGAGTTGTCAAGCTAGAGGTAGAGGAGATTAAAGGACTAATCAAGATAAAAAGGAAAATCCCAACTAACTCCCAGGTCTTGAATGAAATTGAGGGGTGGGTGAAAGACCTAATGTATTCTAGAACTAGGGAGAAAATTATTTTCAAAATTGTATAAAACTACTAGTTAGTCAAAACCCTGATTGTGCAAGCCCTAAAAAATAAACAAGAAGAACAATAAGATATCATTCACACCATTAGGATATTTGAATTTGAGGTTGTGTGCAAGGTTATTTTTTGGATTGGGATATTAGTTACATAGGTTTCAAAGTAAATAGTAAACATGAGAAATGAGAAGCACTATTTTGTATTAATCGATGCTCAAGCCAACCTCGTTGTGCTAAATGAAGATCCCCAACTCTCAATAATAGTGAGGAGGAAAGGGAGGATGATTTTTTGTTGAATTGGTTGTGAACGAAAGTCCTTATTCTCCAATTACTTGATGTTTACACTATTTTTAGTCTTATTGACATAATAAATAATTATATACTACTATCTCTAGCAATTTTTCTTTTTTTTTCAATGCAAATCACTAGTTAGATAGAAAGCTTTAAAAAACATGGACAAGTTTGGTTATCTTTAGTTGTTGGAGAAATTAGTTTCGCCTCCACAAAATAATATTGTAAATCATTTTTGTGTATAATGTGAAAATTTAGCTATGGTTTATAGATTATCTAGAAGAAGAAAGAAAACCAGTAAACCACGATCAATGCATTGCACAACGAATCTAATTTAAAATGGAAAATGCACTAAAATTCCACCATCATTGTATTTAATAATTGATCTAGAATAGGGTAATTTATCTGTAAGATACGTGGATATTCCAATGGACATTTCATCACAACAAGACTATCAAAATAAACTAAAATTTATACTATGAAGGGTTGAGACCTTTTAGATTCCATATTTGTTATTATTGCTTTGTTGTTTATTCACGAAATAGATAATATGTGGAAAATAGATAACATGTAAGTACATTCGCTCACAAAAGATAATGAAGACCAAGATTTGCTATGGAAAACCCTTATGGGAGAAAAACTAGTTAGAAGGTGATGTTTCCTTGCTCTCTCTACACTTAGTTACTATGCTCGACTATGGAACAAAATGCTAGCAAATAGAATAGTCTTTTTCAACATTACTCTTAAAACCAAATTTGTAGACATATATTGAGCCTAAGACATTTGTTTTCCATTCCCTGAAATGCTAAATGTGTTGAAATTGGTTGTTATTGATGATGTAGGTTGTCCAAATGAAAGATAAAGTTATATAGTCAAATAACATATTTCGAGACCTTTCCAATAGTATATGGCATGACTTTGGATTTTTGATGCCTTGTTTAGATACCCTATCTCTGAATGCATTTTTACTCTAATTACCTCACTCAAATGGGAGTGAAATATACATGGTTGGAAAGTTTATTATTAGATATTTCCAATGATATATGTCACTCCCTCTAAGTTACTCCTCATAGTTGAGGAGAAATGACTTTTTTGAATATTCGTTATATAGTATGCCAAGTCATCCCAGTCATTACACAAGTCAACTCATCCAATGGGCAAGTAAGCCCTACGTTTGGGGAGCAAACACACTATATATATGCATTATGTGCATGAACCTAAGAATCACTCGCTCAAGCCAATTTCAGTTTGTCTAAGCAAGTGAAGGAGAAGTTTTGAGGTTCATGCCTCATGAACAAGTAAAGTGAAACTAAGTTGGAGAGTTTTTGAAGAGTTTTTGGCACTTTTTGGGAATGTTTTTGGTTCTAGTTAGAAGGTGATTTGTAGAGATATTATAGAAGCTCAGTGTTAGAACTATTGAAGGAAATTTCTAGCCCTATTGAATGCCAAACTTTAGTCCTATTGAGGATGCGTTTTAGGTATATTTTGGGGGCTAAATTTTGGTGTTTGAAGTTCAATTTTAGGCCTAGTTTGAAGGTTGATTCCTAGAGTTTTGAAGGTTGAATTCAGGTATTTTTTTAGGGTCAATTTTTGGTGCATTGAAGGTCACATTTAGGTCTATTTTGAATGCTACTTTCTATTTTTTTAAAAGTTGAGTTCAAGTATGTTTTTCGGTCGAAGTTGCAATCCTGTTATAGACCAATTTTTAGTCTCATCTTGGAAGTGTTCGAATTCTGTTGGATAACTATTCCAAGGATATTTAGAGGGTGAGTCTAGATTACTAAGGAAATGTTAAGGGAGATTTTATCTCAAGTGGTTTCTATGTTAAAGTGATGATAGGGTTGAGCCCTGTCGTGGAAAGGGGTGTAGTGATAATAGGGATATTGTGGGGAAAAAAATTATAGGAATGTGCCTTGCATAAGGTGATTGTTTAGTGCAAAGATTGATAGGCCATAGGAAGCATACCTTGAAGGTTGTAAAGACATGTTTAGTTATAATTGTGTTGAAAAGCCCTATGTAGCATAAATAAATCTATGGTTCTAAGTACAAGTTTTTAGGTTGACATACCTTCTCTTTGAACATATAATAAGCCTAAGTAGTGACAGTTAAATAGTGAATAGTAAGAGTTGAGGAAGTTAAAGTGCCAAATGGGGAAACCTATTTTTGATAAAATATAGAGAATTAACATATAGGAGATCAAATATAAAAAACCACATCAAGAAGCCTAGTTGAAGAGGAGAAATTTAAGATGTACAAATCAAGTGGTTGTGATCAATCTTGAAGCGCAAACCTAAGGGTTGTGTTATCCTTTGCTGGCAATTCCTAGCTAAAGAACTATTTCAAAGAATCTAATATGTCAGATGTTCCTTTTAAAATGGTTGGTTCAAGGATAAAACCCTTTCTTAAGTAATAATATTTAGCCTTTTACAAATTAATCAAAGTGTTGATTTCCAACAGTAACATCATACAATCTCTTAAATGTGTTGATATAAAAAAAGAAGAAATATTTGATTTATATCCATTCTATCTAAATATAATGATCAAACATGAACAGAAAGTGTATGGAAAAATATTCCATAACTCACATTACTACATACAAGAATTGGCAAAATGCAGCAATCTCATTTGTGCAAAGTAATTTATAACAAACAAACAATTTTTTTAATTAGCCCAGTGTTGAACATAACTTTGCCAGGCGATTTCAAAGAGGCTAAAACTTGGCCTTTCCTTTCCCAATTATCCACACAATCTAATATATATTGAAGGATAAAATTATGAAAAACGGGAAACACTAAGAGGAAAAATCGTGCTACCATAAACTAAAAACAAAACTCCTTTATTAACTTCCAAAATGTTTAGGTATTACAAAAAAAACCTTAAGCTTTTTGGTTTGGGAATCAACCCTTTTCCAATTTATCAAAATGATATATATATAGATTTTTTTTACAAAATATCCTATCTTCTACAAATTTACAATAAAAAATATATTTTATACAAAATACTTTGGATAATATCCATAACAATTTGATCAAAATAGAAATTATCCTCCTTTGTAGCCTCCAATTGTCCTTGATTCTTGCATACCAAGCCCAAAATATTCAATTTTGTTCTGATTTTGCTGCTCAAAATTTAGAACTATCCTAATCATCTGCTAAAAAGTTGCCTTGATTATCCAAGTTATTCAATGAGTTTAACGAGGTATTCCCATTATTCTTCCATTGGATAAGTTAAATCAACCATTTTTTCTAAAAGCTTCATCCACTTTTGTATATTTCTCAAAAGTTGGTTTAACTTTGAATAGATGTCTGACATCATAACAAATGAATAGGTCATCAGATAATTTTTGGAGTAAACTTTGACCACATAGAGCTCTTTTTGTTCCAAAATTTTTTTATTTATTCATTAACAACGTAAACTCTAAAACGGGAACTAATATTGTTACCCGTTTTGTAGAGATAGCAAAAAAGTGACCCGATTTTGAAAAGGGGTGATGCAGAACACACATGTTTTTTTTAAAGCATAGTTTTTGGCACTATAAATTTTTTTATGTACATTGTGTATTAGAATGGTAGTGATTTTGATGTTGATTTAAAAAAGTGGTAATTCTACACCATGCCCTTTTTTAAAAGGCTTTTCTTTTTTTTACTTTTAATTTTATAATGCATGAAACGTAAAAAATTATTTTGTAAATTAAATAACTCTGGAAGTGGTCTTCTTCTTCATATTTTCTTGTTTTTATTTTTATTTTTATTTTTTTTGTAGTGAGGTTTTTATTGTTTTGCATATTTAAAGAAGAAGGTCGATATTTTGCATTTCCGATATTCTACATATTTATACATCCTTAATTAAATTTTCAATCCACATGAAATAATTGTCTCTAAAAAACATATATAAAACATATATATTAAAAAAAAAAACAAAAATAAAAAAAAAAAAAATAAAAAAAAAAATTATCTCATAAACCATAAAAGAATTTGGCCAAAAAGAAAACCAAGATATATATATATATATATATATGTATATATATATATATATATAAGTAAAAATAGAGAAACTAAAAAAAAGCATTAGCCAAAACTAGGAGAACAAAAAAAGAAAATTAAAAACAAACTAGTTAAAAAAAAATAAATAAATAAATAAAATAAAAAATACATAATGAAAAAAAAAATTAAAAAACTAGTAAAATTAATATTAAAAAAAACAAAAATAAACTCAAAAATGTATATATATATATATATATAGAGAGAGAGAGAGAGAGAGAGAAGAGAGAAAAAAAAAAAACATTAGCCAAAACTAGGAGAACAAAAAAAGAAAATTAAAAACAAACTAGTTAAAAAAAATAAATAAATAAATAAAATAAAAAATACATAATGAAAAAAAAAATTAAAAAACTAGTAAAATTAATATTAAAAAAAACAAAAATAAACTCAAAAATGTAGAGATATATATATATATATATATATGAAAATTATTTAGAAAAAACCAAAAAAATATTAAAATATTAAAAAAAACTAAAAAAAAAAATTAAAATTTAATTTTTTTTTAAACAATTTTTTTATTAAAAAAAATCATCATTATTAACCCTTTTTTTTTAACATTTTTTTTTCTTAAAAAAAAAAATTAAACAAATGAAAATTTTTAATTTATATATATATATATATATATGGAATGCGAAAAATCTTTGTAGGTAAGAGAGACATATATGAGCTCTGGCGATCGCCGGCAATGGCGATATCCTAACCCTAGTTTCGACTCTAGTTCAATCCCTATTCCCCATGGCAGTTTTCAGATCGGGTTCATGGATCACGAGTATCTGACCTGCGCGGGCCCTTCGTGCGTACAGCTATCCCCGGATTCCTTGCTCCTGGTTTACCCTAGGGTTTACTACCGTCCCGGCGAACTTTCACGAGCTGGTATACCCTTCCTACTTGCTGTCGTTTCCCTGGTCGGCAGTTTTGGGTTTCACTATATTGTCAGGTTGCTATGGTAGAGGAGGACCTCGTGGACTACGAGGAGGACCCCATGCCAAATCAAGATATTTGGGCATATAATAACCGACCAGCCATGGAACCCTGGGGCAGAGAACAAGCATCAGCGACAGTTGCCTCTAACCTACAACCCCACCCGCCGCGCTCAGGGAAGAAGAATCATACGGATGTCAACCTGGCGGACCTTCCGGTTCTTGAATGCCCGCCTCTCTCGCCGACCACGCTCCATCTTCTGGGTTCCTGCCTGCAGACTTCTCCATCTTTCGATTCACCTCTCCAGACCGCTGCTCAGCTTACCCTGCCGTCGCCCTCGCCTCCCATTCAACCCTCGAACCCATCATCCATTTCACTGACACCGGCTAACCCCCAAGGCCCTCAGCACCCCTCCCGTCCCACTTTTCACCCCGGCTCTAGCAGTTTGAACCCCCGCTCCCCCATCCGCTCGGGATGCTTCAGCTCCCCGCTTCTACCTGCTCGTTCGGTTGGGTCTGCTCAGCAAAGTACCTCTGACCCGTGCCGTAAGCTCCTCAAGGATTTCCCCATCGGAAAGCGCTCAGAAAAACAGAAAAAAGGGAGGTGCCTTCGAGCCATTGACTCAGATATCAACCTAACATTCGGAGAGGACGTTCAGATGGCGGATGCTATTGACACTGCCCGTAAGGTTCTGGTCGGCCGAGTTCGTGGTCAAACATATTCTGTGGAAAGATTAAAGCAATGGACAGAGGAGATTTGGGGATCTCTGCTAAAGGAATTACCAGCTATCAGAGTGCTAGCAAGGGGATGGTTTGCCTTACACTTTCACAGACCTAAATACACCCAATGGATTCTATCCCAATTCTGGCATATAGAATTGGCTCATATTCTGTTGAAGCGTTGGGATCCACTGTTTGACTCGGAGCGAGAACAATTGGGCGCCGAGCATATTTGAGTTCGACTACCGGGCTTGCCCATGCAATTCTGGACGCCTCAAGTTTTCAAGCGCATTGGAGATGCGCTGGGCACCTATCTTGAGCATGATAAATCCTATGAGCAAACTGGGATTATGACCATGGCTAAAATCCTTGTTCATCTTGACACCAGGGCTGGGTTGGAGGAGAAAATCACCCTGCATCGCAGACACTTTTCGCGCAAGAAGCTGTTTGATTATGAAGGTGTTCCGTTTCGATGTCGTAGATGTCACAAAGTCGAACATCTGTACAAGGACTGCCCTCTTCTTTCTAGAGTGACCTCGAAAAATACTAAAGGTACTAGACAACAGCCATCTGTGGAACAAAACAGAGGTGATATCAATCAGGGAGAAGGTGATCTGACACATAATGAGGCCCCTGCGAATGTGGAACCTGAAGGCACCAAGAAGATGACAACAGAAGGAAGGCTTCATCGACTCCTGCACCACCTCGCACCCAGTCCAAGACATCGAAGGCTGCATCATCTGCTCTGGGTAATGAATCTCTCCCCATGACCTCTGCTAATTTATCAGAAGTTATGTTTTCTGTTATGCACTCCACATTACAGACGTCTTCTATTGAACTGGGCCCGTTTCCCTCTATTCTCTGCACCATTGCCCCCCCTCCCCCTACCTTCTCCACCATTCCCTCCTCTCATAGGATGGACACTGCCCTTCCTAACCCCTCTTCCTCCGCCACTGGCTCTGGATCACACCCCTACCACCTCAGACCTCGGGTCCGAACCAAACTCCTGGGCCTCGATTCTTCCCCTGGCCGATACTCTAACCATAAACCCAAAAGGGGCCATCCATCTAAGATCAACTTGGCCATACAAAATGCAGTGGCAGATGTTGCTCGGGGGCGACAATGCACAATTGAACGGGCACTTAGAGAAATTGAGCCCTTGGCCACTGGTTCCCCATGATTTGGCTCTCTTTCAACTGCAGGGGATTAGCCAACCCCAAAAAGAGATTGGCTCTTAAGAGACTGATCCATGAATCTAGATGTGACATCCTCTTTCTTTAGGAGACCCTTTGCACCTCGGATTCGGCTGTGAGAACCCTACAAGCCCTTCTACCAGGATGGATATTTCATGGTATGGACGCATATGGTTGCTCTGGCGGTCTCGCCATTGGCATAAACCCTAGAAAGGTCAAGCTCTTATACTCTTGGGGTGGAAGAGGCTTTATGGGTATGGACATCTTCATGGGAGAGTTTGGTTTCCCTATTCGCATTATCAACATATATGGCCCGAATCAGAATCGCCTGGCCTTCTGGCAAAATTTTTTGGGAAGCAACCTCATCACTAGAGCCACCATATTGGGCGGTGACTTTAATTTCTCCCTGGGAGTCGGGGAATCCTGGGGACACCATGCTCAGCTTGATCCCATCTCAGAACAGATGAGCATGTTATTAGACTCTCACAGGCTTGTTGATTTTCCAATGAACAAGAAAGTCCCCACCTGGCACAACAGGAGAATAGGGGAGGCAGCTTTCGAAAGGAGATTAGACAGATTCCTGGTGCATGAAGACCTAATACAAAAACTTCCCCTGTACAGACAATGGGTAAGCTCGGGTGGCCTATCTGATCATCTTCCCATCCTCCTACAAGTCAGTGGTGCAATAAAAAACCCCGATCCCCATTCAAATTTTTTGTTGGATACTTACAAGATCTGGATTTTATTAATATGGTCACGGAATTCTAGAGATCACAACCACCACTGAGGGCACAGAGAAAGGCAGCGGATTTTTGTGACAAACTCAATGAACTTAAGAAATTGACTGAGACCTGGGCAAAGAGGAAACAACTGAGAGATGACCAGCTTCTTTTGGATACAGAGACACAGATTGCACAATTGAAGGATGAAAGGGGGACTGGTTACTTATTTGAGGAATCAAAATCCCTATTGAACAATTTGGAAGTGCAAAAAACCAAGATCCTGCAAGAAAAGGAGGAACTGTGGAGGTTAAAAAGTAGAGCCATTTGGCTTAAAGGGGTGATTGCAATACGAAATATTTCCACAACCTCAAAAATGGCAGAAAGGCCTCAAACACTATCTGGCAGCTGCCTTGTGAACCAGATGGATGGGCTACAACACACCAGCAACTTGCCAAATTGGGTGTATCACATTTCAAAAGGAAATTCACTGCCCCGACTGCCATAAATCTACCAGATATCATCAACCTTGCTAGCCACTTTCCTAGATTTGTTGTACAGGAGGATTTCGAGGACCTTACACAACTAGTCACAATGCAGGAATTGGAAAGTACTCTAAAGTGGTTCAAAAAAGATAAGAGCCCGGGTCCAGATGGGTGGCCAGTGGAGTTCTATTTGGCCTTTTATGAACTGCTGGGGGAGGACCTGTTGGCAGTCATTGAAGAGAGCAGGATCACCGGGCACATTCACCCCCCTATGAACTACACCTTCATAGCCCTGATCCCTAAATCTGATGCCCCATCGTCCTTTAATGACTTCCGCCCTATTTCTTTATGCAACTGCCTCTACAAAATCATATCCAAGATCATTGCTAACCATATCAAACCCATCCTATCTACTCACATCTGTGCAGAACAATTTTCTTTCCTCCATCACCACCACATTCAAGAGGCCATTGGCACCGCCCAGGAAGCTCTACACTCCATAAAGTATAAGAACCTCAAAGGTATATCCCTCAAGATTGATTTAGCAAAGGCTTTTGACAAAGTAAATTGGCTCTACTTGAAGATGATCCTCACTCACTTGGGCTTCCCCCATGATCTTATCGCCTGGATTATGGGATGTATCTCTTCCGTCTCCTTCGCCATACTCATCAATGGCTCGGCCTCATCACCGTTCAACATCAACAGAGGAATCAGACAAGGATGTCCTTTATCCCCACTCCTCTTCCTGCTTGTTATGGAAGGGCTGAGCAGGCTCATCGCATCTGCCAAAAGGAGTGGGGTTATCAGTGGACTCAAAATCATGGAGCACTATTTCCTCACTCATCTTCTTTTTGTAGATGATATTCTTATATTCATTAATGGGAGTGTTTGGGATTCCACTGCACTCAATGAAATTCTACAGCTCTTCTGTAGTGCTACGGGCATGGAGATTAACAGGGGGAAACCAACTATGTCCCTCTCGGGGTGTACAAATCAGGAAACTCAACTTGCAAACCAGAAATTCCCCTCCCAAGAAACAAACCTGTTGGAAGGCCTCAAATATCTGGGTTTCAGACTAAAACTAGATGGATACAAGATCGAGAACTGGACTTGGCTCATCACTAAAATTGAAAAGAGGATCAACTGCTGGCACCATCAGCTGCTATCTAAAGCAGGCAAGCTTATGCTTATAAAAACAATCCTTGAAGCCACTCCAGTATACTGGATGTCTCTATCCTGGATTCCCAGAGGAATCCTTAACAGAATACAACAAACATGTAATAGATTTCTATGAAATGGCAACAAAAAGGAAAGATCTTCGCTGGGCAAGATGGTCGAAGATTACTACTCCAAAAAAGCGGGGGGTGAGGCCTAAAATCACTCCCGGAATTTGCGCAAGCATTGGCAGCCAAACAGGGATGGTTATTACTAAAACAGAATAGTCTCTAGGCATAAGTCATCCATCACAAGTATATCTAGCCTTTGACCATCACAGACTGGATCCGGCAGCCAAATTTGAATAGACAGGGTATATCGGCAATTTGGAAGGCCACTCTGAATGCCATGCCTCTTATCAGAGATAGCCTCTTATGGCGCATTGGAAATGGCTCATCTGTCTGCATTGGTATTGACCCATGGCCAGGTTCAGGGAATGCCCACAACTTACCAGAAGGGCTGGTTCTCCATCTAAACAACAGAGGCATAAAATATCTCTCTCAGATTGGCGACCAACAGCACTCCACTATATACTCACAAGCATGGTTAACCGATCGGCAATGGAATCTGCCATATGAGTGGAACGAAGACTGGAAATCATACATACAGGCCTTAATCGAGTCCCATATTAGATTAAGGGAGGAAGAGGATGAGCTCATCTGGGCCATATCTAAAACTGGACAATACTCGCCGAAGCTAGGATACAACAAATTGATCGAAGCAAAAAATCCGGACTGTCACAAAAGCTGGTGGTCCGCTATTTGGCAACTACAGGCCCAGCCAAGAACCAGACTACTTATGTGGAATATACTAGCGAACAAAATCCCCACGGGATCCAATCTTATGAAAAGGGCCTTCGCAGGCCCATCCTGGTGTGTATTATGTAGGAAAGAGGAAGAAACAACCCTCCATTTATTCCTTACCTGTTCGACCACCAAAGATATTTGGGCACAGGTCATTCAAACTCTAAACATCAACACGGACTGGCAGGGGGTGGACATTCAATCGGCGTGGGATCAGTGGTGGACATCAGTGGCGGCAGAAAAACCCTGGAATCTCCCCCTCTTGGTGGCCTGGCATATTTGGAACAGGAGGAATGAGATCATATTTGAGAATAGTACAGTAAATTGGAACCTCCTCCCCCCCATCATTTGTGCGGCATATGCAGAATTACCAAATGTGACCAAACAGAAACAGCCCAAGAGCATCACTCCAGAACATATAAACAAAGAAGTGTCGTGGGCTTACTTTGATGGGGCAGCCCAGCGGCAAGGATGTGGTGGTGGCATCCTTCTTCATCTAACAGACTCACATTACTTCCAGATATGCTTGGGACTTGGACCCGGAACAAACAACCATGCTGAACTTATGACCCTGCGTCATCTTATATATTTTTCCATGACCAAAAACTGCCAACAAATACAAATATATGGAGATTCAAAGACTGTGGTTGATTGGTTTAACAACAAGTCCATTTTTCATGCATATTCTTTGAAACATATCTTGGAAGAAATTGTTTTTTCAAAACATTTTTTGACCAGATAACTGTTTCTCATATCTACAGGGAAAGAAATGCACTTGCTGACCGGCTCTCGAAAGAAGCGGCGGATCGTCCTCTAGGAGATTGGTTGATCGAGGAATTCACTCCCACAGGGACGCACAGATTTTATCACAGACCATATATAGATGGACCACTACAGTGAGGCAATGGCCTCAATCTGAAAATTTTGATGAACTTTATTTTGCTTATACTCTTGTATATACCTCAGTATATTTCAGTATGATCTCATGTACAGCAACTATGCACCTTTTATGATGGACACAGTACCTATCTCAGTATCCCAATGGGAACCTATGTATTTATTTTTGCTTTTTGAACAGTGGCGACAAACCACATTTCAGCATATGCCTATGGGCATCAACAACATGTAATTTCTTATCAATAGAAATTATGAATTTTCTTCTTCGAAAATATATATATATATATATATATATATATATATATATATATATATATATATATATATATATATATATATATATATATATACATATACATATATATATATATATATAAATATATAATTTTAAGTTTTCTATCGATTTTTTTATGAAAAAAAATAAATTAATTAATTAAAAATTAAAAATTTTAATTCGTTTAAAAAAAATTAAAAATTTTTTAAATGATTTTTTTTTTAATAAGAAAAAAAATTTGTTTAAAAATAAAATAAAATAAAATAAAAAATAAAAAATAAATAAATATTAATTAAAAAAAATGTTTAAAAAAATAATAATAATTAAAAAAAAATTAAATTTTTTTTTGGCTTTTTTAATATTTTCATATTTTTTTTGTTTTTTTTAAATAATTTTCATATTTTTTTGGTTTTTTTTTATATAATTTGAGTTTATTTTTTCTTTTTTAAATATTAATTTTACTAGTTTTTAAATTTTTTTCGTTAATTTTTTTTTTTAACTAGTTTTTTTTTTTTTTCCTAGTTTTTGCTAATGTTTTTTTTTTTTAATTTCTCTATTTTTACTTATATGTATATATGTATATATATATATATATATATATATATATATATATATATCCAAATTCTTTTACGGTTTATGAGATAATTTTTTTTAACATTTTTTATTTTTTATTTTTGTCTTCTTTATATATATTTTTATATTTGTTTTTTTAAGTAATCAACGTTTTAATCTTAATTTTAGTAGTTTTTTTTTTTTGTTAATTTTCTATTTTTCTTAAAATCTAGTTTGTTTTTAATTTTTATTTTTCAATTTTTTAATTTTTTCTTAATTTTTTTTAATTTTTCTATTTTTACCTACTTAATTTTTAGTTTTTTTTAAATGTTTTTTTTTTTTCTTTTCCATATATATATTTTTTTTCTTTTGCCAATTTTTTTTTTTTCTTTTGCTAATTTTTTTTATGGTCTACAGGATACTTTTCTTTTTTTTTTTCCATTTTTTTTAAATATTTTTTTCACTATTTATTTGTTTATAATGTTTATTTTTTTTTAGTTTTTTAATTCTTATCATTAATTTTGTTTTTTTTTACATTTTTATGATTGATTTTTTTTATATTTGATTTTTTTTTTTTCGTTTTTTATTTTTATTTTATGTTTTGTTTTTAGTATATATTTTAATTTATGTTTTGTTATTTTTTTAATTTTTTTGTGTTTTTTCATTGTTTTAATTTATTTTTATTTTTATTTTATGTTTTCATTATTTTTTTAAAATTTTAATGCTTTTCGAGGTCATGATAAAATATTTTACACCATTATTTCGAAGTTTTGAAATTTTACTTTTGAAAAAACTTAAATAAATAAATAAAAATAAAAAATAAAATAAAAATAAAAATAAAAAAATTCCGAGCTTTAACACTTTTCGTTTTCAGGGTGTTTTTTGGACAATTTTTGTGCAAAAAATTGGTTTTCACTGCCATTTTTAAAACATGTTCAAAATTTACCCAAGAGAAAAAAAAAGTGTTATTCTAGCATCAACACTTTTCGTTTTTAACACTGTTTTTTATGATTTTTCGAGGTTTTTGACCAGAGTTCTCGTTTTGAGTTTATAGTTCCCATTTCAAAGTTTACATTGTTCATTACTACCATGTGTAGTGATCTTTGATAATATTCCTTTGTCACCATTTTTCCTTATGAAATTTTAAAATAAGGAATACCTTTTCCCTGTGAAATAGAGCATTTCTCATAAAATCTATCTACCTATGTCTGCAAACTTTCACATTTGTCTTTCATTTGCAACATTAAATTTTTCTTTGTTAGATTTTTTCTAGTTTTTAAAACTAAATCAATTCTATCATTAATACCCAATTATTTTAGTTGTTCCTTTGCCTTTGCATTCAAAAACTTAATGGTTTTTCTTGCTTAGTTGGGTTTGTTTCCCAACTCATCTTTGATCTCATCAATGGCTTCTCTTGCTCGTTCTAGTAAATCTTCTTGTTCAACAATAATTTCAATTGATGACCAAATGTCAAATAATGAAGACATCATTTCACCCCAAATCTTCTCCTTGGCTTGTATCAAACATTGAACACTTTCAATTTGACATAATTACCATTCAAGTTATTTTTGTAACCTGGAATTTATCTGGATTTTAGTAATTAAAGAATTGTCACAGTTGATTTTCGCTTTCTGAACTTTTTCTAGATTTTCTTTCAAATTATCAATTTCTTGATTCTTTAAACTTAGGGATTATCAATCTTGTGATAATTATTCATTTATCTCTTCTGAACCTCCTTGTGATGTAGAAATCATTTTGTTTCTTGTCTTGTCTCTTTCTTTGAGTGATTGATCCATCTGTGTTTTCATGTTTTGTATCTGCATTTTTTCTCAATTATGATTGGTAAGAGAGTTTCTTTCTCTTTGTTAAGCTCTCCAACTTCTTGTGTCTATAGATATTCTATAGAAGACATCTTCAATCTCTTTTTAAGAGCCTGAATATCAACATTTTCCTTTTTTATAACCATTGATCAGCATTAACATATTGAGGATCTAAACCAAATTTAATAACAATATCTTACAATGATTTGATTTTGGTTTCCTTTGCAATTGATGACATTCTCTCCATTTTAAGCTCAGAAATTGTATTGTTCAATGAATTTTGCAACTTTGATACATTGATGGTTGATCTAGTCAAAGTAGAATATATCATTTCTCTAGTTTGTCCATGTAAGTCAATTTGGTCAATAGGATGAATTTGCTTGGTATAAAAATAAAACACAAAGGTCTTGAAATATTCTACATCTTTTACTCTTGGGACCTTCAGTTCAAGAAAAACTAGTTGATATTTTCCTTTCTTAACATCTAGGGTTGAGAGAAATATGTTATTTGTGGAAGAATTTTGCGTCCAAAACTAACAATAGGTCATCGATTTCATATTTTCATTCTTCTTCTTAATTTCCAGGAACTTAGTGAAAATATTTGATTAGAAGAGGAAGGAGTTGAAGAAGAAGGTTGTCTTGTTGTTATTTCAATTTGTTGCAATTTGAAAATAGGCTATAGATGGTGAATAAATATATGAGGATCTAGTTTCTCACATAGTCTCTTCTACATCTCTTGTTTTATGTCTTTCGTATACTCTGAACTTAGTTCCCTCTGATTCTTAAACATTCTCAATTGTCCCCTTGAGTTCTTTTTCCTGTTGTTGGGGTGTTGCTAAGACAGCAAGTCCTATTGGTCGATATATTGCTTGTTCTCCTAATAGATCGTGTAGGTTATTCTCTTCTGATGTCTCCTTGTGAGAAAAATTTCCAATTTATGGTTTTGGCACATGAACATAAGGAGTATAGTTTTTCTAAGCTCTTATATCTAATATCCTCCCTATTGGATCATATACCTAACTGAATCATTGTTAATTTCACTTGTGCCAATAAGTATTCAACTTATTTGTTTGTTTCTGTGGTACTGAAAACAAGAGGCCCTACTTGTGCTTTGATTTTAAATAAGACTTCTTTCTTCCTTGGTAAGAAATGTATTTGATCCACATTGAGTCTATGTCTAAAAAAATCAAGGGAAAAATTTATAATAGGAAGGTGTTGAATGTATTGGATGTCACCAACAGTTGGGGATCTCCCTAGTGTAGAATCCCAATCAGAATCTACACCATTTGGTCTAGGAGCCCCATTTGGTATGTAGGCCCAGCTACCATTTCATTGATTGAGGTTTGCCTCAAACAAAAGGGAGAGTATCAGTTGAAAGAGAACGAATGAAACTTTAATAAATGAAAGTATATAACCGATAAATATCAAATAGAATAGATCCCATGAATATAAACAACATAATTACAAAGCATAAACCTCAAGAAAAGTAATGTTAGCAAGACCTTAAATGAGATTCACACACATATAAAAGTAGGTTACCAATCATGAACAATTTTGTGATCAATAATTACATAAATCATAAGTAAACTTCCAACCTAGAATGATATAATGCCAACATCAATAAAGCAATTTACCAACATAAGCATAATGAATGCATAAAATATACCATCCATTTGTTGCAAGAAAAGACTTATCGCACAGGGATACATATGAAAATACAACACTCCAAATCTCATAGGAACTTTTGATTCATTAAGATGATAATGTCCATGGCACCATCATACATGATCTCCATCAAATCCAAAAGTGGAAATAGACATTTACTCCTTGCATTCACTAGAAGGTCCTAAGTTCTCAAAACCATATACCAAAATAATTCCAAAGCTAAAAGTCCCTTACAATGTGTCATGAGGGTGTATTTATAGAAAAGAGAGTGACCTTTGGCCTACCCTGTAGATTTTCTTGTAGATTCACAAGCTCATGCAATGTACTAAATCAAGAGACAAGAATCTACTTCTACTCTTTACAGCAGAAGAACATAAAGATCCAGCAAAACAATAATTGACAAGAGGAAGATAATCAATGGCACATAACATAATAAATATTCGGGGAAATCCACAGCTCAAAACCCCACTATATGTATTGCATTAATCAGAAATCCAAGATGATAATATAATGCTTGTTATCAAAAGAACAATCCCAGCACTCAGTAAAATCAATCTCCAACTCACAAGCAAACTTGTTATAGACATTTTTGGGCACTGCAACCCCAATCATAAATGTCCATAAACCAAGGGCTCTTAAGTCCCTAAAAGTGTTGTTCCAACCCCTAAAATAACAAGGTCAGCTGATTACATCATCTCCCAGAAGTTCTCCATGAAAAACTACTCTGAACTGGTCAAAACTGGACCATCTCACCTGCTCCATGGTCAAAGTGCGCTGCATCCCACCTAAATGCACACGGGAGGTGCGATGCATACTGAAAAGCCCTTCTATGGGGTGCAATGGGTGAGAGTGGACAAATGGCAGGGTCAATCTGCGAGGTGGAGGATCATGGAATCTTCCATAAACTTCTCCTGTGACACTTGCCTCTCTGCATTCACCCAGGGATGAGTAAGAGATCATCAATCTCCAAGTGGAATCAAGAACTATCAGGGAGAGGACACTAATAAAATCTCAAAAGCTGACTCACCCCCCTTGGAAACATCTATATATGGATCCCTCATCCCAGAGATCCGGAGGCTGGAATTTTGTATCTTGTAAGGAAGTGTTGCTGGTTTCTTGGTGTAACATCATAGTGTTGGGTGATCTAATCTTTTCATGAGGTGAAGAAGGGCTTTCTTGTTGAGATGATGACGCTGGGTCAGAACAATTGGTTGTAATACTCTTTGCTATTCTTGATTATTAATAAAGCTATTCAAGTTTTCCTCTACATTCTTGTATGATTGATGATATATGCATTTGTGTGGTCTATATATATCTGGTCCTATATTGTTTATGATGGTAGATCTATGTTCTTGGATAGTGTTATCCTACTTTGATTCTACAGTTGCACTTTGAAGCTGGGTAGACGAGGAAGCGAGTGGCAAAGATCTATCAGAAGGGAGAGGAATCAAGTAAGGAGCCAAGCGCAAGACACAGGTTGGTCTCCTTCTTTCCCCTCTTATCTACTTCTCATAAAGGAAAATGAAATTGGTTTTAGTTTGTTTGTTTCTAAGGTAGCTACCAGCCTTAGTGGGACTAGCAGCTCTGCATAGACACTAGATTTCCCGATAAAAAAACTCTTGGCCAACACTTAGACAATTCTACAGCTCTCCAAGTCCCTATTTCTTTGCACCCTTGGTCAAATAATTTGGATGAATACAATATGCTCTGCTCAACCTTGAGCTTAACCTACACAAGTATTTCCTATCCCCCACCTGATGACTTCCTTTGGCCAATACTTAGCCAAATTTCCAAGCCTCCAAGACTCTAATTCTTTCCACAATTCCTGAGAGAATTAGCCAGTATTTAAAGGGAAATTCCTCAGTTCCTGAATGCATGCATTATCAGTGCAACTCAGAAAAATATAAAACAAATAGTACATTGTCCCTGCAATCTAGTCTTAATTGGGTCTTTCTCATAATCAACATGCATGAGTTTCTGATGAGGGAATATTCAGTTAACTAGAGTAGCAATAGTTGAGTGCACTAATGCATCAACTAACTATTAACTTACTATTAGTTCTTCAAACATTTTGGAACTAATTTAACTAGAATTAACTCAATAAACTGAGTTAACTAATTAACTATGAGAAAAGAATTGCAATTTAATTCAAGGACAAATTAAATTGGAATTTATGGATTCTATTTTTAACATTTCTTGTTGCTATTTTCAACACTTCCTCTCAACAAGAAAGGAGTTCAACTCAATCTTGATATTGAACCTTTGGAATGTTCTGCATGCAACACTTCTCTCGATTTTTGTACCTCCAGCAACTCCAGAAACAAAAAACATCCAACCTAAATCAGAATGATGCCTCTGTCATCAAAATCTCTGGCTACTATTGCCTCTATCGAATAAAAACTCTGCACTGTTTTTTACTCTACCTTTCTGCACTTGTTTTCAACCCTCTCTATGCTCCTTCAGTATTTGACTAATCTAGCCTCTGTCACTTGATCTCTCGCTGCATCAATCCCACTGATTCCTCTCGCTACTATGTACTTTGGGCTCCCGTAGCAAGGTACGATCCATGAGATAAAACCACTCAATGAACTGATCCAGGTGGATGTTGGTGGCCACCCACCTATCCCACTTGGACCCCCACAATTGTCTCTTTCAGTTTCCTTAATTGTAGCACAATTTACTATTTTTAGCAGTTTTTCAGATCCTTAACTTCTAGAGTCGTTTTGAGGCCCTAAATGACGTTTATTGGGAAAATTGGGAGCAACATGATTCCATGGAATGATTTTTCTCCTCCCAAAGTTATAGTCCTCGGATAGATCTTTCTAATGAGCTATTGTGTGTGTCCAACGGAGATCATATGCCAAATTTACGACCCCGGGAAATTGATGTACCAATTTACCCAAACGGGGCCCACAGTTTGGCATTTCATCTCGTAGGGTTAGGTTTTTGGATGTTTAGGGTTTTCCATTGTTTCTCAACAATAAATAGGCCTTCAAGCCTCATTGTAACATAGTTCAAAGGCATGTAGCCGCCACATCTCTTCAGAGATAAGCCACCATCACCCTAGCTGGTTCATTTCCATTTCTATTTGTAAGCATATTTCAGTATTTTACATTAATGAAATGAAGTATTATTTCTGTTGCATCTCTGTGTATATGGGTATTTCTGTATTTTGTTGTGTTCCTGTTGCGATCTCCTTTTTCTCTATTTTTCTTTGCATGTCCCCAACAAGGTCGGGATATAAGGAGTTAGGGCTTGAACTAGTCGAACCTTTGCAAGAGCAGCCTCGCAAATCCCAATGGACTCCCATGGTGGATGAAAAGAAAGACAAGGGGGTAGGATATCCTATCAAAATCTTGCTTGAAGAATCCCTCGAGTGACAAAGGAACAGGATGATGGAAAACTTTGCCCAGAACCTTCAGCGGCTACCCAGGGGCGACGCATCGGCTTCCAATAGCTACTCTGGAAACGCCACACCCTTTAAGGTACACATTAATTTTTAAATCCCCATATTTGAGTGTCAAATAAACGCACATGCTATAGATAAATGGTTAAATTTGCTAGAAGGGTATTTTTCTGTTCATGATTTTTCAGTCAAACCCACTTGGGATTCGTTCTGGGATGCCATCAAGGAGTAGTACTACCATGTCAAAAGCTATGAGGACAAATACATAAAGTGGACCACACTACGTCCGGGAAGGGACCAAGATGTGCCAGAGTTCACAAAAAATTTTCATACCCTTCACACACAGTTGGATATCAAGGATTCTGAATTGCATTTAGTACTCAAATATTGCGGCTACCTACATAGGTACATCGAAGACAATATGGAGTTCCTAAACATCTTCTCGCTCGGCACAGTGTACCAATACGCTGTCAAGATCGAGCAAAATTTTAAACAGAAGAAGCGAGACTTTGGATATGTGAATCCGAAGCAAGGGAAAGGCTTCCCCAAATCACAGAACTAAGGACAAAGCCAAGACGGGGCAACACAAGATAACCCATCAATGTTGGAAATAATACTGAGAGGGGGGGGGGTGAATCAGTATTATCACATTAATAAAACTTTTTCATTTCCATAATCAGATTCATATATGCTACTTCCACAACTTCTTATGATTAAGTTAATTGATCTTCAATGAGTGCATTAGAACATTATCAACCATATTATCAGATAACAGATGCCGTAATAGAGAATAGATCATCACACATAAGGCACACACATGAACACCATGATATAAGGTGGAAACCCAATGCGGGAGAAAAACCACCTGTTGCAAGTCATCTCAATCTTCTTCTTAATAAGAAAATCCTTTTACAATATTTGTACTGGTGTAGTCTTATACCAGTACGGGAGCTACAAACCCCTTTGCTCTTGTACTAGCCGATCCATTTACTAGTACGCAGGCTGCTACCTGCTACAATGCTCCAAAGATCTCCCTTAGATTTTGTACTAGCTTAGATACTAGTACATAGGCGCTGGCCTACAATCTTCTCTCCTCCAGGTACCACGTTTCATCAATTTTCAGACTGGATACACTGAAGCACAACACATAATCTAAAAGGCCACTGTTCATCCAATTTTCATACTGGACCCAACAACAACATTGAAGCTCATAATCAAACAACCTTCTGAATCACCCAATCACCAAATCCATACATATACAATGATATTATGAGAGTTATCAACCATATCTAGTACATAAAGGTAAGTCATTAATCATGTTGTTATCTGAACTCAATACTAGTAACCAAACATCAGTTATGCACCCAAAACCCTGCAGAATAGTCAAAGGCAGTTAAAACAAATTTTAAGCAGGGATCGCAACTTCACTGGTATAGATCTGCGGATATCTGTACTACCTCCGCACCTGCGCCTTCTGTGGCGCCGCGACCACCGCACCTGCGCCTTCTGTGTCGCCTCCGCACTGCGCCTTCTATGGCGCCTCTGTGGCATCTCCGCACTGTGCCTTCTGTGGCGCCTCCGCACTGCGCCTTCTGTGGCGCCTCTGTGGCGTCTCCGCACTGCGCCTTCTGTGGCGCCTCTGCACTGCGCCTTCTGTGGCGCCTCCGCACTTCCGCAGTTGCAGCGCTCGAGAGATCACCCTTCACAGATTCGCTTTCAACTTCACTTTCATAGATCAAACTTTCAAAACAATAACCCAATATTTCAGATCTTAAGATATTCGATTTGCAAGAATGAATTAGCCAAGTGATCTCCTTTGCTTTATATAGGCAAGCTTCTTCCTAAAATCATGGATCAATACCATAGATAACCAATACAAGGGGCCCAAAAACATGGGGCTCAATAATACCGAGGACTAACCACCATGGACCAAAGGTAAGTTCTCCAACATATACACACTTTTGACGAGGTACCATGGTCCAAAACCATAGGTTCAAATACCAAGGACTAACTACCATGGACCAAAGGTAAGTTCTCCAACATGAAAGTGCGTGAACTTTTTCTCTACATGAAATAAACTTTTCTCTGCATAAAAGTGCGTGAACTTTTCTCTACATGAAATAAACTTTTCTCTGCATATAAGTGCGTGAACTTTTCTCTACATAGAATAAGCTTTTCTCTGCATATAAGTGCGTGAACTTTTCTGCACTATAATTTATCATCTGAGATGAGTGGGTTGCCATCAAGTACAACATATGTATCATAATGCCAACAATCAAAGCCACAAGAAAAGAACAACACCACGAAGTCGAAGAAGGACACAGGAAAGTGGTGTGAGTTCCATAAGAGCCCACTCACAACACAAGCGAGTGTCGAACCAAGCGGTCGTTGGTGGCCGAGTTGAAGGCTTCTGAATAAGATGGATGTTCCGACCCTGAGTTAGAACCCGACAAGGGTAATGACAAAGGGAAGTAGATCATTGATGAAAATCCCACCGCCATTATTTCCACTGCCAAGATCCAGAAGAATGAGCCTGAAGATATAGATGAAGGGGAGCGTCTTTTCCACTCACAGATGTGGGTGAAGGGTTCACTGCTGCAATTCATTGTTGACAGTGGGAGCCAAAAGAACCTCATTTCAGTAGAGGTTGTGAAGCGACTGGGACTACCGACCATACCACACCTATGACCATGCAGCATCAGGTGGCTTCACCAAGGACGAGATCTCCAAGTCTGCCAGCAGTGTCGCCTTCCCTACAACGTCAAACCCTTCAAAAATGAGGTATTATGTGATGTTGCACCTCTAGATGTTTGTGATGTATTATTAGGCCAGCCATACTTGTGGAGGCGACATGTTGTGTATGAGTCAAGGCCTCACTCTGTTATTATTTCTTTGTGTAATTCATTACATAGGATACCGTAGGTAGCCCTACCTACCACCACCTCTTTGATCACTACTAAGAAATGCAGCAAGCTCATCTCCTAGACTAGGAAATTCATTTTATGTCTGGTTCACTCCCAAAGTAAGGGGAATGTCATCGCCACATCCATGACCCCCGTGAAGGGTTCCTCCACGCTGCAGCAGCCGCAGATGGATACGGTCATGAAAGCAAACAGGAACATCTTCTCCTCACCCACAGGGACACCGTTGCACTATCAGGTCAAGCATTCATTCGATCTGACTCCTAGAGAACCTCTACCCAATGGGTCAACATATCATCGCTCCATTCTAGAAAATTCCAAGTACAAGTAGTGACATGATCAACATTAGGTACCACACAAGTTTCAAGTGGGTGACAAAGTCTGGTTGTATCTGCAAAAAGAACACCTTACAAGAGCCCATACCAAAGTTGTGGGAAACAATGCTTTAGAGCATAGCATTTCCCCATTCCTTCACTTGCACTGAGTGTTCAATGTGTACCACCCATGACCATGCTTCCCACCATTATTGTACACATCAGATGTTGCAGAACAGCTCACTAGGGACCTAGCTCAACAGAAGTTTCCTCATCTCAGGGAGGAACTCAACGCAATGGGTACCATTGCTTCCTAAGGGGGGAGGAATGATCCAAGTGGATGTTGGTGGCCACCCACCTATCCCACTTGGACACCCACAACTATCTCTTTCAGTTTCCTTAATTGTAGCACAATTTACTATTTTTAGCAGTTTTTCAGGTCCCGAACTTCCGGAGCCGTTTTGAGGCCCTAAACGACATTTTTTTGGAAAATTGGGAGCAACATGGGTCCATGGACATTTTTGTTCTTCCCAAAGTTATATTCCTTGGATAGATATTTCTAATGGGCTATTGTGCGCCTCAAACAAAGATCGTATGCCAAAGTTATGACCCCTGGAAGTTGATGTACCAATTTACCCAAACAGGTCCCGCAGTTTGGTGTTTCATCTCCTAGGGTTAGGTTTTTGGATGTTTAGGGTTTTCAATTGTTTCTCAACAATAAATAGGCCTTCAAGCCTCATTGTAACATAGTTCAGAGGCACGTATCCGCCAGATATATTCTCAGAGATAAGCTACCATCGCCCTATCTGGTTCATTTACATTTCTGTTTGTAAGCATATTTCAGTAATTTACATTAATGAAATGAAGTATTATTTATGTTACATCTCTGTGTATATGGGTATTTCTATATTTTGTTGTGTTCCTGTTTAAATCCAGATCATGGACCCTACCCAATTTCAGCCCTCTTGGGACTATCACTTAAAATCTACCCACCTCTCACCTGGAGGTATGGCTGCATATGATCCCTCTGCCCACTTGGCTTGAAATTTCCCCCTAATTGAGGTCTCTGCATGACTGGATGGCTCCACTCAATCTCTTCTTGGCTTCCCCAATTGTGGCTGCTCCACAATTTTCTGAGATTCCTTCTCTGCTTGAGTGGACCTCTCCACTCAGTCTCCTATTAGTTTATCTAGTTGTGGCTGCTCCACAACTTTCTAAAGCTGCTTCTGATGCTTCTTATGGGGCTGCATGTTGAGAGGTAATTTACTCTCCCTCTCAACCACCAAGTCTCTAACCTTTTCCTTGCTCATTAAGGCTTTACATGCATCTTGAACCTCAAGAGCATATAGGTTCTTGACCTGTGCACCAATCTGTTTCACCTGTCTCATGGTGATGTGTCTAAGGAAAACCATTCCCTTAGAGGGGAGCCAGACTCCCTCTAAAAGGTAACCATACTGATATCGGTAGCTCTATACATCTCATCATCTCCAAACTCTATGCTCTACTTGAGGTCTTTCTCCTCAAAATCACTAAAAATGTCTCTATTCCCCATCATATGGAATGAGGCACTACTGTCAAGATACCACATGGCTCCCATGGCAGTGTCAGCTATGCATGCAATGAGAGTGAAATCAAGTTTGAAATGTGAAGCTAGAGCCACACTTGATGCCGCTACTATCAGCTCCTTCTTACTTTATTTCTTCTGTGGTTTGTTCTTAGCATAGTGCCCATTCTTGGGACAATGAAAACACTTGACTTTCGTCAATTCCATCTTCTTTCCACCCTCCTCACCTTGGGACTTCTTTCCCTCAGCCCACTTTGCCTTACTCGCTAAGGCATAATCCTCTTCCACTTCCTTAGAAGAGGTCCCATCTCCGGAGCTCCTCCTGATCTCCTCCTACATCAAATACAACCACAGTCGTTCCCAATATAGTAGCTTCTCCCAACCATTGATAGAGTCCTGATAACTATGCCAACTATTTGGGATTCCAAGAAGAGCAAGGCTCACCATATCTTCTTATGTCCCGCCATCACAGAATTTTTTGAAAAAAGAGCTGATTTTAAATAAGCGATATCTCCCTCATTCAAACTCTGATTCAGCCGATTGTTTTTTAGAACTTTGGGTATTTTTTGACAGGGAATCCAAATATGCTATTTGTTTCTGAAAATTTTGCACAAAAAATTTCAGATCTGCTATGCAAACTCGCGGCCCAAAAAATAATCTTGCTCTGATACCATGTAGAAAATCTTGTAGATTCACAAGCTAATGCAATTTTCTAAAGCAAGAGACAAGAATCTATGTCTACTCTTTACAACGGAAGCACATAAATATCGAGCAAAACAATAATCGACAAGAGGAATATAATCAATGGCACATAACACAATGAATATCCGCGGAAAGCCACAACCCAAAACCCCACTATCTATATTGCATTAATTAGAAATCCAAGATGATAATACAATGCTTGTTCTCAGAAGAACAATCCCAACACTCAATAAAATCAATCTCCAACTCACAAGAAAACTCTTGGCCAACACTTAGCCATTTTTGCAGCTCTCCAAGTCCCTATTTCCTTGCGCCCTTGGTCAAAGAATTTAGATGAATACAATATGCTCTGCTCAACCTTGAGCTTAACCGACACAAGTATTTCCTATCCTCCACCTGATGAATTCCTTTGGCCAATACTTAGCCAAATTTCCAAGCCTCCAAGCTTCTAATTATTTGCACAATTCCTAAGAGAATTAGCCTGTATTTAAATGGAAATTCCTCAGTTCCTAAATGCATGCACTATTAGTGCAACTCGAAAAAATATAAAACAAATAGTACACTATCCCTGCGCTCTAGTCTAAAATGGGTCTTTCTCAGAATCGGCATGAATGAGTTTCTGATGAGGGAATATTCAGTTAACTGGAGTAGCACTAGTTGAGTGCATTAATGCATCAATTGACTATTAACTCACTATTAGTTCCTCAAACAGTTTGGAACTAATTTAACTGGACTTAACTCAATAAACTGAGTTAACTAATTACCACTCATACTTAACTCATCCTGGACCCCTATAATATAGGGATAACATATACATGACTTCGAAAAGACTTTCAACTCGAAATTCCTAAGTTAATTAAACTTAATTAACTATTTACAAGTTTCTATGAGAAACGAATTACTATTTAATTCACAATTTAATTCAAGGACAAATTAAATTGGAATTTTTGGATTCTATTTTTAACATTTCTTGTTGTTATTTTCAACATACCTGTGACTCTTGGACTTCCTCATGACTTTTCAAATTACTACTTGATCTTAATCTATCATATCTTGTTATGCACAACAAAAAGAAAATTGATCCTACTTTAACAACTTGGTAATGGGTAATTCTGGAACATCTACATGCAACTGCTCCATGAGGTAGGTGCGCCAAATCTTGTATTCAGCAAGTATTGTGGCCGCCTTTTACTGTTCTTCATAATGTATGTGGATCAAGGGCATCGGGTATGAGAGTTCTTTTCTTGACCTTGATTTGATTTGATAGAGTTACCATCTTGGTATACATCCTCACTAGCTCCACCACATATCGTGTGATGTTTTCCTTAGTGACTTGTAAGTCTCTCATGTTGGAAGCCTATCTGAGAGGGTCGAGGAATGCTTGAATATCCTGTAGGATTTCTTCTTTCTTCCTTACTTCTCCAACTTCTCCAATGGAAGGAACCCCGTGAACTTCAATCACAAACTCCAATCCATTCAACAAATTCTTGTAGGAGGCAAGAACCCTGTCAACATCTCTAGCCAACTTATCCCATCTTTTCGTGTCCATGAATCACCAATGATCAAATGTACTCTTTCCATGTGGTTAATAGGGTTATTAGGTCAAATTGTTATATTTTCAAATAAAATTTAATAATTGGTCAGTTCTAGGTCATTACTACTCCCCTCCATATTCAAGGTCATAAAATGTTGTCATGGCCTTGTCATATTTCCTTGGAATAAGTCATCAAAGAGTGTCTTCGTCATCATTGAAGGTCATCCTATAATTATCATGCATATTGCAAAGATCCAAAGGTCTTTAATCATGGTTTTAGATATCCATTTGGTGTCATCATTAGGGCATGTCATCAACAATTCATATAGGGGTCATGTCATCACCTTATGTCACCATCATAGGGGGTAGTAATTAGGAAAAAGTGTTCTAAATGATTTCTAAGGTACATTTTCCTCCTTGTGAAGATGTAACTTGTTGGAAATAATACTGAGAGGGGGAGTGAATCAGTATTATCAAACCAATTAATTTCCTTTTCACAATCAAATTTGTATACGCTACTTCAGCTATGTGAAATTGCGTATATACGCTACTATGTCTAAAGAAACCAGTGTATATCAGAAAACTTAAGATTCATTAAGTGTTTGATCTTTAGTTAGTGCATCAGTACTTCATTAATCATAAGAACAGTAACCAGGAGAATTAAAACAGAACAGATCATCACACACATGGACACAAAGATATAAGGTGGAAACCCAATGTGGGTGAAAACCACCAGCTGCAATTTGTCTCTATCTTCTTTTAAATTAGAAACTTCCTTTTACAATGATTTTGTACTGGTACAGTCTTATACCAATATGCAGGCTGCTACCTGCAGAAGGTTACAACCTTCTCTCCTTCTCCAGCTTCTCCTGGAAGGGAGCTACAACCCCCTTAGCTCTTGTACTAGCTGAGGTACTAGTACGTAGGTGCTTACCTACAACCTTCTCTTTTCTTCGAGGGACCACATTTCATAAATTTTCAGACTGGATCGATGAATATCAATCAAACATCAAGTATATATGCATTAACCAAACTCTTTTGTACAAACAAATACTGAATCAACCAATAACTTCTCATAATGATGTAACCAGAAAACAGTACCAGTAACCAAACACCAATCCTAAACCCAGAACACTGCAGCAATAAACAGAAGCAGCTCAAACATATTTCATGAGATGTACGCTACTTCAATACATAGAAACCTGCGTGCATACGCTTTTGTATTAAGGCCAACCAGCGTATACGCTGTTTTGATTTACTGAACCATCGTGTATACGCACCTCTAATGTGTCGAACCTACGTACAGATATATAAAAGATAATTCACTCTTTCAAATATTCAGACGTCAGTTATACCCAGATTATCATATTTATAGATCACGTCTTGCACCAAATATAACAGATCAAAAATTACACAAAGATACTTCTCTTCAAGCCGCCTTAAGATCTTGACCCATCAATAGAACTTGTCCTTCTTTTTGCGCTCAGGTTCCTCCTTGATTCAGATCTAGTTATGCATCATAACCCAATGACAGTATTATAGATCTTTCTATTCATAAGATATTCAATGCTTAAGTTAATCACCTTGCCAAATGATCTCCTTCCCTTTTTATAGTCTTAGGCCTTACTCAAACCATGGTCCAAAACCATAGAGATCTAATACTAGGGACTCAATACCTAGGTTCAACACTTTGGATGCAATACCAGGGACCAAAACCATAGGTTCAAATATGTCAGACTAAATACCATAGACCAACCATAAGTTTTCCCACATGTACGTGCTTTTCTTTGCATGAAATTGCGTGCATACGTATACGCGCCTTTTGATCGGTACACCCACGTGTATACATTATTCGGTTAAGAGGAACCTGCGTATACCTCATTTTCTTTCATTCTGAGAGCCTGAACTATCATCTGCCCTTTGAGTGAATTGCCATCAAGGACAACACCTGTGCCATAGTGCCAAACCTGTGTCATAATGCCAACATAACGTTTCTCAATAAAGTAATAAAACTGCAGTCCACTACCTCATCACATCATTTCTCAAAAGGGCATATGATGTCACTTCATGAACCAAAGAAAAAAGATCGAATTCCTGCCTATAAAACACCATTCAAGGCTTTCAAACATATCATTCTATCTTCCTTGAGCTCTCATCTCCCACTAAGCTTCATTTTAGCATCCAAAGGCTTCATCTTTCCATGAGTAAGCCCTAATTTGACAACACATTGTGTTTCTGCTTGAGCACGCTGCGCTATTTCTAGATTATTGTGTTTTCTAATTTTGGGGTCAAAAGGAGCAAGAAAATGGTTCAATCAGCTTTCAACAAGTTCAATAAGCTCTAATCAAATAAGTGTGACCTCTCATCATCTCTCTTTCAGTGAATTTTCATCAGCAAATAGTGAAATCCTTCTCCTAGGGTTTTCATTGTGTTTTTGGGTTCTCTTGGTCTTTACATCATTTCAGTGAAGAAAACCCTAGTTTCCTTGTTTCAATACCCTCATTCATACATCACACAACTCCCCCAGTTCTTTCCCACACCCACTTCCCTTCATCTCCCTCGTTTTCCTACAAACCCTAGCCTACATTGTGCTTTTGACAAATTCCTAGGCTAGGACTATGTTTTGGTGTTTTTTCCACCTTTCCCTCACTTTTTTCAAGAAATTCCACCTCCCTACACTCCCTAACACCTATCCCTACCCCCTATAATTTTCCCACAAATTTACCTAACCCCTTCATCCCCTTCCCTCAACACAACTGTCCCATTTCCCCTGTTTTCCCAAATCATACCCTATCTTTCCTCCCTACCAAGCTAGGGTTGTATCATGCATACTGAAACCATGGACAATGAGAAAAAAAATACAACAAAGGAGGGAACATCTCCAAATATGTGCCAACTCATATGCAGGAGATCCATGCCTCATAATTCATGAAGAAATCATTTGAAGATGTTGACTGCCTAGGGTTTTGTGAAAAGATTAAAGAGGTGGGTTGTCATGCCAAGTTAACAAGACTTTTTGCCACAAATTTAAAAAAGTACAAGACCACCATAGCATGGATGGACTTCATGGTATCATCAGAGGCAATTGGCATGATTTTTAGGGTTTTGAGGTCATTTGCTGCACACAGGGACAGTCTTACTTAAAAATCATTTTCTGAATTAATGATGCTGAATGTTACAAAAGTGAAAGACGTTTTTGTCAATAATAGAAAAAATTACATAAACCTCCTTCATTTTATGCATAGGTGTTATGATTTGAGATACATTCCCAAAATATAGTTGCTACAGGAGAATTGTTCCACTATGAACAGCTTGACTTCAAGTCAGTTTTTCAGGGGTTTAGAGCAGGTGTTTGCAGTGCTTGATGACTATATTGTGTAGTATACATCATAATATTTCCAACCATACCTTTTTCAGCAACTAACTCATCCAATAAAGCCTCCAAATCACTCTCCAAACCACACGTTGTGCTTCTACAATGTTTCGTTGTGTTTCTGTTTCTAGCGACCAACTTCAAACTTGGATTCTGAACAAATGGGAAAGTATTTTTGAAAACTGAGAGAGGTGTTTCTTCAAAAAAACCTTATATACAAAACCCTCTCCCATGTTTATAAAAATGTATTTTTTTAGATATATATTTCTCCATCTATAAGCCCTATTTTTGCAAAAAAACCCAGAAATTTGACCCTCCAGAAGCGCAGCGTGACCACGTTGTGTTTTTTCTCAGGGCCTCCAAATGACAAATGGATTACATGTAAGGAAATCTATTCGTCCCTACATCATATATATCAACTTTATTTTTCATTTCATCTCATAGTTTGGGAGAAAAAAGTTAAAAATCTAGACAGTTTTTCATGTTTTTGCCACCTTTTTGGAACTCACACTGCGCTTCCGAAGTAGTTGTGGAAAATTAAGTTTTAAGTGGTCTTGTAGAAGATTTTTTGAATACTTTAAGCTTAAGAGGCCTACTATACATCCCCATATTCCAAGCGATGCCATTTTCATCACAAACCTCCTCTGAGAAGGCCTCCAAAACATCTTGTCAAAATTTGTTATGGTTCTACTAAGAGTACGCTGCGCTTCTGCACATTTCGCTACACTTTTGTGGAGAAACCTATTTTTGAAGCTTTCATGGTCAAGAGTTGATTTTTCTTGTTGTGATTAGTCTTGAGATAATTCTAAATGATGTAATTAATTGTTCTAGGGATGGTAAGAGTGAATTTTATTGTAATAAATGCTTATAAAGTCAATTAAGTTGGTTTTAGTCTAAACATGGAGTTGGTTTCTAACCTCCCTAGTTTTAGGTATAGTTGAAGCATTCACGTAAACAGTTCCTATGATGTTGGATTAGACCCCTGAGAGGGGGGGAATGTAGTTTTTCATCTATATGTAGCCTGATCTAAGTCAAATGAAGGGTTGGATGATTGTGAGTCAAAGGCTTTGAAGCTAGTGTACACCATCACTTTTGCAGGAGTAATACAAGTAGTTTTCAACTATTATCTTGGGATTCCTGTGGTATGATTTTGTGGCAGTGTTTTTTCTTTGTTTTATCATCAGTATGAATGTTATGTCTCCTTACTTCCATATTAATGATTTCATGTGATCATATCAGTAGTCTTAAAGCTAAATCCATAAGTTATATGCTTTGTTTTGATGAGATTTTCATGCTAGTGTTCTATTTCTTCTTATGAGTGAATTCATGGTTACATGTTTATTCTAATCCTCTATATTTTCATCCCTATAACAAAATGACAAACTTACTTCTTTCACTGGTCATACCTACCTTGCCCCATTATATCTCTATAATTGATCATTTGAAACCCTAGCCTAGTTCCTAGATCTATGAGCTTCATCCAGCAAACCCTAAAATCAAAACCTAGTGAGCTTAGTATCTAGCCTAACATCTCATTTCCTCTCCAGTCACTTCATTGGTTGTGAGATTCTCGAGAGAGCCCTCTCTAATTTGGTAAGGCTAGCTACCATATCCAATGTTTTTTTGAGGTTACCTATGTCGCTCTCCTTTCTCAGCCTTGGCACACTGTGGAGTGCTAACATTTTTTGCGACCATACTGGGGAGGCGAACAATTTCATATTCCCCAGGAAATATCATCAAAGTTTAGATCTGATTTGTTGATGGTGGACAGCGGTTAGACACATATGAAGGTTGAACCATTCACCTGGTGACTCCAACTTGATCCAGAAATCGAGATAGTTCTATATCCAGAAGGTGCGCTCCATTAAAACGAGATCACATTCCAAATTTTCCAAACCGCATGCCTTGTGTAGATTGGCAGACTTATTTGCTAAAGTTCAAAGGAGAGAAAGGAGATGACGCTGCTCTTCACTTGGTTAAATTTCACATGCATATGCATAAGCTAAAGGTTCAATTTCATGAAGACTCTCATGAAAATGTTCACGGAAACCTTAGAAGGAAAAGCATGATCTTGGTATGAAGGTCTTCCATATGCTAGTATTTATTCTCCTAAACATTTTCAATTAGCATTTTTTGAAAAATATAGAGAATCTCATACTTCTTTGTTATTGGTTGAGGATTGTTGCGAACAATTTTAGGTTTTCATCCAAAATCTAGAGAATTCTTATGGTGATGAAGAGTTCATGGATGAAGAGGTCCTGGAGGCTTTGTATGCGAACCCTTTCCATCACCAAGAAGAACAGATCTCTTCTCCCTTGGATGAAAGTGAAACTGAGTAGGATCTCAATGATGACATTAAACAGCATGTAGGTATTTCAAAAGAATAAGGGAATGTTCATTGTTGCTTTAATGAAGGTCATTGCTTATGTATGATAGTAATGTTCCATCCTATGAGTTTAATGAATCTTTGCAGCATACTTGTCAGTATTTGTTGATCAAAGGTACAAGGATAGTCAATCAGATTTTTCTTTCTCTGGGTTTTTATTTCAAGATCATGTTTGTGAAGACCAAGATGGGGTTTCTGATGAAATGCATGAACAAAGATCTATATACATTCACCACTCACATATCTCTCCAACTCATCCATTTTCTGAAGAACTATTTCAAGGGAAGATTCATGCAAATTATAATTTTTAATTGGCATGTGTGAAGGTTCCAGACAATGTAATTATGGTAGAAAATAATCATCAAACATTGAAAGCAGAGTATGAAGAAGAGCAGTTGGACCTGAATCCTATGGATGTGCCCATTTTTTCTATCAATAATATGCATGCCTCAAATGCATATTTTCAAGAACAAACTTCCCTTTCTCCTAATGCAAATGAAAAACTTGATGAACATATTTTCTTCTTTCATCCTGACAAAAATTTTGCATTGGAAAATGAAGGGTGTCCTTGTATTTTTGTTGACTTTCAAGACATGGTAATGTTCCATATTATTGAAGACCCTATTGCCAATTTGTTGCAGCCATATGGGAATATGAGTTTTATTGTATTTATGGATCATGTGCACATGTTCAGTGGACACTTGGAGTGGCCTATCTTTTGTTATTTTTGCCTGCTCAAGGAAAGTGCGAGAAGGATTCAAGTAAGTAGCCATTTGCTGGATTGGTTACACTTGAAGGATCATGTCGCATGATTGTATATATATCTTCAGCAGGTGTTGGTTATCATTAGGATTTGAAGCCTGAGGTGAAGGCCCTAACATCCCGATGGTCTTCTCCCATGTGTATGTAAGTTCAGTTAGTAGTCAACTTTTTCAGTCAAGTAAAGTCAATTTCAGTTTTTCTTAAGTATAGTCAGTCAGTGTTTTGAGTGTCAAGTGCTTTATTTTGAATCCATTGCCCAATGGGTGAGGCTACCTAGTATATAGTGTTCTTGACACCTCCTAAAGGAGCTTCAATCCCCATTTGTAGCCGATGTTAGTGTCTATGAGTCACCAATGATCAAATGTACTCTTTCCATGTGGTTGATATGGTTATTAGGTCAAATTGTTATATTTTCAAATAAAATTTGATCAATGGTCAGTTCGAGGGCATTACTACTCCCCTCCATACTCAAGGTCATAAAATGTTGTCATGGCCTTGTCATCATTCCTTGGAATAAGTCATAAAAGAGTGCCTTGGTCATCATTCAAGGTCATCTTATCATTATCATGCATACTAAAAAGGTCCAAAGTTATTTAATCATGGTTTTATATATCTATTTGGTGTCATCATTAGGTCTTATCATCAATGATTCATATAGGGGTCATGTCATCACCTTATGTCACCATCATAGGGAGTAGTAATTACGAAAAAAGTTTTCTAAATGATTTCTAAAGTAGATTTTCCTCCTTGTGAAGATCATAACTTTTCTCAATAAGTAATAAGACTACAGTACACTACCTCATCCCATCATTTCTCAAAAGTACATATGATGTCACTTCATAATCCAAAGAAAAAAATTGACTTCCAGCCTATTAAAGACCATCCAATGCTTTCAAACATATCATTCTATCTTCCTTGAGCTCTCATCTACGACTGAGCTTCATTTCAACATCCAGAGACTTCATCTTTCCATCAGTAAGCCCTAATTTTCTAGCACACTGTGGTTCTGCCTAAGCACGTTGCAATTTTCTAGCTTGCTATATTTTTGAATTTTGGGGGCCAAAGGAGAAAGAAAATGGTTCAATCAGCTTTCAACAGGTTCAAGAGGCTCTAATCAAGTAAGTGTGACCTCTCATCATCTCTCTTTCAGTGAATTTTCATCAGCAAATAGTGAAATCCCTCTCCTAGGGTTTTCGTTATGTTTTTGGGTTCTCTTGGTCTTTGCATCATTTAAGTGAATAAAACCCTATTTTCCTTATTTCAACACCCTCATTCATACTTCATACACCTCCCCCAATTCTTTCCCACTCTCACTTCCCTTCATCTCCCTCATTTTCTTATAAACCCTATCCTACGTTGCGCTTTTGACAACTTCTTTTGATATGACTGTGTTTTGGTGTTTTTTCCACCTTTCCCTCACTATTTTCAAGAAATTAAACCTCCCTACACTCCCTAACACCTATCCCTACCCCCTATAATTTTCCCACAAATTTACCTAACCCCTAACCCCTTCATCCCCTTCCCTCAACACAATTGTCCCATTTCCCCTATTTTCCCAAATCATACCCTATCTTTCCTCCCTACCAAGCTAGGGTTTTATCATGCAGACTAAAACCATGGATAGTGAGAAGAAAAATTACAACAAAGGAGGGAACATCTCCAGATATGAGCCAACTCATATGCCGGAGATCCATGCCTCATCATTCATCAAGAAATCATTTGAAGATGTTGGTTGCCTAGGGTTTTGGGAAAAGATTCAAGAGGTGGGTTGTCATGCCAATTTAACTAGCCTTTTTGCCACAAATTCCAATAGGTACAAGAGCACCATCGTAGGGATGGACTTCATGGCATCAGCAGAGGCAATTGTCATGAGTTTTAGGGTTTTGAGGTCATTTGTTGCACACAGGGATAGTCTTACTTCAAAATCATTTTCTAAAGTAATTAAGATGAATTTTACAAAAGTGAAAGAGGTTTTTGTCAATAATAGACCAAAGAATAAAAAACCTCCTAAATTTTATGCACAGGTGTTATGATTTGAGAGAAATGCCAAAAAGATAGTTTCTATAGGAAAATTGCTACACTTTGGACAGCTTGACTTCAAGTCAGTTTTTCAGGGTTTGGAGCAGGTGTTTGCAGTGCTTGATGACTCTATTATGTAGTAGAAATCATAATATTTCCAACCATACCTTTTGCAAAAGCTAAATCATCCAGGAAGGCCTCCAAATCACTCTCCAAACCACACGCTGCGCTTCTGCAATTTTTTGTTGTGTTTTTAGCGACCAACTTCAAACTTGGATTCTGAACAAATGCGAAAGTATTTTTGAAAATGGAGAGAGGTGTTTCTTCACTAAAACCTTATCTACAAAAAACTCTCCCATTTATAAAAATATATATATATATGTTAGAGATATATTTCTCCATCTTTGAGCCCTATTTTTGCAAAAAAACCCATAAATTCGACCCTCCAGAAGCGCAGTGTGGCTTTTCTCAGGGCCTCCAAATTACAAATGGCTTACATGTATGGAAATATATTGGTCCCTACATCACATATATCAACTTTATTTTTCAATTCATCTCATAGTATGGGAGAAAAAGTCAAAACCTAGCCAATTTTCATGTTTCTGCCACCTTTTTGGACCTCACAGTGTGCTTTTGGACTAGTTGTGGAAAATTAAGTTTTAAGTGGTCTTGGAGAGTATTTTTTGCATACTTGAAGCTTCTGAGGCCTAGTAGACATCCCAAGCTTTCAAAATATACCATTTTTAGCCCAAAACTCATCCAGTAAGGCCTCCAAAACATCTTGCCAAAATTCACTATGCTTCTGCTAAGAGCATGCTACATTTCTGCACATTTCGCTATGCTTCTATGGAGAAACCTATTTTCGAAGTTTTCATGGTAAAAAAATTTATTTTTATTGATTTAATTAGTCTTGATATAATTCTAAATGATTTAATTAATTATTCTAGGGATGGTAAGAGTGAATTTTATTGTAATAAATGCTTGTAAAGTCAATTAAGTTGGTTTTAGTCTAAATGGGGAGTTGGTTTCTAACCTCCCTAGTTTTAGGTATGGTTGGATACATTCATGTAAATAGTTCCTATGATGTTGGATTCGAACCCTGAGAGGGGGAAATGTAGTTTTTCGTTGATATGTATCATGGTCTAAGTCAAATGAAGGGTTGGATGCTTGTGAGTCAAAGGCTTTGAAGCTAGTGTACACCATCACTTTTGCAGGAGTAATATAGGCAGTTTGCAACTATTATCTTGGGATTCTTGTGGTATGATTTTGCGACAATGTTTCTTCTTTGTTTTATCATTAGTATGAATTTATATGTCTCCTTAATTCCATCTTAATGCTTCCATGTGATCATCTCAATAGTATTGAAGCTGAATTCATAAGTTATATGCTATGTTTTGATCATATTTTCATGCTAGTGTTCTATTTTTTCTGATGAGTGAATTCATGGTTACATGCTCATTCTGATCCTCTATCTTTTCATCCCTATAACACAATGAAAACCTACTTATTTCACTTATAATACCTACCTTTCCCCATTATATCTCTGCAATTGATCATTTGAAACCCTAGCCTAGTTCCTAAATCTATGAGCTTCATCTAGCAAACCCTAAAATAAAAAGCTAGTGATCTCTGTATCTAGCCTAACATTTGATTTCCTATCTAGTCACTTCATTGGCTATGAGATTGTCGAGAGAGCCCTCTCTGATTTGGTAGGGCTAGCTACCAAATCCAAAGTTGGTTTGAGGTTACCTTCGTCGGTCTCCTTTCTCAACCTTGGGACACTGTGGAGTGCTAACATTTTTGGTGACCATACTGGGGACGCGAAAAAATTCATATTCCCCGGGAAAGATCATCAAATTTTATATCTGATTTATTGATGGTGTATAGCAGTGTGACACATATGAAGGTTGAACCATTCACCTAGCCACTCCAACTTGATCCAAAGACTCCACTGGCAGCAGGATCCAGAAATCGAGATGAGTTCTATATCGAGAAGGTATGCTCCTTTAAAATGAGATCACATTCTAGGTTTTCCAAACCACATGCCTTGTGTAGATTGGTAGACTTATTTTCCGAAGTTCAAAGACGAGAAACAAGATGACGTTGCTCTTCACTTGGTTATATGTCACATGCATGTGCATAAGCTAAAGGTTCAATTTCATGAAGACTGTCTCATGAAGATGCTCATGGAAACATTAGAAGGAAAAGCACGATCTCGGTATGAATGTCTTCCATCTGCTAGTATTTGTTCTCCTAAAGGTTTTCATTCAACATTTTTTGAAAAATATAGAGAATATCATCCTTCTTTGTCATTGGTTGAGGATCATTGTGAACATTTTGAGGTTTTCATCCAAAATCTAGAGAATTATTATGGTGATAAAGGGTTCATGGATGAAGAGATCCTAGAGCCTTTGTATGAGAACCCTTTCCATCACCAAGAAGAACAGATGTCTTCTCCCTTGGATGAAAGTGAAACTAAGCAGGATCTCAATGATGACATTTAACAGCCTATAGGCATTTCATAAGAATAAGGGAACGTTCAACCTTGTTTTAATGAAGGTTTGTGCTTATGTATGATATTCATGTTCCATCCTATGAGTTTGATGAATCTTTGCAGCAAACTTGTCAGTCATTTGATGATCAAAGGTATGAGGATAGTCAATCAGATTGTTCTTTCTCTGGGTTTTTATTTCAAGATCATGTTTATGAAGACCAAGATGAGGTTTCTGATGAAATGCATGAACAAGGATCTCAAGAAATTCACCACTCATATGTCGCTCCAGCTCATCCATTTTCTAAAGCACTATTTCAAGGGATGATTCGTGAAAATTACAATTTTGAATTCGCATGTGTGGAGGTTCCAGACAATGTAATTATGGTAGAAAATAATCATCAAACATTGCATGCAGAGTATTAAGAAGAATAGTTTGTCCCGGATCCTATGGATGTGCACATTTTTTCTATCAATAATATGGCTACCTCAAACACATATTTTTAAGAAAAAACTTACCTTTCTCTTCATGCGAATGAAAAACTTGATGAATATATTTTCTTCTTTCATCCTGACAAAAATTTTGCATTGGAAAATGGAGGGTGTCCTTGTATTTCTGCTGACATTCAAGACATGGTAATGTTCCAGGTTATTGAAGACCTTATTTCCAATTTTTTGCATCCATATGGGAAGATGGGTTTTATTGTATTTATGGATCATGTACACATGTTCAGTGGACACTTGGAGTGGCATGTCTTTTATTTTTTTCTTCCTGCTCATGGAAAGTGTGTGCGGGATTCAATTAAGTAGCCATTTGCTGGATTGGTTACACTAGAGGGATCATATCACATGATTGTATATATATCTTCATCATGTGGTGCTTATCATCAAGATTTGAAACCCGAGGTGAAGGTCCTAAGATCCCGATGGTCTGCTGCCATGTATAAGTAAGTTCAGTTAGTAATCAAGTTTTTCAGTCAAGTCAAGTTAGTTTCAGTTTTTCTTAATTCTAGTCATTCAGTCTTTTGAGTGTCAAGTGTTTTATTTTGACTCCATCACCCAATGGATGAGGCAACCTCTTATACGGGGTTATTGACACCTCCTAAAGGATTTTTCATCCCAAGTTGGAGCTGATGTTAGTGTTTATGAGTCACCAGTGATCAAATGTACTATTTCTGTGTGGTTGATAGGGTTATTAGGTCAAATTATTATATTTTCAAATAAAATTTTATCATTGGTCAGTTCTAGGTCATTACTACTCCCCTCCATACTCAAGGTCATAAAATGTTGTCATGTCCTTTCCATCATTCCTTGGAATAAGTCATCAAAGATTGTCTTGGTCATCATTGAAGGTCATCCTATCATTATCATGCATACTGCAGAGGTCCAAAGGTCTTTAATCATGGTTTTAGATATCCATTTGGTGTCAGCGTTAGGTCATATCATCAATGAGTCATATAGGGGTCATGTCATCACCTTATGTCACTATCATAGGGAGTATTAATTAGGAAAAAGTGTTCTAAATGATTTCTAAAGTACATTTTCCTCCTTATTAAGATGTAACTTTTCTCAATAAAGTAATAAAACTACAGTGCACTACCTCATCCCATCATTTCTCAAAAGGACATATGATGTCACTTCATGATATAAAGAAAAAAATCAACTTCTAGCCTATAAAAGACAATCCAAAGCTTTCAAACATATCATTCTACCAATGAGCTTCATTTCAGAATACAAAGACTTCATCTTTCCATCAGTAAGCCCTAATTTGCTAGCACACTATGTTTCTGCCTGAGCATGCTATGCTTTTGCTAGCTAACTGTGTTTTTTTACTTTTGGGGGCAAAGGTGAGAGAAAAAGGTTCAATCAACTTTCAACATGTTCAAGAGGCTCTAATCAAGTAAGTGTGGCCTCTCATCATCTCTCTTTCGGTGAATTTTCATCAGCAAATAGTGAAATCCCTCTCCTAGTTGTTTCGCTGTTTTTTTGGGTTCTCTTGGTCTTTGCATCATTTCAGTGAAGAAAACCACAATTTCCTTGTTTCAACACCCTCATTCATACTTCATACACCTCCCCCAATTCTTTCACACACTGACTTCCCTTCATCTCCCTCATATTCCTACAAGCCCTAGCCTCCGTTGCACTTTTGACAAATTCATATGCTAGGATTGTGTTTTGGTGTTTTTTCCAGCTTTCCTCACTCTTTTCAAGACATTCCACCTCCATACACTCCCTAACACCTATCCCTAACCCCTATAATTTTCCCACAAATTTACCTAACACCTTCATCCCCTTCCCTCAACACAACTGTCTCATTTCCCTTGTTTTCCCAAATCATGCCCTATCTTTCCTCCCTACCAAGCTAGGGTTTTATCATGCAGAATGAAACCATGGACTATGAGAAGAAAAATTACAAAAAAGGAGGGACCATCTCTAGATATGAGCTAGCTCATATGCAGGAGATCCATGCCTCATCATTCATCAAGAAATCTTATGAAGTTGTTGACTACCTAGGGTTTTATGAAAAGATTAAAGAGGTGCATTGTCATGCCAAGTTAACCAATATTTTTGCCACAAATTTCAAGAGGGAAAAGACCACCATATCAATGATGGACTTCATGGTATCATCAGAGGCAATTAGCATAATTTTTAGGGTTTTGAGGTCATTTGTTGCACACAGGGACAACCTCACTTCAAAATCATTTTCTGAAGTAATGAAGATGAATTTTACAAAAGTGAAAGAGGTTTTTGTCAATAATAGACCAAATAACATAAAAATCCTTCAGTGTATGCACAGGTTTTATTATTTAAGAGAAATTCCCAAAATACAGTTGTTACAGGAGAATTGTTGCACTCTGGATAGCCTGACTTCAAGTCTGTTTTTCAGCAGTTTGGAGCAGGTGTTTGCTGTGCTTGATGACTTTATTGCATATTAAAAATCATAATATTTCCAGCCATACCTATTGTAGTAGATAACACATCCAGGAAGGCCTCAAAATCACTCTCCAAACCACACACTGTGCTTTTACAATTTTTCGTTTGCATTTTTAGTGACCAACTACAAACTTGGATTCTGAACAAATGGGAAAGTATTTTTTAAAGCTAAGAGAGGTTTTTCTTCATAACAACCTTATATACAAATAACTCTCACATTTTTGTAAAACGTTTTGTTTTTAGAGATATATTTCTCCATATTTGAGCCCTACTTTTGCAAAAAACCCAGAAATTCGACGCTTTAGAAGCGCAGCATGGCCATGATGCGCTTTTTCTCAAGGAATCCAAATGATAAATGTCTTAAATGTATTGAAATATATTGGTCCCTACATCACATATATCAACTTTCATTTTCATTTCTGCTCATAGTTTGGGATAAAAAGTCAAAAAAATAGCCAATTTTCATGTTTCTGCCACCTTTTTGGACCTCACGATGCACGTCTAGTGTAGCTGTGGAAAATTGAGTTTTAAGTGGTCTTAGAGAGGAAATTTTGCAATCTTGAAGCTTCATAGGTTTATTAGACATCCCCATCTTTCCAGCAATACTGTTTTCGAGCCAAAACCCTTCCGTGAAGTCCTTCATAACACCTTGCCAAAATTCGGTATGCTTCTGCTAAGAGCACGCTACGCTTCTGCACATTTTGCTTCGCTTCTATGGAGAAACCTATTTTCGAAGTTTTCATGGTCAGGAATTGATTTTTTTTTATGTAATTAGTCTTTATATAACTCTAAATTATGTAATTAATTTTTCTAGGGATGGTAAGAGTGAATTTTATTGTAATAAATGCTTGTAAAGTCAATTAAGTTGGTTTTAGTGTAAACCGGTTGTTGGTTTCTAACCTCCCTAGTTTTAGGTATGGTTGGATACATTCATGTAAATAGTTCCTATGATGTTGGACTCAACCCCTAAGAGGGGGAAATGTAGTTTTTCATCTATATGTAGCATGATCTAAGTCAAATGAAGGGTTGGATGCTTGTGATTCAAAGGCTTTGAAGCTAGTGTACACCATCACTTTTGCATAAGTAATACATGCAGATTGCGGCTATTATATTGGGATTCCTGTGGTATGATTTTGTGACAGTGTTTCTTCTTTGTTTTTTCATCAATATGAATTTTATGTCTCCTTACTAGCATATTAATGCTTTCATGTGATCATCTCAGTAGTCTTCAAACATAATTCATAAGGTATATGCTTTGTCTTGATGAGATTTTCATGCTAGTATTCTATTTCTTCTAATGAGTGAATTCATGGTTACATGCTCATTTTTATCCTCTATATTTTCATCCCTATAACACAATCACAACCTAACTCTGTCACTGATCATACCTAGCTTTCCCCATTATATCTCTGTAATTGATCATTTGAAACCCTAGCATAGTTCTTAGATCTATGAGCTTCATCCAACAAACCCTAAAATCAAAACATAGTGATCTTAGTATCTAGCGTAACATCTAAATTCCTCTCCAGTCACTTCATTGGATGTGAGATTCTCGAGAGAGCCCTCTCTGATTTGGTAGGGCTAGCTTCTAAATCAAAAGTTATTTTGACGTTACTTTCATCGGTCTCCTTTCTCAGCCTTGGGACACGGTGGAATGCTAACATTTTTGGCGACCATACTAGGGAGGCGAACAATTTCATATTCCCCAAGAAAGATCATCAAAGTTTAGATCTGATTTGCTGATGGTGGATAGCAGTCAGACACATATGAAGGCTGAACCATTCACTTGGCGACTCCAACTTGATCCAAAGACTCCAATGGAAGCAGGATCAAGAAATCGAGATGAGTTATATATCCAAAAGGTATGCTCCTATTAAACGAGATCACATTCCAGGTTTTCTAGGTTGCATGCTTTGTGTAGATTGGCAGACTTATGTGCCGAAGTTCAAAGACAAGAAAGGAGATGATGTTGCTCTTCACTTGGTTAAATTTCACATGGATGTGCTTAAGCTAAAGGTTCAATTTCGTGAAGACTGCCCCATGAAGATGTTCATGGCAACCTTAGACGGAAAAGCACGATCTTGGTATGAAGGTCTTCCATCTGCAATTATTTATTCTCCTAAAGATTTTCATTCAGCAATCTTTGAAAAATATAGAGAATATCATCCTTCTTTGTCATTAGTTGAGTATTGTTGTGAAAATTTTGAGGTTTTCATCCAAAATCTAGATAATTCTTATGGTGATGAAGATTTCATGGATGAAGAGATCTTGGAGGCTTTGTATGAGAACCCTTTCCATCACTAAGAAGAACAGATCTATTCTCACTTGGATGAAAGTGAAACTGGGCAAGATCTCAATGATGACATTAAACAGCCTATAGGCATTTCATAAGAACAAGGGAACTTTCATCCCTGTTTTAGTGAAGAGCTAGTGCTTATGTGTGATAGTCATGTTCCATCCTATGAGTGTGATGAATCTTTGCAGCAGACTTGTAAGTATTTTGATGATCAAAGGTATGAGAGTAGTCAATTAAATTGTTCTTTCTCTGGGTTTTTATTCAAGATCGCGTTTGTAAAGACCAAGATGAGGTTTCAGATGAAATGCATGAACAAGGATTTCTAGACATTCACCACTCATATTCCCTCCAGCTCATCCTTTTTCTGGAGAATTGTTTCAAGGGAAGATTCGTGCAAACTATAATTTTTAATTGGCATGTGTGGAGGTTCCAGACAATGTAATTATGGCAGAAAATTATCATCAAACATTGCAAGAAAAGTAAGAAGAAGAGCATTTTGTCTCGGATCCTATGGATGTGCACACTTTTTCTATCGATAATATGGCTACCTCAAACACAAATTTTCAAGAACAAACTTCCCTTTCCCCTGATGCGAATGAAAAACTTGATGAACATATTTTCTTCTTTCATCCTAACAAAAAATTTCATTGGAAAATGAAGGGTGTCCTTGCATTTCTGTTGACTTTCAAGACATGGTAATGTTCTAGATTATTGAATACCTTATTGCCAATTCATTTTAGCCATATGGGAAGATGAGTTTTATTGTATTTATGGATCATGTGCACATGTTCAGTGGACACTTGGAGTGGCCTATCTTTTGTTTTTTCTGCCTACTCAAGTAAAGTGTGAGAAGGATTCAAGTAAGTAGCCATTTTTTGGATTGATTACACTAGAGGGATCATATCACATGATTGTATATATATCTTCAGTAGGTGGTGGCTATCGTTGGGATTTGAAGCCCAAGGTGAAGGCCCTAAGATCCCGATGGTATACTTCCATGTGTAAGTAAATTCAGTTAGTAGTCAACATTTTCAGTCAAGTCAAGTCAGTTTCAGTTTTTCTTAAGTTTAGTCAGTCGGTTTTTTGAGTGTCAAGTGTTTTATTTTGAATCCATCACCCAATGGATGAGGCTACCTAGTCTATAGTGTTCTTGACACCTCCTAAAGTAGATACCATCCCCAGTTGGAGCCGATGTTAGTGTATATGAGTCACCAGTGATCAAATGTACTCTTTCCATGTTGTTGATAGGGTTATTAGGTCAAATTGTTATATTTTCAAAAAAAATAATTCAAATAAAATTTGATCATTGATCAGTTCTACATCATTACTACTCCCCTCCATACTCAAGGTCATAAAACGTTGTCATGGCCTTGTCATCATTCCTTGGAATAAGTCAACAAAGAGCACCTTGTTCATCATTGAAGGTCGTCCTATCATTATCATGCATACTGCAAAGGTCCAAAGGTCTTTAATCATGGTTTTAGATATACATTCAGTGTCATCATTAGGTCATATCATCAATGAGTCATATAGGGGTCATGTCATCACCTTATGTCACCATCATATGGAGTAGTAATTACGAAAAAGTGTTATAAATGATTTCTAAATTACATTTTCCTCCCTGTGAAGATGTAACTTTTCTCAATAAATTAATAAAACTGCAAGACACTACCTCATCACATCATTTCTCAAAAGGACATATGATGTCTCATCATGATCCAAAGTAAAAAATTGAATTCCAACCTATAAAAGACCATCCAAATCTTTCAAACATATCATTATATATTCCTTGAGCTCTCATCTACCACTGACATGCCAAGTTAACCTGCCTTTTTGCCACCAATTTCAAGAGGTACAAGACCACCATAGCAGAGATGAACTTCTTGGTTTCACCAGAGGCAATTGGCATGATTTTTAGGGTTTTGAGGTCATTTGTTGCACACAGGGACAATCTTACTTCAAAATCATTTTCTGAAGTAATGAGATGAATTTTATAAAAGTAAAAGATTTTTTTATCAATCATGGACCAAAGAAAAAAAACTTCCTTCAATTTATGCATAGGTGTTATGATTTGAGAGAAATGCCCAAAATACAATTGCTACAAGAGAATTGTCGCACTCTAGACAGCTTGACCTAGAGTCAATTTTTCAGGTGTTTACAGTGCTTGATGACTATACTGTGTAGTAGACATCATAATTTTTCTAACCATGCCTTTTTTAGAAGCTAACTCATCCAGGAAGGCCTCCAAATCACTCTCCAAACCACACGTTGCGCTTCTACAATTTTTCGTTTGTGTTTAGTGACCAACTTCAAACTTGGATTATGAACAAATGGGAAAGTATTTTGGAAAATGGAGAGAGGTTTTTCTTCATAATAACCTTATCGACAAAAAAAATCTCCCAGTTTTTTAAAAATTTTGTGGTTAGATATATATTGCTCCATATTTGAGCCCTATTTTTGCCAAAATCCCAGAAATTCGACCCTCTAGAAGCACAGCGTGACAACGCTACGGTTTTTCTCAAGGCCTTCAACTGACAAATGGTTTACATGTATGGAAATATATTGGTCCCTACATAATAGATACCAACTTTCTTTTTCATTTCAGCTCATAGTTTGGGAGAAAAAGTAAAAAAAAACTAGCCAATTTTCATGTTTCTACCACCTTTTTGGACCTCACGTTGCGCTTCTGGAGTAGTTGTGGGGAATTGCGTTTAAGTGGTGTTGGAGAGGCCTTTTTAAAGACTTGAAGCTTCAGATGCCTAGTATACATCCCCATATTTCTAATGATACCATTTGCAGCCCAAAAATCCTCCTGGAAGGCCTCCAAAACATCTTGCCAAAATTCACTACGCTTCTACACATTTCACTGCGCTTCTGTGGAGAAACCTATTTTCGAATTTTTCATGGTCAAGAGTTGATTTTTCTTGATATAATTAGTCTTGAGATAATTATAAATGATGTAATTAATTTTTACAGGGATGGTAAGAGTGAATTTTATTGTAATAAATTCTTGTAAAGTCAATTAAGTTGGTTTTAGTCTAAACAGGGAGTTGGTTTCTAACCTCCCTAGATTTAGGTATGGTTGGAGACGTTCATGTAAACAGTTCCTGTGATGTTGGATTTGACCCCTGAGAGGGGGGATGTACTTTTTAATCTATATGTAGCCTAATATAAGTCAAATGAAGGGTTGGATGTTTGTGAGTCAAAGGCTTTGAAGCTAGTGTACACCATCACTTTTGCAGGAGTAATATAGGCAGTTTGTAGCTATTATCTTGGGATTCCTGTGGTATGATTTTGTGATAGTGTTTCTTATTTTTTTTATCATTAGTATGAATGATATGTCTTATTATTTCCATCTTAATTCTTTCATGTGATCATCTCAGTAGTCTTCAAGCAGAATTCATAAGTTATATGCTCTGTTTTGATGAGATTTTCATGCTAGAATTCTATTTCTTATGATGAGTGAATTCATGGTTACATGCTCATTCTGATCCTCTATCTTTTCATTCCTATACCACAATGACAACCTACTTTTGTCACTGATCATGCCTACCTTTCCCCATTATATATTTGCAATTGATCATTTGAAACGCTAGCCTATTTGCTAGATCTATGAGCTTCATCCAGCAAACCCTAAAATCAAAACCTAGGGAGCTTAGTATCTAGCCTAACATCTGATTTCCTCTCCAGTCACTTCATTGGCTATGAGATTCTTGAGAGAGCCCTCTCTGATTTGGTAGGGCTAGCTACTAGACCCAAATTTATTTTGATGTTACCACTGTCAATCTCTTTTCTCAGCCTTGGGACACTATGCAGTGCTAACATTTTTGGTCACCATACTGGGGAGGCTAAAATTTTCATATTCCTCGGGAAAGATTATCAAATTTTAGATCTGATTTGCTGATGGTGGAAAATGATCAAACACATATGAAGGTTGAACCATTTACCTGGCGACTCCAACTTTATGCAAAGACTCCACTGGAAGCAGGATCCAGAAATTGAGATGAGTTCTATATCCAGAAGGTATGCTCCTTTAAAATGAGATCACATTCCAGGTTTTTCGAACCACATGCCTTGTGTAGATTGGTAGACTTATTTGTTGAATTTCAAAGACGAGAAAGGAGATGATGTTGCTCTTCACTTGGTTAAATTTCACATGCATGTGCTTAAGCTAAAGGTTCAATTTCATGAATATGTTCATGGCAACCTTAGAAGGAAAACCACGATCTTGGTATAAAGGTCTTCCATCTTCTAGTATTTATTCTCCTGAAGATTTTCATTCATCATTTTTTGAAAAATATAGAGAATATTATCCTTCTTTGTCATTGGTTGAGGATTATTGTGAACGTTTTGAGGTTTTCATCCAAAATCTAGAGAATTATTATGGTGATGAAGAGTTCATGGATGAAGAGATCCTGGAGGCTTTGTATGAGAACCTTTTCCATCACCAAGAAGAATAGATGTCTTCTCCCTTGGATGAAAGTGAAACTGAGCAAGATCTCTATGATGATATTAAACAGCGTGTAGGCATTATGAAGAACAAGGGACTGTTCAGCCCTATTTTAATGATAGCTTACTCATTCTCCCTACATTCAACTCAGTTGCGGTTACAAAGGCAATTTTTACCGAAGCAATCATCTCAAGATTTATTGTGGTATCCAAGGAGATCTCCTTTGTGGTCACAAACAAAATCTCTTCAAGGTTCCTAGCATAGTACTTCCTTCTTTCCCGCATAATCTTACAATTGACATGGTTAGAAGTAAGTCTCGTGAGGTCCAATACCTCTTCTTCCACCTCATCAGGAATGCCCAATTCCCTTAGGGGAAAGTTCCCTCCAGTGATGGGGGTTGATGGAGGAACATCTAATGGAGGAAGTTCTACTTGCACCTCCAACTCTTGGTATTGTTTTTGTTGGTGGGGATTTGTCTTAGCCTTCTTATTGATTTCTTCTATTACTACTTCATCTCCTCCTCTTCCTACTTTCTCTTTTCTTCTTCAACTTTCTTCCTGTGTTCCTCTTCCTTTTTTCTCTTTTCCCCTTCAATTGTCCTCATTTGTTCCCATCATTCTAGGAGGTAACTCCTCAAATGAATTTTGATTTTGCATTAATCCTGGTCATAGATATATACATGGAGGGACAAACTCTTGGGCTTCATCTCCCAGTGTCTCTTCATATTCCAACTCTCCTTATTTCCTATTTACACTATTTTACACATATTCACTCAATCCCATTGATTAGGTGTCAACACCCCCCCCCCCCCTAATCTGAAGGGATGTTGGTGAATCCAAGCATTGTTCTGAATCTTTTGAACTTTTCTCTTCCAAGCACTTTGGTGAAGATGTTTGCAATCTTCTCATGTGTGGAACAATGGCATGGATAGATTGTCTTGGCCTCAACATGATGTCGAATCATATGGTATTTTGTTTTGATGTGCTTCGTTTGATCATGGAGCTTTGGTTTCTTGGCCAAATTTATTACAGAAGTGTTGTCAATCATGATTGGAGTTGAATTCACTTGTTTCACCTGGAAATCTTCTAGAATTTTCCTAAGCCACACAATTCCCTTTGTTGCTTCAGTTTCTGCCACTTATTCTGCCTCTATTGTGGAATCTTCTTGAACTAATTGTTTGTGTGACCTCCAAGAGACATCTCCTGATCCAAGGCTCATAGCATAACCTAGAGTAGATACCCCAGTTTTTGTATCTCCATCGAAGTCTAAATTAGAGTATCCAATCAAGCTGAAGTGGCCCACCTGTGTATACTTGATTCCAAAGTCTTGAGTTCCCTTTAAGTACTTTAGAACTCTTTTTTCGATAGACCAATGTCCCTCACAAGGCTTTTTCATAAACTTGGAGAGGATTCCAACAACAAATGAAATGTCTGGTCTGGTAGTATCTAGGTAGTTGAGACTTCCTACAAGTTGTCTATACTTTGTTGCATCCTAAAATTATTTCCCTTCAGTGGATGTGAGTTTTAAGTTTTGTTCCATTGGAGTAGTCAAAGGATTTCACTCAACCATGCCAAACTTGTTCAACATATCTCCAATGTACTTCTTCTAAGAGAGGAATATAAACTTTGGATGTTGAGTTACTTCAATACCAAGATAGTAGTGAAAATACCCAAGGTCTATCATTTAAAAACCTTTCCTCAATTCCTTCTTTATGGATGCAATATAGCTCTCATTGTTCCCTATCATCAAATGATCACTACATACACCACAAGATATACAATTGTTTTGCCAACTTTATTGACAAACAAAGTTGCATCATCAATATAATAATGTTCTAAGTTGAGTTTCAGAACATGCTCTGTTAACTTCTCGTACCAGGCTCACGGTGCTTACTTGAGGCCATACAAGGATTTTACAAGATTGCATACTTTATGTTCTTGACCCTTCACAGCAAATCCTTTTGGCTGGGACATAAAAAAATTCTCTATCATATCTCCCTTCAAGAAAGCAATTTTTACATCCATTTGATGGACTTTCCAACCATTTTGAGCTGCCAAGGCAAAGAGTGTCCGGATGGTAGCCCATTATTTTGTGGGGAAAAAATTCTCCTCATAGTCAACCCTTTCCCTATGTGCAAAGCCTTTTTCCACAAGCCTAGATTTGTGCTTGTCAAGTGAGCCATCATCTTTATACTTGTTCTTGTAGACCCACTTGCAACCTATTTGTTTGGTTCTCAATGGAGGATCAACCAACTTCCAAGTGCCATTCTTTATCAAGGCATCATACTATTTCTGCATCTCTTATTTCCATTCATCATGATAAGAGGCTTCTTTGAAGGAAGTTAGTTCAAAATATGTAGACAAATGCAGTTCACAATCATAAGAAACATCCATATCAACAGGTGAATCAGAATCGTCTACATCACCTCCATTTTTCCTGGTTGATTTTTTTGTTCCTTTATTTCCAACCTCATCGGAATGAACACTTTCAAGTGTCTTTGTCAACCATTTTGGAGGACCTTTCTGAGATGTCCCAGGCTACTCAGTTGACTGAGTTAGGGCCGAATCAAGATTAAGTCTCCCAATTCTGTCAATCACATCAATCAAAGTGTCATCAGTGGTTAGATCTTCATGTGGGGGAGAGAGTGCTTCAGAATAAGATTCCACAAATTGATCCAATATAGGAATCGCCCCTTCAATATGTGGAATATCATTATCAAATTTGTTAAAAGACTTGGCATGTCTGAATCTATACAAGTGATCAAGTTGTCGCTCAACAACATTTTTAGCCTTGGAAGATTCAAGAAATATCACATCTCTAGACACTACAAACTTCTTATTAACATCACCATAGAGACTTTATGCTTTGGAGGTATTTGAATACCCCAACAAGATAAACTTACGAATCCTTGCACCAAGTTTGTTTCTTTTCCTTAGGTATCAAGGAATAAAAGGTGAAACCAAAGACCCTGAGATGCTTTACTGAAGGAATGTGGCCACACCACATTTCATAAGTAGTATTGTTTCTAATATCATTAGATGGACACCTATTATTTACATAAATAGCACACAAAACTGCATTAGCCCAAAACATCAGTTTAACATTCTTGAAAAACATCATGGAATGTACCATATTTAATATTGTCCTGTTCATTCTTTCAGCTACTTCGTTCTAATGGGGATTATAAGGCACAGGTGTTTGATGTTTGATCCCATGCTAGTGAAGATAGTTTTCAAATTCATTTGAAGTGTATTACTTTCCATTATCAGTGTGAATAGAGCCAATATGATAATGTGAATCATTTTCAATCCATGCATGAAATTTCTTGAATGTTTGAAAAAAATCAAATTTGTTCTTTAATAAATAAACCCAACACATTATGGGGTAATCATCAATAAATGTCATCATATATTTATTTCCATTTGCAAAAGGAACAGGAATTGGGCCACATAATTCTAGATGAATAAGTTCAATTTTTCTATGTTCTCTAGAATGTGAATCATGAAAATATTGTTTGTTGTGCTTTCCTAAGATACAAGCATCACGTTGTTTAAGTTTCCTAGGAATTGTAGGCAAACCAGTAACACCACTTTTCTTCAACATATGAATGTTGTCATAATTCAAATGTCCAAATCTAGCATGCCATAAAAGAATTTATGGAAATTTACCTTCATCATAAGGAGAAATGTATGAGAAGTTTTGTGCATGAGAAGAGGTACCTTGAAGCTTCATAAGTCTTTCTTCTTCTATCCCCATCATGTCAAGTGAGCGATCTGATGATTTTCTGACCTCAACCTTGTCATCAAACATATGAATGTAGTTTCCTTGCTAGTGGATGTGGACCAAAGACAACAAGTTTCCCCTCGGCTCTGGGAGATATAAAACATCATGCAGAAGAAAGTCTGGAAGACCAGGAAGTTTGAGCATGATTGTACCAAGCCCTGATGGCTTGAGTTTTGTCTTGTATGCAAAGTAGACTTCTCCATCAACATTGTCAGTAAATTCTTGAAAAAATCTCTTCTGAAAGTCATGTGGAAAGTTTCTCATGAATCAAGCAACCAATCGTTTTTCCAAGAAGCAAGTGATGCATTAAAAAAGTCTTCAGTTACTCCAATATTATAATGTGCCGCAACATAGTGAGCAGATTTGGGTGCTTTACATTTCCCTTTATCATTGGTTTTACCTTTGGTTTCATTTCTTTCCTACTTAATTATGTCCTAAGGAAACCTACATGTGGATGCATCATGTCCATCTCTATTGCAATGTATGCAATGAATATCATACTTTTCTCCTTGGAACTATCTACCCCCCTATCTCTAAAATTCATTCTACCTCTTCCTCTTCAGCCATCTCTTCCTCTTCAGCCATCTCTTCCTCTAGAAGAATCTTGTGCACGATTCTTATCTTTATGTGCAAGGCACACAACTTCTTCAGAAGATTGAGGATTTTTCTTCTTCCCAAAATCCTTCTCTCTCTTAGTAAACTTATTCTCAAGGGAGTCAAAGGTAATATCCTTGAGGTTTCCACTTGCTTGTAATGATTCAAGATAATTTGAATAAGTGGGATATAGTGCCTTGACATAAGCTATGAGAGGAATGTCTATTTGAACACCAATGGTTTTTATATCATGCATAATATATCTTACTTCTTATGCTAAAGCAAAAGGGCCATAATTTTTCAATTCAAGACTGGACAATTTAATTATCAATTGGACAACTTCAAGTTCATAGTGTGAGTCATAGAGTTCCTTCAACTTCTGTAAGGCTTCAAAAGCATTTGAAAATGGTGAAATATGGCAAATCACCTCTTCATTTACATATGCTACAATCAAGGCATAGTCCTTGATGTTCTTGTTTTCCCAAATGGAAATCTCCTTATCTAAGGTGGGCTTTGCAGGTTCATTATCTCCTTCGCCTACACAAGCTCCTTTCCACAACTCATTGAAAATGAGAGTGTTTTTTATCTTCCTTGACCATTCAATATAGTTCTCTTTTCCTGAGAGAACTACTCCAAAAATAGATATCAATGAATGAATTTTAAATGTGTGTGTTGTGTACAATGTACTTTGCTGCCAACATATAAAATATATGCACTTCTGGTGGTAAAAATACAATTCTGATATATATCGCAGAGGTATATTTGGGAGAGGGTATATTTGGGGGAGGCATTGTATGGGGGAGGGGTTATATAGGGGGAGGTATTAGTTGGAATGGAGGAGTGAATGCATTCAACATAATAGCAAGGAGTGATGGAGTTGTATGTATCGGGGTCAACGTATGACCGGGAGTGTTATAAAATAGAGGTGTATATGTTTCAAAGTGGAATTTTTTAGCTTCAGTCTTTGCAGCCTTCCCCAAATGATCAAACATGCTCTTACAAAGTGATTTTAAGGTGTCAAGGTCAAATTTTGTCATTTCAGTGAGTCTTCAAGCAAAATTTGGTCACTAGGTATTAGGTCTAGGGTTTGCTTTTACTCCTTTCAAAGTTGGCCAAATGTCGGTCCATGTCACCATTCAGCTGAGTGTACCATCATTCAGATGGTTAATTTCAGGTTCCAATGGGTCATTTTACACCTTGTTCATGCTTCAGTTGTGCCTAGGTAAGGTTCATTTCCCTCTCCTAGGGTTTTGAAGGAAATTTCTCTTGGATGGTCAAATCATCAGAAAAACTTGTATCTTGATGTTCATACACCTTCCGCTATCCTTAATGTACCTTATTAAACACTTCCCATCACTAATATCCCTCAAATTCCTCATTTTCGCACAAACCCTAGTTTCTTGCTACAACTTGGCAATTTCTAGGCTAGACCTATGTTTTTCCCTTTTGGACCCCTTCCCCTCACACAATATTTGAAATTCCACTTTCCTATACTTCCTAACATCTCTCCCTAATTCCCAAAATTTTCTCAAGAATTTAGAAGCCCCTTATCCCCTTCATTTCGCTTCATTTCGACAAATCCCATGTTCCACACATCGGGGTAGGTTTTACTCAAATGATGTTTCTGAGCAAGAAAAGATGAATTTTGGAAAACTGAGAGAGGTTTTTGTCCAAAATAGGCCAAGAAAGAAAAATATCCTTCACGTTTTACACAGGTGTCATGGTTTTAGAGAAATGTCAAAAATACAGTTGCCTCAGGAGAATTGATGCACCTCTGAAGTGACCTTGGAAAAATCAAGTTTTTTCCTTGCTTAGTTGGCCAAATGACTTGATTGATGAATCAAATGATAACTAGACAAACATATCTTTCCAATGAGCTATCATAAGCTCAATTTGGAGTTGAGAAACACCTTCAAAAGTTGACTGCAATAGCACTTTGCCTTGAGGCAGATCAATTTTGCACATTTTTACTAGTCTTGGGAGATGTGACCTTTAACAAGGAAACGGAACTCTAAATTGAAAAATTATTGTTGGTTTCGAAATTATACTCAAATACCTTTCCAACGAGCTATCCTGCGCCCAATTTGGACATCGGTAAGGCCTCCAAAAGTCTCCTGCAAAATGTGTTATGCATAGGGTTTGGAGGCGCGGCGCATTGGGTTTGAGGCGCAGCACACTGGGTTTGTGCACGGTGCACAGAGCCTCCAAAGAAAATTCTCACCATTTCTTCATCAAATTTGCAAAACGACTCAATTATTTTTTCTCCAAGTAGTTTGTGAGATCTTGTCATTGATTTTAGCTAGTGTTGCGTGTTGTTTGGAGGGAGGAATTTGGAAGTTTGGAGGTTGAAAATATAAACCTTACCTTCTTGTCAAAACTGCTCCTTTGGGTTTTTAAATGGTGTTTCAAAGTAAATTTGGTGCCAAGTATTCCATTCCCCACCTATTCTTCCTTTCCCATTAGTGATATATCAGTGTTATATTATCATTCCCCACCTGTTGTTCATTTCCTTTACATCCTCAAGGTCATTCACTCCTAAACCCCTTTTTCCTATCCCTAAGTCACATCATTTCCTATCATTCCTATTTCCCCATCTCATTTGTAAAATCCCTAAACCCAAAAAAATCAAGTGAATGTCCCATTTTCTCCAAATTTGACAAATCAAAAGTTTTAAAAGGGCAAATTTCACTTGGTTGCAGTCCTTGTTCCCGCTGTCCTATTTCTCCCATAGTCTTTTCCCTTTGGCACACATTTGGCACATAGTTGGAAATTGGAGATAGAGACACCAAGTTCTCATTCCTCATTTTCAACAAACCAAACATACACTTGACATACACCTTTCAGCACCATGGAGATGGACACCGACATATCATATGAACAAGACAGTGATTTCTACCACTGAAACTGAATGCACCAGGAGGACACTAAAACGTCGAAAAAGGGAGGGTAGACTCTGAATCTTGGCTGAAGCTTTTTTGGCTAAGAATGATACTCAATGATAGACCTTCAGTCCAAATTTCAGCAATTTTGGAGAAAATTTTGTCCATTTTGAATGTTTTTGGCTTCAAAACAGATTTTCCTGCCCAACGCGTAGCGCCACTTGGTGCGCGCTTATAATTGGGAGATCCTCTAGAGGAAAACTTTTCATTTATGGAATTTTTATAAAAATTTATGCATGCTCATGGATTACATAAGGATTTCATCAAGTTCTGGGTTGCCTAAAGGGTCAAAAACAGCCTAAAAATGACCTCTCTGCCACCTTTTTCACCCACAGGAAGCAGTCTTGGGAGATTGAAGTTTCAGAGGGGAAAATGACATCCAAATCTAGAACTTCCACTTGGGTTGGAAAGTCGACAGGTAGGGATTTCCAACGAGCTATCTTGGGCTCAATTTGGACTTCAAGAAGTACCTCAAAATGAGCTCCAAAATTGTGCTACGCATACAGGTTTTGGGCACGGCGCATAGAGAATATTGGCCTATTTTTCACTCAGCAGCTCAGAATTTCGCCCAGTTTTGACCAATTTTACTTTTTTATGTAACTCTTGATCTACCTTGATTTAATTTCATGAACATGATGTATTTTTGGCACATATTTACTTTTTTTAGTATATTCATTCACTAAAAAGTGAAAAACAACTGAATGAATCAGTTTCCTAACATATAGAGGCAAGTTGTTTCATTGCCTATTTTTCAGTTCCTTGTTTAGATATGGTTGAAACAGCTCCTAGAATGATGAGCTCGACCCCTAGAGGCATGGGAATGAGTTAAGCTTGCCTATATCATGTAATTTCTCAGTCATTTTCAGGGTTGGACACTTGGGATCGCTTGGCACTTCATTGTACATTCATTTTCAGCATTTTTGGCAAAGGAAAGACCAGGGTTTTCCAACACTTGTTGGGATCCTTGTGGCTTTGTGTTTTGATGGTGTTTTTCTTCATGTAATTTTAAGTTCATTGATATTTTATGTATGCCATTTCCCTTCTCTTTGCTTCTGAAATTAAACAAATTGAGTGACAAAGGTAGAATTCATGAGTTCGTTGTGCTCAACCTTAAACTTTGTTTAGTTTTACAAGTTTTCATATGGTTTGGAGAGGATTCATGCAGCCTCTTGCCCTCTTCAGCTCCTCAGCAGTCTTTTCTATCCATTCATTTAATCTAAAGCATCAAAAATACTGCCTACCTTGCCCCAACTGAAACTCTACAAAAATTTGGCCTCATCCCCAGACCCAAATTTGCCTTTCCCTTTTTCCAACAAAAAACCCCCCAAAAAATCAAATCAAATCCTTGCACTTCATACCTAGCCTAATATTAGTTGTTATATCAGTCATCTCAAGCCTCATCTTATTATCTTTTGTTGAGATTGACCCGGAGAGAGCCCTCTCCTGTCCTCGTAGGGCTATCTACGAGGCTGAGCGTGGTTTGATGTGGACCTAGAATCTTACCTTTTCAGCCTGAGGTAAATCTAGGCTCTAATAGAAGTGAATTTGTTATAAAATGGAGGAGGAAGTTTGGACCAAGAGGTAACCAGTGGTATTAAATGTAAACCAAACAACCATTGTATGGATAAACCAGTGTGGGATTACACGTAAATGAACCAACTGTTGTATGGAGAAATTGGTGTGGGAGTATATAGTGGCAATGGAAGGTGGTATTGCAATGGCACCACAGTGGTATTGCTAGTTATTAAAAAACAGGAGTTGGAGTTGTATTACCGCATGGGGGAGGGTATAATGACCGAGTTTATATGCCATTCAATGGAGGCAAGCAGGAGTGGTATAACAATGTATATAACACGAGTGGTATGGGGAGGCAATACCAAGCAATGGAGCCAGTGGAGGAGGTATAACTGTCGATTATATAATATACTGTGAAGATTACAGAGTCAATCCAACATACTAGAGAGGTATGGTATGGTGGTATATACCATTCAACAGTGGGTCGTATTCTAGTTTCAACGTAATGCAGTGACACTGCAACACATAAATGAAGCATTTATATATTAGAACGGGAGCGGGAATAGATTTATAATATACTGGTGATATGGGAGGCGGTGTGAAAAATGAAAATCATCTCACGATATAATGTTGCAACAATACTAATGCACAACACCACACAGTAATACCATCAAAACTGCCAATACGCCAACATAGTCAAGATATATAGCATATTGAATACTCCACATCAAATATGGGAACCAACGCACCATGCCATATTACATATTGGCATTCAAGTAAACACATAGCAGATCAATTCAATGTACAAGGACACACCAGTGGATAGAGGACATATTGCAAAAAAAAATTCACAGAAGGGAGTTACAAGGGCATAGAGGGATGCCAAAAAGGGAGTCAGCTCTGATACCATGTCAGGCCAGGAGGTAACTCCTCAAATGAATTATGATTTTGCATTAAGTTTGATCATAGATATATACATGGAGGGAGAGACTCTTAGGCTTCATCTCCCAGTGTCTCTTCATATTTATGTTCTCCTTATTTTCTATTTACATTATTTTACACATATTCACCCAATTCCAATGATTAGGTGTCAGCAGTTCCTCTTCCATTCTTTTATTTTCTTACTCTTCCTTCTCTTGTTTTCTCTTTAATTCTTCCTCCTACTTGTGTTTCATATTGAGTTCTTCTTTCTCTCGCCTCCACTTTTCTTCTTCATCGTGGGCTCTTTGTTCCTCTTCTTCCTCTCGCTGATTTATTTTCCTCTCCTCTTCCTCTTGCTTCTTTTAAAGGTACTTAGGTTGTTGATTCCCTTATTTCTGTGATAGTATTGGCTTTTCTTCCCTTTCCTCTTTAATCCTTTCTTTTTCCTAGCTAGGGTTGTATCCCTTTCTTCCAGAGTTTCATTATCCTCATATTCTTCTTGCTCACTTGGAGGGTCTTATAATTCTTCGCCTTTGTGCTTTTTTAGATTCCATCTTGTCTTTGGTTGTTCCTTTGTTCTCTTGAGCAAGGCTAACCTAGATTTTAGGCTTATGTTTTCCCATGATTGTTCATTCTTCTCGTCCTCCTTCTCCTAGTGGTCACTTGGACCTAGTCCTATGGCCACATTGTACCAATTCTTGACTATATCCTCGTGACAGAGTTTTTTTTGTGGGTATGACCAGTTAAAGTTTTCTTTCTTACTGTGTGCTACTACGACCCCTTTGGGATCATACCTTCGGTGACTTAGAGTCAAAATTAAAATTCGTTCATTTCCTCAGCTTCCGCTTCTACCTCCTTAAAGATCTCAATGGTGTAATCCCCAATAGTGAAAGGGAAAACAGACCAAGGATTTTTCTTACCTTTATTTAGTGTCTTCGAGAACCCTGTGGACATTTGGTAACCTACTTCCTATAGTAGTAATTTGTCTGTGACGAACCTAGGGAGTGCATGATGAGGTTTATATGAGTTGAAGACTCTGATGAACATGCCCTCCTGAATAGGAAACTAGTTTTCCACTCTGGTAATTGTCTCCATGGATTTCTTAGACATACGAGGAGGCTCCTCTTTGAATAGGAATTGGTACAAATGGGCGATAAATGATTCAGAGGTGGACTCTAGTACACTTGGCCAGCCTTTACTCGGAACTTAGAAGGGTCTTGTCACCATGACCTTAGAATGTCCACAGTTGGTAATATGAAATCTGACAACCACTTAGTGTTAAAGGTCTCTTATTTCTCTGACAACCTATAATAAGCAGCAATGTCTACAAAAGAGATAGTTGTGAAGGCTTTTCCTATGTGACTCGTTATCACCCACCGAGCTATGTCAGTGTTCTACAGGATCCAGTTGATAGTATCTAAACAAGGCAAAATAGGTGGATCTGAGGCCACTTTGTGGAGCCAATACCTCTTGATATTGGTGTACACATTGAATTCTTCCTAGTATTCAAGGATGTTCCTCTTAGCAAACTTATCATATAGGTTGAATGTTAAGTTGTGGTATCTTCTATGCTTATGACAGTTTACTTCTTTTTCTTATTATATTTCATCGATTAGCAATCACATGTACATAAAGTAAAGTGCAGATAGAACATTAAACGATCGACAGAAAACAAGCCAAGACAAGAGACACAAGATGTGGCGACTAGCCAGGGACAAACCCCATAATGTGTGGGGAAACCCTTTGATCAAATCTTCTTTTATCTTCAATAATTCAGCAGAGAGAAATAGTACAATAAATCTGATTCATATCAGCAGTAGCAAACCCTAGATTAGCAGCATCAGCATTAGCGGCTTCATTATCAAACTAGGGCAGACCATATCTCACAAACCGACCGTTGGATTGACTTCATTCCACCACCAAAAGTTTCGGCTTCCAGAGGAGGTTCAGATGAACCTACAGCGTAGTTCAGATGAGGAGATCTTCTAGGCCACGCAAGTCAATCTTTACTTCTGCAATTGCAGCTTCAATTTCAGCAGTTTCCGGCTTCAAACTAGGGCAGTCGATATCTTGCAAACCGTTCGTCAGATTGACTTCATTCCACCACCAAAAGTTGCAGCTTTTAGAGGAGGTTCAGATGAACCTATAGTGCAGTTTAGATGAGGAGATCTTCTAGGCCACGCAAGTCAATCTTTACTTCTGTAGTTACATCTTCAAATTCAACAACTTCCGACTTCACATGTGTGAGAGAGAGACCCATTTCAGCGCAGTAGAGAAGAGACTCATTTCTACGCAGTAGAGAGAGAGAGAGAGATATGATGAGATGAGTGAGTCCAAATGAGGAAAAGTCCTCTTATATTTATACACAACGTTGGTGGGTGAATAGATGTGACTGTTGGGCTTCTGAGCCTATATGAGTTGTAGGTCGGCTTGATAATAATTCCATAATCAAAATAAATTCATATCTCCATGAATACTTATTGGAATCGGATGATCTTTATATCAATCCTACACCTCTCGATGAGAGGAATCTAATAAAAATATTATCAGCCATGAATAAGATGACCCACATGAAGTTTTTCCCTGGTTGCCAATTTTAACATTGAACCATGAAAGCTTGGTGGTTTTTCTGATATTGTAGGCAGTGCCTCTGTAGCTAGGAGGTGGTGGTCCTTGGTGTCTTTCGTAAGCACTATTCTTTGTGCTTTTACGGGAGGGCTTAGCTACTGAAGGAACCATTTCTTCAGAGAAAGAGAAGATCAAAATGCACTATAGGTCATCGTCACCTGGCATGTCAAAGAAGCAATCCCACAATGGGACAGACAGCATCAATAGTGTAGAAGAGAAAGAAAATCATGAATAGAAAAAGTCTTGGGCCAAAATCATGCTTAGAGGGAGGTTGTTGGGTCATATGGCAGAGGAGGTCAGAAAAATTGGAATGCCAAATCAGTGATTTAGCGATTTGGGCTGACTAAGTCGCAAGGTCACAGGTCACAGAGGTTGCGGAAAGGACAATTCGTAGGGTCACACAAGTCGCAAGTCATGTAGGTCATGGGGTCCCAAAGTCACACAGGTCGCAGGTCGTAAGGTCATGCAAGTTGTAGGCCTGGATTTCTAGCCTATCGTGGTTTTTGGGTCATGTGAATTGTTCTTCAAGGCGGTCTAGCAAGGAAACTAAGCTTGGAATGTGGATTTTGGGACGTCCATGGATCCTAAAACTTGCATAATCACAGATGGGAGTGAATGGGCTAGAGGTTGGCCAGATTTTTGGGACAAAAGGGACCATAGATGAAAGAAAGTTAGGTTGGAGGGTTTCAAGGGCAGAATGAGTTCAGAGGAGTAAATGAAACCAAATAAAACCAGTCCCATTAGGGAAGGCCTGCGGTTGCACAAGAAGAGGAGGAAAAATGACACATAAATATTATTATAGGAAGAAAAAGGGTCACCCACCTGGAGGAAGTCTCCTACCTTGCCTAGCCGCCTAGCCTTCTACAATCAAGGCATAGGCCTTATTGTTCTTTTTTTCCCAAATGGAAATCTCCTTACCTGAGGTGGGCTTTGCAGGTTCATTATCTCCTTATCCTACACAAACTCCTTTCCACAATTCATTGAAAATGAGAGTGTGTTTTATCTTCCTTGACCATTTAGGATAGTTCTCTTTTCCCTAGAGAACTACTCCAAAAATAGATATCAATGAATGCATTTTAAATGTGTGTACTGTGTAAAATGTACTCTGCTGCCAATATATAAAATATTTGCACTTCTGGTGGTAAAAATACAATTCTAATATATATCGCAGAGGTCTATTTGGGGGAGGGAGTATATGGGGGAAGGTATATTTGGGAAAGGTATTGTATGGGGGAGGGGTTATATAGTGGTAGGTATTAGCTGGAATGGAGGAGTGAATGCATTCAATGTAATAGCAAGGAGTGAGTGGAGTTGTATGTCTAGGGGTCAACGTATGACTGGGAGTGGTATATACCATATAACAGAGGCTTGTTATAAACCATATGATCGAGAGTGTTATATACCATATGATCCGGAGTGTTATATACCATATGACTAGGAGGTGTGTTGTATACCATATGACTGAGAATGTTATAAAATGGAGGAGGTGTATACGTTACAAAGTGGAAGTGAGTTTGTTATAAAATGGAGGAGGTGGTTTGGACCGAGAGGTAACCAGTGGTATTAAACATAAACCAAACAACTATTGTAGGGAGAAATCGGTGTGGGATTAAACGTAAATGAACCATCTGTTGTATGGAGAAATTGGTGTGGGAGTATACAGTGGCAGTGGAGGGTGGTATTGCAGTGGCACCACAGTGGTATTACCAGCTATTAAAAAATGGGATTTGGAGTTGTATTACCGCGTGGGGGAGGGTGTAATGACCAAGGTTATATGTCATTCAATGGAGGCAAGCAGGAGTGGTATAACAATCTATATAACATCGGCGGTTGGGAGGCAATACCAAGCAATGGCACTAGTGGAGGAGGTATAACTATCGATTATATAATATATTGTGCGGATTACAGAGTCATTGCAACATACTAGAGAGGTGTGGTATGGTGGTATATACCATTCAACAATGGGTCGTATTCTAGTTTCAATGTAATGCAGTGACACCGCAACACATAAATGCAGCAGTTATATATTAGAACGAGAGTGGGAGCAGAGTTATAATATATTGGCGATATGGGAGGCGGTGTGAAAAATGAAAATTGGTTCACCGTATAATGTTGCAACAATAATAGCGCACAACACCACATAGTAATACCATCAAAACTGCTAATATGCCCACATAGTCAAGATATATAACATACCATGAATACTTCGCATCAGATATAGGAACCAAAGCACCCAGCCATATTACATATAAGCATTCAAGTAAGCACACAGGAGATCAGTTCAATGTATAAGGAGGACACACCAGCGGACAGAGGACAGATTAAAAAAAATAGAAATTAAAAATAAACTAAAATTAAAAATAAATAAAAATAAAAATAAATAAATAAAATAAATAAATAAATAAATAAAATAAAATAAAAAATAAAAATAAAAAAATTTGGCAGAAGGGATTTACAAGGGCATATAGGGATGCCAAAAAGGGAGTTGGCTCTAATCTCCTATTTTCTTTTTAATTCTTCCTCCTGCTTGTGTTTCATATTGAGTTCTTCTTCCTCTCGCCTCCACTTTTCTTCTTCGCACCGGGGCCTTTGTTCCTCTTCTTCCTCTCATAGCTTTCTTTTCCTCTCCTCTTCCTCTTGCTTCTTTTGAAGGTCCTTAGGTTGTTGATTCCCTTATTTTTGTGACAGTCTTAGCTTTTCTTCCCTTTCCGTTTGTAGTCCTTTATTTTGCATGGCCAAGGTTGCATTCCTTTCTTCCAGAGTTTTGTTGTCCTCGTATTCTTCTTGCTCACTTGGAGGGTCTTCTAATTCTTCGCCTTTGTGCTTTTGTAGCTTCCCTCTTGTCTTTGGTTGTTCCTTATTTCCCTTGAGAAAGGTTGGCCTAGATTGTAAGCTCATTTTTTCCCGTTATTGTTCATCCTTCTCATACTCCTTCTCCTAGTGGTCACTTAGACCTAGTCCTATGGCCACATTGTACCAATTCTTGACTTTATCCTCGTGACAATGTTTTTTTATGGGTATGACTAGTTAAAGTTTGCTTTCTTACAGTGTGATACTACCACCCCTTTTTGGTCATACCTTCAGTGACTTAGAGTCACAAAGTAAAATCCCTTCATTTCCTTAGCTTCTGCTTCTACCTCCTTAAGTCTCTCAACGGTGTAATCCCCGATAGTGAAACGAAATACTGGCCAAGGATTTTTCTTACCTTTATTTAGCGTCTTCAAGAACCCTATGGACATTTCACAACCTACTTCCTACAGTAGTAATTTATCCATGACGAACCTGGGGAGTGCATGATGAGGTTCATATGAGTCGAAGACTCTGATGAACATGCCCTCCTGAATGGGAAACTAGTCTGCCACTCTAGTAATCATCTCCATGGATTTCTTAGACATACAAGGAGGCTCCTCTTCAAATAGGAACTGGTGCAAAGGGGCGATAAATGATTTAGAGGCAGACTCCATTACACTTTTATAGCTCGGGTCCCAAAAGATCTTATAATTTAGATGAATGGGCTCTAGCGCACTCATTGTCCAGTTATAGCTCCAACCATCAAAATGACATCTTGCACATATGGCATCCAATAGGTATGATGCCATGTAGAATTCCGGTGGTTGATCTGCCTTTGGATTCTCTGTTGCATATATGTTGGTTTTGAGTGTTGAATCTAGGATGTTTTCCCAGTTGAAGATTGCGCCTTGGATTGTGATAGTGTACATGATAGTAACCCACGTTCCGAGAAAGGTATCAATATCAGATATCCCTTATAATCGATTCATCATCGCAGCTAAGAATTGGTAGACCTTCCTTAGGCCTTTTGTCTAGTATACTTGGTCAGCCTTTACTCAAAACTTAGAGGGGTCTTTCCACCACGACCTTAGAATGTCCTCAGTTGGTACTAGAAAATCTGAAAACCTCTTGGTGTTAAAGGTCTCTTATTTCTCCGACAACTTGTAATAAGCGACAATGTCTACAGAAGAGATAGTTGTGAAGGCTTTGCCTATGTGACTCCTTATCACCCACTGAGTTGAGACAGTGTTCTGCATGATCCAGTTGATACTCTCTAAACAAGGGAAAATAGGTGGATCTGAGGCCACTTTGTGGAACCAATACCTCTTGATATTGGTTTACACATCGAAGTCTTCCTAGTCTTCAAGGATGTCCTTCTTAGAAAACTCATCATATAGGTTGAACCATGAAATCTTAATGGTTTTATTGATATTGCAGGCAGTGCCTCTGTAGCTAGGAGGTGGTGGCCCTTGATTTCTTTCATGAGCACTGCTCTTTGAGCTTTTATGGGAGATCTTAACTACTGAAGGAACCATTTCTCCAAAGAAAGAGAAGATCGAAATGCACTCAAGGTCATCGTCACCTGGCATGTCAAAGAAGCAATCCCACAATAAGAGAGACGACATGAATAATGTAGAAGAGAAAGAAAATCATGAATAGATCTTTAGACCAATGGGAAAAAGTCTCAAGCCAAAGTCTTGCTTAGAGGGAGGTTGTTGGGTCACACGACAGAGGAGGTCAAAAGAAACGGGAATGCCAAATCATTGATTTAGTGATCTAGGTTGACTAAGTCGCAAGGCCGCAAGTTGCAGAGGTCATGGGAAAGGAGAAGTCGAAGGGTCACATAAGTCGCATGTCGCGTAGGTCATGGGGACATAAAGTCACATAGATCACAGGTCATAAGGTTGCGGAAGTTACAGGTCTTGATTTCTAGACTATCTTGGTTTTTGGGTCATGTGACTTGTTCTTCAAGGCGGTATGGTAGGGAAATTAAGCTTGGAATGTGTATTTTCGGACGTCCATGGCTCCTAAAACCTGTATAACTGAGAGATGAAAGTGAATGGGCTAGAGGTTGCTAGATTGCTGGGACAAAAGGGACCATAGATGGAAGAAAGTTAGATTGGAGGGTTTCAAGGGCAGAATGAGTTCAGAGGAGTAAATGAAACCAAATAAAACCATCCCCGTTAGGGAAGGCCTAGGGGCACAAGAAGAGGAGGAAAAATGACACAGAAATATTATTATAGGAAGAGGAAGGGTTACCCACCTGAAGGAAGTCGCCCGCCTTACCCAGTTGCCTAGCCTTCTACAATCAAGGCATAGGCCTTGTTGTTCTTGTTTTCCCAAATGGAAATATCCTTATCTTAGGTGGGCTTTGCAGGTTCACAAACTCCTTTCCACAACTCATTGAAAATGAGAGTGTGTTTTATCTTCCTTGACCATTCATGAAAGTTCTCTTTTCTCGAGAGAAATAATCCAAAAATAGATATCAATGAATGAATTTTAAACGTGTGTACTGTATAAAATGTACTCTACTACCAATATATAAAATATTTGCACTTCTAGTGGTAAAAAAAAAACTCTGATATATATCGCGAAGGTATATTTGGGGGAGGGAGTATATGGGGGAATATTTGGGGGAGGGGTTATATAGGAGGAGGTATTAGCTGGAATGGAGGAATGAATGCATTCAACATAATAGTGAGGAGTGAGTGGAGTTGTATGTATAGGGGTCAACGTATGACTGGGAGTGGTATATACCATATAATAGAGGCTTTTTATAAACCATATGACCGAGAGTGTTATATACCATATGACCGGGACTGTTATGTACCATATGACTGGGAGGTTTGTTATATACCATATGACCAGGAGTGTTATAAAATGGACGAGATGTATATGTTACAAAGCATAAGTGAATTTGTTATAAAATGGAGGGGGCGGTTTGGACCGGGAGGTAGCCAGTGGTATTAAATGTAAACCAAACAAACGTTGTATGGAGAAACTGATGTGGGATTAAACGTAAATGAACCAATTGTTGTATGGATAAATTGGTGTGGGAGTATACAATGGCAGTGGAGGGTGGTATTGCAGTGGCACCACAATGGTATTACCAACTATTAAAAAAAAGGAGTTGGAGTTGTATTACGGCATGGGGGAGGGTGTAATGACCGAGGTTATATGTCATTCAATGGAGGCAAGCGGGAGTGGTATAACGATGTATATAAAATGAGTGGTATGGGGAGGCAATACCAAGAAATGGTGCCAATGTGTTATAGACATTTTTGTGCCTTACAGCTATAAGCATGAAATGTCCATAATCCAAGGGATCCAAAGTCCCTAAAGATGTTGTTACAGCTCCTAAAGGAACAAGGTCAACCAATGACAGCTCCTCCCAGAAGTTCTCCACCAGAAACTGCTCAAAACTAGTCAAATCAGGATCAATTCAGAAGCTCCACTAGCTGCCTGCGTTGTAAAGCACCCAAATACACTAGCTAGGTGCGTTGCAACGCACTTGAATGCACTACCCAGGTGCGTTGAGCGGGAAATGACAAGTGGCAGAGTCATTCAACGAGGTGGAAAGACCATGGAAGCTTCCAGAATCTTCTCCAATGACACTTGCCTCATTGAATTCGACCAAGTGATGAGTAAGAGGCTCTCAGTCTCCAAGTGGAAGCAAGAACTGACAGAGAGAAGCCACAAGTCAAAACATAAGCTGACTCATCCTCTCTGCTTACATCTATATATGGATCCCTCATCCCAGAGATCCAGAGGCTGGAATTTTGTACTTTGCAGAGAATTGTTGTTGGTTTGAGATTGAGATTAGTACATTGGGTGATTTATGCTTTGTTGGAGGAGAGGAAGGGATTCCTTTGCTGGGAGGTAGATGCTGGATCGGGACTCACTTGGTTGTATCTCCTCTTGGACTTTCTTATCATATCAATAAAATTATTTGAGTTTCTCCTACATGCTGTGTATCAATGATGTCTTGTTATATTTGCATGTTTAGCTTAATCTGATCCTGAGCTTTTTATGAATGTATATCTATATCTTCGTGTAGTTTCTCTCTCTTGTGATCTTGCAGGAATTCGGTGAAGCTGGGCCGGTAAGGGAGCAGGGAGCTGGGAGCTATTGAAGAGAGGAGTGATTGGATCAACAAACTAGCGAAAGACACAGGTTAGTTACATCCTTTCTCCTCATTTACATTTCATAAAGAAGAATACTCAAGTAGTTTTTCCTTGTTTGTTGCTAAGGCACTATCACACCTTAGAGTGGGATAGGGGCATTCTGAATAGATACTTTTCCCAACAACAAATTGGTGACTCCGTTGGGGATCGTATCTAGTTAGTTTATTTGTGTTTCTATTGTTGTTCTTCTCATAAACTTAGGAGTGGCGAATCGAACTACATTTGCCATTTACAAATGCAAAGTAGAGATTTGCTACTCTAGTCCACTCACTCGGCCTGTTTATGATCTGAACAAGCTGATCCACAAATGCTCTAACTGCCCTTTGTGATAGCTCTTAGTCCTCCTTTAAATCATCCTTCTAATTGTACCTTATTGATAGCTTTTATCCGGCCAAAATCCATAGATTAAACTGCAAACCGTGACCCAGAACCCAGAGGAAACTCTTGTTTCTGCTTCAGCGCAGGCTCTATGAAGAGAATCTGCATTTCAACGCAGGTCCCGAGAGGGCTATCTGCGCTGCAATTCAGTTTCTCTGTGCAACAGGTGCGCTGATCAGCCTTTGCCCTGTGCAGTTGTGGTTCTTTGCTTCATTTTGTTCAGTTTTATCTCTGATTTTTGCAGCCTGTTATCAGTGTGTGTACCTATCTGAAAACCCCTTTTCTCTGCCTTAATTCCGCCTCAGTTTTATAAAAGAAACTGTATTTGTTTTTGTGTATTTGTTACATCATTTGCAGTTTCCCATCACAAAAGTAGACTAGTCATACTGTCGCCCTTAGATCTAGACCTATCGTAAGTGTCGTTTTGATCTTAGGAGTAAATTTTTTTGCTGTTGACAGTTGATTGCGCTTTTACTTTTGTCTTTTGGTTTGAATTTGTGAATTTCTAGTGTCGAAACAAGTGTTTACTTCAAAATCATAAAGTGTCGTAATCGTCTTTTTGATTTCAAAAAGAAACTTGTTTGTGTTTTCACTTGAAATCGAATTCGAATTTGTACAACAACTTTCTTTTTAGGCATCAATATTAAGAAAGTGAAAACAAATACATGCATATGTGCATTTGCATTTTGACAGTTTGTATGATTTGATTTAGGAAAAGTGCATTTACAGTCTGCTCTATGCTCTTTGAGAAAAGATTGTGTCTTTCTTTTCCCCTTGTAGCTAGGATTTTCATTGTTGAAAAGAGATAAAAGCTTCCTTATCATCTTTAGACTGCATTTAGGAATTGTATCTACATCTCGTGGTGATACAAAAAGGCAAACTTCTAAGAAAGATCAACCTAAAATAAATTGAATGAACTTAACAACGCTTTGTAACTTAACGCACAACATAGAGGTCTAGGCTAGAGACGTGTTCCGGCGTCGTAAAACCTGGTGACTGTCGGCCTCACTGATGGTTGGGTGATTCCTCCTGAGAGACGATAAGCGCTAGTACGGATTGTGCTCCCATGTACCGTCGAGTATATATTGGGAGACCCCTATAGGCATAAAACCTTTATCCATAGGAAGCCGTGTCGGCCGCCCTACTGATCGCAATGCACTGAACATAGCATTCGGGAAGATTGACCGCCCGTACCTTAAAAAGTATTCTGCGGTTTTGCAATTGGTTTGGCACACCCTCTACCTAGAACTCCAGAGCAGTCCCTTTCGTTCCTTTTCAGACTCCTTAACGGAAAAGGTCCATCTGAGCACTTGTCACTTCAGGCTCATTAAAAATCGAAGGAGACTAGAGTCATCTTTTGCTTTTTCTCAACTCTTAAAAACTGAAAAAGCAAGTTGTGTCCAAGCGTCGTTAAAATTTATTTTAAACGGAATATTCATACCCTTTTTCCTGCGTTGATCTTTAGGTTGAGAAAATGGAGCCTACCAACCAAGGAATTCCCCTTGGTGGAAATCCTAGTCCCTTCTCCTCTTGGGGAGATGTTGGTGCGCCCCATATGGCCACATTGTCGCTTCCAGGACTGACAATTGGCTTGTCGGTCTGGCTCTTCTCAACCAATTTCGTTCAGAACACCACTATTCCTGAACAGTCGAATCAGCAGTTAGACCAGTCCAGAGTTACCCACCAGCCTTCTACTTCCTCTAATTCTTCCTCTCCTCCTTCCTCTTCGCTTGATGAGGCTGGCAAAGCCAAAAGTCAAGTTCCTAAGGAGAAGAAGGAAAAGAAGAAGAAAGAGAAGAAGAAGAAGAAGGAGCCAAAAGCGACTGGGGGCAAAATGAGTGTCGTCTAATGAAAATCCACACACTGCACTGACCAGGCCTAAATCGCCATGCGTCATTTGCAAGGGAGACCACTTTCACAGAGATTGTCCCTGCATCCCTCGGATACTAAGGGACTGGTCTCCCCGTTTGCACAATCCGGTGGCGTCAACCTCTGATAGCCATGTTGAAAGCACATCGTCAACTAGCGAAAGTGAAGTCCCAGGACAAAAAGGGAGAGCTAGATCTCCTTGTAAACTGTGCGAAGGCGATCACGCCATCCACCGTTGTCCCTTCTTAGACGAAGCTAAAAGAGTTTTGGATGATCGTCCGGTTTCACCGTTACGACTTCCTCCTGGATATAAAAAACTCTTGCCGAGTCCTTCATTAGTTGAAAATCCAGCTGGCCCGCTCAAGTGGTCAGCTGAAGCGCCGGTCATTGAAGATGAACCAGCTGAATCCATACCCGACGAAAGCCAAAAGGTCGAGGCGGCAGTTGACCCGGTCTTGCCTTCAGAGGTTTTATCTTCTAATGATACAGTCACTGAAGAGAATAAAGATGACACCATCCAAATTCTCTTCATCAACACAGACTCCAACGAGCACGGGGGCAATCCACCCATTCCTTTATCACAGGAAGGAAGTTCGTCAGAGCGATACCCGGCCGTCTATTCGGTCCCACCACCAAGCAACCTAGTTGTCTCCTTCGACTGGAACCAACTAGGCAGACCCTGTTTGCCAGCAAGCATACCATTCAGAATTATCGTCCAAATATACAAAATGGTTATGGCTGGCGCCATCACTGATGAGGGGGCATCTGTGAGTATCCTTTCCTCTATTGCTTGGAAAGCGCTTGGTTCGCCATCGCTTTTGCCTGAAATGAGAAATCTGACAGGCTTTGATAAAGGAACCAGTCGACCTTTAGGGATCCTCCCCAATGTGCCCATAACATTGAAAGGGAAGACCGTTCAAATGAACGTGATGGTCGTTCAAAGACCCTTGGATTATAACCTACTCCTTGGACGAGACTATATATATTGCATGGGAGCCATCGTCTCCTCGCTCTTTAGAGTAATGTGTTTTCCGCACGAAGGAAGAGTGGTCAAGCTCGTGGACCAGCTTTCATTTCCCGGATCATGCATCGCAAATAGTCATATACCATCCCTAAATGGTATCTTCACGCAAGAAATGTCTCAACCCACGGTCCGTCCTCCCGATGAGCGCGAGTAATTTGGAGGGATATGACTGGAACCCAGGGGGCATGCGTCCTGGTCTGCTTCGGCAGGAAAACTTTGGGTATAGGGTAGGTTTCCGCGGGAGAATATGACTAGTCTGTACCTCGTCCGTGATTGGAAGAGGGGTTATTCTAGAATAAGATTCTCTTGTCAAAGTTATGTGTGTGGCGCTCGTTGTCACTCACCTATGTTTATCTCGGTAGACATCACCAGAGAAGTGTTTTGTTTACACTGTAAATAGAACAATCTTTGGGTAGCCTGTAAGAGGTAGTACCCTTCCTGATAAAACAAATGTTTTGTCAGCTCGAATAAAGGGTGACCCTTCCTGATAAAACAAATGTTTTGTCAGCTCGAATAGAGGGAGACCTCGAAACTCTGTTTTATACGTAGGGGCATGAAAACCTTTTGGAGTGCAAGCAAGGGGCGGCTATTTATTTTTTAAATTTTTAGGTCCTCCCTTTAAACCCGTAGGTCTAACCCTTTAAACTCGTAGGATTAGTCGTTTCCGAACTTGCATAACGAAAGGATGCGGGGCATAGCTTTGTAAGGCGCAAGCTCCATAAAAAATGGCATCTTACATGAGACATTCTTATCATATGACTGGATTATTGAGCAGTTTTAGCACATAGTTCATGCTCGTTAAAAAATAAACATAAGATCGAGCAAGTGTTTCAACCCGCGTTTAAGCTCATTAAAAAATGAAATATCCTCCGGTAAATAACCACCGTGAATGTAACATTATCAGCCATTAAAGTCTTGGTCGTGTTTGCACCGTCACCTCCACTTTTCCATTGGCCGATCATTCACCTCCATTTGATTGTTTACCCATTTTGAGGAACAGCTGCGAAGAGTGATTTCACTAGCCATCCTTGTGACACTGCCGTGCTTGGAAAATTCCAACCCTTACCTGGAATCAGCTGCTACCCATTTTATCACTCGTTCCTCAAAAGACGAGTCTTCTTTAAGCTCTTTTCATTTGACTCGTAAAATATTAAAATATTGCCGAGTTTTGGCCTTCCAGCTTGTTAAAGCGACAGGAAGAGTTATCCCTCCTCTAGATTTTAATCTTTTTGGACCTGAGGGATTATTGCACAAAAAGATCGAGTGCTTGTTTTGTTCGGCTCGTTAAAACTATCGAAAATTCATCCCTTCTGTATTGTTTTATACTTTTTCGGACTTAAGGGATTAGATGACGAAAAAGGAACTCCAGAGTTAACTTTACGTACCTTTTCAGACTCTCTAAAAATGAAAAGGACCGAGTTATCTTTGTCGTTAGACTCGTTAAAAAGATTAATAGCGACAAACTTGTCTTTAGACGAGAACGAGTTTCACTATCGCTAGGCTCGTTAAAACATAGCGATGGGTTTGCTCGAAGGGAAAATTATAGAACAAGCATATGTTATCCTCCTCAAGCTTGAAAAAAATAAAGAGGTACTGGTCAGCAATGACTAGGGAAAAATTGGGAAGAAACTCAAAGAACCTTTATTGGTAGCAAGTCGCTCTTGAACATGACACTTCCACTCCATGCCTGAGTCGGGTTGGGTTGTTTCATTCACCGGTCACATCACCATGGTCTCGCCATACCATCCACCTTTGGGGTAAATGCTACCAATCCATCATATAATTGTCGTCAATATGTTCAAGAGAAGTCATCCAGAGAAGTCAACCGTATCCCATCCACTACCATACATTATACTTCATTCTTTCATGACCGCCACCCTGAACCATATATCATCAGATCGTTTTCACCTCCATCAAAATCATTTGCTCCGTTCCGTGTCACTGATGTGGGATACATCAAGGCCCTCCTTTGACGGATCACTTCTTGTCGACATCAGCTCATTATCCAAGAAGTTGATCTAGGAACAGCCCCTTCAGTACTTTGAAGCTTGCATGCCTCAATGGCAAGTTTCTCACTTCCAGCGACAGGTATACATCAATGACCTTCGACCGAAAGATTTTGCGTGGTGTTCGACGCCAAGTCCTTTATTCACACCACGTGAATTGTACTGCAATACCTTGAGGGTCATTATCATTATCAGTGATTCCTCTCGCGCTTGTTAACAGTTTACATCATTGACTGGTAATCAAGCGATGTCTTTCCATGTTCGACTTCAAAACATTTCTCACATGGATTGACTTGTACTTAGAGTGAAGATCGGACGAGATTGAAGACCCCGGATCTAGTTTCATCCATCCGGGCTGCGATATATATTCAGGAAAAATAAAGACATTGACATGTACAGCACTGCAGAACAGATAATCATCCTACCAAAAGGATGATGATTTCATCAGAATCATCAGTCTACCCTCAGACGATTGTCTGTCCTATGTACATAAAAATGAATTTATAAAGCTGAGCATGGGAATGCCCGCCTCAGCTAGATCATGAAAACAGTATGAAAAATAATGTATTGTATTGTATCTTATTACAGGTCTCCTCCCAGCATTGAAAGAACTTCGGATCCTCCTAATAAAGCATTTCACCCGATAAACGGCCTCATACTTTAGGGGGCAACTGTTATAGACATTTTTGTGCCTTACAGCTATAAGCATGAAATGTCCATAATCCAAGGGATCCAAAGTCCCTAAAGATGTTGTTACAGCTCCTAAAGGAACAAGGTCAACCAATGACAGCTCCTCCCAGAAGTTCTCCACCAGAAACTGCTCAAAACTAGTCAAATCAGGATCAATTCAGAAGCTCCACTAGCTGCCTGCGTTGTAAAGCACCCAAATACACTAGCTAGGTGCGTTGCAACGCACTTGAATGCACTACCCAGGTGCGTTGAGTGGGAAATGACAAGTGGCAGAGTCATTCAACGAGGTGGAAAGACCATGGAAGCTTCCAGAATCTTCTCCAATGACACTTGCCTCACTGAATTCGACCAAGTGATGAGTAAGAGGCTCTCAGTCTCCAAGTGGAAGAAAGAACTGACAGAGAGAAGCCACAAGTCAAAACATAAGCTGACTCATCCTCTCTGCTTACATCTATATATGGATCCCTCATCCCAGAGATCCAAAGGCTGGAATTTTGTACTTTGCAGAGAATTGCTGTTGGTTTGAGATTGAGATTAGTACATTGGGTGATTTATGCTTTGTTGGAGGAGAGGAAGGGATTCCTTTGCTGGGAGGTAGATGCTGGATCGGGACTCACTTGTTTGTATCTCCTCTTGGACTTTATTATCATATCAATAAAATTATTTGAGTTTCTCCTACATGCTGTGTATCAATGATGTCTTGTTATATTTGCATGTTTAGTTTAATCTGATCCTGAGCTTTTTATGAATGTATATCTATATCTTCATGTAGTTTCTCTCTCTTGTGATCTTGTAGGAATTCGGTGAAGCTGGGCCGGTAAGGGAGCAGGGAGCTGGGAGCTATTGAAGAGAGGAGCGAGTGGATCAACAAACTAGCGAAAGACATAGGTTAGTTACATCCTTTCTCCTCATTTACATTTCATAAAGAAGAATACTCAAGTAGTTTTTCCTTGTTTGTTGCTAAGGCACTATCACACCTTAGAGTGGGATAGGGGCGTTCTGAATAGATAATTTTCCCAACAACACAATGGAGGAGGTATAACTGTCAACTATATAATATATTGTGTAGATTACACCGTTAATGCAACATACTAGAAAGGTGTGGTATGGTGGTATATACCATTCAACAGTGGGTTGTATTCCAATTTCAACGTAATTCAGTGACACCACAACACATAAATGTAGCATTTATATATTAGAATGGGAGTGGGAACAGAGTTATAATATACTGGTGATATGGAAAGCGATGTGAAAAATGAAAATCAGCTCACGATATAGGCAACAATGATAACGCACAACACCACACAATAATACCATCAAAATTGCCAATACAACAACATAGTCAAGATATATAACATACCATGAATACTTCGTATCAGATATAGGAACCAATGCACTAGGCCATACCACATCTCACCATTCAAGTAAACACATAGGATATCAATTCAATGTACAAGGAGGACACACCAACGAATAGATGACAGACTGCAAAAAAAATTCGCACAAGGGAGTTACAAGGGCATAGAGGGAGGCCAAAAAGGGAGTTGGCTCTGATACCATGTCAGGTCAGGAGGTAACTCCTCAAATTAATTGTGATTTTTCATTAATATTGATAATAGTATATACATGGAGGGAGAGACTCTTGGGCTTCATCACCCAATGTCTCTTCATATTTATGTGCTCATTATTTTCTATTTACACTATTTTACACATATTCACCCAATCCCAATGATTAGGTGTCAGCAGTTCCTCTTCCATTCTTTTATTTTCCTGCTCTTCCTTCTCATGTTTTCTCTTTAATTATTCCTCCTACTTTTGTTTCATATTGAGTTCTTCTTTCTCTCGCCTCCACTTTTCTTCTTCGCCCTAGGACCTTTGTTCCTCTTCTTCCCCTCGTTGCTTTCTTTCCCTCTCCTCTTCCTCTTGCTTCTTTTGAAGGTTCTTAGGTTGTTGATTCCCTTATTTCTATGACAATCTTAGCTTTTCTTCCCTTTCCCTATTTAATCCTTTCTTTTTCCTGGCCAGGGTTGTATTCCTTTATTCCAGAGTTTCGTTATCCTCATATTATTCTTGCTCACTTGGAGGGTCTTCTAATTCTTTTCTTTGTGCTTTTTTAGATTCCCTCTCGTCTTTGGTTGTTCCTTCTTTCTCTTGAGCAAGGCTGCCCTAGATTGTAGGCTTATGTTTTCCCATGATTTTTCAGCCTGCTCATCCTCCTTCTCCTGGTGGTCACTTGGACCTAGTCCTATGATCGCATTGTACCAATTCTTGGTTGTATCCTCATGACAGTGTTTTTTGTGTGGATATGACCAGTTAAAGTCTTCTTTCTTACTGTTTGCTACTACGACCCCTTTGGGGTCATACCTTCGGTGGCTTAGAGTCAAAAAGTAAAATCCCTTCATTTCCCCAGCTTCCACTTCTACCTCCTTAAAGATCTCAACGGTGTAATCCCCAATAGTGAAACGGAAGACGGACCAAGGATTTTCTTACCTTTATTTAGTGTCTTCAAGAACCCTATGGACATTTGGTAACCTACTTCCAACAACAATAATTTGTCTATGACGAACCTGGGTAGTGCGTGATGATGTTTATATTTTTCGAAGACTTTGATGAACATGCCCTCCTAAATGGGAAACTAATATGCCACTCTGGTAATCTTCTCCATGGATTTCTTAAACATATAAGGAGGCTCCTCTTCGAATAGGAATTGGTACAAAGGGGAGATGAATGATTCAGAGGCAGACTCCAACAAACGTTTATAGCTCGGGTCCCTAAAGATCTTATAATTTAGATGCATGAGATTTGATGCACTCATTGTCCATTTATAGCTCCAACCATCAAAATTACATCTTGCACATATAGAGTCTAATAGGTATGATGCCATGTAGAATTCTGGTGGTTGATTTGCCTTCAGATTCTCTGCTGCATATATGTTGGTTTTGATAGTTGAATGTAGGATGTTTTCCAAGTTGAAGATTGTGCCCTAGGTGGAAACAGTGTACATGATAGTAACCCACGTTCCAAGAAAGGTATCAATATCAAATATCCCTTATAATTGATTCATCATCGCAGCCAGGAATTGGTAGACCTTCCTTAGGCCTTCTATCCAACATACTTGGTTGTCCTTTACTCAGAACTTAGAAGCGTCTTGCCACCACGACCTTACAATGTCCTCGATTGGTACTAGAAAATTTGACAACCACTAGGTGTTAAAGGTCTCTTCTTTCTCTGACAACCTGTAATAGGAAATGTGTATAGAAGAGATAGTTGTGAAGGCTTTGCCTATGTGACTCCTTATCACCCACCGAGTTGTGTTAGTGTTCTACAGGATCTAGTTGATAATCTCTGCACAAGGGAAAATAGGTGGATCTGAGGCCACTTTGTGGAGCCAATGCCTCTTGATATTGGTGTCCAATACCTCTTCTTATTCTTCAGGGATGTCCTTCTTAGAAAACTCATCATATAGGTTGAACCATGAAAGCTTGGTGGTTTTGTTGATATTGCAGGCAGCGCCTCTGTAGATAGGAGGTGGTGGCCTTTGGTGTCTTTCGTGAGCACTGCTCTTTGTGCTTTTATGGGAGGGCTTAGCTACTGAAGGAACTGTTAGCACTTGAAATTTCACCTCAGGCTGAAAAGGCAAATCTCAAAGCTACATCAAACCATTCAGCCTCGTAGCTAGCCCTACGGGGCAGGAGAAGGCTCTCTCCGGTCAATCTCAGCAGATCTTCAAAGGGATGAGATGACCAACAAGGTAACACTGATATTAGGCTAGTAAACTTATTTAAAGATTGATTTGGGGGTTTTTGGTGGCAAATTGAGGAGCTGCAAATTTAGGGTGCGGGGATTGGACACAGTTTCTGCAGGGGGGTCTTTGGGGCAAGGTAGGAACCTGTATTGATGTCTTTAGCTGAAGTGGATGATTAGGAAGAAAGATAAGAAGGCTAAAGAGAGCAAACAATGGATTTGAATTCTCTTTAGACAGCAGAAAACATAGAAATTAAACAAATTTAAAAGTAGAGCATGGCAAGCATGAATTCTAGCTTTATCACTTCATTTGTTTAATATGCAGCAGTATAGAAAGGAAATGAATCACATAACAAAGCTTACAATAACATGAAGAAACACACCATCAACACATGAGTCCACAAGAATCCCAAAGATGACTGCAAAACCCTGGTCTTCCTTAGCCAAAAATTGCAGAGATACAAGTGATAATACAATGATAGCTTATCCCTCAAGAGTCCAACATGAAAATGAGCAATAAAGTACATAATATAGATGATCTAACCTTTTTCCCTGCCTCCATGGGTCGAGCTCACTATCCTAGGAGCTGTTTGAACCACTTTTAAACTAAGCACTAGAAAATAGGCAGTCAAAACAACTTGCCTCTATAAACTTGGAAACCAGTTCATACAGTCAATTTTTACCCTTTACATGAAAGAAACTTCTAGAAGAGTTAAACAAGAGTAAAAGTATCCAAAAAGTGTCATAATTACATCCAAGAGGACCCCCATCCACCTCAAAAAGTCAAACTGGAGCTAAACTGCGTTTTCTGGGCTGAACTGGTCAAATCTGGCACAAATTCCTCAACGGGTCGCGCACATTTCCTCAACGGGTCGCGCACTTTGGAGCCCTGTTTGGAGGCCTTTCCGGTGTCAGAATGAGGTGCAGGATAGCTCGTTGGAAAGGTCTCTGAGTCTCCTTTCCAACTAGAATTTTTGGATTTGGAGGTCATTTGCCTAGTCAAAAGTCAATTCGCCCAAGACTGCTTCTGCAACTCAAAAAAGGGGGAGAAAGTCAAATTTTGGCTGTATTTTGACCTTTTGGAGGCCCAAAACTCCATAAAAACTCAATTCCATCCATAGGAATGTGTAACTTTGCATGAAAAATCTAGAAATGTTGAGATTTTGCAAAACGGAGCTACGATGACAAAAGGGTCTCACCGGGGGTGAGACCCGTTGAGAAGCCAAAACCTGTAAATTTCCCAAAAATACCAAAATTACCCAAAATTCTCAAAAAAATTTGGGATTTGTGCTGTAGATGATGCTAGTGAGTGCCATGATCCTTGAGGGATGCCTCAGCCAAGATACGGAGTGGATTTGGCCTTTTCCTCCATTTTAGTGCCTCGGTCAACCTCCTTTGAAAAACTTTCATTTTAGCCTTGCAGACATGCATCCTTGCCCAATAGTGATTTTTCATGTTTCTCAGCAGCTTCTTCTCTTGGTTGGCCTTAGCCAACAGCCTCTCTAAATGTGCATTGACCTGGATAAGCATAGACTCACGGTCAGCAGGCAAAGGATCATCGGGCCTCCTTCGGTTTAGGACTCGGTCACTACGAATCCTCCATAGCTCATCAAGAACTTTCTCCTCCTCTAGCTGTTTGTTTCGCTGCTCCAGGTAGGTGATGGTCCATTGGGTACCCTCAAGTCTCCTCTGCAAAACATCATTCTCGGCCCTGAGATGCTGAATGATCTCCTTTGCCTCTTGGCTAGGAGAACTGGCCTCAAGATCAATCACCGGATCATCATGAATCATGGGCTCTTTGCCCCTCTGCAGTACCTGTGCTGATGAAGAAAGTGAGGCCCCTTCCACCTGATGTGGAGATAACACTCGCTGATCTGAAGATGAAGGTGAGACCCCTTCCACCTGCTGTGGAGATAGTACTCGCCTAGCTGCTGCAAATAAGGCCCTTGGGCCTTTCTGATAGGTGACCAAAGGAGTGGAGCTGACATGTCGGGTGATGGGAGCATCAGGCTGCTGAGATGGTCCTCCCTCCTCATGAATGGCCTCCTGATGTGGCTGAGGTGGCACTGTGAAAAACTCACGGGAGATGAACTCCTCCCATGAGATGCCCTGCTGAGTCAACTGATGTGAGACTATGAGCTGAATCAAACCATAATGGAAAAGGCTCCTGTACTGCTGAGCCGGGGTCTTCCTCTGCAACATGGGCACCATCCTCTGAATGTTATGAAACAAGAAGACCGGGAGGTTCATCATCCTTACTCGGGTGAAATGCATCAAAAGGCGAATGTGATATGAATACACCTGTGAAAATCTGCCCTCACAGGTAAAGTAATGCATAATAAGTCTCATGAGGGGAGCATACTCGCTCCGGAGAAATCTGAATGGGAAAACACCCGTCAATAGTCTCACGAATGATGGCCGGACATAGGGCTCAAAGTGAACAAAATCAAGTAATCTGCGCTTAGGCCACACCTCACCCACATTTGGTATCCCTGTAGCCTGTGAGATCACCTCAGGTGTCAATGTGAATTTCACCCCTGCAAGAGTGACATGTCCATCATGGAGGTGTAAGACAAACAAGCGGGCCAACTCTCTATGATGCTGAATCTGAGAGATCCTCTCACAAAACTGATAGCAAGACATGTACTGGAAGCAATTCACTGCCAAAGGACAGGCCTGTAATTCTGCCAAAGAAGTAGGCTCCTCCCGCTTATGATGTCCTCCCTTACCTCCTCTACGAGGCCTCCTCTGTTCCTCAACCTCTGTAGATGATGAATGGTCATCACTTTGCTCATAAGTTTCGGTTTCTGACATAGTTTTGGAGCAAAGTGGACAAACTGAACTGCTGTCTCTGCCTGCAAAAAGTGCTGAAATCTATGCTGTTTCAAGGGGAACCAAACATGAGGGAAATGTTAGGGGAGGGAATTTTTAACAAGGAATGGGAATATATAAAGATAACAGGGAATTTTTAAGGGAAATTTTGCAAATCATATTCATAAAGGAACATATATTTGTGATAGGAAATCATTTGCAAAGAGTATTACATATGGGAAGAAACATGCATACAAGTGAACATGAGCACATATGCATACATGTATCAATAGGGAAATAGGGAAACCATATACAAAATTTACTGATATATTCACCAACATTTGCTACTGTTTTCACATGAATCTTTTCTTCGTTTTTTACATGTATATGGTAGAGTGAAATTAGGGTTTTGTATGCTTTGGGAGAGGGGTAGGGTTTACATTTTAGTGATTTAGGGATGTAAAGGGATTTTCATTTCATTGATAAAATGACATGGGGAAAAATGATGTACATATGAGTGTGAGCAAGAGGGGAGGAAGGGAAAGGAATCAAAGGAAAAACAACTGGAAACAGCATAAACCCTAACACAGTTTGCATACAAATATTGCAGCCATATAAGTCTTTTCATTCACATGATGTGAGGTTAAAATCATAGCATACAACCTTATTTTCATCATCAACCTCCAAAACAATGAGTAAAGACCCTACCTCGAAAGATTGAGATGATTTGAAGGGAGATTGAGGAATTCGTTTGAAGTTTGGAAGCAAACAGCTCAACGGGTCGCGCAGGGCTCCCAACGGGTCGCGCCCGTAGTTTTTTTGCACTGCGGAGGGGTCCTGGACGGGTCGCGCACCGCCCAACAGGTCGCGCACCACCTTCAACGGGTCGCGCACCACCTTGCTGCCCGAAATCACTGCGATTTTGCTTCTTTCGCCTATCACTCTCTCAAAACCTCTCTTGCAAGCTTTAGAATGCACAATGAGAGTGAAAGGAGGGAATATGACCTTTTATAAACTTCATTTGAAAAAATTTGATCCATAAACCCACTTTATAAAGTTTATTTTTGACACTTTTTAAAACACTGATTTCTTGGTTTCCTTTACTCTGAATTTGACTTTTTGAGTGCTTTGACTTGATTCTTTTTGCAGGTAGATCATCTGAAGGACTGTGGCAAGGGGACCAGGGTTATTGCTGCCTTTTTGAAGACTTTTTGGAATTTCATTCTTTTTACAAAAATTTAACATGACCTTGGCTTTAAAAACAGAGTTTTTAAATCCAAGGTTAGAAATGAACTGTACATGATGAAAATATCAAAGAAACATGTTTAAAAACCTCCCTCTGGCTTGCTGGGCACTCAAGGACTTTCAAAGACATGACCTTACTGAGACAAATAACCAAAACCCTAGACCTAGGACTTTTGACCTTAAGACAAAACAAGTCCAGCTTGAAAAGCTCAATAACTGATATGACCTGATCCAGCAAAGCCAAGAGGGGTATAAATAGACCAGCTCCTCCATCAGGGTTATGGCATGCCTAACGGGATGCAAACTTTGACACTGATGAGACACCTACTAATGCAAATGCAAAGAGCTTTGATCACTGATGGAGGGCTTTCCAGACCGACACTAACAGGAACCATTTCTCCAAATAAAGAGGATAGCGAAATTCACTCGAGGTCATCATAACCTGGCATGTCAAAGAATCAGTCCCACGATGAGAAATACAGCATGAATAATGTAGAAGAGAAATAAAATCATGAATATAGATATAGACCACTGGGAAAAATTCTCGGGACAAAGTCCTGCTTAGAGGGAGGTTATTGGGTCGCACAACAGAGGAGTTCAAAAGAAACGGGAATTCCAAATCAATGATTTAGTGATTTGGGTTGACTAAGTCTCAAGGTCGTAGGTCACAGAGGTCGTTGGAAAGGAGAAATCATAGGGTCACACAAGTTGCAAGTCGTGTAGGTCGTGAGGTTGAAAAGTCACACAGGTCGCAGGTAGTAAGGTCGTGCAAGTTGCAAGTCCTGATTTCTAGCCTATCGTGGTTTCTAGGTCACGTGACTTGTTGGTCATGTGTCTTGTTCTTCAAGGCAGTATGGCATGGAAATTAAGCTTGGAATGTGGATTTTGGGACGTCCATGGATCCTAAAACCTATATAACTAAGAGACGAAAGTGAATGGACCAGAGGTTGGCCAGATTGCTGGGACAAAAGGGACCATAGACGGAAGAAATATAAGTTGGAGGTTTGCAAGTGTAGAATGAGTTCATAGGAGTAAATGAAACCAAATAAAACCATCTCCGTCAGGGAAGGCCTAGGGTTTCACAAGAGAAGGAAAAGTGACACATAAATATTATTATAGGAAGAGGAAGGTTCACCCACCTTGAGGAAGTCGTATGCCTTGCCTAGTCACCTAGTCTTGTAGATCACTTGAGCACCCTAGTAAAATGACAAATGAACCAAGTGAGTAGGAAATTTATATAGAAAATTTGCATGTGCGAGGTCGTTATAGGTCATTGGGTCACACTGGGCACTAGGTCACACCGGTCGTGGGGTCATGAAGAGTGTGTTGAAATAGTGTGCGACTTGGCGACCTCTAAGGGTAAGGTTGCGAGGTCACGAAACAAGAAGGGTCACATTTTTTAGGATGAAAATAGGACTGCATCGCGACCTAGAAAACTGAGGGTGAGAGGTCACCAAGTCGCAATATAGTGAAGGTCACAAAAGTTCAGGCCAATCAGTCACTAAGGTGTGACCTCGTGACTTCAGATATTCAAGGAATAACTTTGGAAAATGATGTCATAGGTCACTATTTTTTAAGTAAATGAGAGCCAATTTTGTGCGACCTACAACTTAAGCAAGAGATGAACCTTGAGTCTTATGGGATTAATTTATTTATTTATTTATTTATTTTTGGGGGGGGGGGGGGGGGGGGGGCCTTAATGGGACTTGGCTTACTACCAATATGTCGTTGCAAGATTTAGAATTGAGCGAAAGGTACAAACTTGGTGCAGGGGTCCCAAATTTGTGAAATGGACAGAATTTTTTTTTTTGGGATGTGGGGGGGTGGTTGTCACAACAGCTACTACAATTGGCGATTCACTAGTAGAATCTCATTATCTCTACTTTCCCTTGATTTAGTATGTATTGGACCCTTGTGAGTGCTTCGTTCCAAAATAATAGGTCCCACTGACGTCTCCATGCTACCCTTAGTACTGATTAGAAGTTCCCTTCTACTTTGACTTGACTTGTTAACTATACATAACACATATGTTCCCAACGACTCAGAGTAGGGATCTCGATAATAATATGAGCCATAAATATTTTCGGTATTTTGGTTGTAGGTCTCTAGTGTTTCTTCACTGCCAAAGAGCCTAGACAGTACCCCAGAGGAGTCACTCGCTAGAAATCACAAACATTGTTCTACTACTAGTGAGCCTCAACGATACCCTGGCGGAGTTGTTGCATTACCTCTCTGTGCAAGAAGCCTTTCTCAATCCTTTTACCCATTATTTCACTTTTATTTACGTGCTTATTGGCACTTATTTATTGATCATTTATTCGCCTAGGCAGATGAGGGATCCCGACTTTATTTTTCTGCAAGAGAGGTTGTTTATGGTTTTCAGAAACTTTATTGGTTTCCTGAAATATATGTTTCTCATTAAGGTTTTCCTTTCCCCTTTTCAAGTTAGCGGGATGAACCGACTCATTCATGTTATATATCCAAATCAAAACGGGGTCTTATTGTTGAAAGATAGGGTGCCATGGATAGCCATAGTTCCCCACCAAGATAGATCTCCGCACCTTACCCCAGTTGCGACTTTAGAAATGATCAAGTACAGGCACATAAAGAGTACAGCTCAACCATTGGCATAGAAGCTACATGAATCGAATCGGGCGACATTCTGAAATTATTTATTCAGGGTAGGATATTTATTAGTAAACTAAAATATGATGATCGAAAAGGCTTGAAAGAAGATAAGACTAACTGCAAAAGTAAAAAATAGGGTTGGAGCTAAGAAAAAGTACAGAAGAGAAAATAGAAGAGAAAATTATAGTACAGGGATGGGGAAGTAGCTATGAGATCTACTAGGTGAAATAAAACTTAAGGTCATTTCCATTTACGAGGAGGGGCTCGACCCTCCCTTGTATTTTTTGCAAGCTATAGGTATTTGGCCAATTTTCTCCTTAACCTAAAAGGGTCCAATCCACAAGGCCCGAAATTTTGTGTGCTTGCCTTTTTCCTCATGGGATTTATCCCATTCGAGGACTAGGTCACCTATGTTAAACTCTTTATTCCCTACGGATTTCTTATCGAACCACCTCTTTGTTCGACTTTGGTGCATGGAAAACTTCTCTGTCCTTCTGTCTTCCTTCCTCTAGTGTGAGAAGGGTGCCAATTTGACTTTTCATGGTAGGAAAAGTTGTGCCTGTGACTCTTGTCACAACTGTAAAGCGGGTAAGTACAAGTTTGACGTTAAAATGGCTTCTTTCCCTTAGACTAGGAAATAAAGGGAGGTTTCAAGAGATGGTTTCGGGGTGACATGGCTAGCCCATAGAGCGTTGGTTAAGGCATTATGAGAGTTTCTTTGGTGTGACAACAAGGTTTTCTTGATAATGTAGATTAAATTTTTGTTGGTGGACTCTATTAAGCTATTTCCTTGGGGATAATATTTAGCATAATGTTTAAAAACAATACAATTTTCCAAAGCAAAATCATATAACCTCAAAGACGATAAATAAGTAGAATTATCAAAAATGAGGGAGTTTAGAACACCGAACTTGGTGACAATGTGCTGATTAATAAAATATATTACCTCTTGATCGATGATTTGTCATAACGGGGTGGCTTCCACCCACCTTGTGAAATATTTTGTGGTTGTGAGAATGTACCTGTGTTGTTTTGATGTGTGTGGCACAATCTCCCCATTGACATCTAGCTCCCACTACTGAAATGGTTCTTCCACTGCTTTAGATTGGAGTGGGGGAGCTGACCGAGATTCTCTTCCAGCGCACTTTTGGAAAACTAAGCATTTTCGAGCATATGCGTGGGAGCCTTGAAAAGGGTGGGTTAGTAGAAATCGGCTCTCGTGATTTTATGATTTATGGTATCATCGGTGTAATGGCCCCCTATCGTTCCATCATGCAACTCCTTTAACACCTTCTAGGCTTTTTCATATTTCAAGCACTTGAGAATTACACCTTTATGGTGTTTACGACACAGATAATTGATAATATGCAGCTTTAATCCTCACAACCCTTTTCTGTTTAGCGGACAAGGTAGGAGGTAGGGCCCCTTGCCCCTTGTCCTAAATATTGCTTCAAATCGACATACTAAGATGAAGAGTTGTGAGTTGTCATGAGGTCATTTTGGTACATCTCGATCTCATGGTCCCAACCTTCTAATTCTTCATTTTGTTGGTTTGTGGCTTTAGTGGCCAATTTACATAACCCATGCCCTTTGACTATGAGAGAAATCTTGAACTCCAAGTCATATTCCTAGAGGCAATTCATCCAGTTGACTATTTGTTCACCTAAATATTGTTGGATGAACAATGACCTAACAGTAGGATGGGGAACAACATTATCGCATGGTTCTTCATAATGTAGGGTTGGAAATGTTTAACCACTTTGTAGACCATGTATGCCTATTTATCCATGTTCAGGTAGTTGATCTATGAACCTTGTATTTCATCACTCATGAAGGATATGGGTCATTCATCACCATTACCATCCTTTTGGTTAGCACAATAGCTAGGGATGCATCTGAAGTGAAAGTGTATTGAATGAAATCTTTGTTGAAGGGGTCTTCGTGCTGGATTTCTTGATATGGTAAAATGCTTCGTTCTCTTCTTTGCTCCATTTAAATCTCACCTCCTTCTTTATCATATTTTGTAAGTGCTTAACAAACTGAGAAAATCAAAAATAAACTTACAGGGAAGTTGATTTTACCCAGGAAAGACTGTATACCATTTTTTCTACTAGGGAATGAGATTTGTGTGATAGCTTTCATGCATTAGGGGTCAAAAATGATTCTTCTTTTGGTTATGATATGCCTAAGGATGTTTCCTTATAATACTGTGAATATGCTTTTCTTGGGGTTTAATGAGATCCCGTACTTTCAGTAATGTTCAAATATAAGCTGTAGATGATGGAAGTGATTTGATATCCTTTTCAAAAGCATTGTGACATCATCCAAATAGATTACCATGCTTTGAACAATCAATGCTCTAAAAGCGATGTCAATCACCCTCTAAAATGTGGCTCTAGAATTGATAAGGCCAAAGGGCATGTGCCAAAAAGAAAATGTTCCCCACTTCATTCTGAAAGTCATCTTCAAACGTTATGGTTCAACAACTAGCACATGGTTGTACCCAGAAAAACCATTGAGTAAGGAGAACATTTCAGAAACAAATATAATCTAAATAATTTTCTCCATAGAGCGGACTGGATAATTATATTCATCTGAAGCCATGTTTAGATTTTGAAAGTCGACACATAATCAAATCTCACCAGACTTCTTTCGTACGGGAACCAAATTTAAGACCCAAGTAGAATGCTTGACTTTGAAAATGATGCATGCATCCAACAGCTTCTTCAACTACTTTTGAATAATGGGTTCCAATGTTGGTTGTACTTTCCTTAGTTTATACTGGAATAGTTTAACCCCTTCTTTTATAGGTATAATGTGTTGAATGATTTGGGTATCTTACGTCTTCAGGTCATCATACGTCCAGGAAAACACATCTTGATATTTCCTAAATAAACTGGTGAAATCTTGCCGCTCGTCCAAAAAACATCTAACACCCAGATTGATAAACTTGGGGTCATCTTTGGTTCCGAGATCGATTTTCTCATTTGAGAGTGTGGAATTTTAAGTCTTGGTATTTGGGGGACCCCAAAAATGGTTCTGTGAATCAAATAAATTTTCCAGTGTAACAACACCTTTGGGCATGGGGTTTCCCTTAAGCTCATCAGGTTCTTCTTATAAGGATTTGTCATGCTCTTCCTCATCTATCATCACATCTTTGAACACATATTTGTTAGCCATAAAATCGAGTATCTATTGCCTGTCATTAAAAATGTGCAAATTAGTTACATTATCTAGGATAGCAAGTTTATAAACAATCTCAATAGAAAACCATCTCTTAAAGGTTTAAACCTAGCTTCATCGTTAGCTAAAGTGTCATTGGCAACATTATTGATCCTAGGAATATAATTAGTATCGAAAGCTTTACAAGAAGATATTAAGCGCCATACCTCCTGCTAATAATTTTTTAGATGTGGTGATAAATAATGAATAATATTTCGTACCTGCCTCATGATGATTTTAGAATCACCAATCACTTTCATACATTCAACTTTTAGGTCAATAGAATTTTTTTGCCTGAGGATTAGTGCCTCATACTCTCCAGTGTTGTTAGTGCACTGAAATTCTAACCTACAAGAAATTAAAAATTTGTTTTTTGGGGGGTCCATTAGGATACAACCAACATTGTCTCCATCCTGAGTCTTAGACCCATCATAATATAAGGTCCAAATTTCATTACTAGTTACATCTATGTTGAAAGTATTTACATCTATAGTACAGGGCTCATTAGCTTCAACTAGAAGGCAAGGAAGTAGTTCCAGTTGTGTGTCAGGTGGGATAGGCAATGGAAAAGCTTTGTAACACCCAATACTTGTTTCTAAAAATCACATTTCCAACCCTTCCTAAGCAAAACTAATTAGCTAGTTTAGGGCCTCTATATCAATGATTGTATACTTCATATAAGGCTCGATGTCGACTCTGATATAGTTGTTCTTAACTTTATAAGGCAACCATCAGTGGGACCAATCAGTCATTAAGTGTCGACTCTGATCTAGTTGTTCTTACCTTTATAGGGAAGCCATCAGTGGGACCAATCAGTCATTAAGTATCCCTGGATCTTGCTCAACCAGTCTCTACTAAGCAACATTCCATATGCTTCTAGAATGTCAAAAAGCACTATGTCAATGCATTGATCCACCCTAGAATCAGAATACAACCTAATTATCACATTGTTTAATTATCCCACCATAGGGACTTGAGATCTATCCAATTGAATGATTTTGGCATCTGTCTCCTCAGGTTAGATGTTCAACATTTTAAGAACTAATAAAGGCATGACAATAGTTAGCACGTTAGAATCAACAAGACAATTATGTACGTTGTAGTTGAAGATCTCAAGCATTAGAAGGAATAGGGGGGTTCAACCCCTTGAATTTGCATTCGCAACATTAACAATGGATTGGAGGTTAATCAAGGTTCGGGACTAGCCGGGTGAGCTTAACTTCAAGGATGAGGTAGACCTGCGAGTAGGGGATTAGGTAGCGAAGGCTTTAATAATTAATTCATGTTGGGTAGCTATCTTGGAAATCTCATACAACGAAATGTTGGCCCATTTATTCTTCATATCTTTTATGATGTGTTATCCCAGGTCTGACGTTGCAGTGCCTTCTATGGATATTTGTGGGATGGAAAGGGATTGTGTGGACTTAGATAAGGTTTCGGAAATCGAGGAGTTTCCCTTACCACTTACCAAAGTATATTTTGGAGTTTGGCTAGATGAATTATTGGGAGTTGAGGTTGATGTTTATTTTAGTTGTTCAATGGAAGGATCCTCCTCAACAATGCCTTCTTATTCTCCTCCAGTATGGAATATGGTATTGGCACCTTACTCATAAGGTTACAGGTATTCAGTGGCTTAGCAGGACGAGTGTCTCCTATGTCAGCTTCTTGGATGGATTGGACTTCTCCTCCACAGATGACCTCAAAAGCTAGTATAGCGGAGCTATCATTCTCATTAAAGGGATCATATTCTTCCTCAGGATCGTTAGATTATTCCTCGTCATCTCCAATGGTATGATCCTCTAGTATCTTAGTAACCACTACAGTCATGTTGTGTATCCATTGTGGACACATTTTTTCTGAATGGGAAGCTTAGTGAAAGGTGCAATAATTTTCCATACCTATCTCCTCTACGTTGAAATTCACATTGGATCTTTGAGTTGAATTCACAGGGGGGATTGTTGTTCCTTCTAAAGAAAGGTTTAGTTGGCCTACTACCTAATGAACTCTTACTATTTTTCCTCTTCAGTTCAGAGACTTCATTGGTTAATTTCTTCAAGGATTTGGCTAAACCCTCAAAATTGAAAGATCCCTTATCCTTATCACCAGAATTACTAGTTGAGGCTTGGTATTTTTTGCTTGTCGACTTAGACTCTTCATGGGTCTCATGCTCAAGTGCTCCTATGGACAGCAAATATTTCTCTATGATGAGAGCTTCTAAAAAAATTTCAACTGAATTAACTTTAGCTTCTCGCTTGACAAACACAACAATATCGCGTAGTAGAGCCTTGGTATAATAATCAACATTGATAGAATCATCAAGAGCCACATCCGTTGGGAACATATTCAAAATGGTAGTGAATTTCTTACTAAATTCTTCGACCTTCTCCTTCTTCTGGCACTTTAAGGTGCTTAATTAGGTAAGGAGCATGGATGGTGTCTTATCTTTGGAGAACTTCTCGAGAAAATTCTTTCGGAACTCATCCCAATTTCGTATGGAAGACACTGGCAGGGAGTGATACCATGTAGTGGCTTTATTCTCTGGGGTGTATGGAAAAATCCTGCAAGAAACATCATCATACTGCACCCTCATCATTTGCAACGCTAAGTAAAATTTATTGATATGATCTTTAGTCATGGTTCCCTTTTGAAGGTCAAACTTTGGGAGATGAAGGCATTGAGGCATGTCATGAAGAGTACCTTGCATGCCTAAAGGGGACTTGGCCATCTAGGCTAAAGGTTGGTGATGGTTGGCTCTTAGTGGTGGCGAAAATATAATGTGGTTAGAATTGCCTTCAGTATCACTTTCAGTTCCCGACCTAGATCCTTCACTAGTGTGAGGGGGTCCTCTGCCATTAAATCGAGGGACCCTCATATGCCTTAAATCCCTAAAGTTCTTGACATTTCCTAACTTTCCCCAATTCCTCAGGAACCTAAGTTGCCTCTCGTTGCAGGGGGGATCTACATTGTAAATATTAATTTGGTTCCTAATATTCTCATCACCCCCCGGCCTCTGGGCCATCCTAGGGTTCCCCCTAGGCAGTTAGTCGTCACCCTTGGAATTATCTAGTGGCCCTATGTAGTTAGTCGTCACCCATGGAATTATCTAGTGGCAGTTAGTTGTTTCCCTGTGTGTTCTCCTTCCGTGGTTTTATCACCCAGTATACTCTCCTGCCACAACTGGTTATCACCCATTGTAACCGTACTCTTAGGGCCTTCTCTCTCGGATCCTAGGAGGCTCTCAAATTCTTAAATCAATAGCATTTCAACAACATCCACACAGTCATCCAAAATCATTCTAATCAATTACAGAACTGAGTTAACCAAGATTCCTTTACGAGTATGGTGAGGTTTGGAAGTGTGTAGGTTAGGGAGTGAGCTTGTAGCGAGGATGAACTTAAGGCCTTTAGTGAACTTTCAGGTAATAGGGCATAAATCTTTCATCAGCTCATACATGAATTCATATAGAGGGGCTTCCTCTTCCACCAGAGAATCCTTGAGTGGAAGAGGTTGAGAGTCTTCTATGCCGAAATCACCGAAAGGTGTACCAGAGGTGGGGTGAAGAGGTGTTTTGGGAGAAGCGGGCCGAGGTTAGTTACTAGCTTCTTAGGAGGTTTCAAGGCAAGGATGAGTGTTAGTGTTGGCCATTAGCCCTCCTTATAGTGAAAAAATTTGTTGATGGTGTTGGATGTTGCCAATAGCTGGGGATATCCCCGATGTAGAATCCCAATTAGACTCTACACCATTTGGTCTAGGAGTCTCGTCCGGTATGTAGGCTCGACTATCATTTCATTGATTAAGGTTTGCCTCATACGAAAGGGAGAGTATCAGTTGAAAGAGAATGAATGAAACTTCAACAAATGCAAGTTGATAACTGATGAATATCAAATAGAATATATCCCATGAATAACAACAACATAATTACAAAACAAAAACCTCAATAAAAGTAACATTAGCAAGACCTTAAATGAGATTCACACACATATAAAAGTAGATTGCCAATCATGAATAATTTTGCTATCAATAATCAAATAAATCATAAGTAAACACACAGTCTATAATGATATAGTGCTAACATCAATAATAAAAAATTACCGACATAAGCATAATGAACGCGTAACATATACCTTTCATTTGTTGCAAGAAAATTTTTACAGCATAGGGAGATGTATGAAAAGACAACACACCAAAGCTCATAGGAACTTTCGATTCATTAAGGTGATAATATCCATGGCACCATCATACATGATCTCCATCAAATAAAAAGGTGGAAATAGACAATTAATCCTTGCATTCACTAGAAGGTCCTAAGTTCTCAAAACCATATACTAGAATAAGTCCAAAGCTAAAATTCCATTATAATGTGTCATGAGGGTGTACTTATAGAAAAGAGGGTGATATTTGGTCTACCCATGACACTTGGATTACTTCATGACTTTTCAAGTTCCTAATTGATCTTACTCTATCATATCTTGTTGCGCACAACCAAAAGGAAATTGATCCTACTTTAACAACTTGGTAATGGGTAATTTTGAAACATCTACATACAATTGCTCCATGAGGTAGGTGCACCAAAGATTGTATTCGGTATTTATTGTGGCCACCTTCTATTGTTCTTCATCATGTCTGTGGAGGCACTCAAGGGAATCCGGTATTAGAGTGTTTTTCTTGAACTTTATTTGATTTTATAGAGTTACCAGCTTAGTATACATCCTTATTGTCTCCACCACATACCATGTGATTTCCTTTGTGACCTGTAAGTCTCCCGTGTTGGAATCCTGTCTGAGAGGGTCAAGGAATTCTTGAATATCCTTTAGAATTTCTTCTTTCTTCCTTACTTCTCCAACTACTATAGTGGAATGACCCAAATGAACATCAATTACAGACTCCAACCCACTCATCAAATGCCTGTAAGAGGCAAGAACCTTGTCAACATCTCTATCCATCCTATCTCGTGATTAGATATTAATGCATATATGGACTTTGTCATTCTAGGTGGCTATCCAATCCTTCTTGGGGAGAAATGTTGGTGCCTCTAGATACTTATTAGTCCACTCATGAATGTTGTTGATAGTTGTCATAGCATGTTTTAGCATGGTGGTATTTTCCTTCATGTTGGTTTGTTTGGCCAATAAAGGAGACATGGTATAACACAACTTTGACATCTCCTCATAGACCACTATTAAGGATTCTTTCAGGGTCTCAACTTCCTCCTTGATTGATGCTTGCAACTCCTTTGTGCTAGAGTGAGCTAGGAGAAGGGATTTATTCTCTTCTTCAAGCCTCTTCTTGTCTTCTTCTGCCCTGGCGATCCTTTGTTCATATGTGTAGAGTTTTCTTTGGAGTTCTACAATATGCTTACTCATTCTACCTACATTCAACTCAATTGTGATTACAAAGGAAGTTCCAGCCGAAGAAATCATCTCAGGATTTATTATGGTATCCAAGACAATCTCCTTCTCTGTGGTCACAAACAAAGGCTCTACAAGGTTCCTGACATAGTACTTCCTTCTTTCCTGCATAATATTACAATTGACTTAGTCAAAAGTAAGTCTCGTGAGGTCCAATACCTCTTCTTCTGCCTCATCAGGAATGCCCAATTCATTAAGGGGCAAGTGCCCTTTGGTGATTGGGGTTGATGGAGGAACCTCTAATGGAGGAAATTATACATGCACCTCCAAGTTTTGCTATTTATATTGCTGGTGGGGTTCTTGCTCCACCTTCTTGTTGATTTCTTCCTGCTACTTCTTCATCTCATCCTCTTCCTACCTTATCTTTTCTTCTTTGACTTTTTTTTTGTGTTCCTCTTTTATTTTTCCATTTTCCTCTTCAACCATCCTCCTTTGTTCCTCTTCCATTCTTTTCTTTTCTTTCTCTTCCTTCTCATGTTTACTCTTTAATTGTTCATCTTGCTTGTGTTTCATCTCAAGTTTTTCTTTCTCTCACCTCCTCTTTTCTTCTTTGTCCGAGGCTCTTTATTCATCTTCTTCCTATCGCTGCTTTATTTTCCTCTCCTCTTCGTCTTGTTTCATTTGAAGGACCTCAGGCTATTGATTCCTTGATTTCTGTGACCGCCTTATCTCTTCTTCCCTTTTCCACTTTAATTCTTGATTTTTCTTGGCCAAGGTTGCATTCCTTTCTTCTAGAGTTTCATTATCCTCATCTTCTTCTTGCTCAATTGGAGGGTCTTCTAAGTCTTTGCCTTTATGATTTTTTAGCTTCCCTCCCGTCTTTGGTTATTCCTTCTTTCTCTTGAGCACGCATGACCTGACTTGTAGGCTTATGTTTTCCCATGATTGTTCAAACTACTTTTCCTCCTTCTCATATTGGTCACTTGGACCTAGTTCTTTGTCCGCATTGTACCAATTCTTGACTTTATCCTCGTGATAGTTTTTTTTGTGCGGGTATGACCAGTTAAAGTTTTATTTCTTACAATGTGCTACTACCACCCCTTAGAGTCACAAAGTAAAATCCCTTAATTTCCATTTCTTCCCATTCTAACTCCTTAAATCTTTCAATGGTGTAAGCCCCAATAGTGAAGGGGAAGGCATGCCAAGGATTTTCCTTATCTTTATTCAGTGTCTTTGAGAACCTTGTGGTCATTTGGTAACGTACTTCCTACAATAGTAATTTGTCTGTGACAAACTTTTAGGTGGTATAAATGCAATATTTACACCAACATTTAATTTTTCAATCCGGGTAAGTAAACTTACAGGCGTAGCACAATATGTGCTAGAATATGACCTTAGGGATCTATGAAATAAAAACCAAGCTCTTACAAGAAATTCAAAAGGGGCATCATTCAGGAAAAATGAACAAGAGTCGTTAAAGCAAAGTAAACAAACTTCGGGAATCTACTTTTGGCTCCTCTTCTGGTTTGAGTTGACTCCTGCAGAAATTCTTCCTCAAATTTCTAGGGGACAAGGGAATGTAGGCCCCATTCAAACAAGCAAACCATTCAGGAAATAAAGAATGTGATTCAGGAAATAAAGGATGCAGAACCTCTTAAAAAATATTGCTATGTTGCAAGGATAAAAAGCATGAAATTAAACTAGAAATCACAAGGCAACTTCATTCCAACTAATCTAAGGAAATAATCAAATGCTTTAAAAAGAATCAAGATAATAATGCATTTCTTCTCTTAAAGACAATTTAGTACTTTAGCTGTAAGGAAAATATGCAATAAGAACCAATGGAACTAAATATATAATTCGTGTTGTTTACCCTGACCTTATTAAATACTTCCTCAAAATATTATGTATAATATGTGCAACATTTAATTATAATGAAGAATTCTGTGAATGCTTTACCAACAAGATTCACAATCTTTCCTTATGTTGATCTTGGCATTTGCTTATTAAGAGTGCAGGAATAAATGTTTTTCTTTCAAAGTGCAAGAATCAGTTTTACATTTAAAATAATGATCTTGAGGCAATTAATTTAAATTAACCAGAACTCTTTACCCAATAGTTGTTTCCTTCACCATTGCATTCTGAAAATAAACTTTATTATGCAGCAATGAGATCAGGGAAAATCTTGTAATAATGAATAAGAGATGTAGTTTAAAACATTCACTATTTACTTATGTTCAACCTTGATAAAAATATATCCAAGAAACAACAATTAATGTTAAACTTAAATAATCAAAACAACAATAAAGAATTTATGGATTGAAGTTGAAAGTTAAATGGATGAAAAGAAAATCTATGAAATGAAATTGCAGAATTATCTAAGATCACACTCACACCATGCAAACTAAAATGAAGCAAAGGAAAATTAAGAGGCTTGGAGCAATTGACTAGCTAGTGGTCCCAACCACCCAGTTCATTTCCCTTGCAGTAATTTAAATCACAAACTTAAAACATTAGGAAGAAACAAAACTCATAATCGAATGTCGAATGAACTCATTTCAGAGTAGAAACCAGAATTAAAAATTAAATGCCAAAGAATTTAATTGCAAAATTGTTGTTACAAATTCACAAAATAATGTTGTGCTAGCTCCAGTGGTCCCCTCCAGGGATCATCCCACTGGTGCGCAGCTCCTCCCTTCCTGCACAACAAGATCAATTCCTTGTTCAGCAATCTACAAAGTATAGCACCCGATCTAAATCTGAGGTCTTCGATGGATTTTTATTGCTAATTTTCTGAGTGCACAATCCTCTCTTTTATAGCAGCAGTTCTGCCCCTCCTTAATCAGATCCATGCTTACAATTTTAGCACAGTTTGTTAAAACAAATTTGAACTAGAACTAGAAAATCTGATTCAGCTAAGTTTGGAAGATAATACAAAACTGCACCAATAGAATATTGCCAGCTATGCTCTGTAAGCTTATCAACGCAATATGAATTTTTCCAAATCATCTTAATGCTTTTCGGTCAGCAATGGATAATTGATCCTGCAATCTATTATTCCCCACTGCGAGTCAAATATTCATGTTGTACAAATTCCATTTGCTTACTATGAAAATAGTGGAACTTTTCATTTTTCCTCCCATATTAAATATGGGTGTTCCGCTTTGGAAAGCGCTCCTTTCTCTAATCGCATGGCCTCATTTTAGTTTCAAAGAATTATTTTAATAGTGTTTATGCTATAAAAAAAGCAAATGGAAATATTTATTATTGGGCACGTATGAGAAACGTCGTGTAACCATAGGGATTATATTGATGAGAGTATCGTTCCTCTTAGAACCAGTCCTTTAGTCTTGTAGAGAGTCAACGTTTTATGAACAAAACCATGTGGATTCACATATGCACTATTAGATATCTACAGCATGTTGGGAAAGATTATATGCATCAAACATTTTGTACACCCAATGTGGCCAAGCTAAATGCTGAGCCCTATGTATCCACTTAGACTCATCAGAAGGCCAAGCTTTGTCTGCTCCACAAAACCCATGTGCTCATTTTCCACCATAGCAGTCCAAAATATAAAAGTCGCGGAAGTGCAAGAATTGTGGGTACAGGAACATCGATACAGGAACGCAATTACAGGAACAGTTGGTGCAGGAATAGCTAGTGCAAGAACAGCTGGTGCAGGAATAGTTGGTGTATGAACAGATGGTGTAGGAATAGCTGGCGCAGGAATTGTTGGCACCTGCCACAAGAGCCTATTATTAATGATATTTATATTAAATACCCTTTAATTTAGAAAAACAAGAAGAGTTCATAGATCAGCAATTGCTAACTCTAAATGCCTCTAAATAATAACTCAATAATGCATAGAAAGAATAATAACGACTATAAATGCTTAGTACAGGAATAGAGTTATTTAGAAAAAAAGCATAGAAATATGGACAAAATGGAGGCCCAACACGAACCTGGAGAGTGTGTGAGGAGGTTTATCTGAGCCAAAGACTCTGATGAACATGCCCTCTTGGATGGGAAACCAGTTTGCCACTCCGATAATCGTCTCCATAGATTTATTAGACATACAAGGAGGCTCCTCTTTGAACAGCAACTGGTACAAAGGGGCAATAAATGATTCAGAGGCAAACTCCAGTACACTTTTATAGCCCAGGTCCCAAAAGATCTTATAATGTAGATGCATGGGCTTTGATGCACTCGTTGTCCAGTTATAGCTCCAACCATCAAAATGACATCATGCACATATAGCATCCAATAGGTATGTTGCCATGTAGAATTCTAATGGTTGATCTTCCTTCAAATTATTTGCCGCATATATGTTAGTTTTGAGTGTTGAAGCTAGGATGCTTGCCCAGTTAAAGATCTTGCCCTGGGTGGTGACAGTGTACATGATAGGAATCCACGTTCCAAGAAAGATATCAATATCATATCTCCCATATAACCAATTCATCATCGCAACCAAGAATCGGTAGACCTTCCTTAGGCCTTTTATCTTGTATACTTGTTCGACCTTTACCCGTAACATAGAAGGCTCTTTCCACCATGACCTTAGAATGTCCTCAATTGGTACTGGAAAACTCGACAATCACTTGGTGTTAAATGTCTTTTTTTTCTCTGACAACCTCTAATAAGCGGCAATGTCTACATAAGAGATAGTTGTGAAGGATTCGTTGCGCCAATGTTCTGCAGGATCCAGTCGATAGTCTCTACACGATGGAAAATAGTTGGATGCGAGACCACTTTGTGGAGCCAATACCTCTTGATATTGGTTTTTTTGTCTATATTGTAGGTTGTGTCCCCGTAGATAGGAGATAGTGGTCCTTGGTGGCTTTCCTGAGCACTTCTCTCTGCACTTTTACGGGAGGTATTGGCTACTAGAGGCATCATTTCTTCAGAGAAAGAGGAGATCAAAATGCACTAGAGGTCATCATCACCTGGCATATCAAATAAGAAATCCCACAATGAAAGATATGGAATGAATAATGTAGAACAGAAAGCAAATCACAAACATAGCTTCATAGCACTAGGAAAAGTCTCAAGCCAAATTCCTGCTTAGAGGGAGGTCGTTGGTTCGCACAATAGAGGATGTCAGAAGAAACAGAGATGCCAAATCATCAATTTGGCAACTTGGGCTAACTAAGTCGCTGACTAAAACAAGTCACACAAGTCGTAGGTCACGTAAGTCAGGAGGTCACAGAGGTCGCAGGCATGCACATATCGCAGGTAGCACAAATCACAGGGTCACAGGGTTGCAGGTTGTGATTTTATCCTATCGCAAATTTTGGGTCATGCGGCTTGTTCTTCAAGGAAGTACGACGAGGAAATTAAGCTTAGAATTCAGCTTTCGGCGTGTCCCTAGATACTAAAACCTATATAACTGACAGGTGGAAGTGAATGGGTCATAGGTTGGCTAGATTGCTGGGCAAAAGGGGAAACTAGATGGAAGAAAGTTAGGCTAGAGGGTTTCAAGGGTAGAATGAGTTTAGAGGAGTAAATAAAACCAAATAAATCCCTACCCATGAGTGAAGGCATAGGGTTACACAAGCAGAGGATGAAAAATTCCATAGAAAAATGATTACAGGAAGAGGAAGGGTCACCCACTTAGAGGAAGTGAGGTGCCCTACCTATTCGCCTAGCCTTCTTTGTCGCTCGATCTCCCTAGTGAAATGACAAATGAACCAGGTGGACGGGCGATTTAAATAGAAAATTTGCACATGAGAGGTTTTTATAGGTCGATGGGACGCACTGATTGTTGGGTCACACCAGTTGTTAGGTCGCACTAGTCACGAGGTCACGAAGAGTGTCTTGAATAATGTGTGACTTGGTGACCTAGCGAACTCTAAGGTCAAGGTCACGAAACAAGAAGGGTCGCATTTTTTAGGACAAAACTAGGACTGCCTTGCGACTCATTGACCTCAGGGTGATAGGGCACCAAGTCACAACACAGTGAAGGTCACAAAATTTTAGGCTATTTAGTCACTAAGGTGCAACCTCGTGACTTCACTTAGTTAAGGAATAGCTTTGTAAAAGGAGGTTGCAGGTCGCTATTTTTTAACTGAATGAGAGCCAATTTTGTGTGATCTACAACTTAAGCAGTTGATGAACCTTGAATCTTTCATAATTGGATTTTTTTTGGAGGGCTGGGGGGGCGCTCAAGGGGACTTGGATTACTATGAACATGTTGGTGTGAGATTGACAGGTAAGCGAAAGGTACAAACTTGGTGCAGGGGTCCCCAAATTTTGAAACGAACGGAAATATTTTTTTTTGGGGTGGGGGGGGGTTGTTGCAGCGGATATAAAAAAAGGAACATTGGTAATTGATAAGAAGAGAGATCAAAACTATACATTTTAATTTCAAAAAAATTCTTACAAAAATACCAGTCACCCAATTTGGTTTTTTGACTAAGTTGTATAATTATTTTGATCTCTAGTAAGGTTCTGGGAATACTATTGTTGTTTAGAAGAATGAGGCATACATGAAGAAATTGATCCACAAAATTGGTGAAATAAAAATCTTCAAGGCTTTTCCTGATCAATGAGGTCCAATGAAAAAATAACCACTGATTACCTTACAAATTCTACTTCTGCAATTGTATATGGAATCTTTCTGACTGAAAATATAAAAAGAAATAAACCAACATAGACTGTAAATATTTTTTCAGTTCCAAACTTTAAAAATTTCTCATGAATAACCTCTGAAAGAGACAGGCTAAAATTGAAAATTATTGTTGGTTTCTTTCCTGGTGAGAAGGTTGATAGAAAACCCAATATAACTTCATTTACTACCTCATTTCTCTAATACCCTGACAAGCAACATAACATAGATATAATTTGTCTAGAGGCCTCTAGGAACATAGATGAAGGATAAGGTGGACTATTTTTGGGAATTACATCTCCTTCCAACATAAATGATTCAAATACAAAAGCTCTTTATTGAAAGGTTAGTGTTTGATAGATTTCTAACATCACTTCACTAGAAATTGGGTGTAGATAACTAGGAATGGTAACTTGTAAAGCATGCAATATTGATTCAGAGGCTATATAAAATAATGGCTCTCCATTCTTGGAAATTATAGCTCTCTCTCTTGGTAAATACCTATCTGCACATAACACAACAAAGTATGGAAAATGGTGGGTGTGTGGGAAGATGAATTGGGGAAATAAGGATTCCTAGAGAGAAAATTCAAATTTTTTATCTTCGAATCTCTAAAATGCCCAGTTTTGAAGTTCATAAAGATCAAATTCACACCTTGTCTCTATAATTTTGGCTTCCAGGTCAATTAATGGTCATTCATCAAGCTTGAGAGCCACAGTGGAAGGTATGGTCTTCGACTAGGTTATGGTTACCTTTCCCTTCTATGAACTCATTGTTGAATATAAAAAGGAAGGAAATAAAGATAAATTACTCGTGGAATGATGGTGCAAATATATCCTACAATTGATGACTTCCAATAACTGAAATGGAGTTGCTAAGGTTCATTGTAATTCCTTAATAGATGTGTACAATGAATATACAAAGGATTTTTTTTATATAAGTAAAATAGACATCAAGTGTAGGATAACGTATAAATGCACTTGCAGTGGTAAATACATTTAGCAGTTGGTAGAAAGATTTGGAAACTTTCGGAATAATAGCAATGAATAAAAGCTTTTGGCAGAAACCAGATTAGGTTTGCAGGGGGGCCACCATGGTAACTAGTTTAAATTCGGGGTGGGGGTGCACAATTCTCCTAGAGTTGCCATGTCAACAAAATAGTTTTTGGGAAACAACTTATTACGGGCCACCCCCTGTTAAATATCAAGCAAGCAAGGGTGGGTGCACAATGGAATAATGATTGTTGATCATGTTGGTTCAAATATCCGTTATGGAAAAGAGTGCGATGCTTATGCAAGCGCTTTATTATAAATATTACTCAAATAAATTTATTCAAATATATAAAGATATATAAATATATGGCATTATAAAGTTGTGCATATATATATAAATGAAACATTTTTGGAATTATTATTTTTTTTGAAAAATTATTTGAGACGAGAAAATGTTACAACATATTGCATCGTTAGATGACAACTCGTTGAAGAATTTCTTTAGAACCAAAATTTATTGATGAAATATCCAAGGAACAATTTGAAGACATAGGTTGGTGCCTACAGTTTGTTGTGTTGGGTCTTAGATGGGGGAGATTGGTGTCTCATATAGGTTGGTGCCAACAAAAGTTGTAAGTTCGTGCTTACGTTTTACATAGAATATTACAAAATATTTACAAAGAAAAATTGTATAGGCCTTTCTTATGTAAAGATCTATGCTTCACTATTTATGTGCATCAAATGTTTTAAAAACAAAAATAATTAAAAGTAATGAAATGACGATTCACCCCCCCACCCCCAAGTATTTCCAACAGTAGTATCAGATTTGGTACCTTCGGACATAACCTAACTACTGGAAGGTAGACCTCAAAAACACAAATGATAAAGAAGATGTGACTCTAAACCCCCAAAATAAGTTTCCTCCATACCCATGAATATAGAATATTTTAAAGAAGATGAATACAATTAGAATATTCATACATATCTAAAAGAAGTTTACACCATTAATTTTGAAGTAGAGTTTGTGGTTTCTCAAGAAAAAATAGTTAGCTCTTAAAAAGAAAATATAAGGCTTAAAGAGTGTTTGTAAATACATGAAGATAAGAGTCATAACATTCATGAAATATAAGTTTTCCTCCTAAGATGTCAAGCAAAGGAAGCATAAAATAGGGAAGGAATGATTAAGTTAGTTGAAGGAAAAGGTTGAGGATTATGAAAAGCTAGAAGCAAAAGTTGATCAAAAACTAAAAGAGCAAGAGAAAAATTTGAAGAAGTCATCTCCTTGAAAATTCAGCTAGACTAATATAAGAGAATAGAAGAAGTGATGAAAATATAGCTGAAGGAATAGAAAGAAAATTATAAGCTTGAAGCAAAAGTTGTGTCATTAAGGAATGAAATAGACAATTTCAACAAGAAAATGAAAAGTTCACAAATGTTGGATGATATTCTCAACGATCAAAGATCACCATATGGAAAAATTGACCTTGGTTATGTGGGTTAGGTTCCATGCAAAGACGATGCAAGCCTTCTGTCACCATAAAATAAGATTGAGGAAAAGACTAAAACTTATGCTAATGTTCTTCAAATCCCCAACCACAGTGGAAGCAAGGGAAGAAATCAGAATGAGTTTGGAAGAGCTACTACACCTACAAGATATACAAGAAGCAGTGAAGTAAGAGACGAGGATCAATAAAGAGTTAAATCTTCTCCAACGCATAACAACTTTAGAAGATTTATTTCATTAAGACAATTCTTCTCAACCAAGTGTCAAACTATATTTCTTGGTCATTGTTTTTCATGCACAAACTTTAGACATAAAGAAAGGAATTGTATAGCCTATGATCAAGATGATTATATAGGCCTTTATCAGTCCTTATAGAAGCAAAATTGCAAGTAATCAAATCATATGGTCGAATGGCTACAACAACATAAATCATAATTCATTCACCCCCTTATTCAAGTACAATATAGAATGCTACAAATGCCACAATTATGGCCATTTACCACATGATTTCAGAAGAAACATGAGATGATCTCCTAAACAAATCAAGGAGAAGATATACCTACCAGGTATAAAAAAAAAATACACCAAGTTGTGGAGAAGAAAATAAGAATAGCCTGAGATGGATCTATATGCTCAAGATATAGATCTTTGTGGATGGTAACTTACAACTAATGCACTAGATCAATGTAATACATAAGATCTAGCTTCTACTTCCATAAAATAATCAGGGTCCACCTCATAAATGGACCAAAGGAGTGGACACTTGATATGTGATAAGGATGATTGAAGGGCAAGATGGAGCCCAAAAGCTTTCTCAAAAAGAACAAGAAGAGAGGCAACATCTAGCTAGAGAAGAGGAGGAGAGTTAAAGGGGACTTGTGGATTGGATCCCTCTAAAAACACAGGGGAATTAATGGACAAATATTAGGTCGTGTTTCAAAATTTGTAGGCTGCAATCTCAAATGGTGCCAATAATCATGAAATTTAGGGACTTGTCTCAGAGATTCCAAAGATTATTTTGCAATGTATTAGTAGAGATGAGGCAACTCTAGCAATAACACAAAATGTTTTTAAGATATTTTATGAAAATCTATCAAAAATCTCACATGTTTCAACCCATATTGTTGTATTGGTAACCATCTATGATGCTTCCAAATGGGTTTTGAAGGAATTGACAAGCTAGGTTGTTTATTCAAATGAGGAACACAAATTCAACAAGAATATAACTATTGCACTTATTCATTTTGAACTAATTAACCTTATAGAATATACCATGCATCTTGCTAAACTTGTGGATGGAGGACATAGTGTTATATTTCTTGCTCAAACATTTTTATTCAAGAACCTAGGGTGAGTACATCTAAGCCCTACAATCTTAATGAAGCTAAAAGAAATGTGGCACAAAAGCTAGGTGCTCATGAGATCTTGAAATAATTAAGAGATGATCCAAGAAAATTTTCATTAGATGCAGCTAGTCAAAATGAATCTTCAATTAGGAAAGAGGGGAATGTTACACAACCTATGGATAAGAAGTTTATATTTCTACTTCAGGAAAGTAGGGATGACAACAAACTAACTAGATGAGATGGTGGATCAACTGATCTTGCTAGTTTTTGTGAATAGGTTGGAAGTATTTTTGAAGATTGGGTTTCTACTTATGATCCTCCTGGAGTGAATGATAAAGCATATGATGTTTACATATCACAGTTACAACAATGTGTGATGTTAAAGGGAGGTGATATTTCCAACCATTTCTTATGTATCTTAACAGAACTATTTGTCCAAAACTATTTAGCCTCTCAAATCTCAATGCCAGATTTTCTTCCACTCCTATCCCAACAAATGGCACAAGCCCTTTCCTTTACATCAATTGATATGTATTTGAAACTTATGATTTTTTTGGTTATGTATTATGTAATGGACCTAGGAATTAGTAAAGGTAATATTCTAAATAACATGCTTATAGTCATTGTGTGTGTCATTCAACGGAATGAAAAAGACCAAAAAAAGTGCATTCCATCCAAGACCCTTTTTCTGACTATTTGTGAACTGGCTTATGGATTCTAACTCCCCTGACCCTCCTCATGATGCCAGCAATTTTCAAGTACTAAATGCATTTGCAAATTCTTTCCATTCTTTACAACCTTTGAGAGTACTTGGTTGGAGTTTTTCTTAACTGGAATAAAGAGGAAGAATATGAGGATTTGTATGAAGAAGAACCTATGATTCATTATTTTGAAGAACCAGTTGAGCCAAATGGAAATGAGTATGAGCTATAGGGAAAACATGATAGTAGTTTGCATCAAGCAATTCCCTTTGAGGGTGAAATTTTAGTGGTTACAGATCATGGGCGAACATAAAGTACATGAGAATTACACTTCGAAGATCTAGAAGAAGGGCTTCATCAATGACAAAGAAGATTCAGATAAAGTACAACAATCCATGTTCCAACAACCTATTGTTTAGCGCGCCTCTATGGAGACACCTAACTTGGAATGAGTGGTGTTAGGCTTGTCCAGTCCTGAAGACACTCAAAAGAAACACATAATAGTCGACTATATGGAGCATAGCTATATTAGACATTATTTATATGCATATGACATTCTGAGCTATGGCGCAATACATAAATATTCGAAATTGATTGAAAATCCTCAATATGAACATAAAGATTGGAGCACAAACTCAGGGGGAGTAGTCCTCGATGATTAAAAAGAGGAACATCTATTAGGAAGTATTGAAAAATATAGACAAGGGAAGTGCCCTTTCCTACAGATATCAGAGGGGGGGAGAATGCATCCAATAGGAGAAACTAACAAAAAGTATTGAGAGAATGTAGAAATGGGGAAAAGTTGTAAAAGAAGCAAATATCAAGGCATCCCAATGATCCAGATTTAAACAGGAATGAAACAAATTACAGAGATAAACATAAACACAGAGATGCAATGGAAATAATACTTCATTTCATTAATGTAAAATACTGAAATATGCTTACAAACAGAATTGGAAATAAACCAGCTAGGGCGATGGTAGCTTATCTCTGAGAAGAGATGTGGTGGCTACATGCCTCTAAACTGTGTTACAATGAGGCTCAAAAACCTATTTATTGTTGAGAAACAATGGAAAACCCTTAACATCCCAAAACCTAACACTAGAAGATGAAACGCCAAATTGTGGTCCCCGTTTTGGGTAAATTGGTACATCAATTTCTCGGGGTCGTAACTTTGGCATACGATCTTCGTTTGACGCGTACAATAGCTCGTTAGAAAGATCTATATGAGCACTACAACTTTGGGAAGAGAAATGTCAGTCCATGGACCCATGTTGCTCCCAGATTTCCCAAAAAAACGTCGTTTAGGGCCTCAAAACGGCTCCAGAAGTTCAAGACCCGAAAAACTGCTAAAAATAGTAAATTGTGCTACAAATAAGGAAACTGAAAAGCTGAAAGAGACAGTTGTGGGAGTCCAAGTGGGATAGGTGGGTGGCCACCAACATCCACCTGGATCATTCCTCCCCCCTTAGGAAGCAATGGTCCCCATTGTGTTGAGTTCCTCCATCTGTTGAACTTGGTCCCTGGTGAGTTGTTTTGCCATCTCTAATGTCTCTAGTAATGGTGGGAAGCATGGTCGATGACGGTCCACATTGAACATTTGGTGCAAGTGAAGGAATGTGGGAATGTTGTGCTTCAAAGAATTATTTCTAACAGCCTTGGTACTGGTGTAAGGACCATGTCGGAGTGGTCTAAGTTTCTGATAGGCTCTTGTAAGGCGTTCTTTTTTCAGATGAAACCATACTATGTTGCCCCCCTGAAGCTTGTGTGGTACCACTATGGGTGAGGAGAAGTTGTTCTTGTGTTCTGTCATGATTGTATCCCTTCGCTGCTACTGTTGTGTGGAGGAACCCTTCGCAGGGGTCATGGATGTAGAAACGATCCTCCCCTTACTTTGGGAGTGAACCAGACAAAAAAAAAATTCCTAGTCTGTGAGATGAGCTTGTTGCCTTTCTTAGCAGCAATCAAAGAGGTGGCAGTAGGTGGGGCTACCTCTGGTATCCTATATAATGAATTACAGAAAGAAATAATAACAGTGCAAGGCCTTGACTCATACAGAGCATGTCACCTCCACAAGTATGGCTGGCCTAATAATACATCACAAACATCCAGAGGTGTAACATCACACAATACCTCGTCTGTGAAGCGCTTGATGCTGTAGGGAAGGTGGCATTGTTGGAAAACTTTTAGATCTCATCCTTCATGAAGCCACTCGATACTGTATGGTTGTGGGTGTGGTGTAGTCAGTAGACCCAACTGCTTCACGACCTCTGCTGAAATGAGATTCTTTTGGCTGCCACTGTCGACAATGAATTGTAGTGGCGAACCCTTCGCCTACATCAGTGAGTGGAAAAGATGTTCCCCCTCCTCTGGATCGTCGAGCTCATTCTTCTCGATCTTGGTGATGGAAACAGTGATTCTGGGCTCTGCATCAATGATCTACTTCCCTTTTCCATTCCCCTTGTCGAGTTCTGACTCAGGGTCAGAACATGCATCTGATTCTGAAGCCTTCAACTCGGCCACCAGTGACTGCTTGGTCCAACACTCACTTGTGTTATGAGTGGGACTCTTGTGGAACTCACACCACTTTCTTGTGTCCTTCTTTGACTTCGTAGTGTTGTTCTTTTCTTGCGGCTTCGACGGGTTGTCTTGGGTCACCCCGCCTTGGCTTTGTCCTTTGGTCTTCGAATTCGCAGATCCAAAGTCTCACCTCTTCTATTTGAACTTTTTCTCGATTTTGACAGTGTATCGGTTACGCCATGCCGAGCGAGTAGATGTTCAAGAACTCCATCTCATCATGGATGTATCTGTGTAGGCAGCCGCGGTATTTGAGTACCAGATGTAGCTCAAAATATTTGATACCCAACTGTGTGCGAAGGGTATGAAAATGTTTGTGAACACCGGCACATCTTGGTCCCTTCCCTACCGCAGCGTGGTCCACTTTATATATTTGTCCACATAGCTTTTAACAGGGTAGTACTGCTCCTTGATGGCATCCCAAAAGGAATTCCAAGTGGGTGCAGCTAAAAATAGTGAGCCCGTACTTTCATCCTCCTACTCACAGTAGGTTTCCCACTAGTCCTTGATGTGGGGAGCTACTTTAAGAAGAGCGAAAATAATCTTTTCCCGACTGGAAAAATCATGAACAGAAAAATACCCATCTAGCAGATTTAACCATTTATCTACAGCATCTGTGTCTATCTGACCCTCGAAGATGAGGATTTCAAAATTAACTTGTACCTTAAAGGGTGTGGTGTTTCCAGAGTAGCTATTGGAAACCAATGCGTCGCCTCTGGGTAGCCGCTGAAGGATCTGGGCAAAGTTGTCCATCATCGTTTTCCTTTGTCACTCGAGGGCTTCTTCGAGCAAGATTTTGATAGGATCTCCTTCCCCCTTGTCTTTCTTCTCATCCTCCATGAGAGGTCGTCGAGATGTGTGAGGCTGGTCTTGCAAAGGTTCGACCAATTCAAGCCCTAACTCCTTATATCCCGACCTCGTTGGGGACATGCAAAGAAAAACAGAGAAAAAGCAGACCAACAAATTACAGAGATAACCATAAACACAGAGATGCAGTGGAAATAATACTTCATTTCATTAATATAAAATACTGAAATATGCTTACAAACAGAATTGGAAATAAACCAGCTAGGGCGATGGTAGCTTATCTATGAGAAGAGGTGTGGCGGCTACATGCCTCTGAATTGTGTTACAATGAGCTCGAAGGCCTATTTATTGTTGAGAAACAATGGAAAACCCTTAACATCCCAAAAGCTAACCCTAGAAGATGAAACGCAAAATTGTGGGCCCCGTTTTGGGTAAATTGGTACATCAATTTCCCGGGGTCGTAACTTTGGCATACGATCTCCGTTTGACGCGTACAATAGCTCATTAGAAAGATCTATCCAAGAAATACAACTTTAGGAAGAGAAACATCAGTCCATGGACACATAGTTCTCCGAGATTTTCCAAAAAACATCGTTTAGGGCCTCAAAACAGCTCCGGAAGTTCAAGACCCAAAAAACTGCTAAAAATAGTAAAATTTGCTACAAATAAGGAAACTGAAAAGTTGAAAGAGATAGTTGTGGGGGTCCAAGTGGGATAGGTGGGTGGCCACCAACATCCACCTGGATCATTCCTCCCCCCTTAGGAAGCAATGTTCCCTATTGCGTTGAGTTCCTCCATTTGCTGAACTTAGTCCCTGGTGAGTTGTTCTACCATCTCTGATGTGTCTAGTAATGATGGGAAGCATGGTCGATGACAGTCCACATTGAAAACTCAGTGAAAGTGAAGGAATGGGGGAATTCTGTGCTTCAAAGCATTATTTCCCACAGCCTTCGTACTTGTGTAAGGACCATGTCGGAGTGGTCTAAGTTTCTGATGGGCTCTTGTAAGGCGTTCTTTCTGCAGATGCAACTAGACTTTGTTGCCCACCTGAAGCTTGTGTGGTACCCCTGTGGGTGAGGAGAAGTCATTCTTGTGTTCTGTCATGACTGTATCCCTTTGTTGTTGCTGCTACGTGGAGGAACCCTTCGTGGGGGTCATGGATGTAGCAACAATCTTCCCCTTACTTTGGGAGTGAACCAGATAGAAAATAAATTTCCTAGTATGTGAGATGAGTTTGCTGCCTTTTTTAGTAGTGATCAAAGAGGTGGCAGTGGGTGGGGCTACCTCTGGTATCCTGTATAATGAATTACACAAATAAATAATAACAGCGTGAGGCGTTGACTCATACACAGCATGTCGCCTCCATATGGCTGGCCTAATAATACATCACAAACATCCAGAGGTGTAACATCACACAATACCTCATCTGTGAAGGGCTTGATGCTGTAGGGAAGGCGGCACTGCTAGCAAACTTTTAGATCTCATCCTTCATGAAGCCACTCGATACTGTATGGTTGTGGGTGTGGTGTAGTCGGTAGGCCCAACCGCTTCACGACCTCTGCTGAAATGAGATTCTTTTGGCTGCCACTGTCGATAATGAATTGTAGTGGCGAACCCTTCACCTACATCAGTGAGTGGAAAAGATGTTCCCCCTCCTCTGGATCGTCAGGCTCATTCTTCTCGATCTTGGTGATGGAAACAGTGACGCTGGTCTCTGCATCAATGATCTACTTCCCTTTGCCATTCCCCTTGTCGAGTTCTGACTCAGGGTCGAAACATGCATCTGATTCTGAAGCCTTCAACTTGGCCACCAATGACTGCTTGGTCCGACACTCACTTGTGTTATGAGTGGGACTCTTGTGGAACTCACACCACCTTCTTGTGTCCTTCTTCAACTTCGTAGTGTTGTTCTTTTCTTGCGGCTTAGACGAATTGTCTTGGGTCACCCTGCCTTGGCTTTGTCCTTTGGTCTTCGGATTCGCAGATCCAAAGTATCGCTTCTTCTGTTTGAAATTTTGCTCGATTTTGATAGCGTATCGATACGCCGTGCCAAGCAAGGAGATGTTCAGGAACTCCATCTCTTCCCGGATGTATCTATGTAGGTAGCCACTGTATTTGAGTACCATATGTAGCTCAAAATATTTGATACCCAACTGTGTGCGAAGGGTATGAAAAATGTTTGTGAACTCCAGCACATCTTGGTCCCTTCCCTGCCGCAGAATGGTCCACTTTATATATTTGTCCTCATAGCTTTTGACAGGGTAGTACTTTTCCTTGATGGCATCCTAGAAGGAATTCCAAGTGGGTGTGGCTGAAAATAGTGAGCCCGTACTTTCATCCTTCTGCTCGCAGTAGGTTTCCCACCAGTCCTAGACATGGGGGGCTGCTTTGAGAAAAGTGAAAATAATCTTTTCACACTAGAAAAATCATGAATAGAAAAATACCGATCTAGCATATTTAACCATTTATCTACAACATCTGCATCTATCTGACCCTCGAAGATGGGGATTTAAAATTTAACTTCTACCTTAAAGGGTGTGGTGTTTTCAGAGTAGTTGTTGGAAGCCGATGTGTCGCCTCTGGGTAGCCGCTGAAGGATCTTGGCAAAGGATTCCATCATTGGGTTCCTTTGTCGCTCGAGGGCTTCTTCAAGCAATATTTTGATAGGATCTCCTGCCCCCTCATCTTTCTTCTCATCCACCATGAGAGGCTGTCGAGATTTGCGAGGCTGGTCTTGCAAAGGTTCGACCAATTCAAGCACTAACTCCTTATATCCCGACCTCATTGGGGACATGCAAAGAAAAATAGAGAAAAAGCAGACCGCTCTGATACCACTGATCCAGATTTAAATGGGAACGCAAAAAATTACAGAGATAACCATAAACACAAAGATGCAGTGGAAATAATACTTCATTTCATTAATGTAAAATACTGAAATATGCTTACAAATAGAATTGGAAATAAACCAGCTAGGGCGATGGTAGCTTATCTATGAGAAGAGATGTGGTGGCTACATGCCTCTGAACTGTGTTAAAATGAGGCTCGAAGGCCTATTTATTGTTGAGAAACAATGGAAAACCCTTAACATCCCAAAACCTAACCCTAGAAGATGAAACGCCAAATTGTGGGCCCCGTTTTGGGTAAATTGGTACATCAATTTCCCAGGGTCATAACTTTGGCATACGATCTCCATTTGACGCGTAAAATAGCTCGTTAGAAAGGTCTATCTGAGAAATACAACTTTGGGAGCAAAAACATACATCCATGGACCCATGTTGTTCCCAGATTTCCCAAGAAAACTTCGTTTAGGGCCTCAAAAATGCTCCAGAATTTCAGGACCCGAAAAACTGCTAAAAATAGTAAATTGTGCTACAAATAAGGAAACTGAAAAGCTGAAAGAGACATTTGTGGGGGTCCATGTGGGATAGGTGGGTGGCCACCAACATCCACCTGGATCATTCCTCCCCCCTTAGGAGGCAATGGTCCCCATTGCATTGAGTTCCTCCATCTACTGAACTTGGTCCTTGGTGAGTTGTTCTACCATCTCTGATGTGTCCAATAATGGTGGGAAGCATGGTCGACGATGGTCCACATTGAACACTCGGTGCAAGTGAAGGAATGGGGAAATGATGTGCTTCAAAGAATTATTTCCCTCAGCCTTGGTACTGGTGTAAGGACCATGTCAGAGTGGTCTAAGTTTCGGATGGGCTCTTATAAGGCATTCTTTCTGCAGATGCAACCAGACTTTGTTGCCCACCTTAAGCTTTCGTTGTACCCCTGTGGGTAAGGAGAAGTTGTTATTATGTTATGTCATGACTGTATCTCTTTGTTGCTGCTGCTATGTGGAGGAACCCTTCGTGGGGGTCATAAATGTAGCAACAATCTTCCCCTTACTTTGGGAGCGAACCAGACAGAAAATAAATTTCCTAGTCTGTGAGATGAGCTTGTTTCCTTTCTTAGCAGTGATCAAAGAGGTGGCAGTAGGTGGGGCTACCTTCGGTATCCTGTATAATGAATTACAAAAAGAAATAATAATAGCACGAGGCCTTGACTCATACACAGCATATCGCCTCCACAAGTATGGTTGGCCTAATAATACATCACAAACATCCAGAGGTGTAACATCACACAATACCTCGTCTGTGAAGGGCTTGATGCTATAGGGAAGGCGACACTGCTAGCGAACTTTGAGATCTCGTCCTTCATGAAGCCACACGATATTGTACAGTTGCGAGTGTGGTGTAGTCGGTAGGCCCAACCGCTTCACGACCTCTGCTGAAATGAGATTCTTTTGGCTGCCACTGTCGACAATGAATTGCAACGGTGAACCCTTCACCCACATCTGTGAGTGGAAAAGACATTCCCCCTCCTCTAGATCTTTGGGCTCATTCTTCTGGATCTTGGCGGTGGCAACAGTGACGTTGGGCTCCGCATCAATGATCTACTTTTCTTTGCCATTCCCCTTGTGAGGTTCTGACTCAGGGTTGAAACATGAATCTGATTCTGAAGCCTTCAACTTGGCCACGAGTGACTGCTTGGTCTAACACTCACTTGTATTATGAGTGGGACTCTTGTGGAACTCACACCACTTTCATGTGTCCTTGTTCAACTTCGTAGTGTTGTTCTTTTCTTGCAGCTTCAATGGGTTGTCTTGGGTCACCCCACCCTGGCTTTGTCCTTTAGTCTTCGGATTCGCAGATCCAAAGTCTCGCTTCTTCTGTTTGAAATTTTTCTCGATTTTGACAGTGTATCGGTACGTCGTGCCGAGCAAGGAGATGTTCAGGAACTCCATATCTTCTTGGATGTATCTGTGTAGGCAGCCGTAGTATTTGAGTACCAGATGCAGCTCAGAATATTTGATACCCAACTGTGTGCGAAGGGTATGAAAAATGTTTGTGAACTCCGACACATCTTGGTCCCTTCCCTGCCGCAACATGTTCCACTTTATGTATTTGTCCTCATAGCTTTTGACAGGGTAGTACTGCTCCTTGCTGGCATCCCAGAAGGAATTCCAAGTGGGTGTGGCTAAAAATAGTGAGCCCGTACTTTCATCCTTCTGCTCGCAGTAGAGTTCCCACCAGTCTTTGACGTGGGGGGCTACTTTGAGAAGAGCGAAAATAATCTTTTCCCGACTGGAATAATCATGAACAGAAAATACCCATCTAACATATTTAACCATTTATCTATGGCATCTACGTCTATCTGACCCTCAAATATGGGGATTTCAAAATTAACTTGTACCTTAAAGGGTGTGGTGTTTCCAGAGTAGCTGTTGGAAGCCGATGCGTTGCATCTGGCTAGCCGCTGAAGGATCTGGGCAAAGCTATCCATCATCGCATTCTTTTGTCGCTCGAGGGCTTCTTCGAGCAATATTTTGATTGGATCTCCTTCCCCCTCATCTTTCTTCTCATCTGCCATGAGAGGTCGTCGAGATTTGCGAGGCTGGTCTTGCAAAGGTTCGACTAGTTCAAGCCCTAACGCCTTATATCCCGACCTCGTTGGGGACATGCAAAGAAAAATAGAGAAAAAGCAGACCACTCTAATACCACTGATCCAGATTTAAACAAGAATGCAACAAATTACAGAGATAACCATAGACACAGAGATGCAGCATAAATAATACTTCATTTCTTTAATGTAAAATACTGAAATATGCTTACAAACAGAATTGGAAATAAACCAGCTAGGGCCATGGTAGCTTATCTATGAGAAAAGATGTGGTGGCTACATGCTTCTGAACTGTGTTACAATGACGCTCGAAGGCCTATTTATTGTTGAGAAACAATGGAAAACCCTAAACATCCCAAAACCTAACACTAGAAGATGAAACGCCAAATTGTGGGCCCTGTTTTGGGTAAATTGGTACATCAATTTCCCGGGGTCGTAACTTTAGCATACGATCTTCATTTGATGCGTAAAATAGCTCGTTAGAAAGATCTATCTGGCACTACAAATTTAGGAAGATCAACATTGGTCCATGGACCCATTTCTCCCATATTTCCCAAAAAACGTCGTTCAGGGCCTCAAAACGGCTCTGGAAGTTGAGGACCCGAAACACTGCTAAAAATAGTAAAGTGTGCTACAAATAAAGAAGCTGAAAAGTTGAAAGAGACAGTTGTGGGGGTCCAAGTGGGATAGGTGGGTGGCCACCAACATCCACCTAGATCACTCAATAATAACAAAAGGGGAGATTGTTGAAAATGGTTGTTATTGATGATAACAGATGTCTAATGAAAGAGAAAGTTATATAGTCAAATAGCATATTTTGATACCTTTCCAACAATATGTGGCATGCATTTTGATATAGATTGGATCATTATATTGTTTCCCATCCATCTTGATTCTTTTAGAGTGGAAAAATTTGAGGAATTAGCTCGCATGACCATATTGACCAATAAGACCCAGCTTGGAAAATTGGGGTTTGAAACCTTATTGGAGCATTTTGAGGCATCAAAGGGTGTTTTTTAAGGGTGAAACTTTGTCACTTTTGTGGCACCTTGTTTTAATATTCTACAAAAATATACATTTCCAACGAAACAAGAATCATGTCAATCAGAGTCCACATGCAAAAGTTATGCCACTCAAAAGTTGACCTTCCTGTTTTCACAACTATAATTCGAGAGGATGCCAGCTTAGCTCCCATTATTCATGGAAATGGGTTAGCCATGTGATTATCATGAACAATACTCTAGAAGAGTCCATATTTTAACTCTAGTTAAGAGTTGAGGTAGTCAAACCTAACCACTAGTAGGTTATCAGGTGATGTTATAACCAGGCCACTAGGAGAAAAAGGGGTTTCAAACTTTCAAATGCATTTGTTCCATATAAGAAAAAATATCCGAGAGGGATAGGAGATAAAGAACATAGAGATGATTTGTGCATTATAGTAGCCCATGGGACACAGGTCATACCTCTTTGTACTCACACCCATTTTCTATTCAAAGAAAGAGAGCAGAGCAGGCTCACCTTCCAGCTAGCTTTTCTCCCTAAAGGGTTTCCCAAGTCATATCTTGTGTCAAATCATGGTTTGTGAGCTTTTATTTCATTATTCCATATTTTCTTCATAATTTTAATTTGCATGCATACGCAATTAATAGTAATCTATAGATCCATAAATATAAAGAGAAAAAAACCATAATATTATAGATTTCATGTTTTTTAAAATATAATTTAATCATATCTATTGTGATGAATTATCTAGTGGAATATCCATGATAGTTTATAGATCATATTGGTATCATAGCACTATTATTTCGGTATATTATGGAAATTTGTAAGGGGTCTATATTTTCTAGGCCAAAAGTTGTAAAACCATTATCATGTAAGATAAATCAATCAATGACCCTCTTGATCCTGTAAAGGAGAGGTTTTCATAGCTAGAAGCACAATTTAAAGATATAAGTCGTAATGTGAATCTCCTCATGTCATCCTTGAGCAAGAAGCTCAGTATAATTGGAGAAGATAGGGGTTCTAATGCAGAGGAAATATCAGAGGGATATCAACAGATCAGGAAGAAATAAAGAATCAACTAAAGAAAGGACCTGAAAAATATCAACCCAATTCAAGTTCCATGAGTCATTCTTAGTCACTATTCAAAATGGATGTGAATTTTGATATCAATCCATACCAAAGTGAGATATAAATTCTAAAGCTAAATCATTGGTTTCAACAATTAGAAGTTTATTTTGGTGTCCATCATGTTGAGAAAGAATAGAATATTTCATTTGTGCAATTGAAATTAGAGGGTCATACCCTCACTTGGTGGGAAAGCCACACAGAGACCCTCAGGTTGGAGGGAGAACCTCTAGTGACTAAGTGGGAATTCAAAACCCTCATAAAGGCACAATTTTACCCTTTTGGGTATGTAGTGGACCAGTGGATCCAGTGGCAATACTTGAGACAAAAGAAAGGGCAGAGTGTATAAGATTACACCACAGATTCATAAAGATGGCCATAATCTTTGGTATCTCCCCAAAGAACCTAGATGTACTCCTAAAGTATTTGGGGGGTATACATAGCCTTTTGTGAAAGCAAGTGATGTATTTTAAGCCTAGATCGGTGGATGAGGCTTGTGTATAGGCACAATACCTAGAGAACATAGGCCAGAAGAAAGGGTAATCAAGTGTATCCAAGAAGAAGCAGAAATAATACTCTTCTAAGGAGGGGAATAAGAAATTAAAAGGGGGGAAATATTAAAAAATGACAACCACGACACACTAGTGCAAAGATCCCAACAACCACTCCAACCATTGCAACATTGATGACCATATAGATAGAAGTGTTATAAGTTGCATCCAAAGCTTAACCAGAAGAACAAAAAGAAAGACAAGAAGAAGAAGAATCATGTGGCCACCAATTCGAGCAACCAAGTTGAAAGCATCTCAGATGTGGATGAGAAGATTGTTTATGTGTTAGTGTAGAAGGATTTGAATGTGAGTAGCCCTCAAAAATAGGAAGAAAGAAATGACCAAACTCTTCCACATAAATATAAAGGTCAACAAGGCAAAGATTGATGCTCTATTTGACTCAAGATCGCAGGTGAATCTCATTATAGCAGAGCTAGTCGACAAATTGGGATTGGAATTTCATAACCATCCAAGCCCATATCCATTGGAATGGGTGTTGGGCTTTAATTTCCATATCCATGACCATTCCATTTTTGACATCATATCTTCATCTGAACCTTCACTTTACACTATTTTACACATTTTTTGTGTTTAAAGAAATATTTTAAGGTAAAAAATGTTTGTAATATTATCCTTTTCTTTTTAATCTTTAAATGTTTATTAAAAAATAAAAAAGTATTACTAATAACAATGAAAGGTACAAAACCTCTTGATACAGGAGTTGAGTCACCAATTTGTTCCACATCAGCAAGGAGGATTTTTGTACTAGAAGACTGATCCAACTGAAGACAAGGTGTATTGAATCATCGAAATTGAGTAGAATATCGGGGGACCATCATCATTTTCTCCAACGAATTCTAAAAGCAAAATACATATTGAATATTTGGTTGTATCAAGCTATTTTTAGCATAAAATATGGAATTGACCGTAATTTTTGGGCAGCGTTTTTAAGTAATTATCTTTTGTATAAAAATAGACATATGGTACATAGAGATGTTAGAGAGAAAAAGAGACAAATAGACATACATACTATGTTGTATAAAACTCTATTATTCAGTAATATGAGAGCAAATTTATGATATAGTTGCAGTAATTGTTTGAAATATCCATATCATCACTTACAAGGAGGGTCCCTTGGTACACGTTGCTTATATTTTGCTATAAGTTTTTAAGTTTAATATGCTTTAGCGTGACTTTTATTAAAATTCGTGATATTTTCAGATAATTTAGAAATTTTCCCCCATTATCATATGATTGTATAAGAAGAAACTGGGTCTGAAAGTTCAAGAGAAGCACAAAAAGGATCAAGTTTCAAAAGTGACACATCAGAAATTCAACTAGAACCACTGGTTGGTTCTCCCCCTACAAAGTGGAATGCAGTGTATATTTTATTTTGGAACGAAAATATGATAGAAGAGGAAAGAGGATCTAATATAGGAGGTGACCTTAGAATTGGTGGAGGAGGTCGAAGAGATGGTGGAGGAGGCAAAGGAAATGGAAATGGAAATGGAGGAGGAAATGGACCACCACTAGAAGATAATGATAGGGAAGCAACATTTGGCTTTCCTATTGTGGACATTCCAGGAGCTGAAATTTGAATGAAGAACATTCCACCATTCGTACTTCTGACATTTTACGGTAGGATCACTGAAGACCCTGACTCATTTCTATTTGAATTTGATATTTTATGTCATAGTTATGCTTATAACATTGATGCGCAGAAATTGTGATTATTTCCTGCAACATGAAGATGAGTTGCTCTATGTTGGTTCATGGGTTTAGGTGAGGGTACTATTGCATATTGGGATGATATGAAAAAGGGTTTTCTTATGAAATATCAACCCTATTGCAGACCAAGATATTATCGGGAGGATGTTTTCAGAATGATGCAGCAAAAAGATGAAATCTTAGAATATTATTTAGAAAAAAAAAAATTATATAAATTGCGGAAATCTAAGCAACATGATTTGAGTCCTGACACAATTCGAACTATATTTCTAAAAGGAATCCATGATTAATATATAGATATACTTAATCTAATGGGTGTTGGTGATATTTCACATCTTTCATTTGACAGAATTAGTGATTTGTGTAGGAAATATTCAAGAGAAAAAGATAAAATGGGTGCAAGCATAAGAAATCCACTCTCTAAAGTTACTAAATAAAATATTGGAGGCATCAGTACGGAAGAGTTAGGAAATTTATTAGAGGTTTTTAAGACTGGCCTTTTAAACACTCTTACTTCTTAAATAGATGATTTGAAAATTAGGAAAAATAAATAAGAGAAGGAGTCAGCCTTATCTATAATTTGCACTAAATGTTGAAAAAACATACATTAAGGGAATGTCCTCTTGATCATATTCAAGTTTGTCTGATTTGTTTAGATTTACACAAAACTAAAGAATGTCCTACACTCCCTGAGTTAAAGACAACTTACCAAGGAGACTCTGGAAATGTAGAATCAATTTACAATATTGCACCCCGGAGACCATGGCAACCACGTGGAATAGGTATGTATCAAGACCCTAATCAACAAATTGTTCCTTATTATAATGCTCCTAAGAATACATGGAATGCACCTATGCAATGGCAAGCATGGCCTACACAACAAGCACAAAATCAACCCTATCAACAAACTTGGAGGGCATTTCCTTACAGAACATATACCTACATATCCTTATCCTCCACAATTTCAAGCTCCATACCAACAACAATCATATCAACATCCCCAACGTCCATATCACCAATAGCCATGTTAGCCATATCTCCAAATGCCGCAACAATCACATCCTTCACAAAAACCTCAATTAACTCAACCACAAGAATTACAACTTCCATCCAACCAACCACCTCCACGACCTACACAACTTCCTTCTCAACTAGTTGCAAACCCAAATAATAATATAGAAAAAACCTATTTATAACATTGAATCTGAAACCATTCCTACATATCTTATATCTCCAATAAAATTATAGTAATTTTCTATACAATTACAGTAAGAGCCGGTAAAATTACAGGAATTTCCTGCACAATTACAGGAAAGTCTAATGAAATTACAGGAATTTGTTGTAACATTAACAAATAGTATTGTAGAATTACAAGAGATTAATTTGTGATCTGGTAGAGTTGTAAGTCCAAAATATACAGTCATAATTGAAGAACAACCTAAAAAAATTGTAGATAATATATATATATATATATATATATATATATATATATATATATATGTGTGTGTGTGTGTGTGTGTGTGTGTGTGTGTATGTATGTATGTATGTATGTATGTATGTATGTATGTAAACAACAACAACAACTCAAAACAAAACAAAAACTAACTAACTAACAAAACAAAAACAAAAACAAAAAACAAAACAAAACAAAGCAAGAAACAACAAGCAATCCCTTTACAAGAAAACTTGAAAACCGCAATGAAACAAACAATCTCTTCACAAGACCAGCTTCAAACTTCTAAGATAGCTCCATTTCCTAAGAGATTGATTTCTAAAAAACAAGATGTGCCAAAAATTGTACCTGAATTTGATATTATTGATGAATTGAAAAATATTACTATAAATATTTCCTTACTAAGAGCAATAAAAGATATACCAATCTATACCAAAACCATAAGGGAATTGTGCACTAAAAGAACTGGAAAAAGGAAACAAGATCCATCAACAATACAAGTCATAGGTAAATTGGCAAGTCTAATGGCCACATAAATCTTTGCAGAAAAATATGTCGATCCAGGTATCCTTGTCGTAACAATAGCAGTTAACAATTTTTCTATTCCTAACATGCTTACTGATTTGGAAACTGCTATAAATGTTATGACCAAAGAAACCATGGATATCCTAGAAATAGAAAACATTAGACCATCTCCAACAATGTTAGAATGGTTCATAGATCAAAATTAAAACTGATGGAATTGTAGAATAAATCATTGTTTCTATTGACTTTTGGGCATATCCAGCTAATTTTATGATCCTTCAACCCAAATCTACATTAGGAGGACATCCTCTAATATTAGGAAGACCGTGGTTAGAAACTATTGACGCTTATATTAGCTGGCATTCTAGAAATATGACAATAAGAAATGGTGACAAAATTAAAAACATTACTTTATACCTCCTGCCAAAATAGAAGGACAATTAAAGAAAGTTCATTGGTTTCACGAAAATGAAGCAGATAATGAAATAATTCAACCTTTTTTAACCATTAAACAATTATTTAACCTGAAAGAAAATACTAATGAAAATTAAATTGATCATTTTATTTCTCATTTTTTTGCAGTATTTTAGGGGGCAGTCATTTTGAACATCAGCTACAATAGAAGGTTGTGAACCATTTGAAAATTATCCAATTTCTAAACATATTGTTATTGCTGTAAATTTTGATCAATATGAAAAATTTCAACAGTGTGAAATTCCTGTAATCTCTCAGAATTCTTAAATTTCGTTATACTCAGAAATTCCAGCAAACTAAGTAAATTTTCCTATAAATTCTGGAATTTCTGTAAATTTTGAAATTTTTCCTATAAATTCTAAAATTTTATCACTTAGAAACTCCTGCAAATTCTCTAAATTTCCCTGTAAGTTCTGCAATTTCTGTAAATTCTGAATTTTTTCCTGAAAATTCTTAGACAACTTTGTTAAGAACCCCGAATTTTTCTTTACACTCTCTTTTAGGATAGCATTTTTCAAGGAACGTGTGTTGAGGATGGCTTAAAATCAGCCTATCTAATAGTTTTCCCTATACATTCAATATCAAACCCCTGCAATAAAGCTATTGAAATATCTCCTGGAAAGACTTTAGATATCAATTCTAAATTGGAAAATTTATAGCAAGATCAATTGATTATGTTATTATAGAAAAATTCCAAATCTTTTGCTTGGGAATATAATGATATTCAACAAATACATCCTTATACATGCACACATCATATTTACATTCAAGAAAATGTTGAACTTGTTAGACAACCGCAAAGAAGAATGAACCTTGCATTGAAGGAAATTGTCAAAAGGGAACTCCAACAACTATTAGATGTAGATTTTATCTCCCCAATATCTGACATCCAATGGGTTTCACCATTAGTTATTGTTCCTAAAAATAATGGTAAATGGAGGATATGTATAGACTACATGGAACTTAATAAGGCAACTCTAAAAGATTATTTTCTTATAGCTTTCATAGATCAAGTCTTGGATAAACTAGCTGGAAAGAAGTATTTTCTTTTCTTGATGTTTTCTGTGGCTATAACCAGATACAAATAGTCTTGGAAGACCAAGATAAGACAACCTTTACCTACCCATGGGAAACTTATGCTTATAAAGTATTACCTTTTGGAATTTTTAATTCACCTGCTACATTTAAAAGGGAATTCTTGGCTATTTTTGTTGATTTAATTCATGATTTTGTAGAGGTATATATGGATGATTTCACTATTTATGGAAAGAATTTTGAGGAAGCCCTTGATAACCTAGAAAAAATATTAAAAATATGCCAAGAGTCAAATATTTATTTAAGCAATGAAAAAAGTCTTTTAATGTATAACAAAGGAGTTGTCCTTGTGTTAGAGTCAGTATTTGCATACTACCATTAGTGGTCAAAAATCCTCTTTTTATATCATATTAGGGTCCCATTCTGAAATTTTTGTCATTCCACCAAGGTCCTCATTCAAAAATTTATTCACTGATGGTAGCCCAAGTCAAAAGCCTCACTCTCCCTTAAAAAATCAATACTTGTTGGCCCACCTTCATGTCTTACTGAGCATACATCAATCATAAAAGCTCATTTTATCATGTCTTTATGTCAGTCAAGTCAACATGGAGTCTAGTCATTCAAGGTCCCATTAGGTCACTAGGTTTCATTTTCCAAGGTTCAATAATACACCATTTCACTGCATAAGGCTAGAAAAAAAGTATGAGAGTAAGAAAAATAATATCCCTTTTTCATTTAAAGAGGATTTGCAAACATGTAACCATGGTTTCGCAAGTTCTAATTTTCATTTAAAGTATGAGTTTAGTTCAAATTATAATTTTATTCCAAAAAACAAAGATGTAATATTTTTTTTTATTTATGTAATTTTATGTTCATTATATGTAATAAGTACTATTCCTAAGATGTTAACTCAAACTCTATGTGCCAACTTCATCCAAGAAAATTCAAATGTAAAGAGTGCCAAACTCCAGCATCATCAATCTACAAAGAAGAAAATCAGAGTGTAAAGGATAATTAGCAAAGTTTTCAAAAAGGTGAATTGAAACATTAGAAAGTGGATTTTAAAGTTGAAAAATCAAATTCACTCAAGTATAAGAGCCTTCATAGCATCAAACTCAACTTCATTTGTCTCCTACCATCGATTGAGCAAACCCCAAGAGAGCATTTCTCAAGATTTTAGGCAAATTTGAAAAACTAAGTAGGTGATGTGCACTTCCTTCAAGCACTATGCACTCCCTTCAAGCGTTGTGCACTTGTCAGGTGCTACACATTCCCTTCAGGCACTGCACACTTTCCAAGCGCTACGCACTTCCTTCTGGCGTTGTGCACTTCCTACAGGTGCTACCCACTTGCCAGAGAAAGGGCGCACTTCCTTGTGGCGTTATGCATTTGTCCAGGAAAGCCAGAATCACCTCCAAAGCTCCACCAAACTTGTATTCAACCTCCAACAAGTAAGTAACAACTAAAGATAGCATGCTTCTTCCTCCTAAAGTCACTCTTATGGTGTTTTGAAATTTTATTAAATATTTGGTGTTTTTCTCACATCAAAACCCTAGTATCTCCCTTAAAACCACCATTGCACTCTCAATTCCCAAATTTCAACTCCCCTACACTTTCATTCCCTTTCCCTAAACCCTTTATCCCAATACTCTATAACCTTTATCCCAAAACCCTAAGCCCTAGGTGCTACAACTACCTAGGCTCCCAAACCCCCAACATTGTAAACAATTTCCCCATCCTAAAAATCCATCATATTAATACTCCTTGTCCCCTCCTCCATTACATAAATCCCTAAACCCATCTCCTTCAATTTCCCTTCCCCATTCCTTACTCCTAAAAAACCACATTCCAACAACATCATACCTCCCTAGGGTTTGATATTAAAACACCATGACAGAAGAGGAAAGCAAACCATACAGTGAGGGAGAAGAAACAGAGATGAAAAGACCACACAAAGGGGGCAGAGTACTCAGATTTAAGAAAACAGATATTAGGGAACTCTTGGCATCTCCTATCGCTATGACATATTACAAATATCTTAGTTGTTATGATTTCTGTGAGCAAATTCAAAAATTCCAACACCATGCTATGTTGACTAGACTCTTCATATCTAAACTCCATGACAACCAAGTTACTCTAGCTAGTGTCACTTTTACTTTATATACTTCCATTATATCATCTTCCACCAGGATCCCAGATGTTGGGGAGAAATGGTTTAAACAAGGTGAATTGGAGAAACATTACTATGAGCCTTTCATAAAACCAAGGTATTGAAATGATAGAAAGAGCTATTTTATTTTTTCTCACCTCCTAGATAGATATGCCCAAATGATGAAGGATATCACGAAATAATTTTCATGTGAAGGTAGATTTTTTAGGCTTTATTCCTATCACATCCGGCTCTTAATGCATTTCACTGGGGTAAAAATGCTCAACATACCCTACTACCTTTTCCGGAGCATTGATAAGATAGCCTATTTTGTCTAGAAAAGGGAGTATGAACATCAAATGAAGAGTCTTTTTCATCATTCCCTCATCAAAATCATAGTCCTATATAATCTCAAAGAGTTGAACATTGCATGGAGTACCTTCATAGCCAATCCCATATTCATTGATTCATCTATTCAAAATGTTAAAACTGTCCCTTCATCATCTCATCCTTCCACCTCCATTCTTCTGGTTCAGCCTATAGATCATTCATCATCATCAAATTAGTCACCTTCAGCATCACCTCCACCATCACCATTTCATGAGCATATTGAGTCACCTAATGAGCATATTGAGTCACCTAGTAGAGATGAGATCAGTAAGCCGAAGTAGATTGAGTAGGTTGAGGTCATAAAGCCTAAAAGGGAAGATTTGGGCACATTAGCACACACTTATCATATAGGCCATAGGCAAGTGTTTGCCCCATAGATTGTGGGAGGGTCCTTGCCTCTTCATCAATAAATCAGGTACACAAAGGAAAAGAGAAGATGACAGAGATAGAGATTTAGCATGAGGACCTCCATGAGACAGAGCAGAATTTTGACTTGGCTGACCTAGTTGAGCATGATGAAAATGAGCACCCTAGAATTGTTTTGTCATCAAGGAAAAATATGTACTCATCAGGGAGCTCCAGATCAACTTAGAGAGGTCAAAATACATTATTTCATATTATGAGCAAGAAAATAAGCAGCTTCAAGCCAAACATGATGTCATGGAGATTCAGCTCATCAAGGAAAAAAGGGAAGCAATGAAAGCCAAAGAATCACTTGATGAGGCCTATGATAGGTATGGTGAACCTGAAGAAGATCAAGAACCAAAAAGCAAACCTAGGACTAGAGGGCTGAAAAGAGCTCTAGAACTAGAGAAACAAAAGGAGGTTGAGCTTGAAAATGAGCTCACATGGAATGAGCAATTTTCCATCTTGATTAATGAGAACCAAGAGCATTGGCTTGATAAGGTCAATCAGCATTCAGAGAAGCTCCTAGACAAGGCTATTCAGAAAAATGACATTGAGAGGAAGATGGCAAAACACTATGCCAACAGAGAAAGAAATGCAAGGACAAAGCTCAAAGTAGAAAAGGAAAAAATTGAAGCCCTAACACACCAAGAAAAGAAAAAGAATCTTGATATACTTGAATAGGCTTCACTCCAACCCTAGCCTCACTAACATCAGCTACTTGACCAATTTTGAAGTCTCTTGGATCATTTTTGCAAATTTTGTCTTTTCTGTGATTTTTTAGGCAATGTTATATCAGCGGCATGGTCAAATGAGCAGTGCCCTAGGCGCCACGTACTTTTTTGGGGAATTTTTGAGCAAACGGAGACCACCACTAGATGTAAAATGACAAGTACATCTAATAAAACCATGTTTCCAGCCTTATTTTTCAAAAGTAGCAGGTGAAAAGGGCAAAAAACAAGCAAAAAATCATGTTTCTGCCTCGTTTTTGGTCTAGGCACTGCGCACAGACCAGTCTTGGGAGAATAAACTTTTTGAGGGTCAAATCAATCCCATTTTGGAAAATAAAGGCAGATTTGGAAACAAGACATGATAATATTTCCAATGAGCTATCCTGGGCTCAATTTTGACACCGGGAAGGCAGTCAAAAGTAACCTGCAAGATGGAGGGTGCACATGACATTGTGAGGGCGCACTTGACCATTTGCCTGATTTTTCATTGTTTTTCACCAGATTTGATTTTCATCTTTGGAAATCAACTTTTTATTGATGTAATTGATATTGTAAATGTAATTATGGTCTTTTTACTATTACCTACGGTGAATACATTAGGTAAATGGACTTCATTAAGTCAAATGAATCAGTTAATTGGGGAGGAGTCATTCAAAGCTCCCTACACTCTAGCTATCAGTTCAGACTTTTGTGGATCTCTTCTTCAACTCAAGGATTTGACCCCTGAGGATGAGATAAGGTTGTTTTGATGTCTATATCTTCCCTTTTTTCACTCTTTTTAGAGGTTGGACTGAGTTGGATGTTGCAGTATTCATCAGAGACACTATTGTATCAGAATTTGCCCAGTTTTAATAAATGAGTTGCAACTATTTCTTTGGGATACATGTGGTATGGATGTTTAGCATTTTTTCTTCTTTGTTATCATTTGTATGAAAGTTTTGTAAGTTCATAAACCATTTCATGCTTGTTATATGGTAATTTTCAAGTTAATAGGTAGAATACATGTTTGCTCATGCTCTATTTTGGGAAAGTTATCATAATTTTTCCATCTTTCTTCATGTTTAGGAAGAATACATCTCCTATGCTTCTCCTAACTCCTCATCAGTCTTAAACCATCTCACCAAATCACCTTTTAAGTGTTAATCCTTCTACCTACCTTTCCCCTTTGAATGTCTACAATCATATCTTATTTGCCATGACCTAGTTTCTTTGACCTAATCCTCATCCAACAACCCCATCAAATCAAATCAAAACAACCTCGGCACTTTATAACTACCATAAAAACCTAATTCATCCAACCCTCTCAGTTGTGATTCTCTAGAGAGATCCCTCTCTGGCTTGGTAGGGCTAGCTACCAAGTCAAAAGATTGGTCTGTGGTTACCTCAGCTGGACTCTTCCTTAGCCTTGGAGATCTGAAGGAGTGATAACATACTGGCATCGTTGCTAAGGAACGAAATATTCATTTTCCCTGAGTGTACAATAAGTTTTCATTGGAATTTGGTCCTCTGGATGATAGGACTAAGTTTCAAAAAGGTTGATTCTATAATTGCAGTGTCAAGATTGTAGAGTTGGCTTCAAGGAGACAAACAAGATCAAAATCCAGATCCTGATCCAACTGATTCAGTCAAATATTTTCAGAGCTTGTTCAAAAAGTGAAGAATTTTACAAATCACAAGTTCAATCAAACCTCATTCCATTGGTAAGCTCTTGATCATTACCTGTTTAAAATTTTCTCTTGAAGACATTCCTTTGTTGTGAAGTTTGAAGCTCTCTTTGTTCCGCTCAAGTCTGAAGTCTTTTACCTCACATAGTCTTTGACCCTGTTAAGATTTTGGCTCTGAAAATATATACTAGGTCAAACCCTGACCCAAACCCTCCTTCTCTTGTTGATGATCCTGAAAAATTGTTAAGAAAACCTAAAATCCCTTTCCCTGAGACTAAAAGAAAAAAATTGGAAAGGACCACTTCCCTGCTAGATCAGATACTGAGTGTTGAGGATATTCCTTTTGATATTGAATTTGAGCTATCCCTATTTCATTTGAAATCTAAGCCTTGCCTTACATAGATAGTGTTTGATCCCATAAATTTTGATTCATAATTACCCGCCTCAAAATCTTTGTTTAATCAACCTTCTGCGACATCTCAGTTTTCAAAACTTGAGCACAAGTTTTGGTCTAATTTTGATAAACTTCAAACCCTAGCTGATCAATTACAAATTACTACAGAAAAAGCCTATATCCAATATTAGCTTGAAATCTTATCTTTTTCCATACCCTCTACTGCACCTCCGAAAACATCTGTATCTGTACCTCCATTTTCATCCTAGCCAACACAACCCATTGTAGTTCCCGTACACCCTCCCCCGTAGTCATGGTGATATTTTCTCCCTTAGTATTACCTGCTCAGTTGGTAGCTTTACCTCAGAACTATGGCTAGAGACTTCCTCTTTTTTATGGCATTCCGAGAATCACAACACAGCAACATATTGACAAAATGGTTGATTTCATTGATTTAGAGGAGTTTGATGAAGATGATGCCAAAATGAGACTAATGGCTCAAATTTTTTCTGGAGATGTGAAAAAATGGTTCTGTGGTTTGGTGGCTTGCTCCATTGATAATCCTCAAAGGCTTAATGAGTTGTTCTTAGCCAGGTGACAGGAAAAGAAAAATTCATTGCATATTTTGGAAAATATAATACATTGAAAAGGAATCCAAACGAGACGGTTTAGGAGTTTACTATAAGGTTCAATCAGATCTACAATTCCATTCCAGATAACATGAAACCTCCACCTGATTTGGCACTTCAACACTATCTGGATGCCTTTGATCTTGAGATGGCTTATCAACTAAGGGAAAGAGATGTTGCAACTCTCGAAGAAATGCAGAACAATGCAGTCAGCGTGGAAGAAAATTTGATAATTAAAATGTCTCAGTTAAAACATGAGAAACCAGATAAGAAAGTAACAATTAAAGAAGAACCATCTTCTTCCACCAATCTTAAACTAGACACATTGATCAGAACCATGGAGAGGATGGTCGACTGAATAATAAATTCAGATAGATAGTTGGAGCCACAAATCAAAAATCAGAATTTCAGAAACCAACAACAACCTCACTACATGATAAAACAAAGAGAGTAGAGAGCTCCTGAGACATCAACATCTCAGCAGAAAATTCAGACACCCTTGTAGCAGTATTATGCTCAAGGAGAATCATAGGATGAAACAGACCCGGTTGTCGAGGAAAACCACTTCTTCAAGGAAAATTACCATCCCATTTTCTTGACTAAAAATGAGGAGTATATCAAGAAGACAGAAGAACCCAAGGATGAAGACTACATACTAGCGAATGACTATGCATTGGAAACCCAATCAGATGATTATCAAAGAGGATACTTGAATGCACTCAGCTCTTGGCAGAATCAATATTCTTTGAGAAACAGGGATGTCCCTATCACTCCTATTTAGAAAAGGACATCGTAGTAGAAGCATACCCAACAGAAGACAAATCCTCAAGGTAATCAAAGTAAAGGTAAAGAGTTGGCAGCAGCTAACCAAAACAAAGTAAATCAGCCATCTACAAGTAATCCAAACAAGGACCATGATAGTCAAAAGAAGGATCAGACATCAAAAGATCTTCCCTAGAAAAGAGACATCATCAAAAGAGAGGTAGATAAAGCTGGCTCATTCAATCTAGAAACTGAAATTTCAAAGTTGAAAGTGTTAATCCCTCTTACTGAACTAGTCAAAAATAGCCATTACAAGTCTGATATAGTTAAAATGCTAAAAGTTGATCCTTTTTCCGACATGGTTAATGTTGAAGATGACTAGCCTGAATTAATTTTTGGTCCAGCCATAGATGGTCAATCAGAAGATAGTGAGGTTCCTCCATTTTACCTGAGTTTAAGAATCCACCAGTACATTCTTCATAACTCCATGCTTGACTCTGGAGCCTCCCATAATTTAATTCCCAATGCCATCATGGAAAAGTTGCATCTAGATATAACTCATGAATACCATAACTTGTACTCTTTTGATTCTGGTAAGGTCTGTTGTCTTGGTCTAATCAAAGATTTGTTAGTATCCCTAGACCAAATCCTGGCAAATAATGTCTTAATGGATGTGGTGGTAGCTGATATACCACCATAGTTTGGTATGTTATTGTCAAGGTCCTCGGGAGCGAAACTAAGAGGCACACTACAATTAGACTTCTCCTATGCCACCATCCCCATTTTTGGGCAATTGAGGAAATTGTCCCGAGAAACCAAAATGAAATTCATGATAACTAGCAAGGAGAGGCCAAATAATCATCCTCTAAATGTTGTACATACATATTTAAAATCATTTATTATTATATAATGATAGTGGATTGAATGATGTAGACAATCAGCTTGTAGAAATAAAAGATGTACCAGAGATTTTTTTATTGTATAAGAACAGTTTTAGACCAGGGAAAAGAAAATCTGCCAAGTTTGTTAGAACACCCATCAAACAAGGTAGAGAAAAACTTAGAACAACCATCAGAAAAGGTAATGGAAAATTCATAAATGCATGAAGAGAAAGTTTAGAAATTCAAGCCAAAGCAGGAACCAGATTTATAGCCCTTAGAAGAGGAGCATGGTCTTTGGACCATGGACTTTGATGGTGCTCTTGGAAAAGATGGGGCAGGCATTGGCATTTGGATCCGAAGTCCACATCATCAGCAAGGTGAGGTCCCTCAGAATGTTAGATTATGCTCATACAAGTTAGCTTTTGATTGAACTAACAATGAGGTGGAGTATGAAGGACTAATCATGGGCTTAAAGATCTTGAAAAAATTGGGTGCACGAAGAATTTCTGTGTATGGTGATTCAGAACTTGTGATCAAGCAAGTTAAAGGTGAATATCAAGCTCACCATCCATGAATGAGACAATATAGAAATTTTGTTTTATATATTTTGAGAATGTTTCCTGAATATATACTTTCAGTGGTACCAAGGAGTCAAAATCTTATGGCAGATTCACTAGCTACAACTGCAAGCAATTTCAAAATCCCCATCTTTTCAAAGAAATTTGAGATTCATGTAAAGCATCGGCCCTCTTTTCCTAACAACTTGCGATATTGGCAAGTATTATGGGATGACAAGCAAGTAAATAAATTTCTTCAGAGTGAAGGAGAGTTTGAGAATTGTTCCATGGATGAAGTTTACGACAAGGATGATCAAGTCATTGAGGAAGCTCAAGTTGATATACTACAGCTGAAGGACAACAATATTCTAAAAGGTCTTATACCTTTGGAAGACTTATTTGATCTAGATGATGTAGCAAGGAAGTCCACATTTGTTCCTGCAAATAAATGTGTTGAAGACATGAACATCAGAACAGCAGACAAACCAAAAATGATCAAGTTGTCCAAATCATTATCTCCAGAGGTAAAAGAGAAATATATTCATTTATTGTTTGAATTTTTTGATGTTTTCGTGTGGGATTATGCAGACTTAAAGGAGTATGACAAGAAAATAATTCAGCATACTATCCCAATTAAACCTGATCAAAATCCCTTTAGACAAAAGCTAAGAAGGATTAACCCAAGGTTGCTGCCATCCATAGAGAAAGAAATTAACATACTTTTCAAGGCGAGCATCATTGTTCCTATCAGATTTTCCTATTGGATGTCAAATCTAGTTCCTGCGAGAAAGATTACTGAGGAAATAAGGCTCTGCATAGACTTCAGAAACTTAAACAAAGTATCTCTAAAATATAATTATCCACTTCCCAAAATGGACCATATCCTTCATAGAGTTGTTGGTGCTTCCTGGATGTCACTACTGGATGGCTACTCTGGTTACAATCAGATTTTAGTGCACAAGGATGATCAGGACAAGACAACATTTACCACACCTTGGGGCATGTTCAAATATGAAAAAATGCCATTCGATCTCAAAAATGTAGGGGCTACTTTTCAGTGTGCCATGGACATAGCCTTTTCCAATGAAAAGGATGTTTTCTTGGTTGTATATTTAGATGATGTGACAGTATTTTCACATTCATATGATGAGAATTTTCATCATTTAAGAGTTATTTTCCAAAGATGTAGAAAGTTTGGGATCTCTCTCAACCCGAAGAAAAGTTTATTTGCTATGGAGGAAGGAAAACTTCTTGGCCACATCATCTCAAAGGACGGCATCCGGATTGACCCTTCATGGGTAGAAGCCATTCAGAAAATTGATTTCCCTTGCAGCAAGAAAGAAATCCAAGCATTCAATGGTAAGATGAATTTCTTACACATATTTATTCCTAATTTGGTTGAACATCTTAGAGAGATGACAAATATGTTGAAAAAAGATAATGATGTAAATGGGTCCAAAGAAACCCGCAAGTCCTTTCATGCGATAAAACTTGCCTTGACCATTGCCCCTGTTTTAATCAGTCCCGATTACTCCATTGATTTCATAATATTCTCTTTTGCTTCTGAGCATACCATGGCAGCAGTATTGATGCAGAAAAGGGATAAAACCGAGTTGCCAATAGCATTTTTCAGTCACAATATCAGAGATGTAGCCCTTAAGTACAACATCATAGAGAAACAGGCTTTGGCTTTGGTAAAAGCGGTGAAAGATTTCAAAGTTTACATTTTACATTTGCATACTCTTGCTTATGTGCCTAATGTAGCGGTAAAAGAAGTTCTTGTGCAGAATGACCCAGAAGGTAGAAGAGGTAGATGGATAGCAGAATTATTAGAATATGATCTTGAGATCAAGCCTACCAAGCTGATCAAGGGTCAAGGCTTAGCCAAACTCATGGCTGAGTCAAATCTCCATGCTCTAGATATCAACCTTGTAGCAACATTGTCTGATAATCAAGAAGAAGTAGATCTCATTCAGGTATCTAATATCTTTTTATCATCTCCATGATATTCTAATATTATTTATGTTTTGCAACATCTAAATCCCCCTCCAGGCATGTCTAAGGCTAAGAGCAGGTCATTGAAGTTGAAGGCTTCTAAATATTTCATTATGGACAGTGCACTTTATTGGAAGGATCCTGGAGGTGTGTTGTTGAACTGTCTGACCGAAGATGAGTCTAAAGAGGTGATAAATGACTTCCACAAAGGAGATTGTGGGGGCCACTTGTACTGGAAGACCACAGCCAACAAAGTACTTAGAGTGGGTTACTGTTGGCCTACACTTTTTGCAGATATCTACAAGGCAGTGATGACTTGTCACAAGTGCCAAGTTTTTGAAGGTAAATGAAAACCTCTTCCTTTGCCTCTACAACCTATATCAGCTCATGCACCTTTTCAGCAGCGGGGCCTAGATTTCATAGGAAATATTAACCCATCATCATCTGCTCAAAATAAGTGGATATTAACAGCTACAGACTATTTTACTAAGTGGATCGAAGTGATTCTAACCAGGAAAGCAACAGATTTAGTGATCATTCAGTTTTTAGAAACTAATATCTTGTCTCGTTTTGGTTGTCCTAATAATATCATCATAGACAACATGGTAGCATTCAAGTTTAAAAAGATGACTGAGTTTTGTGACAAATATAACATCAAGTTTGGACATTCTGTAGCATACTATCCGCAAGGAAATGGTTTTGCGAAGTCCTCCAATAAATCCTTAATCAACATCATCAAGAAAATGTTGGAGGCCAACAAAAATAATTGGCACAAATAGCTGATCAATGCATTGTGGGCGGATCAGGTGAGTAGTAAGAAATCTCTTGGACTTTCTCCTTTTCAAATAGTGTATGGAGTAGATATTGTTTTTCCTTCATCATTAGCAGTCTCAGTCATGAAATTGTTACAAGAAGCAGGAAGTGAAGAGAATGATATAAAACGTTGGATCAATCAAATGATTCACCTACAACAAACACGAGATGAGGTATTTCAGAACACCTCTAAGCTCCATGATAGGATAAAGAAAATCTATGACCAGAAAACAAAGGAGGATGATTTCAAAATTGGAGATGTGGTGCTCCGTTGGGATGCCATAAATGAGGACAAGGGTAAGCATGGTAAATTTGAAAATCTGTGGAAAGGCCCTTATCAAATTTCAGCTTTCTGAGGGAAAAATGCTTTCATGCTAGATGAGATGAATGGAGAACCATGCTTAGGAGGACCAGTCAATGGTAGGCTCCTTAAGCACTATCTTTTCTAAAATATGCTTCTCAGAAATTTCCCGGTTTCATTGTACATAATAGTTTAACTTTCTGCAAGTGTGAAGTAGAGAATCACTGGAGTTTGGAGCCCGAAGTGAAGGCCATGGAGCTTCACTGATTTTCTTCCATTTTCAAAGTTCAGTCGTCAATTAAGTAAGTCAGTTTTGAGTCATTTTTTCAGTCGATTTCAAGACAGTTTCGAGTCAGTTTGTGTTATTTGAGTTGTCAATATTCAGTCATGCATTTCAGTTTAAGTTTTTGACTGTATTGGCCCACATGGTTAGGCACTTTGTCTACACTGCTCTTGACACCTCCAAGGAGATTCCATCCCCAAATAAGGCTGATGTTAGAGTCGGTATTTGCATACTACCATCAGTGATCAAAATTCCTCTTTTTATATCATATTAGGGTCCCATTCTAAAATTTTTGTCATTCCAACAAGGTCCTCATTCAAAAATTTATTCACTGATGGTAGCCCAAGTCAAAAGCCTCACTCTCCCTTAAAAAATCAATACTTGTTGGCCCACCTTCATGTCTTACTAAGCATACATCAATCACAAAGGCTCATTTGATCATGTCATTATGTCATTCAAGTTAACATGGAGTCTAGTCATTCAAGGTCCCATTAGGTCACTAGGTTTCATTTTCCAAGATTCAATAATACACCATTTCAGTGCATAAGGCCAGCAAAAAAGTATGAGAGTAATAAAAATAATATCCCTTTTTCATTTAAATAGGGTTTGCAAACATGTAACCATAGTTTCCCAAGTACTAATTTTCATTTAAATTATGAGTTTAATTCAAATTGTAATTTTATGCCAAAAAACAGAGATGTAATATATATTTTTTTTAATTTATGTAATTTTATGTTCATTATATGTAATAAGTACTATTCCTAAGCTGTTAACTCAAACTCCATGTGCCAACTTCATCCAAGAAAATTCAAATGTAAAGAGTGCCAAACTCTAGCATCATCAATCTGCAAAGAAGAAAATCACAGTGTAAAGGGTAATCAGCAAAGTTTTCAAAAGGGTGAATTGAAACATTACAAAAGTGAGTTTTAAAGTGGAAAAATCAAATTCACTCAACTATAAGAGCCTTCATAACATCAAAATCAACTTCATTTTTCTCCTACCATCGATTGAGCAAACCCCAAGAGAGAATTTCTCAAGATTCTGGGCAAATTTGAAAAAACAGAGTAAGTGTTGCGCACTTCCTTTAGGCGCTACACACTCCCTTTAGGCGATGCGCACTTGTCGGGCGATGCGCATTCCCTTTAGGTGTTGCACACTTTTTGGGTGCTACGCACTTCCTTCTAGAACTGTGCACTTCCTATAGGCGCTACGCACTTGCCAGAGAAAGGATGCACTTTCTTCTGGCACTGTGCACTTCCTATAGGTGTTATGCACTTGCCATAGAAACAACGCACTTCCTTGTGGCACTGTGCATTTGTCCAGGAAAGCCAGAATCACCTCCAAAGCTCCACCAAACTTGTATTCAACATCCAACAAGTAAGTAACAACTAAAGATAGCATGCTTCTTCCTCCTAAAGTCACTCTTATGTTGTTTTGAAAGTTTATTAAATTTTTCTCACATCAAAACCCTAGTATCTCCCTCAAAACCACCATTGCACTCTCAATTCCCAAATTTCAACTGCCCTACACTTTCATTCAACTTCCCTAAACCATTTATCCCAATACTCTATAACCTTTATGCCAAAGCCCTAAGCCCTAGGTGCTACAACTCCCTAGACTCCAAAACCCCCAACATTGTAAACAATTTTCCCATCCTAAAAATCCATCATACTAATACTCCTTGTCCCCTCCTCCATTACATAAATCCCTAAACCCATCTCCTTCAATTTCCCTTCCCCATTCCTTACTCCTAAAAAACCACATTCCAACAACATCATACCTCCCTAGGGTTTGATATTAAAACACCATGGCAGAAGAGGAAAACAAACCATACAGTGAGGGAGAAGAAACAAAGGTGAAGAGACCACACAAAGGGGGTAGAGTACTCAGATTTGAGCCAACAGATATCAAGGAACTCTTGGCATCTCCTATGGCTATGACATCTTTCAAATATCTTGGTTGTTATGATTTATGTGAGAAAATTCAAAAATTCCAACACCATGCTATGTTGACTAGACTCTTCATATCTAAACTCCATGAAAACCAAGTTACTCTAGCTGGTGTCACTTTTACTTTATCTACTGCCATTATATCAGCTGCCACTGGGATCCCAGATGTTGGGGAGAAATGGTTTAAACAAGGTGAGTTGGAGAAACATTACTATGAGCCTTTCATAAAACCAAGGTACTGAAATGAGAGAAAGAGTTATTTTCCTTTTTCTCACCTCCTAGACAGATATGCCCCAATGATGAAGATTATCATGAAATATTTTTCATGTGAAGGTAGATTTTCTAGGCTTTATTCCTATCACATCCAGCTCTTAATGCATTTCACTAGGGTAAAAATGCTCAACATACCCTACTACCTTTTCTGGAGCATTGATAAGATGGCCTATATTGTCCAAAAAAGGGAGTATGAACATCAAATGAAGAGTCTTTTTCATCATTCCCTCATCAAAATCATAGTCCTCTATCATCTCAAAGAGTTGAACATTGCATGGAGTACCTTCATAGCCAATCCCATATTCACTGATCCATCTATTCAGAATGTTCAAAATGTCCCTTCATCATCTCATCCTTCCACCTCCATTCCTCCAGTTTAGCCTATAGATCATTCATCATCATCAAATCAATCACCTTCACCATCACCTCGATCATCACCATTTCATGAGCATATTGAGTCACCTTGTTATGAAACCAGCTCACAAAAAGATAGAAAAGAGAGATCCACGCCTTAGAATTCAGCCTCTTCGAGGGGGCAACCTCCTTTACATTACATAAATGAACAATTCTTGGATGATACAAATGAAAATACCTCCTTTCTATATATAGGAGTCTAAGTGGTCCCAATACAATCAAAGCCTACATAACAATAATATTGTAGGGCACAACAATAACAATAATGGGCTTCTATGTGGCACAATAGTAACAATATGGGCACTACATGGGTACATCAATATAAATAATGGGTATAACTACAATAGTAATGGGGTAATCACTAGTATTATAGGGACCCAACATGCCCCTCTCCTTCAAAAAAGTGTTGTCCTCAACGCTTGAGTAGTTCAGGATACTTCTGCATAAAATTCTCATCCTCCCATGTGGAATCTTCAGCGGATAAGTTCTTCCACTTGATAAGGTACTCTGAAATTGATCGATTTCGTAGCTGTCGAGTTCTTGTTTCTATAACTGCTTCCGGTTCCAATATAATTTTTCCTTCTTCGTCAAGTTCTGGCAATATTGTTTGAACTGGGAGCTTGTCGCCTATAACCTTCTTTAAGCATGAAACATGGAAAACTGGGTGCAACCGAGAAGCTGCAGGAAGCTCCAATTTGTATGCCATAGTACCAATCTTTTGCAACACATTGTACGGACCATAATACTATGGTGATAATTTATTATCCTTCTTAGCTTGCTTGAGGGACATTTGCTTATATGGTTGTAGCCGTAGGAATACCCAATCACCTACATCAAAACTTCTTTCACTGCGATGTTGATCTGCTTGTTGTTTCATTCTATTATGTGCCAACACAAGGTTATCCTTTAAGAGTTGGAGGACTTGTTGTTGATGTTCGATGTGATGTTCCACTGCCTGAACCTTAGAATTTTCTCTTAAATATGATGTGATGGATGGTGGTTGATACCCATAAAGTGCCATAAATGGGGTCATTTTTGTTGTTGTATGAAAGGAAGTGTTATACCACCATTCAGCCAGAGGCAACCATTTGACCCATTGTGTCTGTTTATCAGATACAAAGCAACGAAGATATCCTTCCAAACATTTGTTTACTATCTCAGTTTGCCCATTAGATTGAGGATGATAAGATGAGCTATGAGCTAACTGAGTACCAAGACAAGAAAATAATTCTGTCCAAAAATTTCCAGTGAAAATGGGATCTCTGTCACTTACAATAATCTTTGGGTTTCCATGTAGCTTTTGAATTGTTTCCATAAATGCAGTAGAAACTGTACTGGCTTTAAATGGATGTGATAATGCACAAAAGTGTGCATACTTGGTAAGTCTGTCAACTACCACCATGATGACACTCTTTCCCTCAGACTTGGGTAAACTTGTGATAAAATCCATCAATACCTCCTCCCAACGTTGGCTTGGAATGGGTAAAGGTTGTAATAGACCCGGTGTCTTAATTGTTTCAACTTTATTTTGTTGGCAAACCAAACATTCTGCCACAAACTTTTGAATATCTGATTTAAGGCCATCCCAAAAAAATTCCTTCTTAACCCTGTGGTAAGTTTTTAAAAATCCTGAGTGCCCTCCTAAGGGAGAAGTGTGCAATTCCATAGAATCTTTTGTTTTAGCTGGGAATTCTTACAGAGGTATAAGCGATCTTTGTACCATAACGAATCATTTTTCCAGCTAAATGTATCAGACGTACTAGAATCTTGTTGTAGCTTTCGAATAAGTGCCCACACTTCTTCGTCATTCTTCCATTCCTCCCTTGCTTCATTTATCCAATCTGGTTGGATGATAGAAATAACGCACAACAATGCTTCCACATCCTCATCCTTCCTTGAGAGTGCATCTGCCACCACATTTTGCTTCCCTTTTTTGTAGATGATTTCAAAGTCATAACCCAACATCTTTGTGACCCACTTTTGTTGCTCTTCAGAGGATAATCTTTGTTCTAAAAAGTATTTAAGGCTATCATGATCTGTTTTTACCTTGAAGTGTCTTCCCATTAGGTAGGGTCGCCATTTCTTAAGTGCATGGAGTATTGCCAACATTTCCTTCTCATAAATAGCTTTGCTTAGAAACTTTCCCTTGATTGGATGACTTTCAAAAGCAATGGGTCTTTCATCTTGCATTAGAACAGCACCAATTCCATTTCCTGAAGCATCACATTCCACAATAAAGGTTTTTGTGAAGTCTGGTGTAGCTAAGACCGGTGCTTGGCACATTGCCTCTTTAAGATGTTCAAAGGCCTTTGTTGCTTCCGGAGTCCATGAAAATGCATCTTTCTTCAATAATGTCGTTAGAGGTGCTTCTATTCTCCCATAATTCTTAACAAACTTGCGATAATACCCTGTCAACCCAAGAAATCTGCGCAAATGCTTTATGGATGTGGGGATTTTCCATTCCTTAATGGCTTTAATTTTGGTAGGGTCTACCTTAACTCCTTCATGAGATACAATATGACCCAAATATTCCACCTCCTGGACTCCAAAGAAACATTTGGATCTTTTGGCATATAATTGTTTCTCTTCCAATAGTTGTAGCACCCTGTCAACATGTTCAACATGATCCTTCCAAGACTTGCTGTAGATAAGTATATCATCAAAAAATACTAACACAAATTTTCTAAGGAATGGTTTGAAAATTGAATTCATCAAACCTTGAAATGTTGAAGGTGCATTGGTAAGGCCAAAAGGCATGACCAAAAATTCATAATGACCCTCATGAGTTCTAAATGTCGTTTTCGGAATGTCTTCAATCTTCATTCTGATTTGATGATATCCTGAACGAAGATCCAACTTGGTGAAGTAAATTGATCCATGCAATTCATCCAGTAATTCATCAATGACAGGAATGGGGAACTTATCTTTAATAGTGAGCTTGTTGAGCTCCCTATAATCCGGACACATGCGCCATGATCCATCCTTCTTGTGCACCAATACTACTGGAGCAGAGAAAGAACTTTGACTCGGTTGAATTATACCAGCCTCTAGCATTTCTGCAACCATACGTTCAATTTCACTTTTTTGGACATAGGGATATCTGTACGGCCTGATGTTTGGAGGAACACTTCCTGGAATCAGATGAATAGCATGATCATGATCACGCATAGGTGGGAGACCTTTGGGAGTCTCAAATACCTTGGAATGATTGTCCAGGACTTTTTGGAGATCTGGAGAAATAGATGATTCTAATGTGGAAACATCTAGCGAACATAATTGTGCAATTACACCCCTTTGCTCCTTTTTTAGAAGCTTTGTCATACCATTAGAGCTGATTATCTTTCCTGGTTTCCCTGCAATACCCCTTAATTCAACTTCCTTTCCTTCCACAGAAAATTTCATGAAAAGTTCTTGAAAATTAAAAGCTATTGTACCCAAGGATTGTAGCCATTGGACTCCTAGTACAACATCAGCACCTCCCATTGGAATGGAAAGCATTGGGCTAGTCAATACATATTCTCCCATGGATAGCTTGATATTATGGCACTTTCCAGAGCAATTTATTGTTCCTCCATTTGCAATCATCACTTGACACTCTGGTGCTGGATATAGGAAGCAATTCAATTCTTTTGCTACCCTACAATGAATAAAATTGTGGGTGCTTCCTGAATCAATCAACACTATCACCTTTTTCTTCTTGATTTGTCCTTCTATCTTGATGGTTTGAGGAGTGGTAATTCCCGCCAATGCATTACAAGATATGGTTGGATTTATTTGTTCTTCATCTAGGCTTTGTTCCTGGAGTATATCTTCTTCTTTTGACCTTTCTTGCTCCTTTTCTTCTTCCTCTTCACAATCTATGTAGAATAATTTCTTCTCACCACACTTATGGCCCTTTGTGTATTTGCTATCACAATTGTAACAAAGCCCTTTTGCTCTTTTTTCTTCCAATTGTTGTGGTGTCAACCTTGTAGGTTGTGGAAGACTATGGGCAACAACACTTCCATCTTTATAGTTGTGAATGGTATGCTTCCTAGTTGCCATAATTTTGCTTTCCATTTTTCTTGCTAACCTGAATGTCTTCTCTAATGAATCAGGTTCCCAAAGGCAACATCATGTTGGATATTATCCTTTAAAGACCCTATGAACACATCAATCCTATGCTGCTCTGGAATATCTTTTACCCTTATGTTCAATTTTTGGAACTCCTCAATGTGCTCCATTATTGAACCCTTTTGTTTGAGACTTATCAATTGGCTAAAAAAAGTGTTGCTTTTTGTATCCTCATAATGTGCTATCAATTCTTCCGTAAAAATTGCCCAAGTGATAAATTGTTTACAAGAGCAAAGCCATTGATACCATACAAATTGATTTGGTTCCAAATATAAAGTTGCCATACGTACCTTTTGTGTGTTTTGCACATTATTGAGATCGAAGAACTGCTCCATCTGTAATATCCATGTGGCGGGATCCTTCCCATAAAACTTCCTCATATCGATTTTTGGAATATGGTGGGTCTTCGATCCAACATTAGAATCTATGGAATCATGATTAACATTACTTTTGTTCACATCATGAGTTTCCTTTACAACCTTTTCACCATTAGTAAGTATCTCTTGTAGAAAATTTGTCAAATCTGTCTTCAAATCTGCCATGTCTGTCTTCAAATCTGTCTTCAAACTTGCCATGTCTTTCTTCAAATCAGTCTTCAAATCAGTCTTCAAATCGTCCATCTTAGCTTCCATGCCCTTTATCTTAGCATCTGTTAGCTTTTGTGAGTGTGACATTTGTTGCACTTGTTCTTGTAATTTTGATATATCATGTAGCATTTCTTCCTCTTCTTCATGAGTCATGCTAGAGCTTTCAGGTTCCTTACTAGGCGTTTGCATTTTCTTTCCTCGGGCATCAGTTACCGATAATAATGCTTTACTAGGCCCTTTGAATTCCTTCAAACCAAGCTTATGCAAAAATAAAAAATAAAAACTACACACCTTTTTTTACTTTGTAGAAGCCTGATATTGAATCTGATGTACCTCTGTAATTTCGAATCATCCAGTTCTGAAATTGTGATTTGTAGTAGCTTTCTGTGTCCTCTTTCCAATGCCACTAGTCTAAACCAAATTGGATTCTCCAAGAAAGAGTTATGCACAATCTCCCGCAGTGACCTAATTATAGACTAGTTCAGTAGAGCAAACTTGTATGAAGTGCCACGTGTCACTGTTTCAACCTTTGACTCTGAAAAATATATAAAAGAAAACTACAGTTCGTCCTCTTTCTGTAACTTCTTACGAAATTTCAATCCGATGCTCAGAAAGAAATTTATGACGATTTTCCCCAGGTCACCTGTTTTGAGTGTAATTCAGGAGTCTGCAAAAAGACCAACTTCCTGAGATCATATCTCCGAAAATATCGCGCGAAAAGATCTGAAATTCGGACCCAAGGTTCAGCACGATTTCTTATCAAATGGGTTTTTTTTGCGACTTCTGAAACGTCACCAAAAAAAATTTATAGCGAAAATGCCACGATGACCTATTTGGAGCAGCGAAACCCTAGAATCCAAAGCTCTGATACCAAATGTTATGAAACCAGCTCACAAAAAGATAGAAAAGAGAGATCTACGCCTTAGAATTCAGCCTCTTCGAGGGGGCAACCTCCTTTACATTACATAAATGAACAATTCTTGGATGATACAAATGAAAATACCTCCTTTCTATATATAGGAGTCTAAGTGGTCCCAATACAATCGAAGCCTACATAACAATAATAGTGTAGGGCACAATAATAACAATAGTGGGCTTCTATGTGGCACAATAGTAACAATATGGGCACTACATGGGTACATCAATATAAATAAGGGGTATAACTACAATAGTAATGGGGTAATCACTAGTATTATAGGGACCCAACACACCTAGCAGAGATGAAATCAGTGAGTCAGAGTAAATTAAGCAGGTTGAGGTCATCATGCCTAAAAGGGCAGATTTGGGCACATTGGCACACACTTATCAGAGAGACCATAGGCAGGTGTTTTCCCCACATATTGTGGGAGGGGCCTTGTCTTCTTCACCAACAAAACAGGTACAAAAAGGCAAAGAGAAGATGACAGAGATAGAGATTCAGCATGAGGATGAGGACCTCCATGAGACAGAGCAGGATTGTGACTTGGTTGACCTAGGTGGACATGATGACAATGAGCACAGTAGCATTGTCATCAAGGAAAAACATGCACTCATCAGGGAGATCCAGATCAACTTAGAGAGGTAAAAATACATTATTTCATATTATGAGCAAGAAAATAAGCAGCTTCAAGCCAAACATGATGTCATTGAGATTCAACTCATCAAGGCAAAAAGGGAAGAAATAAAAGCCAAGGAATCTCTTGATGAGGCCTATGACAGGTATGGTGAACCTGAAGAAGAGCAAGAACCAAAAATCAGACCTAGGACTAGAGCATTGAAAAGAGCTCTAGAACTAGAGAAACAAAAGGAGGTTGAGCTTGCAAATGAGCTCACATGGAATGAGCATTTTTCCATCTTGATTAATGAGAACCGGGAGCATTGGCTTGATAAGCTCAATCAGCATTTAGAGAAGCTCCCAGAAAAGGCTAATCAGCAAAATTACATTCAAATGAAGATGGCAAAACACTATGCCAACAGAGAAAGAAATGCAAGGACAAAGCTCAAAGTAGCAAAGGCAAAAATTGAAGCCCTAACTCACCAAGAAGAGAAAATAAGATTGATATACTTGCAGAGGCTTCACTCCAAGCCTAGCCTCACCAACATCATCTACTTGACCAATTTTGAAGCCTCTTGGCTCATTTTTGCAAATTTTGTCTTTTCTGTGATTTTTTAGGCAATTTTATATTAGCAGCATGGTCAAACGCGCAACGCCCTAGGTGCTACACACTTTTTTGGGGAACTTTTTGAGAAAATGGATACCACCACCAAATGCAGAATGACAAATACATCTAAGAAAACCATGTTTCCATTCTTAGTTTGCAAAAATAATAGGTGAAAAGGGAAAAAAACAAGAAAAAAATCATGTTTCTGCCTCATTTTTGGCCTAGGCGTTGCGCACAAACCAGTATTGGGAGAATAAACCTTTTGAGGGTCAAATCAAGTCCATTTTGGAAAATAAAGGAATATTTGGAAACTAGACAGGACAAGCTTTCCAATGAGGTATACTGGGCTCAATTTTGACACCGGGAGGCAGTCAAAAGTAGCCTGCAAGATGGAGGGCGCACATGACACTATGAGGGCGCACTTGACAGAAAGATGGTGCACTTGACCATTTGCCTGATTTTTCACTGTTTTTCTCCATATTTGATTTTCATATTTGGAAATCAACTTTTTGTTGATGCAGTGGATATTCTAAATGTAATTATGGTCTTTTTACTATTACCTAGGGTAAATACATTAGGTAAATGGACTTCATCAAGTCAAATGAATCAGTTTCAATGTAATTAGGGAGGAGTCACTCAGATCTCCCTATGCTCTAGGTATCAGTTCAGACTTTTGTGGATCTCTTCCTCAAATTAGGGATTCGACCCCTGAGGATGAGAGAAGAGTTTTGATGTCTATATCTTCCCTTTCTTCACTCTTTTCATAGGTTGGACTCAATTAGATGTTGTAGTATTGATCAAAGACACTATTGTATCAAAATTTGACTAGTTTTAGTAGATGAGTTGCAACTATTTCTTTGGGATACATGTGGTATGGGTGTTTAGCATTGTTTCTTCTATTTTATCATTTGTATGAAAGTTTTGTAAGTTCATAAACCATTTCATGTCTGTTATATGGTAATTTTCAAGTTGATAGGGAGAGTACATGTTTTCTCATGCTCTGTTTTGGGAAAGTTATCATAATTTGTCCATCTTTCTTCATGTTTAGGAAGAATACATCTCCTATGCTTTTCCTAACTCTTCACCAGTCTTAAACCATCTCACCAAATCTCCTTTTAAGTGTTAAACCTTTTTCCTACTCTACCTCTTTGAATGTCAGCAATCATATCTTATTTGACTTGACCTAGTTTCTTTGACCTAATCCTCATCTAGCAACCCCATCAAATCAAATCAAAACAACCTCTGCACTTTATACCTAGCCTAAAACCCTAATTCATCTAGCCCTCTTTCTTGTGATTCTCTAGAGAGAGCCCTCTCTAGCTTGGTAGGGCTAGCTACCAAGTCAAAAGATTGGTCTGTGGTTACCTCAGCTGGACTCTTCCTCGTCCTTGGAGATCTGGAGGAGTGATAACACCTTGGACATCATGTCTTTTTCTTGGGTATCAAGGTAGATCCACAAAAATTTGAAGTAATTGTTAACTTGCCCATTCCATCTTCTCAGAGAGATGTAAGAAGATTTTTGGGACATGCAGGGTATTATAGGTGTTTTATTAAAAAGAAATCAAAAATTTCCTCACCATTGTTTAAACTTCTTCTAAAGGATATTTAGTTTTATTGGAATAATGACTGCCAAATTTCTTTTGATGTGCTTAAAGAAAATATTTCCACAAAACATAAGTTAAGAGAACCTGATTGAACATTACCTTTCCATATATCTACAAATGCTTTTGATTCAGCCATAAGATCGGTTTTGGGGAAAAAATAATAACAAAGAACATATGCCATTTACTATATTAGTAAAAACTTGACTCCGGATGAAATTAATTACATTGTTATGGAAAAGGAATTTTTGGCAATTGTTTATGCAGTTAACAAATTTCATCATTACATTATAGGTTATGAATTCTTTGTACATATTGACCATTTTGTTATTCAATATCTAATGAACAAACCAATAAAAAATGGCAGAATCACAATATGGTTGCTATTCTTACAATAATTTAATATCACAATGTTAGACATACCAGGGAAGGAAAATCAGGTATCATATTTCCTTTCTCAAATCAACAATTCTGGTGAGACCATTCTTGTAGTAGATAGTTTTCCTGATGAAAATTTATTTGAAATTTTTGTTATAACACCTTGGTTTGATAATATTGCCAAATTTTTTGTCTACAGTAAGGTTTCCAGCACAATTTTCATCAAAAGTAAAGCATAAAGTGATCAGACAAAGTGTTGGAACTCCTAGATCCAAGGAAATCTTCTCTATAGAGGAGTAGATATGGCCATCCAAAGGAGTGTTAGAGACAATGAGATGTTAGATATCTTGAAAGCATTTCATGATGAGCCATGTGGAGGAAATTTTTCAGATAGAAGGGTAGCCTACAAAATTCTCCAACTTAGATACTATTATCCATGTCTCTTTAAAGATGCCTGAAAGTATGTGAAAAGTTGTGACAGCTGCCAAAGGATGGGTCATCCAATTGCAGTAAATGAAATGCCTCTTCATCCACAAGTTCTTGTAGAAACTTTTGAGAAATGGGCCTTAGACTTTGTGGGACCCATTAATCCATCATCAAAGAAGAAGATATACATATCAATCTATATAGAATATGTGACAAAGTGGGCAGAGGCGAAGGCCTTGTTTAAAGCTAATGAACAATCAGTAGCAGATTTTCATTTTGAATATATCTTTGTTCATTTTGGAATACCTAAAGAAATACTTACCGATTAAGGGGCTTAATTTACATCAAATCTAGTTGATTCAATCATGAAGGAATACAAAATTAAACACCAGAAATCCACTCCTTATCATCCACAGGCCAATGGCCAAGTGGAATCTACAAATAAGGTTTTGGAAGGCATCTTAACAAAGACTGTTCGGCTTCACCAAACAGATTGGGAAGAAAGGCTTCCTAAGGCCTTATGGGCATATATAACAACATGGAAGAGTACAACTGATCATACTTCATATGAACTACTATACAGAAAATAGGTACTTTTTCCCATTGAATTTTAAGTTAAAAATTTTAAAATTGTAGTTGAATTGGGATTAAACATGTCTAAAGCTCAACAACAAAGAGTCCTACAGTTAAATGAATTAGATGAAATGCGATTAGATGCTCTACAAAATACCACTCTTATACAACATCAGAGAGATAAATGGCATGATAGATTCATAAAAAAGGAGTTCAAGACTAGATATTGGGCCCTATTATTTGACTCAAGGTTTAAAGACTTTGAGAATAAGTTTACTACTAATTGGTTGGGACCATATGAAATTCAAAATTTGTTTGATAATGGTGTTGTATAAATAAAAAAAATTGATGAATCAAACATTTCATTTATAGTCAATGGTCATAGGCTAAAGTTGTATCATCAACCAGTTTCTAGGGATGATTTTGTTTCAAATTTTCAGCATGCAGAGATGGACATTGTGGATAAAGGGGGTAATACCCCTCATCCACTTTCATCTTGAATTTACATTTTTGAAATAATGAGCTAATTTTGTTCCTTCTTATGCTCATTAAACAATGAGAAGGACATCTATCAATTTTAGGTTTATCCCTTTATCCGGCTTTGATAGATTAAATAACAGAAAAGGAAATCTTTAGAGTTTTATTTAAGTTTTTCAAACTCTCTAAAATTGAAAATACCGGCAAGCATCAACCATCCTGGGCTCGAGAAAAATCCACATGATAGTAGTTTAGTTTTCTTTAATTTTTTCAGACTCTTTAAAATTGAAAATACCGACGAGCATCAGCCATCTTGGGCTCGAGAAAAATCCATAGGATAGTGTTCTAAAGATCTAAGTATTATAGCATGGTAATAAATGGCAGCTACTTTGAGAAAGAGCCTCTCACTTTTAAAAACAATGTGAAAATTGTTTCCTATAAATACAGAATTAAATGTTGTACATTCATGTAGATACAGGAACTTCTAGAAATATGTATTCTCAATCCCTGTAAAAGCAAAACCAGAACAATTTCCTACAAAAGCCTTTAATTACAGGGATCTCTGAGCTTAAAGAGCTTTCAATATTTATTGGAAGAAACATCATCTTTATGATTGATTATCTTTGTTAAAAAGTTGGATTCAAAATATTTTTTTGTGGAAATTTGAGCGGTCTTAGTAAGAGTAATGTATATTTTCATATTTCTTGTAAATAAAGAAATATTTTTGTAATAGTAAGCAATGATTTCAAATTATTCTTGTAAATCAAATCCAAACTCCTACAAGCAAAATTGAGTTTCCTATAAGTGAAGTCTAGACTCCTACAAGTAAAGTTCAAATTTCTGAAATCAAGCAGTGATTTCCTATAAAATTGGCCTCAAAGAAAGAAGATGGTTGCAACAAAAAGATCTTTACCTCATCATGATAGAAAAGGTGAAAGTACCAGCAAAGATTACATCGTGTACTTCCTTGCAAGGTAATGAAAAGGTAACAATTTTATTCACATTTAATTATTAAGTTAAAAAGAATTTTAAAAACAGGTGATTTTATTTTTAAATAAATTCTACGCCACTCCCCATAACCTATCATTATTACCATGATTCATCCCTTTTTATGTAATTATTGTTTTGATGACCACCTATCCATTGTAAATTATTATCTTGTAATGTCTAATGGCATCAATCTCCCTCATTATAATAAATCTATGATGTCTAATGATTATGAAAGATGACATTTGTACCTTTGGTTACAAATATAACTTATATCCGAAATCGAATTATTTACGTCATTACATGATATAATTTGCAACGCCTTCCAATTTTAAATTCCCCTAAAGCTTATCATCGCTACTTTGTATCATACCATGTCTCTTTAAAACCAAGTCTAAGTCTTTTGACTAGAGATAAGAGTAAGAATGGTGGCCCCAAGCCTCGTTCATACTGAACCATATGGAATTGTTAACGTAGAACCTTTTCCAGCTTATAGAATACATTTTAATAGAGCTGGACAACCTCAATTATTTGAAACGTTTAAGGGGAACAATGTTATGGTCACATAGCAGTTTGCTAGTACATTCAAATGGAGAAATAACAAGATTTGGTGACATTACACTGACGGTCTCATAGGAAACCCTAGCTAGGATTATAGGGCTACCATGAACAGGTGAAAAATGGTTTAAAGGGAAGAGAATAGTGAAAGAAGCAGCGACACAATTTTTTAATAGACAGCAGGTGAATGTCGACTAGGCCAAAGGAGTATCAAGACCATGCTTAAAAGAGCCATGGGGTGATATCATTTATTTTCTGCAAAGGTATGTGATCTGTGAGGGAAGGTATATTATTATATTACCATATACGATTAATGGACCATGTCAAAAGTAATGATAAAAGGATATATTTTCCCTTTTTATTGCATAAAAGCTGAAAATGGAAATTAACTTTCATAAATGTCAAGGAAACAAGGAAAGATTCTTACATCATCATGGTTTGGTTAAATTAATTATGCTAGATAAATTGGTTAGAATGAATCAGACACGGAGTAATTCCCTACAAAGAAACCAATTTGGGATAGAAGAGGCACAACCTCTTAAAGACCCTAATGAAGTTAATCTAGACCCTAATGAAGGACAAATTGAGGGAGATGTAACAGAGGGACCAGGAAACCCAATTTCCCAACAGTAAGATAATTTAGAGCCACAAAACCAAAACCAAAATCAAATTGAGGGAAATAGGGATGAAGAACAGAGGACAAATATAAAAACTGGAGAACAAGGGTTACAAGAGAAACAGGGAAAGAAAGAATCTCCACCATCCATTGAAATTATTGGCTCTTCATCTAACAGTAAGAAAGTGATAACCATTTCTAGCCGAGTCAAAATAGCTGGCAGTGGACTTACAAGGAGACAATTGCAATTACTAAAAGAAACCTATGGAGAATAATACACCTATGTAAAATGGTAGAGTCCTTCAAGAAACAGAAAACAAAAGCATAGATGTTGTATGAAGAATATCTCAAGGAAGTACAAGTCGAACAAACTGAAGAGCTTCAAGAGGAAATTCTCAAGAAAGTGCAAGATGAACAAACAGAAAAATTTCAAGAAGAACAAGAAGTATACACTGGTGGAGACTATAATGAAGAGGCCTATGTAGAACCAAGCCAATTACCTCAACAAGAATCATAGGAATACTCGTTTCAAAGGCAGTCACCACAGCAGGAATAGGTAGTATATGAAGGACAATCAAATGCACAAGTTCAAAAACAAGAAAGCCCTAAAAGTCAAGTAAATATGTTGTTGAATTAATTTAAGAAAATGAATAATGCCATTAAGGAGTTGAAACAAAATTTACATAGGGAAGAAATTCTTAGTGAAATAATAAAGTTAAAGAACAAAATATTGAAAGATAGGGCTTAAAGAAACAAGGGAAAATGCCAAAATCTGAAAAGGAAATGTAAATATCTATATCGAGAAAATATCCACAACATTCAAAACAATAAAAGGTTGGTAATAACGATTTGGGGCTTGAAGGCAAAGTTGAAAGAAAAATTTGACAGAGTGGACCCTCCAGCACCAGTCTGAATCTTCTCATCCAAGCAAATGGAGCAGTTCAGGACAGCAAGGAGGCCAAATTCTAACAGATAGGCAAGGAAGAAAAACAGTTTTGGCCAATGATCAATGTACTAGCAGAAAAGTCTTGAATTTTGGTTGCATAGGGTCATGTAAAAAGATCAGCTTGGGGGAAATTTTGTACTTTAATTTCCATATACATGACCATTCCATTTTTGACATCATATCTTCATTTGAATCTTCACTTTACACCATTTTTACACATTTTTGGCATTTGAAGAATGAGTTTAAGTTAAAAATCATTTGCAATATTATCCTTTTCTTTTTCATATTTAAATGTTTATAAAAAAAAATATTTTGTTACTAATAAGGATGAAAGGTACAAAATATATTGATATAGGAGTGTCATTGATCTGTTCCACATCAACAGGGAGGATTTTTGTGCTAGAAGATTGATCCAAGTGAAGGTAAGGTATATCGAATCATTGAAATTAAGCAAAATATCAAGGGATTGTCATCATTTTCTCTAACAAAGTCTAAAAGCAGAATATGCATTGTAGATTTGGTTGTATTAAGTTGTTTTTAGCATAAAATATGGAATTGACCCTAATTTTTCGGTATCTTTTTAAACAATTCTCTTTTGTATAAAAATAAACATATGGTGCCCCCGAGGGATAGCTCAAATGGTCGAGTTCCCGCTGATAGTACTCTCCGGTTTGAGAGGTCACGGGGTCAAATCTCCTCGACGCCCTCGGGGGTAGGCCTGATGGCCGTGCCTGTCTACGTGGACGTAGCGGCCCACCTCCGGTGCCCCGTGAACCACACCGAAAAAAAAAAAAAAAAAAAAAAAAAAAATAAAATAAAAAAATAAAATAAACATATGGTACTTAAAGAGGTTATATAGAAAAAGAGACAAATATACATACATACTAGTTTGTATAAAACTCTATTTTTCAACAATATGAGAGTGAATTTATGCTATAGTTGCAATAATTGTTTGAAATATCCATAGAATCACTTACTAGGAGGACCCCTTGGTACATGTTGCCTATATTTTTCTATATGTTTTTAACCTTTAATATGGTTTAGTGTGACTTTTAGTTAAAATTCGTGAGTTGTATGTGATGAACAATATGCTTTGTTTTTGTGTAATTATTCATTGTTCCTGTAATCGCATGCTTTAAATTCCTGTAATCAAGCGCTTCAAATTCCTATAAATTGTGTGTTTAGAATTCCTATAATAATGACAGGATTTCATGTAGTGATCGTGTAATCACACATGATCCTACTTATTTGTTGTAATTATCCTACTTATTTGTTGTAATTACATATTTTTGTGTCTTTGAGTAATTTTCTTAGAATGATGCTTTGAACCATTTAATTAATTATATCTTTATTATTTAATTTGTGTTTTCAGCATAGAAAGAGTGATTGTAATTAGAATTTTCTTTTGAAACTCATAACACTGATTTTGCTTAAATTTATTTTCATAACAGTTTTAATTGATTTTGATGAACAAATAATTTAGATGGAGTATCTGGTGAGGAAGTGTGATATATCCTGCTAAAACTATAACTTTGTGTCAACAAGTCAAATTTCAATTTAAGAATTTGGAACTCAGTATAAGATGAATCAAATCTAAGATCTACCTGTATATGTCTTGTGATTGATTTTGATAGGAAAACACTAATAATCAGTTTTACACACATTGTGTTTCACCTTGAAGTTTACCTACTCAGATTGATAAAATAAATGTTAAATTATTTAACCCGCTTTATTACTTGACAATGGGTAAATAAGGATGTAGATTTAAAGGTAAAAAAACAATGCAAAATTAGATTTGTTATTAGCTTTGATTTTATCGATGAAATAGAACTAGATATGGTTCCCCTTGATGTATGTGGAGTGGTGTTTGAAAGTCCCTAAATATACATGTGAGATGAAATATTCATATGCAAATCCAACCAGTACTGGCTCGTCAAGGATGGAAAATAATTTACCATCAATGCACACAAAGGAAAGTCAAAAAATTCATTGGTAAGTGCAAACCACGCCAATAAATTGATCAGTTCCATAAGAAGTGTGTTTTATTGTTTTTAAGATAAATTCAGTTTGTAGAAGAGTTTATAAGAGGAAAGGCATCCCTAGAAGGTTGTACTATGAAATAGAAACAACAATGGAAAGACTTGTTATAGGCATATAGGAATGTGTTCTAAGATCCTAAAGGGTTAACACCCAAGAGGGAAGTGTAGCATGAGATCTAACTATTGTCAAGCTCCCCATTGCAAATATTGGATTGTTTAGGAAGTCTGTTACAAAATCAAGTGAGGTGAAGAAATAGTCGCAGTAGCTACTAGAAAAGTGTGTCATTCTACCAATTAAATCAACATGTGGGTCACCCATCACCATTGTTCCAAAGAAGGATGGGACTTGGTGGTTGTGTATTGATTATAGGGAATTTAACAAAATCACTCTCAAGAACAAGTACCCCTTGCCTAAGATAGATGATATGTTGGATCAATTGCAGTAAATGAAGTTCTTTACCAAGCTGGACTTAAATTTTGGATATCACCAGGTTCGATTCTAAGAAGAAGATACTTGGAAAACCACCTTCAAAACCAGGCAAGGTTTGTATGAGTGGTTAGTCATGCCATTTGACCTATGTAATGCACCAACTACATTTATGAGATTAATGAATGATATATTGTGCCCTTTCATAGATTCATTTGTTATTGTTGATTTGGATGATATATTGGTATATAGTGCTACCTATGAGGAGAACATATCACATGTGACACAAGTGTTGGAGACATTAAAGAAGCACCAACTACTAGAAAATTTCAAGAAGGGTGAGTTTTCACAGCAACCTTTGGTGTATCTGGGGTATGTGATAGGTGGAGGAGAGTTTAAGATAGATCCTGCCAAGATGGAGGCCATCATGAAATGACCAATTCCTACTAATGATTATGAGATTAGGATTTTTAATGGGGCATCACAGTACCTAAGGAAGTTCATAGTCTTATTTTTAGTGGTAGTAGCAACACTCCATGCCATAATAGCAAGTGGTAAGAGTTTCCAGTTGGGAAAGGATCGATATAGAGCCTTTGAGGAGATAAAGAAGAATAATATTCAAGCACTAGTTTTGACATTACCAAACTTGCAACAACCCTTCGAAGTGGAGACAAATGTGAGTGGGTATGTTATGGGAATAGCCTTGATTCAAGGAGGAAGGATTGTATGCTACCATTATAAAGTATTTCATGATGCAATTCTTAACTACCTTAACTGGAACAAGGAGCTCTATGCCCGAGTGCCAGCTATGAAGAAATGGAAGCACTATATGATGGGAAAGGAGATAGTGATACACAAACATTACCAACCACTATAGTAGTAACTGTAGTCTCAGAGTAAGCTACAAAAAACCATGCATTACAAATGCATGGGGTTTCTACATGAGTTTCATTTAGTGATTAAGTATAAGAAGGTAAACACAAAAAAGTTGGCTAACATGCTTTCAAGGCCACTCACATCAAAGATCACAGCTTTGGGAAGTATGATGCACATCGATCCATTCACCCATGATGCAATACAAAGAGCCATATTTAGAGGATGAGGAATTTAAGGAGGTGTTTCAGCAGTTGTAGAGTAAGATTCATGTTTTTGATGGCTACAACACCATTTACTAACATATCCCATATGGGTTACTCTATATCTTGGATAAGCTATGTGTTCATAAAGGTGAGTGATTTGCAGCTGATTAGAGAGGCTCACACCTCCAAGGTTGCATGGCACTTTGGTGTAGGGAAGTGTAACTACCCCTTTGGGAAAATCCCCCCTATTATAAAAATTGTAATATTGTTGTGTGTGTGTATGTATATGTATATATATATATATATATATAGATATAGATATAAGGTTGAGATATGGGACACATATTTCAGAGCTTAAGGAGAAGGTTGCTTGGGAAGTTAGAGATGTGGTTATTAATATTAGTATGCGCTAACTAGTAGCCTTAATGGAGCTTACTATATTATTAATGCAGTTGAAAAATAAGGACATGCCATGTCCCTATTGGCCAACAACTATAAGCAAAGAAAGGGACAAAAATTAAATGAAGTATGGCCATGTTGGTAGATAGAGGTAATGGAGAGGGTGTGCCCACACAATCCAAAAATGATGGATGCATCCTTTTAGTGGGAGGAATTAATGAAGGGAGAATTGTCTATGTGCACAAAGAAGAGGAAAGTATATCCATGCATCTAGAAGAGCCACGACGGCATGCAACTAGAAGAATAAAGTATATCCAGACATCCAAAAGAGTCACAATGGCATGCAACTAGAAGGAGAAAGCAATGTAATTAGAAAACGTGGAAGACAATTATTTAAGGCACTCTTCTCTTGGTGTTGGGGGTGACTCCCTGTGCTATAAGGAACCTCTGAATTGATATTGACTGAAATAAAATCTCAAAGGTACAATTGGAATTTTCTCATAAGGCCTAGGGGAAGTGGTTCCCTAGTCATTGTATTTGACTCCTAAACGGTTGGTGGGTAAAGGTGGTGTAGCCTTTGAAGACCATGTTTCATTTGAGGTGTTAATTTTACCCCTATAAGTGTTCCTCCTTAAGCTCTAGAATTTGGCTCTGAGGTGACGGCTGCAAGAAAGGCTTGGTTGCAGCTTATCTTAGGTTGGGTGGAGAGTTAGTCCCAATATCAATTTCTAGTTATTTGAAGTTAATAAGATAAGTTTCTTAATTGTATACTTGATGCATTGAAAAGATGAATGTTGTTGATGTGTCATGCATTCATGTTTTAGCACTATTAATGTAGGAATATGTTATTCATGTATGTCTATGATGAGATTCCCTATGTATATGTGAAATTGTCATGGTTATAAGAGTCCTGGAGGCCTTTGTGTTAAGATAACGTGTTCATGAAACACAAACCTGAATGTAGGGCCCTATGTGACTATGGAATGGACTTCGACTACACTGGCACAGTTTGTGTGAATTCCCTCGACAGGTAATCTAGTCAACAAGAATTCTAGGTCGATAATGGTCTAAGAGGGTGGCTATTACAGTGTCAAATGTGTAGAAGCTAATGAATGAGTCAAGGGTGACGAATCTGGTGTAGCGTCACTCTAGGTTGACCGAAATGTACTCAAATTCTACGATTAGTTGACGATCAAGTTGATTCGATAAGTTGTGTTGTGTGCATGGTTAGAAAGGTGATGGACTTCCATGTCAACACTCAGTAGTCAATGTGGGGCCCATTGTGGGTAGACCTAGATTATTTATACACTAGTCATTTGAGGTCACTAAATGATGAGGTCATGGCGTCATCACTTAAGTGTATAAATTGTTCGACATAGGATAAAGGTCCTAAAAAACATGGTACACATTTATCCCATATAACTAAGATGAAGGCTTCAACTGGTCTTATGTAGTCGAGTGAACTGATGGGTTGGATTGCTTCAACTAGTCTTGTTAGTCGAGGTATTTCGATCAGTATGGATCATTCCACTAACCTTATTATTCAAGGTAAGTCAACTAGTTTGAGTCATTTGACTAGTCCTAGATATTTGAGGTAAGTCGACAGGTTTGGGTCATCTCGACTAGTCTTATCTAGTCGATGTAAGTCAATTGGTTGTGTCATCTTTGACTAACCCTGCCTAGTCATGCTATGTTGAGAGATAAGTATATTGCCTGAATAATTAGAAATGGGTAGATTTTTTTCCATAGGAATGATTTTATCAAAATAATGGCTACTAGGCCTTGGTTTCTAAACTGTAAATCCCAAGAAGCATAGTTATATTTTATGAGTATATGTATATGTAGATTGAAGGTTCGGTTTGAGGCCTTGCAAGCCTAGAAGTATAACTCTATTTATTTTGAGTATATATATTTATGTGTGTTGTCAGGCCGAGTCAAGACCATAGAAGCTTAGAAGGGGTACCATTGCATCAGATTCAAGCATTGAGAAATGGTCATCGAAAGAGTGTTATAGGCTTGTGCTAGAACACAAGAAAACTTGGAAATTTTTCTAAGTTTTGAAAATGCCTAAAAATAGACTAAGTTTTTTCTGTGAGACTCATCAGGTCAGGATTAGATAAGTCAATTAAAAGATGCGACACAGTACGAGTTCTTTCCTAACCAAAGAAGTGAGGTTGAGCTAGTCAGGTGGGACACGCTAATCGGGGTTCGAGCCCGATAGCTTAATTAGTTGACACCACTTGGTTGGGCCCAATCAAGGTCAAAGGTTAGGAAGTTGGGATCAAATTTATGTGCAAAAATTGGTTCTTCATAGTGAGGACCAACCCCATCTCTCTCTCATTGTGGGGCCTATTGAGCCCTAAAACTACCTCTCTTCTACATACTTTCCTAGACCTTTTTCCCACACCAGTGCCTCATAAGGTATCAAAGATCATTACATATTGATTCTAGGAGTGCATTTAAGTGGTTTTATAACTATATTTTTGCGTTTTCTATTTGATATAGATTTTGTTCACAAGCTGCAGAATGTAGACACTTTTCACAACTAACTCGTGATTCCGCAAAAATTTTTATTGTTCTATAGGTTACAGGTGTCAGCAAGTGAAACGAGGCACGTGGGCAGCTCAGGAATGATCTGGACATAGACAAAGTCCTATCTATTTAGTCGAATTCATAAAGGAAAGCCTTGGTCAAAGGATGGTCAAACAAGGAGTCCTACAGCAAATAGGTCTTTGTTTTCAACACGTGAAAGGTCCGAGATTGTTCCTAGATTCGTGGAACCCTCTTGACAGCTGCAGGCTGTATCCACGATGCAAATCCAACATCCACCTTTTGTAGATTGAATTATCATGGCAACCAAGACGCTGAGCTTACAGGTTCTGTATTTTTACGTGTCCTCTGCTGAAGATTTCTCACAGAAAAACAGTTATGTAATTTCCTCTATAGATAACATGTTTGCAAACGCAAATAGTTAGTCTTGCTGTTAGTTTTTATGTTGTTGTTGTAGCATTAGCGCTGCTGTTGTAACAAGAATAAATTTCCCTTGTTTTACAATATAAAACTCTGTTTCTTATGAATGTGTAAGCGTGATTTTGGGTTGACAGCGTATTAACCAAAGGCCATGCAGAGGGCCCCTACTGGTTGAGGTTTTGTTCTTCGTTTTTGTAAATTTTTCATGCATCGTTCCCTTATTTTCACTGTATATATTTCATAATTTGTTTAACTGTATATGTTTCATAATTCATTTATGGTGTTAATCTTTTACTCCTGTACATGATTTTCAGCATTGCATACTTTTACTAACATTGATCAGTGTGTTCTAGGATAGGTTATGCTCGAGCTTTTTCATATAATTTTTGCATTAAATAATGACATGAGATTTGGCTCTCTACTGAAATTTTCTTTTAAGCTTTTCAATTTCAGTTATGCTTTGATTTCAGTAATATTTATTTGTTGTTGTTAGCTAGTTTAGATATCAAGCTCTTCATGTTATTTGACGTTATCTCCAGTGCCATGGCTTAACCCTGAAAAGCTACTTGGCGAGCTATCGGATTATAAATGAAGTGATTTGATTTTACTTTCATTAATCTGCAAGTAGGTAGTTTAGATATCAAGTTCTTCATGTTATTTGACATTATCTCTGGTGCCATGGCTTAACCCCGAAAAGCTACTTGGCGAGCTATCAGATTATAAGTGAAGTGATTTGATTTTACTTTCATTAATCTACAAATAGGTAGTTTAGATATCAGGTTTTTCATGTTATTTGATGTTATCTCCGGTGCCATGGCTTAACCCCGAAAAGCTACTTGGTGAGCTATCGGATTATAAGTGAAGTGATTTTATTTTACTTTCATTAATCTGCAAGTAGGTAATTTAGATATCAATTCTTCATGTTATTTGACGTTATCTCCGATGCCATGGCTTAACCCCGAAAAGCTACTTGGCGAGCTATCGGATTATAAGTGAAGTAAATTGATCTTGCTTTCATTAGTCTACAATTTTTTGTTTGTTTGAGTGCAATAGTTTAGATTTTATTTCTGTAATTAGATGGGCAGCAGAGACAGTGATTTCATGATCAGTATTTCATATTTTGTTTGATTTAAGTAGCTGCACATTTACATTCCTGTTCAAGTTCTAATTTTATGGCTAGCATGTTTTGAGATATTTTTGAAGCATTAAGTTCTGGAAGTTATCATAAGATACATAAACCTTGTCTTAAATATACATCCATACTTTCTCTCTAAGAGTATTCTTAAAACTTAGGAATAGGATTTCCATTTTCATTAGGAGACCAACAAAGACAAAACCCCAAAAACAAAATAAAATTGAAAACAATAAAAGTAAGAAAGAGGTTGTCTTCCACATACAGTGTGCCACACTTCATCAGTTTACGACTCTCCGATTGATAATTAATGTAGCAATTTAGGACATACTAAATTGACTAAACATTTTGGTGCCGTTGTCGGGGAAATGTAACTAGGTAACCGATCTATTACATAAGAAAAAGGGAAAAAATGATAACTTATTGAAGTATGCTCTCCTCTTGCACCTAGTGTGATCTGGAGGATCAGAAAAGAGAGTTATTAGTTCAATAATTTCTTGAGTATGCTCTCTTCTTGCACCTAGTGTGATCTGGAAGATCAGAAAAAGAATTTTTAGCCCAACTAAAAATCATTAAAAAATAAAAAATGACATGCATAGAGCAAGAGATTCTAGGGGAAGGTTTATAGCTAGGGCCAAAAGTTCGATTTTTACAACTCCAGCTACTTCAAGGCATAGACAAGATACACCTCCATCCCAGCCTTAGGATTCCTGGAATTCAAGGACAGCAACTGAATTAGAAGATTCTCCCACACTGTCTACTAAATCTGATCTAGGAGAAGAACCCTTCTTCACTTCTATAGGGGAAAATATTGCAGTTGAAGAAGTAGAATCACCTGGAAAGGAAGGAAAGGAAGAGACTCTCTCTCATCAGCCATTAATAGAAGAACCAAAAGACCCAGAGGAAACTATCATGGTAGAAGAAGTACTAGATGGGGAATATTATCTATTTGGAGGAGGGGGTAGAGGTATAGGTAGAGGAAATAATGGAGGTGGTGGTAGAGGAAACAATGGAGGAGGTAGAGGTAATAATGGGGGAAATAGGGAAGGAGATAACTCATTTGGATTCCCTATAGCCGATGAGGAAACCCATACAACAATGAAAAACATTTCACCACCTATCCTCCCAAACTTTTATGGGTTGCGAAGTGAGGATCCTAAAACATTTCATTTGAGTTTGAAGTCTTGTGCCGAACCTATGACTATATGGAAGACTCTCAAAAACTCAAATTGTTTCCTTCAACATTGAAAGGAGATACTTTGAAATGGTTCATGGGATTAGTCACTCAATCTATTAGGACTTGGAATGATATGAAACAAACATTTTTGGATAGATATATGGATTATAGTATGCCCACTAATCATAAGGATGAGGTATTCAATATGATGCAAAAAGGAGATGAGAACTTGGAGGATTTACTTGAAAGATTTCAATACAACCTAAAGAGAGTGAAAATGAGTAATTTAGACGAGGAAACCTTGAAAGCCCTTTTATTGAAAGCCATTAGAGATGAATGGATAGATATTTTAAACATGATGGGGAAGGGATACATTTCTCAACTTCCGCTACATGACATAGAAGAACTATGTGTCCATCTCTCAAGGGGAAAATCTAAAACTGGAAAAGGGCCTAGAGATCCTTCTCTTATTAGATCAATCAAATCTGCAACTGGATCAGTAAGTAGGGCAGAGATTGGAAATATGCTTGATGAGTTCAAAACTGATATTCTAGGGAGCCTTAGTGAACAACTAGACACCCTTAAAATTCCAAACAAGCAGAAATCATAAGCTGATGCCTTAGCCATATTTTGCCCAAAATGTAGAAACAAACATTCTCTAAGGGAATGCCCCTTGGATGCAAAAGTTGTAGAAACATGTATGATTTGCTCAGAAAGTCATGAGACCAAGGATTGTCCTTCAATTCCTGGGCTCAAAGTTGTCTTTCAGGAAGATCCAAATTCAATAGAATCCCTTTGTTTTGTTTCAAGAAGACCTTGGAAAGGGAAACAAAATCAAGGATTTAACAATCCTATGAATTTTCAGCTCCCACCAAATTGGAATTCTTGGCAACAACCTTGGCCCCAACCTCAAAATCCGTATCAATCATGGGCACAAGGGGTACAAAATCCTTATGGGAGATTTGCTCAATTCTATCAATATCCTCCATCTTTTCAAAATCAACAACAAAATCCACAACTTCCAAATCAAAATCCACAACTTTCATTGCCATTCCCACAACAACAACCTCAACAAAATCAAAATTCTCAACTTTTGCTTCCATTTCAACAAAAGCCAAATCAACTACCAGCCCAGCCATTACCAAATCCCAACAACAAAAATCCTCAGAATGCTTACATGGTAGAAGGACAACAATTTCCTACCTATATGATTGTTCCTCTTAATGATGTTCAACTCAGATCTGGTAGAGTTTTAGAAAAGGAAAAACCTTCTATAGATGTTCAAGAGCAAGATGCCTTTGAGGAGGATTCTCTTAAAATCAATAAAGGTTTTGAGGAAGCACCCCTTCAAAACCCAATCATTCAAAAAGAAAAACAAAAAGAGTCAACCCCCACAACTACTATAGTTGAGAAACCTGCATCTTCATCCACACCTCCTTTCCCTGAAATATTACAAATTGACAAAGGGGTGGAAAAACAAATCTTGTTGACTGACTATGATTTCCTAGATGAATTAAAGAATGTTTGTATCAAGATTCCCTTGCTACAAGCCATTAGAGAGATTCCTATTCTAGCAAAAACAATAAAGGAGTTGAGTTTCAAAAGACCAAGTAGGAAACCAAGAGATACAAAAAGAATCCACCTGGAAGAAAAAATTGCAGATATCATGATGGGAAAGATTACCATGCAGAAATATGTGGATCCAGGTATTCCAATTGTCAAGACACACATAAATGGAATAGAAATTCCAAATACTTTGATTGACTTAGGGGCTGCTATAAACATTATAAGTAGACAGACTATGGAACAGCTTAAACTTCCTAATCTTCTTTTTACACCTACCTTACTGCAACTTGCAGATAGATCAATAATCAAACCAGATGGTGTATTAGAAGATATTTCAGTGTCCTTAGACTCTTGGGAATATCCAGTAGATTTCATGATTTTGACTCCCAAGAGTAATCTAGGAGGGCACCCACTCATCTTAGGAAGACCTTGGCTAGCCACAGTTGATGCTTTCATTAGTTGTAGATCTGGGGATATGTATATTTCTTATGGTAGTTCAACAAAGAAATTCAATTTGTATCCTCCAGCAAAAGCAATTACAGAAATAGGAGACAATGAATGGGTTAATGATGAAGATATTATACAACCTGTCTTTACTATCTCTGAAGTCAGTGAAGATAGTCAAATTTTGAACACATTAGAAAATTTTGAAACATCTTCAGAATATGACCACACATAATTTCAGTCAAATTCTAATATTGAATATTTGTCATCAAGGCAAATGTCTCTTTACTCTATGGAAGAGTTTGGTAGTTCTACAGTTGAAATTTTTCCAGGTAAAACATTGAATATCAACAAAAATTTGGAAAAGTTACAACAGGGAGAGCTAACCAGAATCTTGCAAAAACATTCTGCTACATTTTCATGGGAGTATACTGATATGAAAGGTATTGACCCTAAGACTTGCATCCATCATATATATATCGAGGAAAACAGTAGACCAATCAGACAACCTCAGAGAAGGATGAATCCAAATCTTAGGGAGATTGTAAAAGAAGGGCTCCAAAAACTACTCAAGGTAAACTTCATTTACCCAATTTCAGATAGCCGATGGGCTTCTCCCTTGGTTATAGTACCCAAAAAGAATGGTAAATGGAGGGTGTGCATTGATTACAAGGAATTGAATAAAGCAAATTTGAAGGATCACTTTCCTTTGCCCTTTATCGATCAAGTATTAGATACATTAGCAGGCAAAAAGTACTTTTCATTTCTAGATGGTTTTAGTGGTTATAATAAAATTTAGGTAGCACCTGAGGATCAGGATAAGACCACATTTACCTGTCCATGGGGAACTTTTGCTTATCAAGTGCTTCCTTTTGGATTATGTAATGCACCTACAACATTCCAAAGAGCAATACTAGGAATTTTTTCTGATCTAATCCATGATTGTGTAGAGGTATATATGGATGATTTTACAGTTTATGGTAATTCATTTGAAGAGGCATTAGAAAATTTGGAAAAAGTCCTTATAAGATGTAAAGAAACAAACATTTCATTAAGCCATGAAAAATTCTTTGATGTTTACTGAAGGTATTGTTTTAGGACATCATATTTCAGGGGATGGGATTAAAGTTGATAGCTCAAAAGTTGAAGTCATCTCCAAGTTACCTATTCCAAATTGTCAAAAAGATGTTAGAAGTTTTCTGGGATTTACTGGATATTATAGAAGATTTATAGAAAACTTCACCAAAATAGCATCTCCACTATTTAAATTTCTTACAAAAGACTGTGAATTCAAATGGAGTCCTGATTGCCAATCAGCATTCGAAGCTTTGAAAACAAGAATATCTGAAGTGCCTATCTTGAGAGGACCAAATTGGAAACTTCCTTTCCATATTTCTATAGGTGCTTCAGATACAGCTCTAGGGGCTGTGTTGGGACAAAAATATTTAGTTCCTTATGCCATTTACTATACCAGTAAAATTTAACTCCTACTGAGTTGAATTATACTATGACTGAAAAAGAGTTCTTAGTTGTTGTTCATGAAATCAATAAGTTCAGACATTATATAACATGCTATGAAACTTTTGTTCTGCAATTAGATATCTAATGAACAAACCTATTACTAATGGCAGAGTTACAAGGTGGCTCCTACTTTTACAAGAATTCAATATTACTGTGTTAGGTAGACCAGGGAAACAAAACACAGTCGTTGATTTCTTGTCTAGGATTCAGAATACTAATGAAGATTCTCCTGTAGAGGACAAGTTTCCTGATGAATATTTATTTGCAGTAACTACTAAGACTCCTTGGTATGCAAATATAGCTAACTATTTGGTTACAGGGAAACTACCTCCACATTTATTTCCTAGTGAAAGAAGAAAGATTATTCAGGTGAGTTCAAAATATTCATGGATTTCTAACGAATTGTTCAAAACAGGGCTAGATCTTGCGATCAGAAGATGTGTCAGGGAATATGAAATGCCTGATATTCTCAAATCATGTCATGATGAACCATGCGGTGGACACTTTGCTGACAAAATGACAGCCTATAAAATCCTTTCTTTAGGATATTATTGGTCGTCCCTCTTCAAAGATGCAAAACGATATGTCAAAATATGTGACAGCTGCCAAAGAGTAGGGAAACCTACTCTCTCAAATGAGATGCCAATACAACCACAAGTACTCATCGAACCCTTTGAAAAATGGGCTTTAGACTTTATTGGACCTATTAATCAACCATCTAAATAGAAAAAGTATATATTGGTATGTACTGATTATGTCACTAAATGGGTAGAAGCCAAAGCATTATTTTCTGCTACTAAGCATTTAGTTGTTATTTTTCTTTATGAGGATATTTTTACTCACTTTGGTGTTCCAAGAGAAATTGTGACAGATCAGGGAGGTCAATTCACATCCAAACTGGTGGAGAAGCTGATGGAAGAGTAAAAGGTCAAGCACAAAAAATCTACTCCTTACCATCCGCAAGCAAATGGTCAAGTAGAGTCCACAAACAAAGTAATTGAAGGCATCATTACCAAGACTGTTCATCTACACAGAAGAGATTGGGCAGAAAGGCTTCCTGAAGCCTTATGGGCCTACAGAACCACATGGAGCAACACAACAAGACATTCTCCCTATGAACTTGTTTATGGGAAAGAAGTTCTGCTCCCCATTGAGTTCCAAGTTAGGACCTTCAAGATGGTAGTTGAATTGGGAATGGATCTATCAGAAGCCCAAAAGCATAAAATGGAGCAGTTGAATGAACTAGATGAGATTAGACAAGAAGCAATCCTAAGAACTGATCTAGTTCAATATCAAAGAGCTAAGTGGCATGACAAATATATCAAGGAGAAAAGTTTCAAGAAGGAGATTGGGCATTGCTATTTGATTCCAAGTTCAAAGATTTCAAAGGTAAATTTTAGACTCATTGGCTTGGGCCATATGAGATTGAAAAAGTTTTTAGCAATGGAGCGGTAAGAATCAAAACCATTGATGAGTATCAAACTCCTCTCATTGTGAATGGTCACATAATGAAGATCTATCATAAGCCACTCTCAAAGGAGGAATTTGTCAAAATATTTCAAGATAATTCTGCAATAAGGCTGGTGAAGAAGAATCCTTCTTCTCCACTAGCCTAGTCTTTGTTCTTTTCATTGTTGAAAAAAAAAATGTATAAGCCTGAAAACCAATCATTGATTGGCAGTCTTATACAGAAAATACAGGGCGAAAATCAGAAACTTCTGACGCCCTATATTTTCCAAAAAAAATCCCTCTCATTTCATTCATAGTTATTCCATCTCATGTAATTTCACTTCACTTCATTTCATTCCATTTCACCATCACATTACACCAATAAAATTCCTTTCATGTCCAGTTTTCATATATCATTCATTCAGTCATCATTCATTTCCATCCATCTTCATTCACTTCGCCAAGCCATAGATTCACTATGTTAGTTCCGCAGCCAAATTCTGATTCCACAGCTGAATTCTGATTCTGCAGCCGAATTCTGATTCCGCAGTTGAATTCTGATTCTGCAGCCAAATTCTGATTCTGCAGCCGAATTCTGATTCTGCAGCTGATTGTTGATTCCGCAGCTAATACTCTGTTACTCTACAGTGACAGTCAAATGTTAGCCAAGTAATGATGAAAACCAATTGCAAGTATGGAAGAGGAAGATATTTTGAAGATGTTAGCACCTAAAGCACCAAAAAGAAGCATCCAATCAAGGGTCAGCGAACGGAAGTGGTAAAATTCTATGGTACGAGAAAATTTAATTTCAAATAGCATTTTAAAACACATAATCCGTATATTTGTAAAACCACCGGCTCCATCATGTGTAATGGTTAGAGTTGATAGCCTCTTTAACTCCTCCATGACCTTTACATAATTCCACCACGAACTCCGCATCAATTTCCAACGGCCTCATGATCTGCTTCCGAATCTAACTCGTACTTAATTGTACGTCTGCATTCCACCTGTTGAACTGGTTAATTATGAAGACGTAATCTATTTGACCACGGCTCTCCTCTGCCGCACAACTCCGCAGTCATTTTATGAATGTGCTAACGTCCACTCCACAGCCTTTTAATTCAAAATTCTGCCAGACTCACTCTATTTCCATACTCTCCCATTGAGTTTACGTTTGTCAGTTCTGGCCTGTTTATACAAGCCTCCGCTCCGTGAACTCATTTTCACTACATGCTCTGTATTCTTTCGTTTTATAACTACTGGTTTTCTCCGCAATCCTTCTCCATCTTCCGCTCATACAACCGCTCCTCCTCCATCAATCCATCACTTACAGAGGTATTTTCAAAGCAGAAGGAAGGAATGGGCCTTCTAATAAGAGCAGAGTCGGACAAGCCTAAATTCATGTAAGGTTATCCACAGTTAAAGAGCACATTAAGGAAAGTACGGTGGCTGCAATTTATCTAGAAATTCAGAGGTCACAATAAAGAAGTCACGAAGACATTTGCAAGGTCTTTTAATGGCATGGAAGTTGAGGTTGGAGATATCAAATTTTTAGTAACAGAGGCATCCATTGTAGCAGCAACGGAGCTCCCACAGGAAGGAGAACAGTGGTTCAAAAACAAAGACTTTGATGAGAGGGCCTAGAGGATTATTTTGCGTAACCCAGGTATGGATATAACCGTTTTTAAATGTGGAATCCCTGTTTCTGCCCTAGAGGAAAAGTGGACTAGTTTGTTATTGATAATTCAGAAGTTTATTACGTGTGAAGGAAGGTTTGGGTCCATGTACATGTACCACATCAGGTTATTAATGAATTTTCTGGAAAATCAAACCATCAATTTTCCTTATTTCCTATTGAGTAGCCTGAAGAAGATGTCCACAACTGTACAAAAGAATCTGGATGACATAGAGCCTCACCTTTATCATCACGGCCTTGTCAAAATTCTGATTGAAAAACAATTGAAGGAAAGAAAGGACACATGGGAACAGTTCCTGATTAGAAACTTCTTTCAGGACCCACCTGAAACACCTGAAGCTAGCTCAACAAGGAAAAGTAGGAGAAGAAAAACAAGTATAAACATTCAAGATACTCCTACTAGCATAGCTAAAGAAACTAGTAAGGAAGAAATATTGTCTGAAACTTTGACTGAGGTTAGGAAGCAAGTGAAACAAAAGGGGAAAAGAAATGTTGAAGATGTCTATCAAACCCCAGAACCTTCCTCAGAAGAGGATCAGATACTTTCTGAAAGACTAATCCACCTTAAAGAACAATCAGCTAAAGCAAAGGAAAAAGGGAAGGAAAAACAAAGTGTAGAAAAAGGAGATACCAGCTCACAGAATCTAAGAAGGAGCTCCAGAATTAAAGGAAAAATGAAGAAAGTGCAAACTAAAGGGGCCCACTTCATAGACTTAGAAGGAAAAACACCAGAACAGTCACCATAAATCCCTCCTAACCATAGTCCACAGCATTCTCCTTTTTATCAACTAGATTTTGAGATCAGTCCAAGAAAGGCTACTCCAGAAATAGATCCAACTCAGCAAGAAATGTATGACTTTATTGAATCATTGGAAAATACTACAACAGACCAGGGCACTTCATCTAATCAGCCTAATACAGCTCAGGAAATTTTGATCCAATCACTAAAACAGGAAGTTTTTGAACTAGAAATCCTGAATAGACACATCAAAAGGGAAAATGAAACATTGAAAGAACAAAGCAGGTTGGATAAAATTATCCATGACAACACCATGTTGCATCTTGGATTGTGGCACAAGAAAAATAGGAAATTGAAGAAAAAGAACAGGAGGTTGAGCAGAGCCCTTATCAACCTCAAATACAGGTGCCTAATGATGAAGCCCAGGATGACAGTGACACCAAGGAAGAAGAAAAGAAGGCTAGATGTATTAGCAGAGGTCTCAGAGCAAATGAACTGAAGGAAGGATGGTCACAGTTTTGGTTGCATGAGGACATGCAACATCTTCACAGTGGGGGTATGTTGAGCCCTAAAACTACCTCTCTTCTACATACTTTCCTAGACCTTTTTCCCACACCAGTGCCTCATAAGCTATCAAAGATCATTACATATTGATTCTAGGAGTGCATTTAAGTGGTTTTCTAACTATATTTTTGTGTTTTCTATTTGATTTAGATTTTGTTCATCAGCTGCGGAATGTAGCCACTTTCTGCAGCTGACTCGCGATTCCGCAGCTATTTTTATTGTTCTATAGGTTACAGGTGTCGGCAAGTGAAACGAGGCATGTGGGCAGCTCAGGAATGATCTGGACATGGACAAGGTCCTATCTGTTCAGTCGAATTCGTAAAGAAAAGCCTTGGTCAAAGGACGGTCAAACAAGGAGTCCTACAGCAAATAGGTCTCTGTTTTCAGCACGTGAAAGGTCCGAGACCGTTCCTAGATTCGTGGATCCCTCTTGACAGCTGCAGGCCGTCTCCACGACGCAAATCCAACATCCACCTTTTGTAGATTGAATGATCATGGCAACCAAGACGCTGAGCTTACAGGTTTTGTCTTTTTACGTGTCCTCTACTGAAGATTTCTCACAGAAAAACAATTATGTAATTTCCTCTATAAATAACGCGTTTGCAAACGCAAATAGTTAGTCTTGTTGTTAGTTTTTATGTTGTCGTTGTAGTGTTAGCCATGCTATTGTAACAAGAAGACATTTCCCTTGTTTTGCAGTATAAAACTCTGTTTCTTATGACTATGTAAGCGTGATTTTGGGTTGACAGCGTATTAACCAAAGGTTGTGCAGAGGGCCCTTGCTAGCTGAGGTTTTGTTCTTCGTTTTTGTAAAGTTTTCATGCATCATTCCCTTATTTTCACTGTATATATTTCATAATTTGTTTAACTGTATATGTTTCATAATTCATTTATGGTGTTAATATTTTACTCTTGTACATGATTTTCAGCATTGCATACTTTTACTAACACTGATCAGTGTGTTTCAGGATAGGTTATGCTTGAGCTTTTTCATATAATTTTTGCATTAAATAGTGACATGAGATTTGCCTCTTTGCTGAAATTTTCTTTAATCTTTTCAATTTCAGTTATGCTTTGATTTCAGTAATATTTATTTGTTGTTGTTAGCTAGTTTAAATATCAAACTCTTCAAGTTATTTGACGTTATCTCCGGTGCCATGGCTTAACCCCGAAAAGCTACTTGGCGAGCTATCGGATTATAAGTGAAGTGATTTGATTTTACTTTCATTAATCTGCAAGTAGGTGGTTTAGATATCAAGTTCTTCATGTTATTTGACGTTATCTCCGGTGCCATGGCTTAACCCCAAAAAGCTACTTGGCAAGCTATCGGATTATAAGTGAAGTGATTTTATTTTACTTTCATTAATCTGCAAGTAGGTAGTTTAGATATCAAGTTCTTCATGTTATTTGACGTTATCTCTGGTGCCATGGCTTAACCCCAAAAAGCTACTTGGTGAGCTATCGGATTATAAGTGAAGTGATTTGATTTTACTTTCATTAATCTGCAAGTAGGTAATTTAGATATCAATTCTTCATGTTATTTGACGTTATCTCCGGTGCCATCGCTTAACCCCAAAAAGCTACTTGGCGAGCTATCGGATTATAAGTGAAGTAAATTTACCTTGCTTTCATTAGTCTGCAATTTTTGGTTTGTTTGAGTGCAATAGTTTAGATTTTATTTCTGTAATTAGATGGGCATCAGAGACAATGATTTCATGATCAGTATTTCATCTTTTGTTTGATTTAAGTAGTTGCACATTTACATTCCTATTCAAGTTCTAATTTTATCACTAGCATGTTTTGAGATCTTTTTGAAGCGTTAAGTTCTGGAAGTTATCATAAGAGACATAAACCTTGTCTTAAATCTACATCCATACTTGTTGTCTAAAAGTATTCTTAAAACTTAGGAATAGGATTTCCATTTGCATTAGGAGACCAACAAAGACAAAACCCCAAAAAAAAAAAAAATTGAAAACAATAAAAGTAAGAAAGAGGTTGTCTTGCACATACAGTGCGCCACACTTCATCAGTTTACGAATCCCGGATTGATAATTAATGTAGCAATTTAGGACATACTAAATTGACTAAACAGGGCCCTTGGCTCAAGCAAGATGGGTCGGTAGCTTGGTTGGGTTCGTTAACTAGTCAGCCAAGTAGGGGTAGGGGATATGGCCATTGTGAGACCTTATGTTTTTGGAAAAATGGGATGACTACTGACTATATGCAAGCACGCATGTACCACATGGATCCATCCACAGTGGTAGAGAAGCCACATAGGCACCACACGAGATGCCTCGTGGGTGAGACATGGGGCCACCTTTGATATGGCAAGTTTAATGGAGCTAACTTTAAATGGCCTTATCTTTTGATTTGTTAGTTGAATCGAGGAAAATTTATATCACCAAAAAGGTCTCGATAAGATGAACGTGACGGTATATTTTATTTCTAGATTCAAGGTAGTTGAAAATTGAGAAATTTTCTGACCCCATTTCCATCACTGCAACTTGGAGGTCAAATCATTTTAATGACTTCCTCCTTCTACCTTTAATATGGACTAGGGATAGTAGGGGGTATGTTACAGAGTGGTATTAGAGCTTCCAAGTTCAACACTTGGATTGGATGAGCTCTATTTCAAAAGAAATGTAGACAAAGGTTTGACCCTAGACCTTTGAACAAGTGTATTTTTTACATTCTTGGGATGAATGATCATGTGAATGCTTATATGATATGAGGGGTTTTGGGAAAATTGCTATGTTTCTTGTGTTTCATAATATAGTTTGTTTCTTATTGATCAACTATATTATATGTTATATGACAAAGAGCCTCAATGGATTGGAGGTATAAATGTTGTGAGTTTACTAAAGAGTAAAGTGGTTTGATAAATTCTTGTTGTAGGTGTTGGTTATAGCACTATGATCATGGACTATATATTGATTGTTTGCATATGCAAGTGAATGTTGGGAGAGAGGGAGAGAGGGAGAGAGAGAGAGAGAGAGAGAGAGAGAGAGAGAGAGAGAGAGAGAGAGAGAGAGAGAGAGAGAGAGAGGGGGGGGGGGGGGGGGGGGGGGGGGGGGAGAGAGAGAGAGAGAGAGAGAGAGAGAGAGAGAGAGAGAGAGAGAGAAATAAGAAACAGGTATGTTATATTAATTCAAGTTGATTTGAAGGCGAGGTACTTTTACATATAAGACGTCTTCTTCTCCACTGGCCCCCAAAATACCCCAAAAAACACTACAACACCGAGAACAACTGCCTACTTATACATGCCATATCCAACTAAGCTTATAATGCCTCCAAAGGATGCCAAATAATTTGACAAAATAACATTTCATTACTTAGTCTATAAATAAAAAGGGTGTTTTCCATTGAACTCAAACAACAAAAACATCAAACTTAGATACAATATTCCCATCCTTTTCCATGTTGCAAGCTCCATCACACAATAGAACTTGAGCATTATTATCTTCATTCGAATTCGGGACATTGCACTGCTCGCGATGCACTATGTCCTCCAGGATGTCAGGGTCGTCAAACACCTCACATAGAACACCAAGTGACTAGGTCTCAGCAGCGTCCTCTATATCATTCAAACGAGTTTTCAGAGCATCTTATCCAAGTTGCAGATGATGAATTTTGGTTTGTAAGAGGCTCAACAGCTAGACAATCAATGCAAAGTGTGCTCTAGCCTCGAACGTATCCATATCTCCATGTTGAGTAACCAAATTAGTAAGAAATTCCAATTGCGAGGATAATTGGACTAGTTGATAGACAACCTCTTCTTGCTCCATACACCGGTGTCGCTAAATTGCATAGACACTATACCATAGCATTCTTCCAACAAAATTGTATGGAACACAAAAGTAGATGACTACAAGGAATGTGAAATGCACCTTCCATTTATAGCAACCTCCATCCAACTCCCAATATGTATTAATATCCACCATTCTGCAAAACTAATTTTCTTCATGCGAGGACTGAGCTGCGACATATGATGTTAGAGGAATTTTTTTGTTGCATGTGGCTTGATCGGGTGTGGTCTAGATTTGGATTAAGGATGCATTTATAACACTAATATTAGCCTTTGATCTACCAATGAACGTGGTGGAAAATACCTCACATTTGTCCAAAAATGATGATAGTTCTTGTCATTTTGGTGACTTTGCCACTACCTCCATCTGGTGATGTGTGCCTCCTATTGATAACTATAATTAAACCTTCATAATAAGTTTTATTCAGGCCCCCACAAGGGTTTTTCTTCATCCACCTCATCATTCATGCTACAATTTTCAAAAAAGGGGGATAACGTATTCATTATCAGGGGATAAGTTTGAAACCCAAATTCTCACCATTCTGCCAATATTGCCCTTGCAACAAGGACGAACCTTTGTTATCCATATGGTCGGCAACAAAAATTAGTTTCCTATTTACATGATATAGTTTAGTTTTCATAACGTTTTGACAATAGAATTCCAATCCTTTGCACAATTGAAGGGAATGTTCGGGGAAAAAAATTGAAGGGAATGTCTACTCTTGATTCTCCTTAAACTTGTGGATCTGATGAATTACCATCATCAAATCTAAAAATACCAACAAATTATGTATCTTATGATTGTGGGAGAGGATTATCCCTTGCCATAGGGTTAAGAACTCAGCCTGGTTATTGTTTAGTGTACCTAGTTCCATGCAAATTCGAACTCGATTTGTTCATTGAGGCCATATATGACCCCACCCGCTCCTGACTCCACCATATAGATACATATATTAAAAAGGATTTCCCTGTGAATTACTTGAAGGGAATCGAGACTTCAAGGTTGCTGAGAAACTTGGGAAAAGTCTCGGACTAATGTGTATGTGTGTGTGTCTGTGTGTAAAAATGAAGGACACATTGAACTCTAAGACTCATGGGAGTCAATTTTGGGGACTTCTATATTTTAATGCTTATATGTTGTGTTTTTAATTTGTTGGAATCATGGATTATTTATGGCCTTGATTGTTAACTTTCACATGGCCATGCTTTTTTGTTTGGAATTTTTACGATTGTTGTGGTGAATTTCGTTCTTATATTGTTGTTGTTTGTTTCTTTTTGAATTTCCTAGTGATTTTCATTCTTGGGATCTTAGAACAAATTTGTTGGGTGTGGCACAGAAGCCACAGATCTCTAGTTAGAGAGTTGACAACACCCTATGCATAAATAAATATCATGAACAAAAATGAGAAAGGTTGGGCTTGGGCGATGGGTAGGGAAAGACCATTATTGGTGCATGTTGGAGCATCACTCCTAAATATGACAACAAGTGCAATGAAATTATGTATAGGCTGAAAAGTGTTTGTGTGAACAACAACGATAATATAAGGAGTTATCTAAAACTCTATTTTTATTTGAAATGGGTTAATGTATGATATGTCCATGATTGAGTCAGAGTGATAATAGTATGACTACCAAGAAGGTTGGTTGGGTCCATGGGAAATAATTGATATTGATATGGCATCCATGAAAATGGAACAACAAAGGTTCTCTAAACCTTTAACTTACTTGATATATATGAATATGTGTTTATATCCATGAATGTGATTGATTACTGAATGTATTTTTTGCCATTATGATTGATAGGTTTTTTCAGGGATCATTCTTATGGCAGAATGATGATTTAAAATCCAGTTGATGACTATGTGAATGGCTTGTTGGGTTAACATAATGAAGTTATCCAATGAGATTCCTGGATGAATGAGGAATCCATTGAGCATGAGGGAATTCATGTTGATTATGATTTTAATATCATGTGAATATGATTCTTATATTGTTCTATGTTTCCTTTATGAACAGGGGATGTTGAAGGATATATCAACAGATTAAGAGGAGTGTTATTTGCAGCATGATGTGACAAGCATAGACAAGTTGAAGGAACCACAAACCCATATTTGGGTTATGGGCACATGAAACAAAGCATGGGAAGAATACATATGCTATAATTTATAATACATATAGGTAGACCACCAGGCTTGGGGGTTCCTAGGATGATATTGGATAGGTAAACCACCTTGGATTAGGGGTTTCATGAGCATGGAAGTTCTGATGGGATATCCAATGATGGGGAAGTCATGATGTCATGTATATGTGCAAGTGTTGTATCATGTGTATATGTGTATGTGTGGTGCATGTGTATATGTGTATATGTTGTATTATGCAATGTGTAGATGTATGTGTTATGTAATGTATCAGGATAGGTAGGTACATGATTGTTTGGGCCTATGCATTGTGTAATGTGTTGGGACAGATAGGTATGGCATTGTTTTAGCCTGTGTTTTGTGTTTATGTTTAATATAAATGTGATGTGGGATTTGTGATGATCACATAGTTGTGACAGTAAATGATATTTTTGTCAACAGAAGACTACCGAGAATGGTAATTCCCACACTAGAAGGGAAGCGAGTGAGGGGGGGGGGTATTATTTATATTTATATGTCACTAAGTGCTTGCCTTTGGGTTGATGAACCACTTAGTAAATTTGAAGTCTCAGACTAGAGAAGAGAAGAGAAGGAATTGGGTTCTTGTCAAGTTTGGAAATCGATCTAGCTTGACATACGAGATTGAAGAGAAGAGAAGAGAAGGCATTAGGTACTTGTCAGGTTTGGAAATTGATCTAGTGTGTGTACGAGGTTGAAGAGAAGATAAAGCATTGGGTGCTTGTCAGGTTGGGAAACTGATCTAGTGTGTGCACGGGAAGAGAAAAAGCCATTGGATGCTTCTCGGGTTGGGCAATTGATCCAGTGTGTGTAAATAAATAAGCAAAGATCAATTCAAAGATAAGCATTGGTATTTCATTTGATTTCATGAAATTCACAAACTAGGAACATGATTTGATATTTTGATTTATGATGATTTGATCTATGAGATAATTTGACTTGTTGTTATAGGAGACAAAATAAAATTGTAATTGTCACCTCATAGATAAGTTGTTAATGAGGTATGATTTAAATTATTGCAATTTATTTATGATAAAACTCATGTAGATTTATGTGTTATGATGTAGGAAAGCATGGAGTTGCACAATTTGGATGGATGGAGTTGGATACAAGGTTAATAGTAATAGAACTAAAGGAATTAAAGCATGCAGCAATACATTGCTAAGAGATTTCAGGAATAGGGCCATTGTTGGACACTAGTACCCAATGGTGCCCATTAATTATCATGAAACATGATATGACTGATCTGAAAGTATTGAGGTAGGGACTTGCCTTGGTTATGAAATCATTGTGATGTGAGGAAGCCTTGTTAAGGAATGGATAGCCTGAAGGACTAAGAAGCAGAGAACAACATATCTAAACTTGGAATGTGAGTGACAACAAGGAAGGGGGACCGGATCGCTCAAGGGACTAAGAAGTAGAGTAGGGGATGCAGGAAAATAAATTGGTTTAAATGGATCGTGAGCATAGTTTATTGGAGTCATAAGCACATTAGGGGTGTTCTGGGAAGCAATGGGTCAGGTATTGTTCGTTGATAGAACAAGAGCGCAAGGGAAAGAAACTCTGGAAGATGGATTCAAACTACACTCTGGGAAAATGGAAATCTAGCAAGTTGAATTAGATGCGGAAAAAGCAACAAGAAAATGCAAGAAGAAACCACAGAAAGTGGTTGATCCAATGAAAATTTTCATGTTTATTAGTTGTTGTGCGAGCAGTTATGTATGTGAATTGTAATTGTAAATCGAGTTGTAATTAGAAATCTTCAAAAAATTATGTTGGGACTAAGCATGTTTTTTAATTATGTTCAATATCAGAACATCAAGTCGGGTGTCCCTCCAAGGGGGATGGGTTTGTATCATCCCCTTTAGGCATATTTCCCCTCTTGCATTGTAATATTGTTGAGTGTGTGTTTGTGTGTGTGTGTGTATATACGTACAAATATAAAAGGTTGAGATATGGGACATGGATTTTAGAGTTGGGAAGGAGGTTGCTTGAGAATTTAGAGATGGGGTTATTAATATCAGTAATGGGTTGACTAGTAGCCTTAATGGGGTTGAATGTATTACTAATGCAACTGAAAAACAAGGACATGCCCTGTCTATGTTTGTTAACAACTAAAAGCAAAGAAAAGGACAAAAATTAAATGAAGTATGGTCGTATCGGCAGATAGAGGCAATGAAGAAGGTGCACCCACGCAATCCAGATATGGTGGATGCATCCTTTTAGTGGGAGGAATTAATGAAGGGAGAATCGGCTATGTGCACATATAAGAGGTGAGTATATCCACACATCTAAAAGACCCATGATGGCATGCAACCAGAAGATTCGAGTATGTCCATGCACCCAGAGGTGCCATGATGGAATGAAACTGGAAGGGGAAAACAATCGAATTAGAAAACATGGAAGATAATTATTTAAGGCACTCTTTTCTTAGCGTTGGGGGGGTTGATTCCATGCATTGAAAGGAACCTCTAAATTGATTTTGACTGAAATAAAATATCAAAGGTATAAGAACTATAAGTTGTTGAGAAATCCTAAGGCAAGTGGTTCCCTAATCATTGTATTTGAATCTTGAACAATTGGTGGTTTAAGGTCGTGTAGCCTTTGAAGGCCCTACTTCAAATAAGGTGTTAATTTTACCCCCATAAGCACTCCTCCTCTGGCTCTAGAATCTAGCATGGGGGTGATAGTTACAAGAAAGGCTTGGACACAACTTCTCTTAGGTTGGGTGGAGAGTTAGAGTCTTAATCTGAGTTGCCAGTCGTTTGAAGTTAATAATATAATTTTCTTAATTGTATACTTGATGCATTGAAAAGATGAACGTTTTTGTTGTGTGATGCATTCATGTTTTAACATTGTTAATGTAGGAATATGTTATTCATGTTTGTTTATGATGAGATTCCTTATGTATATGTGAAATTCTCATGGTTATAAGGGGATTGAAGGCCTTTGTGTTAAGATAACACGTTCATGAAACACAGAGCTAAATGTAGGGCCTTGTGTAACTACTGAATGCACTTCGGCTAAGCTAGCATAGTGTGTGAATTCCCTTAGTAGGCAATCTAGTCGATGAGAAGTCTAGGTCGACCATGGTCTAAGAGGGTGGTTATTACACTGTCGAATGTTTAGCTTCACTCTAAGTTGACATAAAGGTAATAAAATTCTATTATCGGTTGAGGTTCAAGTTGAGTCAATGAGTTTTGTTGCATGCGTATTTAGAAAGGTGATGGACTTCCATGTCTACGTTGAGTAGCCAACATGGGTCCATTGTGGGCAGTCATTTGAGGTCACCGACATATGAGGTTATGGCTTGATTTTTACTTACGTGTATAATGTGGTTGTCATAGGATAGAGGCCCTAAAGAGCATGGTACACATTCATCATAGTCAAGTACGATGAAGGCTTTGACTGGTCTTGCTTAGTCGAGTGAGTTGACTAGTTGGATCACTTCAACTAGTCTTATTAATCGAGGTAATTTGACTAGTATGGGTCATTCGACTAGTCTTATTAGGGTAAGTCGACTAGTCTTTTCTATTCAAGGTAAGTCAATTGGTTTGGGTTGTCTCGTTTGATCTTATCTAGTCAAGGTAAGTCAACTAGTTGGATCGTCTTCGACTGACCCTAGCTAGTCATGCTATGTCGAGAGATAAGTGTATTTCCTGAGTAATTAGAAATGGGTATAATTTTTACATATAAATTATTTTATCAAAATAACAACTATCAAGCCTTGCTTTTTAAACTGTAAATACCAGGAAGCATAGCTTTGTTTTATATAAGTATATCTATATGTGCATTGAAGGGTCAAGCCAAGGCCTTAGAAGCTTACAATTATAACTTTGTTTATGTGAGTATATATATTTATGCATATTTCCAAGCCAAGACGAGACCATATAAGCTCAGGAGATGTAGCATTACATCAAATGTAAGTGTTGATAAATGGTCATTGACAGAGTGTTATAGGCCTATGCTAGAATGGCAAAAAACTTGGAAAAAATTCTAAGAGTTGGAAATGCTTAAAAACAGACCAAGTTTTTCTTGTCAGACCCATCACATCACGATTGGTCAAGTCGATAAAAAGGTTCAAATTTGTGTGAGTCCACGCCATACTAATGAAGTGAAGTCGATCTAGTCAGGGGGGACCCGTGAGTTAGGGTTCGAGCATGATAGCATAGTCTGGTGAGACCACCTAGTCGAGTCTGGTCAAGTTTGGAGGTTAGGAAGTCAAGACCACAACTATGTGTGCAAGGTGGTTCCTCATAGTGATTTTCTACCCTAATACTCTCTTAATGTAGGGCCCTTAGCTCAAGTAGGTCGAGCTGGTAGCTTGGTAGGACCTATTAACTAGTCAGCGAAGTAAGGGTCAAGGCTCTGGCCAATGTCACACCTTGCATTTTCAGCAAAATGGGTCAACTACTAACTATACACAAGTGTTATTGTACCATGTGGATCTGTCCATATTGGTAGAGAAACTAAGAGAAATACCTCATGGGTGACAAGTGGGTCCACTGCTAATGTGGAAAGTTTAATGGAGCTAGCTTGAAATGGCCTTATATTTTGATCTGTAAGCTGGATCAGGGCAAAATTTGTATCATTGGAGAGGTCTCAATGAGACGAATGTGATGGTATTGTTTGTTTCTAGTTTCAAGGTAGTGTTGTGGCCACAACCACCACCCTATTAAAATTTTCCCTAGTAGCAATTTTGAATGGGTCCCCTAGAAGTTGATCTTGCACTCCTTCGAATGATCTATTTCATCCTAAGGATTTTTAACTCTTTGGCAAGCCAAATCTTCAATTTCTAAATGGTCAAGGCCCCATTAATAAATCTCTACTACATAGTTCATTCGTAACCCAGCCTAGCCCTTTATTGAGTCCCTTCATCAAGGGTTTCAATCCTCATAAGTATTCATGGTACATTTATGCCCGCACATATAATCGCCCCTACCTTTACTATGGCCATTCGTGTACTTAACACGCAAAACCTCCTATCGCATCTTTATCCCCCTTTTAGCTCCTCACCAGGGAAATGCTTCACAAAACATGTTTAACATGCCCGTTTATCACTTATCGCACGTTGCCTTGATCAAGGGCAAAGGCTTGTTTTCGTGAATAATTGTGATGTGATTAATTCCTCAATCGTATCGCAAATCGCAATTGGTAAGGCCCAAGGGTTATTCATAACGCAACGACAATGCACCAAACCCGCCGGCATTATCGATCACAACACATATTTATTTCGGGTCCAGGACCTATCACACATCACATATCGGCGGAGCCCGAGATCATATACAAAATGCAATGTGATATGGCAGACCCGCCGTGTTATTAAATACAGCCTATATATATATATATATATATATATATATATATATATATATCGGGTCCGGTTGAATCGCATATCGCAATCGGCAGGGTCCTATGCCTACGCATGTTGTGTTATGCGATTTGGCGGACCCGCCGATCTTATTAAACAGAATATATATGTTGTCGGGTCTGCCTCCCCCATTGCTAAATCGCTATCGGCGAGGTCTAGTGCTTATGCCTAAGGTCTAAGCCATTGATGGGTACTTATCCTCCTCTCGGGTCTGTGTTGAAGGTGACTCGGTTATGCATTGATGGGGTCTTATTCTCTCCCATCTGTTGGAAACTCGGCGGGTTCCTTTTCCCTTTCCTTTATTGAATTCTTCCTTCTACCTTTACGGTTTCCTTACTGCTTTGATTTATTGCGTTTCCTTGCTTTCCTACCGTCAAGCAAGCACTACGTTCCTTGCCCTCAAATTCTGTTTCGATCAAATAAGATGAATGCCCCACCTCACGGACGAGACCCCATTGCCCCAAACCCGACTACCTTAATCTACCAATCACATATGGTGATCCCCTTCCCTACCACCGGCCGGGTATATTGCCAACAGAGTGCACGCCGATAACTATGCGTCCGGGCTCATAAATTTTGAAATCTGGCCTTATGGTCAAATGCGGTCTTTTCCGTGTATTCCTATGTTTTCTATAAGATGTCATGATCCGGGTTCTCAAAGGAAATCAGGTAAAAGTGATATGGCACATGATTTCCATTGAGATGTGCGATTGGGACTCCGTTGCAGCACGACGTTGGCTAGGCCAGGGACTGATTCTTTCACGCTCGCTCCTTTTGATTGCATTGTGCCTTATCATTTAATGTTTCAATGATGACGAGAGTTGTTCTTGGGTGTTTTTATCATATTTTCATAATCGCTAATATGAATTATCTTTGCAGGCGAATTCAAGTGGATCCAATAGCAGATAAAGGTGATGTATGTCAAGATGACACCTCTGCACTCCCGGTGTCAATACTGCGAAAGCATAGTTTGCAGAAAGGGGGATGAACTGCCACAATGCATAATGGAGGCATGCTCTGTGTCAAAAGGGAAGCACAATGCTGATCCACCAAGATGTCACTCCCTCTAGATAAACCTCAAGGCATGCCAAATGTGGGATGATGAGCGCGGCATCTTCAGTTTCCTTCAAGAAATGACATGGAATAATAGCCATCCCACACAAGTGCAACGAAATGATATGCAGTCATTCTCTGTCCCTCCACTAGGAAGTAGAGCGCTCTAGCAAAGATGACTCTGATGTGTCCACAACCTCATGGACCGTTCTCCTCTGTATGTTCAGATCTATGTTATGAAAAGAAAGGAGGTGAAAAGTCAGTGGTGGAGGATCATTTTGAGCTGTATAAGTATTTCCTTTGGATAGGAGATAGGGGCTTTTTCATTTTGCGGAACAGCTTTTGTTTATTGTGAGTAAGGAAGATTGTTTGGGTCAGAGAAGGAGCCTTTTCTCATATTGATTTTCCTCTTCTTTATATGTTAAGAATCAGGATGTTGTTGTGAGCATAAATATGAATGTGATTTGTGTTTGTGCCCATTGATGACTTGCAGTTTATGATTATCCTTGGTTGTTTGAATGTGATTCTTCATCATAGTTAATTCATGATGAGTCCGTGATATGAAACTATGTTAAACATCAGTTGCGAGCTTTAATTCCATAAAAGGAATGTGTATTCCTGTATGAGTGATTGGATTGCAATTTAGAATTGATGCAGCCTTGTTCTTATGTGAACCAATAATTGATTCATTTAGACTTGGGATTCATATATGATGTTTAACCTCTCTCTCGTCATGCTCCTGCAGGATAGATTAGGATAGCTAGAACTAGATTAGAGTAGTTAGAAGTAGTGTAGATAGGATTTAATACATAGAGGTTGGTTGTTTTATTTTGTTGAATTAATTGAAGTCTTCCTCCCAGAAGCAATCTATCAACGCATTTAAAAATTTACGGGGTCCCTTAAAATCCGTTGGAACTAGCCATTCCAAACGAAATTAGGTCTAATTGGAGCTTGCGATCGGGTTAGTTCCCCTTGTTGGTATAGCGAACATTCGCCATGTCAACAAACTGGCGCTAGAAGGAGGGCCTGAACCGCCGTCCACATCTTTTCAAGATTTCATTTATAATTGCCACGCATAGATTCAAAAATATTAATGCATGGATTGTGAAGGTTGAAAATACCCTTCCTCTCATTCAGAAAAGCCTCATTTCAAGGAAGAGACATTGTGTGAGTATCCTGCCACTCAGGAACAACCAGTCAGAAGACTTACTCAGGCTTACGCTCGTTCCTTATCACAGCTCCCTATCTTTAAGTCTTTACCTCCGATAGCAAAAATAAAGCAAAGGGTCTATGACATAAATGAAGAGACATCTGCAGCCCTTTCTCTTGAAGATATTGTGCTTAATTCTTTGCAAATTATTGACTCTCCTTGGGAAGAAATTCCTGAGGGTTCCCCTTCTGAAGGCAATCCCTAGCCTGATTTGGAAAATCTTAACGAAGAAATCCTCAACTAGAACATCCCTATCCTCGATATGGCTAATATCCCTCAACCGAGTGGAAACCAACTCCCACCTCCTCCAGGAGGACTTCCTCCCTGGCTCGCTCAGGATGCCATGGTGATACCTGGGTAGCAGCATCCCTTACCCAAGAATGCAGAAAAGGTACTACCTAAATTCGACCCTAGGCGGGGAGACACCGCTGAAAACCACATCAACTTGTTCTTCCTAGCCGTACGCATGCTGGGGGTAGTTGATGAAGATATAGTTTGTCACCTATTCCCTTTTACCCTGATTAGCGCAGCTTCCACATGGTACTTTAGCCTGAGAACAGGATCAATCACTTCGTGGGTTGCCTTTCAACAAGCCTTTTTAGACAAGTATGGTGATGACAAAACCCCTGCAGCCTTAGTTCTAGAACTATCCCGTTTGAAAATGGAAACCAAAGAAAAGGTCAAGGATTTTAACATCCGGTTCAACACCTTTTTCAACAGAATCCCAGCCACTGCTAGACCTACTGAGGAGGTGCTCATGGAATTCTACATCACTGCTCTCCATGTCCCTACTGCGATGTGGGTCTAGAAGAGTAACGCACGACCTTACAAGGTGCTATCGATGAAGTAGTAAAGGTCGAGAATGAAATGCTCAGTCTCACAGCATGCCACCCTACAACCGGAGAAAAGAAAGCCTCTCAGGAAGCCAAGAAAATTAATGGGAGTGATAACAAAGGGGATAAAACCAAAGAAAAGGATACCATAGATGTAGATGGTTTGCATCGGATCATTAAGAAGCTGACAAATACAGTCATCGATATGAAAAGGAATCCTGGAGAGAGTACGAGTGGGAGTGGAGGAGAGTATAACAGCAGAAGACCCTTCAAACCTTTCTATCATAAGAAGACAGAAGGTCGTCATGGTCCACTTGCATTGTTCGCTCCATCCAATGAAGGAAATTTAAATACAGAAGAGTTGGCTCTTATTGGATCGCTCCTTAACCAGAAAGAACCTATAGTGGAGCTAGAGCCAGAACAAGAAAATGAGGAAGAATACCAAGTAGAAAAGCCCTTGGAAGAAGAATCTCAAATCAACGTACTGTGGGATTTCTACACTAATGAGAACGATGACAATGAAGGAGGTAGCACGACAGAAATAAATGCTAATGAAAACCACACATGAAGAAAAGGGCCACTTGCAGGCACCATGAAGCCTGTAGACCAAACAAATAAAGATACTCACCCTTTGAAAGCATCCACTCCAAAGGTCCCTATTGAGAAGGGTAAACCTAGTGACGATTCCAAGAGTACACCAGTCGCAAACTATCCAGAGAAAGAGAATATGTCTCCGGCTACAACGAAGATGACCCAAAATGGTAAACTCCTGCCTAAGAACAGAAAAACTGGTATGTTTACTCTGCCCTACCCTATTTATAACATTGATTACAAAATTGTAGATGATCTTAAGAAATCTAGGGCTAATATAACATACTTCGATTTGCTAAAATTAACGCAGCAAAGGGATCTGCTCCTGAAAGCTATGAATGAGCAGAATTGCAAACCTCCTACCAATCCGAGTAGCCAAACCAAGAAGTCGGCATCCAGACCTGTTAGGACCCACAGCACAGCCCAAAAAATATCAACTATGGAAGCCACTCTGTCCAAAATGAATCGAAACCCCCAAGATGTCAGTGCAGCCATGATAGGGAGGAAATAAAAATCCATGACTCCACCTTTCATTATCACATTTGAAATATTCAACATGAACATGCGCAATTTCTTGGTAGACTCAAGTGCCTCATCCACTGTGATCCCTTACACTGTTGCTAAAAGACTTCATGTGATACCTAAGAAAACTAGAACTTGAATCATGCAATTAGACAGGACAAATGTGAAATTATTTGGGGAATTGAAAGATGTATTGATTCAGATGACTGCTAAACCACAATACACTCAAGTCATTAATATAGTGGTAGTCGATATACCTGAGGCTTATGGAATTCTACTTAGTAGGGATTGATCGGCAAAATTGAATGGATACTTCTCAACTGATTGGTCCCATCTCTTGCTGCCTCAGAAGGGGAAGGGTGATATGCTAAGAGTTGATCGTGAAAGATACATGAAGTACGTAGTGATGGCGCTAAACAGTTCCAACGAACCTATAATGTTTACCAATTCCATCCTTGGGAACTATAGTTTCAATGTTTATGCACAGAAACCTGTTTTGGAGAATTCCATGCAAAAACGTTTGAAGAAACTTTGACATACACCCAATTGGAAATTCCATCCCGTAATCCAAGTGATGAGCTATCCTGTATTATAGTAGATGATAGGACTAATTTCTTAGATAGTAGTTCAATTAATGTAATATTATATTCTATATTCTAGACACTCTATTTTGATGGCTCTAACTGCCTTGAAGGTGCAGGTGCTGGGAGTATTCTCATTGACCTGCAAGGGAACCAACATTTGATGGCCAGCCAGTTGGAGTTTGCATGCACTAACAACATAGTATAATATGAAGGCTTGCTACAAGTTCTGAAGAAAGCCATTGATATGAAGGTGAAAAACCTTAAAGTCTTTGGTGACTCACAAATAATTGTGGATCAGGTAAGGAAGAGGATACACTATAGTTCGCCACACCTAGTAAGGTACCAGCATGAGGTATGGGGCTTAATTGACAATTTTGATTCTTTTAATATCACATACATACCTTGAAGGCAAAACCAAGATGTTGATTTGATGGCTAGTATGGCTACTAAACTTTTGCCTAATTTTAGATTAAAGATTTTTAGACCATCCGTGCCTAATAACATCTCAAATTGGCAGGTGTTCTAAGATGACAATCTTATGAATGGGAGTAAAGAGGAGGCTAATCCCTACCAACAGAAGCTTCGTAAGATGCATCCAGGCCTACGACCATTGGTGAAGAAAGAATTTAACAAAAAGATGGATGCCAAAATCATCTTTCTAGTCATACACACCCCCTGGGTAGCCGATCTCGTGCGAGTAAGAAAGAAAATTGGAAACATCAGGCTACGTATCGATTTCAAAAACCTGAACCAAGCATCCCAGAAAGATAGCTATCCTATCTCTCCTATAGAACACATTCTCTAGCGTGTTTCTGGGTTTGAAATGTTGTCCCTATTAGATGTGTTTTCAGGATATAATTGAGTATTGGTTTCTAATGGAGATCAGCTTAAGATAACATTGCAACACTTATGGTTGAGCCAATTTCAAGTTGTGGAAAAAATTGCTCATGGAACTTGCAAATTGAAAACTTTACAGGGGGAAACTGAAAAACTCCCTGTTAATGGCCAACATCTCAAAAGATACTTCTAGTAGCTACCACATGGTGGTTACCTCCTGAGTAGGTTAAGATGCATTTTATTTTGTTGTTAGTTTAGTCACATTTCCGTCTTTTCCTTCTTGTTTTTCTGAAAAACTCATTTTCCTTCTATTTTGAATTACAGTCCTTTTCAGCGAACTGATTTCGGCCCTCCAGTCTCATTACTTACCTTTTCAAGAGTGCACTCACTCACCACCTTCAGCCTTTACCTTCCTCATTGACCTGCTGGTGAGTCTGATGATTCTAAATCCATCAATACCTTGCAAATCAAACAAATTTTCAATAAGCCCATGAGAACTTGAAAATCAGCGATGGAATTCAAACCGAAGCCACGCATTGGCATCCGTTGGGAACTATGTGAGATCTGTTGATAACTTGGATATATAGATCATGTAGGGGCATCTGTATAAAACAAAAAATGTGTAACTACAACTGGACTGGCATGGAGGAACGCTGCATTTTAAAATCCCACTCAGACCTAGCCTATACTTGCTTGTAAGGTTTGCAGTCATTCTCCATTGGTCCCATCCACCACACTAAATTGTCCAATACCTGTTATCTACTAGTAAATCTCCTTTCATGGGCCAAACTCACTGTCGTATACCATGTGGCAAATCCAATTGTGCTCTAGTCCTTGTGCCTGAAACTGGAAGGACTTATTTAAAGGAAAATGAAATGTTAAGTCCTTGTGCCAATCTGGAAGGACCGGTTGTTTGGGAAGCCGGTTAGAGTAAGGACTGTTGCTAGGCTCAGAGTACCAGTTGATACAGCAAGTCCAACCTTGCTTAAACGGTTTAAAAATATGGCATGATCCATGACTGCGCCCCAATTAATCATATGAAAATATAGCACTGAAATTCTCATATAAAGTGCAGATAAACATATCTACATCAAGTTTGATGAGCAATAAAGAGTTGAGGTACACACCTGAATAGGTATTGATAGACCACTGATGGCCCCGAAAGGATCTTGAAAGTAGAAAACAGGTGAAGGAAGGTCAATAAACCCCATAATATGGTCATTGGAGAATGCCTATCAAAACCTTATCAGTGAGAAGAAGCTATTTTCCTTTATCCCGCCTGAAACAATTAATATTGAAGTGGAACCCGCACCTGTTCATCTGTACAGTTTGAATTTCGAGCTTATCTTAACACCTTGATGTTCTATGAATCCAAGGTTTTTTTGGAAACAAAGACAACTGGTTCGCCATTGTTGTGGCCACAACCACCACCCTATTAAAATTTGCCCTAGTAGCAATTTTGAATCGGTCCCCTAGAAGTTGATCTTGTACTCCTCTGAATGATCTATTTCATCCCAAGGATTTTTAACTCTTTGGCAATCCAAATCTTCAATTTCTAAATGGTCAAGGCCTTCTTAATAAATCTCTGCTGCATAGTTCATTTGTAACCCAGCCTAGCCCTTTATTCAGTCCCTTCATTAGGGGTTTCAATCCTCATAAGTATTCACGGTACATTTATACCCGCACATATAATCGCCCATACCTTTACTATGGTCGTTGGTGTACTTAACACGCAAAACCTCCTACCGCATCTTTATCCCCCTTTTAACTCCTCACAAGGGAAATGCTTCACAAAACATGTTTAACATACCCGTTTATCACTTATCGCACGTCTCCTTGATCAAGGGCAAAGGCTTGTTAATCGTGAATAATTGTGATGTGATTAAGTCCTCAATCTCATTGCAAATCGCAAATCAGCATGACCCAAGGGTTATTCATAATGCAACCACAATGCACCGAACCTGCCAGCATTATCGACCACGACACATATTTATTTCGGGTCTGGGACCTATCGCACATCACATATCGGTGGAGCTCGGGATCATATACAAAAAGCAATGTGATATGGCAGACCCACAACATTATTAAATACAGCCTATATATATATATATATATATATATATATATATATATATATATATATATATATATATATATATATATATCAAGAGAGAGAGAGAGAGAGAGAGAGAGATATACATATATACATACATATCGGGTCCGGTCGAATCGCATATCGCAATTGGCGGGGTCCTACGCCTGCGCATGTTGTGATATGCGATTTGGCGGACCTACCAATCTTATTAAACAGAATATATATGTTGTCGGGTTCGCCTCCCCCGTCACTAAATCGTTATCGTCGAGGTCTAGCACTTATGCCTAAGGTCCAATTCGAGGAAGCGGACCCGCCGATAACTATGCGTCCGAGCTTATAAATTTTGAAATCCGGCCTTATGGTCAAATGTGGTATTTTCCGTGTATTCTTGTGTTTTCTATAAGATTTCATGATCCGGGTTCTCAAAGGAAATCAGGTAAAGGTGATATGGCACATGATTGCCCGTTGAGATGTGTGATTGGGACTCGGCCGCAGCACGACGTTGGTGATTCTTTCACGCTCGCTCCTTTTTATTTCATTGCGCCTTATCATTTAAAGTTTCAATGATAACGATAGTTGTTCTCGGGAATTTTTATCATATTTTCATAATCACTGCTAATATGAATTATATTTGTAGGCGAATTTGAGTGGATCTGGTAGCAGATAAAGGCGATGTCTGTCAAGATGAAACATCTTCACCCCCAATGTCGATACTGTGAAATCATAGTCTGCAAAAAGGGGGATGAACCACCATAATACATAATGGAGGCACACTCTGTGTCGAAAGGGAAGCACAACACTGATCCACCAAGATGTCACTCCCTCCAAATGTGGGATGATGAGCGCAACATCTTCAGTTTCCTTCAAGAAATGACATGGAATAATAGCCATCCCACACAAGTGCAACGAAATGATATGCAATCATTCTCTGTCCCTCCCCTGGGAAGTAGAACGCTCCAACAAAGATGGCTCTGATGTGTCAACAGCCTCATGGAAGTTCTCCTTTGTATGTTCAGATCTATGTAATGAAAAGTAAGGAGGTGAAAAGTTAGTGGTGGAGGGTCATTTTGAGATGTATAAGTATTGCCTTCAGATAGGAGATAGGGGATTTTTTGTTTGGCAAAACAACTTTTGTTTATTGTGAGTAAGGAAGATTGTTTGGGTCAAAGAAGGAGCCTTTTCTCATATTGATTTTCCTCTTCTTTATATGTTAAGAATCAGGATGTTGTTGTGAGCATAAATATGAATGTTATTTGTGTTTGTGCCCATTGATGACTTATAGTTTATGATTAGCCTTAGTTGTTTGAATGTGATTCTTCATCATAGTTAATTCATGATGAGTCCCTGATTTGAAACTATGTTAAACATCAGTTGCAAGCTTTAATTCCATAAAAGGAATGTGTATTATTGTATGAGTGATTGGATTGCAATTTAGAATTGATGCAGCCTTGTTCTTATGTGAACCAGTAATTGATTCATTTAGACTTGGGATTCATATATGATGTTTAACCTCTCTCTCGTCATGTTCCTACAGGATAGATTAGGATAGCTAGAACTAGATTAGAGTAGTTATAAGTAGCGTAGATAGGATTTAATACATAGAGGTTAGTTGTTTTATTTTGTTGATTTAATTGAAGTTTCCTCCCGGAAGCAATCTATCAATGCATTTAACAATTTTCAAGGTCCCTTAAAACCCATTGGAACTAGCCTTTCCAAACGAAAGTAGATCTAATTGGGGCTTGCAATTGGGTAAGTTCTCGTTGTTGGTATAGCAAACATTCGCCATGTCAACAAGTAGTTAAAAAATGAGAAAATTTTATGACCCCATTTCCACCACAAAACATTGGAAATTCGGTCATCTTAGTAATTGCATCCTTCTACCTTTAGTATGGACTATAGATAGTATGGGTTATGTTATAGGAAGATAGTGGCCAACTTGCAGAGGTATATGTATTGTCCCAAGTGCATGAACAAGTAGCTAGGTTCATAAGAGGACACATGCTTTGATGTACCACCAAGCCTAGTAACAAGAAACACGGTCTACATCATCCCTTACATGTACCCTCTCATCCTTGGAAGAATTTCCATGGCCTTTATGGGATATTTACCAACAACCAGGAAGGGACATGACTACTTTTTCCAAAGAAAAAAATGGTAACCTTTTATTAAAGAATTAATGAAAAGTTACACTAGCATATGCATTGAAGCATTCCATAAGCTGCCCATATGGGCTCGAGTGCTTTCGCACCCCACGCAACGTTAGAAGACTAACGTGCACAAAGAATAAGAAAAGAGAAGAGAGGAGAGAGAAAGAAAGAGGCAAAAAACTGAATTCCGGCTGTGAGTAAAACTCACGCTTCAAGTTTTTCTCCCCTTTTTCTTTTCGACCTTGCGCCACTCTCCTTGAGTGGGCTCGATCGAAGCAATGACTAACTGTGTTTCTGCTTTCTGTGGGCCTGTTTCTTTGTCTGAGTCTGAAGTATCTGAGTGGTGATGTCGTTTGATGCCTCCCATGCTTTGATCCTCGCTTGTCTTCTCTGCCTGATTTTGGTGGGTCTTTGTGATCTTGTTTGCTGATGTAGCTTCCTTTTTACTCTCCATTTCTTTGGATATCTCTGCATTCTCTGCGGGGGAGTCGTCCTCTTCTGCTTCTGATTCTTCATCATCTGAATCAGGGGGGGGAATTTCCATCCTTTCCTCTGCTTCCCTTTCTGCTTCTTTTTATTGTTTACTTTTTTTGCTTCTGGGCATGTGCTTTGTAGATGTCCTGTCTGCCTGCAGAGCCTGCATCTGAAAGCAGTGTTTTCATAGTCTAGTGCTTGCAGCCAGTTTTGTTGTTTGTAGATCAGTCTTATGTTGTCTGGCAGCCCTTTGCTTAGATCTACTTCGACACAAATGCGTGCAAAAGTGTATACCCTTTCATCAATCCTTTCCAGATCTGTTTTGATATATTTCCCTATGTTGTTCCCAATTCCTTCCAAGACTTGTTCACTCCAAAAGTGGAGGGGAAGGTTGTATAGACGGACCCAGACCGGCACTTTTGATACAGTCATATTGTTTGGATCGAAATCTGGGAACCATGGGGTCATGAACAGCCCCGATGTTCCCCAGAACCAAGGCCCATCTCTGATGATTTTTTCTCTGACTTCCGAGGATGCGAATCTAACTATGAAAAAACCCTTGGAGCATAAATGTATATCACATTCCATGGTCCAAGTGGTGAAGATCCAATGGAAGAGATCCATTGGTTTAGGCCAGAAACTGTTAAAACGGCAGATTAGGGCCTGCGTTTCATAGGATTTTACGAAAACATCGAGGCCTGTAGAGTCAAAGTTTAGGGCTGGGGTTTGCCCTAACTGATCTACTATGTATGGCCTAGGGGTATACCTGCCTTGATCTGGAGAGGATCCTGTATCTTTTTTACCCTGAAGAATGTTTTTGTATGAGGACCCTCCTTTGGACTGCTGCTGAGGTGCTGTCTTTTTCCCTTTATCCTCTCCTGAAGAGTTTTTGTCTCCCCCTGAGCTGCTTGTCTGACCCTGAGGAGGAGCTCCTCCTCTCAGTCTGAGGTTCAAAACAATGGTTTCTCCTGGGCTAATCCCATAGCTTCCCATGGTTCTGTTGTCTTGGAGAGACCATCTGCCATTGACTAGGTGTTGAATCTCTCTAGGATATCCAGTCAATGCACAGATTTGCTGCTTCAGCTGCATCACAGTACTATCTGAATGTACCCATACTAAATGGGATTTCGTCTCTGGGGTTTTTATGAAAATCTGGAAACAAGTTTTTGTTACCTGATGTCTGCAATCTAGCTGATCTCCTGCTCTGCCTAAGGGACATGACTACTTGTTCGTGGTAGTTGACATATTTAGCAAGATGTGTCTTTTGATGCCCTGTAAAAGCCCATCAGTGGGCAAGAAGTAGAAAACTTGTCCTTTGGACAAGTCTAGGTGCACTTTGGGATACCAAGGAGCATATTTTCAGGCAAGGACATAATATTTGTCAATGAATTTTGGACTACATTGTTGGAGAAGATGGAAAAAAAGAGGTCTAAAAAATTCCATCCATAGGCAGATGGGCATACAGAAGTAGTCAACAGGACTTTGGTGCAACTTTGGAGGGTTTATAATTAGAAGCATCCAAAGACCTAGGATAAAAATATGGTATATATACAACACTCTTATAACCGTGAGAAGTCCACACTTCTACTAGTAAGTCCCCATTTGAAACTTGTTGTGTACATTTGTCACCTTCAACTTTGGATCTTGCATATGGGCAACAAGGAGGAGTAAGGGAGTATCTTATATGAGATGCCTTGAGGGATGAAAATTTTATAGAGAAGATCAGGAAGATCATATACAAGTACAAGAGACACTACAAAAGTCATAAGAACATATAAGGCCAGGAATGATCAACATAGAACAAAGATATCATTCAAGGTGGGAGACAAAGTATCGTTACATTTGAACAAGGAGATGTTATAGGGCCCTATTAAGAAAATCAATGATTTGTGATATGGTCCCTTTAAGATACTGGAAAAGGTGGATGATAATGCCTATCGACTTAGTATAACATAATACATGTGCATTTACTCAATTACGAATGTAGAGAATGTTAAACTCTATTAGCCTTCCATGCTAGATCAGGAAGAGGAACAGGTCCTATCTTCTATGAAGGATTTGGCACCAAACGCTCAGGTGGAGTTGAAAGAAGATACAATTTTTCAAAAGAGGTATAAAACTATGAGACGGGGGAAACATGACCTTTGGAAGATTGGGTTGAAAGGACAACTTTTAGGAAAATCTAAATGGTACACCTAAAAGAAGGTGGAGGAAAAATTCCTTACCTCATTCAGTAGAATCTTTGACGACCAAAACCCTCCCCAAATTGGGAGGTGTGATATCAATTGGATCATTATAATTTTTTTCAACCATCTTGGTTCTTTTATACTCAAAGAACTAGTGAAATCATCTCGTAGGACCATATTTACCGATGGGACCCAGATTGGGAAATTGGGGTTTGAAACCTTCTAGGAGAATTTTAAGGCATCAAATGAAATTTTTCAATATAAAACTTTGTAGCCTTGCCATAGTAGCTTCCTTTAATATTCTACAAATTGATACATTTCCAATGGCACAATAATCAACTCAATCGAAGTCTGTATGCAAAATATATGGCATTCAGAAGTTGGCCTTCTTGTTTTCACCACCATAATTTGAGAGGATGCCACAATAGCCCCCAATATTCATGGAAAAGTAGTTATCCATGCGATTATGATGAATATGACGCTATAAGAGTCCATGTTGTTACTCTGGTTAAGATTTGAGGTAGTCAAACCTAACCACTAGTAGGTTATCGGCAATGGTATAACCAAGCCACTAAAAAGAAAAAAGGTTCCATTATTTTGAGTTCATTTCTTCAATAGATGAGAAAAAATAGCCAAGAGGGATAGGAAATAGAGCACATAAAGAGGATTTGTGCAATGTAGTAGCCCACGGGCCACATTCCCGACTTCTTTGTACTCACGACCATTTTATTAAAAAGAAAAAGAGCAAAGCAGCCTCACCTTCGAGCCGGGTTTTCTCCCAAAAGGGTTTCCCAGGTCATATCTTATGTCAAATCATGGTTTGTCATTTTTTATTTCATTGTTCTCTATTTTCATCATAATTTCAATTTGCATGCATATATAATAAACCATAATCTACATATCTATAAATCTAAAGAGAAAAAAAAAAACCATAATAGTGTATATTTCGATTTTTTTTAAATATAATTTTATCAAATCTGTTATGAGGAACTGTATAGTGGAATATCCATGACAATTTATAGATCACCTTCTTGAAATATTGTTTTTGGATTTTTTATGCCCTGTTTAGATACCTTATATTTGAATGCATTTTTATTCTAATTAAATCGCTCAAATGGTATCATGATATATATGGTTGGAAATCTTATTTTGAGACCTTTGCAACACTATATGGCACTCCCTCTAACTCCTCACTGTTGAGGAAAGATGAATTTTTAAATATTCATTATACGCTCTGCCAAGTCAGGCCAGCCAATGGAAAATTCAGCCTTTCTTTTGGATTTTAAATGAACTATAAAGAGGCATTATGTGGAGGAACCTATGACTCACTCACTCAAGCCAATTTGGGTCTGTCTATGTAAGCGTAGGAGTAGTTATGAGGTTGATACATCATGAACCAAGTGAAGCGAAGATGATTTGGAGAAGTTTTCTATAGGAAGTTGTTCTAACACTCTTTGGGAAGGTTTTTGGTTATGGTTAGAAGGTGAATTGCAGAGTTGTTATAGAGGTCAATTTTTAGCCCTATTGAAGGAAAGTTCTAGCCTTATTGAAGGCTGAACTTTAGTCTTGTTGAGGTTGAGTTTCAGGTCTTTTCTGGGGTCCAAATTTTGGTGTTTGAAGGTCAAGTTTAGGCCTATTTTGAAGGTCGATTCCTAGAGTTTGGAAGGTTGAATTCAAGTCTATTTGAGGGCCAAATTCTAGTGCATTGAAGGTCGAGTTCATGTATGGTTTGAAGGTTGTTTTTTGGTGTTTTGAAGGTCGGTTTTAAGTTTGGTTTGTTGTCAAATTTTCGACCCTATTATAGACCATAAGTTATTCTCTCCTCTATTTGTATATATTAAAGTTATTCTTAATAGAAAACATAAGTTTGTGGAGTTACCAAACCTTGCCTAACATGGTATGAGAGTGCAGTTCCACAAGTTTCATTTCAGCCTTGTAACTCTTACCATTCTTTCTACTCCCACTTAGAGTTGTCCCTGCAACAAACTATAACAACTAAGAGAGTGAGCACACAATTATTCTTTGTATGTTTTTTTGGCTATATACTTTTCACATTTGTTTGAAGGTCATGTATGCTTCTCCAATCTTTGTATGCTAATTGGTGTGTTTGCCTCATGCTGGAGTGTATGTTGCATTGAAAGAATTGCTTGAATGTTGTATTTTGAAAGAAAGATGCTTCCTTGCATGCTATATGACTCTATTCTCTGTAATTAAAGAGTAATATGGGTTGGTCTTGGTGAAATATAAATCCCAAAGTATTCAATGTGTTAAAACTTCTGGTATGTGCATTTAACGGTGAATTTTGTATGTCCATTGGGTTATACTATGTGCATTGAACGGTGAAGTTTATATGTGTGTTGAGCTAAACACGGTATATGTTATGCGTTGGAACATATTTTAGTTATATGTTGGTTCATATTTGAGGTGTGCATTGGTTCATATGTGATGGCGTTGTACAATATTTTGTCTCACTCCCAGTCTCATATCCTAAGAGTCGCACTTTGTGTCGTAAATGTTGTAGGTGTCGCAAAGAGAAGAAAGTTGTCAAAAAACAATGTATTCACCATGAAAAATATTCAGAACCATCCCTAAAGGAAGAAGAAGACTTTCCTTGAATAAATCTTGAATAACTTGTCCAAAACCTTTTTTTACAAGCCCAATGCTACTTTTAGCAGACAAACCCATGATGGTAACCTTTTGTCTAACTAGTGACTAGCACTGGAAGTGCGCCTTTTGATAAGAAAATCTACGATGGCCCTCTTTAGGCATTTTTTCTAAAATGGAGGAGAAGCTTCCCCTATTAGAAGTCTCGAGAATGGTGAGTTGGTTGTAGTTGAATGCGGATTAGAGCGAGACCTACCATTCCTGGTTCATGATCCTACTTTCATGGATCTTCCCCTTGAAATGTGGAACCTCTCTCTCCTTTTATGGGTCCTCAACTCCCTTTCCTTCCCTATAAATAAAACCCCTACTATACACTTTCGGTTAGTTTTTGGTTGGTTATTGCTTGGTTTCCCTTTATGTTGAAACTATGCCTAAATGTTGCCCATTTTGCTAAGGAGAAAGGAGTGCTTGAAGGTCTTGGCTAGGACTTGGAAACTCACCTAAAGGAGGCTTCCAACATCAAGGCTTAAGTGGTTGTATGTGTTGGTTGATAAATTTTCCTACTTTTTACCCACCTTTTTATCCCTTTCTTGTACCTATTTCAAGTCCTTGTTGGGTCAATATGTATTCTAAACAGCAAAGGTATACCTATTTTCATGTCTTTGTGAACTATTAAACGATGAAGCATAGTCATAGGGGATTATTTCCTAAAGCGACTTGTTAACTTAAGTTTCCTTGCAGATTTGAAGGAATGATGATCAAGACCATGATTCAGTGTATGGTTATTGTCGAGCTGGTAGTGCTATCTTTGGATATCGGATGCAACGTTGGTCCAACTTATTGACCAACACAATTGTTATCTTTGTATTATGTTGTATTTCGAGAATCATTGTGTATTTGTAGGCAAATAGCTAACATAATCTTAAGAATTATCAGTTGTCAATTGAAATGTATAAGTAATGTTACAGGGCTGGAAAAGCCACCGCTAGGAGATATATGAGAATTTTGAGCTTGCAACAGCAGACCTTTGTAATTTCATTTTGATTAATGCAATTTCTGATCTTTTGAGCATTCTATAGTTCTTGATATTGCCACAACACTGATCAGGGAGTTGGTCCCACTCTCCTGACCAAGTGTTATTTATTGGATTAGTGGTGTGCGTAGGTTTATTTATGTTGCGTTATTTCCTTGTTTTTGTAATGATTTATCAAGTGTGTTGTTGTGAGCCTTAACTTCTTGTTACTCTGATTGTTGTTATAGTTATTACTCAATGTTACACATTGCTATGTTTATGATTGAATGTTCAATGTTGGGTAGGGAAACTATGGCCTGCATATACCTTGCATGATAACCTTGAAATAACCAGTCGAGCCCCGAGTTGAAAATTAATGTGGAATAGGGTGAGTTGTATGATTCATATTTGAACACCAAAATTTTGGCGTCATTGTCAGGGAGGATATCTAATGTGCGAAATATAACCAGTATTGACCATAGGACCACTCTCTTGTCCTAGGGAGGGAATTTTTTTACCCTACTCTGGGTCCTGAGCATTAGATTGTTTTGTTTCTTTCATAGGAACCGCTCTCTCGTCCTAGGAAGGGAAGTTTTTTTTCACCTTGTTTCAGGTCCTGAGCTTCAGATTTTCTTGAGTGTTTTCCTTTTAATTTTTGATTGCGTGAATAGAGATATGAATTAAAGGGGTAGAGGACGACCCCCAAAAAGGGGGAGGAGAGATCTAGGTAAAATTAACTACATCCAAGAAATCATTTCAAAAGTTGAGTCAGGGGCACCATCGCGAGTTGTTGTTAGGGTGAGATCTCGTACGAGATCTAGAGGGCAGTTAGTTTCACAGCCAAAACCTCCCCCAATAATAGAAGCACAATTCATGGAAGAAGAAGTAGTAATCAGAGGATCAGAGGAACTGAACATTGTGAGTTTAGAAGAATAAAAAGATTTGATGGATTTCACTGCACCATTTTATCGGGGAAGTGTTGTTAAACAGACTCAACCGTGCAGTATAGAACAACCAGAACCTGTTGAGATTCCAAGTGAATATTGGAAGGTATTCATGGCTCCTACAACTTCTTCGATTGAGTTCTCACTAGGAGATATCAGGGGTGATGCACCTATGAAGCCTATTCCTTTGACAGTATTACCTCACTTCCATGGTCTTTCTTCTGAAGATCTAGAAACATTCATTTTTGAATTCAACGTTGTCTGTCAGGCGTATGACTATATTTCTTATGCTTAGAAATTCAATGTATTCCCTGCTGCTTTGAAGGGAAAAACTTTGAGATGGTCCATGGGCTTGGGGGGGAATCTATTACATCATGGGATGATATGAAAACAATTTTCCTTGAAAAATGTCAAGACTGCTACAAACCCCAAGATTTTAAGGAATAAATCTGTTATCACAAAATCAGTACTAAGGGCTGCTACCTAGCAAGATCTCATGTAACTATTTCAACCAGACTTTAGACTAAGGAAGCCTCCTTAGTCAGAGAGGGCTCTCTCACAGACTTTTGATAAGAATCAATTACAAAAACAGATGGCTAACTCTTCACACATTTCATGAAAATAAAGCTGGTTGGAAAAACAAAACAACACTTCTTCCATTGGGCTCATGGAGTCATATACTTCTGCAGTAAACTATTGATCACTCAATCATAGAAGCCAAGGCATGTAACGTTTAACACTCAAAACATCTCTCAAAAAGAACTCAACTCATAAATAAACACAGGAAGTCTGAGCACTAGGTGAATTCAGAGTGATTGTATATTTAGTGAGCTGTAAAATACATAAAAGATAATGACAAAACCACACATGTTCTGAGCCTTGAACATATAATGAATCTTGGGAAGAAAAAAGTAATTCTTGTATTACTGTCAAAAGTCTTCTTACACAAGCTGATAAAAACTCTGTTTTTTTTATAAATTTCCAACCCCTATTACCTCAGAGTTTTCACCATATATAGGAAAACCAAAACTACTACTATCTTGAGTCTCCTCAACAAGCATGAAGGGAGAACTCGATGATCTACCATTAATTACCCTTATCTATTTCTAAACCAACTAATTACATACATGAAGTGTTGGGCTGTAAATACATAGAATCCCAATTATATTTCAAATCCAACTCCATCTCCTCGTATTCATGATTCTCCTTGGATCCTTGACAGCTGTACAATTTCTGTTGTGGCTGAGACATGTTGAGGAACATTCATTGAACGAGCTGATCTTCGGGTGCTAGCTGTGTAGATGATTCATAAATTAGTAAACCTGAACACCCTATTTTCACGGTCCCTGTCTCCCATTCATCTTTACCATTAAAAGACCACACTCCAAAACTCTTTAATCCTCTATTAACCACGCATAACACCATATTCCTTATGATCTGGATGCCTTGTGGAGTGAACAGGTGTGCTAGCCAAAAATCTCCGTAACCCTACCAGAACCCTAGTATTTCGGTCATAAAGTGCCTTTAAGAGAACTTTAGCAAAAAAAACAAAACACTTCACTTTTCCTTCAAAACTCACACCTGTTACTCTTTGAATGCTATGATAGCCTTGTATGAACTAAAACCATACTCCTCGTATGCCATTTCTGCTAAACCATAACTTGGACATAAAGTACCTTTATGAAAGTTTGCACTAAAGACAAAATATTTCACCTTTTCAAAAAGGCTTCACCTTTTCAAAAAGGCATACTTATCACTATCTGAATGGCTTATGTTAACTTCATGTGGTCTTCTTAATGTTCCTTATATATTTCCTCTAGCAAATGTTTGATCTTCCCATCGAACTGCTTGTCTTCATTCAAAAACAGCACCTACAGCAGTTTCGTAGCGCGCTACGAAACTGCTGTTTTTGTTTAAACAGCTTGTATTTGTTCTGAGACAGTATCCTGCTGTTTTTGTTTAAACAGCTTGTATTTGTTCTGAGACAGTATCCTTGTTCTTTCATGATGACTGGCAGCACCATAAATCATAGGCTTCCTGAGCTTCAAACAACAGATCAGTATTCATTCTTAAAAGCCAAAAACCAAAATAACCACTGAGCCATTTTTCCCCTCACAGGGATTACTGAAAGAAATACACCCATTGACTTTGGTATTTTTTGAATTCAGAGTATGTCTATAATTCCAAAATCACCCTGAATGGTTGACAGACACAATGTCAGTTCTGGTCTTTTTCTCAGTTTCGAAGCTGAAGAGTAATCCTGCACAAATTTATAATGTGACCTGAAAATGGGCTTTTACATGGAGAATGGTCTACTTTTTTTTATTTTAGACTTTAAATGTCCAGTATGATGATAGGCATCAATCTGAAGATATAGGCACCCATGATACCGCAAGGCAAATATTTGCCTCCATATGTTATTATTATCCAGCATCTATTGATCAAATCTTGCAAATCTCGAAAACACATGCTTGAGCATTTACACTCCTGTCCAAGGTTTACTGCTCTACTCTTCAAACATATGGCAAACATATAGCTGTTCTTCTCAGTTGAAATCCCATTTTATGAATCCTGAGGCCTATTCCTTGAAGATATTCCCTTTTCAACATTTCCACTTGCAGTTCAAAACTAGTGACTGAGATTGGATTGTTTAGCTTCAACTGCTACGAAACTGCTGTTCTGGCTGAAAAATGGGTCTCGGGACAGAGCTCATAATTTCTCACAGAAAACGTATTTGGAAAAATTGAAGGAGGTTTTTGTGAACCAACCCGTTCTTAACAAAAACCTCTTTTGGTTTTTTGAAAAACTACTCCATCTGCCCAGAATCGATCCTTGAAAAAGATGTGTAAAACAGGAAATTAAAAACTGCATCTACAGCAGTTTCGTAGCGCAACCTTTAGCCACTCGTTTCTCTCATCTCGTAATGGATTTGAGGAAACTGAAGGAGGTTTTTCTAGTTCAATCTGTTAGGAATAAAAACCTCTTTCATTTTTCGAAAATATTCTTTCAGCCGTGCTAAATACCTCCTGGAAGCTGACTGCTAAAAACAGAGAAATATGCCTGTCTTTATCTACAAACGAGCTTAATGTGTGCAAAAGATTTGGGTGCAGAAGCTTAGACATTGCAGAGACCTCATGCAGAAATATTTCCACATTGGTAAACATATGCATCATTGCAAAATTCTCTCCCATCCAGATAATCTCTTTGACTTCACCAAAGCTTCCACTTCCAATTCTTTTCTTCACATGCAAGTCTTTGCAGGAAACCTTTAAAGGAACCCCTGTTCTAACCTCTGATATGAGAGCTTCCCTTGCACTTGCAACAGTGCCAAAATAAATGATGTAATATCCACAGTCTGATCCCTTGTTTATCCACTGATTACCACAGAAGGCTTCTTCCAAGGAAAGAGTGCTCCAGATAAACCCAATGAAACACCATCTGCTGAGGTACTAAAAAACCTTATAAACTGACAACTGTTGATGCAAACCCAATGGATTTTGATAAACATGACAGCTGGGAAAGAATGACTATGGATTAGAACAAATCCCCAATTTCGTAGCGCAGCCAGTGCAAAATATGAATTATGCGCTACGAAACCACCTAAAACATGCTGCGCTGCGAAACTGCTAAAAGGATTTATGTGCTGCAAAACACTTTGTTCTCAAGCTAGGCTAAAAAATTTTGGCAACAGAATTTTCAGTGATAACAAAATCTTTAAGATTATGCAGAAAGAGGATGAGAACATGGAGGACTCCGTGGAACGTTTCAAATACAGTTTGCAAAGATCATGCCATAGTGATCTAGGTAAGGGCATCTTGAAGATAATCTTTCTTCGAACACTAAGGGAGGAATCTTTGGAACTCTTGAACATAGTTAGAAAGGGAGATATATCAAAAGAAGAATTTGAAACCATCTGTGAATTTTGTGTCAGGTGTTCACGTGGAGCTGCAAGGCATAGGCAAGGGATCTGAACCCTCAAGACATCCAGCAATGGAGTTACAAAAGCATAAATTGGAAACTTGTTGGACACCTTGAGGATTGATATATTGAGCACATTGTCCTCACATCTGGACATTTTACGGGTGAAACAAAAGCAGATGGAAGCGGAGAAGGCTATGGCCATTTTCCGCCCCCAATGTAGGAAGAAGAACGTGCTAAAGGAATGTCCACTGAATATTGTCGAGACCTGTTCGATACGTGAGCAAAGTCATTCCACTATCACGTGTCCATCTCTTCCTAGGTTGAAGGAAATTTTTCAAGGACCAAATGAAGATGTAAATCAGTTTTACTTCATGGGATCAAGGAAATCATGGCAACCACAGCCACAGAACATGAATCAAGGTATGCCTCAAGAACCCTCTCAAGTATTTTAATAATTTGAATTTTGGGCCTCAGTCTATACCTTTTTCACCTTCATGGCCACAATCTTGTCAATATCCAATGCCTTGGAAGCCATGGTTCCCTCAATCTGGTCCAACCCCTTCATGGTTCTATAATTGGGATGGACCTCCTCCTCCTTTAGGACAGTTCTCCCAACCTATTCCATAACAGAAGTTACAGCTCCCTTTTGATTCCTCCTCTAGTAATCCTCCTCTTCGTCCACAACTACTTGTACAATCCAACCTGAAGCCAAACAATAGTGGGGCTCAACGGGCTGAGACACTCAACTTTCCTGCATACAGTATTTCCGCCGCGAAATGTAACGAATTAAATCTCTAGTCTGGCTGGGTGGTAAATACTCAGAATTCACCAATAATTGTTGAACATACTGATGATGAAGTCTTAGAACCAAAACCTAGGAATTATGCTAGAACAATTGGGGGTGATTCAACGCAAACTCCTATGGAACAACAACCCCCTTCTCAAACAATTGTTACTCAAGGATATCAGACTAGTCCACCCTATCTTGAGAGACTATCCTTGAGCAAACAGAATCCTCATCTTGAATTTGAATTTTTAGGGGAATTGCAAAATTTATTTTTCAAAATCTCGTTACTTCAAGCTATGAGGGATGTACCTATTTATGCCAAAACGATCAAAGAATATTGCTCTAAGAAACCTGAAAGGAAACCAAAGAATCTGCTCACTATTCAACTTATGGAAAAATTATCAGACATAGTATTGGGGAAGCCTACACCTGTTAAATACGAGGATCCAAGGAACTCGATTCTTACAGTACAGATTAATGGGATTGATATCAAAAATGTGCGGGTAGACTTAAGGGCCGCAATTAATGTCATAACTTCTACAACTATAATTACCTTGGGTCTACGAAACCTTAAACCAACTCCCACCGTCCTAGAATTGGCAGATCAGTCTATTGTAAGATCGATAAGGAAGTTGGAAGACTCCCACTGTCCTAGAATTGGCAGATCAGTCTATTGTAAGATCGATAAGGAAGTTGGAAGATATAATCATTTCAGTAGACTCATGGCAGTATCTTGTTGATCTTTTGGTATTACATACCCAATCCCCAGCTAGTGGGCATCCTTTAATTTTAAGAAGACTGTGGCTTGCGACCGCAGACACTTACATTGGGTGTCGGTCATGAAATATGGTAATATGCAATAGGGAAGTCACCAAGAATCTTATCCTTTATCCCCTTGCAGAACCGAGTTCATCAGATAAACTAGGATTTACCTTAATACAAAAATATCTACCTACGAAGTGGGGTGAACCTAAAAATAAAGAAATTAGACCAATTCTTACCATTGGTGAGACCCTCTATTTTAAGGATGAAATGGATGATGATGCTATTAGTACCTTTATCAGCAGTCCCAACTCTGTTTTTGATTCAACCCGACAACTATTAGAATCAGTTATGCGTTGCAATGTTCACGAATCCATTGAACCAAAGACTGATGTTGAAAATGTTCCTATAATTGTACCCTGTAGCAACGTTCCTCTAGAAATAAAACCAGGGAGAACATTGAATGTTAATCCTAACCTTTCACCTTCCCAGTCTGAACGATTGTTGAAAATCCTTCGGGAATAGAAAGAAGCCTTCACTTGGGAATATATAGACATGAAAGGAATCCTTGTTGATTTATGTACCCATCACATATACATTAAAGAATAATTTTGACCTGTTAGGCAACCACATAGAAGAATTAATCTTGCCTTAAAGAACATTTTCAAAGACAACCTACATAAGCTATTAGATGTGGTATTTATTTACCTGATCTCGGATAGTCAATGGGTGTCCCCACTAGTCATTGTTCTGAAGAAGAATGGAAAGTGGCGGATTTGTGTTGATTACAGGGAATTAAATAAAGCAACTAGAAAATATCTTTTTCCCTTACCCTTTATTGACTAGGTCCTTGATACATTAGCCGAAAAGAAGTTATTATCCTTTCTAGATGGATTTAGTGTAGGTTTTAACCCGATACAGAAATTACCTACATACGAATTCTAAGAACAGAAAATAAACAATTTGAGAGCATAACACATATACACAGAGATTTTCCCCTGGATCCCAAAACGGGACTACCAACTTGATTTTTCATTATATTCCTTTCAATGTTACAATACATATTTATACATGTCGAAGCATCCAATACCATGGACCAAAAAACATCGTGTCCAAAACCATTTGCGAAAACCATGCACAAAACCATAGGTAGGTCCACCCAACCTAATATAGGGTCCAAAAAAAATTTCCCGGGGCGCTGCCCCGCACCCCGTAGACGGGGGCTACCTGCGCCCCTACTGCACAATCGGCACAACAAAGGGGGGGCTCCACCCCCCCTCTAAACCCCCAGTTAACTACGTAGGCTAGTCGTGGAAAGAATATAACACAACCCAACATTTAGCATATACAACCATACCCAAATAGCTCCTGAGGATAAAGATAAAACTACCTTCACATGCCCTTAAGGAACCTTTGCATACTGAGTCCTCCCATTTGGTCTCTATAATGCACCCGCTACCTTTCAACGGGAAATATTAGGAATTTTTTCTGATCTAGTCAATGATAGTGTTGAAATCTACATGGATGACTTCACCCCATATGGGGATTCTTTTGAAGAAGGTATGGAAAACTTAGAGAAAGTACTTAAAATATGTAAGAAAACACATTTTTCTCTTAGTACAGTGAAATGCCACGTGATGATGGAAGAAGGAATAGTTTTGGGACACCTGCTTTCAATTGCAGAAAATCGGGTTGATCCTGCCAAGGTAGAGGTAATATTAAATTTTCCTACGCCTAAGACACCAACACAAGTGTGTAGTTTTATCGGTTATGCTGGCTATTATAGGCAATAGAAAAAAAAATCTGAGATAGCATTCCCACTTTTTCAATTGTTACCTAAGGATGCAGAATTTGTGTGGACAGATGAATGTGAAGCAGCCCTTGTGGAAATCAAAGAACTAGTTTGTAAAGCTTCGATATTACATGGTCTTGAATGGAAGCTCACATTTCATATCTCTACAGATGCTTCTCACACAACAATAGGGGAAGTCTTGGGGCAACATGAGGACCAAAAAGCGTACATGATCTATTACGTCAAAAAGAACTTGACTCCTGCTGAACTGAACTATACGGTAATTGAAAAGGAGTTTTTGGTTGTTATTTATGTTATTAATAAGTTTCAGCATGACATTACAGGGTATCCCACTTTCGTGCACACTGATCATATGTCCATCATGTATGTGATGAATAAACCGATAACTCTTGGTCGTATTACAAGATGGTTATTATTAATTCAAGAATTTGATATTACCATTGTAGATAAGTCATGGAAAGATAATGTAGTTGTAAATTTCCTATCTAGGCTGGATACTAGTGATGAAGGTACACCTGTAGAGGATAGTTTTCGAGATGAACATCTCTTTGCAATTTCTACTTGCACTTTGTGGTATGCAGATATTGCTAACTATCTTGCTACAATAAAAGTATCTCAACACTTGCTATACGGAGAGTAGCAAAAGATTCTCCATCATAATGTCTGTTATTTGTGGATAGAGGGATACCTCTTTTATACAGGACCTGATCAACAAATCCGACACTACGCAGGTTAAGATGACATCTATGATGTCCTAAAAGCTGCCCATGATGGCCACTGTGGAGGGCATTTTGTAGATAAGTGGGCAGGTCATAAGGTGTTACAGATGGGGTATTATTAGCCCTCTATTTTTCATGATGTAAGGAAATATGTTCGAGGATGTGATAGCTGCTAGCGGATGGATCAACCTGGTTGGTCAAATGAGATGTTGTTATAGCCTCAACTAGCTCTTGAGCCCTTTGAGAAATGGGCTACCGATTTTGTCGGCACATTCAGTCAGCCTTCACATCAGAAAGTTCACATTTTGTTCTTCACAGATTATGTGACAAAGTGGGTAGGGACCATGGCTTTTGTGAAAGCAATAGAATAGGTTGTCTCACACTTCTTATTCAAAGGAATTTTCACTCGGTACAGAGCTCCTAGAGAGATAGTTTCAGATGGAGGGGTGCAGTTCAGATCACATCTGATAGCAGGACTTATGAAGAAGTATGGAATCAATCACATGGTGACGTCTCCATATCATCCTCGAGTGAATGGTCAAGTCAAGAGTACAATCAAGGTGTTGGAGAATATCCTTATGAATACTGTAGCAAACCATCATTGAAATTGGGCCAAAAATCTTCTTAAGGCACTTTGGGCGTACAGAACAACATGGCGGAACACAACATGATTTTCACCATACGAGCTTGTCTATGGGAAATCTCATTTATTTCCGGTAGAATTCAAAATTAAGATGCTAAGGACAGCCCTTGAAGTAGGTTTGGATATTTTAGATGCCCAAAAACACCGACTAGAATAGTTAAATGAATCGGATCAAATTCATTTGATAGTTGTCCAGAGCACTACTGTGGTTCAACATCAATGAACTAAATGGCATGAAAAAATCATCAAGAAAAAGGTGTTTCAAAGAGGATATTGGGTGTTGCTCTACGAATCTCAGTTCAAATATTTTAAGGGAAAACTCTACTCTAGATGGATGGGACCATATGAATCTGACACGGTGTTTGATAAAGGGACTATTAGACTTGAAACAATCAATGAGGTACATACTCCCCTGATTGTAAATGGAAATCACCTTAGATTGTATCATCATCTAGCTTCTAAAAACTCCTTTATTAAACATCTCTCTGATAATTCTAGTTTTGAAGTTGTTAGTGTAGATAACTCTTCCTCTGCACCTCTTGTTTAATTCAAATATATATATCATAAAATGTTGTTACTACTCTATCATTATTTTTCCTTGCAGGTACTCCACTGGTGTTGTTACTACTTCGGTTCTGTTACTCTGCGGGTGTTGATTTTGTCTAAGTACTTCACTGGTGTTGCTACTCCTTCAGTGTTGTTACTCCTTCGGTGTTGTTACTATGTTCGTGGTGACTCCGTCTAAGTACTTCACTGGTGTTGTTACTCCTTCGGTGTTGTTACTATATTCGTGGTGATTCTGTAAGTACTTCACTAGTGTTGTTACTCCTCCAATGTTGTTACTCCGTTCGTGGCAATTCCGTCTAAGTACTTCACAGGTGTTGTTACTCCTCTGGTGTTGTTATTTCGTTCGTGGTGATTACGTCTAAGTACTTCACTGGTGTTTTTACTCCTCCGGTGTTGTTACTCCTCTGGTGTTGTTACTCCTTTGGTGTTGTTACTCCTCTGATGTTGTTACTCTGTCAAGGTAAGTCACCAGGTACATCCCTGACTAACTTCATGGATTTGATTGATATTTCACCTATGACATGACTAGACATGACCGTGGACGGTCATCCCTTAGTTGGGGGGAGGTATCGCATTTAATGCTAAAGATGTCATATTTAATAACAATAATGACAGATCATCATTGTCGTTGAACCTCACGCCAACTTGTACATCTAGCGATCATTACTCCGATCCCCACCATACCTTGCACATTTATCCATATGCATTGGAACTTGAATCATGTACGGTAGCATTGAATTATGATCTTTTGCAAAGCGTTGGAATAATTTTCATAATTACCACGATCTACCATGGATTTTCCCCATAACCTTTGTCCAAATTTCCCTATCGCCGCATCCTTTGACACTGCAATCCATGTCATCGAAACTTTACCAGCTAACACTCTCCTCAATGGTTTTGTTACTACTCTGAGTGTTGCTACAGAGCAACTGGCAGAATGGGTGGGTAAGATGTTAAGCATGAACTGGAAGATACAGCGCAGGTTTGGTGCCAGCCAGATGTATGGCAGGTTTTTCAAGATGCAAGATGGCACACCTATTTTAAGAGGCTGCAAGGATTCGATGAAGCCATTACATCCAAATTTGCATTGAATTTGGATGTGAATTACTCCAGAGTCCCTGGGATGGACATTCCCGTCATTGAAGAAATCATCTTGATTGTTAGTGGACAGCCGCAAGGAGGACAGAAATGGTTTGCCCAAAAATCGCCCTTACCAGAATTTCCAGAATTATTCTTGCAGGTAGGAGAAACTTTGGTTCAAAAGGGAAGGGGATACGATCGGAAATCCTTGCCACATCCATGGGCTGAGGTCGCATACTTTGTTATGTGATACATTTCTTGTGAAGGTTGGCTCTCTGCCTTATTCATATATTATTTTATACTTCTTGCATGCTTTCGGTTATGTCATGTGCATTCTCTAGATATGCCATGTTTCTTATGGAATAACCTTCAATTAATGGCAAGGTCTACTCATCGGTTGTGCCAAGTGTTGGAGGTCCTCATAAACCATGGGCTTGTCAGGATACTAGTGCTGCATTCCCTGTCATAGACTTCCATGGCTTGGCCACAATTCACTGAATTAGCAAAAGAAGAACTTGCGGCCATGATGTTGGCAAGAGAGGAAGAAGAGTTAGTAGCAGAGGAAGAGGCCACAGACGGCATTTTTACACAAGAACCAGTGTCGGCTACCGAACAGTTGGAGTAATTGGCGATGGAATAGGAAATAGTAGAATCTCCAGAAGAGGAAGGTACGACAGACGACGTTGTTACGCAAGAATTGGCATCAACCGCTAACCCGGTGGAAGAAGAAATGGCATAATCTTCAGCAAGGAAAGGGACAGCAGATGATGTTATTACACAAGAACCAGCATTGACGGTTAGCCTGGAAGCAAAAGAAATGGAAGTGGAAGGGAGCGTAGGTGACATTGTTACACAAGAACCAGTGTCAACTACCGAGAAAGCAGGTGAGATAGAAGAACAAGTGGTGGAAGAAGCACAGGAAGGAAAGGAGAAGGAGAGCGCATAACAACCAGTAGATAAAGGGGAAGGAGATAGAATTGAAGGACTTGAGGCAACAGGCATTGAAAGGATGGAGATTGAGGAGGATATCCCTTATTCTCCACTTTTCGCTTCCCTGCCAAGAGGGGCCAGAAAATTTTGCTCCATTAATCACTCGATAAGAGAAAATATCTCCCCCATATATTAAGATTTGTAGGGACAGTTATAGGCACCATCATCAACACTGTCACATAAGAACCAGTATCAACTGGTGGGAAAATCGGGCAAACTGAAGAGTTGGTGGTCGACATTGTCACACAAGAACCAGTGTCAAACAAAAGGCAAGTTGAAGAAATCATGGTTGATGTTGTTCCCACAGAGTTGTTGGAAGAAAATATCGTTGTTGGTACCGACCCACAAGGGCCATAACCAATCTTTGAGCCAATGGAAGGATATGACCGGGAAACAAAGCATCCACAAGAAAACGATGTTGAATATGTTACTCTGCAGGAGCCTGCAGTGGCTCTGGAGCCATTCAGGGAAGATATGGAGGTTCCAAGACCTACAGAAGAAGATGTTGGGGCCACCCCCATAATTGTGGAGAAAACAGAGGAAATAAGGGTGAAACAAGAGTCGGTTGACAAGTTCACTAACATCAATCTGCCAAATCCAACACCAGCCATGAGACCAATGGAGGAGGTCGTTATTAAATAGAAATTTGTTGAACAGTGTGCAAGGAGAAGGGCCCACATCCAAGACAGGTACCAGTGGAAGTTTAAGGAGAACATACAATTAAAAATGGAAATTATTAAGCTAAGGAAACAAGTGTTATGCTTACGGAAACGGGTGAGGAAGAAAAAGAGGAATGTCATTCAGGCTGTCATGAATCCTAGAGCCAAAACCACTTCAACAGCAGTGAAGGTTGAATATAGGCCTATAACATCAGTAGCCACATAGAATAAGTTGTATTTACATATGTTTGAGTCGCGGGAATTCTTGTTAACCGCAGAAATTCAGAAATGGCAGACTACTACGTCTCGCCTTCAGCTAGGGTCTATCCCTTTTAAAGCACACCAGGAAGGAGTGAGAGGAATTCGGGGACAAGCTATGAGAGTGGTAGTTGATTATATGACCCAGATAGAGAAATCAAAGTAGAATCAAAAGAAGCAGCAGAGAAATATTGAGGAATTAGAAGAGCAAGTGCAGCTACTGAAGGTTGACAAAGATGAAATGCTTGCCCTGGTGTAGCAGGCGATGGTGTGATGACCTCCTGCTAATAGTTATGCTTTGTTCCTCCATTATCAGTACCTGTTCTTTTGTTTGGAGAGCATCCATTAGGAAATAAGCCATGAAATGAAGGATCCTATACAGTTTTTACAGATCCTGAGGGCTTATAATATCCTAAACCAGCACTTAATGTGTGAGATCTACATGCACGATTATATTTTGGGGAACGATCAATCACCCAATACAGTGCCATATGTAGGGGATGTTCAGCTAAGAGCTTTCACCTCCTTCGCAATTAACCAGGTTAAATGGAAGAAATCCTTCGACATGTTCGAAGAGAATCAAGTGAACATGCCACTTGTAATTAGAATGGAGCATTGTCAAGTTATGGATATTTTTAATAGACATCGTACATTCTTGGAAATAGAAGAACGAAAGGGTCATATGATGACAACATAGTAGTGGTGCGCTAATATGTGTACAAAACAGATTTTTACTTGTCAGGAGGACACCCAAGGCGACTATCGGAAATGATGGATGTTGTCGTCATCGGCATTGAGGGTACACAAACCTTTTGGGGCCCCTAATTTTGTTCGGGTTTTGTAAATAATACCACGATATATCACGTGTATTCAGCTTGTGGGACCCGATGGATAGGTCTGAGATTTCAATTTCCCATTTTTTAGATGCCAGCTAAGCAGTACACACCAGCTTATCTGGTAAACTAAGATTGGTGGAAGGATATCCTTCAAACATATGGATTTAAAATTCCCGGAACATAAATGGTCACAAGATATAACCTTGCACAACTTCATGCCGACCACAGTAGATCCAACCCAGATCTTCACAGAAGATGAGTTGCATGAGCACATGCAGAAAGGCTAGTTGGGGGGAGATGATGGTTGCTAAATTTGCCTACTTTTTACCTGCCTTTTTATCCCTTTCATGTGCCTATTCCATGTCCTTGTTGGGTCAATTTGTATTCTAAACAGCAAAGGTATACCTATTATCATGTCTTTGTGAATTATTAATCGATGAAGTGTAGTCGTAGGGGATTATTTCCTAAAGTGACTTGCTAACTTAAGTTTCCTTGCAGATTCGAAGGAATGATGATCAAGACCATGATTTAGTGTATGGTTACTATCGAGCTGGTAGCGCTATCTTTGGATATCGGCTACAACGGTGGTTCAACTTATTGACCAGCATAATTTCTATATTTTTATTTTGTTGTATTCCGAGAATCATTGTGTATTTGTAGGCAGATAGATATTGTAATCTTAGGAATTATCAGTTGTTAATTGAAATGTATAAGTAATGTTACGGGGCTGGGAAAGCCACTGCTAGGAGATATTCGAGAATTTTGAGCTTGTAACAGCAAACTTTTGTAATTTCATTTTGATTAATGCAATTTATGATCTTATTAGCATTTTATAGTTCTTGATCTTGCCACAACCCTGATCAGGGAGTTGGGCCCGCTCTCCTGACCAAGTGTTGTTGGATTAGTGGTGTGTGTAGGTTTATTTATGTTGTGTTTGTCCTTGTTGTTGTATTGATTTATCAAGTGTGTTGTTGTGATTCTTAACTTGTTGTTACTCTGTTTGTTGTTACAGTTATTACTCGATGTTACACATTGTTATGTTTATAATTGAATGTTCAATGTTGGGTAAGGAAACTGTGGCCTGCATATACCTTGCATGATAGCCTTGAAATAACCAGTCGAGCCCTGGGTTGACAATTAATGTGGAATAGGGCAAATTGTATGATTCATATATGAACACCAACAGCGTGCTTCCCTTACTTTCTATTAATAATACATTATGTGCTTCCTTTCCATAAGTGTGTAAATCATTACTCATTGAGTGTGATACTCCTTGATTTGTCACATAGTTTACGTTAGAATGAATTATGTTATGTATGCCTTTGTCATCTCTATTTGATCTTCCTTGCAGGTATTCATCCACAACGACATAGAGAGGATTGATTTTGGAAGCAAGAAGATCAAGAACAACATCAACAGGCGTTAGAATTAGAGTGAGGCAGGTCATCTATCCTCCTTTGAGTTTTTCTAGCATAAACTAGGAAAGTTTGCACATATTTGTCTAGTTTGTTGCTAGATCCTCCCATAGGACTATAGGGATCGTTTATGTCTGCAAAAAGGATTGCCTACACACAAAAAATGGTGACTTTGCTGGGGAGCTTGTAACCCTTCTAACTTCCTTTTCATGTTTGGTCTTTTTTATTAGTTTGACCAACCTCCTTATGGCCTGTGATTTAGGGTCATCTTGGGTCTGCATTCTGAGTAGTACATTCTTTAGAGTGTCAAGTCTACATCTTTCTTTGGATTTCTCCTCATTTTCCTATTCCTTTCTCGCTCGGCTTGCTTTTTATCAGAAACAATCGCGTTGTCAGTGCTAATTTTTCTCATTACAGTCACGTTGACAACCCTGTCAACCTGTCAGCATGGTTTTTTACCATAAAAGTGGCGATAATCCACCTTATCGGCGCGGATTTTTACCATAAAAGTAGTGTTGATCCAAAAAATGAGATTTTTTTATGGTTTTTATCACAAATGTCTACTGTGTCTTGATCTTTGAAGTTTTCTCCTACTCTGTATGCATAGAATTTTCCAATATTTTTGTTGATTTCTTATTGGTTTCCAAAATCCCATCCCATTTTTTGAAGTAGTGAAAGTGAATTTTGGTTGAGTCTTTAGTTATTGGGTCAATTGAATTTATTGTTTGCTACTTGTATGTGTGGAAGGAATATTGATTTGTTGTTGATTAAAGCATTATTAGTTCTTTTGAGAACCATAAAATAAATCACATTTGCATTTGCTTAGCTTTCATCTCAAAGTTTACTTTTTGAATTGCATTAGATTACATTGCATTGAAAAGTCATTTTTAGGATTATCAAGAAGTATAGATTACATTGCTTAGTGTTGAAAGTTGAAAAGTGCATTCTCATTCATTGAAAATAAAAAGTGAAAAAAATTGCATAGGTGCATTTTAGTGAATTGAAAATCATTTTAACTTTGGTGGGTGCATTAGAATAGTGAGAGTGAAAGATCTAGTCAAGAAGCTTTGTCTGTTTCATACTTGGTTGTTGTATAAATATTTCAACTTCTTCCCTATGCTAGACAGCCTTCATTGAAATGAAAAGAATCATTTATTCTCATATTAGTTTTATCATAGGCGTGTTCAGGTGACATCAATCTTTGAGCCTTAAAACTGAAACTTAATCCAAGATCAACGTTAAAATTTACCTCAATTAACCTAAGGAGCATTTGGAACATTAACGAAAACATTTAGAGCTCTAGGCTAGAGACGTGTTCTGGTTTCATTAAACATAGGAGCTGTCATTATTTTCTAGCGTTGTAACTAGGGATGAAATCTCATTCCACTTACGGAAGTGTATATGACCATTCTCCAGTACTTTAGAGTATATTGGAGGTGCTCCACACATGATAAGTATATGGGAATGCTCTCGTCGAATGGTTACGCATTAGAAAACACTACTATGGACTGCACTCCCACATATTGTTGCATATATTTTGGGAGTCCCCAAAAGGTTTTTATTCATTCATAGGTAATCAAGTTTGCCGCCTTGTATACTGTGATACACCGAACATAACATTCGGGGAGATTGGCTTCCGTACATTAAATCCTTGGTTCACCAAGGTGTATATTGTAGTTCACCATTGCTTGGTAAACCTTTATGCCTAGTTACCCATTTTTTATTTATTTTTGTTAAGTTATAAAATCAATTGATTGACCGTGGAAAAACATCCTTCCTATGGAAATACTCCTTAGTAGATCTTAGGTTGAGACTAATGGCAACAATTCCAAAGTTCACCAGCTAGGGAAACCCCTCTGAAGGGAATCCTAGTACTTTTCCTTCTTTTGGAAATGTTGGTGCTCCCTATATGGTAATGTTGTCCCTTCCTAGGTTTACCATTGGTCTGCTAGTTAATTTTAAACCCCTATGGTCAAATGTTCAAACTTCTCCTCAACCGGGCTCTCCTCCACCTGAACTGTATCAACCTCTGGTTGATCCTAGAGTTGACTCTTTGCCTTCTTTTCTTGTTCGATATTCTTCCTCTTATTCCTCTTTGTTTGGTGAAAGCCTGCAAGCTAGTAACCAGGTGTATAAGAAGAAGAAGAAAAGGAAGATTAATAAGAAGAAAAATAATAAAGGAGCCAACCAAATGACCATTGCTACAAATGCAAATGATGTTGAAAAATATTCCAATCAACCCCATAAAGTGAAATTTCATTGCACGCTTTGTAAGTATGACCACCTTCTTCGAGAATGTCATGGTATTCCAAGGATATTAGAAGTTTGGTCCACAGGTTCATATCAACCTTTGGCATCATCCTCTGGAGATCATGTTGGTGATAAACCTTCGACTAGTGACAGTAAAGCCCATGGGAAAAAGGGAAAAGTCAAATTTCCCTGTAGGTTATGTGAAGGCATCATCTTATTCACCTTTGTCCTTATATGGATGAATCCTTTAACGTGTTGGATAACCTTACCGCTTCTCAACCTTGTCTTATGACTAGTTATCAAAAGCTTTCCCTTGATCCTTCACTAGTTGATGAAGTGATTGATCGTAAAACATCTTTGGTCAATCCCACTCTCTCTAAAAGTGAATCCCATGATTCTATTTTCAACCAACCATTGGTCGAAAAAATGGTGACCCAATTCTGCTTCCAGTCGATTGTATCTATCTTGTAGAGAGTGAAGTTCATACTGCTCAAGTTCTTCTGGTTTCTTCAAATTCTAAAGAATTAGGAGGAAATACTCATGTTCCAACGGTACAGGGGGGTGATCGCCCTATTCCAATGGTATAGGGGTAGATCCTCCTATTCCCATAACACAAGAGGGAATTCCTCCCATTCCAATGGCACCCTCTCTTAGTAGTTTAGTCACTTTCTTTGATTGGAGTCAACTGGCAAGATAACATCTTCCTTCCAATGTGCCCTTTCATATCACCGTATAGGCTTATAATATACCCATAACTAGCACAATCATAGATTAATTTGCATCTCGTAGTATTATGTCCTCAACTACTTTGCAAGCTTTAGGTTCTACACAGCTTGTGCTCGTTACCCGAAATCTGTTACCTTTTAACAGAGGAACCAGTCAACCCTTAGGGATCCTTCCAAAGTTGCCTATTACTTTGGGAGGAAAAATCATCTATATCGACGTGACGGTTGTCCAAGGCCCTTTGGATTTTAATTTACTCCTTGATTCTAACTATGTTTATGTCATGGGAGGTCTTTTCTCTTCTCTAAGTTTCGTGTCATGTGTTTCCCGCCTAAAGCAAGAATTGTGGCCATTAATCAGCTTTTGTTCACTGGTCTTGATTTAACTCCCAATAAACCATCTTCTATAAATGGTACTTGTATGCAAGTGGTATCACCCCCGCCGTAGGTTAATTATGTGGCAACATGTTCCATGCCCACGTCTATTGATAATCTAGTCAGTGATATAGTGCATCATATACTGGGGGCATTGGAACCTAGTCTTTCCATTAGATCACTTGACATGTATCCCTTCCAAAGTGTTGTTATCCCATCTAATGAGAACCTCTTGGAAGCTATTACCTCTTATAGGTTGTAATCAAGGTACCATGAGTATAGTTATTTTACTATTTCAACCTCGTTAAAAAATGAAATAGGTCCCTATGAGCATGGTTCTTTTCTTATGTCAAGCTCGTTAAAAAATGAAAGAAGGTGTCATGAGTAGAATTCCTTACTTGTGTCAAGCTCGTTAAAAAATGAAACAAGGTGTCATGAGCATGTTTCTTTTCCTATGTCAAGCTCGTTAAAAAATGAATCAAATCCCCTTCCAATTCGAGTCTTTGATTGGATCCTGTAAATTCCCAATCGAGTCTCTTTCAATTGATCTTGTAAATAAACCTTCATTCCATCCACCTGTTAGTAACCAGTAGTCTACTTAGGTGAATGAAGTGAAGCTTGGAGGGCATGTACCTCAAATTGAGTTATTAAGTTGGGGCATGCAAACTTATCTCAAGCATAGTTTTTCTTTGTTTCAATATTGTGTAAAAATGAAACCAACCTCAAGCATAGTTTGTCTCTGTATCGAGCTTCTATAAAAATGAATCCAAATCCAAGCACAGTTTTCTCTCTGTTTCAATCTTCTGTAAAAATGAAACCAATTTCAAGCATATTTTTTTCTCATGTTTCAGGCTTGTGAAAAAATGAAACCATATTCAAGTATACTCAAGCATAGTTTCCCATGTTTCAAACTTCTGTAAAAATGAAACCATTCCCACTTTATCTCTCATGATTTCCATTTTTATCGATTTGTTTTTTCCATATGAGCCTTTGTTTTTTCATTCCATCGTCACTATCTCTTTGTTTGATCATACACTTTCACTTGGTTGTTTTACCCTTGCCTGAGGAACATCTGTGATGAGTGGTCTTATTAGCCAGCCTCTTGAACTTTACATGTTTTGAGAAGTTCCATCATCACCAGAACCAATTTCTATCCTTTTATACCACTTGTTCCTCCCGATGGAGTCCTCTTTCAACTCTTTTTAGACTCCAAAAATATGAAAAGATTGTCGAGCACTTTTCCTTTTGAACTTGTTAAAGTAAAGGAAAATATTTCTACTGAGTATAAATTTAACCCTTTTCTAAACTGAGATAGACTAGCTACAAAAAAGGAATACCTTAGTCAAACATGGCTAAGAGGTTCTCTTAAATATTATTTTCTACCTTTTCGTATTCGAGAGACTATCTACGAAAAGGGACCGCTGGAGTTTTCTTTTTGCCTCTTTTTCAAACTCTCTAAACACGAAAAAAATGTCGAGTTACCGTTTCGTCAGACTCTTAAAACTGAAACGACGAAGGAATTTTCACCATGACGAGACCAAGCTACTCCTTCCTAGGGATCGTTAAAGATAATAATATATATTCATCTGAAGGATGAACTTATACAACAAGCATATGGTATCCTCTTCAAGATTTGGATTAAAATAAAGAGGTACATGCTAGAAATAGCGGAGGGGAATGAAAGTAAACATATATCCTCTATTTTGTATAAAGGCAGCATGTCGCTCTTGAACATGACACTTATCAGTATATCGTGTTGGGTTTGGGTTATCCTTACTTCATCACTTATCTTACTGGGTTTGGGAAATCCATTTTCCTCTCATTTGATTATATCCTATTATCACCATGACCTCTGACCATATGTTGACTCAAATTTTTCCAAATTTCAGAGTTGTGTCACCGATATGTTCAAGAGAAGTCCCATCTACAATTCAAACTATTATGATTTAGTGGAGAACGTAAATTTATTACTGATATTTACAAAGAGGAACAATAACTAGCAACAATCATAAACACATAAACACACAAGTTTATCCAAGAAAACCCCAAATCTGAGGAAAAACCCAACCCAATGAGATCTCATTAGCATTGGCCAAAACCCTGGCCAATCCGGCCAAGTGAGCCTTCACCGCTCACCTCCAGGCCTACATTACAATGAAGTATTCCTAGCCTTTTATAGGCTCCATTACATGCAATACCACGGACCATAATACCATGGGTACACTATACCATTTTCCCAAAACCACTACTGTTTAACCAGGTAAACCTTGACTCAAACCCCGAGTCAATTTTACCTAACACAAACCACTCGTACCCAGTTTGAGTTTTCTACAACAATCCTAAATCACTCTCACCAACTTTGAAAAATCTTATGTTTCATGTCGATGATGTGGGAGACATTATGGCCATCCTTCAACGAATCACTTCCTGTCGACTCCAGCTCATTATGAAGGAAAATGATCTAGAAACTCCCTTTTAGTACCTTGGAGCTTGCATGCCTCAATAGTAGGTTCTTCGCATTTGACGATAGGTTCACATCACTGGCCTTTGATCAAATGATTTTGTGAGTGTTTGACTTCAACTTCATTGTTCACTCTCGTAAATTATGTTGTTTTACCTTGAGGTCCATTGTCATCATTGGTGATTTCTCTCGTGCATGTTAATGGTTTACATCAAATGACCGATAATCAGGCAGTTTCTACCATGTTTGACTCCAACCCATTTATTCACATGGTTAGATTCGTACTTTGGTTGGATCGAGATGGAGATGAAGACCCTAGGTTTCATCTGATAAATCTAGGTTATGTGGAGTTATTAAGTATTCATGATTGTACACATGATCCCTTCTATTTGGATGGTTGCACCCATGTCGTGGATTCATACACATGATCCCTTCTATTTGGATGGTTGTGTCCATGCCATGGATCTATGCACATGATCCTTTCTAGTCGGATGGTTGCGTCCATGTCGTGGATCTATGTATTGTTAGATGCTTACACTTTGAGCATACTTACATCAGAGATGTCAGATATATTGTATTATGTTTGATTTGCAGGTCTCCTGACAGTGGTTCTCCAAAGTCCTTGCCTTGATTTGTAAATCATTTCAGCCATCACTTCTCATTCTGAATTTGCTCATTAGATTGTACCACATTGCAATATTGGAGTAACTGAAGACTTGTTTAATGCTTCACTTGCTTTGTGGAAAGATGCATCTTTGCTTGATACAGGAGCAACCTACAACATGAACTTTTGAAATTACTTCTTTGAAGAATTCAAGGACAACGTAGATGAATCAATCTACTTTGCAGACAAATCAAAACTAAAGTCATTGGACTTGGCATCGTCGGGCTCAAACTTCCTGGTCTGCCAGATTTCTTTTACATGGTGTTCTCTGTTAGCATTCCAGGAAACTCTCTTAGGTTGCAACTCGGAGATGCCTAGTAACATATAATCTTCAATATTTTTCTCAGAACTATTGGAATGGATGATGGTTTGGATCAAGTCAAATAATCGTTTCAGCTCTATTCTCACTCAATACATGCATGAACACCCTCAACAACACAAGGCTTTAGACCACTAATGTTCAATAGTTTGTAGATTTAATGGATAGATGGATAATACTAACTGTATCAGCAGATTGCATATATAAACATAAATGAATGACTAGCTACAGGCAGCAAAAGATAATACTGACTATATTGGCAGATGCATATATGACCACATATGAATGGTTAGCTACAAGCAGCAAAGAAGCTTGCAAATCTAAGTTATCAAATCAGAGATAAGATGACAGTTATATGGCCTTAAACACAAAGGAAACATGAACAAATTGTTCAATTGCAAGCATAGGACAGTAAAGAAAATGGGGATTGAACATGTAATAGCAAAAGGAGCTTGCATTTGCTAGAATAAAGATGAGGAGCTTGAAGGAATAGAGGAGGAATAATCTCTAGCAGTTGAACCCCTATTACATCTTACTTTAAACTATTTATCACCTATTTACAATGCTCCTGAGCTCTAAGAGGCTCGGAGCCTTAATCTACCTGATATGCATTGTTAACTGATTTGATGCCCTAAAGACAAGCATGGCTTGGAGGTTTTTCCTCCTTCTAACAGATGAATAATGGCTTTCAGATATTTTGGTTGCTTTTTGCACTGTCTAGAAGTTCTCCTATGCCAGAGAGGCTCCATGATGTTTGTTAGTGTGGTTGTTGTGTTGTTGGAGCTCTTTAAACTTTCTGTTTCAGGTTGCAGCGTGATGTGGCCCTTCCGATGTTTTAACAATGCATGTTTCTGTTGTAGAAGAACAGTGTTGCCTTATGGTGGACCTCTGTTGAAAACAAATGTATATTTCTGCTATAAACAGAAGACGCAACAATTACTAATAAATCGTACCTTCCCTATCATTTTCAGACTTCAAGTCCTCCAATATGATTTAATTATCCATTGGGTCCAGCCTTGTCGCCATCGCAAGTCTCATTCAACCTGGCCTGTGTATTTCCTTTATATAACGAGATATGCAAAAACACTACAAAATTCGTAAAAATGCTTTGGGCGGACTTCAAATTTCATATATTCCACTTCCCAGACCCTTTCGAGTCTGGGCTTTATCGCTATCGGCGGTGCCAGGCTCCCCTTGTAATTTTCATTATATAACGAAAATATTCTGCCATTGCCTTGAGGATAATATGAGGTAGAATGCACCACTTGAATTCCCATTGATTCAGTCATGTCCATCAATTCTTTTGCCTTGAAGCTGCTGCATTATCAGTGACTAGTTTTGTTGGGCAACCAAATCTAGTGAAAATATTCTCATTCAAGAAGTTTATGACAACTTGATGATTAGCATTCTTAGTGGGTATAGCCTCAATCCACTTGGTGAAATAATCAGTGGCTACTAAGATCCATTTATGTTGGCCACTGGAATGTGGGTTTATCTCACCTATAAAGTCCAAGCCCCACTGCTGGAAGGGACCATTGACATGTATTGGCTTCAAGGGCAGAGATTTTAGTTGTTGTCTTCCTGCAAACCTTTGGCATTTGTCACAAGATTTTACAAAAGAAAATACATCAGAAAATAGAGTAGGCCAATAATATCCAGCCCTCAAGATTTTGTGAGTTGTGGTTTTCCAATAATGATGCCCTCCACAGATGCTAGAATGGAACTGGTGTATGACTTCCACAGATTGTTCTTTATCTAGACACCTCAAGAGGATAACTGATGGGTCTTTCCAATAAAGCAGATTTTTATCAATATAGAATTTGGCTAATCTAATTTTAATGGCACGAGCTTGACTTGAGCTAAACCCGGGAGGGACTTCTAGATTTTGCAAAAAATGAACTATGTTGCAATACCATTCACATGTGGCTCTATTTTCAGCCAAAGACTGATTCTGCTTTTGCTCTTCTGCTGCTCCCTCTGCCTGCTCATAATCTGAATTTAGACCCATGGAATTTATATCTAACAAGCTGCAATTTTCTTCAGCCATAAGTTTAGCCAAGCCCTAGCCTTTGGCAAGCTTAGTGGGCTTCACCTCTATGTTAAACTCTATGAATTTGGCAATCCATTTAGCCCTCTTCCCATCAATATCCGGCTGAGTTAAGATATCTTTTACTGAAGCTGAAGGTACATATGCAACTACTTTGGAATGTAGAATATAAATTCTGAATGCCTTTAAATATTTTATGAGAGCTTGCTTTTCAATAAGGTCATACCTTAGTTCAGCATCCCTTAAAGTTTTTCTGAAAAAGGCCACGGGGTGCTCTATGCCTTCATCGTTTTTCTACAACAGAACTGTTGTAAGTGTATCATAATAGGAAAAAGAGAAGATACAAAACTCCTTAGTGTAATCCGGGATGATTAGAGTGGGAGCTTCCATGATGGCTTGCTTGATGGCTTCAAAAGATCTTCTTGAAGCCTCTGTCCATTTTATTTCTGATCCTTTCTTCAGCATGGAAGTGATGTGTTTTACTAATTTTGCAAAGTTTGGAATGAACCTCCTTATGAAGTTAATCTTACCCACAAAATATTGAATGTCCCTTTTTGACCTTGGGATGGACGATGTTTGGATGGCTTGAACCCTTGCTGGATCGGTTTTTACACCTTCAGCAGAAACAATATGTCCCAGGAGTTTTCCTTCTTCTAGAGCAAGCTGTGACTTATTTGGGTTCACTGAAATTCCAAACTGTCTGCACTTTAGGAAGACCTTATTCAAATGATGTAAATGGTCTTTGTGGCTACTAGAGAAGACTATTATGTCATCAAGATAAATAAGGACAAATTTGTCCTTCTCTCCCACAAAGGCTATGTACATGGCCCTCTGAAAAGTAGCCCCAGCATTCATCAGTCTGAAAGTCATCTTGGAGTACATGAAAGTGCCCCAAGGAGTTGTGAAGGCGGTCTTTTCCTAATCTTCAGGATGTACAGCAACTTGATTGTAACCTGAAAATCCATCTAAGAAGGACATGACTCTAGCCCCGTAAACTTTTTGCAGCAAGTGTTCCATCTTATGCAGGGGATAGTTATCTTTTTTAGAGAACTTGTTCAGATTTTTGAAGTCAACACAAAGCCTGATTTCTCCATTTTTCTTTCTCACTACCACAAGATTAGCTATCCATTTTGAATACCTTAGGGGCACTATAATTTTGGCATCCAATAGCTTCTTGATCTCTTTCTCAATCAAAGGCAATAAGAGAGGGCTAATAGGTCTTAGCTTATGCTTAAAAGGGGTGGTATTCTTTTCCAATGGAATCTTATGTTGTATGATGTTTGCATCATAAGTTTTAAGATCACTATATTCCTAGGAAAAAATGTCAGTGAATTGCTTCATAAGGGTGAAATACTCGGAATTCTGGGAAAAGGAAAAATGTGTGGACAGATTTATGTCTTTTGGATGTGCTGGACTCCCTATATTATGTTTACGAACAGTAGACTCATTTTCTATTTCGGCAGGCATATATGGCACATCGTTTTGGTCGAAAGTCTTCTCTAGAGGCACCAATCCTTTTGGTATGTGATTGTTGGGCAGCTGGATGATGCTTCCTCGGCCGATCTCACTTTTTAGCTTGGGCTAGTCGCATTCTCCCATGGCTTCATTTTCCTGATCGATGTGCATTTCAGAAAATTCCTCAACGACTTGCAAAAACATGTTAATTTCCTCGTCATCTTCTAAAACCCTCCAATATTTGACATTGTCCAGCAGAGACGTCTGTATTTTACCTTAACTACATATGTCAATTTAGGAGGCAAAGGAGGGATAAAAATGCTAGCAGAGACAGTAAGGGAGTCAGCAAGCTAATTCTTCATTCTTGGAATATAAGAAATGCTGAAATCATTAAAAGAACCTTTGAGCCTCCATAGCTCATCCATGTATGCTTTCAACCTTGGATGCTTAGCTTGGAAAGTTTTATTTACCTACTGAATAATGAGATTTGCGTCCCCAAACACTTTCAGGCCTTTGATACCCATTTCTTTAGCAGTGTTCAAGCCCAAAATCAAAGCTTCATACTCTGCGATGTTGTTTGTGACCTGAAAGGTTAATTTGAAAGACAAATGAATGTATTCCTGTGTTGGGGACACAAGGACTACACCTGCGCCTACAGCTTCTTTAGAGAAAACCCTATCAAAAAACATATCCCAAATCTGTGGGTCTCCTTCCTCAGTGATTTCGAAAACTGGTTTTTTAAGCTGCGTGGTGAACAACTGGGATTCTTCAGTATGAAGAATACATGCTCTGAAATCAGTGTCAACAACGTATATGGGATGATTGGTGGGATTCTTTTCATCGCTGATTATATAATCCAACTGCGCTTCTCTGTATAATCTCTTGCTCTCACCTCCGAAAACCGGGACAGTAGCATAAGACAAATCATTTTGTAATGATCCACCTAGTCTCTTGATCCAACCTCTGGACAATAACATGCCAAACTTGGGGGTTACATCTGCTACCACAATATCCATCATCATGCTTTTCATAGGCAGCTGAGACAAGGTGATGGCTAGGTCCTTGATTAATCCTAGATATTTCACTTTTCTAGAGTCAAAAGAAAACAGGTCATGGTAAGGCTTAGTGATGTCAAGACCCAACTCATCCATGACAACCTTTGGCATTACATTATGGCTGGCTCCAGTGTCCAGAAGGTAGTTGTGAAGGATTTTATCATGAATAGTTAGAGAGACATAGAATGATGGGGTGTTGCCTTTACAATTTTCAATCATTGGGCTGAGAATAACCTCTGGCTTGTCATCTTGCCGATTCTCATAATCAGTGGAGGCTTGGATGGCTTTAGGTTCAAGGGCCTCGAGGATGGATCTTTTGAATGACTCATTCTTCAATAGTTCAATCAAAGGTATGGGTATCTTTAGCTTCTGAATTTTAGATTGAAAATTGAAAGGAGAAGGAGACTTTTCAAGACCTCTTCCCTCATGAGATGGAGTTGGGAGGACGATGGGATCAACTACCAGTTGTTTTTGCTTATTATCTTGTTGTACTGCAGGGATAGCATCTCTTTGAACAGGATTTTCCTTGGCATTATTTTTATTTGACCTCAAATTATATCTTTTCTGATCTACAATTTGTAGAATAGCTTTACCATCCCATTCTTGGCTGATCTTGTCATTGCACAATGACTTTTCATAGGCAGCTGAGGTCAAAAAGGAAGCATTTCCTTTGTCTTCCAGACAATGGATCTCATCCTCTTCTTCAATCTTCTTTTCTTCCATGACTGCATTTTGAAAAGGAGTCCTCACCCTTTGGTTTTCATTTGCATCTTTGTTTCTTTGCAAAATCTGCAACTGCTCATTAACTCTTCTATATGGATTTGGATTTGGATTTCTAGGAGAAAAGCTATTAGGCACTCTTCCTCTCCCTGGGTGATGCTCAACCTTTAATTTGGAGATTTCAGAGGCTAATGACTCTATCATCTTAGTCATTTTATCGATATTGGGATCTGAGGATGATGAAGACTCGCCCCTCTGTCTTCTCCTATCAGTATTACCTTTGAGCTTTTTTGCAGCCATGATGTTTGGTTCTACTTCCAAGGCTGCATCATGCATATCAGCCAAAGTATCACATCGCCTCTCCCTCAACAGTAGGTAGAAGTCAGAATCAAAAGAACTGGCATAGGTGAGTCTAGCAGAGGTAGTGGTGGGTTTTACTTCAGCTGGTATCTTGTTGTACATGCGGTTAAACCTCTTATTAAAATCAAATAGAAACTCACCATTTTCCCTCTTTAAGTTTCCAAACTCGGTGTGGTAGTAGAGTAGATCCTTCTTATCCCCCCAGTGCTTTAGGAATGCATCATTTAAAGCCTCAATATCTGCTATAAATCTTAGGTTCAGTTCTCTAAACCATTTTCTAGCCTCTCCATCTAGGCTTTGGACAAAGACTCTCATCCGGACATCATCTTCAGTAATGCCCAGGTATCAGCATAACTATAGAATGACTCAAGATGTTCTTCAGCAGTAACACCTTCAGTCCCAGTGAACTTACGCATATACTTCTGATATTCTCCAGTGGGCATTGCATTCAAAGGAGTGGGCAGTACAAGAGGCCCATACCTAGCAGCTATGATTCTGTCCATTTTGGTAGGTGCTTGTGGACCTGCCATAGATTTGGTGGATATAAGAGTACTGGCAGTCTGAATGATAGAGGGTTGAGAGGTGACTGACAGGACTAAAGGAGTCTGATGGATAGGAGGTGAGGTTTCCTTAGGGCTTAAAGCAAAATGAGAACCTAAAGAATAAGGAGCTTTATGAATCTCTGAGATTTTTTCTTCACTGCTAGTATTAGATGTTATACTCTCAACATGTATTTGTTCTATTACAATCCTTTCTTGAAGAGATATAGAAGATTGTTTAGGTTTACCTGAAACTGATGCTCCTTCCTGTAATACCTTTTTCTCTTTGATAATTTTTTCAAGGTCAGGCACTGGGTCCGCTTGTAGCTTTTGAGGATTTCTCTGAGTATGCCTCACAAACTAAGCCAGAACTATGAAGTGGAGTCGCCAAGAGGTTCGGCCTCCAGTAGAGTCACTAGATAGATTATTACAACTAGAAAAAGTGTTCAGACTTTGTCTATCATCAAAGTTGGATCTCTGTCATCTCCCAGGGAAGTTGAGCTTCAGTTTCCTTTCCCCAGAAACGGTGCCAATTAGGTTAGCACTCCATGAAACTCTCCTAGGTTGCATCTCGGAGATGCTTGGTAACATATAATCTTCAATATTATTCTCAAGACTATTGGAATGGATGATGGTTTGGATCAAGTCAGATAATCATTTCAGCTCTATTCTCACTCAAGACATGCATGAACACCCTCAACAACACAAGGCTTTAGACCACTAATGCTCAATAGTTTGTATATTTAATGGATAGATGGAGAATACTAACTGTATCAACAGATTGCATATATAAACATAAATGAATGACTAGCTACAGGAGGCAAAAGAGAATACTGACTATACTGGTAGATGCATATATGACTGATCCGGATTTAAACAGGAACGCAACAAATTACAGAGATAACCATATACACAAAGATGCAGCGGAAATAATACTTCATTTCATTAATGGAAAAATATTGAAATATGCTTACAACCAGAAATGGAAATAAACCAGCTAGGGTGATGGTAGCTTATCTCTGAGAAGAGATGTGATGGCTACATGCCTCTGAACTGTGTTACAATGAGGCTCGAAGGCCTATTTATTGTTGAGAAACAATGGAAAACCCTTAACATTCCAAAACCTAACCCTAGGAGATGAAACGCCAAACTGTGGGCCCCATTTGGGGTAAATTGGTACATCAACTTCCCGGGGTCGTAACTTTGGCATATGATCTCCGTTTGACGCGTACAATAGCTCATTAGAAAGATATATTCGAGCACTATCCTTGTTGGAACGGGCAACATGGTCCATTCCATGGACCCATGTTGCCCCTGGATTCCCCAAAAAACGTCGTTTAGGGCCTCAAAATGGCTCCGGAAGTTCAGGACCCGAAAAAACTGCTAAAAATAGTAAGTTGTGCTACAATTAAGGAAACTGAAAATGCTGAGAAAGACAATGGTGGGGGTCCAGGTGGACTTGGCAGGTGGCCACCAATATCCACCTGGATCATTCCTCCCCCCTTAGGAAGCAATGGTCCCCATTGCATTGAGCTCCTCCATGAGATGAGGAAACTTCTGTTGAACTTGTTCCCTGGTGAGCCACTTGCCCTGCTGAAGGAGTTGGCCTGATTTGACAACTCGATATAGTTGGATATTCTGTTGGCGAGTGTTCTTGATCTGTGTGTCCATGATCCGATCAGTTGCAGCTTGTTCCATGCAATCTGGATTTAATTCTGTGGGTTTGAGTTGTTCTGCAATGTTGGATGTGTCTAGCAATGGTGGAAAGTATGGTCGAAGGCGGTCCACATTGAACACTGGGTGCAGGCCAAGGAATGGGGGAATGTTGAGCTCAAATGCATTGTCTCCCATAGCCTTAGTAATGGTGTAAGGACCATATCGGAGTGGTCTCAATTTCCGATAGGCTCTAGTATGGCGTTCCTTTTGCAAATGCAACCAGACTTTGTCGCCCACCTGAAACTTGTGTGGCACCCGGTGTTGATCATGTCGCTGCTTGTACTTGGCATTTGATTTCTCAAGAATGTCATGGACCTGCTGGCGAATATGTTGGATGCGCTCAATGAAGCTGGTGGCCTTATCTGTTTCGGACTGGACATGAGCTGAATTCATGTGAGTAGCTGCAAGTGGCATGGCCACATCAATGGGGCATAGTGGCTGGAATCCCAAACCCACCTGAAAAGGGCTATGGCCAGTGGAGCTGTGAAGAGCTCGGTTGTAGCTGTGCTGAACATAGGGGAGGCTCTCATCCCATGTGCGTGGATGCTTTGAGTTATACATGCGCAGAATATGCACAATCATCCTGTTGACAACCTCTGTCTGGCCATCAGTTTGAGGATGGAAGGCTGTGGACTTCGTGAGTTTGGTGTCCAGCATTGACCAGAGACTGGACCAAAATGTGCTGAGAAACCGACTGTCCCGATCTGAGATGATAGATTGTGGGATCCCAAAGTGCACCCACACTCGTTCAAAGAAGAGTTTAGCAGTGGCTTCTGCTGTGATATTCTTCTTGCAAGCCACCATAATGGCCATCTTCGAGAACCTGTCGACGACCACAAAAACACAGTCATTTCCATGCTTAGTGGAAGGAAGGCCTGACATGTAATCCATGGAGATGGATTCCCAAGGTCGACTAGGGGTAGGAAACGGGGTATAGAGGCCGTGCTTCTTAATGGTCGGTTTGGCAATGGCACAGGCAGTACATGATCGGATGTACTTCCCAACATCCTGTCGAAGATTCGGCCAATAGAAATAATTTTGCAGTACTGCCACTGTTTTCTCGACCCCGAAGTGCCCAGCAGCCCGACTGTAGTGTGCTTCCAAAATCATCTTGGCACGCTCGCTTGAAGGAACACAAAGGTGACTGAGGTGGCATAATAGGGCATCCTAGAGGTGAAAATCTGCAACATGCCGACCCTCCAAGAGTGTCTGGTATGTGTGGCCGAATTCTGGCTCGCTTTTGTAGAGAAGTGGCCAATCAGAAGTCTCGTGCCCACAAGAGTTGAGCACGGTGGTTAGCGCCATGATCGGTGGCCGACTGAGGCAATCTGCAACATTATTGGTGCTGCCCTTTTTATACTTGATATTCAAGTGAAACTGTTGCAGGTATGTAGACCACTTCTGATGGCGATCATTCTGCAATTTCCCTTGGGTCTGTATGAACTGCAGAGGTCGGTGGTCTGTGTGGATGACCGTTTCCTTCCCCAAAATGTAATGCTTCCATTGTCGGCAGGCCTGTACAATGGAATACTTCTCTTTATCATAAGTGGGGTACTTCCGGACTGTGTCTGAAAGTGTTTCACTGTGATATGCCACTGGATGTCCATGTTGAGTAAGGACTGCCCCAATAGCATAGTCAGAGGCATATGTCTCAACCTCAAATGGTTGTTGTAAATCTGGTAACGCGAGCACTGGTGTCGTGCAGAGGCGATCCTTCAACTCCCTGAATGCCTTCTGTTGAGATTCAGACCAAAAGAATTTTGCTTTCGCCCCGCCCTTGGTGACTTGACTCAAGGGCCAAGAAATATGAGAAAACCCCAACACAAACCTGCGGTAGAAGTTGGCAAGACCTAGAAAGCTACGGAGCTCTGTTAGAGTGGTTGGAGAGGGCCAATCCCGAATGACTTGGATCTTGGCTGGATCGACATGCACCCCCTGTTCATCAATGATGTATCCCAGATACTGAACCTGGGTCATGCCAAAAGTGCATTTCTCCAAATTGGCACATAGCTTGTGTTGCCGCAGTGTTTGGAGAACCTGTCGGATGTGGTGGAGGTGCTCTTCCCAACTCTTGCTGAAGATCAGAATGTCATCCAAGTATACTACTACAAAGGAGTTGGTGAATGGCCGCAAGATGTCATCCATTAGCCTCATAAAGGTTGCAGGAGCATTCGTCAATCCGAAAGGCATGACCAACCATTCGAAGAGGCCCTCCTTGGATTTGAAGGCAATCTTCCACACATCGGAGGGTTCGATTGGTACCTGGTGATATCCTGACTTCAGATCGATCTTGCTGAAATATTTCGCCCCCTTTAGTTGGTCTAGGAGGTCATCAATCCACGAGATCGGGTACCTATTACGAACAGTGATCTTGTTCAGCGCCCGATAGTCAATACAGAGTCTCCACGTCCCATCCTTCTTCTGTACCAACACGATCGGGGTCCCACAGGGCGATGAACTCGGACGGATGTGACCTTTCTGCAGGAGCTCCTGAATCTGCCTCTTGATTTCATCGTTCTCAGAAACGGAGCGCCGATAAATTGGTCCATTGGGTAGTGGCGCACCTGGGGTCAGATCGATGGAGTGCTTGACCTGACAGTGCAGAGGAACCCCTGCCGGGGAGGTGAAGATGTCCTCGTACTCCTCCACAACCTTGTCCATCTGTAGTTGTCGTGCAGAGGGACCCCGTTTGGAGGCCGCGGCCACTGTCTTCTTCTTTCCTTGAGGGCGTATCATCAGGAAAACAAATTTCCTGGTTTTGGAAATGATCTTACTGCATTGTTTTGCAGTAATCAAAGAGATGGCGGCAGGTGGTGCTACCTCTGGTATCCTGAACAACTTATTTCCCAATGTAATAATAACAGCACGGGGCCTTGATTCATACACAGCATGTCGCTTCCACAAGTATGGTTGTCCTAGTAATACATCACAAACTTCAAGGGGAGCAATGTCACACAATACCTCATCCGTGAAGGGCTTGATGTTGTATGGAAGGCGACACTGCTGGCTCACGCGAAGATCTCGTCCTTGGTGAAGCCACCCAATGGTGTATGGTTGTGGATGTGCTGTGGTCAGTAAGCCCAACCGCTTCACGACCTCTGCCGAAATGAGGTTCTTTTGACTCCTGCTATCAACAATGAACTGTATCGGGGAGCCCTTTACCCACATCTAGGAGTGGAAGAGACGCTCCTCCTCCTCTGGATCTTCGGGTTCATTTTTCTGGATCTTTGCGGTAGCAACAGTGGCGCTGGGATCCGCATCAATGATCTGCTTCCCTTTTTCATACCCCTTATCGGGTTCTGACTCAGAGTCGGAACATGCATCTGATTCTGAAACCTTTAGCTCAGCCACCAGTGACTGCTTGGCCCGACACTCACTTGTGTTGTGAGTGGAGCTCTTATGGAACTCGCACCATTTTCCAGTGTCCTTTCTCGGCTTCGCGGCGCTGGTTTTTGCTTGCAGCTTCGGCTGGTTGTCTTGGGCTGTCCCGCCTTGGCTTTGTCCTTTGTTCTGTGGTTTAGGGGCACCTTTCCCCTGCTTTGGATTCGCAGATCCAAAGTCTCGCTTCTTTTGTTTAAACTTCTGCTCGACCTTGACGGCATATCGGTATGCTGCGCCGAGCGAGGGGATGTTTAGGAATTATATTTCTTCCTGGATGTACTTGTGCAGGCAGCCACGGTATTTGAGTATCAAATGTTGCTTCAAATCCTTGATACCCAACTTTGTGCGAAGGGTATGGAAAAGATTGGTGAACTCCGGCACGTCTTGGTCCCTTCCCTGCCGCAGCGTGGTCCACTTTATGTATTCATCCTCATAGCTTCCGACAGGGTAGTACTGCTCCTTGATGGCATCCCGGAACGAATCCCAGGTGGGTGCGGCTGAAAATAGTGAGCCAGTACTTTCATCCTTCTGCTCGCAGTAGGTTTCCCACCAGTCCTTGACGTGGGGGGCTGCTTTGAGAAGAGCAAAAACAATCTTTTCCCGACTCGAAAATTCATGAACAGAAAAATAACCCTCTAGCAGATTTAACCATTTATCTACGGCATCTGCGTCTATCTGACCCTCGAATATGGGGATTTCAAAATTAACTTGTACCTTAAAGGGTGTGGCGTTTCCAGAGTAGCTGCTGGAAACCGATGCGTTGCTTCTGGGTAGCCGCTGAAGGATCTGGGCAAAGCTGTCCATCATCGTGTTCCGTTGTCGCTCGAGGGCTTCTTCAAGCAAGATTTTGATGGGATCTCCTGCCCCCACGTCTTTCTTCTCATCCACCATGGGAGGCCGTCGGGATTTGCGAGGCTGGTCTTGCAAAGGTTCAACCAGTTCAAGCCCTAACTCCTTATATCCCGACCTTGTTGGGGACATGCAAAGAAAAACAGAGAAAAAGCAGACCGCTCTGATACCACTGATCCGGATTTAAACAGGAATGCAACAAATTACAGAGATAACCATATACACAAAGATGCAGCGGAAATAATACTTCATTTCATTAATGGAAAAATATTGAAATATGCTTACAACCAGAAATGGAAATAAACCAGCTAGGGCGATGGTAGCTTATCTCTGAGAAGATATGTGATGGCTACATGCCTCTGAACTGTGTTACAATGAGGCTCGAAGGCCTATTTATTGTTGAGAAACAATGGAAAACCCTTAACATTCCAAAACCTAACCCTAGGAGATGAAACGCCAAATTGTGGGCCCCGTTTGGGGTAAATTGGTACATCAACTTCCCGAGGTCGTAACTTTGGCATATGATCTCCATTTGACGCGTACAATAGCTCATTAGAAAGATCTATCCGAGCACTATCCTTGTTGGAACGGGCAACATGGTCCATTCCATGGACCCATGTTGCCCCCGGATTCCCCAAAAAACGTCGTTTAGGGCCTCAAAACAGTTCCGGAAGTTCAGGACCCGAAAAAACTGCTAAAAATAGTAAGTTGTGCTACAATTAAGGAAACTGAAAATGCTGAGAAAGACAATGGTGGGGGTCCAGGTGGACTTGGCAAGTGGCCACCAATATCCACCTGGATCAATGACCGCATACGAATGGTTAGCTACAGGAAGCGAAGAAGCTTGCAAATCTAAGTTATCAAAGCAGAGATAAGATGACAGTTATCTGGCCTTAAACACAAAGGAAACATGAACAAACTGTTCAAGTGCAAGCATAGGACAGTAAAGAAAATGGGGATTGAACATGTAATAGCAAAAGGAGCTTGTATTGCCAGAATAAAGAGGAGGAGCTTGAAGGAACAGAGGAGGAATAATCTCCAGTAGTTGAACCCCTATTACATCTTACTTTAAACTATTTGTCACCTGTTTACAATGCCCCTGAGCTCTAAGAGGCTCGGAGTCTTAATCTGCCTGATATGCATTGTTAACTGATTTGATGCCCTGAAGACAAGCATGGCATGGAGGTTTTTCCTCCTTCTGACAGAGGAATAATGGCTTTCAGATATTTTGGCTACTTGTTGCACTGTCTGGGAGTTCTCTTGTGCCAGAGAGGCTCCATGATGTTCGTTAATGTGGCTGTTGCACTGTAGGAGCTCCCTAAACTTTATGTTTCGGGCTGCAGCATGTTTTGGCCCTTCCAATGTTTTAACAATGCATGTTTCTATTGTAGCATAACAATGTTGCCTTATGGTGGACTCTATTGAAAACAAATGTATATTTCTGTTATAAACAAAAGACACAACAATTACTGATAAATCCTACCTTCCCTGTCCTTTTCAGACTTCAAGTCCTCCAATATGATTTAATTATCCATTGGGTCTGGCCTTGTTGCCATCACAAGTTTCATCCAGCCTGGCCTGTGTATTTCCTTTATATAACGAGATATGCAAAAACACTGCAAAATGCATAAAAAATGCTTTGGGCAGACTTCAAATTTCATATATTCCACTTCCCAGACCATTTTTGGGTCCAAGCTTTATCGCTATCGGTGGTGCCAAGCTCCCCTTGTAATTTTTGTTATATAACGAAAATATACCAAAATGTATTGAAAATGGCTTTAGATCAAATCTCAAAATTTTATAAGAAATCATTTGTAGCGTCGTCGGGTCTAGCCCATCAGGTCGCATGCATATATATGTAAAGATCCTGCCCCTTTGGTTTCCACCGATAACAATCCAGCGATGTAACGTGGGCCATCGATCAGCGTGCACAATCGACGATCCACGTTTAATCGTTGATCGCAATCGCTCCTTCCCCCCTGATCTGTGTCGATAACACCGATTCGTCTCCGTCGATTGCAACCCGTCGATCTGATCATCGACGATCATTGATCGGCAGTGTCTTGCGCCAATTTCCACTGCTCAGATACGCCGATCAGATCTGGACCATTGATCGGCCAAATCAAACGGTGGCTGTGCTTTCTCACTTTAAGCCTGTGATTTTTTGGAAATTTTCATGGTTTTCAAGCGTTCTTTGACTCCCGATAGTGTATTTCCACCCTTCCAAGGGCTTTCCTCATGTGACTATTTCGATCTTTGAACGATCTTAAGCCAATTTTTGAATGGATCCATCTGGCATGCTTCTAAGCAAATTTGGAGACTTCGGGAGTGTTTTGGGTCCATTTTTGGGCCAAACACCTCCAAGGCTAACATTCTCTACCTTATAGAATTGTAGACAAACTTGTTTTTCTTGGTTCACATCCACTACAGGACACTCCATTCACATGTTTGATGGAAAAGTTTAGGTGATAAAAGCATCAAACATTTCACTTGCCATGACCGAGATAGAAGAAAAAGACTCTTGAAGTTACAAGGAACCTCTGCTCGTGCACATAACTATGCATGTAGTTCTCAGCATGATGAAGGTACATTACCATCCAGTCTTATGGCATGCTAGATTTGGACATATAAACTATGAAATTATTTGTTTATTGAAGAGAAACGGTGTTACTGGTTTGCCAACCATTCTAAGAAACTAAAGTAATGTGATGCTTGTATCTTAGGAAAACATGGAAAACAACCATTTCATGATTCTCTTTCCAAATCATGTAGAAAGCTTGAACTCTTTCATTTTGAATTGTGTGTCCCTATGCTTGTTCCTTCCGCAAATGGAAATAAATACATGATGAATTTTATTGATGACTACACCAAAATGTGTTGGGTATATCTATTGAAGAATAAATCTGAACCTTTTGAAACTTTCAAAAACTTTCATGAATGGATTGAAAACAATACACAATCTCATACTGGCTCTATTTCATACTAATAATGGAAAATAATATACTTCAAATAAACTTGAAAACTATCTTGGCCAACATGGGATTCAACATCAAATAATCATGCCTAATAATCCTCAATGGAATGGTGGGGCTTATGTGGTTCTATGTGCAGTGTATATTAAAAATTGGTGCCCATCTCATGCTGTCAAAAACAAGACTCCTTATGAAATGTGGTATGGCCACATTCTTTTGGTAAGGCATCTCAGGGTTTTTTGTTCCACATATTATTCCTTGATTCCTTAGGAGTCGAAAGTGTATCTTCTTGGGGTACTCGAATACCTCAAAAGCATATTGTCTCTACGATTAAGTAAATAAGAAATTTATACTATTTAGAGATGTATTTTTTCTTGAATATTCCAAGACTGACACTCTTGTTGGGCGGTATCTTTATCGCTTGGATAGATTTAGGCATGCAAAATATTTTCAAGAATTTGATAATGAGATTCCACATATTGAAGGGGGGATCCCTATCCTAGATCAATCTGTGGAATCTCCTTATGAAGCATTATCTCCCCCTCATGAATCTCTAGCCACTGATCAAGAAAACACTTTGAGTGATATGATTGAGAGAATTGGAAGGCTAAATATTGATTCAACCCCATCTCAGTCAATAGAACATCCCGGGACATCTTAGAAAGGTCCTCCAAAATGGATCGCTAAGACACTTGAAAGTCTTCATCCTTAGGAGGTTAGAAAGACATGAACGAGAAGTTCTACTAGACAAAATAATGATGATGTAGATGATTTTGATTCAGTTGTTGATATGGATGTTTCTTATGATTTTGAATTAAATTTATCTAATGCTTTCGAACCAAATTCCTTTAAAGAAGTTGTTTCTCATGATGAATGGAAAGAATCAATATAAAAAGAGTATGATCCTCTTATAAAGAATGGAACCTTGAAGTTGGAGGACCCTCATTTTGCAACCAAACGGATTGGTTGCAATTGGATGTTCAAGAACAAGTATAAATCGGATGGTTCACTTGACAAGCATAAAGCAACGCTTGTGGAAAAAGAATTTGCACAAAAATAAGGGGTCGATTATGCGGAGAATTTTCCCCCACAACAAAACAGGCTACCACTGTGAATCTCTTTTCCTTGGGAGCCCAAAATGGATGGAAAGTCCATCAAATGGATGTAAAAACAACTTCATTGAATGGAGATCTGAAAGAAAATGTTTTTATGTCTCAACCAGAGGGATTTTTTGTGAAGGGATAGGAGAACAAAGTATGCAAGCTTATCAAATCCTTATATGGCCTCAAACAAGCACCGCAAGTTTGGTCTGAGAAATGGATTGAGCATCTTCTAAAACTAAATTTCAAACACTATGATCTTGATGATGCAAATTTATTTGTCAAGAAATTTGGAAAAATTGTTGTATATCTTATGGTGTATGTAGATTATATATTGATGGTGGGGAACAATGAAAATTGCATTGCATCCATAAAGAAAGAATTGAGGAAAGGATTTGAGATGACAAATCTGGGATATGTTCGCTACTATCTCGGTATTGCCAACATCAAAAGTTTATATTCGTCTCTCTAAAGAAGTACATTGGAGATTTGTTAAACAAATTTGGCATGGCTGAATGCAATACTTTGTCCACTCCAATGGAAAAAATATTAAAGCTCACATCCAAAGAAGGAAATGAATTTGGGGATGCAACTAAGTATAGACAGCTCATATGAAGTCTTAACTACCTCAATACTACCATATTTGACATTTTATTTGTTGTTGCTGTCCTTTCCAAGTTTATGAAAAATCTTATGAGGGTCATGGATCTGCTACAAAAAAATTTCTAAGTTACTTGAAGGGAACTCAAGGCTTTGGACTCAAATATACACAAGTGGATGACTTTAGCTTGATTGTATACTTTTATTCAGAATTTAATGGAGATAAAGAAAATGGAGTGCCTACTTCAGGTTATGTTATGAGTCTTGGATCACGAGTTGTATCATGGAGGTCACACAAAAAATTAGTTCAGTAGATACCACAACAAAGGAAAAATATGTGGCATTTGTAGAAGAAATCAAGGAGATTGTGTGGCTCAAGAAAATTCTTGAAGATTTGCACGAGAAACAAGTTCATTCTAATCCTCTTTTAATTGAAAATAATATTGTAATAAAATTAGCTAATAATCAGAAGTTCCATGATCGAACCAAGCATGCCAATACAAAGTATCATTTGGTTCGACATCATGTTGAGGCCAATCCAATTCACCTACACCATTTTTCCACAAGTGAGAAGATTGCATACATATTCATGAATGTGCTTGGAAGAAAAAAGTTTAACAGATTCAAAATGATGCTTGGACTTACAAACACCCCTTCAAATAAAAGTGGGGGATGTTGACACCTAATCCTTAGGGATTGGGAAAATATTTTGTAAATATGTACATACAAAAATGAGAATACGAAGATATCTTGGAATATGAATCCCAAGAGTCTCTCCTTTATTTGTATATATTAAAGTTATTATTAATAGAAAATATAAGTTCATGGAGTTACCAAACCTCGCTTGAAAATTTTCATAATCAACATGTGATGATCACCCAACATTCGTTTAGAGATTAAAATTGGTTTCAAAGCTAGGGAAAGTGAAGACTACAATAACTCAGTTAATGGTTTATAAGGAAAACACACCTACAAATTAGGAATGATCAATTTACACTATGTAACCTAAAGAGATAAAGTAAAAATTGTACCAAACTGTAAAATAATAAAGTATAAATATAATACATGTTCACTTGACTAAGTCTCATCAAAATCTCCATATCCACTTATGCATTTTTCAAGTTCAATAATGAATTGGAAATTTATTAGGTAGATTTCTAGAGTTAAACATAAGTCAGGTCAAAAAAATAAAAACTACCTATGACTATATAAATGTTGAGCTTGACCTGAGATCTTGGTATTTGAGTGTTGTAACCTATAAAGCAACCCCCCATTATGATATCAAATTTTCATAAAATAATTAGGATCCATCAAAATTTTCTTTATTTTCTGTAATTTTTTACTTATTTTATAGTGTTGTACAAACTTTTCTTATTTTGATTTATTTTGTTTAATAATTTTTCCTTAAGCATAATTACTTAGTTGATATTTTTTTATTGTGCAGAATGTCATGAATTTTAATGAAAAATTGATTTCTATTTGAATATAGATCTAATTTTTGTTCTATTAGATCAATGAAGCTAGATATTGAATTCCCAATTATGCACAATTTGGATTTGAATCAATATAATCCTATTGTTGTCAAGTCCCATTAACACAACCTGTTAAGGATGGGCCTCATTAGCAAGGCAGCCCAGGATAAAACCTTATGGGGGGTGGTGGTGCCCTCTGCTAGGCAGAGGAGACGTGCTAAAAAATCCAGTCAACTTAGGGCTAGTGTGGCCCAAGCTGAGTGCAAGCCCTAGGTGACTTTAATAGATTAGAGGCCCCTAGGTTGGAGCTCCTCAAGCCATAGGTTAAGCCTAGAGGATCACAGACAACTTGACAAACAAACAAAAAAAATCTAAGCCTATTTCTTTTTGAGTAGGTTGGATGCAAAATTCTATTACTTTTTTTTATATATTTGAACATTTTATAAACCTTTATGGTTCTTTCGAGACGGATCATGGATAACTTCTTCATGGGAATCCATATCCGGCTCTCGATGAAATAATTGAGTTTTATTTTAAACCCTTCGTATGCCCAAATATCAAATGACTATGTTTTAATTTTATAGTATCATTATTTACCCTTAACATTTTATGATTTGATTTTTCAAGTTTTAATGTTTGATTGATAATGATGTGTTATTCCACATGAAATTCATACTAACATGGCATTTGATGTAACACCCTCTTCCCACATCTACCCAAGTAACTGGCCAACCAGGGTAAACATGTGACGAGAAGTTACTATGATATGATTTGACTCCCTGTGTGTAAGTTAAGGAAGTGGAATCGACGGAACATACCATACAGACCTTCCACATCAACAACACAACTCCCATGAGCCATATCAACCACTTAGGTAACCAACCCCTTAGACCAACTAAGTTTTTAGACCATTAAACCCCTGAACACTCCCTTGAAATGGAGAAGCATGCGTCTATAAGCCTCCAGATGCTCCCACAACATGGGTATGCATGTGTCTAGGGAATTTTCTCCTCATACATGTGCCTGCGACTTTGGGATTGTGCCACTTTTTTAGGCCCAAAGCCTAGGTCACTGTCCAAAACTCAACAACACTTTCAGAACTAAAACATAACAACATAATAATGATACAAATTCAATTACTTGAACAAGGACTTGATTTCACCCCTACTAGCCATGACAGACATTTCATCAAACATGTCACAGTTGTGTAGTTTATAGGTTTAAACAACAAATCTGAGCATAGGGTATCATACTCATCTGAGAATTGATAAGAAGCATTGATGCCTCAACACATTAGTTATGGTTTCATCCATTAGGTGATAGATACATTTTTCATTCATTTACAAGTAAAAAAATGATGAGCGCCATACATAGCCATTGTCATAATACATGTTCATAACCAACATAATAGCAACAAAAATACCAAGGAAACAACCATATAATCCACATATAAACCAGTATAATACTCATGATATAACAAGGATAAATAACCTCATATTAATGATGCAAAGGCCAACCAGGTGCGATACTTCCACGAACCACCCGAACATATACATGATTGAGCCAAATCTCACTTCAGCTAGTCACCCCCAGGCTATATTCCAAACATGAATGTGGGATTTCATAAAAACACATCAATCAAAACCATCCAGGGCTTGTAGAGGCCAAACCACCTCAACCCATCAAACAGTGATTCCACCTCACGGTCAGACATCACAAACCATCACTATATTGGTCTCTACCCAAGCCTTCCAAGGCTCCAGAGAGTTTTTCCAACCAAGGCTTCCATGACTAGTAACTCAACCCACAACTGCCATTGGACTTCTAGAGTGTTTGTCCAACTAGGGCTTCCAGGACTAGTAACTCAACCCATCAATGGATTCCATAGCATTTTTCCAACGAAGGCTTCTAGGACTAGTAACTCAACCCAAGTTGTTACAGGGCTTCCTGAGTGTTTTTCCAACTAGGGCTTCCAGGATCTAGTAACTCAACCCAAGCTAAAGGAAAGATGAGAATCAACTAGAAAAATAAATAAATGAACCCATAGCACCATGGTTATCCAAGAAATGGAAAGGCTAGGCAAATCCACTGTCAATCTAGGCAATCTTAAATTCCAATGACAGTTCATGACCAATAAACCATATGCATATGCCATGCATGCCAAAACTAGTGAGGAAAACATATGTGTAACTCAATACATGCAAACAAAACTCATTATAGTTGTTGATCCTGATGTCCGCTTGTGCTTTCCTTCTCTTCCTTTTCCTTCTTGATCCAAAACTCCAAGTATGCCACACTCTCCAAGAGTGCTCCAAGAAAAATCTAAGTGTCCAAGAGTATGAGAAAGAGAGCTCCAAAACTGAACTAATAAAAACCTGCAAATTGATCCTCAAAAGCCTTTTCATTAATGAGGCCTCTATTTTCTTCATTTTCCATTATTTTCCTTCATTTTCATCCACACATTCAACCTGTGACCTTTTACCTCCATTTTCTCCTCATTTCCATTATTTTCATAAATAAATGTGCCAAAATGTCATTTTTCCTTTCCAAAACCTTTGTCAATTTCCTTAGCCATTATAAACCAATGAACACCCACACTAGGATGTTTTGCCCAATATTCAGCTTGGAATAAGTTTCCCATCAACGGTGGTTATTATTTTTCCTTTATTAACTTTTACATGGATTTTTCACCAATGTTGTTACAGAACCTCTCCCTTGGGGGAACAGTGTCCTCGATGTTCAACAATGCCTACAACCACAACACTGTTGTAAACATCATATACTACCCATGTAGCTTTAGCACTTAGCTCGATGCAGTATTTACAATGATCATCCTGCTGAGAAGTAAACAAATATGACAACATAACAAGTATAACATCATAATTATATGACACCCATACTTCTTATTGGAGCTTTATAACATAGCTCATAGTGGTATTTACATCCATATATATATGTACATATACAAAACATGTATAAAAACATATACCAAAGACATATACCAAAACATCTGCTCAACCAACAAATAAGGAAGGATACATAGCCTGCATCTGATCTGCCATCTCCCATGTAGCTTCATCGGGCCCAAAGTGATTCCATTGCACTTTAACCTACTCGATCGCTCGGTTTCGTAGGATGAGCATCTTTCTCTGCAAAATTCATTGAGGTTCTGGCTGGAATTCTCCTTCTGGATACACCTGCAATACAGACCAGTCAATCACATGATAAACATCTTTAACATACTTCTTAACCAATGACACATGGAAAACATCATAGACTTTCACTGTCAAAGGCAATGCAAGTTGAAAGGCTATTGGCCCAATCCTCTCAATAATCCTAAAAGGTCCACAAAACTGGGTGCCAGCATGGCACGTGATCCAATCCACAAGGATCTCTTCTTCAATTTGATGTGCAAGTACACCTATTCCCCAACCTGGAACTCCTTGAACAACTTGTTATGATCTGCATAACTCTTATCTCTATCTTATGTTGCCTTTAGATTATTCTTGATTACCTGCATTTTCCCACTCCATCACTGCCAACATGTCCAGCCCAATCAACACCCTGTTAACTAGATCACTCAACCTGATGGGAATATTGCAACTCTGCCCATACTATGCCTCAAATGGACTCATCCTCAAGGATTCCTAATACCCATTGTTATAAGTGAACTCTACTAGTGAAGAAATTCTTCCCACTTCCGATGTTGATGCATCACATACATCCTCAACATGTCCTCCAATATCCTATTGACCCTCTCATTCTACCCATCTGTCTGTGGATGATACATTGTATTGAAGGCCAACTTTATGCCCAAACCTACAAATAAATCCTTCTGAAACTTGGAAGTGAACTTCGCATCCCTATTTGACACAATCTTCTTTGGAACTCCATGCAATCTGACTCGCTGAGAATGTAGACTTCACTAGAATGAAGTGTGGTACCTTTGTCAACCTGTCCACCACTGAAATGATGAAATGATGTTGTCTCACTGTCCTTGGAAAACCTGTAATAAATTATATGGAAATGACCTCCCATTTTCACTTTGGAATCTAAATCTTCTATACCAATCCACCTGGATGCTTACATTCTGTCTTCACCTACTGACAATCCAAACACCTAGCTACAAATTTTGTTATGTATCTCTTCAAATTTGGCCAATAATATAATTTCTTCACTGTTGTCAACGTCTTATGATAACCTGGGTGACCTAAATATGGTTTCGCATCAAACTCCCTCAAGATCACCTTCTTGAGCTCACTATTATCTGGCACATATATATTGTTTCTAAATCTAACAAATCCATTTGTTGTGAGATGATACTCCACATAATGTGCACCTTCATCTATACCTGTACCACCACTTGTACCTTTAACACTACCTGTACCACCACCTATACATGTACCTTTACCACTACCTATACCACCACCTATACCTGTACATGTACCACTACCTAAACTATGCTGCAACTTGTGCACAATCTCCATATACCTAACATTTTCTGACCTGCTTGCAAGATCCTATCATGTAAATCGATCCTATATGAGCTCATAGTTGCTATGTGATTTACTTGTATTTGCTTGCTAAGAGAATATGCCACCTTGTTCTCTTTACCTTTGCTATACCTGATGTCAAAATTTAACTCATTGATCGTGGCCATTCACCAAGCTTGCTTTCCATTCAGATTTGGTTTGCCAAATAGATACTGCAACCCATTGTGATCACTCATCAATACAAACCTCCTGCCCAGAACATAGTGCCTCCACATCTTCAATGCATGTATGATCACTGCCAACTCAAGATCATGTTTCAAGTATTTTTTCCCGTGCTCATTCAACTTTTGTGATTCATAGCATACCACCTATCCATCCTGCATATGGACTCCACCAAGTCCTCTCTTGCAAGAATTTGTACATACTACAAATGCTTTATCTAGATCTACGATATTTAACACTCGTGCATGTGTCAACAACTGCTTGAGATACTCAAAACTGGCCACACATTCCTCTATACATTCAAACCTCTTTCCTTTCCTTTGCAATGATGTGATAAGATAAGAAATCTACGAGAAGTTCCTGATGAAACTCTTATAATAACCTACTAACCCCATGAAATATCTCACCTCATCCACATTCCTGGGAGCTGCCCACTTCATGATAACTCTTACCTTTTCTGGGTCCATTTCTATGCCATCCTTCGAAACCACATGTCCCAAGTAGTATACCTCAATCTGAAAGAAACTGCACTTGTTGAGCTTAACATGCAATTGATGCTCTCTCAACAATATCAACACTGTTGCTAAATTCTCGAAATGCTCTTCTTCATTTTTAGAATATACCAATATATCATCAATGAACATAATAACAAACTTGTCCAAATATGGACGTAACACACTATTCACCAAGCACATAAAGGTAGTTGGAACATTACTTAAACCAAATGGAACTAAAACAAACTCATAATGACCATACTTGGTCCAGAAACGTTATCTTATAGATGTCCTCTTCTTTAATGCATACCTGATGATATATGGATCTCAAATCAATCTTCAAGAACATTGTTGATCCCTTCAACTAATCGAACAAGTCATCAATCATCGATAACAAATACATGTTCTTGATCGTCACTTTGTCTAATTGTTGATAGTCAATGCATAGCCTGTAAGTACAATCCTTCTTCGTCACAAACAATATTGGTGTGCCCCATGGCGATACACTTGGCCTAATGCATCCTTTGTCAAACATCTATTTCAACTACAACTTTAACTCTACCAACTCAGGTGTACTCATCATGTAAGGTGCCTTTGATGTTGGAGCTACCCCTAGCACCAATTCAATAGAAAAGTCTACTTACCTATGAGGTGGCAACTCTGAAATATCTGCAGGAAATACATCTTGAAATTGTTGTAGAACTAGGTACCTACTCAAAACATTTGCATCCTCAAATTCCTTACCTTTGTCACTAGAAATGTGAACTACAAATAATACACACCCTTTCCTGTGACTACGCTTGGCCTGCATAGTTGTCACCATTCTAACTAATGTTGCTTTCTTCTTACCCCGCAAGACTCTTTGTTCCCCATTATCATCCAAGCACTCAATGGATTTGTCATAACAATCCACCTTGGTTCTATGAAGGTACAACCAATCCATGCCCAACAACATATTATATGATCCCAACGACAATACATTCAAATGTGTTGAGGTAGGCATACCATTCAATTCAAATGCATAAGCTCTTACCCAATGATGAACTCGCTTCTTGGTACCTGTAGACAACTACACTAACCAAGACTCTGCATGCGTTTATTTATTCAAACCACACTTATCCACTAGGCTAGGATTAAAATAACTATAATTAGATCCAGGGTCAATCAAAATAGAAACAACTTGATCACAAATATTACCATCCATCTCAATGATAGATGCATGATGGTCTACATGTCTATTATCTTGCACTGCATATATCCTAGGAATACTCTTCCCAACATCTCCCACTCTTTATGCCTTCTGAGCATTGTATATTTGCAGTCTACCACCGTGATACTATGGACAATCTCTCCTATGATGATATTTACCATGAGTCCAACACTCCATTGGCTTCGAACTTGCATCCTTGTTCTACTCCTCAGATCGAAGTCCCTATCCTCTGGAAGATGCATTGAGCTTCTTAGATGTCACTACATTCTCTTTATTACCTTTACCCTAAGGTCTTGATTGCTTCTTCTCCCATTTCCCTTTGTTCTTTACATTACCTTTCCATTTCAGCTTAGTCTCATATTTGTGCTTCGATTGCTTATATCAATGCTTTAGCTTTTGGGTGGCCTCCTCCAATGATCTAAGCTCATCAAACTCAATCTTGTCTTTGAATTCTATCAGCAACCCACATATGAATCTTTAAATATTGGCCTTCTCCTCCTTGTGGTAAGGCACATACCTTAGTAGCTCCAAGAATCTGCTAGTGTGCTCCTCATCTGTAATCTTAGCCCAAATAATTCTTGTGCCCTGTCATAAAAGTATATCTTTGATAGGTACCTCTTCTTGAATAGTGGTGGGCTCCAGTATTGCAGCAATAATGTTGCAACTCCTGGGACTCCCTTCTTTACTTTTATCAACCCAGTAGTTCGTAACAAACTTGGAAGCGACGATGCTATATGCACAAGTACTAGCTCTTGCCGCAGGCTGTCACTTGATCAGCTGGCACAAGTCCGCTAGGAGCTTAAGCCAACTTCTATGAGCTCTTAGAAGAAGCTTTTAACTGTGATGGATGAAAGCTAACTCAACAGAGGCTAATCTACTTGCAGAAAGAAGCTGAAAGCTGAAAGGAAATGCAAACCCTAGCAAACCCTAGTTTTACTGACTAACCCTACTAGTGCGAGAAAAGAGATGAAAGCGGTGGAAATGGATGCCATTGACTCTTGGAAAGGTAAAATGCATGTGACTAAGCTACTTCTGAAGTAAAATCTGGAAAAAGCATCTTTTTGTATTTTTGAGTAAGTTGGCAGAATTATTATGCATGTGCTTTAACTGTTTTTGACTGTGCAGAGGTTGATTGGCGAAATGAAATGGAGCGGGTACTTGTAGGAGGTTGGGAAGGTGAGAAGAGGGCCTAAGAGGTCCCTAGCGCCCTTCCAAAGAGTTTCATGGCGATCAGATCTCAAGAAACTGCTCACGTGATCTTCTACAGGAAGTCTGCAGGGGTTCTACAGGATGTTCTGAAAGAGGATTTTTGAGGGTTGATGGTGGAAAAACGGTGGATAAGTGGAGATGGAGGTTGGATGAGGGTGTGAAGAGGTCTAGGACCTAGTGAATGAGGCTGAGGAGTGATTTAGGGTGATTGGATTCGTCAAGGATGGAGGGAGAAATGTTTGCACAAGAATGTAGAAATTAGGGCAAAGTGAGAAAATGTGGCAAATGAAGGGAAAGAATCTGAGTTATGGGATGGAGCGGGTTGCACTGATGGAGGAAGGTTAGGCAGGGAGGTATCACAGGTGTTTTGCACGCTATTTTCCAAAACTGACCAAACAAAGACTATTCAAACCAAATATCTAGCTATTTTGACCTAATTTGACATAGAAACCCGAAACATGACGAACAGAAGTTTATTTGCAGAAAATCATGCAAGATAACTATGGAAACTAAGCAAGAACAGATTTCAAACATGCAAGTACAACTAGTATCAACTTTCCTAACTAAAAATCTAACACTAGCAATTGCATGAAGAGGCAAAACAGTGTTTTTGTGGAAACAAGTATGCCTTGGTCTTAGCTCATGGTCCCAAGGAGGGAGATATGAGATCAAAGATTGCTTGGTGGCCTTTTTCAGGTCTTTTCCTTTACCAATCTATCAAATCAACCTGAAGCATGAAAAGCTATTTCAATCATCAAAAATAACCTAAGTAACAAAGCAAGATCTTAATCTAGATAACAGAAATTATTCTATGAATGCAGCAAAGACACATAAAAGTACACAAAGGAGGTACTGGCACTTGGTTTGGGCCCAACCCCAAGAGCTACAACCTCCTAAGAAATATTAGAGTTGGTGCAAAGCTGAATTCATCTTTATTGATCAAAAAATAATAGTTACATCCCAAAAACTTTCTACAAGAAAAAGCTCGAAAATGTGTTGATACAGAGCTGCACTAAAGTGCTAACCTACTGACTAAAATCTAACTACAATCTAACTAAAATATGACTAAAAACTGACTAACTGAAATGAGGCCCTAAGCCTTCTTATTTATACAAATTGAGGACCCCAACAGGCCTCCTAAACTTTAGGGACTCGGCTGCCAAAACTTGCAGTTAACAGCAGTCCTACTTGACTTGCTTGGCTGCCCCTTGTGCTCCGAGTTTTTGATGGAGAATTCGAGGTAAGGGCTCATAAATGAAGGGGAAACCTTCCTACAAATCCTCTCCCTTGTTCTTCCACGAATTTGGCTGCCAAGTGCTCATTAAACCTTTGATTTTGTCTCAAAATTGACCAAAAAAACTACATAAAGCACACATTAGACTTGTTGGCATAATGACCAACCCAATTCACTCTATTAGCATAAATATAATCAAAAACATGCAATAAACTAATGAGAATGGTGGATTAAGTCAAATTAGGTGGCTGAATGAGCCCATATAATTACCCATTTCTGGGGCTCATCAAATAGTCTCTCGAACTCATTCCAAGTCAAGTCCTCTTCATGAATACCTTTGACATTATTCACATCTTCCCACCAAATATTTTCTCTACCTTTGAGACTGAATGTAGTTATTTTGGCTTTCATGCTCTCTGAATAGTCATGCAACCTGAAGAACTTCCTCATACCAAGCAACCATGCCTCTGCATCATGTGATTTCTTCATCTCTCCATCAAATGTAGGTGGATTTTCTTTCTTAAACTTGTTTGGAAAATATCCACTATGACTCATCATGTAAGGATGATAATGATGTCAATCATAATGCCTATCAGAATCAGAACTAGAATAGTACCTATGTCCATCACCTCTCTTATCCGTAGTATCCAAGACCTAATGCCATATGCCCCATTAGTTTTTTCCTCATTCTCATGGTTGATCCAAAGTGGTCCCTGTCACTGCAATTTTGACAAACTCTAAAGTATCACTGCATTTACCTCTACTTTTTTCTCCTGTGCATGTATGATTCTTTCATTGTCTGCCTTAGAACTCCTTATTTTTTTCCTTTAAGCTTCTCAGTATGTCTGCCAAATCAGAAGAGTGCCCAACACCATGCTGCTCATCTAATCCATAAGGAGATTCTCGGGAACTGCAGTCTACCATCTTGCTAGTCATATTTGATATTCTTCCTACAAGGTATATCATGTCAGCTAAACCAAATCACAATAAACCAACATACCTTAGCATAATTCGGGGAGGATTTCTCATCTGCAAGATCAAAAAATCAGCATAATACATGTATAGCATAATCATGAGTGCATATAGAAATATAAACCATAAGCATATAACCATATAGAAATAATTCTAGCTAGAGTCCAGTCATCAATGCATGACCATATCAGCTACACATACAATGACCTCATGCATGACAACAACCACCACGTCACTATACACTTGACCAAATGTGAATACTAGCATGCATAAGCAATGCATAATCAACCATAGACTCATGACCACACACTCTGCAATAAGACCATCAACTTCCCATGGCGACCTTACTGCAACCATACCCATACCATACAAATGCAACAAGTACATGGTCTTACAAGACAAGGAACACATATGCAATCGACATGAATACATGATCAACACACATCCCATCCAGCCCGATGTTAGATATGACCCAAAGAGAGCATGGTTGGCTCTGATATCACTCTGTAACACCCTCCTCCCACGTCTACCCAAGTAACCGGCCAACTAGGGTAAAAATGTGATGAGAAGTTACTATGATATGATTCGACTCCCTATGTGTAAGTTAAGGAAGAGGAATCGACGGAAAGACACCCTATAGACCTTCCACATCAACAATAGAACTCCTAGGAGCCATCCCAACCACTTAGGTAACCAACCCCTGAGACCAACTTATTTTTTAGACCATTAAACCCGCATATGCTCCCTTGACATGCACAAGCATGCATCCAGAAGGCTCCAGACGCTCCCACAACATGGGTATGCATGCATCTGGGGACTTTTCTCCTAAGACTTGTGCTTGCGACTCCGGTATTTGTGCCACTTTTTCAGGCCCAGAGCCCAATTCACTACCCAGAGCTCAATGACACTTTTAGAACTAAAATATAACAACACAATAATGATATAAATGCAATTACTTGAAAAGGGACTTGATTGGGTCCCTACTAGACATGACAGGCATTTCGTCAAACATGTCATAGTTATGTAATCTACAGGTTTAAACAACAAATCTGAGCATAGGGGTCTCATACTCATCTAAGAATCGCTAAGAAGCATTGATGCCTCAACACATTAGCTATAGTTTCATCCATTAGCCATAGTATCATTTTTCATTCATTTACAAGTAAAAACATGATGAGAGCTATACATAGCCACTGTCATAATACATGTTCATAACCAACATAATAGCAACATAAATACCAAGAGAACAACAACCATATAATCCATATACAAAGTAGTATAATACTCATGAAATAACAAGAAGAAATTACCTCATATTAATGATGCAAAGGCCAACCAGGTTCAGGACTTCCACGAACCGCCCGACTATAGACATGGATGAACCAAATCTCTCTTCAATCAATCACCCCCATGCCATGTTCCAAGCATGAATGTGGGATCTCATAAAACGCATCAATAAACCATTTAGGGCTTCCATAGGCCAAACCATCTCAACCATCAAGCAGTGGTTCCACCTCATGATTGGACATCACAAGCTATCACCAGATTGGTATCTACCCAAGCCTTCCAAGGCTCCAAATAATTTGTCCAACCAAGGCTTCCAGGACTAATAACTCAACCCACATCTACCGTCGATATTCCAGAGGGTTTGTCCAACCAGGGCTTCCAAGACTAGTAACTCAACCCACCAAGGGTTGGCAAAGCATTTGTCCAACCAAGGCTTCCAAGACTAGTAACTCAACCCAAGTTGTTACAAGGATTCTAGAGCTTTTTCCCAACTAGGGCTTCCAGGAACTAGTAACTCAACCCAACCTAAGGAAACCTCATACCCAACTAGAAAAAACAAAGAAATGAACCCACAACACCATGTCTATCCAGGAAATGGAAAGGCCAGGAAAATCAATCGTCAATCCAGGCAATCCTCCATGCCAATGATAGATCATGAACAATAAACCAAATGCATATGCCATGCATGCCAAAACTAGTGATGAAAACATACATGCAACTCAGTACCTGCAATAAAAACCTGTTGTAGTTATTGATCCCAATGTCTACTTGTGCTTTCCGACTCTTCCTTTTCTTTATTGATCCTAAACTCCAAGTATGCCACACTCTCCAAGACTGCTCCAAGAAAACTCTAAGTTTCCAAGAGTATGAGAGAGAGACAATAGAGGGAGAGCTACAAAACTAAACTAACAAAATTTTGAGAACTGGTCCTCAAAAGCCTTCTTATTAATGAGGCCTCTATTTTCTTCATTTTCCATTATTTTCCTTTTCGCATGCAACTTGTGACCTTTCACCTCCCTTTTCTCCTAATTTCCATTATTTTCATAAATAAATGTGTCAAAATGCCAATTTTCCTTTCCAAATCCTTTGCCAATTACCTTAGCCATTAATTAACCACCAGTGATCCCCATCACTATGCTTTTGCGCAACATTAAGCTTGGAATAAGTTTCCCATCAACCGTGGTTATTATTTTTCCTTTATTAATTTTTATTACATGAATTTTCACTAGGGTTGTTACAAAACCCTCCCCCTTGGGGGAACACCTTCCTCGATGTTCAACAACACCTACAACCAACATGATTGTTGTAAGCAAAAAATATTGCCCATGGAGTTTTATAACTTAGCTTCATAATGACATGACACCCATACCGCTTATTGGAGCTTTATAACATAGCTCATGGTGGTATTTACATCCATATACATATGTACATATCCCAAACATAACCAAAACATGTACCAAAAACACATACAAAAGATATATACCAAAACATCCACTCAACTAGTGAATAAGGAAGGATACATAGCTCGCATCTTATTTTCCATCTCCCATGTAGCTTCATCGAGCCCAAAGTGTTTCCATTGCACTTTAACCTATTCAATTGCTCGGTTCTGGAGCAAGAGCATCTTTCTCTACAAAATACATTGTGGTTTTGGCTGGAATTCTCCATCTGGCTCCACCTGCAATACAGACCAGTCAATCACATGATCAACATATTTAACATGCTTCTTAAGCAATGACACATGGAAAACATCATGGATTTTCACTGTCGAAGGCAGTGCAATTCAATAGGCCACTAGCCCAAGCCTTTCAATAATCCTGAAATGTCCACAAAACTGGGGTGCCAACTTGGCACATGATTTAATCTACAAGGATCTATTTATTGGTTTGATGCGCAAATACACATGTTCCCCAAACTAGAACTCCTTGGACAACCTACAATCTACATAACTCTTTTGTCTATCTTTTGTTTCCTTTAGATTCTTCTTGATTACCTTCATTTCCTGCTCCATGTCTACCAACATGTCCAGTCCAACCAACACCCTGTTAACTGGATCACTCCAACTGATGGGAGTATTACAACTCCACCCATACAATACCTCAAACAGACTCATCCTCAAGGATTCATGATACCCATTGTTATAAGAGAACTCTACTAGTGGAAGGTATGCTTACCACTTCCGTTGTTGATGCATCACATACATCCTCAACATGTCCTCCTATATCCTGTTGACCCTCTTTATTTGTCCATCTATATGCAAATGATAAGTTGTACTGAAGGCCAACTTCATGCCCAAACATATAAATAACTCCTTCCAAAACTTGTAAGTTAACTTTGCATCCATGTATGACACAATATTCTTTGGAACTCCATTCAATCTAATTACATCCCGGAGAATGTAGACTTCACTGGAATGAAGTGCACTACCTTTGTCAACCTATCCGCCACTACCATGATGGAATCATGTTGTCTCACTGTCCTTGGAAAACCTGTAATAAATTCCATGGAAATGACTTCCCATTTCCACTCTGGGAATGAAATCAAATGTAGCATTCCACTTGGATGCTTACACTCTACCTTCACCTGCTGACAATCCAAGAACGTAGCCACAAACTTTACTACGTTTCTCTTCAAATTTGGCAATAATAGAATTACTTCACTATTGTGAGCATCTTCTAATAACCTGGGTGACCTGAATATGGTTTTGCATGAAACTCACTCAAGATCACCTTCTTGAGCTCACTGCTATCTGATACAAATATCATGTTTCTAAATCTAACCAATCCATCTATTATGAGATGATAGTCCACATCCTATGCACCTACATTTGTACCTATACTTGTACCACTACTTGTACAAGTACATGTCCCACCACCTGTACTTGTACCACTACCTGAACTCTGTTGCATCTTGTGCACAATCTCCGTATACCTGACATCCTCCTGACCTGCTTCCAAGATCCTATCCTATAAATCTCTCTCGTAAGAGCTCACAGGTGTTATTTGATTTACATGTATTTGCCTGCTAAGAGAATCTGCCACCCTGTTCTCTTTACCTTTGATATATCTGATCTCAAAATCGAACTCACTTATCGTGGCCAACCATTGATCCTGCCTTCCATTAAGATTTGATTGGTTAAATAGACACCGCAACCCACTCTGATCACTCATCAAGACAAACCTCATGCCTAGAAGATAGTGCCTCCACATCTTCAATGTATGTTTGATCGTTGCCAACTCAACATCATGCGTTGGATAGTTCTTCTCGCGCTCATTCAATTTCTGTGACTCATAACATACCACCTGTCCATCCTGGGTAAGGACTCCACCAAGCCCTCTCTTGCAAGCATTTGTACATACTACAAACTCTTTGTCCATATCTGTAATCTTTAACATTGGTGCATGTGTCAACAACTACTTGAGCTGCTCAAAACTGGTAACACAATCCTCTATCCATTCAAACTTCTTATCTTTCCTCTACAATGATGTGATAGGATAAGAAATCTGTGAGAAGTTCCTAATGAACCTCTTGTAATACCATGTTAACCCCATGAAAGATCTTACCTCATCTATATTTATAGGAGCTACCCACTCCATGATGGCTCTTATCTTTTCTAGGTCCACTGTTATGCCATCCTTGGAATTCACATGTCCCATGTAGTGTACCTTAGTCTGAAATAAACTTCACTTGTTGAGCTTAGCATACCACTGGTGCTCTCTTAACAATCTCAACACTGCTGCTAAATTCTTAGCATGCTCTTCTTCATTTTTTGAACATACCAATATATCATCAATGAACACAATAGCAAACTTGTCCAAATATGGACGCAACACACTATTCATCAAGCACATAAATGTAGTTGGACACTTAGATTTTTCTTGGAGAACTCTTGGAGAGTGTGGCATACTTGGAGTTTTGGAGCAAGAAGGAAAAGGAAGAGTAGGAAATTGCAAGAAGACATCGAGATCAGCAGCTACAACAGGTTTTTCTAGTTGGAAGAATATCAAAGATGACTAGCAATATGGTAGACTATAGTTCCATAGACTCACCTTGGATCAGATGAGAAGCGTGGTGTTGGGAACTCTTCTAATTTGGCAGAGGCACTGAGAAGCTTAAAGACAAAAATAAGGAGTTGTAAGGTAGACAATGACATAATCATATTGGCACAGGAGAAACAAGTAGAGGTAAATGCAATGATACTTCTGAGTTTGTCAGAATTGCAGCAATAGGGACCACTTCAGATCAGTCATGAGCAGGAGAAGAGAACTAATGGGGCATATAGCGGCAGGTCTCATGGTGAGTACAATTCATATAGAGATGACACGATCAGGGATGGAAGGTCCTTGGATACTCCAGATAGGAGATGTAATAGACAGGGTACTATTCTATTTCTGGTTCTAATAGGCATTTTGATCATCATCATTATCATTTTTACAGGAGAAGTGATAAGGATATTTTTCGGTAGGGTTTAATAAAGAAAAGCTACCTACATTTGATGGATAGGAAGAAATCACAACATGTAGAGGCATGGTTTCTTGGTATGAGGAAGTTCTTCGGGTTGCATGATTACTCTAAGAACATGAAAGCTAGAATAGATGCATTCAATCTTAAAGGTAAAGTAGACATTTGGTGGGAAGATGTGAAGAATGTCAGAGGTATTCATGAGGAGGACTTGACTTGGAGTGAGTTCGAGAGACTATTTAAGAAGAAGTACCTATCGGAGAGATACTTTGATGACAGGGAAAAAGAATTCTATGAGCTAAAGATGGGATCGATGACAGATGAGGAGTACACTAGTAGGTTCTTGGAACTGTTGAGGTATGTGCCTTACCTCAAGGAGGAGAAGGCAAATATTTAGAGATTCATTAGTGGATTATTGATTGCATTCAAAGACAAGATTGAGTTTGATGAGCCTAGATCATTGGAGGAGGCCATCTGAAAGCTAAAGCATTGTTATGAGCAATCAAAACGTAGATCTGAGACTAAGCCAAACTAGAAAGGTAATGCAAAGAACAAAGGAAAATGGGACAAGAAGCGAGCAAGATCTCAGGGTATAGGTAATAAAGATAATGCAATGCCATCTAATAAGTTCAATGCATATTATAGAGGATAGGGACTTCAATCTAAGGAGTAGAACAAGGATGCAGGCTAGAAGCCTATGGAGTGTTGGACTTTTGGCAAAGATCATCGCAAGAGAGATTGTCCATAACATCATGGTGGTAGATTGTAGATCTACAATGCTCAATAGGCACAGACAGTGGGAGATGTTGGGCAGAGTATTCCTAGGATATATGTAGCGCAGGATAACAGACATGCAGACCATCAGGCATCTATCATTGAGATGGATGGTAAGCTTTGTGATCAATTTGTTTCTATTTTGATTGACCCTAGATCTAATTATAGTTATGTTAATCCTAAATTGGTGGATAAGTTTGGTTTGAATAAATAAGTGAATGCAGAGTCTTGGTTAGTGTAGTTGGCTATAGGTACCAGTAAGAAATTTCATCATTGGGTAAGAGATTGTGCATTTGAATTGAATGGTATGTCTACCTTAGCACATTTGAATGTATTACCATTGGGATCATACAATATGTTGTTGGGCATGGATTGGTTGTACCTTCATAGAACTAAGGTAGATTTTTATGACAAAGCCATTGAGTGCTTTGATGATAATGGGGAACAAAGAATCTTATGGGGTAAGAAGAAATCAACATCAGTTAGAATGGTGACAGCTATGTAGGCCAAGCATAGTTGTAGGAAAGGGTTCGCATTATTTGTAGTGCACATTTCCAGTGAAAAAGGTAAGGAAGTTGAGAATGAATTTTTTTTTAGTAGGCACCCAGCTCTACATCAGTGTCAGGATGTATTTCCTGTAGATATTTCAGAGTTTCCAACTCATAGGGAAGTAGACTTTTCTATTGAATTGGTGTTAGGCAAAGCTCTAGCATCAAAGGCACATTACAGGATGAGTACATCTGACTTGGTAGATTTAAAGTTACAGCTGAAAAAGATGCTTGACAAAGGATACATTAGGCCAAGTGTATCGCCATGGGGCGCACCAAAATTGTTTGTGAATAAGAAGGATGGTACTCGTAGGCTATGTATTGACTAGAGGAAGTTAAACAAAGTGACCATCAAGAACAAGTATCCATTACCGAGGATTGACAACTTGTTTGATCAGTTGAAGGGAGTAGCAGTGTTCTCGAAAATTGATCTAAGATCTAGATATCATCAGGTACGCATTAAAGAAGAGGACATCTACAAGATAGCTTTTTGAACCTGGTATGGGCATTATGAATTTTTTTTAGTTCCATTTGGTTTAACGAATGCTCCAACTACCCTTATGTGCTTGAAGAATAGTGTGTTGTATCCGTATTTGGACAAGTTTTTTATTGTGTTCATTGATGATATATTGTTATATTCAAAAAAAAAAGAGCATGCAAAACATTTAGTAGCATTGTTGAGATTGTTGAGAGAGCATCAGTTTTATGCTAAGCTCAACAAGTGTAATTTCTTTCAAACTGAGGTACACTACTTGGGACATGTGGTTTCCAAGGATGGCATACCAGTGGACCCAGAAAAGGTAAGAACTATAATGGAGTGGGCAGATCACAAGAATGTGGATGAGGTGAGATCTTTCATGGGGTTAGCAGGTTATTACAGGAGGTTCATCAGGAACTTCTCACATATTGCTTATCTTATCACATCATTGCAAAGGAAAGGAAAGAGGTTTGAATGGATGAAGGAGTGTGGAGCCAGTGTTGAGCAGCTCAAGTAGTTGTTGACACATGCACCAATGTTAAATATTGTAGATCCTGACAAAGATTTTGTAGTATGTACATATGCTTGCAAGAGAGGACTTGGTTGAGTCCTTATGCAGGATGGACAGGTGGTATGCTATGATTCATGGAAGTTGAATGAGCACGAGCAGAACTAGCCAACACATGATCTTGAGTTGGAAACGATCATACATGCATTGAAGATGTGGAGGCACTATCTTCTGGGTAGGAGTTTTGCATTGATGAGTGATCACAATGGGTTGCGATATCTATTTGACCAACCGAATCTAAATGGAAGGCAGGCTCGATGGTTGGCCACGATCAATGTGTTCAATTTTGAGATCAAGTATATCAAAGGTAAAGAGAACTGGGTGGAATATTCTCTTCACAAGCGGATACAGGTAAATCACATAGCAGCTATGAGCTCCTATGGGACAGATTTAGAGGATAGGATCTTGTAGGCAGGTCAGTAGGATGTCAGGTATATGGAGATTGTGCACAGGTTGCAACAAAGTTTAGGTAGTGGTACATGTATAGGTACATGTGGTGGTACAGGTATAGGTACATGTACATCTGCAAGTGCATAGGATGTGGACTATCATCTCACGACATATGGATTGGTTACATTTAGAGACAGGATATATGTGCTAGATAGCAATGAGCTCAATAAGGCGACCTTGAGGGAGTTTCATGTGAAACCATATTTAGGTCACTCGGGTTATCAAAAGATGCTTACAATAGTGAAGAAATTCTATTTTTGGCCAAATTTGAAGAGAGATGTAGCATATTTTGTGGCTAGGTGTTTGCATTGTCGGCAAGTGAAGGCAGAGTGTAATTATCCAAGTGTACTACTACAGTTGATTCCCATTCCAAAGTGGAAATGGGAGGTCATTTCCATGGACTTTATTATGAGTTTGTCGAGGATAGTGAGATAGCATGATTCCATCATGGTAGTGGTGGACAGGTTGGCAAAGGTAGCGTACTTCATTCCAGTGAAGTTTACATTGTCACCAAGTGATGTAGCAAAATTATTCAATAGGGACATGGTTAGATTACATGGAATTTCGAAGAAGATTGTGTCAGACATGGATGCGAAGTTCACGTCCATGTTTGGGAAGGAGTTATTTGCAGGTTTGGGCATAGTGATGGCCTTCAGTACAACTTATCATCCACAAACAGATGGATAGGCAGAGAGGGTCAACAGGATATTGGAGGACATGTTAAGGATGTAGGTGATGCATCAGCAACGGAAGTGGGAAGAGTACCTTCCACTGGTAGAGTTCACTTATAACAATAAGTATTAGGAATCCTTGAGGATGACTCTGTTTGAGGCATTGTATGGGTGGAGTTGCAATACTCCCATCAGTTGGAGTGATCCAATTAACAAGGTGTTGAGTGGATCGGACGTGTTGGTAGACATGGAATGGGAAATGCAGGTAATCAATAAGAATCTAAAGGCAGCACAAGCTAGAGAGAATAGTTATGCATATCAGAACATATTGTTCAAGGAGTTCCAAGTACCGACTCTGGGATTTATGCCACTTTTTCAGGTCCAGAGCCTAGGTCACTTCCCAAACTCAATGACACTTTCAGAACTAAAATATAACATAATAATGATACAAATACAATAACTTGAACAAGGACATGACCGAACCACTACTAACCATGACAAGAATTTCTTCAAACATGTCACAGTTATGTAATCTACAAGTTTAAACAACAGATCTGAGCATAGGGGTCTCATACTCATCTGAGAATCTCTAAGAAGCATTTTTCCTTTCCAAAACCTTTGACATTGCCTTTGCCAATTTCCTTAGCCATTATAAACCAATGAACACCCACGCTAGGATGTTTTGCCCAACATTCAACTTGGGATAAGTGTCCCATCAACCATGGTTATTATTTTTCCTTTATTAACTTTTACATGGATTTTTCACCAAGGCTGTTACATTTGACATGGATGGATAATGTGTTAATATAAGTAACGAATCTAATCCATGTATAGCTCATAAAGAACACTTATTGAAAGTTTTAGATATTGGATGGCACATTTCATTTTATTAAGCAAATATATCTAGATCCAAAAGTTAACAATTGCAAGCTATATACAAACTCTTGGATACTGGATCCCTTTCATGTTCAAACATATCATATATGGCAATTTTTTCAAGGAATGTATTTACTGTTAAGTTTTTGGGGTTGTTACAATCTTTATGTACAACATATTTTACTCCTACCTAAATTTATGCAAAAAATTGCATAAATTATGGTGGGCAATAATTTTTGGTAAATATGTTTAATTATCGAAATATAAATAATGCATTACATATTTAATTTTTACCTCTATATAAATTTATGCAAATAATCGCATAAATTGTGGAGGAACAATTTAGCAAAGTCAAACGTTATCTTGTCCTCATGATGAACCAAACTGGTTGGTTCAAAACGCGTGCACAAATGAATTTTGGTGTGATTATCGCCGAAAACATGTCTCAAAAACCTAATTCATGTTGATCTTGGGTACTTGTGGCAAGTATTCCCTAACTATTTAGAATCAAGAAAAATAAAAGAAATAAAAAATAATTTAATTTTAAATTTAATTTTCAAAGAGGTGTTTTTTCGGGCACCCTAATATCACTATAAAAAGACACTTGAACTTCTCATTTGCTCACTTACTCATCACTCACATTTTTCTCTCTCACACACACATGTGAGAAACAATATGAGGAAGAGGTAGAAGTTTCTAAGGAGTCAAATTTCCAAGACAATCAATGTTTGAGCAGTTGAATTTTTTTATTGTAATTACTTAATGATGTTCTGGAGTGTGTTAAAGTAATATCTATACCATTGGAAGTAAATATTAGTTGCAGAAAATTGTGCTTGTCTAACTAACACTAGAAAATCAACAAGGTAACAGAGCTTTTTTGAAGAAAGGACAATGAGATCACCCCTCGAAGACCCGTATTCTACAATCTAATATGTGACCAGATCCTTAACTATATGCCTCCCTCTATCAAGCCTGAAGATATGCTAGAAGGTGAAACAAATTTTAGGGCTTGGAGGACAAAAATGGATACCATTTTATAAGTGAATGATGTCATGGATATGTGGAAGGAAATATTACTGAACCTCGGGATGACAAGGGAAAGGCCAAGCACAAGAATATGGAAACTAAGGCCAAGATTATTTTTTTTTGAATCCATCAAAAACCATTTGATTCCATTTATTGCTAGACTGAAGACTTCAAAGCAAATATATGATGCCCTAGCAGTGTTGTATACAATCAATAACATTGGTCAGAAGATGACCTTGAGGAATCAACTTTGTGATATTCAAATGTCTAGATAAAATATTGTGGCTTCCTACTTCATGAGGATATTTTAGTTGAGAGATCAGCCCAAGGGCATTGGAGAAAATATCAATTAATTAAAACTTTTGATTGTGACCCTTAATGGGTTTCTAAATTTATGGGATTAATTTTTATCAAGAATTTGTGGCAGAATAGAAATTCCAAGGTTTAATCAGCTATGGGCTTCCTTTACCCAAGAGGAGTCTAGGCTAGTTTCGAAGGGGAAGATTCAAAGACCTCATGATGGTGAGTTCCAAGCATTTGCAACTCATACAAAGAATGGTAAATGAAGAATAAAATTTGGAAATTTTCATAAAATATATATATATATATATATATATATATATATATATATATATATATATATATATATATATATATATATATATATATATATATATATATATATATATATATATATATAGATAGATAGATAGATAGATAGAAGGTCTGCTCCCATTCAAAATCAGAAGAAGAAGGATGTGTTAAAGATTTATTGTTTCAGTTGTCACCAGTTTACTCGCTATAAAAGCAAGTGTCCTAAAGGAAAGAATGATAGGAAGAGAAGGGAAAAGAAACATGCTTCAACAACAAGCATTGATGATGATAAGCATCCACATCAGAATAGACCCATGGATGACAATAAATATGATATGGATTACTTATTTTCTACCCTTACAGGCACTATTGCAGATCACAATGACATTTGGTTAGTGGACAGGGGTGCATTGAGACATATGATAGTCTCACAAAATTGGTAGAGAGGAAGTCAACACAAAAAGTGGAACTTGGTGACAATACCAAGTATGCAATCAAATATGTTAGTTCAACATCTTTCTAGTTGGAGTCAGGAGAAAATATTCATATAAATGATGTGGTGTATGTACCAACTTTTTAAAAGAACTTGATCTCTACTTCATCCCTGAAAGAAAAAGGGTATATAGTTTCATTTGATGATGGACAATTCCTTGTATGGAATAAGGGCTCAACCATATATTATACAAAAGTGATTAGTGCTGAATAGGGAAGGTTCTATAGATTTTTAGGACGTTTAGAACCATGCCAGATGACTATAAGAGCTTCCAGTTCAAAGGGAGTAGATAGTTGGGAAAAGTGAAAGGAGAAAAATTCCAAGAGGATGTCATGGGTTGAGATTGTCAAACAAGATACTCAAAGATGGGATGTCTCTAGGAGAAGTATGCCTTCTATCAGGGAACCATGCCAAACAACAGGGTATGCTTTAGTGAAAAAGGGAGCAGAAGTAGCATGAGTATTTGCTTATGTTACAAAGGGAGAAACCAAGATTTCCATATGAGGAACTTCTTTAGTGTAAGGGGGAACACCCAGTTAGGGTGACCATAAAGTAGTTGTGGTGATGAATCCAGTGAAGGAAGTTGGCCAGTTTATGGTTGAGTTGACGCATGTGGCGAAGCAATGTGTGTTGAGGTATTTGTGTGATACAATTGGATATAGTCTGAGATATTTCGTAGTGGTGAAGTGAGGCTATTGAGATATATTGATTCAGATTAGCAAAGGAGTGCAGTGGACAGGAAGATCACATCAAGATGTTGCTTCGATTTGTGTTCTACTATGATATCTTGTATGAGCAAGAAGTAGACTTCTGTCATGCTCAATATTGCAAAGGTTGAATATATTTCACCTAGTTTGGTGAATTGTGAAGCAGTTTGGCTTCAAAATCTAATTGCAAGATTATTTAATTATGTGTTGGAGATGACCGTGATACATTGTGATAATCAAAGTTGTGTGAAGCTTTCATAAAATCAAGTTTTCCATGACAGGCCGAAGCACATTGAGATAAAGTACCACTACATCTGAGACATGGTATAGAATGGATCAGTGAGGCCCTAATACATTTCTACAGAAGAGCAAGTTGTTAACATTCTCACAAAGCCTGTCTTGGATGAAGTTTGTATACTTTTGGGATAAGCTTAGAGTGGTTGAGAATGTCTCCATTGTTGAGAGGGAGGGTTGATGTTGTAGCATCATGACAGACATTATCCCTAGGTCAAGGGTATTAACCAAGTGCCATGTAATGTGGCTAGGGAGAATGGCCTAGATAACATCATGACCCAGAGTGCTCCACTGGTCATAAGGTTATGACCATATTTCCAAGAGTTACTTGGCTAGTGGGTAGAGTGAGTCTCTTAGAGCATCAGGCAAGTATTTTTACCATTCAAGTGTTATGTGATGACATGGGGAAATGGTAAATGGGCCTAGGGTTTGACCACTAGTGAGGAAAAAATGACCTAGTTCCAAGTGATGACTTGGTTAGATGGTGACCCATGACTAGTTTTGTTTTTACCCCAATCAGGGAGTATATCGCCAAATGGTATTTGATTAGTAGAAGACTAGATCTTTTGCATGATTCTTTCCATGTGGTTCGAGAATAGAACATGAAGTGGATGGGTACGTTAACATAGTAGGTTCATTCAATGTTTTCTTAGGATGGAAAATTTTTCAACGAAGTGGACATCTGAGGAAGTCAAGGTGAATACCTCCCTAGCTAAGAGGGAGTGTTAATTTTTTGGGGTTATTATGATATTTATGTACAACATATTTACTTTTACTCCTACCCAATTTTATGCAGAGAATTACATAAATTATGGTGGGTTGTAATTCCTAGAAAATATGTTTAATTAGTGAAATATAAAGAATGTATTGCATGTTTAGTTTTTATTTCTACCTCAATTTATGCAAACAATTGCATAAATTATGGAGGAACAATTGAAAAAAGTCAAACACTATGGGGGTGGTTTATAACCTAATTCATTTTTCTCTTTGGGTAGTTGCAAGAGGTATTCCCCAACTATTTAGAAGAAAAAAAAAAAAAATTCATTTGCCAAGAGATGTGCCGCTTAGGGCACCCTGATATCATTATAAAAAGACACTTGAACTTCTCATTTACTCACTCACTCATCACTCACATTTTTCTCTCTCTCACGCCTGAGAAGAAATCTGAGGAAAAGACCAAAAATTCTGAGTCAAATTTTTTAGACAGTCAATGTTTGACAAGTTGAATTTTTTGAGTGTAATTACTTAATGATGTTATGGAGTGTGTTAAAGTAATATCATATATCATTGGAAGTAATTATCAGTTGTAGAAAATTGTGCTTGTCTAATTAGCACTAGAAAATCAACATTTACAAATACTATAATGCCTGCATCTTGGATGACTTTTTATGAGGATTCATATTTAGATCTAATGTTAGACACTAAATGTGTCAATTGAAAGTCCCAAATGCCTAGAGATCTAGACAATTTAGAATATATCCAAATGTGTACACTATAATGATAAGCCAATAGCCAAGTTGTTCACCTTGTCATATATTTTTTTTCCTTTAAATTAGAGGAATCGACAACTTGGTCAATTTCATAGTTCTCGAGTCACTATTTTGTCACTTTTTCTATCATTTAATTCATTGTTGTTACCTCATTCTTCACTCATTTACCACCACAAATATTCACAAAAACACCATAATACACCTCCATGTGCTCAAGTAGTTAATTATCATCTTTTCTTTTCTTTTTAATGAATCGAAAAGAATTATGTTTGATTTTACTAAAGAGATTTTACTAGCTCTACTCTTGAAGCTAGTTTCAGTAGCCATCTCCGTGATCGAGGTATCAACATAGTTCTAAAAGGAAATCTGACACATGATATTTGATTCTAAGACCCCCGACATGGATTTTTATTTTTCAAAGCTCACCTAGCTCGCACATGTGAGCCTCCAACATTTGATCAAAGACAATGAGAGGTAGTTTTTGGCAAGTCAACTTCAGATGCAAATTTTTAGCAAATGAAGATGAACTTTGAAAAATTAAAACATGGGTTTCTTGCAAAATTAGCCCATTAAGGATCCCCATTATAGTTCTCTTCAAATTGTGAAGGATCTAGGAGATTTTCTTGATTCTTTAAATCCTACTTTCTTAGATTTGTGAATTGACAGTTTTCCAATGTGTCACCTAATGCCTAGTCAAGAAAAATAGGTTGTAATGAGCAATGTTTTGGTAAATCTATGGAAAAGATATCATTTCTACTTAGATATTGGCTTATTTTTGTATATGATCTCATCAAGATCTACATTACTTTCATTTTGTTACATTACTACATTAATTTTCCCTATATTTATACACTCTATAAATATTGTAAATACTTTGATGGAAAGGAGGAGGGAACATACACAAACTATAAATTTTTGAATTATTGTATGGCTTGTTTTCATATGATATAATTACAAACAACTGATATTTTCCTATATTGCATATATGTATTCATGAGTTGAATTAGAGATAGTTTATGTGCTTTCTTAAAGCTCGTGCAATCACCAAGAGGGCCCCCTCAGTATAGATTCAAATACTTTGTTTTCCTTTATAGTAGAAAATTTATCTTGTTAAAGAATTGATTTATAAACTATATATTTTAACCAATGTTGTGTTTCTCTTACAACTATTACTCAAGTGCTAGAAAAATCCACAAAAAGAAGTTACATTTAAACCATCTTCATATATGTATTGAGAATTTTGATTTCCAGATATGTGAACTTTCATTACTTGCTTTTGTGAATAGTATCAGATTTCATGCTTTCTTAGATCAAATTTTGCAAGTTTTCATAGAAATAGATTTCATGCTTTCTTAGATTAGATTTAGAAGTTTTCATAGAAATATATTGCATGCTTTCTCAGATTAAATTTACTTGCTTTCATGGAGTATATTTTCATGCTTTCATAGAGTATATTTACATGCTTTCATAAAATAAATTGATATGTTTTCATACAATAGATTTCAATGTTTTCCTAGATTGGGATTTCCATGCTTTCATAGACTAAATTTACTTGCTTTCCTAAATCATATTCATATGCTTTCAAAGATTATAACTTCTTTTTATGTCAATTTACTTTCCTTCATACAATAGAATTTTTGTTCATGCCAATTTACTTTCGACATAATTAAAAGCTAAATACTTGCATATATTTTGTCATACACTTTACAAGTCTACAAACTCGAATTGATAATTTAATGTAACAAAATTAAAAGCATAATTAAATTGATTGAAATTTTTGGCGATATTGTCGGGGGAAGTGTACATAGGACTTAGCTTTAAATTTAGATTTCCCTTTAATTTAGGCAACTTTGGATAGGAGGAAGTGTAAGGTGAGAAGTAAAAACCTACGCATCACATTGTGAGGTTCCTCCTAACCTCAATTGTTGAACTACATTTCATTCTTAGTTGCATAAGTTAGCTTCATTCATTTTAAAATGCATGTATAGAGAAAGAGATTCTAGAGGTAGATTCAACGTAGGAATAACTTCAATCCCTCAATCACATACCACCCCACTAGATCACGTGGTGTAGTAAGAACCACATCACCATCCACAACATGAATTCCTACTTTGGCAGGTATAAGAAGACCATCTCCTAGATATGGAAGAGATGACAGAGGAGGTAGAAGAAACAAAAAATGGAGATGATGACAATGAGGAAGATCCCTATGGATTTCCTATCCAAGACACTAATACAAATGTAAATATGAAGAATATTTCTCCATTTGTACTTCCATACTTTCATGGTATAAGAAGAAAGGACCCAAAAAACTTTTCTTTTGAGTTTGAAGTACTTTGCAAAAGTTATGATTACTTGCAAAATGCTCAAAAATTAATGTTATTTCCCGCTACATTAGAAGATAGGTCTTTAAAATGGTTTATGGGATTACAAACAAATTTTGTGAGATCATGGGATGCAATGAGACAACTCTTTTTAGAAAGATATAAATATTACTGTATATAACATGATGTTAAAGAAGAAATTTTCAAAATGAGCTAGAAAGAGGATGAAAATATTGAGGATTTTATAGAAATATTTGTTTAGTGTTAAAAGGGTAAAATTACATAAACTATGATTAGATACATTAAAAAACCTTTTACTTCAAGCAATTAGGGATGAATGGATTGATCTCCTAAATCTAATGGGTAAAGGGGTAAGGATATTTCTGAATTTTGTAAGCATGTATCAAGAGGAAAGGCAAAGTATGGTAACAATCCTCGTGATTCAGCCACGGCAAGAGTAAGTAAATCAACATTTGTTATGATAAGTAGAGTTGAACTTAGCATTTTTCGAGATAATTTTAGAACAACAATTATTGGCAATCTAAGTCAACAAATAGATATGCTATGAATACAAAATAAGCAAAAAGTTGAGAACATTGTACTGTCTATATTTTCTCTTGGGTGTAGAAAGAAACATCATTTTGAGAGAATGCCCATTAGATAACGTTGAAATATGTGTTATTTATGTAGAAACACGTGAAACAAAGGATTGTCCATCATTACTAGGATTGAAAACAGTCTACCAAGAATATACCAAAACAAATCAAGCCTCATAACAAATATTATTTGTGGCACCAAGAAGACCCCGATAATCAAGGATGATGCAAGACCCTACGCAACAATTTCAAGCTTATTCATGAAGACCCAAAAATAATTGGAATATTGCATTACTTTAGAAATCTTTACCACCCCATTCTTAAAATCAATCTTGGTAGCAAGGTTAGCGAAGATCATATGGAGGAAACAATCCACATTACTATCCATCATATCCTCAATTTCCCTAATATCCTCAGTATCAATAGCCACGACCATAACATCCACCTCCACCGCAATCTCAACCACAGCCACATTTGACTTCTAGTAAACCTCTCTAATTACCCCCTACATAACCATCTCAAAGACCCACTCCCACTCAACTACTTGCACAACCATTTCTGAACCCAAACAATAAAATAGCTCGACCCACTTACAATGTTGAGGTACAAAATTTTCAAACAACTCCTCTTGATCTAAATGATATTCATCTTAGATCAGAAAGAGTATTGCAGGAAAAAATATCCCCTTGTTTTCATTGAAGAACAACATCCATAAGAATAATATCTAGAGGAAACTAAAGAATCATGGACCACATTTGATGGAGTAGCCATTAGAATCTAATATTGAGGAGTTCCTAACATAACTATCATCGGACCCTTTATGCATACAAGAGATTGACCATCTCATAATAGAAGATCTGAATGGCATGGAAAAATAATACATGCAGAGTGATCTAGATGAGCAAGTGAACCAAGGGCATCCCAACTATATTGAGCTTTGGTTCTAGACAATCATTAAGCCAGAGCACCACTCTCTTATTAAATAGTTCTTGACATCATATGAATCAAAACAATTGGTATCTCATATTCTGGTATATATCAAAGCATATCTTTCAAACCTGCATATGATTTTATTTGTCATCAGGTTATGCACATGGTTCCATTGGAAGTATTCCTATACTTGAAAGGGATTTTCTTTTTCAAGTAGAGTAGGATAGCAAAAAAAAGTCTTGTTGTGAAAACCAACTTACTAGCACAATTGGACACGAGCTCTGTTTGAAAACCAGGCAACTAGCGAGTAAAGTTCACAATAATTTTTGTAATTTCATGTTGGTTTCAATTATTGTTCTTCAAATCACTTTTGGTTCTATGCTCGAGTTGGCTAATGTGGGATTCCTCAAAGCCCACCTTCTAACAAATCTTGTTCCATTAGCTTCAACACCTTATCTGGGACCAAGGTCAGATTCTGTTGAGTGCCTTGGAGCTTGTATACATCAATGGTAAGGCCCCTCGTTGACAAAAATGGGAATAAAACAATGTCTCTTGATTTCCATATCTTGTAGGTGACTCAACTTCAACACATTCATTCGTACTTGTCAAGATGCACTCTTGTACCTTGACACTCATTTACATTATCGATGATTTGTCTCGCATTGGTTAATGATTGAAATTAGTGGTCAGTAACCCAATGATTTTTTTCTATGTTTGCATTAAACTAAATCCATTCACATAGATCAAACTGTAGCAATCAGTGTTATATGTGAAAACTATATGGTTTATGGTATCAATGACATCTTTCAACAATCTTCTTGTTTCAAAGATTCTTTCAACAAGATATTGTTCCAATAAAAATTGTCATTCAAAAATAGCATAATGGAAGTTACTACAAATCCTCTTCATGCATTTCCTTTTCCATCAAATCAATAAAATTAGATCAATGTTCAGTCAACATACATTATGTTTCACGGTTTCTACATTTAGCTCGCAGTACCAGTCTAAGAGCTCATTGAGTAGCAAAAGAATACAACTTTATAAGAAGAAAAGAAATAGCTATAGAAACTTAATTTTTTTGTAGATATCGAAAAACTGTTGTAACTACGAAAAAATGTTGTAGCAACCTATTTATGGTTGTAGCAACCTACGTTAGAGGCATTTTTTGAACAAATGTTGCAAGTTGATGGAGCTAAAGAAAAAATAAATAAATAAATAAAATTGAGGCATGAACTGTTTTCATAATATGATAAATTGAAAAACAGGGGGGGTGAAATTCCAAAAATAATCACATTTATTTGAAGAAGTTTTGAAGGCATATTTTTACTTTATACCAATGTGCAAAAATAAATCTAGACTTTGGTGTTTTTGCACAACAACCTCTTGTCTTCGTCAAAATGAGATTATGAAGGAATGTTATGGAGAAATAGGTAAAAATACATTATTTTCATTTTGAATCACTCAATTTGGCTTTAAAATTAGTTCATGGCATATATTTTGGTGCAACATTGGGTAGTTCTATGGGTAATTTTATTAGGCTTGGTTGTTGCTTTTATGTTGATTGCAAATATAGACTTAAGTCACATATGGACTTAGAAATTAGAGTAATTATGGCACAATACATGCCATTGGACAGGAAAAAAACTCCTAATCAACTTCATGATGGTACCATGTGAAGAAAGGATTATTACTTTGCTTTAAATGTTTGTAATGCATAGAATGCATGAGCAACAACAATCTTAGTTATTGACAATAAAATTTAAGAGAAAAATACAATACTTGATTATTTGCAACATATTACCATAAGTTGAAGAAAGCTCTGAGAAGTGAGAAACGTTGACTACTAATTTGGACTGGAGAGAGTCACTTCCACACTCGGAATTTTGGATGAATAATCATGATCAACGTGGGCCAAAATGTGACAGTTAAGTTGAATTTGTGAAGAGTTTTAAAGGAGTTTCTCAGATACACGAGACACAAAATATTCCAGCATCAGAGGTTCCATTAGAACTACTTACCTCTAGAAGAGGAAGATATTTCTGACCTTTTTAATATTTTTAAGAAAGTGAGGTCTTCATCATATAAAAGGAGAGTGAGAAATTGAAAGCCCAAAGCCATAAACTACAATACATAAATGAGAAGGCTCCTTGTTCAAAGTAAGAAGCATTGGCCTAAAGAAGCAAAAATTGTTAGAAAATTATATATTACAGAGAAATGAAACACATAAAATATATTGCAGAAATATAAAGACATAAAACAAGAGAGACACAGATATATGTGTTTCACCCCATTTGGGCTACATCAACGGAGAAACAACCAGTCCTTCCTTTTATATTATCCAGCAAACTGAAGAGATACAACCTATAGCAGATCCGTTGTAATTCCCTCTTCGCTCTCATACAATCTCCTCTCTCTTTCTCACTCAAAATATAGATCTACATAGATGCAATACAATTCCCTCATATATAGCAAGGGGTTGCCTTCTAGGGAGAAAAAACCCTAAATTAAACCTAATTGCTATCGTCAGATCTCCACCTAATGAATGGGCCAGATTGACTACTAAATTACAAAATTTTACAATGCAATTTTACATCTCCTTTTAGCTTCAGGGGTGCTACCCCCGATCCCCCACCAGGGGGGGGGGGGCTCCAAATAATCATTGTCACCCCCCTTCCCCCTCCCTTGGACCCCCTTGGCAGCATACATTTTATAGGTGGCGTTGCTTCCACATTACAAACTAGGGTCCAATGCGGTGATACCTCTGAATAAAGAATAGAATCAAGCTCCACACCCGACAAAAATGCATGTTGTCTATAACTTGTAATTGAAAAGAACACTTAAATAGGGGAGGAGCAAAGAAGTTGGCTATCTCAAAATTTTGATTGATGCAGTTCAAATTTGTTAGATGTTTTCTTTCTTTCAATTTGTTCAATTTTGAGGAGTTATCAAAAAGAGCATTGAGTTGTCATTTTTTCTCTTTCATCCTCAATGTGGCGGAAAGAGAGTATTGAGATCACTATTCAAATTGTGCCACAAGGGGATCTTCAAATGAAATTTTTCATCGATAGCTACCAAAATTCCTTTTGCCAAGTGTTGTAGTAACCAAATTTCCTTTGGTATCTTTTGCAAGCAGTTGATGTTGAATTATGGAATTCTGGAACATCAGTTTTTGAGGAGAAATCTACTAGCAGTTAGCAAGTTTTATGCTAGCCATCACAGTCAACAACAACTTTGTTTATTTTGAGAACTTCAAGTGTTCATTTAGTTTCCATGACATCATTTTTAGACTATATTCTCTCTTCAACTCCTCAACATACATTTATTTATTGGATAGAGCTCTTGATAAGGTAAAACTTGAGGTAAAATGATTTATGAAACTTTTTAAATTTATTAAAAGTTTTGAAACTTATGATAAGTGACTACTTATAATACGCCCTTCACCATCATTCATTTTATCTTCATTGCTTCCAGTTATCATATTTTCCAACATTCCACTCTGTTAGAGTCGGTCTTGAGCCCTCCATCAGCGATCAAAACTCTTTGCATTTGCATAGGTAGGTGTCTCATCAGTGTCAATTTTTGCATCCCATTAGGCATGCCATAACCCTGATGGAGGAGCTGGTGTATTTGTACCCCTCTTGGCATTGCTGGATCAGGTCATTTCAGTCATTAAGCTCTTACAAGCTTGTCTTGTCTTGTCTTGAGGTCAAATTCCTAGGTCTAGGGTTTTGGTCAAGTATGTTTACAAGGTCATGTTTCTGAAGGTCAATAAGTGCTCAGCAAGCCAGAGGGATGATTGTAAAGATGTTTCTTCGAAATTTTTTATCTTGTACAGCTAATTTTCACCTTGGATTTAAAAACTCTGTTTTTAAACCCAAGGTCATTTTTCAAATTTTTGTAAAAAGTGATGAAATTTCAAAAGACTTCAGCGGACAGCATGTAACCCTGGTCCCCTTGCCAAGATCCCTCAGATGATCTCCCTGCAAAAAGAATCAAGCCAAAGCACTAAATGAGTCAATTTCAGGACAAAGGAAACCAAAAAGTCAGTTTTATAAAGTGTCAAAGAGAAACATTAGAAAGTGGGTTTGAGCATGAAATTTATTCAAATAAAGCTTATAAAGACCCAATCTCCCTCCTTTTACTCTCATCGTGCATCCAAGACACTTGCAAGAGAGATTGGGCGAGAATCCAAGCGATTTTGAGTGAAAACTGGTCGAAATTGGGAGCAGGACAGGCGCGCGACCTGTCAGGCCAGGCGCGCGACCCGTTGGGTGAGGCGCGCAACCCGTCAGCTGCGCGCAACCCATTGGGTGAGGCACGCGACCCGTCAGCGACCTCCCTTCCAAACTCATTGCAAATTCGTTCAAGCACCCTCCAAATCATCAAATTGCTTGAGGTAGGTTCTCCAAACTTGAAAATGGTTGTTGGTTATGTTTAAAAGACATCATGAATGTGTTTAAAGATCAAATTGTGCAAGAGGAAGAGGCTCCATACGGCTGCAATGTTTGATTATTAAAATGTGCTAGGGTTTATTGTTGTTCATGTTTTTTCCCTTGTAATTATTTTCCTCTTTCCCCTTTTCACTTCCCTTGTATTTCCATGTAATTTCCCCTTGCTAAATTGTAAAATAAATACAAACCCTACCCCTCTCCCTAAACACTAAAAAACTCAAATCCTAACCCTACCTCTCCATATGCCCATGTAAACACATGAATTTGATGATGCATGTGCAGTGATGTTTGCAGTGTTTTTCCCTAAGTTCCCTGTTGTATACATGTATTCCCATTTTCCTTGTAAAAAATTTCCCTCCCCTAACATTTCCCTCATGTTCCTTGTCCCCTTGAAACAGCAAAGAAATCAGCACTTCTAAAGGCAGAAACAGTTGTACATTTTGTCCACTTTGCTCCTTAAACAATGTCAGAAACCGAAACCTATGAGCAAAGTGATGACCAGTCATCAGCTTCAGAGATTGAGGTACAGAGGAGGCCACATAAGGGTGGAAAAGGTGGCCATCACAGGAGAGAGGAGCCCACCTCTTTAGCAGATTTACAGGCCTGCCCTATGGCAGTCACATGTTTCCAGTATATGTCTTGCTATGAGTTTTGTGAGAGGATCTCTCGGATTCAGCACCACAGAGAGTTGGCTCGCCTATTTGTTTTACACTTGCATGATGGACATGTCAACCTTGCCGGGGTGAACTTTACATTGACACCCGAGGTGATCTCACATGCCACAGGGATACCTAATGTCGGGGAGGTGTGGAATAAACGCAAGGTGTTGGATAGTGTTCACTTTGAGCCTTTTGTCCGGCCACCATTCATGAGACATTTGGCAGGTGTGTTTCCATTCAGGTTTCTCAGGAGCGAGTATGCTCCCATGATGAGGCTCATCATGCACTATTTTACCTGTGAGGGCAGATTTTCACAGATATATTCGTACCATATTCGCCTATTGATGCACTTCACACGAGTACGGATGATGAACATCCCTGTTTTCTTTTATCAGAACATTTAGAGGATGGTGTCCATGTTGCAGAGGAAGAGCCCGGCACAGTAGTATAGGAGCCTGTACCATTATGGTTTGATTCAGCTTTTAGTATTGCATCAGTTGGCTCAGCAGGGCATCTCATGGGAGGAGTTCATCTCTCATGAGCTTTTCACAGCACCATCACCGCCACATCCTGAGGTTATTCATGAGGAGGGAGGACCATCACAGCGGCATGATATCCCCGTCACTAGACATGTCAGCTCCTCACCATTGGTTACTTATCAGAGAGGCCAGAGGGCCTTATTTGCAGCAGCTCGGCGAGTACTTTCTCCACAGCATGTGGAAGGGGTCTCGCCTTCTTCATCGGCTCAGCGAGTGTTATCTCCACATCAGGTGGAAGGGGCCTTGCTTTCTTCAGCAACACACGCAGCACAGAGGGGCAAGCAGCCCATGATTGATGAGGGGCCATCAGGAGTTCCAGATATTGAGCTTGTTGATCTTGAGGCCAGTTCTCTTAGCCAAGAGGCAAAGGAGATCATTCAGCACCTTAGAGCTGAAAATGAGGTATTGCAAAAGAGACTAGAAGGTGCACAATGGACCATCACATACCTCGAGCAGCACAACAAACAGCTGGAAGATGAGCAAGCACTTGATGAGCTGTGGAGGATTCGTAGTGACCGCATTTTGAACCGGAGAAGACCCGGTGATCCATTGCCCGCTGACCGAGAGTCCATGCTCATCCGGGTAAATGCACATTTGGAGAGGTTGTTGGCTAAGGCCAACCAAGAGAAGAAATTGCTGAGGAACATGAAGAACCATTACTGGGCAAGAATGCATGTCTGCAAGGCAAAGATGAAAATGTTTCAAAGGCGGTTGGCCAAGGCACAAAAAGGGAGAAAGAGGCCCGATCCCCTCCATATCTTGGCTAAGGCCTCACTGAAGGACCAAGGCACTAAATAGCCCAGCCACAGCACAAATCCCAAGAAATTTTGAAAATTTTGGGTCAATTTTGATTTTTCAGGCAATTTACAGGTTTTTGCTCATTAACGGGTCTCACCCCCCGCGCGACCCTTCATCAGGCAACTCCATTTGGAAAAAACTCAGCATTTCTAGATTTTTCATGCAAAGTTACACATGCTCATGGATGGACTTGAGATTTGGTGAAGTTTTGGGCCTCCAGAAAGTCAAAAAACTAGCAAAAAATGACTTTCTGCCACTTTTTTGAATTGCAGAAAGCAGTCTTGGGAGATTTGATTTTTGACAGGGCAAATGAATTCCAAATTCAAAAATTCCAGTTGGGTTGGAAAGTAGACTCACAGACCTTTCCAACAAGCCTACGCTTGCCCAATTTGGACACCTGAAAGCGCCCCAAAAGTGGCTCCAAAGGCGCGCGACCCGTCAGGCAGGGGCGCGCGACCCGTCAGGCAGATTTTTCCAAAATGCACTATACAGCTCAGAAAAACGCAGTTTGACCCAGTTTGACTTTTTGGGGTGAATTATGATTCTCTTTGATGTAATTATTGTACTTTTAAGACACTTTTACTCTTATGTAACACTTCTAGAAGATTCATTCATGAAAAGGGTAAATATTAAATGAATGAATTGGTTTCCTAGCTTATAGAGGCAAGTTGTTTTGACTGCCTAGTTTGTAGTGCTTAGTTTAGAAGTGGTTGAAACAGCTCCTAGGATAGTGAGCTCGACCCATGGAGGCAGGGAAAGAGGTTAGATCATCTATATTATGTACTTTCTTGTTCATTTTCATGGTTGGACTCTTGAGGGATAAGCTATCATTGTATTATTCACTGTATCTCTGCAATTTTTGGCTAAGGAAGACCAGGGTTTTGCAGTCCTTTTTGGGATCCTTGTGGTTACATGTATTGATGGTGTGTTTCTCTATGTACCTGTAAGTGTGTTATGTGAATCATTTCCTTTCTTTTCCTTCTGCACATTAAGCAAACGAAGTGTTAAAGTAAGAATTCATGACTCTCATGCTCTACTTTTAAGTTTGTTTAATTTCAATGTTTTCTACTGTTTAAGGAAAATTCAAAGTTATTGTTTGCTCTCCTTAGCTCCTCACCTGTCATTCCTGACCATCCACCTCAATCAAAGGCATCAATACTGTCTCCTACCTCGCCCCAAAGAACCCCCTGCAGAAACTGTGTCCAATCCCCGCACCCAAAATTGCCATCCCCTCAATTTGCCACCAAAAACCCTAAAAACCCCAAATCAACCTTTTTGATCAGTTTACTAGCCTAAAATCAGTGTTACCCTATTGGTCATCTCATCCATTGAAGATTTCACCGAGATAGACCGGAGAGAGCCCTCTCCAGCCCCGTAGGGCTAGCTACGAGGCTAAGTGGTTTGATGTTGCCTTGAGGTTTACCTTTCTCAGCCCAGTTTTCACTCAAAATCACTTGGATGCTTGCCCAATCTCTCTTGCAAGTGTCTTGGATGCACGATGAGAGTAAAAGGAGGGAGATTGGGTCTTTATAAGCTTTATTTGAATAAATTTCATGCTCAAACCCACTTTCTAATGTTTCTCTTTGACACTTTATAAAACTGACTTTTTGTTTTCCTTTGTCCTGAAATTGACTCATTTAGTGCTTTGGCTTGATTCTTTTTGCAGGGAGATCATCTGAGGGATCTTGGCAAGGGGACCAAGGTTACATGTTGTCTGTTGAAGTCTTTTGAAATTTCATCACTTTTTACAAAAATTTGAAAAATGACCTTGGGTTTAAAAACAGAGTTTTTAAATCCAAGGTGAAAATTAGCTGTACAAGATAAAAAAATTCGAAGAAACATATTTACAATCATCCCTCTGGCTTGCTGAGCACTTATTGACCTTCAGAAACATGACCTTGTAAACATACTTGACCAAAACCCTAGACCTAGGAATTTGACCTCAAGACAAGACAAGACAAGCTTGTAAGATCTTAATGACTGAAATGACCTGATCCAACAATGCCAAGAGGTGTACAAATACACCAGCTCCTCCATCAGGGTTATGGCATGCCTAATGGGATGCAAAAATTGACACTGATGAGACACCTACCTATGCAAATGCAAAGAGTTTTGATCGCTGATGGAGGGCTCAAGACCGACTCTAACATTGGCTCCAATGGGGATGGTAGCTCCTTGGAGGTACCAAGAACCTTAGACCTCTGGGAGAGCAGACCAGTGCTTTATTAACATTGGGCAATGGAGTCAACTTTTACACACTAACCAAATTTGGACAACTTTATTTGACTTTGACATCTGACTGAAATTTAAACTAACTTTGACATAAACCGACTCACTTTACGCAGAAAATAGACTGACTGAAACAACTTGAAAAACTCACACCAACTAATCACCATTTTCAGAATTATAACCTTCACCTCGGGCCCCAAACTAAAGATGGGAGATCAGTTCACACTTGCTGCAGAATGAAAGTAACATGGTAATTACAATGAGAGTGATTAGAGCAGAAAATGCTCAAGCATGATACCTTTTGAGCAGTCGGCCATTCACCGACCCACCGGGACATTCATCACCGTTCATTTCTTTGAGAAGGAAGGCATTTGGACCACGGTATGCAGCAATTTTGTAAGGACCTTTCCACAAGTTGTCGAACTTACCATGTTTCCCTTTGTCTTCGTTTCGGGCATCCCATCTCAAAACAACATCATCTATCTGAAAATCATCCGGCTTTGCTTTTCTGTCATAAATTTTCTTGATGCGCTCTTGCAACTTCAGAGAATTTTGATGAACCTCCTCTCGTGTCTGCTGTAAATGAATCATTTGACTGATCCGCCGTTGCATAGGATCCTCCTCACCACCAGCTTCTTGAAACAACTTGGCTACTGGAACACTAAGTGAAGTAGGAAACACTGCATCTACTCCATAAACTAGTTCAAAAGGTGACATACCAATTGACTTCTTTTGACTTACCCGATCAGCCCATAATGCATTTACTAACTTTTTGTGCCAGCTCTTCTTATTTATTTCCAGCAATTTCTTTATGATGTTCACTAGAGATTTGTTCGAAGATTCAGCCAGCCCATTACCTTGCAGATGGTAGGCGGTCGAATGCCCCAAGCTGATGTTATATTTATAGCAAAAATCAACCATTTTCTTCGATTTGAATGCTGCTGCATTATCTGTAATCAACTTATGTGGACAGCCGAAACGTGACAATATGTTATTCTCAAGAAAAGAAATAATTACCGAATCTGTGGCCTGCCGGGTGGGAATGGCTTCAATCCATTTCGTGAAGTAATCTGTGGCGGTCAAGATCCATCGATGCTGCCCGGAAGATGCTGGGTGGATTTCGCCAATAAAATCCAAGCCCCATTGCTGAAATGGTGCGCTGATTTCAATGGGCTTGAGAGGCAACGGTTGTAACTTTTGCTTTCCTTGAAAAATTTGACATTCATGACAGCTCTTTACCGCTTTATACACATCAGAAAATAAAGAAGGCCAATAGAAACCAGCTCTCAAGATCTTATTAGCCGTGGTCTTCCAAAACAAGTGACCCCCACAATCACCTTTATGAAAATCTTCTACTGCTGTCTTAGCTTCTTCTTCGACCAAACAGTTCAGCAGGATGCCGCCGAGATCTTTCCAATAAAGTGCAGATTTGATGATGCAAAATTTGGCAGCCTTTAGCTTCAATGTTCTAGCTTTGTTTCTAGGCATCCCAGGGGGTGAAGACAAATTTTGAAGCACATAAACTATATCAGCATACCAAGGAGAGGAAACAAAGATATCGGATACCTGTAGAACTGCATTTTCTTCATCTTCATCGGATAAGGCAGCAATCAAATTGATGTCAAGGATGTGGAGATTTGTTTCAACCATCAACTTAGCAAGACCTTGACCTTTAATCAACTTGGTAGGCTTAATTTCTACATCATACTCTAATAGTGCAGCGATCCACTTACCCCTTCTTCCTTCCAGTTCCGTTTGTACTAAAACATCCTTAACAGCTGCATTGGGAACATATGCTAAAATATGAGAATTCAATATGTATACCCATAAATCTTTCAAGGCTTTGATCAGCGCCAATGCTTGCTTTTCAATAATATTATAATTCAGCGCTCCATCCCTTATGATGCGGCTGAAAAAAGCGATGGGCCTCTCAACCCCATCTCTCTTTTGCATCAATACGGCTGCCAACGTATGCTCAGAAGCAAATGAAAATAAAATAAAATCCTGTGTATAATCTAGGTTGATCAAAGTTGGGGCTGAAGATAAGATTACCTTTATCAAATTAAAAGACTTTACCGCCTCTTCGGTCCATTTGAGCTCACTGTCCTTTTTGAGCATGTTGGTTATCTCTCTAAGATGTTCGGCAAGATTGGGAATAAAGCGGCGCAGAAAATTCAATTTACCATTAAAAGACTGAATTTCTTTCTTGCTACGGGGCTGCTCTAATTGCTGAATTGCTTCCACTCGTGCAGGATCTATACGTATGCCATCTTTAGAAATGATGTGGCCCAGCAGCTTGCCTTCGCTCATAGCAAAAAGACTCTTCTTCGGATTCAATGAGATACCATACTTTCTACACTTTTGAAACACCTTAGTTAAATGAAACAAATGCTCATCATCAGATGTAGAAAACACGGTCAGATCATCAAGATAAACAACCAAAAAGACATCCTTCTCATTTGCAAAGGCCATGTCCATTGCCCGCTGAAAAGTGGCACCAGCGTTCTTCAATCCAAACGGAATCTTGGCATAATGAAATGTTCCCCATGGAGTAGTAAATGCTGTCTTGTCACGGTCATCTTCATGTACCAAAATCTGATTATACCCGGAATAACCATCAAGCAATGACATCCTAGACGCCCCCACTACCCGCTGCAATATATGGTCCATTTTGGGCAGAGGATAGTTGTCCTTTAATGACACCTTGTTCAGATTTCTGAAGTCTATACACAATCGAATCTCGTCGGTCTTCTTTCTCACGGGCACCAAGTTGGAAATCCAATCAGAAAATCGGATTGGCACTATGATTCCAGACTTATACAACCTGTTGACTTCCTTCTTGATTAATGGCAGCAATTTAGGATTAATTCTTCTCAACTTTTGTCGGAAAGGCTTTTGATTTGGCTTTATGGGAATAGTATGTTGAATGATACTTGTGTCATAAGTTTTCAAATCTGAATAGTCCCATGCAAAAACATTAGAAAATGAAGACAATAATCTGATATACTCTTTCTTTACCTTTGGCGGCAATGCTTTCGAGAGCTTCACCATCTTTGGATTTTCGGCTGTCCCAAGATTCACATCTTCAACACCTTCTTCTATTGGCCTCAAAGTTGGTTTGCGGGCCACATCATCTTGATCGAACAATGCTTCCAAAGGAATTAATCCTTTAGGAATGTAATTGTCCTTGAGCTGCAACACATCCATCTGATTTACTCCTTCAGCTTCCGTGTCTATTGAGATGTCTTCGAATTTACCCTCAATTTGCAGAAAATCTTTGATTTCTTCGTCATCTTGGAAAACTTGCCAACACCTTTGATTATCTGGAACTGTAGGACGATGCTTCACATATATCTCAAATTTATTGTTGGAATTCATGGGTATTTTCAGATTACTTGTTGCCTTAGCCAATGCATCCGCAACACCATTTTGAATCTGAGGCACACATGTCAAAGTATGTTCTGAAAACAGTTTTAAGATATATAGGACAGCATTCCGATATGCTCGCATACGAGGATGTTTGGCCTGAAATTCACCTTTCACTTGCTTGATAACCAACTCGGAGTCGCCATATACCGCTATCTTCTTTGCCTTTAACTTCCGAAGGATTTTCAGACCAGCAATAAGAGCCTCATATTCCGCCTCATTATTTGAACAATCAAATGCCAATTTATATGAACATACCCGTACCTTGCTTGGAACTTGGTTTTGAACTGAAAATGGGCTTCGAATCCACACACCTATACTAGCACCATCGCTGCCCACCGCACCATCAAAATCCATGGTCCAAAGACCATCCTCATCATCTTCTAAGTGCTGAAAATCTGATTTTGATGCATGCTCTGTTTGCTGCCCATTTGTTTCAGCAATTGGGCTTATGACAGCAGACCTTTCTTCACTTTCCTTTCTCAAAACTTCTCTGAAATTTTCTGAAATGTCTGGTATATCTTCTACTTGAACTAACTGACTATCTACCTCATTGAAATTATCGCAAACAAAACAAAGGATTCTAAATCTGTTTGTACATAATTTACAGGATGATTGACTGGCTTTTCCTTACTAGTGATCATGTATTTCATCTTTTGCTCCCTATATAACTTCCGCATCTGACCAAAAACTGGAATTGTGGCATATGAAAAATCAAGCTGAAGTGTACCTTTGAGCTTGGCTCCCCAAGATCTCGAAAGCAACATGCCGAACCACGGAGGAATATCCGCCACCACCACATCCATCAAAACATTCTTCGCTGGAATTTGATCTAGGCTCACCACCAAGTCTTTGATCAAACCAATACATCTTACCCGGCTGGAATCAAACGAATACAAATCATGATACTTCCTTGTGATGTCAAGTCCCAGCTTCTCCATAATCGTTTTCGGCATCAAATTATGCGAAGCTCCCGAGTCAAACATGGCATTATGCAACACATACTCATGCAATCGCAAACTGATATAAAATGGAGGAACATCACTTTCAGGAGACTCACCATTTAAAGTTGGCCCAAAAATCAACTCCGGCTGATCATCTTGTACATTCACCGTGTCTAGCATTGGATCAAAATTCAACATCTTGGAGAGCTGGCCTCGGTAGGTGCTATTCTTCATGATTTCTGTCAAAGGAATGGGCACTTTCAACTTTGCAATCTCATTCTCCAAACTGAAAACTGAAACCTTCTCACCTTCTTTAGCCAGATTATCTCTTTTTTCAGCTTTATCTTTTGGTGCATTTGATGGCTGATCCGTCTTAGCTGCTGGTGATGATTGACTTGTTGAAGGACCGACTATGTCTTTTCCTTTTGCGTGTGGGGAAGCCGAATCATTCTTTGCTGAAGTATCTTTCCTTTTCTGAATGGGATTTATGGGAATAGCTCGGTTTCTCAATTGTATTTGCTGGCCTTGCTGGGCTGATAAAGCATGCAAATATCCTCTTTTATACTCTTTGGATTCTTCTTCAAGTGCTGCATCATGTGACAGGATATAATTTTCATCCTCAGGGATGATGGGGTGACTTACCAACTCATCTTCTTCTGTAATATAAGTGGGCATATCATCAGGAGTGAAGAAGTGATTTTCCTCTCAAACATTATCACCTTCATCCTCTGATTCTTGGCTAACAAAATTCTGCTGAAAAGGAGGTTTCATTTGCTGCTGAACTGCTGCCTCTTGTGCCTTTGTTTCACACTGCTTGATCCTATATTGTTGCTGCTGTTGACCTCTGAAATTTGGATTACGAATATGAGGCTCCGGCTTGTCAATATGAACATTTTCAAACGCCCTTTTAAGTTGTTCAAGTTCACGGAGAACCTGATTTGATGTGGATGCTTCCTCCTTGATTGTGACTCGCTTTTCAGCCTTCATTCTTGCTCTTTTATCATTCAAGTTTGCCTCAACGCTGACAGCAATCTTCTGCATATCCTCCAAGGTAGGAGGATCTCTATCTCTCAATGAGTAGGCCATCTCCGGATCAAAGCCATCCGGGAACTTAAGGAGAGCTGATTTCCTTGATGGTCTCAAATCATCGGGAATAGCATTGTAAACTGTATTGAATCTGATTATGTAATCTTGAACGGACTCACACGGATTACGTTTGAGGTTGTTGTATTCGGCATTAATCTGAAGCGGATCCTTTCTGATTTCCCATCGATCTAAAAACTGATTCTGAAGTGCTTCCAAAGTGGCAATACTGTTAGCTGTCAACCCTCTGAACCATTTTCTAACTTCTCCTGCAAATGTTTGCACGAACAACCGCATGGTAACATCTTCTTCATCTAACTCATATAGATCAAAGAAAGTGGTCATTTTGTCAATATGTTGCTGAGCAGTAATACTTTGTGGAGTGCCATCGAACATGGGAATTTTACTTTGATAATCAGCTGGCATATCATGAAGATTTGCAGGCAAAGCAAGTGGGGCAAACCGGGCAGCCATTGCTTTAGGAGGGGGAGTAGGATGAGTATGAGGAGGAGCTGTGATAGCAAGGACTATAATAAGAGGAGCTGTAGTTTGGGGAGTCGGGGGAGTCGGAGGGGTAGGAGAAGTAGGAGGGGTATGGGGTGTAGAAGGAGAACCGACTGTGGATTCGGGATAGGTAATTATAGGCGAAACTGAAACATAAGGAGGATAAGATTCTTCGTGAGCCGTGATAGTGGATCCAATATGATCAGAGATATTCTCAACAAAATCAGCAAGGGTAGTAGCTTGAATATGTGTCTGGAGATGTCTCAAGATGAAATTTTCGACCAATTTGTTATGTTTCTCAAATTCAATAGCAGCTGCAAAATCAGGGTCAAGGACTAGAGAATCGAGCGCACTTTCAGACTTGGCTTTAAACAGAGACAACTCAAAACTTTCGTCAAAATCTAGATCTTCGAGATAATCAAAAATAGCTGGGCATGAATGAGATTTGAAAATGGGTCTAGGATCTGTAGCCAGCGTGTTTTTCTCAAAAAGACTAGGAAAGAAAAACCATTCAGCCTGTGAAAACTCTCAACCTATCATCAACGGCTCAGAGTTAACAATTATACTGGGATAAAGTGTCAATGAAGCGCTACGTTCACAAGCTCACGGAGATTGACTGAAGCAGCGTTTATCTACTAACGCTGATGTAAAACAAAAGCGTTTTTGAAGGCTACCTGGCGTAACTTCAGGCTTCGTCTAAGACTTATGAAATAACACGACAATGAGCAAACGATTAATATGTTCTCCCCAGTGCGACCCGTCAGCGACCTCCCTTCCAAACTCATTGCAAATTCGTTCAAGCACCCTCCAAATCATCAAATTGCTTGAGGTAGGTTCTCCAAACTTGAAAATGGTTGTTGGTTATGTTTAAAAGACATCATGAATGTGTTTAAAGATCAAATTGTGCAAGAGGAAGAGGCTCCATACGGCTGCAATGTTTGATTATTAAAATGTCCTAGGGTTTATTGTTGTTCATGTTTTCTCCCTTGTAATTATTTTCCTCTTTCCCCTTTTCACTTCCCTTGTATTTCCATGTAATTTCCCCTTGCTAAATTGTAAAATAAATACAAACCCTACCCCTCTCCCTAAACACTAAAAAACTCAAATCCTAACCCTACCTCTCCATATGCCCATGTAAACACATGAATTTGATGATGCATGTGCAGTGATGTTTGCAGTGTTTTTCCCTAAGTTCCCTGTTGTATACATGTATTCCCATTTTCCTTGTAAAAAATGTCCCTCCCCTAACATTTCCCTCATGTTCCTTGTCCCCATGAAACAGCAAAGAAATCAGCACTTTTAAAGGCAGAAACAGCAGTACATTTTGTCCACTTTGCTCCTTAAACAATGTCAGAAATCGAAACCTATGAGCAAAGTGATGACCAGTCATCAGCTTCAGAGATTGAGGTACAGAGGAGGCCGCATAAGGGTGGAAAAGGTGGCCATCACAGGAGAGAGGAGCCCACCTCTTTAGCAGATTTACAGGCCTGTCCTATGGCAGTCACATGTTTCCAGTATATGTCTTGCTATGAGTTTTGTGAGAGGATCTCTCGGATTCAGCACCACAGAGAGTTGGCTCGCCTATTTGTTTTACACTTGCATGATGGACATGTCAACCTTGCCGGGGTGAACTTTACATTGACACCCGAGGTGATCTCACATGCCACAGGGATACCTAATGTCGGGGAGGTGTGGAATAAACGCAAGGTGTTGGATAGTGTTCACTTTGAGCCTTTTGTCCGGCCACCATTCATGAGACATTTGGTAGGTGTGTTTCCATTCAGGTTTCTCAGGAGTGAGTATGCTCCCATGATGAGGCTCATCATGCACTATTTTACCTGTGAGGGCAGATTTTCACAGATATATTCGTACCATATTCGCTTATTGATGCACTTCACACGGGTACGGATGATGAACATCCCTGTTTTATTTTATCAGAACATTCAGAGGATGGTGTCCATGTTGCAGAGGAAGAGCTCGGCACAGCAGTATAGGAGCCTGTACCATTATGATTTGATTCAGCTTGTAGTATTGCATCAGTTGGCTCAGCAGGGCATCTCATGGGAGGAGTTCATCTCTCGTGAGCTTTTCACAGCACCATCACCGCCACATCCTGAGGTTATTCATGAGGAGGGAGGACCATCACAGCGGCATGATATCCCCGTCACCAGACATGTCAGCTCCTCACCATTGGTTACTTATCAGAGAGGCCAGAGGGCCTTATTTGCAGCAGCTCGGCGAGTACTTTCTCCACAGCATGTGGAAGGGGTCTCGCCTTCTTCATCGGCTCAGCGAGTGTTATCTCCACATCAGGTGGAAGGGGCCTCACTTTCTTCAGCAGCACAGGCAGCACAGAGGGGCAAGCAGCCCATGATTGATGAGGGGCCATCAGGAGTTCTAGATATTGAGCTTGTTGATCTTGAGGCCAGTTCTCCGAGCCAAGAGGCAAAGGAGATCATTCAGCACCTTAGAGCTGAAAATGAGGTATTGCAAAAGAGACTAGAAGGTGCACAATGGACCATCACATACCTCGAGCAGCGCAACAAACAGTTCGAAGATGAGCAAGCACTTGATGAGCTGTGGAGGATTTGTAGTGACCGCATTTTGAACCGGAGAAGACCCGATGATCCATTGCCCGTTGACCGAGAGTCCATGCTCATCCGGGTAAATGCACATTTGGAGAGGCTATTGGCTAAGGCCAACCAAGAGAAGAAATTGTTGAGGAACATGAAGAACCATTACTGGGCAAGAATGCATGTGTGCAAGGCAAAGATGAAAATGTTTCAAAGGCGGTTGGCCAAGGCACAAAAAGGGAGAAAGAGGCCCGATCCCCTCCATATCTTGGCTGAGGCCTCACTGAAGGACCAAGGCACTAAATAGCCCAGCCACAGCACAAATCCCAAGAAATTTTGAAAATTTTGGGTCAATTTTGATTTTTCAGGCAATTTACAGGTTTTTGCTCATTAACGGGTCTCACCCCCTGCGCGACCCTTCGTCATGGCAACTCCATTTGGAAAAAACTCAGCATTTCCAGATTTTTCATGCAAAGTTACACATGCTCATGGATGGACTTGAGATTTGGTGAAGTTTTGGGCCTCCAGAAAGTCAAAAAACTAGCAAAAAATGACTTTCTGCCACTTTTTTGAATTGCAGAAAGCAGTCTTGGGAGATTTGATTTTTGACAGGGCAAATGAACTCCAAATTCAAAATTCTAGTTGGGTTGGAAAGTAGACTCACAGACCTTTCAAACAAGCCTACTCTTGCCCAATTTGGACACCTGAAAGTGCCCCAAAAGTGGCTCCAAAGGCACGCGACCCGTCAGGCAGGGGCGCGCGACCCGTCAGGCAGATTTTTCCAAAATGCACTGTACAGCTCAGAAAAACGCAGTTTGACCCAGTTTGACTTTTTGGGGTGAATTATGATTCTATTTGATGTAATTATTGTACTTTTAAGACACTTTTACTCTTATGTAACACTTCTATAAGATTCATTCATGAAAAGGGTAAATATTAAATGAATGAATTGGTTTCCTAGCTTATAGAGGCAAGTTGTTTTGACTGCCTAGTTTGTAGTGCTTAGTTTAGAAGTGGTTGAAACAACTACTAGGATAGTGAGCTCGACCCATGGAGGCAGGGAAAGAGGTTAGATCATCTATATTATGTACTTTCTTGTTCATTTTCATGGTTGGACTCTTGAGGGATAAGCTATCATTGTATTATTCACTGTATCTCTGCAATTTTTGGCTAAGGAAGACCAGGGTTTTGCAGTCCTTTTTGGGATTCTTGTGGTTACATGTATTGATGGTGTGTTTCTCTATGTACCTGTAAGTGTGTTATGTGAATCATTTCCTTTCTTTTCCTTCTGCACATTAAGCAAACGAAGTGTTAAAGTAAGAATTCATGACTGTCATGCTCTGCTTTTAAGTTTGTTTAATTTCAATGTTTTCTACTGTTTAAGGAGAATTCAAAGTTATTGTTTGCTCTCCTTAGCTCCTCACCTGTCATTCCTGACCATCCACCTCAATCAAAGGCATCAATACTGTCTCCTACCTCGCCCCAAAGAACCCCCTGCAGAAACTGTGTCCAATCCCCGCACCCAAAATTGCCATCCCCTCAATTTGCCACCAAAAACCCTAAAAACCCCAAATCAACCTTTTTGATCAGTTTACTAGCCTAAAATCAGTGTTACCCTATTGGTCATCTCATCCATTGAAGATTTCACCGAGATAGACCGGAGAGAGCCCTCTCCAGCCCCGTAGGGCTAGCTACGAGGCTAAGTGGTTTGATGTTGCCTTGAGGTTTACCTTTCTCAGCCTGAGGTGAAATTTCAAGCGCTAACACACTCCATTGTTATACAACCATTACCTTCACTCTATATGTTTTCCGTACTCTTAATCTATCATGTATATATATATATATATATATATATATATATATATATATATATATATGGGTTTATGGCAACAATTTTATTTCTATTTAAAAGGGAAAAAAAGTGTAAATGATGTGAATCATGAGAAAACCATTACAACAATGTTACATAAGCATAATTGCATTTAGAAAAAACAGTTGCTAGAAAGAAACAAAAATATGAAACAATTAAGCATCAAGGAAAGATTGTAGGTATCTTTAATAACATCAAATGCCAAAGAAAAAGAGCTTTATTTTATGAACATAAGATTTTTACTAGCCCTACTTTAGTTTTTCATAGATTATCATAATTTCCATACAAGTATACTCAACAAGAGGTCAATGGTGTTTGATCAATGCAGATATCCATTCCCCATTTCATTTGCATGAGGACGTGCAAAGATCCTAGTGTGGATGAGATGTTGGGTCACACTTTTGTCATTCAATTCATCCTTGTTACCTCATTCTTCACTCATTTATCACCATAAATCTTCATAAAAACTCCATAATAAACCTCGACATGCTCAAGTAGTTAATTATCATCTTTTCCTTTATTTTTAAAGAATTGAGAAGAATTATGTTTGATTTTACTAATGACAGATTACCAACTCTATTATTTAAGTTAGTTTCAGTAGCCATCTCTGTTATTGAGGTATCAACACAGTTCTAGAAGGAAATCAAGCATATGGGTTTTGTTTCTAAGATCCCAAAGATGGATTTTTGTTGTTTAAAGCTCACCTAACTTGCACATGTCAACCTCCAACATTTGATCAAAGACAATGAGAAGCAGTTTTCAAGAAGTCAACTTTAGATGCAATTTCTAAGCAAATGAAGATGAATTTTGAAAAAATAGAACATGGGGCTTTTGAAAAATGAGCCCATTTAGGCTCCAAGCCAACTCTTTCGTTAAATTGTGCAGGATCTAGGATATTTTCACGATTATTTAAACCTTATTTTCCTACATTTCGTGAATAGATGGTTTGACAATCTTTCACCCAATGCTCAATCAAGAAAAATAGGTTGGAATGAGCTATGATTTGGTAAATTTATGGTAGGGAGATAAGTTCTAATCAGATCTTGTCTTATATTTGTATCTTATCTCATCAAGCTACAAATTACTTATATATTGTTACCCCCATCCCAAATTGGAGAAGCAAAATCCTCAAACAGTTGTTGGCCATAAACTCTATAAATATTGTAAAGCCTTTGATAGAAAGAAAGAGGAAACAAACAAAGACTCTAAGCTTTTGAATTATTGTATGGCTCATTTTCATATTATATAATTACAAACAACTTATATTTTCCTCTATTGTGTATATGTATTCTTTAGTTGAGTTAGAGATATTGTTTGTGTTTTCTTAAAGCTCGTGTGATCGCCAGGAAGGCGCCCTTGTGGACATATGACATTGCTTTAGTATATATTCCGTATTGTCTCATATTTATCTATTTCATCTCTTAGTATAGATTCAAATACTTTGTTTTCATTTATAGTAGTAACTTTTTCTTTTCTATAGAAAAAAAAAAAAAAAAAAAAAACTGCATTTTTTATTATGTTAAAATGGGAACAAGAATTACATTCTGTATACACACCATGTGTGTATGCGATTCTGAGTGAGAACAAGTATGTTACAACGAGCATATCATTTGTTAAATAAGGTTCAATGAATGAAACCATAGGGTAAAAAATCCCTAGACCATGAAGTTAAGAGTATCAAATATTTGGGTATACAGGAACAACCAAAAAAAAATTGGGCACGCAGTCCCACAACAACCTAGTAGGGAGCAGATAAAATGTCTCTAAGAAGACAAAAAAGCAGCAGAAAACTCCAACAAAAATTCATATGGCCAAAAACCCCTCAAAGGAAGCACTAGCCTATTGAAAACCCACGGAGCCATGGCTAAAACACCATCCAAATGCCAAAACTCTAAGTGCAAACCACCCAACTAGCTCGAAGAACCCTGAGAGTGCAGCAAAAAAATACAAGGCCAAAGTGCCCCTAAGAAAAAACTTGCAATGGCCGCTAAGCAAGCTAAAGAAATCGTTGCGATAAAAGTGTTGAGAAATGTAATAATGCTCGGTCTTCATAATTGTTATAATATATGTTATTGTATGTATATATATATATATATATATATATATATATATATATATATATATATATATATATATATATATGTAAAAGTGAAAAAATACGAAAAATAAATTTATTTTTGAAGCATGGGTTTCATGCTCTTTTTATTTGTCATCTAGGTCAAGCATGTTCTTCATGCTTCTAGGGTTCATTGAGTCATTTGAGTCTTTGTCATATGTATAAGACCCTTATGGGAAAATTGTATCAAGAAAGAAATATTATTTTTGAGTTTAAAGTGTCAATTTTGGACTCCCAAGACCAAGTCGGCCCTGCTAGTGAAGTCAGCCTAGAAGAGGCCCATTCGACCCTTGAAGAAGGTATAAATAGGAAGAGACTTCGAACTATTTGGCATAAATTTGGAATAAAGTTTGATTTGCTCCAAAATCAAAAGAAAAAGAAAAGTGAAGGCAACAAGGAAGGAAGAGAATCCAAGCGAAGGAGAAAGAGACTATTTTTTTACCTAATTCAACACACACGTGCGAGCTTTTCTAGGGTTTCTACTACTGATATAGAACAAAGTTGAAGCTAAGAAGTGTAGGACTGAAGTTATAGGCTGAGATCTTGAAAGTTTCAAAAGAAAGACACTTTGACCTTCGTTGACTTGGGAAGACCTTGACACTTTTGAAGAAGGGAATTTGGAGGGGTGACTTGGTGCTTGGTCAAAGTCTTGTTTTTGTTTTTGGTGTCTTGGATGTCTCATTTTGACTTGGTTATATAAGAAGAAGAAGAGTTTGATTGGGTTTTCCCCTAGGAGAGGGGTTTTGCCCTGGTTGATAGCCTATATATTGTGTCTTTTGTTCTTGTGATCTTCATACATTTATGAATTGGTAATTGCTTGATGAAAGAAGAAATAATAAAGAATTAAAGGCCAACATATAATCACAAGTAATTATCAAGAAAAGATAAATCAAAAACCCTAATTTATACCTAGATTTATTTCTCAACATGGTATCAAAGCTAAGGTTAAGGAAGGACACTTTGAAGATCAATTTGATGGCCATGTCTTTGAAGACTCCCTTGAAGCATTCCTTGTAGCAATTATCTACAATGGCTAACTGTATGAAGCAAGGAATCAAGATTATTGGAAGCTTCTTGATATGTACCAAAGATTGTGTGATCCAATTCATCTCAAGAGTATCATAAATGAATAATTATTTTCCTCTCTCACATGTACTTTTGAAGATTAAAACATGTGGGTAATTGACAGTGGAACCTCAAGACACGTGAGAGAAGAATGTGGACAACTAAAAACTTTATCAAAAGTAACCACCTCTCATTCAGTGGAGCTTGGAGACAAGAATATTTATCCAAACAAGGGTGTTGGATCTACATCTTTGGAGCTGGAAAGTGGTTCAAACATTCATCTCAATAACATACACTTCATTCCAGGTTTGAAGAAAATTTTGCTTTCGATTTCTTGTTTAGAAGATAAAAGGGATATAATTTCTTTTAAATATGGCAAGGTTCTTGTTTGGGGAAAATATTCTAACATTGACGAAGTTAAGGTTATTGGGATTCGTGAGGGGAGGTTGTATAAGATTCTAACACATCTTGCTCAAGCTATTGCACATTTGGATATTAGCCCTTCTAAATTATGGCATAGAAGGTTTGGCCACCTTCACTACAAAATATTGCCCTCCTTAAGTCAAATGGTGAAAGGCATCACTAGTTTGAAAGAAGACAATGAAGGAATTTGCAAGTGATGTGCTTTAGGTAAAATGTTAAGAATCAATTTACAAGCAGTGATACTAGGTATAAAGAAATATTATACCTCATTCATTATTATGTATGTGGACCTATGGTACAAAAATATCTTGGAGGTCATCAATATTGCGTGACATTCATTAATAATAATTCAAAGAAAATATGGATTGATCTCCTTAAATATAAGGATGGAATTTTGAAAATTTCCAAGAATTCAAGGTAGAAGTGGAGATCTTGATATAAATAAAGATAAAAACACTAAGATTTGACAATGGTGGGGAATACACCTCCAAGGAAATTATAGATTTTTGTAAGGAAGAAGGTATTAAGAGGGAGCTCATTGTTCCCTTTAATGCTCAACAAAATGGAGTGGCTAAAAGAATGTAACAATTGAACAATGTGTTAGAGCCATGATCCATGATCAAGATCTTCCTAAATTCTTATGGGGAGAAGCAGCAGTGCCAACAATATACATTCAAAATAGAAACCCTCATTGAATTTTTGAAAATATGACTTTGGAAGATGAATTTTTAGTAAGGAGGCCTAATGTAGAATGGAAGAAAGAAATCCAAGATGAGTACCAACCTAATATGAAGAATGGAGTTTGGTAAATTGTTCCTAGACATAGTGACAAATCATTTGTCACTTCCAAATGGATTTATAAAATCAAACATGCAGTAGATTGGAGCACTGATAAATACAAGGCTAGATATGTAGCTAGACACTTCTCTCAAAAGGAAGGGATTGATTATGAAGAAACATTTTCTCCTATCACCAAGTACACTACTATTAGATCTTTGTTTTCTTTAGCTATCTCTATGGGATGGAATATACATCAAATGGATGTCAAAACTGTAACACCCTCCTCCAAAAATTACCTAAGGTTACCAGTCTACCGAGGTAAATATGTGACAAAGAGTTACTATGATATGATTCAAATCCCTAAGTGTATTAAAGGAAGTGGAACCGACGAGCTAACACTTTACAGACCTCTCTCAGGTGCTACAAGACCCCCAAGAGCTAATTCACCACTCCAGGTGCCCAACCCTTGAGCTAACCTAGCCTTTCAATGAATTAAACCACCTATCACTCCCATGACAAGGGCATGCATGTGAATGGGACCCTCCGTCGCTCCCATAATGCTTGCAAGGGAGAGACTACAGTCTTTTTCAGCCAGTTCTTTGCCAGAGACTGTAAGGTTTAAGCCATTTTTTCAGGCTAGTCTCCATGTGCGAAACTTAATGAGACTTTCCAAGACAATAAATGACACCAACACAAAGCCTCTAACACAAAACTTGATCAAGGTATTGACCTAACCAAGCCCAACCGTGACAGGCATTTCGTCAAACAGATCATGAACATGTAATCTGCATGTTATAACAACATATCTGAGCATAGGGGTCTCATACTTATGTGAGATTCACTAAGAAGAATTGATGTCTTATCACATTAGCCACATTATCATCTATTATGTCACATATTCATTTTTCATTCATTTACAAGACAAAACATGATGAGAGCCATACATCATCATTGTCATAAAACATGCTCATAACCTAGATATAAACCACAAAAATAATAAGGATACAACAACCATAGAATCCACATATAAACCAATATATTTACACATAAAATACCAAGGATAAGGAACTCTTATTGATGAATCCATAGTCCGACCAGGTATGGGACTTCCATGAACCACTCGACAATAGAATAGGCTGAACCAAATCTTGCATTTAGCCAGTCACCCCTGTGCCATATTCCAAGCATGAATGTGGGATCTCATGGAACACTTCCAACCAAACCAATGCTTCCAGAGGCCAACCACCTCAACCCTCAACCAATGATTCCACCTCATGGTCGTACATCACTAACCATCATCAGATTGGTCTCTATCCAAGCCATCCAGGGCTTCAGAGCGTTTGTTCCAACCAAGGCTCCAGGACTAGTAACTCAACCCACCGCTGTTATGGGGCTCTAGAGCGTTCGTCCAACCAAGGCTCTAGGACTAGAAACTCAACCCAATTTGTTACAGGGCTCCAGAGTGTTTGTCCAACCAAGGCTCTAGGAACTATCCACAACTAAAAATGAGAACTAGCCAGGAAAACAAAAGGAAAACCCAAAACACCATGGATATATAAGAAATGGCAAGGCTAAGTGAATCCATTCCAATGACATATCATAACCAAGAAACCACATGCATATGCCATGCATGCCCAAACTAGCAAGGAAATCATACATGCAACTCAGTACCTCAAGCAAAACCCACTGTAGTTGTTGATCCCGATGTCCCCATGCACTCTCCTACTCTTCCTTTGCCTTCTTTCTCCAAGCTCCAAGTATGCCACACTCCTCAGAGAGTGCTCCAAGAAAACTCTAATTGTCCAAGAGTATGAGAGAGAGAATAGAGAGAGAGCTTCAAAACTAAACTGACAAAAGTCTAACAATGACAAAAGCTACCAACTGATCCCTAGAAGCCTTTTTATTAATGAGGCCTCTATTTTTTTAATTTTCCTCCTCACATGAAACCTATGACCTTTCACCTGCCTTTCTCCTATTTTTCATTATTTTCATAAATAAATTGCTATAAATGCCATTTTTCCTTTCCAAATCCTTTGCCATTGCCTTTTCTAATTTCCTTAGCCATAATATCTGAAATGAACACCCACGCTAGGATGTTTTTTCCCAATATTCAACTTGTAATATATTTCACATGACATTAGTCTTATATATTTTACATGGACTTTTAACCAGGGTTGTTACAAAATCCTCCCCCTTGGGGGAACACCATCCTTGGTGTTCAATGACACCTTGTTGGCTGTGTGGGGCCTAACCCAAGTTCAACGTTAGTTGGCCAAACAAATCCCTACACTACTGGCTCTTTTGGCATCAACCTACAGAGCGCGGACCGAAGTCTCACCCGAAGCAGTATGGGGGGATGTTGGAACCAAGTTTTTGCACCATGAAATGGTCGTGATGTTGGTTTATACCCTTTGTTCCTACTTTCACGTAGGTCGCTAAGCCTTAGGGCTCTGTCAGTCTAGCCCTTTGTTCCGCCCTTTAGTACCTCCACGAAGGTGAACGATTTACCTTCGCGCAGTCTTAACCCACGATCTAGGCACTTTCGTGTTGCTATGACAGTGTATTGTATAGATTCCTATGTTATCTTAAGTGTTTTACTTATCTTAGTAAATGATCACAGTTAACACCACGTAATCTGATATTCTTACTTGCGTTCAATTAACCACTATGATCACATATATTCACGCATCACATAAACATTGTAAATTAAACCCAAAACGAAATATAACCAAATGCATTAACAGGAAATAAATACACAAAATTCGTAGAATACTTCTCTTTATTGATATCTTCAGATTTATACAAATTCTATTTTCCCTGTGCACATAGTTGCAGGGGCCCGCACACTCAGCTGCAGACTTCCACCTTAGTCCTCTATGCACTCAGCTGCAGAGCCTCTACCTATGCTAAGACCCGAAACACTTAGACTTCTCTACCAAGACTCTTCACTCCATTCTTCGCTAAAAACTTCTAACTACTTAGAGCTTACTTACTTAGCTCCTTTTTATACAATCCCATGGTCCGTGGACCATGGGTGGATCTTTACAGTCGACTTTACACTTTACAAAATAAGGGCGGACAACCCTTTATGACTCATGACACCTTCATGCTCTGCGACCATAAAATGCGGAGACTTTACTACTTTATTACAAAATTGACCCAAAACATGGGCTTCTAGCCGCAAAACTGTCCTTAGGGGATCCTTTTCACAACAGGCCCTCGAAACAAACATGGTGACTTGTCCTCGAGTCACTCTGTAGGTGTGGAGATCTTAGCACAAAGACCTCCCATCTCAACCTATATGACCGCAACCTCGACAATGCACTATGTGGTTGCCTGCTTCACTTCTTCAACCATCTGCTCAGTCACTGATCCTGAACTGTCAGCCTGAAGCTTTTACTGAGTTGCTTTCAGATTCGCAAGCTTTCCTTCAATAGAGGTCATGACCGCGTAAGCCTCATCCAACCAGGGCTTCAATCGCGCCTTCAGCACTGCCTCCTTGTGCTACGCGGAATCTATATGTTCTTTCAACTACTTGGCCTCCTACACCTTTGCCAGTCTCTGTGTGAGCGTGACGATTCGCGTTGTACCTTTTACTTCATCGTACCACTGCTGCAGTTCTCGCGCTTCTATCTCCAGCTGTTTTACATTAAGGTCCTCCTGCAGGCTCGTCAGGACCTCGAATGACTGTTCAAAAAGTTGTGTGCAGTCTGATACTACATTGTTTACCGCTGTTATATCCTCTATGACAGCAGTTGCACGCTGCTCCTTTACTTCTGGCAGAGTTGAAGGCTAGGTATTCAACTGTATATCTGCAATCTGTAGGTTCAGCTCTAGCTGAACCCTAGCCATCTCTATGCGAGCATCGTGCACCCCTGTAGCAAGATTGCTGACACGCACCTTGACTGGTTCTTCCTCAGGAACGGCCAACTCCGGGACCATTCGGCATGCCTCCTCCATGACTTGAACTAGGCTCTTGTTTCAATTGGTTACCTCGGTCGCGGTGGCGATGGAAAAGTCTCGTTGTAGGGCCATCTGTTCATTATTGATCCTATGCTCGATGATCACCTGTAAAGCATGGTGTTCGCAGGCCCTCAACTCCGTGATCACACCATCCTGCAATAGGTGGAGCACCTCATCTAGGAGCACTGCCAAGTTCAACCCCACTCCCTTGAGGGCACTGACAGTGGGCCTGTCAGCTTCATTATCTACGGCCAGTGCTCCATCTAGCCGCACTATCGCGCTGGAGACCTTCACATGCAGCATCTCAGCAGCTTCTGAAGTGTCGATAGCAAGGCTGGTGGACACCATTCCAGCCTGTGATGCACAGGTCTACAGCTCCTGCAGACTTATCTAGATGGCTCCCAACAGTAGTTCTTGCTGCTGTTCAAACTGTTGTAGTGCTTCTTCGGTGACATCTCACACCGTGTCTCTAATGTCATGCAAATCGCCCTCTATGAGGATGATTGGGTCCAACGACGTCTTAGTGGCCTTGTATTTCTTCCTCGACCCTCCTTTCTATTGTTCCCATGGAATCTTGATGCGGGCCGATGTCACTTATAGGTCCGCGCCGTGCTACTCTGTTTGCTCGTCTGTTTCCTCCTTTGTGTCAGGCGAAGGCGACCTTGTGCCTTTGTCAAATCCCCGCTCTGTTCTGCATGTCTGCTTTTCTGTCTGCTGGGCAGTATCGTGCTCCTCTTAGGCCTTGTGAATGGCCTCCTTCTTCCTCTTTTCAACCAGTTTTGCCATCTTGAGCTTGGCCTCCTCCTTCTTGCGCTACGTGGCAAACTTGCTCGCCCCCACTGCCAATTATGATGTAGTGCGCCACTCTGTCAACCAACGATCGAGCACTGCATCAATTGCGTCGTCCATTGCCAAGGAAAGTCATACCATGTTTGCATAGGGTCCTTCCGCGCCCTGATCGACACATGGTGAAAATCTGCCTTGAACTCTGCGTACCATAGCAAGTTGGCAAACACGGTAGGCGACAACCGCGGTTTGCGATTGATATCCATGCGGATGTTCATCTCCATTAAGATCTAGAATATATTGCTATCCTTGATGCGTTGAACATCCTTGGTCACCCACAGTGAAGCGTACTTCACTGCTTCTGTTAGGTTTGGCACGATCGAGGGGAATTGACTGTCTTCCAGTAGCTCCCATGATACCAGCACAATAGACAGCAAGAGCCACGCATAGTGGAAAGTCTTGTTGAGCTCCTATGCCTCGCGGCAGTTCGCAAGGAACTCACCACATAAACAGTGCGCCCAATTGAACTAGACTCCTTCGGCGCATTGAGCTGCTAGCAGACGACTGGTGTCAGCACTTCATCTACGCAGCACTTCCTCATAACCTTTCCTACCAATATCTGCATGGCCACCTTGACTGTAGGGTCACTGATACTTGAGATGGCATAACCCCGCGGTTTCTTCACAAGCTTAAATTTCTCCTTCATGGCCTCCGCGAGGGCCTGCTTGCCACATTTTTCACCAAACATCATGGCCAGATTTTCTCCTGTGTAGGGCAGCTGTGTGATCCTATCGATCAATCTGTCAGTGATGGGTATTGGCTCCTCTAGCCACAGACACCCATCATGCACCAAGTATACCAGCTGCTTGATGACCAACACTGTAATCGGGGTGCGATTGTAGTGCGACTCCCAAAGTAAGTTGAGTAGACCTGCCTTGTCTACTCCTCTGAGCCACTTCCGCGGTTCCAATGTAGTCATCCCAGTGGTTGTGTCAATAATGCAGCGCATCAACTACTCGGTCGCCAAGTGCGGTAACTTCTCATGGTCAGCTAAGTCCCAATCTTCTAGTTTTAACAGAGGAACCCGCCCCAAGCACAGTCCTTCAAAGACAATCTCATCCGACAGCAGAAGGGTTTGCAAGGGGACCTTGCTCTCGTCAATTTCCTTTGACACCTTGGTCTTGCCCTTGCGCGAGGGACGTACTCAAGCAACTTAGTGATAGGGTCAGCACCCTGGACTTCAACTTCCTCCACTTCTATCCCCAAGTCCTCATCATCCATCATAATATCTTCAATTTCTTCCTCCTCTGGCTCCGGATTGATGGCTCTGCCCTTTTCCTGTGTGGTGGGCTTGTCCTTCGGTGGGTTTCCTCTGGGTGACGCACACACCGGTATTGCAGCCTGCTTACCCTTCTTATTCTTCGTGCTCTCCTTGGTTGGGGTCGACTTCAGTCTAGGTGTCCATGGTGATTTGGGAACATCAGCTAAAACCTCGGCAACCTCTAAAACAACTTCCTCTGCCTCCATAACAACTTCCAGTGCAGCCCCCTCAATTGTCACTACTTCAGTGTCCATAGCTTCTGCAAGTGTCAACATGACGTTATGCAACAGCTCCTATGTCTCCTTTGGCAATGTCTCAAATACTGAACTGGCTAGCAAAGCTTCGAAGTTCTCACGATTCATGTGCGCTTGAGAGCTCAACAACTTAGTTCTCAAAATGCCAAGTGTTTTTCGTTGGGCAGCCACCTGTAATTTATAGGGCATTTTGATTTCAAATCCGACCGTTCCCCCCACATTCAATTCATTAATGCCAGATTAGCGGCATATTTCCAAGGATCCTACCCATAAAGTTCGTCTTAAATGTCGGTCGTCCGATCCATTTGGCCACATTTCTACCGTCAAATCATGAACAGTGACATTAATAGTCACTTTCTTGCTGACTTGCACGATTTCTCATTGGGTAGTGCAGCTCCCTTCGAACTGTCGCGAACCCTGTGACATTTCCTCACTCCGCACAATCCTCCAATCGCACAGTCCCCCAACCCGGGCAGTGTAGTTTATAGTCCCGCGCCTCCTTTCAGCTACCTGGAGCACTAAGACTATGCTACCCTCATATATTCACATGGTCGGACCACTGGTGTATGGCTTCAATCAGTTGTCATTCACCTTTCCTAGGAATGGATCTCCATTTAATTTAACCAACTAAATTGCTCCACTGTCGGTAACCTCCTTAATGACATAGGGCCCTAACCAGTGCATTCTGAACTTCCTTGGAAATTTATCAAATTTACTGTCATATAGCAAAACCATATCATTTACCTTAAAGGTGTGCAGCTTAATGTGTCGATCATGCCATGTTTTTTCGCGTTGCTATTGCACCTGTTGGTGGAATCCAGCTAGAAATCTCTCTTCCTCAAGCTCAGCCAGTTGCGCGAGCCTCTCTTCCAAGGCTCCGCGATCTGTCATACCGTGAGCGCCGCTATACGCAGACTAGGCACCATGTATTCCATGGGCATCACTACTTCAACGCCATATACTAGCCTAAAGGGTTTCTGTCCAGTCAACTTTTTACGTCATTCGGTAGGCCTATAGTACTGCAGGTATGTGTAGGTCCTAATCACTTCGCTGAGCATTGCAAACCTTGGTCAGTGCATTCTCCTGCACCTTATTGAATGTTTCCATCATCTCGTTAGCCTGTGGATGATAAGGCATGCTCTTCTGGTGATATACTTGAAAGTCCTCCATCAGCGCATTAATCGTCTCGTTCAAAAAGTGTGTACCACGATCGCTCATCAGAACCTTTGGACACCCAAATCGCGTCAGTACATACTCAAAGAGGAACTTCACAGCGGTCACACCTATGCAATCCTTCACAGATTGTGCCTTCGCCCATCGATTCAAATACTTAGTCGAGGTGATAATATACCGCGCTCCCATCTTCTTCCCTTGGGGATGAATGGGTCGCACAAAATCTATCACCCATTTCTCAAAAGGTTGTAGCGTCATCTGTGGGTTCAGAGGCAGCTCATCTCACCATGATGGCCTGCCAATCCTCTGACATGCATCACACACCTTGCAGTAAGCTTTTGAATCCTAATGGAGGGTTAGCCACCACAACCCTGTGCGTAGAATCTTCTGCGCGGTCGCTCTTCCTTGATCTAAATTGGATCCTCAAACAATTCCATGATTGGTAAGAATGAATGACAAACTTCAAGAAATCTTATAGCTATCAGAAATAACTTCTAAATAATGGCAATTTGCAGCCAGCACGGAGCAACGAGGACCTTCGGTCAAAGCACGCTGACCGTTGGCCATGGAGACCGCTCATGGCGCAAAAATGGCAATTGGGAAGCTCAGATTCGGAAATTGAGGTTGTTTCTGATACGCGCTAATCGCATATCGCTGGGCAAAACCCCTCGAAAAGGAAATAACCCGAGCACTCGGTCACAAGGGAAACCCGAAAACTGTGGGAAAGCGCTAAAACTGACAAGGCGGGTCCCACGCTCAAAACCGGCGGAATATCGGAGGAATTTCGGGTGGTAAGCGGGTTTGGCCGAGGACCCAGTGATTCCATACACTGAGTGACGCATGTCCGGCGGGGAGAGAGAGAAACCGCTTACATCACAGACTAACGATCGAGCAACTAAACCGCGCGATATAAGCGAAGACCGTAGGATTTCGGGGCTCTAGATCAACGGAAAAGGTTCAACCCAATAGATGACCAGACCCGAGGGAGAAATAAACTATGGCGCATAAGATTTGAAGTCCGATTTGACCAATGAGTCGACAGAAGGATCCGTTTCATAGGCATCTGTGAAATAACGGGTAAAAAAAAAACGACCGTTCAGGAAGAACTGACACTCAATTCACAAGGAGACAGGTGGCCACCTCTCTGCGAAGCATTACGCAGCAATGATGATGCAGGGCAGAGAAGTCCTAGCGGACAGAGGCAGGCAATCTAGAGAGTCGAGAAGCTGAAACGAAAAGTCGGGGAATGAACTGGCTTTAAAGCCACGAGCTAATAGAGACAGGACAGAGACAGTGAGGTGGAGAAGTAGTGAAGAAGCTGAAGGCCAAGAGACAGAAAGAGAGGCAAAGTTGCAGAGGGTAGAGAAGCCGAGCTGACCATCAGATTAAGGGCAGCATCGAGTAGACAGAGACCAATTAAGGTCGAAATTCGGTAAGGGGAGTTTGTGAACTCTAAGGACTTGGGAATTCCAAGTGCCATCCTACTGATCATCCTCTGTCAAGTGAGACTCAAATTGAGCTCCTTAGTGTAGGACTCTACTTTAAAAACATAATAAAAAGGCCACCACTGAAGGCTGGACTAGGAGACGTAGCCCGGGAGGATTGGGTGAACTCCTTATTAAATTTTGTTATGTTTATGTTTGCTTACTATGATCTCTTACTATTTCAAGTGTTTGTGTATTTCACAATCTTATCAATCCGTTGCACAAGATAACATAGACACACACACACCAGCACATGAGTCTATAATACCTTAATTAATTTCCTGAGATCACCTAGGGGTGATTCCAGATCATTCCTACATAATGACCTCTTGAGATGCCCCCATGAGCATCCGCGAGGATACTGCTCCTTTCAAACTCCAATACATATCGTCGTAATACTTCATCAGACCTTATTTTGTACAGATGCCCGGCAATGACAGAAAAGTTTTTCGTGCGCACCACTAACTCCTTCTTTTGCTGGACGGTGTAACCTTCCGGGGCAGTTCCTGTCATTAGGAAGTGTATGATGTCTTCAAAGTGACCATCCGCGATGCGCATAGCAAATAGCTACGCGCAGTGTTACTTGGGAGGGGGAGTGAAAACGGGTGCAGGAGCGACATTTTCAGAAGCTCCCAGTTTGGGAGCGATTCCCGGAGCATTTTTTATATAATATATATATAGATATATATATATATATATTGATATTTTGATTTTGATGATAGTCGTTAACGTCCACTGAGACCAAATTGGTCTATCGGACCTACAATTTTCTTAGTTTTTAATTGTCTGGCTCCTCATCTTTCTTGGCGAGATTGATGTTGTAGCTTTCTTTTTTTTCTCTACGATCTTCCAAATTCCTTTATCTTGCATCTCCTTCATCTCTTCTGGTTCTTGGTACATTGGTGTCTTAGCTTCGCCATCTATTGTGTTCATCCTCTTGAAGATAGACGGAGAAGAAGTTTGGTCTAGGAGATCTGCTTTGCTGTTAAATGAAGATTTATTTTGTGCGGTATTCGAATCCTCATAACTGTTGATGCTTGAGGGGTTATCGAATTCACTTTTTTGTTGCTGAGTGGGGCTTTCTCCCTGCTTGTCTTGAGAGTTGTTTCTTTCTTGCCCGATTTCTTGTGATTCGGATTTTTCTCTAGAGTATTCTTCTTTGATAACAGTGTAGTGTTATTTTTGTGCTCCTTCCCACCAAGTAGATCTGTGGTGGTTTTTTCTAGCATAATTTTTCTGGAAGGCTTTTGGGCCATTTTGGCTAGATGGCCTGTCTCAAAGAAGGATCGACATCTGAAGAGGACACTTTCATAATCGAGTTTCTGGTTCCACACATAGTCTTTACTTGTTAGGTTTATCTCAGCTGGGAATCCAGCGCTGAAGTCCATTTCCACGCAGATGCCTGCATAGGTGGTTCTGGCATATTCCTCTGTTTCTGGGCACCTGCAGTAAAATTTCCCAATTGCATTTCCAATGGCTTTTAGTGAGGAGAGATTCCAGAGATGTAAGGGTAGGTTTGGCAATCTCACCAAAACTAGTGCTGAGGTTATGACTGTTGTTGAGGGATCGAATGATGGGTTCCATGGCTTCATGAATAGGCCTGAATTTTCCCAACACCAAGGGCCGGAATCTAGAATACATTGTCTGCTTTAAGAATTTTCAAAATATACTATAAAAAAACCCCTAGCACAGGGGTAGATATTAATTTCATCAGAAATGACAGGCTTCCATACCTCCAAGATCCAATTGTGGAGAGTTGTCAACCGCGGCCAAAACCATTGAACCGGCAGATTAGGGCACTTTCGGAAAACTTCAAAGCCTCATCGAGTGAGGCTTGGACCACCTAGACAGTGGGAGCTGGGGCTTCACTGACGATATGGGCAGGAGCTTGCCCTCTAGAAGCGGACGAAACTGAGCCAGCAGCTATTTTCGCGAAGCTGGGAGCCATATTTTCCAGTACAAAGCTGAGACCCAGCAGCAGAGTCTCAGTAAGCCTTTTAATCTGCAAGAAACCCTATGGAGAGTGCCGCAGATTACAATCTATGAAAAGATTCCTGAAGCCGCAGATCCGCTCAGAGCCCCGGAGCCACAGCCGTAGAAAGCCCTGGAGCTGCAAAAAGACGTATGGAGAGTAAATAATCTCTAGTCGGCTTTTACGGAGGTGTAAATAAATGTTTACATATATCTTCTCTGCAGCCGCAGAAGACCTGGAGCCGCAGAGTACCGAGCTATTTACCGAGCTATGGAGAGTAAATAATCTCTACTCAGCAACAAATACATGTAGAATGATGAATTAGATAAAAACAAAAAACAAAAAACAAAAACAAACATAGATTGAACCATATAACAACAATCATCTAGAAGCTATAATCTTCATCAACCACGTCCACAAGCTAGTAACATACAACATATTGAGTCTCATGATTCATCAATCTTAAAGTTTCAAGCTTTCAAAATTCAATATATAACATTTATCATCATTGATCACCAAAGTTGTACTTGTAAGCTAAGTGTAACCATTACAACAAATAATATCTAACATGAAATGAAATGAGACAACTTTCAACTTTCATGAAACATCATATTCATAATTCATTACTAATGAGTTATAATTTCCAACTTCAAACTTAAATTGTCATATATTGTTTAAAAAATATCATAATAAATATGAAAGAGTCAATAGTTATAAAAACTGCTAGAACCTAAAAAGACAAGTAAATCTATTATCTATTGCTTATTTTTGGGCCTCTTGCCACCACGAGAAATGTCTAATTTTTTAGTCTTGTGGGAAAATCTGGATCTTTATCATTAATATCACCCTCTAAACAATAATATCTAGCGGTATCTTTTTCATTACCTCTGTATCTGTATAAGGATCTTTGTCATTAATATCACCCTCTAAGCATTAAAATAAGATAGAAAAAGCATAGCATGTCAAGTTAAGATTTTGTTTGAACAACGTAAACTTTGAAACGGGAACTGATACTGTTACCCGTTTTGTAAAGATAGCAAAAAAGTGACCCGATTTTGAAAAGGGGTGATGCAGAACACACATATTTTTTTAGAGCATAGTTTTTGGCACTATAAATTTTTTTTATGTATATTGTGTTTTAAAATGGTAGTGATTATTTTGATGTTGATTTTAAAAAGGGTAATTCTACACCATGCCCTTTTTTTAAAAGGTTTTTTTTTTTAACTTTTAATTTTATAATGTATGAGATGTAAATAATTATTTTGTAAATTTAATAACTTGGAAGTGGTCTTCTTCTTCATATTTTCTTGTTTTTATTTTTATTTTTATTTTTTTTATAGTGAGGTTTTTATTGTTTTGCATATTTAAAGAAGAAGGTCGATATTTTGCATTTTCGATATTCTACATATTTATACATCATTAATTAAATTTTCAATCCACATGGAATAATTTTCTCTAAAATACATATATAAAAAAGACAAACAAACAAAAAAAAATCGTAAACCATAAAAGAATTTGGAAAAAATAAATAAATAAATAAAATAAAAATAAAAATAAAATAAAATAAAATATATATATATATATATATATATATAATAATTAAGTAAGTAAAAACAAACAAAAAAACATTAGCAAAAACTAGGAGAACAAAAAAAAAAACAAACAAACAAACTAGTTTAAAAAAAATAAAAATAAAATTAAAAAGCTAGTAAAATTAATATTAAAAAGAAAATCAAATTAAAAAATATATATATGAAAATTATTAAAATATATATATATATGAAAAAAAAAAAAATTAAATTTTTTTTTTAAACAATTTTTTTATTTAAAAAAAATTATTATTAACCTATTTTTAAACAATTTATTTTCTTATTTAAACAAAAAAAAAAAAAAAAGAGAGAAAAGAATCATTAAAAAAAAAAATCAAATCTAGTTTGTTTTTAATTTTTTCTTTATTTTTTTTAAATCTAGTTTCTTTTTTATTTTTTCTTTATTTTTTTTAAATTTTTCTATTTTTACCTACTTAATTTTTAGTTTATTTTAAATGTTTTTTCTTCTTTTCCATATTTTTTGTTTTTTTTGTCTTTTTCTTTTGCCAATTTTTTTTATGGTTTACAAGATAATTTATTTTTTTTCAAAAAAAAAAAATTTCTATTTATTTGTTTATAATGTTTTTTTTTTTGTTTTTTAATTCTATCATTAATTTTGGTTTTTTTTTTTACATTTTTATGATTGATTTTTTTTCGGTTTTTTATTTTTATGTTATGTTTTGTTTTTTTTTTTTTTTTTTTCACTTCTGGTTCACGGATACCATGGTCAGTGGTCCGCTACGTCCAGGATCGAAAGTCTCTAGGGTGGACCCCACCCGAAGGGGGTCACACCCCTCGACCATCACAGACCTAACCCCAAAAGCTTTCGGGTTTCGACCTTGTGACCTCCCATTGGCAAGGCCCCGGCTTGACCGATTCAGCTAACCCTTGGGGCTTTATGTTATGTTTTGTTTTTCGTATATATTTTAATTTATGTTTTGGTTTTATTTACTTTTTTAACATTTTTTTTGTTTCGTGTTTTTTCATTGTTTTAATTTATTTTTTTTTTCTTCATTACTTTTTTTAAATTTTAATGTTTTTTGGGGTCATGATAAAATATTTTACATCATTATTGCAAAATGTTGAAATTTTACTTTTGGGAAAAAAAAAAAAAAAAAGGGAGTGTTTTCCCAATGTTAACACTTTTCGTTTTGAGGGTGTTTTTTGGACAATTTTTGCGCAAAAAATTTGGTTTTCACTACCATTTTTAAAACATGTTGAAAATTTACCCAAAAAAATGTGTTTTTCCAACATCAACACTTTTCGTTTTTAACACTGTTTTTGATGTTTTTTCGAGGTTTTTTGGCCAGAGTTCCCGTTTTGAGTTTATAGTTCTCGTTTCAAAATTTACATTGTTTTTTAGTGATGCGTACATTTTTAAGAGGGTCATGATAGAGGAGTTTAACAACCAATGTCACTAACATCAAGGTACATAGAGGGATTGATGCTCTATATTAAATACAAGTTCCATACCCTAATACATGACAAAATTCAATGAAAACATTGCAATCCTGAAATCCTAAAAAACTGATAAGTCTGTTGGATTTTGAATGAAATCTAAAATTCTACTTTCTCCATATGAAATCCAATGAGGTTGGAACCACTCTCAAACATCCTGAGTCATTTCATGGTAATGTTAAAAATTTAAGTAAAAGTTTTCATCCTTTTACTTTAAGAATTTAACATTACCATGAATCGCATATCAATACTAGGGCCATAGACTTGATCATTAAGCTGCCCCACTCAAAACTTATTTGTTCCTATAAAAAAAAATTCATTTGGAACATCACTGCAAAAAAAGATTTGCGAAAAAGGCAAAATGCTTCTGAAAAGGCAAGGAGCATTTTTTTTAGGGAGCACGCTCCCGACCCGCTCCCGAGTCGCTCCCGCCCAGAGCACGGATTGGGAGCGGGATCGAGGGGGGGGGGAGGTGCCCCCCCGCAACACTAGTTGCCCGTTAAGCAATCCCTCCTCCAAGTTAGTGGGCTCTTCCCCTGTTTCGATGCATGACAAATGGTCTGGTCCTGCATTCAGTCGTCCAAGCTTCACAATAACCTCAAAATCATACTCTTGTAATAATAACAACCACCTATAGATTCTCCCCCCCAACATGGGCTTATTGACCAGGTATTTCAACACGGAATGATCTGTATACATCTTAAAATGTCCTCCCAACAAATAGTGTCTAAACTTCTGGAGCGCGTATACCATGGCTAAACCTTTGCGCTCGGTGGTGGAAGAGTTATTCTCACCCTTTGATAACCTCCTGGTTGTGAACACTATAGGATGGTCCAATTCTCCTCCACCAGCCTATTTCAGTACTGCTCCTAGTGCTATACATGACATGTCTACATGTAAGTGAAACTCCTTATTCCAATCCAGGAAGACTAAAATCGGTGCGGTGACCATTTTCTCTTTCAATACATCCAAGATTTTCCTACAGTCCTCGTTCCAACAGAACGTGACATCATTTTTCAACAACTTCTTCATAGGCGCAGTGATCTGGGCATAGCCCTTGACAAATTTCTTGTAGTACCCAGTATGTCCCAAGGTTGCACGCAGTTGTTTCACACTCCTCGGCGCCTCCAAGTTAAGTATCACTGCGTTCTTCACAGGATCTACCATCAGTCCTTGTCAACAAACCACATGGCCTAGCAGAGTCCCAAAAGGAACAAAAAATAGGCTTTTCTTCAGGTTAAGCGCAATCTGGTACATTCGACAAGTATCTAGCATCAAGCACAAACTTGCCACATGGCATTTCACCAGCCCAAACACAATCCAGTCGTCAAAGTACACCTCCAGAAACTTATGAATGTTAGAAAATTATATATTACGGAGAAATGGAACACATAAAATATTGCAGAAATATAAACACAAAAAACGCATAAAACAAGAGAGACACAGATATACATGGTTCACCCAGTTTGGGCTACGTCCACCCCGAACAGCCAGTCCTTCCTTTCTATTATCCAGCAAAATGAAGAGACACAACCTACAGCAAATCCGCTATAATATCCTCTGTTTTCTCTCACAGTTTTCACCTCTCTGTTTCTCGCTCACCGAATACACATCTATTACACAGCCTCAAAATACAATGCCCTCGTACAAAGAGAGGGGTTGCCTTCTAGGGAAAAAAACCCTAAACTAAACATAAGTTCTACCATCAGATCATCTGCCTAATGAACGGCCCAGATTAACTAGAAATTACTATACTTTTACAAGGTAATTTTACATTTACTTTTAGCTTCGGTGGCATTGCCCCCGAGCCCCCGCCGGGGGACTGCTGGCCCCCGAACCCCCCAGCTGGGGGGGATCAGCCCCCCTGGACCCCCACGGGGGGACAAGCCCCCCCCGCGTGGAGGAGTACAAACTTCCTGAGGTATACATCCGGTTGAAACAAAGACCTCTGAACAATCATGCTCCACACACAACAATCTCCCACTTGAAGAATGATTGTAGCAACTCCACTGTTGCTTCATTTGTTAGACAATGACTCCTCTTTGGACCTGGTTGTTTCTCATCTTCATCGTCATCCTTGAAGACCAATTGAAACTGAGCATGTTCTCGGTTTCTCCCTGGTTACAACTTTTGTTAGCATATCTACAGGATTCTGGCTAGTGTGTATCTTTTCCAGCTTCAACTCTCCATCTTCCAACACTGATCGTATGAAATGGTACTTGAGCTGTATGTGTTTAGTCCTGGAATGGATGTTGAGTTCTTTGTAAGATGAATGGCACTTTGGCTATCACTGTATAACGTGCCCATATCATGCTCCTTACCTAATTCACCCATAAACCTTTGTAACAAAATCATTTCTTTACTAGCCTCTATAGCAACAACATAGTCTGCTTCTGTTATTGAAAGTGCAACAACACTTTGGATTTTTGAAACCCAACTGACAGTTGTTCCACCAACAGTAAATACATATCCTGTAGTGCTCCTCCTATTATCTCTGTCACCTACCATATCTGCATCAACATATCCCTGTAGGGAAATGTTTGAACCACCAAAGCATAATGCTTGATTTGTGGTACCTTTCAAATATCTGAGAATCCATTTCATTTCCATCCAATGTTCCTTCCCTGGATTGTTCATGTACCTGCTTACAACTCCCACTGCATGTGCAATATCAAGCCTTGTGCAGAACATTGCATACATTAAGCTTCCAACTGCTGATGCATATGGAACTTTAGACATATAATCCATGTCTTCTTGGGTCTTTGGGCACATTTCCTTACTAAGTTTGAAATGGCTAGCAAAAGGTGTACTAACTGGTTTTGCATTGTGCATGTTAAATCTTTTCAACAACTTTTGTATGTACTCATTCTGAGACAATGTTAATTTGTGATTTTTCCTGTCTCTAGTTATTCTCATACCAAGGATTTGTTTTGTAGCTCCCAAATCCTTCATTGAAAATGAATTTGCCAATTTTCTTTTGAGCACATTTATTTCCTGCATGTTAGATCCTGCAACAAGCATGTCATCTACATACAATAACAATATAATATAGTTTTCATCATTTTGTTTTTTCAGATAAACACAATGATCAGAGTGACATCTAGTATAACCTTGTTCAGACATAAACTTGTCAAATATTAGATACCACTGCCTTGGAACCTGTTTTAAGCCATACAAGCTCTTCTCCAACCTGCACACTAGTTTCTCCTTCCCTTTCACTTCATATCCTTGTGGTTGCTGCATATATATCTCTTCCTCCAAATCCCCATGGAGAAATGTTGTCTTTACATCTAACTGCTCAAGATGCAAATCTTCAACTGCCACTAGACTTAAAATGGTTCTGATTGAAGTCATTTTAACAACAGGAGAAAATATTTCATCAAAATCAATACCTTTCTTCTGTGCAAACCCCTTCACCACAAGTCTAGCTTTGTACCTCTGTTTTCCTCCATCTTCTTCCTTCAGCCTGTAAACCCATTTATTCTGCAATGTAGTTTTACCTGCAGGCAACCTGACTAAGTCCCAAGTCTGGTTGTGCATTAAGGAGTCCATCTCTTCTTCCATGGCTACCTCCCACTTCTTCCTGCTTTCAACCTGCATTGCTTCTTCATAACGTTCGGGTTCACCAAAATTAGTCAACAATAAATAATATAATGAAGGAGAGTATCGTTCAGGGGGTCTAGTTATCTTGGTAGATCTTCTAACACCACTTTCAGGTGTTTGGGGTGCCTGTTGTTGTTGTGATGGTTTCTGCTGTTGTGGTTGTTGATTATTATTATTTTCAGGCACCTTACTTTTTCAGTGATTTCATCAAGAACTGTGTATTCTTTGTTTTCTTTTTCCTGTTTCTTTTCCTGCAACTGATTCTTATACAAGACCTTTTCATTGAATATTACATCTCTGCTCCTAATGATTTTGTGATTTTCATAATCATATAAGCGATAACCAAAATCATTAACACCATATCCAATAAAGGTACATTTCTTTGACTTTGCCTCAAGCTTTGTTCTATTTTCTTTATCAATATGGACAAAGGCCTCACAACCAAAAGGATTTAAAAAAGAGTAGTTTACCTTCTTACCTATCCATGCTTCCTCCGGAACACCACCATCCAAGGAAATTGAAGACCCTATGTTTATTAAATAAACAACAGTATCTACAGCATCTGCCAAAAACTGTAAAGGCAATCCTGCATGCAATCTCATGCACCTTGCACGCTCCATGATTGTTCTGTTCATCCTTTCTGACACACCATTTTCTTGTGGTGTTCTTGGAACTGTCTTCTCTCTGTGAATTCCATGCTCTGAACAGTACCCATCAAACTTTTTGCTACAATATTCACCTCCATTGTCTGATCTAACACACTTCAATTTCTTTCCTGTCTCAATCTCAACCAAAGCTTTCCATTTCTTGAAAGCATCAAATACATCAGATTTATTCTTAATACAATAAATCCAAGTTTTTCTAGTTGCATCATCAATAAAAGTAACATAATAATGAGAGCCACCGAGAGATGATACCTAAGCAGGTCCCCATACATCTGTATGCACAAGCTCTAGTTTTTCATTCTTCTTTTCTTTCCCAACTCTGAGAAATCTGACTCTCTTCTGTTTTCCATAAATGCAATTCTCACAGAAGTCCAAATCAACATTCTTCAAACCCGACAACGAATTCCTTGAGTGAAGAATCTTCATCCCCTTTTCACTCATGTGTCCGAGCCTATGATGCTATAATGTTGCATCTGCTCCTTTGGAAGTTAAAGCATTAACAGAGTTAGAAATACCATTGCATAAATACAATGTACCAACCTTTTCGCCTTTTGCTATTACCAGGGCTCCTTTGGTGACCTTCCAAGCTTTATCTGTGAAATTTGTCACACAACCTTCACCGCCTGACTGCCCTGTTGAAATCAGATTTTTCTTTAGATCTGGAACATGCCTTACCTCCTTTAGTAGCCATTGGTTTCCATTCTGCTGTTTCACTAGAACCTTACCCATTCCAACAATTTTACAGGGTTTATCATCACCGAAACGAACTTGTCCAAAATCTCCTTGAACATAGTCATGAAAGTATTTCTTATCAGGTGTGGCATGGAATGAGGCCCCTGAATCTACCACCCACGAATTAGTAATATTTTCGAAAGAAAGAATCAAAGCATCTTGTAACACCTCACCTGTCACATTTGCTTCTTGATTGTTTTCTTGTTGTGAATCTCCTTCTTTTCCCTTCCGAGATCTACAGTCTTTCTTTAGGTGTCCTTTATTTCCGCATTTCCAGCACACTATCCCCGATCTGGACTTGGATCTGCCTTTCCTTCATTTATTGAGATATCCTGAGCTCTTTCCTCTTTCTATTTTTCTTCCCCTAGACTCTGCACTCAAAGCATTTCTCGATGTCTCACCAGAGCTTTTTCGTCGCATTTCCTCGCTAAGGATAGCATCGACAACATCATCAAACTTTAAAGTACTAGATCCAGACACAGAGTTACTAATGGCCATTACTAAACCATTCCAACTTTCTGGCAATTAGCACAAGAATAACAGAGCTCCAACTTCATCATCAAAGTTTACCCCTATAGAACATAACTGACTTGTAACAGTATTAAAATCATTTAAATGATCTGCAACAGATCCACCTTCCGACATCTTCATATTAAATAATCGTTTCATAAGAAATACCTTGTTTGAGGCCGAGGGTTTTTCATATAGTTTCCCCAATGTCTTAATAAAACCCTCTGTCATTGTTTCCTTCGAAATGTTGAAGGCGACCGACGCTACAAGGCACAATCGTATTGTTTCGAGTGCCTTTCTATCGAGAAGGTTCCATTCTTCCTCTTTCATACCCGCCGGCATCTTTGCTTTTCCGCCCAATGGTAAGTATAGATCTTTCTGATACAAATAATCTTCCATCTGCATCTTCCACGGTGAGAAGTTTTGGCCATTAAATTTCTTGACCTTAAACTTACCATCTTCCGCCATTTCTCCCACTCGAACGAGGAACCCTTCTTTCCTGCGAGTTTATCAGCCAAATAGACCTTCAGCTCTGATACCAACTGTTAGAAATTATATATTACGGAGCAATGGAACACATAAAATATTGCAGAAATATAAACACAGAAAACGCATAAAAAAAGAGAGACACAGATATACGTGGTTCACCCAGTTTAGGCTACGTCCACCCCGAACAGCCAGTCCTTCCTTTCTATTATCCAGCAAAATGAAGAGACACAACCTACAGCAGATCCGTTGTAATATCCCCTGTTTTCTCTCACAGTTTTCACCTTTCTGTTTCTCGCTCACCGAATACACATCTATTACACAGCCTCAAAATACAATGCCCTCATACAAAGAGAGGGGTTGCCTTCTAGGGCAAAAAACCATAAACTAAACATAAGTTCTACCATCAGATCATCTGCCTAATGAACGGCCCAGATTGACTAGAAATTACTATACTTTTACAAGGCAATTTTACATCTATTTTTAGCTTCGGGGGCGCCGCCCCCGAGCCCCCGGACCCCCGCGCCCCTGCGTGGAGGGGTGTACAAACTTCCTGGGGTATACATCCGGCTGAAACAAACACCTCTGAACAATCATGCTCCACACACAACAATGAATGAATTCCTTGAATGCAGTAATGACTACGCACGAAAAAATCGCAAGTGCATTCTTCAATCTGAAAGGCATTACAGTGTACTGAAAACATCCCCATTCAGTCATGAAGGTTGTCTTGCTTCTATCCTCCGGCATGATTTTGATCTGATGGTACCCAAAGAACCCATCAGTGAAGGAGTATGCTTCTTGGCCACCTACATTATCCAATACCTCATCAGTGAATGGAGTTGAAAAAGGATCATGTACACAAGCATCATTCAACTTCCTAAGATCTACGCATATCCTTATTTCATCCTTCTGTTTCTTTTCATGTACCACCATTGGGCTTACCTAATCAGATTCTTCTATGGGCTCAATGATGCTTGCCGCAGGCATCTTATCTATCTCTAAGTGGACCTTCTCCTTATACTTTAGATTAGGATGGTAAGGTCTTTTCTTAACTAGCTTCACGTAGGGCTTTAACGTGATCTTCATAATGCCTCAGGTCTCCTATTATCCCCTTTAGCTACATAAACTTGGTAGGGAAAAAAATCCTAGTATTTGTGGAGTAATTCAGCAACCTCATCTACCATCACGTCATCCTAGTAATCTCCAATCTTCGTGAATTTAGGCTTCGCCTCCGTACCAATATTCACCTGTTTCGTTTTCAGTGGCGCGGTTACATCAAGATTATCAATCTGCGGTCCCTCGACCTCGCGGTGACCCTCTGTTTCAAGGATGTTAATCTTTCGTAGATCCTCATCTTCTTCTTCAGCAGTCACGTTATAGCATTCCAGCACGTGGCTCAGCTGAGTAGTCCAATCGGGTTGAATCAGATCCAAAGGATCTTGCGGTATCCTAAAGATTGTTGCTTTCACTTCTTGTAGCGCTTCGTCAATACAATCAAACCCGTCTTCAAAGTTGAACGTCATTATGAATCCTTCGCGCAAAATATCCCATTCACATGTACCATGGTGGAGCTCTATCTGCAAGTACCAGTTCATCGGAATGACATCCAAGGTATGACAGAACAAGTGCACCCATTCAGTGATCCGAATTGGATCCATGAAAAATTATCAAGTGCCATGACTGTATCAAATCAGGACAGACTTCAAATTTATGAACAAAGAGCTATCAGGAAGACCTCTGGACAATGACAGTTGCAGTCGGCAAGGAACGACGAGGGCCTTGGTTAAAGCGCATTGACCGAGGCCCATGGAGACCGCACAGGAGGCAAAACTGGCGGTTAGGAAGCCCGGATCAGGAAACACGAGCTATTTTTGATGCGCGATTAGCGCTTATCACACATTGCTAGGAAAAACCCCTCGAGAAGGAAAAACCCCGAGTGCTCAGTCGCATGGGAAGGCGGGAAACCGTAGGGAAAGCGCTAAGGTGAAAGGCGGGTCCCACACTCTAAAACTGGTGGTATATCGGAGGCATATTGGGGCGGTAAGTGGATTTGGCAGAAAATGAGTGATTATATTCATCGCACGACGCGTGTTCAGTGGATGAGAGAGCAAACCACCTCTCATCGCAGGCTAACAGTCAAGCAAGTCAACCGCGCAAAATGAGTGAACACCGTAGGATCTGGGGGCTCCAGATCTGACGGCAAAGATTGCGCCCGATGGAGAAGCCGGATTTGACAGGGGAATTAAGCCGCGGCATATAAAATTTTGGAGTCAAATTTGACCGTTGAGTTGGTGGATGAATCATTCCACAGCGTAAATGAAATACCGAACCGTTGAGGAAGAGCTAGCGCAATTCGTGAGAAGATAAGTGGCCACTTCCCTATGGGATGTTGGTGATGGCAAAGGCAGGGAACTCCAAGTGAACAGCAGCAGGCAATCTGAAGGGCATAAGAGGAAGTGAGCAGTCAAGGACAAAATTGGCTTTAAGCCATGAACAAACAGAGAACAGTACAGAAAAAAGGAAGAGCCAGAGAAGAACAACAATGACAAAAAAAGGTGAAAGAGACAGTGAAGCAAGAAGCAGAAAACAGAGAGTCGAGCTGACCTAAGGCAGCATCGAGCAGACAGAACCAGGCTTGAGAGGTTCAAGCCATCCCTGTGAGGATATTTTTTTGGAATTGAGCACCATTGAACTCATCCCATTAAAGACTAGAGAGGTCGAGACTTGGTAAGGAAAGAATCTGTGCACTCTAGTGGCTTGGGGAATCCAAGAACCACCCTACTAAGCATCCTTTGTTTCAGGAGACTCAAGTGAGCTCCTCATTGTAAATCTCTGCTTTAAAGACACAATAAAAGAAGGCCACCATTGAGAGTTGGACCATAGGCATAGCCCTGGAGATAGGGTGAACTCCGTATTAATGCATTGTGTTCTTGTCTTTGCTTACTGTGTTTCCCTTACTGTTTTCCATTTTCCATTGTCTGTGTATTTTGCAATCTGATCAATCCGTTGCCTAAAATAACATAGACACACACCAGCACATGAGTCTGTAATACCTTCATTCATTAATTGTTTAACTAAGATCACTCACGAGTGATTTTCAGATCAAGTGGTATCAGAGCTTTAGGTTGTTAAGGTTAGACAAGCTTGTGTTGGTTTAGCTGTTGAATGCTAACTAGATCAAAGCTCAAATTAGGAGAAGGAGAGTTGGTCGAAACTAATCCTGAAATTGGGAGAGTCTATCCTCGGAAGATAATGTCAGAAGAAGTTTCTATGGGGCCAGAGCCTCAATTCATAGATAGTTTCCTAGCCATAAAGTCCATGGTAGAAGAAATGTATAGGAACTTTAGAAAACATAAGGATGAAGATTCATCAGGCTCTAAACAAGACAAAGGATAAGATGAGTCTCACTTCCATGACCACTCAAAAGGCAAAGGGAAAGAAGAAATCTTTCTCACACCTCCTAATAGCCCTAAAAAGAAAGCATCTTTGATCAAACTAGATGTTAAATTTGATTTACCTATGTATGATGGAGAGTTGAATGCAGAAAAGCTGGACAATTGGATTAGACAGATTGATGTTTATTGAAGAGTGTAGAATATCGATTCAGACAAAATCAAGATTCAGCGAGCAAGCCTATGCAGCAAGCCATGATGAGTTGGCAAACTCTTCGACAGTTGAAAGGGAAAAGTGTGCAAGGGTACACTCAAGAATTTAGAAAGAGAGCATTGATTCTAGGAATCTCATTAGACTCACCTGAGACTCTGTTGAAGTACATTGGTGGTCTACACAGCTACATGAGGCACACTATCCTCATGTTTAATCCCACTAGTATAGATGAGGTATCCGTACAAGCTACTCATCTAGAAGCTAGAGGAAAGAATGGAAGTCCAGAAGTTGGGGGATCATCCCAACCCACTGCAAACAAGAATAAGGAGAAAAGAAAGCAAAAATGGAAAGCAAGGAAGGCTAAAACTGCACAGAAAAGCAAGGCTTCATGCACTCACTGTAAAAAGGATGGGCATGATGATGAGCATTATTGGATTCTGCATCCAGAGTTGAGACCTAAGAAGTTCGAGGGAAAGAAGAAGAAGACTGCTGCAGTTATTCAGAAAGATTTGGGTTTAGACTCGGAAGATGAAACAACTATTGCAGCCATAGGTATAAGAGGTAAGAATTCTGAAGCATCTACTAGTAATTCTGCACAATCTACTATTGATGAAGAAAATGAGAGAAAAATACATGAGCTTTTCCATATTCCAGTTATTTCCAAACATCAAAAGATTGATACCTTGTTTGATAGTGGCTCACAAGTAAACTTAATTTCTGAAGGAATTGTAAAGAAGTTGGGATTAGTAACTACACCTCACAAGAAATCATACCCATTAGGATGGTTGAATGATAAAGCACAACTACAAGTGACTAGACAATGCAAACTCAAGTTTTATTTTGGGACAGCATTTGTAGATGAGGTTGAGTTAGACATAATTCCTTTGGATATATGTGGAATTGTTTTAGGAAGTCCTTACTTGTATGATAGAAAAGCTATTTTGTATAGAGCTGAGAACAAGTATCTACTTGTTAAATATGGAATCAGATACTTTGTAAGAGCTCATAAGCTCAAGAATAATTATACTCATAAACTCAGGGCAGATAGAACAAATGATAAATTCATGCAAACAATTCTTACTGATGGTTGTAAAGGAAAATAAACCTGATAAAACCAATGTATTTGAGGGCTGTAATGCTAAACAGCAAGCTGATTTAGAAAAGGTTGTTAAAGAATATGATATCTTCTTTCAAAAACCTAAAGGTCTGCCACCCAAAAAGGAAATAGTGCATGATATTATTTTGCAGCAAGATGCTCCATTGCCTAACATTGGAATGTATAGGTTGTTCGCTTTAGAGAATGTTGAAATCAAGAAGCAGCTGCAGGAGTTTCTCGATAAGGGGTTCATCAAACCTAGCACATCACCATGTTGGTCACCAATCGTTTTGGTGAGAAAGAAAGATGGCTCGTGGAGAATGCGCATTGATTACCGAGCACTGAATAAGATCACAATCAAAAATTGTTATCCCCTTCCTCGCATAGATGATCTTTTAGATCAATTGAAAGAAGTTGTTTATTTCTCCAAGCAAGACTTGCATAGTGGATACCATCAGGTCAGAGTTGCAGAACAAAATGCATGGAAGACTGCTTCCAAAACAAAGCAGGGATTGTATGAGTGGCTGGTTATGCCTTTTGGCTTAACTAATGCTCCTGCTACTTTCATGAGATTAATGAATGATGTACTCAGACCTTTTCTTGATGATTTCGTTATTGTGTATCTGGATGACATTCTGATATTTAGAAAAACGTGGGAAGAACACTGAAAGCATGTTAAGCAGACACTAGATGTTTTGAAAAGAGAAAAACTTTATGTTAAACTCTCAAACTGTGAATTTGGCAAAACATCTCTAAATTATTTGGGTCATATAGTAGGGGGTGGTGAACTAAAGATAGATCCCTCTAAGGTGGCAGTCATTGTAAATTGGCCAAAACCCAAATCTACTACAAAAGTTAGAAGCTTCTTAGGAGCAGCACAATATTGGAGGAAGTTCATTTCTAACTTTTCCTTAATTGCAGTCCCTTACATGCTTTAACAGGATTGAACAAGGTGTTTCAGTGGGGAGGCAAACAGCAGAAAGCCTTCGACACCTTGAAAGAAAAGATTAGTACAGCACCTGTACTAGCACCCCCTGATCTTCAAAGACCATTTGAGATCCAAACAGATGCCAGTGAATATGCCATGGGAGCAGTGTTGACACAGCACGGTAAACCCATATGTTATCATTCTGAGACATTTAATTCTGCAGTAGTTAACTATCTTACATATGATAAAGAATTGTATGCATTAGTACAGAATGTGAAAAAGTGGAAACATTACTTAATGGGCAAAGACACAGTAATAGATACTGATCATCAACCACTTCAATATCTATACTCCCAAACTAAGTTGCAGCAATCAAGACACTATAGATGGATGGGTTTTCTACAACAGTTTCATTTAGTAATCAGGTATAAAAAGGGCATACACAATAAAGTTGCAGATATGTTATCTAGACCCATTATAAATGCATCTACTATACTTAAGCATAATTATGTGTTACATGAGAGCTACATTGAACAATATGCTCAAGATATAGACTTTAAAGATGTATATGCAACTTTAAGTCAAGGCAAATGAGTAGAAGAATTGGATTATCATGTAAAGGACCGACTCTTATACCATTGTGGGAAGTTATGCATTCCACAAACTGAAAGAGTAAAGATAATTCGAGAAGCACACACTTCTTTAATATCAGGTCACTTTGGGGTAAGTAAAATAGTTGCACAGCTGCAAAGATTTTGTTATTGGCCAAAAATGAACAAGACAGTTTCTAGATATATAAGAGGGTATACTATGTGTGCTAAAAGCAAGCCCAGCAATAGAAAACTAGGCTTGTACACTCCGTTACCAATTCCTTCTCACCCTTGGGAAAGTGTTTCCATGGATTTTGTTGGAGGACTGCCTAAGTCTAGGAAAGTTCATGATTATCTATATTTTGTTGTGGATAGGTTCAGCAAAATGTGTATTTTGATACCTTTTAATAAACATATTACAGTTGAACAAACTGCAAAACTGTTCTTTGAACATGTATGGGTTCATTTTGGATTACCCACTTCCATTGTATATGATCAAGACACCTGATTTGTGGGGAAGTTTTGGTCAAGTCTGTTGGAACTTATGGACACCAAACTGAAGAAAAGCACAGTTTTTCATCCAAAAACTGATGGCCAAACAGAAGTAGTCAATAGGACAGTGATCTAGTTTCTCAAGCGATATTGCAGCAAGCATCCTGAGCTTTGGGATGGACATTTATGTTATGTGCAGCATGCTTACAACAGAGCAAAACATTCTTCTACACAAAGATCTCCTTTTGAGACCTATTTTGGTTTCACACCAAGTCTCCTTTGGATATTGTCTTTGGTAAAGATACCACAGTTGAGGGACATAGTGATGTGGACAGGGCAACTAGGTTCATTGAAAAAATCCAAGAGATCCACCAGGCAGTACAAGAACAGCTGGAAAAGAGCCAAGCCAAATACAAGGCAAGACATGACAAGCATCGGATGGAGCATAGTTTCTAAGTGTTACACAGTAATTTGTCACTGTCCTCATCTCAGTCCCTCTGTTGTGTCATGTGTCAAATAAACATGTTCATATCTTACCACCAATGTAAGAAGATTAAGCAAATGCTCTCTGATGCTACAAGTTGACCCTCATTCCCTAAGTTTCTACCTCATCGCGAGTAAATCCTTAATATACGCAATGATCCCATGTCATAAACGATCTCATCGCGACTTCGTCGCAGGTGTACATCTGTTTCTAGTGACAGTCAGATTTATAGGCCCGGCACGAGGCTATGAGCTATATATTACGACAATGGGTCTGCGTGCATTGCCTCCTAGCGATGTCGTCGTGAAGACTTAGTTTACGGCTAGCAACGATCCAGATTGGGTGAGTTTGTTCCCACAGTCGGCCTTCTGGATGTCTCTAGACCTGGTTGTTGGGTCAGTTTGGGTCGCCCTTCCCCCTCTGGAATGGTAGTTCTATCTTTTATGCTACATTCCTTGAGGATGAACTCCTTCTCCCTCATTTCATGGAGACTCCTTCTCCTATAAAATCACTCACCATTGCTATGATCAACTAGTTACTAGTTTTTTTAGTTCTTTTGGTTGGAAAGTGTTGTTAGTACTTTTGAGTTTGATAGATAGCTTTGGTGTGAGTGTGACAAGTGTGGGATTGTTAGTATTTTAAAAAAGGTTGTGGAGTGCCCTTAACTTTGTATTAAAGATTGTAAGTGAGGGAGAGATATTGTTTGATTGGGAGACCCATCCTTGAAGAGTGAATGCTTGAAGAAACATACTGGCTAGACCCTCCGAGAAGGCTTGCAACGTCAAGACTTGGTTGTAAGCTTTGCTCTTGATTCATTATTAATACAATCAATAATGATTTCCTATATCTTGTATGTAATTTACTTGATAGCTCATGATTTCTTGACTTTATAAGTAAATAGATCATTTGTGTTTCTCGGTTAAGTGTTTTGTCGTTGTCTTGTGGTGTTTCAGGTTGATTGCTCATTGAGGAGAAGAAACGGAAGCTGGAGCAGTGCAACGGAACTTCATCAACCACCGGTTTGAGGTAGGCCTCCAACGATGGCTATTTAAGGGAATCAATTGTTGTTTTGTCTTTGTTGTGACTAGACCCACTCTAGGGCTAGAGGGGTTGCCTCTGTCTGCAAAGGGAACACTTTCCTACTTCACAAGTTGGCGACTCCGCTGGGGAGTCCTTCGTATGTTTTTCTCTTGTTTGCTTTTGTTTGATTTTGATTTAGTGTCTCTTGAATTTTGGGGTTAAACCATCAGTCTTTTGGGTTACCTGGGTCAATCTGGGAAATCCCTTTATTGTCTGTAAGGATAGTTTGGTCTTTGTTTGGGAGTTTTCATTCATTTTTCATTATTTTTAATTTCGTCGCTGAAAAAAGCTTAACAGTCGTGCCGACGTCGCCCTGTCTCTGTTTTAAAGTTCTGTGTGTCGCTGAATCCTGTCGTACAGTCACGACAATTCCTGAAATCAGCCCATCGCGGAAGAGACGTGTACTCTCGCGACGACGTCGCTCTGTTGCTACGGCTAGTGGCTGATCGTCCCTAGTTGCTGGTGTTACGCCCGTGACGATTCCTGTAGAATTGTTTTTTCAATTCTACCTCCTAAATTTACCAATCTGGTTAATCCCTTGTTGTCTTTCTCTTGCCTATTAGTTTGTTTTAATTGCTTCTGGTTAAGGTACTTGCTCTTTGGCTTCATTGAGTGAATCTTGTATTTTTGGCTTTGTGGCCTAGCTTTTTCAAGTTTTGAATTATTTGGCTTGGTTGCTTGTCTGTCCAAGGTTCATCCGCAACCGTCTTGTTGGTTTGCTTGAGATTTTTTCCATTGCTTGTTTCTTGCTGGTTGATTTTTAGTGTCAATTATTGAACCAATTTTTGATATTGATTCAATTTCTTCGCTATGAAGCATATATTACAATTGTTTTGATCAATCAATTCACACTTGCTTATTTGTCTCTTTAAATTCAAACAAAAAAAATTAAGGGATTGCTTTCATTTAATATATGAAAGTGAAAGTATATGTGCATTTCAAATTTTCATGCAGAATCTGTTGGCATTTGACGGAGGGACCAGTCAACCTTTAGGGATCCTCCTGAAGTTTCCTGTTACTTTGGGAGGCAACACCGTCTGTATCGACGTGATGGTTGTCCAAGGTGCTTTAGATTTCAGTCTTCTCCTTGGCCGTGACTATGTCTGCCATGGGGGCCCTTGTCTCTTCACTTATGCATGTGGTTTGTTTTCCACATGATGGAAGAATGGTGACCATCAATCAAATATCATTCTTTAGTCCCCCAGTGCCTCCTGTGCAGCCGTCGTCCCCTATCGATTCTTACTTGCAAGCGGTACCTTCCCAGCCGCAAGTCAATTATGTGGCTACCCATTCCATCTCTGCCTCTGCTGATGATCATGCATATGGTCTCATACATCATGTACTGGGGGCATTGGAACCCGATCTGTCATTGGTGTCTCATGACATGTGTTCCTCGTGGAGCATGTTTCTTCCATCCGCGAAGATCTCTTGGGAGCCATGTTCACCAAAAGCCCATGAACAGGAGTCTTGAGGAGAGTTCTTTTCTTGTGTCGACCTCGTTAAAAAATGAAACAAGGAGGCCTGAGGAGAGTTCTTTTCTTGTGTCGACCTCGTTAAAAAATGAAACAAGGAGATCTGAGGAGAGTTATTTTCTTGTGTCGACCTCATTAGAAAATGAAGCAAGGGCCCGAGGAGAGTTCTTGATCTTGTGTCAACCTCGTTAAAAAATGAAACAAGGGTTATGAGGATAGTTCTTTTACTGTGTCAACCTCATTAAAAAAAAGAAACAAATCCCTTTCCAAATCGAGTCTTTGATTAAGATCTCGTAAACTCCAAGTCGAGTCTTTCCAAGATCTCGAAAGTGAACCTTCATTCCATCCACTCCGTTGGATGCAATGAAGCTTGGGGGGCATGTACCTCGATTTGCGTTATAATGTTGGGGGCATGCGAACTTATAACAAGCATAGTTTTTTCATTTCAAGCTTGTGTAAACATGAAACCAAATCCAAGCAGAGTTCTCCATGGTTCAAGCTTGTGTAAAAATGAACCCATACTTGATTTACACCTCGTGATTGCCATTTTTATCCGCTAAATTCTGATAGATGAGCCTTGGTTGTTTCATTCCATCGCCACCATCTCTTTGGCCGATCATATGCTTTCACTTGGTTGTTTTTCCTTTCCTGAGGAACCGCAGCGATGAGTGGTTTTATTAGCCAGCCTTTTGACCATTACATGTTTTGAGCAGTTCCACCATTGTCAGAACCATTTGCTACCCTTTATACCACTCGTTCCTCTAGGACGAGTCACCTTTAAACTCTTTTCTGACTCGTAAAATATGAAAAGATTGCCAAGTTTTCCCTTTTGACTCGTTAAACGGAATAAAAGACGGTCCACTTTAAGCTCTTTTCTAATCGTATAAACGTGAAAAGACTGTCTAACTTTTGTCATTTCAAGTTCGATATTGGTTACAAAACATCGTGTCTTCGATCGCTTTCCTACTTTTTTCGGATCGAGGCCACTAATTTCGAAAAGTACTCCTTGGACATAATAGTCAAGCGGTTCTCTCGAGTATTATTTTATACTTTTTTGGGCTCGAGGGACACAAATTTACGAAAAAGGACCCCACTGGAGTTTTCTTTTCCGTGTCTTTTTCAAACTCTCTAAACATGAAAAAGACTCCGAGTTTTGCCTATGTCAGACTCATTAAAACCTGACGACATTGGAATCGTCACCATGGTGAGACTCGAGCTTCTCCTCCCTAGGGCTCGTTAAACCATCACTAGGTTGGATTCGTCTGAAGGTCGAACTTATATTAAAAGCATATGCTATCCCCTTCAAGCTTGTTTTCAAAAATAATTGGGGTACTCGCCAACAATGGTGGGGGGAATTTGGAAGTAATCATTGGTTACCTACGGCAGCTAGTCACTCTTGAACATCGACACTTTTGCTTCTTGTCGAGTTGCGATATCCACACATCGTCACTTGGCCTTCCGGGGTTTTGGGTTGTCATTTTGCCTCTTTCCATCTGATCTATGTTGTCTCCATCAAGCCTCTGATCCCTTGGTACCAAAATTCCGCCACATTCCAGTATCATGTCGCCGATATGTTCAAGAGTATAATCCTTCTGCAGTTTACGCCCTTACCTCCTCCTCTGATACTCTACTTCACCATCTATCACTTGTTCCTTATCTCGTGTCATTGATGGGGGAAACATTATGGCCCTCCTGTGACGGGTCGTCTCTTGTCGACACCAGCTCATTATCCAGGAGATTGATCTAGAGACCTCTTTCGGTACCTTGGAGCTTTCATGCCTCAATGGCAAGTTCTTCGCACCTGACGATAGACTTTCATCATTGATCTTTGATCGGGTGATTCCACGGGTGTTCGACTTCAGCTCATTTTTCACACTTACTGGATTGTACTAGGCAGTACCTTGAGAGCCATTGGCATTATTGGTGGTTTCTCTCGCGCTTATTAACGGTTTTCATCATTGATCGATAATCAAGTGACTTTCTATCATGCTCAACCTCAGCACATCTGTTCGCATGCTAGAATTTGTACTATGATCGGTTGGGTTTCAAGACCCCGAACTAAGATTACATATGTTCAGGCTGCGTGGATTGGTTCATGATTACATATATGACTCTTTGATGGATGGCTGCGACCATGCCTGAGTCTTCATGGATGGTTGTGACCATACCTTTATCATTATCATGGTCTTTTCAACTAGATGGCTGCGTCCATACCATAAACCTAGTTTCATATGTCTTTTGGATGGATGCGCCCATGCCTAGACTATTTGTATTTCACTATCAGAGAAATCAGTTGTACATGCGCCTGCAGGATCTTTGAGGCGGTATTCCAGTTCAGAAAGTTTCGTAAAGCATTTCACTCCTCCCACTCTTCGGGCTTCATGCTTTAGGGGGCATCTGTTACACAGTAATTTGTCATTGTCCTCATCTCAGTCCCTCTGTTGTGTCACGTGTCAAATAAACATGTTCATATCTTCCCACCAATGTAAGAAGATTAAGCTAATTCTCTCTGATGCTGCAAGTTGACCCTCATTCCCTAAGTTTCTGCCTCGTCGCGAGTAAATCCTTAACATATGTGATGATCCCATGTCATAGACGATCTCATCGCGACTTCGTCGCAGGTGTACATCTGTTTCCCGTGACGGTCGGATTTCTAGGCCCGGCGCGAGGCTATGAGCTATATATCACAACGATGGATCTGCGTGCATTACCACCTAGTGATGCTGTCGTGGAGACTTAGTTTATGGCAAGCGATGATCCAGATTGTGAATTTTTTCAAATAGTCAGCCTTCTGGATGTCTCTAGACCTCGTTCTTGGGTCAGTTTGGGTCGCCCTTCCCCCTCTGGAATGGTAGTTCCGTCTTTTGTGCTACCTTCCTTAAGGATGAACTCCTTCTCCCTCTTTTCATGGAGACTCTTTCTCCTATAGAATCACTCACCATTGCTATGATCAGTTAGTTACTAGTTTTTTTAGTTCTTTTGGTTGGACAGTGCTGCTAGTACTTTTGAGTTTGATAGATAGATTTGGTGTGAGTGTGACAAGTGTGGGATTGTTAGTAGTTTGCAAGAGGTTGTGGAGTGTCCTTAACTTTGTATTAAAGCTTGTAAGTGAGGGAGAGATATTGTTTGCTTGGGAGACCCATCCTTGAAGAGTGAATGCTTGAAGAAACATACTGGCTAGACCCTCCAAGAAGGCTTGCGACGTCAAGACTTGGTTGTAAGCTTTGCTCTTGATTCATTATTAATACAATCAATGATGATTTCCTATATCTTGTATGTAATTTACTTGATAGCTCATGATTTCTTGACTTTATGAGTAAATAGATCATTGTTGTTTCCCGATTACGTGCTTTGTCATTGTCTTGTGGTGTTTCAGGTTGATTGCTCATTGAGGAGAAGAAACAGAAGCTGGAGCAGCGCAACGGAACTTCATCAACCACCAGTTTGAGGTAGGCCTCCAACGATGACTATTTAAGGGAATCAATTGTTGTTTTGTCTTTTTTGTGACTAGACCCACTCTAAGGCTAGAGGGGTTGCCTCTGTCCGCAGAGGGAACACTTTCCTACTTCACACCAGGTTGGTGACCAAGTCTGGCTGTATATCAGCAAGGACAGGATGCAAGGCGAAGGTAAAAAGCTAAAGCCTATCAGGTATGGACCCTTCAAGATACTTGAGAAGATTGGTGAGAATGCTTTTCGCCTTGGTCTACCAGCTTACATGCACATCTACTCAGTCGTAAATGTAGATTGCTTGAGATTGTTTGAACCTTCACCAATTGAGGATCCCGAAGAGCATAGTCAATTTCCTTCTATTGATGACCTGTTACATGAATATCTTAATGAATTGTAGGAAGACACAGTTCTGGACAGGAAGGTGAGGACGACACGCAGAGGAGATGTTGAGTACCTCAGAGTAGGGCTCAAGGGTTCAAAGCCGAGCAGTGAAAAGTGTATAGAGATTGGACAAATGATACAATTGTACCCTCACTTAGTCGATGCTTGAAAACCAACTTTTGGTGGTCCAAAATCTTTTTCAGTGGGAAGGCCATGATCCAAATTAGATCCATGAAAAATTATCAAGTGCCATGACTGTATCAAATCAGGACAGACTTCGAATTTATGAACAAAGAGCTATTACGAAGACCTCTGGAAAATGGCAGCTACAGTCAGCAGGGAACAACGAGGACCTCGGTCAAAGTGCACTGACCAAGGCCCATGGAGACTACGCAGGAGGAAAAATTAGCAGTTAGGAAGCCCGAATCAGGAAACGGAGGCCATTTCTGATGCACGATTAGCGCTAATCATGCATCGTTGGGCAAAACCCCTCGAGAAGGAAAAGCCCCGAGTGCTCGATCGCATGGGAAGCTGAGAAACCATAGGGAAAGCGCTAAGGCAAAAGGCAGGCCCCGCACTCCAAAACCAGCGGTATATCGGAGGCATATTGGGGCAGTAAGCGGATTTGGTAGAAAACGAGCGATTCCATTCATCGCACGACGCGTGTCCGACGAATGAGAAAGAAAACCGCCTCTCATCACGGGCTAACAGTCGAGTAAGTCAACCTCGTGAAATGAGCGAACACCGTAGGATCTGGGGGCTCCAGATCTGACGACGGAGATTGCGCCCAATGGAGAAACCGGATTTGACAAGGGAATTAAGTTGCAGCATATAAAAGTTTGGAGTCCAATTTGACTGCTGAGTTGGCGGATGAATCATTCCACAGTGTAACTGAAATACCGAACCGTTGAGGAAGAGCTAGCGTAGTTCGCGAGAGGACAAGTGGCCACTTCCCTATGGGACGTTGGTGATGACGCAGGGGTAGGAAACTCCAAGCGAACAGCAGCAAGCGATCCAAAGGGGTGGAAGAGGAAGCGAACAGTCAAGGACAAATTGTCTTTAAGCCATGAATAGAAAGAGAACTGCACAGAGAAAAAAGGAAGAACCAGAGAAGAAAAACAGTGACAAAAAAAGGCGAAAGAGACAGTGAAGCAAGAAGCAGAAAACAGAGAGACGAGATTACCTAAGGCAGCATCGAGCAGACATAACCAAGATTGAGAGGTTCAAGCCATCCTTGTGAGGATATCTGTTGGAAATTGAGCACCATTGGACTCATCCCATTAAAGACCATAGAGGTCGAGACTTGGTAAGGAAAGAGTCTATGCACTCTATTGGGGAATCCAAGAACCACCCCTACTAAGCATCCTCTGTTTCACGAGACTCAAGTGAGCTCCTCATTGTAAATCTATGCTTTAAAGACACAATAAAAGAAGGCCACCACTGAGAGCTGAACCAGAGATGTAGCCTTGGAGAATAGGGTGAACTCCTTATTAATGCGTTGTGTTCTTGTCTTTGCTTACTGTGTTTCCCTTACTATTTTCCAATTTCCAGTGTCTATGTATTTTGCAATCTGATCGATCCATTGCCTAAAATAACATAGACACACACCAGCACATGAGTCCGTAATACCTTCATTCATTAATTGTTTAAATGAGATCACTCACAAGTGATTTTTAGATCATTCAGGTTGGGGCTTCACTCCATAAGACTTAGCCCATTTGTCCAAGTGTGCACGCGGAACATCCTTCCCGTCATAATTGTCTGTCATTTGTATCTTCAGCTTCCCAAAGCATGTTCTCATCATCCTCCTGCACTCGCACCAATCAACAAAGCTACCTTTATGTGTACCCCACCATCTTGCAGGCGTAGCGTGCAGTGCCCAGTCCAAAGCCTGGAAGCACTGCTTTTCTGGTACCTACCTCTCAAATGCATCCAAAAATACATCTACCTCATTCAAGCCATTGTAAGTGGGAATATTTCTTACCTCTAATGATACACAGCACAGCGACCGGGTCATCATGTTACAACTCAACGTGGTTACTTTATGTAGCCGATTCTACCAACGCTCTAATTCTTCATTAGATTCTGAGGTGCAAGAACTCTCACGATCCCATGTAATTCATCCATCCACTGTTGGATTCACCCAATCTTGATCTCGCGTTGTTATCTTATATATGAAGTCCAAATCGTCATCGCTCTCATAATCGCGGACTGGTTCAGTATAGTGTGATCCTTCAGCTGGATCTAGGGGGACTATTACACGGAGTGATTTCTTCTCAAATATCATCTTTCACTTCTTTAGGTTGATTACTATGTTCATGTCAGTAGCCCAATCAATGCCAAGGAGCGCAAGTTAGGGGTTGCTATCATCCACAATTTCTATTACTTCAAAGTCAGCCAACGTGCTTGTGCCTTCAATATCTATAGTTACTCTTTGCAGCCATTCCATGGGGATGATCTTCTGCCGATTCGCCATCCTTAACTGAATCGGAGACCACTGTAGCGTGGGTCTTCCCATCCACTCCCAAGTCTGCTTTGGTAAAACATTCGCACCTGACCCCAAATCCAGAATAAACTGATCAATTTCATATTCTCCTATCTTCGTAGTCAGTCTCATCTCTCATCCTATCCTTGCTTTATGCTTACCAATATTCTGTACCACGTGTGGTTCACCCAGAGTGTTTCCGGCACATCTGTTTAAAATCTCCTATAACCCCTTCACAACCTTGCTATCGTGCAGCAGCTTCATGCAGGTCTCTAGAAAGGTCGTAAGCATAGAAGGGTCCATCTCCCGACTAGGCTTATCCTTCCTTCCTGAGGTAGAGGCCTCAACGAAGCTCTTCTTTGCTTCCATGAACATTTTGTGTGTGCACTCCAAATCAAATTCAACGTCCTTTGCTAGAGCTTTGCGAACCCAAGTGTTGCCTTCAGGTTGTTTCCCCTTATCATTGCCCATTACAATTCCACTTTGGAGCACTATATTCACATTCGAATCCTCTTCGCAAGGCTCAGCCCTCATCATCTGCAGGTTTTGAGTTGGTTGAGGTGGTAGCACCCCTTTTTCGCATATCCTCGCTATCATAGTAGGACAATCCTCTGTCTCATGATCAAACTAATTACAATATTTGAACGACGGTCGCGTTAGGTTAGTGCATTCATGAAAATAATGTCTTGGTCCTCCGCAGTTGTAGAAGATTAGCTTTCCCCGACCTCTGCTAAGTCCTCCTCCGCCTCGGCCTTTTCCGTGCCCCTGAAAGCCTGTTCACGCCATCCCAGCACTATGGTCAGGGGGTGCATTTCTACCTGAACCCTAGAGGCAGGTGTTTTTTCCATCATCAATTCATAACTTTTGCAGTTGCACTCATCATGACCTACCGACCTGCAAAAGTTGCAGAACAGTTGTTGCGGTGTTACAAACTTCTGCAACAAATTACAGTTATCTGTCGCATGTTTTCTTGCTACCTGACATATAGCGCACCACAACGCAGGCCCCACGCTCAGTCATGCTTGGGCTTCCAAGCTCAAAGGCATCGACCCTCCTCCTGCAATATAGTTCGCAAATAACGGGCAGTGGTCTTTGTCATGCCATCGACCTTTACATTTCAGGCACCATATTTCTTTGCACACCTCCAATTGAATTGTACTGTACTGCTTCAGGCTTTGCATTTCAAGGCAAAGAGTTTGCAACTACACATGGATCTGTTGAACCCCTAGATTCGGATCTTGCATCAGTGTTTCATGCAGTCTCATTGCAATCTCCAAGGCCTTTGCCTGAGTCATAATCTTCTGTTGTGACAGTGCAACCCTTAAGTGTGGCAGGAGTGAAGTCACGAACCATTAGCGGTGTTGTCCATCTGTTAAGTTCATATTGGCTTTGCGGATTTTTCACTTCAACCTTTGATCCATTTCCCAAGGTGTCTTCCCTAGTTTCATCGTGGTTTCCTTGAACCCCACAATCGATTGTACCTCAGATTTAGGCCTATTGAATTCTTTATTCAGCACAGTCTAGATGTCTGCCACTCCAGCATTTGGGTTATCATTAGAGTACTTGATGTACTAGGTTAGCATGCAATCCTGCAAAGAACTAACCAATGTTTGCTTCTTCATGTGATCATCTGTGACACCCTGAGCTTCCCATACAGCTTTCACAAAAAACCAAAACCGGTCTGGGTCCTCATTTCCCAAGCCTTTAAACAAAGGCAGCTTCACTAAATTTTCCATGTTCAACTGCAATGGAGGTGGTGGTGGTATGGGTGAAGTCGCGGGCAATGGTGGTGAAGTTGGAGGTGGTGTGGGTGGAGGTGGAAGTCACGGAAATCCCTGTCTTATTAACTAAATTGCACTTCACAGAGAAGCCTGCGCTACTCCCTCTTCATCACCCAATGGAGGTGAAATCAATGGGCTATACTTAGGACCCTCTCTTCCTTCATTTTTGTAAGTTTTTCCACTTCGCGTAGCTCCGAACATCAAGGTAGTTGCATAACCCATTTTTCGCACAATAACATCTTAATCCAGGTATTCGAAGACTTCAAGTACTTACCTCAATGACCTTTGAAAAAGAGTCACTCCACCTCGCTGTAACTAACTGAGGTATCGACCACGAATTCAGCCACAAATCCTCCTATCATGCCATCGAGCCAATGATCAACAACATGGGCGCTCTTATCCTTAGAGGCTTCCAGTCTTTGTACTAACTCTAGGGTCCAGACAATAGGACCATCAAGTCTCCACCTTCCTTGGTTATCTGCTAGCTTCGTGATCCACTTGTATAACTCAACTGGAAAGGAACAGAAAAAGTTCTCATGGATTTCTGTATATAGGTAGCTGTCCAACCACTTTTCCTTTGTCAGTCACGGATTTTTGTTCTCCTGCGCCGCGAATTCGTGGATCTTCCTGTCCAACTAGTCTTCGATCTCTTTCTTAGTTGGATTCCAGTGATACGACATCACACATATCTCATGTAGATTCTGGTCCAGGCAATGGAACCATTTGTTGGTTGTGTGGGGCCTGACCCAGGTTCAATTTTAGTTAGCCAAACAAATTCCTACACTACTGGCCCTTTCGACATCAGCCCGCAAAGCGCGAACCGAAGCCTCACCCGAAGCAGTATGGGGGGATGTTGGAACCAAGTTTTCGCACCCTAAGATGGTCGTGATGTCGATTTATACCCTATGTTCCTACTTTCGCACAGGTCGCTAAGCCTTCGGGCTCTGACAGTCTAGCCCTTTGTTCCGCCCTTTAGTACCTCCGTGAAGGTGAACGATTGACCTTCGTGCAGTCTTAACCCATAATCCAGGCACTTACATGCTATTATGACAGCATATTGTATAGATTCATATGTTATCTTAAGTGTTTTACTTATCTTAGTAAACGATCACAGTTAGCGCCACATAATCTAATATCCTTACTTGCATTCAATTAACCACTATGATCACATATATTCACGCATCACATAAACATTGTAAATTAAACCCAAAACGAAATATAACCAAATGCATTAACAGGAAATAAATACATAGAATTTGCAGAATACTTCTCTTTATTGATATCTTCAGATTTATATAGACTCTTTTCGCCCTGCGCACACATCTGCAGGGGTCTGCGCACTTAGCTGCGGACTTCCACCCAAGGCCTCTGCGCACTGAGTTGCAGAGCCTCTACCTATGCTAAGACTCGAAACACTTAGACTTCTCTACCAAGACTCTTCACTCCATTCTTCGCTAAAGACTTCTGACTACTTAGAGCTTACTTACTTAGCTCCTTTTTATACAATCCCATGGTCCGCGGACCATGGGTGGATCTTTACAGCCGACTTTACACTTTACAAAATAAGGGCGAACAACCCATTATTACTGATGACACCTTCGTGCTCCACGACCACAAAATGCAAAGACTTTACTACTTTATTACAAAATTGACCCAAAACATGGGCTTTTAGCCCCAAAAGTTTCTCTGGGGGATCCCATTCCCTACACACCTACAACCAACAAGATTGTTGAAAACCAAAACATATTACCCATGGAGCTTTATAACACAACTCGTTGCAGTGTTTACAATTACCATTGCTAAAACATGACAAACATATTGTTTACTGGAGCTTTATAACTCAGCTCATTAGGGTATTTACAATAACAACCACATTTTCTCAACCAACAAATAACCATATTATTCGTGGAGCTTTATAGATCTAGCTCGATACAGTATTTACAATAATATACACATATGCACATTTTCTCAACCAACAAATAAAAGGATACAATGCCTGCATTCGCAACAAGGGAATCTAGAGGCTCACACCTCCACCTTCAAAGTAATACCAGGATTCACCTCCTTCCTAGGAACTCCATAATCCACCGCCAAATTCAAAGTTGCATCCAATTTCCAGCACTACAATAATGTGCCACTTCTCCTCTAAGTGAACAGTTATCGGCTCATTGTTCCAGGGCGCACTCCCAATGTGCATTTAATTCCATCTAACAATGCTAATGACCAAAACAAATCCATCCTCGACCTCCCCTTCTTTGCTACATAGTCCCTTGGACAATCCGGTCACCCCCTTCCACGCATTCACACACCTTCCAAGTTATGTGGGCATCCCCTTCTCTATTACTCAGTCCCTCGGGCGACCCCGCCCTTGGCAAGGTTTCCTCACATCGAAAGGTCAAAAACCAAGGCATATCCCTGCCTCAACACTGTCATACCAATCATAGCATGCTCATGGAAATCAATGGACACTATTGGGTACTAGTGTCCCACAATGGCCCTACTCCTAAAGTGCTTTACCAACATATTGTTGATTGTTCCAATTCCTTTCACTGGCGCTGAGAATTCTTGCAGTCAGTTTCAAACCATCCCAAACCGGGCATTACATGCTTTCCTGTACCAAGCACATAATTTCCATTAGATTCAAAACAGTTGAAGTAAATTCAAATCATACCTCATTGGTAGCTCATTAATAAGGTACACTTGAAACTCTATTTACTTCTTGTCACAACAAGTCAAACTAACCATTTGATCAAATCATCATGAATAAACATATCACATCCAGTTAGCTCAAAACGCAACCATCATAAATTAAAATCATGAATCGCATGAAATGATCATAAACCATAATCATAAATCACATGTAACCATCACAAGTCATAATCATAGATCACATGCATAATAAAATTGAAATAAAATGCCGATACATATCCTTTAGTTGATCCTTAGCTTCTACCTTTATCCTTTCTGTACACACACTAGATCGGTTTCCACACCCAACAAACACCCAGTGCCTTTTTTTTCCTTCATTCATGTACACATACACATAGTGTACATCACAACACGTATATCCACACATGGCGTACAACACCATAAAATACTTACACCCACACCTAACCCACAACACAACACATACACCTACACAGAGTGTATGACACCACACAATTCATACACCTACACCCGATGTACAACACAACACATACATCTATACTTGATGTACAACACCACACAATACATGTACCTACACCTGGCATACAATACAACAGAATAATGTACTACACAGAGTATAACACAAAGAATATACATGTCATGATACCACAACTACATAATGCACATACATAGTACTGCATGCCCTCAACACAACATGCACACAATACCACATGTACACCAGTACCATGTGTACAACATGTACACAGTACCACCTGTACGTAGCACCACTTGCAGAATGTGTGCACAACATCACATGTACATGGCACCACCTACACGTGTACACAACGCCACATGTACACTGTACCATCTATACAATGTGTACACAATACCACATTTACACAACACCACATGCATGGCATTTACACCACACCACATGTACACAACGCCACATACACGACATGTACACAACACCACCTTCACATAACACCACATGTACAACATGTACATAGCACCACATGCATACAACACCACATGTATAATAATGAACACAACACCATATGTACATAGCACCACATGTACAACATGCACACAACACCATATGTACATAGCACTGCATATACAACATGTACATAGAACCATATGTACACTCTACTGCAGATCCAACATGCACACAACACCACACATCCATCATGCGCGCAGTACAATATGTACATAGCATTGCATATCCAACATGTACATAGCACCATATATGCCCAGCAATGCATATAAAATATACGCACAACACCATATATACAACAGGCACGCGACATCATATGTACAATCACTGAATATACAATATGCACAACATATACGCAACAATAGCACTGCGCCTCTAAAACCACATTGTCTCTACCAAGTAACCTTGCTTCCAGTGTCTCTCTGCCATGCATTCTTATCTTAGCATGTCACAAATCACGTTGTTTTCATTCCGCTGATGTATCTCTCAACATTACTTATCCATAACGTAAACATAGGCATGGTATAAACACATAATATCAACTCATATCTACATGATACTGACCTCATAGATCTGCCATGGCTACTCTTCCCACTTGATTCCTCATAAGACCAAGAACCTCTTTCAGACGGCGACATACATACATACATATAAGCATTATCATAATCATGATCATAACATAATTACCAGATAGCATAAGGTCGAGGTTAATAAAATTCCCTTTATCCATGCACAACATTGAGAACAATCATTCCCAACGTGGCCAAGGCATATGACACCTCAGATCCATTTACTTTATCTTTTTTGTTGCATTTCTCATGATTGTCCTGCCATCATCCATTTACATCAGTGGACCCAACCAATCCAAGTTGTTGCCATACTCTTGCCTTCAGGTGCCCTTATACATGCACTAAGCTTCATCTAGGTCTTACATTACATGTTGGATTCCATTCAGCTCTTCTCGAGCTCCATTAACTTTCCTCTTTCCCAACCAATTCCCAAGACTCTCAAAACATAAAAGGGAAAAACAAAAAAGCCAACAAGATGAAAACCATGAAAACCAATGGCAATATGACATCACAAATAAAGTGGCATGGCCATGCACAAGACGCAAACAAAACTAGAAATCAAGTGCAACCAAGTCACAAAGCATTAAAAGCAAAAAACTATCAACAAACACCATGAATCAATCCCCATGGTTCCCAGTGCTTCCAAGGTGAAATTGAACCTAAACCTTCTTCAATATTTCATGGAAATCTCTTTTTCCATGCAATTCCTTGCATCATACTGCTATACACACATAATTGTCAGTGTATAAGCAAATATGAAAATATACTAGCTATCTTACCTTGTTGTGCCAAGCACGTTGCCTTGTAGTTGAACACATTCCTGCCATCTCTCAAGGGACTCCAGTTCCTTGACAAATCCAACTATAACTAGGAAACCAATTGTTATACCTGTAAAATACATGTTCGTGAATATAGCAGATATCCACATAATGTTAGACAAAATCAAGGTTAAGAATACTTCCTATATGTAAATCATTCATTTGTTTGGAATTGCGGTTTCCAAACATAGCCAGAGGAATTCTCACCCAATTCCTTTCTTTTACCTTTACCTCACTGTAACTGAGTCTTACTATGTACTATCACATCACCCAATTGTTAGTTATATAAACACATCAAGTATTACCTTGTCACATTAATACCAAGCATGTTTCCCTGCAAATTCTCACACATGTTCCAAAGATCAATACAACATATCTATTAATCTAAAATCAACCTATACCAAGTCTAAAACCATGTCATAATAAAAAATCAACTCACATTCATCAGTCATAATACATAATGCTACAACTATCACCTAATTACACTCAAGTACATATCAACTGTCTCAACACATATGTATTAGAACAACCATCTTAAAACAATATCATTTCTTCAAGCAATCTTATAAACATATACGCATATCATGCAATTAATCAAACATTCAATCAACTTGTAATCATGCCATTCTAGATAAACCAAATTGACGACATAATCAAACTCACACCTCAATGTATCTCAGGGGAGGCAATCACATATGCACAAGTCAGTCCAGATTAGTGTGATACAATATCACAATTATATCATCTCATACATGAATGCCATAACCATAACCATCTACACATACCAATATCGATCAACACAATACATATAACTTCAAGATCTTAATGAAATAACCCTAATAATCAAGTTAACTAACATATAACAACAACAAGTTAACATATAACATAATCATCAAGTTAACTATCATATAACAACAACAAGTTAACATATAACATACTCATCAGCAACATATAACATAATCATCAAGTTAACTATCATATAAGAACAAGAAGTTAACATATAACATACTCATCAACAACATATAACATAATCATCAAGTTAACTAACATAAAACAACAACAACAATGCATATAACAACAAGTTACTACCATGCATGACTATCTGACACGTGCATATGACCACACTGACCAAATAGCATCTATCATGCATGTAACCACAACAAAAATAAAATGACAAGCATGTACATAAACCTAAAGCTTATAACAACCATTAACCAACATACCTGCATGGCCACCATACAAACCTATATGACGATTTGCTCTTACCCTGAGGTCCAATGTTGCAACCTCGCTTTGATGATCTGCATCTTCTGCTCTATCTCAACCATCACATTAGCATCATAACAATCAATAGCATCATGATGAAACAAGACCACAACAATTACCATCATAATGCATCTCTGACCTACTAAACATGCATAACTATAACCATGACATTACATGCATAACAACATATAAACATTGACATGCATATACAACCATCATGCATTCATGACAAATACAGCCCAACAACAACATCATCAACCTCTACATGACAACACAACTACAACAATGACCATCACCATGCATACGCATCAAGCACATATATAACTTACATGCATGCATGACAATCCACAATCCGCTTATCTAGTCCAAGTGTTGAAACATGCTCTGATACCACTCTGTGGCATCAGATATCACACAAGGAAAACGGAAACCATACACCACCCAAAGAGAACAAAACCATGCTCTAATACCACTCGGTAACACCATCCTCCCACACTTACTCAAGCTTATTGGTCCACCTGGGTAAATATGTGACGAAGAGTTACTATGATGTGATTTAACTCACTAATTGTAGTAAAGGAAGTGGAACCGACAAACCAACACTTTACAGACCTCCCTCAGGTACTACAGGACCCCCAAGAGCTAATCCACCAATCCGGGTGCCTGACCCCTGAGCTAAACTAGCCTTTAAATGAATTAAACCCCCTAATCACTCCCATGACAAGGGCATGCATGCAACTGGGACCCTCTAGTCGCTCCCACAATCCCTGCAAGGGAGAGACTGTAGTGTTTTTTAGCCAGTTTTATGCCAGAGACTGTAAAATTTAAGCCACTTTTTTAGGGCTAGTCTTCAAACCACTACCCGAAACTTGATGAGACTTTCCAAGACAATAAATGACACCAACACAAAGACTTTAACACGAAACTTGATCAAGGACTTGACCTAACCAATTCCAACCATGACAGGCATTTCGTCAAATAGATCATGAGCATGTAATCTACAGGTCATAACAACATATCTGAACATAGGGGTCTCATACTTATCTGATAATTGTTAAGAAGCATTGATGCCTTATCACATTAGCTGCATTATCATCTATTAGGTCACATATTCATTTTTCATTCATTTACAAATCAAAGCACGATGAGAGCCATACATCATCAATGTCATAAAACATACTCATAACCAACATATAAACCATAATAAGGATACAACAGCCACAAAATCCACATATATGCCAATATATTTACACATAAAATACCAAGGAGAAGGAACTCTTAGTAATGAATTCATAAGCTGACCAGGTATGAGACTTCCACGAATCACCCGACCATAGACTAGGCTGAACCAAATCTTTCTTTCATCCAGTCACCCTCGTGCCATATTCCAAGCATGAATGTGGGATCTCATGGAACACATCCAACAAAACCAAACCAAGGCTCCAAAGGCCAACCACCTCAAACCTCAACCAATGATTCCACCTCATGGTCGAACATCACTAACCATCACCGGATTGGTCTCTACCCAAGTTGTCCAGGGCTCCAGAGCGTTTGTTCCAATCAAGGCTCCGGGACTAGTAACTCAACCAACAACTGTTGTTGGGCTCTAGAGCGTTTGTCCAAAAAAGGCTCTAGGACTAGTAACTCAACCCACCAAGGGCTCCAAAGTGTTTGTCCAACCAAGGCTCCAGGAACTAGTAACTCAATCCAAAACTAAATGAACATGAGAACCAACCAGAAAACAAAAGGAAAACCCATTGTAGTTGTTGATCCTGCAAGGAAATCATACATGCAACTCGGTACCTACAAGAAAAACCCATTGTAGTTGTTGATCCTTATGTCCTCATGAGATTTCCTTCTCTTCCTTTTCCTTCTTTCTCCAAGCTCCAAGTATGCCACACTCCTCCAAGAGTGCTCCAAGAAAACTCTAAGTGTCCAAGAGTATGAGAGAGAGAATAGACAGAGAGCTCTCCAAAACTAAACTGACAAAAGCTACCAACCGATCCTCAGAAGCCTTTTTATTAATGAGGCCTTTATTCTCTTCATTTTCCATTATTTTCCTTCATTTTTCTCCTCACATGCAACTTGTGAACTTTCACCTTCCTTTTCTCCTAATTTCCATTATTTTCATAAATGCATTGCCAAAAATGCCATTTTGCCTTTCCAAATCCTTTGTCATTCCCTTTGCCAATTTCCTTAGCCATAATAACCAAAATGAACACCCACACTAGGATGTTTTTGCCAATATTCAGCTTGGAATACATGTCCCATGACCTTGTGTTCTCTAGATAAATCCTCTCTGCTGACATAGACGATCCCTCTGGCCCAATGAGTGGGTCTAGCAACCGAAGTGACAATCTACTAGACACTTTCCTAAGTTGCAATTGAAAAGAGAGATGAAGAAGATGGCCTACCTCGTTCTGATGCTATCTCAATCTCCTTTGTTGAAGACCTTGAATCACTTGTGCCACGGGCTCATTGTTGCTGCTCTCAGCGTTTATGTACCTGCACAAGAGATCAAGACACAACAAGGCATGCAAATACAAATAGTATATTCAAAAGCAACCTACTTAACCAATCAAGGAATGTTAAGCTAAATGATACATTAGCACACACATTTAGGGAAAATGAACCAGCAGTTGTATATTAATAGAAAATGAGGGGAAGCATACAATCAAGCCTTGATGTTGATAAGCTCTCCTTGAATGAATATCCAATTCCAAGCTAAGCTTTCCAAGCACTCCTTCTCCAAGCCAAATGAATAGCATATAGGCACAATCTTAGCATAAGGGTGCAAATAGGCATAGACCAACCATTTGGGAATGGGAGAAGATGAATATATAGGTTAGGAAAGGGAGTTAGGAACTCTCTGAAGATAGGATTAGGCCCTTATCTCAAGGAGATAGCTCATAGGGATAAGACCAAGAGGTCAAGTTAGGAGAATTTGACCATTGTCTATGCCAAACAACCTCCAGCTCATTGCTCTGGAAGCTTCTAGATCATGAAGCTTCTCATCCTCTTTAGGAAAATTACCTTTTTGGGATCATCACGGGTATACAAGTGAAGAAAGTGACGCCATCACAGGTTAAGTACAGTGCAACAGGCGATCATCATTGTTTTGAATCTCATAAGTGCGATGATGCTCAAATTAGGGTTTTAGAGCTATTTCTTCCCGGGAAAGCTCAAGGCATTTTCCAACCAATGTATTAGGAAGCATATGAGCCACATATATAGACGAATACACTGTATAAAGGTCATGTTTCGGGCACTTCGGGTGTTGGAAATAATACTAAGATGGGGGTGAATCAGTATTATCAGATCAATAATTTAATTTCCCAAACAGATTTATATACACTACTTCATCTAAGTGAACTAGTGTGTACACGCGACTGTACTTAAAGCAACCAGTGTATACACAGAGAACTTTTGATTTAGACAGTTTATCATGTATTGAACTTTAACCAGTATATCATAGATTCATTAGACAGTGCAGTAAAAGCAGAATAAAGCATCACACATAAGCAACACACATGAACATCAAGATATAAGGTGGAAACCCAATGTGGGTAAAAACCACCTACTACTGTCATCTCTGTCTTCTTTTAATAATAAGAAGATATGTTTACAATCTTGTACTGGTGCAGACTCATACAAGTACGCAGGCACCCACCTGCAGAAGGCTACAACCTTCTCTCGTTCTCCAGCTACTACTGGAAGGGAGCTACAACCCCCTAGCTCTTATACTAGCCAATATGTTTACTAGTACATAGGTTCCAGCCTACAGAAAACTCCACTCTTCTACCAGGGACCACGTTTCATGAATTTTTAGACTGGATACTCCTGGAATACAACACCACAATCTAAAGGCCACGTTTCATTCAATTTTCATACTAGACCCATCAACAACATCATAATTGCAATACAATCATCAAGTACATTTGCATCAACCAATCACTGAAACTCAATCACCATAACCTGAATCTGATCATTCAAAAACATTGTCACCAGAATACAGTCACCAGAACCTAAAGTAGAACCCAGAACTCTGCAACAGCAAACAGAAACAACTGAAACATACTTCATAAGGTATACGTTACTTCCATGTGTCAAACCAGTGTGTATACTCGCTTTTATCAAAGCCAACCAGCATACACATCTGTAAATATTAATTCAAAATTTTGCAACTAATCCAGACTTTAGTTATACCCAGATCATAACATTTACAGAATAACACATGCACCAGTATTCGTATCTAGACTATGCATGATCAAACCATATAATGATAATTCATTTCAAGCCTTAAGATCCTGATCCATCATTAGATCTTGTCCCTCATCAACCACTAAGGTTCATCCTTGGTTTAGATCAAGCAAAGCACCATAAGCCAATAACCTGCATACTAGATCTCACACTTCATCAGATATTTGATACTTTCACACTTTGGCCTAATGATCTTCTCCTCCTTATATAGTTTTAGGCCTTTCTCAATACCATGGATCAAAACCACTTAGGACTAATACTTTGGACCAAATACCTAGGGTCAATACTTCGGACCAAATACCTTGGACCAAATACCTCGGACCAAAAACTTAGTTTTCCAACATATATGCGATTTTCCTTCTGTGAAAGTGCATGTGTACGTATACGCTACTTGTGTTCAGTGAACCTACATGTATATGCAGCTTGGTCAAGGTGAACCTGCGTATACCTCTCTTTCTTCATTCTCTATAGTCTGATATGTAATTCTTTTTTGTTGATATGCTGCATCGTGATCTTTCATCTGAGTGAGTTGCCATCAAGGACAACAGCTATATCATAATGCCAACAATCTCCCCCTTTGGACTTGATGGCAACATCAACACCAAATCACTAAATGTTGCACCGTGATCTTTCATCTGAGTGAGTTGCCATTAAGGACAACACATGTATCATAATGCCAACAATCTTCCCCTTTGGACTTGATGGTAACATCAACACCAAGTCACTCTCCCTCTTTAACATCAAGGGCAAAGGGTGGACCAAGATAATTTCTCCCTTTTACATACATTATGTTGGTCATGCTCCCCCTGAGTACATGCTGAAATCTCTAATTGAGCTTCCCTTTTGTACATGTTGAGATGCACTGAAACCGTCCATGCTCTTCCTGAGTACAAGCAGAGTCTGCAAAAAATATTTTCTAAAAGAATAACATGACTCTATAACTCAACTATGTGAAGATGACCTTCCTATCACCAATGACTCATACATACATCCATCTCCCAACCGAGTGGGGATATACCAAAATTGACTCATCCACCCAACCAAGTGGGGATATACCAATTATTTATACATGACATAAACAAGAAATATTACATCATCCATCCCATGTAAAGTGGGGATACAAATTACATCATTTGTCCAATAGGACTCATATCACTTCCTAGACTTTTACATGACTTGAGTAACAAATAGTATAAATATCTGAAGCCATAGTTGGACTCAGCAACCATAATGCCAACAATGTTGAATGTACGTGAAGGCTAATGCTCCCCCTAAACCTGTGCTACCTGTGCATTGTTAACAGGTCCATGATCAAGGCATCTTTGTCAGTAAGATAAAATTAATGAACCGAGCATATAGACATTAATCATCAATATCAATGAGAGCACCAATATCAGATTTTGCCCCACCGTTTTTCTTGTCTGAAACACATATACGCTCCTTTACCCATAGAAACCCACATGTGTACGTGACTATACTTCATGAAACACGCGTATAACAGCCTTTTGTCTGAAAAAAGTTGGATTTAACAGTAGGATGATGCAACAACTACTCCTAGCTTTTGTCTGAGATATTCAAATGTCTCTCTGGGAAGTGGTTTAATGAATATATCAGCAACATGTTCTTTGGAGGGAACATACTCTAATTTGACCTTTTGTTCAAACACTTGTTCACGTAGAAAATGGTATTTGAAGGGTATGTGCTTGGTATTGGAGTGCATGACTGGATTCTTTGAAATATTGATGGCACTTGTATTATCACATAGAATGGAGATGGGTGGAGTGCATGTGATCTAAATGTCTTGCAAGGTTTGCATCATACAAAGTAGTTGTGTGCAGCAAGATGCAGCAGCCACATATTCTGCTTCAGCTATAGATAGCACAATTGAACTTTGTTTCTTGTTGAACCAAGACACTAACCTGGAACCCATATAGAATGCACCACCACTAGTGCTTTTTCTGTCATCAACACTTCCTGCCCAATCTACATCTGTATATGCATGAAGAGTGAGATCTGTATCTCTAGGATACCATAAACCAAAGTTCTATGTTCCTTGAAGATATTTGAAAATTCTTTTGACTGCCTGAAGGTGTGATTCCTTTGGATTTGCTTGGAATCTTCCAACTATTCCTACTGCATGCATGATGTCAGGTTGGGTACCTGTTAGATAAAGCAGACTGCCAATCATGGGTCTGTAAGTTGGTTGATGTACTGTTGCTAATTCATCGTTTGAGCTGAGACTGCATCCTGTTACCATTGGGGTACATACAGGTTTAGAGTCCTCCATGCCGTACCTTTTCAAGATCTGTTTGAGATATTTGGTTTGTGAAAGAAAAAATACCATCTTTCTTTTGTTGAACTTGTAGACCAAGAAAATAGGTAAGTTCACCAAGTAAGGACATTTCAAATTCTTGTTGCATTACTAAAGCAAAATTCTGACTCATGGATTCTTCATTACTACCAAAAATGATATCATTAACATAAACAACAATAATTAGCAATTTATCACTGTCAATCTTTGTATATATATTGCTATCTGTTGAACCTTTTGAAAAACCTTGTTGGTGTAGATATTTGTCAAGACGGTAATACCAGGCCCTTGGAGCTTGTTTCAGACCATAGAGAGCCTTTTTGAGTCTGCATACAAGTTTTCATCATTTCCAAGAATGAATCCTTCTGGTTGTTCAATATAAACTTCTTCTTCTAAATCTCCATTAAGGAAAGCAAATTTTACATCCATTTGGTATACCTTGAATTTTTGAAAGCTAGAAAGAGCAAGAAATGTCCTTCAAGTCTAGCCACAAGTGCAAAAGTTTCTTCAAAATCCATACCTTCTTGTTGAGCATACCCTTTACAAACAAGTCTGGCCTTGTTTCTAATGACTTCTCCATTTTCATTCAGCTTGTTTTTGAATATCCATTTAGTTCCTATAATATTTTTATCATGAGGTCTAGGAACTAATTCCCAAGTATTATTCTTTTCAATTTGCTCAAGTTATTCATTCATGGCCTTGACCCAACATTCATCTTTGCATGCTTCATTTACATTTTGAGGTTCGGTGGAGGATAGTAATGCTAGATAGCTTGAGGTTTCTATAATAGTTCTTGTTTTCACACCTACCTCTTTTTCCCCTAAATTTTGAGTTTCTAGATGATTTTTCTAAACATACCTGGACAGAGTCTTTTCTTCTACCGTTATCTCTTCTTCTGGTGTTTCATTGGTTTCTTCTTCAATATCATCATGATTTGATGTGGGAAAATACTCCCCATCTTCTTCATTGTCATAATCTTATGTTTTTGTTTGTTTTGGGTTTTTCATGTTTCATCAACTACAACATCAATACTTTCAACAATTTTTCCAAGTCTTTTATTATAACATTTATATCCTTTACTTCGGGAAGAGTAACCAAGAAGAATACCTTCATCTGCTCTGGGCTCAAACTTACCAAGTTTTTCATCAGTCCTTTTGATATAACATTTGCTTCCAAAAACTTTAAAGTATTTTACAGTAGGAGTCTTACCATACCAAAGTTAATGTGGAGTTTGAGTGCTATTTACCCGAACATTCGCTTGGTTGAGAATAGTTACGGTGGCGAATGCAACTTCACCCCAGAGGGTTGCAGGAGTTCCACATTCATCTGGCATAGCTCGAGCCATTTGTTGAATAGTTTTGTTCATTCTTTCTACCACTCCATTTTGCTGAGGAATCCTTGCGGTGGAGAATTGCCTTTTATTCCATGTTGTTCACAAAAGTCAAAGAATTCATCCGAGGTAAATTCCCCTCCTCGATCAGATCTAAGGCATTTGATTTTTCGATCTGATTCATTTTCAACCAAAGCTTTGAAGGCTTGGAACATTTCAAATGCTTCTTCTTTATGCTTTAGCATACCTATCCAACACATTCTGGAAAAATCATCAATGAACAAAATAAAGTATTCTTCTCCACGAGGTGACTTTTTCCTTGATGGTCCACATAAATCAGTATGAACAAGTTCAAGAGGCTTACTAGCCAACCCTTCTTTTTCAATGAAGTGAGCTTTGGTTTGCTTACCGATTAACATGGTTTGCATATTGTATTTTCAGGGATGCTGATATCTGGAAGATCATGAACAGCCTTGAATCTGCATGCTTTTCTTATTTGAGAAAAGCTTAGATGTCCCAATCTTCTATGCCACAGCCAATTTTCATCATTTTTGCTTAGATAACATTATTGTTGTCCTCCTTTTAGTATGTATAAGTTGTTTGGAGTTCTTGTACCTTTGGTCACAATCTCCCCTATATCAAGTTCACGAACAACACATTCGTTTGATCGAAACACCACTTCATTTCCTTGATTACACATTTGACTGACACTCAACAGGTTATGCTTTAAACCGTCTACATACTTAACTTTCCAGCTTTAACCTTTTCTTTCAAGAAAATAGATCCTTTACCTTTTATGACAGCAAGAGTGTCGTTTCCAAATGAGATATTCTTTTCCTTTTCTAAGGCATTATATGAGTGAGGTTTTTCTTTGTCACCTGTCATGTGTTTTGAGCATCCACTGTCGATGTACCAGTGATTTTCTTGTCCTTCTGCATACAAGGCTATACCACATCTTTCTGTTTAAGATTCTTTCCTTCTCCATATCTTGGGATTTAATGGAGTTTGCTCCTTTTGAGATGATTGCCGAAATTTTCTCCTGCATTCAAATTCTTCATGACCAAAGTTGTTATAGATTGAGAATTCTATTTCATTTTCAAGAAGAGAAAAGTTATTATAGGAACTTTTCTTGACCCCTGTTACATTCCTTTGATTTCGTGCTTCTCTAGTCATGATGGTTTTGTAAGCAACACATTGAGAAGCTTTGTGTCCAAAATTATGACATGAAAAACATTGCCCATTAAAGAAGTTCTTGCGACTATCGAATATATTGACATGGTGATTGCAGTTTCTATTGATATTCATCTTTGGAGAAAATTGAGTATGATTTACCTAAGATTGGTTGTGGCTTCTATTCATCCTTGGAATAAGTTGAGTCTGATTTACCTAGTGATCTGCTTTATGCCTTTGCTGATGATTGTCATACTGTTCACTTGTCTTTGCTGCATCAAGATAGCTTTTAGTGGAGGTTGACGGCTTCTGTGATTGAGATGCTTCTTCAGTATATCCAAGACCTGTCTTTATCAAAGGAGAACACTACACTTTGATAATTTCATCTAAGGTTTCTGATCCTTTAGCAAATCTAAGATTAAGAGATTTTGTTTTCTCAAGATCCTTTCTTATACCCACAATTTCACATTCTAGTTTTTCATTGTGTTTTCTTTTTCAGCAAGTTGGTATGTCAAGGTATCAATAATCATATTCTTTTCTTCTAACAGATTTTGAGTTTATAAATTTCTTCATGAAGGTCGTCTTCTTCTAAAGCATCCCAAAAATTATCATCGTCATAAGCCATTAGAAGTCTATAGTCATTACTATTTTCATCTTCATCACTATTTGATAAACCATCGTTATCTTCATGAGTATAGTAACTTCTTTTAATTACAACTTGTTTTATATTTCATTTTTCATATTCCTTCCCTTTTTCATATTTATCTTTATGAGGACATCTGGCAGCATAATGACTGACTCTGCCACAGGCAAAGCATTTGAAGGGTAGCTTACCTCTAAATATTCCGGAACACCGTTGAAGCTTCTTGACAAAGTTTACCTCATCTTCTTCTTCTGAAATATGTCCTGGTTCATGTGTTGAAGCTTTAAATGTGGCTTCTCTCATATCTGATGGACCTCCTTTTCTCATCTCAAAGGCAGTTAAGATTTCGTGAAGCTGTGTCATAGTGATAGTCTGCAGATCCTGTTTTTCTTCTATGGCAGACACTTTTGATTCATATTTAGCAGACAAGGATCTTAAAAATTTCTCAACTAAGGTAACTTCCTTTATCTCTTCACCCAAATTCTCCATACAATTAACAACCTCATCTATACGTAAGAAGTAAATAGCTAAACTTTCATCACTGTGCATCTTAAGAGTTTCATACTGAATTCTGAGAGTTTAAAGTTTAGCATGTTTTACCTTAGAGTCTCCTTCATAGCTCAAAACGATTTTGTCCCATATTTCTTTGGCTAATTTGAGCTACATGGCTTTGACAAACTCTGATTGTGACGGACTTCCCAATAAGGTATTAATAGCTCTGGCATTGGTTTCATATTGCTTTTTACCTGCCGTATCTGTAGGAATTGTTGTTGGAAATGTATATCCTCCTTCCACAATTTCCCAGACATCCATTCCAAGTGATTGTAGATAGGTTGTGGTTCTTATTTTCCAATAAACAAAGTTGCTCCCATCAAAGATTGGCGGTCTGATGGATCCCACGCTTTCTTGATTACTCATGATGATGGATCTCCCTTCAAGCGATCAAGCTTCTTCTGAAGGACCTACTCTGATACCAATTGTTGGAAATAATACTGAGAGGGGGGTGAATCAATATTATCAGATCAATAATTTAATTTCCCAAACAGATTTATATACGCTACTTCAACTAAGTGAACTAGCATGTACACGCAACTGTACTTAAAGCAACCAGCGTATATGCAGAGAACTTTTGATTTAGACAGTTTATCATGTATTGAAATTTAACCAGTATATCAAAGATTTATTAGATAGTGCAGTAAAAGCAGAATAAAGCATCACACATAAGCAACACACATGAACACCAAGATATAAGGTGGAAACCCAATGTCGGTAAAAACCACCTGCTGTTGTCATCTCTGTCTTCCTTTAATAATAAGAAAACCTGTTTACAATCTTGTACTGGTGCAAACTCATACCAGTACGCAGGCACCCACCTGCACAAGGCTACAACCTTCTCTCGTTCTCCAGCTACCACTAGAAGGGAGCTACAACCCCCTAGCTCTTGTACTAGCCAATATGTTTACTAGTACATAGGTGCCAGCCTACAGAAAACTCCACTCTTCTACCAGGGACCACGTTTCATGAATTTTCAGACTAGATACTCCTAGAACAAAATACCACAATCTGAAGGCCACGTTTCATTCAATTTTCATACTGGACCCATCAACAACATCATAACTGCAATACAATCATCAAGTACATCTGCATCAACCAATCACTGAAACTCAATCACCATAACCTGAATCTGATCATTTAGAACATTGTCACCAGAATACAGTCACCAAAACCCAAAGCAGAACCCAGAACTCTGCAATAGCAAACAGAAACAACTGAAACATACTTCATAAAGTATACGCTACTTCCATGTGTCGAACCAGTGTGTATACGCACTTTTATCAAAGCCAACCAGCGTACACATCTGTAAATATTAATTCATAATTTTGCAGCTAATCCAGACTTTAGTTATACCCAGATCATAACATTTACAGAATATTAAATGCGCCAGTTTTCAGATCTAGACTATGCATGATCAAACCATATAATGATAATTCATTTCAAGCCTTAAGATCCTGATCCATCATTAGATCGTGTCCCTCATCAACCGCTAAGGTTCATCCTTGGTTCAGATCAAGCAAAGTACCATAAGCCAATAACCTGCATACTAGATCTCACACTTCATCAGATATTCGATACTTGCACACTTTGGCCTAATGATCTTCTCCTCCTTATATAGTTTTAGGCCTTTCTCAATACCATGGATCAAAACCACTTAGGACCAATACCTTGGACCAAATACCTAGGGTCAATACTTCGGACCAAAAACTTAATTTTCCAATATATACGCGCTTTTCCTTATGTGAAAGTGCGCGTGTACGTATACGCTGCTTGTGTTCAGTGAACCTGCATGTGTACATAGCTTGGTCAAGGTGAACCTGCACATACCTCTCTTTCTTCATTCTTTGTAGTCTGATCTTTAATTCTTTGTTGTTGACATGCTGCAGCGTGATCTTTCATCTGAGTGAGTTGCCATCAAGGACAACACCTGTATCATAATGCCAACACAGGGTATGTCATAGGGAAGTGCAGGAGGTGCGACAAAATATTGTGCAACACCTTGGTCTTATATTTTTTACATGGATTTTTAACTAGGGTTGTTACAAAGGCAACATCCTTGAATGGGACTATAGACGAAGAAGTATATATTGAGCAACCTCAAGGATTTGAGATCCATAGCAGGGAAACTCACGTTTGCAAATTAAAGAAGGCACTATATGGCTTGAAACAAGCTCCTAGAGCTTAGTATGCAAGAATGGATGCTTATTTAACAAGAATTGGATTTGTCAAGAGCTCTACAAATTAAAATCTCTACATAAAGGTAGTCAAGAATGAACCTGTCCTCATACTATTATATGTGGATGACTTACTCATTATAGGTGTAGAACATCGAATTCAAGAGTGTAAGAAGCTACTGGAAGTTGGGTTCGAAATGAAGGGCCTTGGACTTATGCATTATTATATGGGCTTGGAGGTTTGGCAGAACCAAGTGAAATATATCTTGGTCAAGGAAAATATGTGATCAAGGTTTTGCAAAAGTTTGGCATGATGGATAGTAATCCCATGACAACTACCATGATAAAAAAAAAATTAGAGAAGTTAGAGAATTCAAATTCTAGCCTTATTGATCCCAACATGTTATCCTCGGTTGGTCAGCTCCTTGATGTACCTGATGCATTCTAGACCAAACATATGTTATGTAGTAAATGTCCTCAATCAGTTTTAGTTGGAGCCATGTCATGATCATTGGGTAGTTTCCAAACATATCTTGAGATATATACATGGAATAATTCATCACTGCCTCATTTAAGGTACAATAACTCATTATCTCTCCCTCTCAATCAAATAATTCATCACTAATTGAGAGGGAGAGTGGTGAGCTCCAGTATTTCAGCAATAATGCTACAACTCCTGGGACTCCCTTCTTTACTTTTATCAACCCGGTAGTTCGTAACAAACTTGGAAGCGACGGTGTTGTATGCACAAGTACTAGCTCTTGCCGCACAAGTCCGCCAGGGGCTCAAGCCAACCTCTATGAGCTCTGAGAAGAAGCTTTTAACCGATGGACGAAAGCTAATTTAAAGAAGGCTGATCTACTTGCAGAAAGACATTGGAAAGCAAAAAGAAAACGCAAACCCTAACAAACCCTAATTCTACCAACTAACCCTACTGATGCAAGAAAGAGGATGCAAGCTACTGAAAGGAATGCCATTGGCTTCTAGGAAGGTAAAGACATGTATCTAAGCTACTTCTACAGTAACATCTGAAAAAAAAAAAACATCTTTTTGTATTTTTGAATAAGTTGCTAGAGTTATTATGCATATGATTTGACTATTTTTGGGTTGTGCAGAGGTGGATGGGCGAGAGGAAATGCTTGGAGGAGGTCAAGAAGGTTCAGAGAGGGCCTAAGGGGTCCCTAACACCCTTCCATAGAGTTTCACCGAGTTTGGCTATCAAGAAACCTCATTCGTGAGCCTCTACAGGAAGTCTGCAGGGGTTCTATAGGATGTTTGCGATTTTCTACAGGATGTCTGTAACTTTCTACAGGATGTTCAGAAATGAGGCTTTTGGTGGATGAATGGAGAGGGATAGGTGAAGGAGTGAGTGTGGAGGTAGGGTGAGGGCTGGAGATGGTCTAGGACTCGGTGGATGGAGTTGTGGACAGGTGTAGATGGTTGGATTTGGTTCAAAGAAGACTAAAGCAATGTTACACACAAAACTAGGGTTATGGGAGCAAATGGTGAACAGGAGGCAAGGATTCTAAGTAGAGGGTGGAGTGGATGGTGCTGATGGGGAATAAACAGGTGAAGGAGTGGTACAGGTGCTCTACAAGGCATTTTTCCAACTGAACCAATGAAGACTTGTAAATTCAAAAACCTAATTACGATGACCTAATCTGCTAGCTGCCAGTAAAGAGAATGAACAGAAGTGTGACCTGCAATGAAACCGTGTATTTTAACTCATGCAACTAAGCAAACGAAAGTCTGAACTTGTAACCAACTTCTACACATGAAAATCAAACACTAGCGATTGCATGGCAAAGCAAAATCAGTGTTTTTGTGGGCAGCAAAGTTATCCTGATCCCAGCTCCAGATCCTACTGAAGGAGAGGTGAAACCAGAGATGTTTGATGGCCCTTTTCTTGAAGCTTTTTCCTGTTAACAACCTATCAACAAAATCTGAGCATTCAAAAGTCTATCTAACCATTAACAGTGACCTAGTTAATCAGAAAACTTTAACCTACTTAACAGAAATGTTTTTGCAAATGCATAAAGAACAAATAACAATACATAAAGGAGGCATTAGCACTCGGGTTGGGCCCAACCCCAAGAGCTGTAGGCTCCTATAAAGAACTCAGATCTGATGCCAAGTAAAGCTGCTTCTCATTATTCAAAAATAACCATCATATGAAAGTTGTACAACAGTAGCTACAGTAAAACAGGCTGAGCAAAATGACAGCACTATAGTGCAAAAATAACAATAGTTTCCAAAAGTAAACTACGAAGGTTGAGGCCTTCCTATTTGTACAATACGAGGGGGCTAGCATCCCTCCTAGATTCAAGGGACTCGGCTGTCCCAACTGCTAGTGAACAGTCACTCCTCCAAAAGTTGCTTGGATACCTTTAAAACTCGTTTTGGTGGGCTGTGGAGCTCGGTGTTGAGGGTGGAGATTTCGAGGAAGGTCATTTAATGCAAGAGACAACCTCCCTACAAATCCTCACCTCAAGCTTGGCTCTCAGTTGACCCATGATTGCTTGGTTTTGCTCCAAAATTTGTCCAAAAATCCTGAAATAACCACGTATTAGTCTCCTAGGTAGAGTGACCACCCTTATTCGTTCAAATAACATAAACATACTAGGAAAACATGCATAATCTATGAAAAATGGAGGATTGAACAAGGACAATTAGGCAAAATGAGCCCAATAAGTTACCCAATTTGGGGGCTCATCGGAGAGATGATGAGTTATTGTACCTTAATCTAAACAAGCCTGTATAATGGTACTTAGGGTTGGTATCTTGGCAGATAGCCTAGATGATACCTAGATCCCTGGTTGAGTTGGTATCTTGGCAGGTAGCCTAGTTAATACCTATATCCCTAGTTAAGTTGGTATCTTGGCAGGCAACCTAGATGATACCTAGGGTTGGTACCTTGGCAGGTAACCTAGATGGTACCTAGATCCCTTAATAGGTTGATACCTTCATAGTTTGCCTAGATGGTATCTAGATCCCTAGCATTGTATATGTTGATTGTGATACTCTTCTTATAACATTTCAACTTGAGGTCATCCTTGTACCATTTGTACAATTATGAATACCTCCCTAGTTAAGAGGGAGTGTTGAGAAATGTAACTATGCTCGGTCTTCATAATTGTTATTGTATTTATATCATTATATATTTATTGTAAAAGTGAAAAAGAGGAAAAAGAAAAATATTTTTGAAGCATGGGTTTCATGCAATTTTTATTTATCATCTAGGTCAAGCATGTTCTTCATGCTTCTAGGGTTCATTGAGTCATTTGTGTGTTTATCATATTTATAAAACCCTTATGGGAAAATTGTATTAGGAAAAAAATATGATTTTTGAGTTTAAAGTGTTAATTTTTTACTCCCAAGACCAAGTCTTCCTTGCCAGTGAAGTCGGCCTAGAAGAGGCTCATTCGACCCTTGAAGAAGGTATAAATAGGAAGACATTTTGACCTATTTGGCATCAATTGAGAAGCAAGCTATATCTACTCCAAAATTGGAAGAAAAAGAAAAGTGAAGGTAAGAAGGAAGGAAGAGAATCCAAGCGGAGGAGAAAAAGACTATTTTTCGCCTAATTTGACTCACACATGGAAGTTTTTCTAGGGTTTCTACCACTGCTACACATCGAAGCTACAGGCCAAGAATTTCAAGACTGAAGTTATAGGCTGAGATCTTGAAAGTTGCAGAAGAAAGACACTACAACCTTCATTGAATTGGGAAAACCTTGACTCTTTTGGAGGAAATTTGGAGGGTTGACTTGGTGCTTGGTGAAAGCCTTGTTTTTGCTTTTGGGGTCTTGGATGTCTCATTTTGCCTTGGTTCTATAAGAAGAAGAAGAGTTTGATGGGTTTTTCCCCTAGGAGAGGGTTTTTCCCTAGCTGAGAGCCTATACCTTTTGTCTTTTGTTCTTGTGATCTTCATATATTTATGAATTGGTAATTTCTTGATGAAAGAGGAAATAATGAAGAATTAAAGGCCAACATATAATCACACGTAATTATCAATAAAATAGGAACAAAAAACCCTAATGTATACATAGATTGTTTTCTCAACAAAAATAATGATGGCAGAGGGAGGAGATGCCATCTATAAAGAAATGCTTCCACAACGAGCACCAAAGGGGTAGAAACAACAATGAGGCGATGAGCCATGGACATAAAAAACTTGGGCACAAGTAGCCTAGAAAGCACCAAAGATACCACATCTCTTGCGATGAAAAACCAAGTAGTCAATGATGTCCACAACAACAATGAACATCTGCAAATGAAAAAAAAAGATGCACAAATGGAGAAAAAACAGCAAGGGAGCTGCCTCGACCCCGCTCCCTTAATTATCGAAAGGCACGACAACTACTACGAAAAAAAGAGGCATGAGCCGGTGTGGCAAAGGAGACACCACAACCCCGCTCCCTCAACTACCTTCTAAAAATCCAGATAGCATAGCAGGATGTATGCCACTGGAGGAAACACCAATTGACCAAGGAGAACAAGAGAAATTTGCAGTCCACAAAGAGGGCATATACGAACTAGAGGGATAGGAAGAAAGTGCAAAATGAGGGATTTGGTGGCAAGGTTTCCTATCACCGAGCCCTCCCAAATAATTGGATCAAATTTATAGTAGTAACTTTGTTTAGTCAAAGCATTAATTTATAAACTCTATATTTTAACGAAGGCTCTCTTTCTCTTACAACTATTACTCAAGCACTTGAAAAATCCAAAAAAAGAAGCTACATTTAAATCATCTTCATTGTTGTATTGAGAATTTGGTTTCCAATTGTGTGAAGTTTCATTGCTTGCAATTGTGTGAATAATATCATATTTCATGCTTTCTTAGATCTGATTTACAAGTTTTCATAAATATAGATTTAATGCTTTCTTAAATTGGATTTACAAGTTTTCATAGAAATATAATTCATGCTTTCTTATATTAATTTTACTTGCTTTGATAGAGTAAATTTATACGCTTTCATAGAATATATTTACATGCTTTCATAGAGTATATTTACATGATTTCATAGAATAGATTGGTATGTTTTCGTAGAATAGATTACAGTTCTTTCATAGACTAAATTTACTTGCTTTCCTAGATTAGATTCATATGCTCTCATAGATTAAAACTTCCCTTTTATGTCAATTTACTTACCTTCATAGAATATAATTTTCCTTCATGCCAATTTACTTTTGATATAATTAAAAGCTAAAATCCTTGCATATATTATGCCATACACTTCACAAGCCTACAAACTTGGGTTGTTAATTTAATTTAACAGAACTTAAAGCATAATTAAATTGACCGACAATACTTATGTGATATAGGGTCAATTTTGACTACTACCACTATAATATCTAGGTGCCTACATATACCCCTTCCTCATATACAAGTTAATCATCTCACAGTTTACATAACACTTCATAACGTGGTGATAAAAAATTGAGCTGCCCCACAGGGGCTTTTCATGCCACAAGTTTATATTTATGTGGCAATATAAATGTATTATGTGTCAATAATCATGTGTATATGTTGAAGTAGAGGTCAAATTCACAAGTTTTATTTATGGGTTACATATGTGATTAAGGCCAAAATAATACTAAGTATGGTGATTGGCTACATAGTATGTTATAAATGCACACAAAATACAATGATTCAGAAAACAAATTTAAATTATCTATGTTTTATTCTTTTCACCCAACTAATGTGATATATAACCATTTCGACTTCATCAAGTAAAAAATGGTAATTCACCTATTAAAACAACATAGTATCATTCATGCAGCTTAGTAAGTCTAGATCCTATTATTTAGAAAATAAAATCGAGATAAAATCATTTTAAAAAGGAAAATCATTGAACTATACTCATTTTAATTGCAAGTTTTTAGATTAATTCCTCTATAAATATATTAACTGTTTTATTTTATTTTGCATATTTATAGAGAATGGAATAATCATGGAGATTAGGAATATAAATAAAGGCAAAGGATAAGGGAAGAAGGCTCTCGGTCGTGGATGTATTTTATTTTATTTTGCATATTTATAGAGAATGGAATAATCATGGAGATTAGGAATATAAATAAAGGCAAAGGATAAGGGAAGAAGGCTCTGCATCGTGGATGAATAAAAGAAAGGGCACATTAAATATTTTGAAGCAAACACAACAGAAAATCTTTTAATAGAAATAGAGAAAACTTGCATTAATATTATTGATCAAGAAAAAATTTAGAAGATTTTCCCAATAATTTTTGCTAAAATAGCAAAAATATCTAAGGAATTTGAATGAGTATGTTGAATAATAGACTAGTATAAAGGCCATCTCTTTTTAATTGAAAAGGGGTTTGAAAACTTTGAAATCAAAATTGTATATCTCTATGAGTTTTGAGTATAAAATTAAAGACCTGTATCTAGTGATCAATTTGGTTTGGGCAAGGAGTGAATTAACACATACCTACTTTTTAATAAGTTTATGTTATTTTCATTTTTTTCGTATTTTCATTTGAAATTTCTTTCCATGATTTGCTTGAATTAATGAATTGATCTTATATTAGATGTGAGAATGTATTTTGCGATATACATAATTCTTTATTTGTAAACAATACATGGACATCTTGGTTAGACAATTATAAAGTTTAAGAATTCTTTAGAATATATTACAATGCTTTCATAGACTAAATTTACTTGCTTTCCTAGATTAGATTCATATGCTTTCTTAGATTAAAATTTCTCTTTTATGTCAATTTACTTACCTTCATAGAATATAATTTTCCTTCATGCCAATTTACTTTTCATAGAATTAAAAGCTAAAATCCTTGCATATACTTTGCCATACACTTCACAAGTCTACAAACTTGCACTGATAATTTAATTTAACTGAAGTAAAGGCATAATTAAATTGACCGACAATACTTATATGATACAAGGTCAATTTTGACTGCTACCGCTATAACCTCTAGGTGCCTACATATGCCCCTTCCGCAGATACAAGTTAATTGGGGGATTTGAACCTTGAATCTCATAGTTTACATAACACATCATAACACGGTGATAAAAAAATTGAACACCCCACAGAGGCTTGCCATGCCACAAGTTTAGATTTATGTGGGCATATAAATGCATTACATGTCAATAATCATGTGTATATGTTGAAGCGGAGGTCAAATTCACAAGTTTTATTTATGGGTTACATATGTGATTAAGGCCAAAATAATACTAAGTATGTTGATTGGCTACATTGTATGCTATAAATGCACACAAAATACATTGAGTCAGAAAACAAATTTAAATTATCTATGCTTTTTTCTTTTCACCCGACTAATGTGGTATATAACCATTTTGATTGCATCAAGTAAAAATGATAATTCACCTATTAAAATAACATAGCATGATTCATGCAGCTTAGTAAGTATAAATCCTATCATGTAGAAAATAAAATCGAGATAAAATAATTTTAAAAAGGAAAATCATTGACCTATGCTCATTTTAATTGCAAGTTTTTGGATTGATTCTTCAATAAATATATTAACTATTTTATTTTATTTTGCAGATTTATAGAGAATGGAATAATCATGGAATTAGCAATATAAATAAAGGCAAAGGATAAGGGAAGAAGGCTCTTGGTCGTGGATGAATAAAAGAAAGGACACATTAAATATTTTGAATCAAACACAACAAAAAATATTTTAATAGAAATAGAGAAAACTTGTATTACTATTATTAATCAAGAAAAAAATAAGAAGATTTTCCCAATAATTTTTGCTAAAATGACAAAAAGATATAAGGAATTTGAATGCGTATGTTGAGTAATAGACTAGTATAAAGGCCATCTCTTTTCAATAGGAAAGGGGTTGGAAAACTTTGAAATCAAGATTGTATATTTATGTGAGTTTTGAGTATAAAATTAAAGACTTGTATCCAAAGATCAATTTGGTTTGGGCAAGGAGTGAATTTACATATGCCTACTTTTTTATAAGTTTATTTTATTTTCATTTTTTTCTTATTTTCATTTGAAATTCATTTCCATGATTTGCTTGAATTATTCAATTGATCTTATATTATATGTGAGAATATATTTTGTGATACAAATAATTCTTTATTTGTAAACAATACATGTACATCTTGGTTAGACAATTATAAAGTTTAAGAATTCTTTAGAATAGATTACAATGCTTTCATACACTAAATTTAATTGCTTTCCTAGATTATATTCATATCCTTTCATAGATTAAAACTTCCATTTTATGTCAATTTACTTACCTTCATAGAATATAATTTTCCTTCATGCCAATTTATTTTTCATAGAATTAAAAGCTTAAATCCTTGCATATACTTTGCCATACACTTCACAAGTCTACAAACTTGGATTGATAATTTAATTTAACATAATTTAAAGCATAATTAAATTCACTAACAATACTTATCTGATACACGATAAATTTTGACTACTACCATTATAACCTCTATGTGCCTACATATGCCCCTTCCACAAATACAAGTTAATTGGGGGGATTTGAACCTTGAATTTTCACAGTTTATATAGCACTTCATAACGCGGTGATCAACAATTTAGTTGCCCCACAAGAGCTTGGCATGCCACAAGCTTAGGTTTATGTGGCAATATAGATGCATTATGTGTCAATAAATCATGTGTATATGTTGAACTAGAGGTCAAATTCACAGGTTTTATTTACGGGTTACATATGTGATTAAGGCCAAAATAATACTAAGTATGTCGATTGGCTACATCGTATGCTATAAATGCACACAAAATACATTGAGTCAGAAAACGAATTTAAATTACCTATGTTTTTTTCTTTTCACCCGACTAGTGTGGTATATAACCATTTTGACTGCATCAAGTAAAAATGATAATTCACCTATTTAAACAATATAACATCATCCATGCAACTTAGTAAGTCTAGATCCTATAGTTTAGAAAATAAAGTTGAGATAAAATGATTTTAAAAAGGAAAATCATTGACCTATACTCATTTTAATTGCAAGTTTTTGGATTGATTCTTCAATAAATATATTAACTATTTTATTTTATTTTGCAGATTCATAGAGAATGGAAGTAATCATGGAGATTAGGAATATAAATAAAGGCAAAGGATAAGGGAAGAAGGCTCTTGGTCGTCGATGAATAAAATAAAAGACGCATTAAATATTTTGAATCAAACACAACAGAAAATATTTTAATATAAATAAAGAAAACTTGTATTAATATTATTGATAAAGAAAAAAAAAATAAAAGATTTTCCCAATAATTTATGCTAAATTTTTCAGACTATTGTAACAAAAATATCTAAGGAATTTGAATGAGTATTTTGAGAAATAGACTAGTACAAAGGCCATCTCTTTTCAATTGGAAAGAGGTTGGGAAACTTTGAAATCAAGATTGTATATTTTTTTGAGTTTTGAATCCAAAATTAAAGTTTGTATCCAATGATCAATTTAGCTTGGGCAAGGAGTGAATTTACACATGCCTACTTTTTTATAAGTTTATGTTATTTTCATTTTTTTCTTATTTTCATTTGAAATTTCTTTCCATGATTTGCTTGAATTAATCAATTGATCTTATATTAGATGTGAGAATGTATTTGTGATACAAATAATTCTTTATTTGTAAACAATACATGTACATCCTGGTTAGACAATTATAAAGTTTAAAAAATCTTTAGAATAGATTACAATGCTTTCATAAACTAAATTTACTTATTTTCCTAAATTAAATTCATATGCTTTCATAGATTAAAACTTCCCTTTTATTTCAATTTACTTACCTTCATAGAATATAATTTTCCTTCATGTAGCTCTAAGGGATAGCTCAATTGGTCGGGTTCTCATTGCTAAGTACCTTGCCAATTGGGAGGTCACAAGGTCAAATCTCCTTGACGCCCTTGGGGTTAGGCCTGACCAGATAAGCCGATGGGTAGATACCTTCGGGTGGATCTGCCCGAATTATTACCCGTGGATGTAATGGCCACTCAATGATTGTGGACCACATTTAGAAAAATAATAATAATAATAATAATTTTCCTTCATGCCAATTTACTTTTGATAGAATTAAAAGCTAAAATATTTGCAAATACTTTTCCATACACTTCACAAGTCTACAAGCTTGGATTGATAATTTAATTTAACAAAATTTAAAGCATAATTAAATTGACCAATAATACTTATGCGATACAGGGTCAATTTTCACTACTACCACTATAACCTCTTGGTGCCTACATATGCCCCTTCCGTAGATACAAGTTAATTGTGGGGATTTGAACCTTGAATTTCACAGTTTACATAACACTTCGTAACACGGTGATCAACAATTGAGCTACCCCACAGGGGCTTTCCATGCCACAAGTTTAGGTTTAGGTGGCAATAAAGATGCATTGTGTGTCAATAATAATATGTATATGTTGAAGTGGAGGTCAAATTCACAAGTTTTATTTATAGGTTACTGTTAAATTTAGTTAACAATGGTATGTTCTATGCTTAGCACAATTACTTCAATGTTCCTTAAGCAACCCAATAACAATTTCCAATTTAGATACCAGTAGCAATCACATTGACAGTAAAAGTAGATAGAACATAAAACAATATGCAAAAGACAAGCCAAGACAAGAGGACACCAAATTTGGTGGATGCCAGGGAAAAACCACAGGATGGGGAAAACCCTTTGATCAATTCTTCTTATTATTATATCAAAATTTTCAATAGAGAGAGAGGGTACAAAAGTCAAATTTTACTTGTCAAATCATAGTGAAAACAACCCTGTAAAATTTGTAGTCAACTGCAGTCAAATTCAGCCCTAACCAGAAAGTCAAAGATGGTCAACACAACAACAAATCTTCCTTTTTGGAGCTTGGTTATACCCTGTCAAATTTGCCCTGATAAGGTGGTCAAAGTCAGCCAAAAACAAGCATGAAAGTTGCAGTCAAACTTAGTCAACTCTACGGTCAGGTCTGCAGTCAACCTTGTAATTAGCCCTGTGGTCAAAGTGCCTAGAAATTCTCGGTTCCTGTGCCAAATTGTACAGCCTGCCAAAAACATAATTTTCCCACAAAAATCGCAGTCAAGGGATGAGTCAATGTGCTCAGTGGATGCTGGTCAAACTCATGCAACAATCTTGAAATTCGGCCCTATAATTTGCCTAGAAAATTCGTTGTACGAACCAATGAGAGAAGGAGAGAGAATAAATGTGTGTGATGATGATGCCAAATGAGGTGAGAGGGCACTTGTATTTATACAAGTCATTGAGGGTTAAGAGTCACGTCCATTTGGCTTCATGAGCTTACATTATGATGTGGCCGACCTAAACAATTTGTACATGTGTGGGCATAAATTCAAAAACACACTTTTGCTTGTCCAAATGAGATGATCTGTATATAAATTTTGGTCCTCTTGGAAATAGGAATTTAATGCAATAATCATCTCCATCAAATAGTTGTCCTAAGGTGGAATTTGGCCCTCGATGCCAATTTTAATAGTTACAAATGTGATTAAGGCCAAAATAATACTAAGTATGTTGATTAGCTACATTGTATGCTATAAATGCACACAAAATACATTGAGTTAGAAAACAAATTTAAATTATCTATGTTTTTTTCTTTTCACCCAACTAATGTGGTGTATAACCATTTTCACCGTATCAAGTGAAAATGATAATTCACTTATTAAAACAACATAGCATCATTCCTCTAGTTTAGTAATTTTAACTCCTATTGTTTAGAAAATAAAATTGAGATAAAATTATTTTAAAAAAGGAAAATCATTGACTTATACTCATTTTAATTGCAAGTTTTTGGGTTGATTCTTCAATAAATATATTAACTATTTTATTTTATTTTGAAGATTTATAGAGAATGGAATAATCATAGGTATTAGGAATATAAATAAAGACAAAGGATAATGGAAGAAGGCTCTTGCTCGTGGATGAATAAAAGAAAGGACATATTAAATATTTTGAATCAAACACAACATAAAAAAATTTAATAGAAATAGAGAAAAATTGTATTACTATTATTGATCGGGAAATTTTTTTTGAAGATTTTCCCAATAATTTTTGCTAAATTGTTCGGACTATTGTAACAAAAAAAATTTAAGGAATTTGAATGATTATGTTGAGTAATATACTAGTATAAAGGCCAACTCTTTTCAATTGGAAAGGGGTTGGAAAACTTTGAAATCAAGATTGTATATTTTTGTGAGTTTTGAATATAAAATTAAAGATTTGTATGGAGTGATCAATTTGGCATGGCCAAGGAGTGAATTTGAATTAGGCCTACTTTTTTATAAGTTTATGTTATTTTCTTTTCTTTTTTTCTTTTTTTTTTTTTAATTTGAAATTCCTTTCCATGATTTTCTTGAATTAATCAATTGATCTTATATTAGATGTGAGAATGTATTTTGTGATACAAATAATTCTTTATTTGTAAACAATACATGTACATCTTGGTTAGACAATTATAAAGTTTAATAATTCTTCAATAATTTAATAATTTATTATTCTATCTCGTATATGATTTATCTAGTTGTGTTCCACCTGGGATAGGTAGGTAGAATTAGCTTATAGTCATTGCATAATTAAATAGATAGTTTTATATATAAGATTACAATTCTTTCCATTATTAAGAACTTTTGTTTCTTAATATACTTTAGTGGCTAACCGAACGTGCATATGAGTCAGAAGTTACCATACCGAATGAGTATAGGTCTAATTTGAACCTTAATTGGGTAGCTTTCCCCTTATTGATAGTTGAATTTTTCGAGCTATCAACAAATTAACTATAGAAGGAGGGAAAATGCTCAAATGGTAGGTAGAGCAACACTCATAACTAAGAAATCCAAACCAACTATAACATCTTCTCAAAAGTGAGAAGCCACAAAACAATCTAAAGAAGTTTCACAAATTTCATAACCATCTAAATAATTTGTAGCAAAACCCTCTGTTCATTTTCCTCATTCACAATAATTGGAATCACAAAGCATTCCCATTGAAACATCTTAGCTAGAAATTTTAGATACAACTTTAACTTCACAATATTGGATATATAGTCTTGCTTTTGCATAATTACAAAAATCAAAAGTTTTCACAATAACATAGATTAAAGAGCTTGGTCAATCTCTTTTTGAGTTTACCATAAAAAGGTAAACACCAAATAAAAGAAGAACCAGGTAAATCTAATTTTTTTTTGAAGAAGTATTAGGCTTAATTTTAACTCAATTTATTCAAGGTAATGTTGATTTGAGAGAAGTAATTGCTCTATTGTCTTGTAGTGCAAGTAAACCACCATCTCTACCTGAGAGTCCTCTAGATTCTCCATGGCGTTCTCCTCAACAATAACTTGAACATAGTCCACAAAACACTACCATCTAGCCCTAGAAGATCTCCATCATATCTAGACAAATGGTTGGTCAACAACAAGGAAGACCTTAGTTAGCACTTGGTGCAACAACTATACTTAAATAACAGCATGATTTTCCAAACACCTAAAGAAGTTTTTTCGAACATTTTACCAAACAACAAAGAATCACCCGAAGACCACGTAAGAGAACTTATGTTAATGGTTAGTTTGATCAAATTTGAACATGAAGATGTAGTATATATATTATTTCCCTTCACATTTGACGGCAAAGTATCTACATAGTACTTTGTTCTTCCCCAAGGTGCAATTTTAAACTGGAATGATTTTAATATTGCTTTTATTAAGAAATTCAGTGAAGTGAAAACACCTTCTACATTAACTTTAGAATTATCTAGGATTAAAATGAACCCAAAGGAAAAGATAAAGGATTTTAATCAAAGGTTCTTGACACTAATGAATAAAATTCCTAAGGATTCTAGATCCGTAGCAATTGTGTTAATCAAATGTTATACGATTTTTCTTCCTTCAACTTTGAAGTTTTTTTTAAAAGAGCAAGTAAAAACACTTTAGGTGGAACTTTTGATGAAACCTTAACAGTAGAAAATCAAATGCTCAACATTGCAAGAGAATCTTTAGTAGAAGGGAAAAAAAAAACTTTTCAAGTGTAAAGAAACCCATGAATAAAATTGTTGACGAGAAAAAAGATAAATATTCTCTTGATATGGAAGGTTTACAAAGGATTATTAAAAAAAAAATCTAATGATATAATTGATCTAAAAAACAATTAAAGAGAAGGAACTTCTTATGGGATACCATGGAGAAATTTATTAGTAAAAAATAATCCACCTCTAATTGATCAAAATCTTTTTGTTGATAAACATAATCTTGAGGAATTTGCTTAAGCAAATTTTTGTAGAGCTCATAATGCCTCTCATTCAAAAAGGACTTTCCCAACCTTTGTAACATGTGTAAACTTTTTTATGAGATTCAGGAGGATGAAGCAAATCAATTCAATAGTGAGGAATATGAGGAGGAAAAGAGCCCTAAACCATTAATTAATGTAATTTGGGATACTTTCAGAGGAGTGAATGATGAAGACAATGATGAAATTAAGAATGCTTGGATTATGCAAACAAGAATGAAAGGTATTCAATCCAACTCTAGATCCTCTTCTACTTCTTACCCTTCAAGGAAAACTTTTTCAAATACCAAAACCAATTCAAATATATGTAAATCTACTATAAATTTCGAAAACATGAAAAATTAGCTGAGAGAGGACATGAAGAAAAATAAAGATAATATTTCTTTGTATGAATTAACTAAAGCTAAAGTAAATGTAATGTATCTAGGAGAAATATATAGTTCAAGTACTCCACCATTTTCATTAACATTTGAAGTTTTTAACTGAAATGCACACAAGGAGTGTTGATTATAGGGTATCTTCAAATATCAAGCCTTATTTAGTTTGTAGAAAATTAAATATTGAATGAAAAAAAAAACTATAAAAATTGTATAATTAAATTGCTTGATGTTAAAGTCCTAGGAGAATTAAATAAATTGCTGATTAGACTTTCTTTTGATTTTAGAGCTGTAAGATCACAAATATAATTGTTGTTGATATCCTTGAATCTTATGATTTGTTACTAAGTAGGGATTGGTTTGAGAAACTAAATGGATATTTTATAAAAAACGGTCGCATTTGTGGCTACCATATAACGGTCGACCCATTAAAATCAAAGAGACACATGCGGCACACAATAAGAGATTTAAATGACACTAATGAGGTTATTATGGTCTCAAACTCTATGCTGGGTAGTTGTTGTTGTGTTTCAAATTTTGGGAACTTTATTACAAATTCTACACATTTTGAAAATGTGAGTAATCAATCTAATATTCTTCATATTACTCATAATGTTATAAATAATTGTAAAAATTCACACATAAATTGTATAAATTTAGTTTTAATAATGTATATTTAATTGTGAATAAATATTTGTGGTAATTATATTTTTATGGCTCCAAACAATTGAGGGTGTAGGCATAAGATGCATTCTCGAGGATCCCAATGGAAACAAATATGTGATAGCTTGTAGATTGGAGTTTGAATGCATGAACATTATTGTTGACTATGATCCATTGATCCAAAGTCTCAAAAAAGCGATTGTGATGTAGGGTCACCCCTGCTTTACCCACAATATGCATGTCTTATGTATATATCTTATCTGTCCCAGGAATTTTAACTCACTAAGGAGTCAAATCTTCATTACCATTTACCATCAATGGTCATAATTCATAGACTAACCCACATAGTCTAACCCTTAGGTAATATCCACTTATCGGGACTTCAATTAACCCTCAAGACTTCACATAAGACTTTATTAAAGTCTTTTATTCAAACCCTTCCTATCGGGATTCATTAACCCTTATAAACCTTCCATTCCTTTAATATCGGGACTTATTCAATCCCTCTAAGCCCTCATTTAACCTTAGGTTATAACCTTAAGCCGCATGTATAACCAAAACCCCGCTCTTTATAACTATGGTTACACTGGACTTAACCCACATAACCCTTATCGGCGCTATCACTTTATTTCTATTATAAATCCTTTTATAATAGAAATATTCACAAAGCACACGAGAACCATACCTTTTCCGCTTTTAACATGGCCTCTGCACAGCTCCCAATGTTTAACTTTATCGCTAATCGCAAACCCAATCCTTCGCGGGTCACATTAACACAGGGCTCCTCCACACCCGATGTGCGATAACGCAATTGGACTTCAAATATTATATAACCCATGTTTAATTCGTTATCGGGTCCGCCTCATATCGCTTGTCACATTCCTTTTCGCCATACTCCTCTGATCCCCGATCAACGCATCATCAATTATCGGTGTATCAGCCCATCGCAGTTATCCATTGTCACTTGGCCTCTACGATTTCCGATTTGCGATTAAATCGCGACCATCGATCTGGCACTTGATCTGACGGTTGTCTCTTCATCGCATTATCGTAATCACTCTGTCTCTATGGTCGGGGTCTGATAACACCCAAAGGGTTTTGCCAATGCGACTTAATCTTGGTCGTTGATCTTCCAGATCCAACGGATCCTGTGCACCGATACTTCACTTCACATTCTTCTCTTCACTTATGATTTATAACATTTCTCCAATGTTTTCTCTGCAGGTTCGAGTTCCTTCAAAGTTCTGGGTCTTCAGCTATTCTGTTGCGCGCTCCCTCCTGAGCTTAACTCTGCATGCTCCTTTGATCAATGTCATTACAGAGCATTATTTGATCCTTCGAATGGATTCACGATCCATTTATGATTCCATTGAATCATTCCTCTTCTCCTCTGTGTGTGTTCTGCCAAGTACCGCCTACATATATTTATTACACAAATCTTTGATTAACACACAATTTATGATTCGATACTCAAAACACACATTTCACACAGTCTTGAATTAATCTCTGAATATATAAGCACACAGCAATACAATTCCTCTATCTTGGCCTGATCTTCTGATTACAATGGCCTCTAATCATCATCTGCCCGTAGGCTTACAAACACAACTAAAAATCTAACTCTCTCTCTCTCTCTCTCTGTCTAACCTCTCCAACCTCTCAATTTTTTCCTTTTGAATACATTATTAGCAGTTTCTTTACAGTTGAGGAACTGTTCCTCAGTTACTTTTCAGTTGTTCAACAGTTTCTTCAAACTAATTCCTAACTAATCCTAACCCTCTCATGTTCTCCTACATTCAAGAACATTTACAAATATGTCTCACAATATCTAATTAATTCCTATTATCATTAAAATCACTCAAAGGCCTAAATATTTACATTAATTAAATACTTAGGAAACCAACTTCCTTGAAACACAAGACCCCCTATGTCTACTAAAATACAATAATATTGTTGGGTTGAATGCTCCTGCATCAGATTGATTTCAAAGTAATCTGATTAAAAGTTTCTGGTAATTCAAAAATGATAATTAAACATGCAAAATTTTGATACATTGTGTTTCAAATAATTTAAGGAAATAGTAAGATGAAGTATGGAATCTAATTTCTTATTTTGATGCGTTTGCCGTAATTTCCATACCTCGAGCACAAAATGTAGATGTTGATTCACTTTCCAATGTAGTTTCTAAATTAATTCCATTAGAAAAATTTTATGGTGATAAGTTTCCTATTCAAGTCATTTACAAGTCATAAATACCAGATAATATTACAAATTAATGAATATTTGATGATGGTGACTATATTCTTAATTTTTTGTATCGAGAAGATACTTTTAAGAAATCATTCATTGAGGTAGATCAACATGATGAAGATATTAACATTTTAACTCCAAAAACAAAACCCAAAACTAAAAATTCTATTCCAAAGTTTGTAGTTCATGAGGAGAAATTTTATTATCTCAAAAACAAATTGAAGGGAGTTATGGATTATACGACGAAAAATTCCTTTACGTAGTTTCAAGTAGTTAATCTTAGTACTAAAAAACACTCATAACATTAATTAGGTATTGTATGTACACCTACATAAAAAGTTGCATTCATTCGTATCTTCAAAGAATATAAAGATATATTTACATGGACACATAGTGACCTTAAAACACATTATTGAAAAACAATCCAGCATGTTGTACCTTTGAAAAAAGATGCAAAACTAGTTTGACAAAAATTAAGAAAAATGCATCTAATGATAGAGCAACAAATCATAAAAGAAATGAACAAATTGTTGGAAGCAAGTTCTAGTTTGGAATTCTAATGGGTGTCCAACATGGTATCTGCTAAGAAAATGAATGGAGAAATCAATATTTGTGTTGGTTTTTGAAATCTTAGTAAGGCCTTAGATAAGGATAACTATCCCATTCCACCCATGAAGTATATTCTTCAGTGTGCCTCAGGTGCAGAAATATTGTTCTTGCTGGATGGTTTCTTGGTTATAACCAGATATTAGTAGCCCATGTAGATTAATTGAAGACAACTTTCATGATGAAATGGGACACATCTACGTACTTGAAAATGCAACATTTCAAAGGGATATGGACATTGATTTCATAAGTCTAGTAAACAAGTTGGTATTTGACGTAACTGTCTTTTCTAAAATTAGGAAAGGTCATCTATATCACATCAAATAGATTTTTTAGCATTGGGGAAGCTATAAGATATCACTTAAAAAAATTGCAATAACATAGCGGAAGCCCTTTGGCTTTGTTGTGTCTAAATTTGGAATAATGATTGAGCCTAATAGAAGTAAAACTATTTCACAAACACTTTATTTCCTGCATAGTAAAAAAGTTATGCAATCTTTTTTGGGAAAAGAATAATTTTCGTGAGAAGATTCATTTCCAATTTTGTAGAAATACTTTAATATCTTTAGGATGTGATTAAAAAGAATGATTTATTTAAATGGAATAATAAATAAAAGGAATATTTTCATTCAATTAAACAAACTATTGAAACATCTCTTGCATTAATGAGTCCATATTTTAATAAGGAATTTATTTTATATACATTCGCTATTAATTAATCTTTTGTCATCGTACTAACTCAAAAGAATTTACAGGGCAATGAAGTACCTATTTCATCTATGAGCTCAATTATGCAAGGATCATAATTGAAACATTCAGAGGTGGACAAACAAGCATTTGTTTTTTTTTCCCTTAAGGAAAAAACAAACAAGCATTTGTTATCTTAAGGGTAGTGAAATATTCCATTACCTTGTTCATAAAGTCTCATACCGAGGTAATTGTTCCACACCCCTCCATCTATCACTTGTCAGTTCAAAAGGAACTAAGAGATAGATGAACAAACTCGATGACTATACTCCAAGAATATGATCTAGAAATCAAACCTCTAAAGATTGTCTGAGGACATGGTCTTTGTAAGCTAGTAATGGAATATGAAGGGTCACACATAAAAGAAACATTAAGATGGAAAAATGGAATTTCAACTAATTCCTAGTACAATGATTGAAAATACTATTTGAGTCATGGTACTGCTCCATATTATGCAGATTATAAAAAAGAAGAGAGATTTGAAATTAAAGTTTCTTAATACCAACTAATTGAGGGGTTATTGTTTCATAAAAACTATGATGATGTATTGCTCCAATTCCTGAAGACAAGTGATGTTGAGAAATTTTTGGCAGAGTTGCAAAATGGTGCAATAGGGGGACATTTCATCAGTGATACCACTTCCCACAAAGTCTTATGTGTTGGATACCGTTGACCTATTTTGTTGAAAGATGCTCATGTTTTTTTAAAACCCATGAGATTAGTCAAACATTTGAAGTAGAGAAAAAAAAACCTACATTCCCTTTATAACTAGTGGTCATTGATAATTCATTTCAACAACGGGGACTAGACATTATTAAAGAGATTACTCCAAATTCTTCCTAATTTTGAAGTACATGCTCACTGCCATAGGTTATTTTACAAGATGGATAAAGCATATTCCTCTCTAAACCACAAATCAAATTCAAGTGATCCATTTTTAGAACATGAAACCATTACATGTTTGGAAATCTTGATTCTTCTGTCTTTGCTAATGCATATTACTTTTAATCTTTGAAATTCACTAAGTTTGCTATTGAGAAAGGAATTAAGATAAAATATTCTGCCAACTATTGCCCAAAAGGAAATAGTTTAGCATAATCAACTAATAAGAATCTCATTAGAATAATCAAAAAGTCTATTGATGAAAATCAACAAAAATGGCATAAAGCTCTTTCCAATGATTTATGGGAAAATCATATTGCTCCCAAAGCAATGTTACATAACTCACCATTCTTTCTTGTCTATGACAAGGATGTCATTTTCCCCCTAACATTTTTCTACTAACTTTGTAGCTTTCTCAACTATGAGAGAAGATTCTTGTTCAATGTTGCAAAACAACTTGAAAGTTTATTAAAATTAAAAGAAGAGCAAGAGAAAGCCAATAATAATAATAATAATAACAACTTACATCAACATATTATTAAAACTTGTTTTGACAAAACTCTAGTTGATAACAAGGATTGTAATATTAGCCATTTAGTTATGAAATGGAACAAAGCCCATGAGGTTAAATGAAAACACAAAAAATTCCAACACCACTTATTAGGCTCGTTTACAATCTCCTAAAAGTCTAGTCCTTCTACTTACATTTTGCAATCATCGCAAGGGAGTTAGAAAGCCTCCTCATGAATGGCCAAATATCAAATAGATTTATTGCATCAATTTTCATTTCTAACAATTTTATTTACTTTTGTGCGTACGAATACTGTAGTTGTTTGATCTTTATTATAATATCTTTAAATTTATTTTGATTTTGTTGCTTAACAATTAATTTTTTTCTAACCACTTGCACATACTTATGCTAATTACAAGTTGTTGTAACATAAATGATTTATTTTGTACAACTCATAATGGAGCTCTATCACAAATAAACAAGAATGCTTTATTTGGAATGTTATTTCTACAATATGAAATTTCAAACAAATGAAATATTGCATTGAATCTTTATATTTAAGCGATACTTATCTTTCAAAAGTTTATTTTACGAAGAAAATCACTTCTAAACTGTTTTTCTAAGAGTTTTAGAACGTAAACAATCAAAATAATATAAAGAATAATTAGAAGTGGAAGAAAATATGTAGACTAAATTTGTATGCCTCAATTGTTTACCAATTAAAATAACTCTTGTGGCAACCCACTTCTTATCACCCATATATTTATAACCAAACCAAAAGGGTAAAATAAATTATTATTAAATAGGAAGTTGAAAAACACTCAAAGTAGTGTGGAAAGCACAAGCGAATATGTTGAGGTTATGGATGCTCACTAGCATTGGGGTGATGCTTGTATAGTACCAAGGCAACTTTATCAGGGCAATGGATGCTCATGATCAATGAAGTGACGTTGGGTAAAAAGAAATAAGAAACATAAGTGAGTAAACATTGATGGTGCGAAAGCTTTGGTCTAATGACTTACTTCATAATTGATTGTAATAAAAAACAAAATTAAACTAATACAGTGATATCTGTGACATAATTGTTAAGTTTTTGTGTATTTAAAATGATTTAAACTTAACTTTTCCAAGTATTAAATACAATAGGCTCCTATAATCTTTCAAATTCATAAATGAAAGGCTACCCTTATCTTTAGATAAAAGAATGTTTAGGACCCTTCCAATTTTTCTTTATTTTCTACTTATTTTATAGTGTCATTAAAAATTTTCTTAATTTGTTTTATTTTGTTGCATAATTTTACCTTAAGCATAATTACTCATTTGATCTCTTATTGATTGTGTGTAATGCCATGAAATTTGAGGAAAAAATGTTTTTTGTTCAAATCTAGACCTCATTTATGGTTTATTAGATAAATAAAGCGAGATATCATATGCTTAGTTATGTGTAATCTGAATCTAGATCAATCTAAGCCTATTGCTTTTCCAAGGAGGCTAGATGTTATTAGTTATAAATGGATATTTAGATACTTTCTAAACCTTTATGGTTCTTTCGAGGCGAATCCGGAATAGCTTTTTCATGAAGATTTGTATTCAAATCCAAATGAAATAATCAAGTTTTATAGTAAACCCTTTGAATGTCCAAATACCAGATGTCTATGTTTTAACTTTTCCTTTTTATTTTATAGTCTTATTATTTATACTTGGCATTTTGTGACTTGAACTTTCAAGTTTTAATGTTTGATTGATAGTGAGGTGTCACTACTAACATGTTATTCCACATGGCAGTCATACTACCATGGTAGTTAACATGGATGGATGATGTGTTAATAGAAGGATCAAATATATATTTGGAACAACTCATAAATGACACTTATTAAAAGTCTCAAACACTTAGAGCCCATATTTCATTTTATTGAGCAAACATATCTAGATTTGTGAGTTAACGATTGCAAGTTATACACAAACTCATGGGTACTCGGTTACCTCATCACTTTCATATTCAAACATATCTGGATCTGGGGAGTTTTATAAGGAATGCTCTAACGAATAACCAGATGCTCAAATCCTAGATGACTTTTCATGAGCATTCATGATCTGAAATCCCGATCAAAATTGATATTGGCTTATTAATTTTCTTAAAAAGTTTGCATGTATTTAAAATCACCATTAAAAAGAGCTCAATTTAATTGTTATAGGAAACTTGAAAGGAAAATTGCAACAAAATAAACATCAATAATGAAGTATACAAGAGAAAAATGACAGCAATACGTTGATAACAGAGTTAGACTATCTTCAAACCTACCTCTCCGAGCCTAGTGTTTAATGGGGAGGATCTTTTTATTAATTTTTTCAAAAATCATCAAAAGTACATATAAAAATGCTTCAACTACAACCCAAACCGACTATGTTGTATTCTGCTCTATCTCTGGATCCTATAGCAACTTTTGGATTTGAAAATGGCTTCCTGGTTTGCCAGGAATGTCTCTCCAAAGTTATCTTGTCCCACTGATCTGTCACTGCATAAAATCTCCTTCTGCTACACAAAATTCAATTGTCTCTCTTGTGGCATAATGGAAATCTTCTTATAACAGGATGCGAGAGAACGTGGGGTCAAATCTTGACGGCCCCGCCGTGGTAATGTGATACAATATTTAGTACATAACAAATCTATCAATTTTTTGTTTTGAAACCGTATCTCAAACCCCACGTATCATCCACGTAATATTCTCCACCGCCATTTATTAAATACTCCACCATATCATAACAAACCTCCACGTAAAATTAAAATCATGGTTTTTAATCAGCGATATCCGATGGCTTTAAATATTCACCATGCCACATTTTTACAAACCAATATCTCGTGGAATGTGGAGCGGTTTAACTCGGTGGAGTTTGTTTTGGAGCGTTAATGGCGGACGTATGGTATGGTGGGGCATAGTTATGACGGAGGCGCCAATAATGGCGAGCTCCCCCTTTTTTAATGCCATATCCAATTTGTATACCCTATAAATAAATGTGACACCGATACATTCAACAAGGATCATGTGTGGTATAACGGTGAGATATGGCGTTTGCTGCCGTGAAATCTTGGGATCAAATTTCATCCAGTCCTTGAGTCATAAATTTGCCCGATAACATAAAGCCATATGGCCTTCACGTATTGGTCCATTTCCATGTGCTATCAATTCCATTGGTCCATTTCCATGTGCTATCAATTGATTGTCCTTGATTTGATTGTTTAACATCCTTTCATCTTGAATAAATTTTTCATACAAAGTCGGATTTCCACTGGTCCATGTGCTATCAATTGAAAATTCTTTATACAAAGTCGGATTTCCACTGGTCCATGTGTTATCAATTGACTCTTGATTGTCCTTGACTTTGATTGTTTAACATCCTTTGACCTTGAATAAATTCTTCATACAAAGTCGGATTTCCACTGGTCCATGTGCTATCAATTGACTCTTGATCGTCCTTGACTTTGATTGTTTAACATCCTTTGACCTTGAGTAAATTCTTCATACAAAGTCGGATTTCCACTATTTAAGTTGCATTGGATCTATGCAATGAAGCTGGTTTCAAAAGCATTTGACAACTTTTATTTTTGAGCATTTTAGAGAACTTTGAGCATATTTTGGATCCTCGAGATCACTCCTTGATCATTTCGTACCATTCCTCCCCGTTAAGACCTTTTGGACCACCAAAAGGTTGTCTACATTGTTTTAAGGTGAGGACAATGTCGCTCCACCTACCTAGTGTCTTTGGGCCAACCCATCCTGAATCTGTACATATTACTCATCCACACAATCATCAGTACAACATAAAAATTGCAAAATGCATTGTTCCATTTTACATCGATATCTACATCCATGTTTGTTGTTATAACCCACATACTATTGAAAAAAAGAAAGTTGAATAACAACACTAAACATATTGACATAAAAGAAATTGTACAATGTTGACTATTCATAACTGGAACACAAATCAAGTTATCATGCAATGATACTTCTTGTACAATTTCATATTCCTTGCACACATTTTTCTGATTTGTTTTAGTTGTTTTATGCTTAAGTGTAGTTGATGGTACAACATATTTACACTTGCATAAGTTGCCCTCTTCAACTATTCCATTGTTTGAAAAGATTGTGTTGCCTTAATAAGATTAGAATGCACAATATATTCAATTCCTCTTTTAAACAAATGATATTGATTATGTTCCTTGTAGAAAATTGCCTTTCGATCATATAAATAAGGGCTACCTAAGACCATTCCACATGCATCTAGCGGCACTACATCACATATGACCTTATCCACAAATTGAGACGTGATTGCAAATTGTAAGATACATTGCTTAGTTACTGGAAATTTATGGTTTTTGCTCATCCCATTTAGTGTGTAAGGTCTACGATGCTTTTTAGTTTTTAATCCCAACTGCTTAACCACTTCCTCATAAATTAGATTAGCTTGAGACTATTGAAAATGGCAACAAGAAATGCTATAAATAGCAGTTCGGGTACTAGGGTTGGACATAGCAACAAGGAATGAAAAATGGAAGTGCTAAAAATAACATTTTTGTAAATAGCATTTCGGGTTACCTTCCTATTTTAGTTAGTCAGAACTAAAATAAAGAAGTAAAAATTCGAATTTGATCTTAGCCGCTGTTTGTAAAATAATTAATTAATTCACCATGAGTTAATTAGTTGGAAAATCAAACATGAAGTCTATGTGAAGACATGCAACAGTTTCTCCATTGATTGAGGAATTTATCCATCAGTTAAAGAGATAGATGAGTTGTAATTAGTTGGCTCAATTAACTGAGTCAAGTCCAGTTAGATTAGTTCAAATCATTTGTTGAACTAATTGTGAGTTCAGTTAGTTAATGCATGCATGCATGTAACTGCTGCACTTCAGATAATTGAATATTCTCTCATAAATAACTCATGCATGTCAGTTCAGTCAGAGACCCAGTGAGATCAGAGGGTGGGACAGTGTACTATCAGTTGGAGGATTTTTCCTATAAAGGAAACTCATCCATGCAGAAGGAATTATCTCCTTCAATTTTGTGCAGTTAATTCTGAGCCAAGTGAGCAATGTGAGGTGGGAATTCACACAAGTGGAAGCACTGGACCCCAGGAAAAACTGTGCAAGGAAATAGGAGGCTTGGAGAGCAGAGGAGAAGGTTTGTGAGAAGCCTTTGACTATCTATGAACAACAAAGGGATTGTACTGAGAGTTGGATAGCTTGTGAGTTAAAGCTTTGTGTAATCCGAACATATTGCCACTTGTATGATAATACAGATAACGAGGTTTTTAGCTGAGGCTTTCCCCGGGTTATTCTCCTGTGTTCATGTGTGATTGATTTCTCATTCTCAATTATATGTGTTCTAATTGATCTTGCTCATATTAGATTAAGCTTCCACAAAATTTGTTGTAGAAGTAGATCTTGTATTTTGCTTTAGTATATTGCATAATTTGTTGATCTACAATGGGAATTTCTACATGGTATCAGAGCAAAGGTGATCAAAGGAGAGAACATTATACAAGAAGAGAGAAGTTCGAAGTTTGAGGTTCCTGAATATAGAAATCGAGTTCTTATCACATCTCAATTTCACCAATGGACATTCAACGGTTTAAGACTCGAGTATGCCCTTGGTGGCAGCTCAAATTATATAGCCTGGAAGGATCGCATGGAAGCAGTATTAGAGGATAACGGTCTAAAGGACTTCATTGATCAAGAAGTCCCCAAGTCCGCAGCGGCTAATGCTACTGAATTGGCAGAATGGAAGAAATGTGTGGCTAGAGCAAGGAGAATCCTTATGGAGGGAGTTCGAGACCACATAGTCTCGAGTCTCCATGGGAAGGAGACACCGTTTTCAATGTGGAAAACATTGAAAGATCTATATCAGAACAACAACGATGAGAGGAAGTTGGCGCTGAAAGACAAGCTTCGAAAAATCAAGTGTGAAAAGGGCGACAAGATCTCTACATATTTGAACAAGCTCACCACCTACAGGGATGAGGTTGGAAGTGTAGGGATAACAACAGCCGACGATGACATGATGAGTCTTTCACTCCTCGGTCTTCCTAAGAGTTGGCATAGCTACCAAGACTTGGTTAATGGAAGAGAAAAACTGCCATATAGGGAACGACTTTGGTCAGATCTGATGCAGGAGGAGATAAGAAGAAGCACCAGAGATGGTTCTTCATCCAAGGAGGATGAAGAAAATTGCGCCTTAGCGAGTAAGGCGAAGAAGGGGAAGGAGAAGGATTCTCATCCCAAATCGAGTTGTTCCTATGGTGGGAAGAAGTTTGACAAATTGAAAGTGCGATGCTTTCGTTGTCATGGGGTGGGCCATTTTGCTACAAACTGTCCACTGAAGAAATCCAAGATGGGATCCAAGGATGGATCTGAAGGTGAGGCATTGGCCTCACAGTTTGAGTTGGATTTCACCCTCTTCGCATGCATGGTTTCATCCATGGTGGGATGTGGTTGGTTTCTTGACAGTGGATCTTCTTTCCACATAACCGACGACAAGAGTTTGTTCAGTACCTTGGAGGAGAAAGATCTCCAGATACTCATAGCGATGGGTAATGATGAAAAGTATAGTGTCTCAGGTGTAGGCACGGTTGTTTTTAAGAGGGAGCATGGAGCGTGCATTACCTTGACCGATGTCAAGTATGTACCAGGACTGAAGAAAAATTTGGTGTCAATCGCAATGCTGGAAGATAAAGGCTATGATGTAGTCTTCGGTAAGGGAAAGGTTTTCCTTCGACACATCACCACTAGATAGGTGAAGCAGATTGGTTCACGAGTCAAGAACCTGTATGCTCTTGAGGTTCAAGATGCATGCAAAGCCTTGAGGAGCAAGACAACTGTTGGAGACTTGGTGGTTGTGAGGGATAGTAAATTACCTCTCAACATACAACCACAAAAGAAGTCTCAGATAATTGTGGAGGAGCCACAATTGGTGAAGCAACTTCAGGAGGTTGTGGAGTAGCCACAACTAGAGAAGCTGAGAGGAGATCGAGTGGAGGCATCTACTCATGCAGAGACCTCCAGTAGGGGGAAATTTCGAGCCAAGTGGGCAGAGGGAGCACGTGCATCCATACCTCGAGGTAGGTGGGGCGATGTGGAGTGATAATCCAAAGAAGGTTGGAATAGGGGCAGGATCATTGAGGTACCCAACCTATTTGATTAGACCTTGCTACGGGAGCCCCGATGAGGAGTAGCAGGACTAGCTAAGTGGGTAGAGACGAATGCGGATGGAGCAGCAGAGAGAGCTATAATGCAGGAGTCCCAAGACAGTGTAGAGCTAGCAAGCTGCAACAATGTGAGAGGCACAGGAGTGTTGCACCAGTGCAGGATGACACATAGAGGTGTGCAACAGTGCGAGATGCATTGAGTGTTGCAGCAGCTCAAAGGTCAGAGAGGGAGCACTTGTCAGCGGCAGATGAAGCTTCGGCATCAGAGGATGTTTCTAGCCCAACAGGGAGGTCAGTTGGGAGTTTTTTGTTTCTAGAGTTGCTAGAGCAATAACACTTGGGAGAAGTGTTGCATTCAGAACATTCAAAGGTTCAGGATCGGGTTCGAGTTTAATGTCTTTCTTGTTGAGAGGGAGTGTTGAAAATGACACCAAGAAATGCTAAAAATAGCATTGCTATAAATAGCAGTTCGGGTACCAGTGTTGGACATAGCAACAAGGAATGAAAAATGGAAGTGCTAAAAATAGCATTGCTATAAATAGCATTTCGGGATACCTTCCTATTTTAGTTAGTCCCTGAACTAAAATATAGAAGTAAAAAATTGAATTTGATCTTAGCAATTGTTTGTAAAATAATTAATTAATTCACCATGAGTTAATTAATTGGAGAAAATCAAACATGAAGTCTATGTGAAGACATGCAACAGTTTCTCCATTGATTGAGGAAATTATCCATCAGTTAAAGAGATAAGGATGAGTTGTAATTAGTTGGCTCAGTTAACTGAGTCAAGTCCAGTTAGATTAGTTCGAATAGTTTGTTGAACTAATTGTGAGTTCAACTAGGTAATGCATGCATGCATGTAACTGCTACACTTTAGATAACTGAATATTCTCTCATAAATAACTCATACATGTCAGTTCAGTTAGAGACCCAGTTGAGATCAGAGGATGGAACAATGTACTATCAGTTGGAGGATTTTTCTTATAAAGGAAACTCATCCATGCAGAAGGAATTATCTCCCTCAGGTTTGTGCAGTTAATTCTGAGCCAAGTGAGTAGTGTGAGGAGGGAATTCACACAAGTGGAAGCACTGGATCCCAGGAAAAACTGCGCAAGGAAATAGGAGGCTTGTAGGGCAGAGGAGAAGGTTTGTGAGAAGCCTTTGATTGTCTATGAGCAACAGAGGGATTGTACTAAGAGCTGGATAGCTTGTGAGCTAAAGCTTTGTGTAATCCAGACATATTTCCACTTGTATGATAATACAGATAGCGGGGTTTTTAGCTGAGGCTTTCCCCGGGTTATTCTTATGTGTTCATGTGTGATTGATTTCTCATTCTCAGTTATATGTGTTCTAATTGATCTTGCTCATATTCGATTAAGCTTCCACAAAGTTTGTTGTAGAAGTAGATCTTGTATTTTGCTTTAGTATATTGTGGGCTCCACCTTTTTTTATATGCTATATCCAATTTGTATACCCTTTAAATAAATGTGGTGTCGATACGTTCAACAAGGATAATGTGTGGTGTAATGGTAAGTTGTGGAATTTGTTACTGCGAGATCTTGGGATTGAATCCTACTTTGTCCTTGGTTCAAAATTTTTGCAAATAAGGCCATATGGCCTTCACGGATTGGGCCACATGACATTAATCTATTGGTCCACATGCCACTAGTTAAAACTATCTAATTGTTGTCATCTGAAGAAGCAACATGTCAGGGATGAGTTAGGTTGCATCCTCATTTGACCAGAATGACAACTTTGATTTTCGAGCATTTTTTTAAACTTTGAGCATATTTTGGATCCTTGAGATCACTCCTTGATCATTTCAGATCAATTCATAATGACATTAGGGGTCACACACTAGATGGGTCATTTCAAGACTAATTCATATTGACATTAGGGGTCACACACTAGATGGGTCATTTGAAAGTCTTGAATACCCAGATACTTGGGTCTTTGGACAATTTTGAATGATTCAAATACCTATGTTATGATGACAGGTCAATTGTATGGTTGTTTTCCATGTCATAGGTTTAGGGGTATGTGGGAAATAGATGCATTATGTGTTATTAATGACCTGTATATACTCACTATATACTAAAGTGGAGGTCAAATTCATAGGTTTTATTTATGGGTTACATATGTGATTAAGGCCAAAATAATACTAAACATGCTAATTTGCTACATTATATGCTATCATTGCACACAAAATACATTGTGTTTGGAAAATGAATTTAAAATGCCTATTTTTTCTTCACTTGACCGATGCGGTATATAACCATTTCAACTGCATCAAGTAAAATAACAAGTCACCTATCAAACCAACATAGCATTATTCACTCAACTTAATAAGTGTGCATCTTATTGTTTAGAGATTAAATTGAGATAAACCAATTTTAAAAAGGAAAATCATTAACCGATAATCATTTTAATTGCAGATGTTTGGATTGATTCTTTAATAATATATTAATTGTTTTATTTATAGAGAATGGAATAATCTTAAAGATAAGGAATACAAGTAAAGGAAGAAGACTCTTTCTCATGAACCAATCAAAGAAAGGACACATTCAATATTTTGAATCAAATGCAATATAAACTATTTTAATAGAAGTAGAGGAAACTTGTATTAGTATTATTATTGATTAAAAAAAACAATTAAAAAGTTTTCCTAATAATTTTTGCTAAATTATTGAGTCTGTTGTAACAAAAATATTTTAGGATTTTGAACGAGTATATTGAGTAAAAGGCTAGTATAAAGACCGACTCCTTTTAATAGGAAAGGGGTTAGAAAACTTTGTAATTAAGATTGTGTATTTCTATTAGCTTTGAATATAAAATTAGAGACTTGTATCCATTGATCATTTTGGTTTGAACAAGGAGTGGATTTACATAGGCTTGCATTTTTGTAAGTTTATGTTATTTTTTTTTGTTTATTTACATGTGAAATTCCTTTCCATGATTTACTTGAATTAATCAATTAATCTTATATTAGATGTGAGAATGTATATTTTGTTATACAAATAATTCTTTATTTGTGAACAATGCATGTACATCATGTTTTAACAATGATTAAGTTTAAGAATTCTCTTGATAACTTAATGATTTATCACTCTGTCTCATATTTCATTTTTTCTACTTGTGCTCCCAATTGGGTCGGGTAGGTAGAATTAGCTTATAGTTACTATAAAATTTAACAAATAGTTTTATCAATAAGAGTATAATTCTTTTCATCATTAAGTTTTTTAATATAGTTTAGAGGCTAATCGAGCCTACGTATTGGTCTGAAGTTACCATATCAAACAAGTATATGTTTAATTGGGACCTTGATCAAGTAGTTTTCCCTTTGTCAGTAGCTGGATTTTTTGGGTTATCAATAACTAAATATATTGATAATTCAAGAATGGTAAAAAATCCTTAATGGATCCAAGTATTGGATTATGAGAATTAAACTTTTGATTGTAAGACTTACCAATGGACATCCCATTAGAAGGAATCTTTTGTAGTAGCCCTCATGCCTCTAGGGAAAAGGTTAAAAGAGTAGAGGATGACAATCATCAGAGAAGAAACCTATAGAGGCATTCCAAAACAACATGTTGGATGATTGAAACCAACAATGTTGACTTAAGTGCCCAACACTCACTCTGAAAATTGTGATGTGGATATAAACTCAATGCCTTCCCCTTTTATGGAGATAGTGTCAATCAAAGGTCATGTGATGAAGACATAATGTGATCTCGATAATTTAGATATGAATAAGGAATCTATGTCCCCATCTAGTATAGACACAACTGTTAATTTTTCATAGGGCTACATTGTTCTTTGATTTTATAATTGCATTTATTCATTAATATATTAAGTTCACCCCATATCATCATTAAATTATTCAGATCTACACCATTATTTATCAGCATATGCAATTATATAGAAAGAACAACATCATCATCATCAATGCAGCGAAATATAAAGGAACAATAGAAGAAAAGCATGCACACATAGAGACATCAGGATTGGTCCGAGACCAGGGCAAAACCCACTATGGGGAAAACCCTTGCAAATATTCTTCTTCTTAAATCGTCATCAAATGATACATCAAAAGAGAGTACAATGATCCATAACTTTATCTAAGTAAAAAAACAACTATGATATCCATGAAACAGATCTAATCATGCTTGAAATCAAAACCCTCATACTGATGGTTGTAATGTGTTGTCATAGACTAAAGTCAATTGTTGTATACTAATATCACTATGTCGAACATTGTTGAATATTTCTATCATTGAGCGGAAACTTCGGAATAAATAAATCTCATCTTTGAGTCTCGGGCGCAGGGAAGAGGAGTTGTGCGAGCATCTATGACAACCCAGACGCTCCCAGGCCATTCTGTGCATGCGTCTCAGGACCAACTTACCAGATATTCCCAAAAACCATTGGACGCTCCCATGTAGTTACTGTGCATGCATCCAAGACAACCTGGATGCTCTCAGGACCACCCTATGGGAACTTCCGAGGACCGACTCCATATCTACCTTTGAAGCCCTTTACGCACCCATAAGCCTTTGTGCCAGCATCCAAGGCTCTCTGGATGTTGTCATGACCACTATTTTCCAACGTCTAGGGACCAAAATGCCCTATTCTGTGCCAGCGTCCAGAAACCAGAAAACCATAACTCAAAGCGAACCTCACGCCAGTGATTTTGGACCCTTGCGTGAACTCCTTCTGTTGAACCTGTGTGAACCAAGACAAATGAGAAGAGAAGATAGATTGATCGAATTTGTCCAAATGAGCTTGAGGTATCTTCTATTTATAGGCTTTCCTGAGGGTTCACTTGGGGTTAAGGCTGACCCAAGCAGTTACACATGTGGTTAGGGCCAACCCATTCCATAATACATGTATGAATAAAATAATTCATAACTCAACTTCCACTTGACCAAATTGGGTGATCATTAGGTCGATTTTCGTCCTCTCGAAAATAGGAATCTAATGCAATCATTATCTCATTCATAAGCTATCCAAGGTGGAATTTGACCGCAGTTGCAAAAATTGACACTCCCTCTCAAGTAGGGAGAATTCCACCTACCAATATATGTCCATTGATCAATATGCCATTCCGGAATCTTCAAGTGTCATCATGTATCATCACTGATCATCTTTGTCATGTAGTCATCATGTCATGTTCATCTCAAATGTCTCATCATCACAAATCATCATTGTACATCTCAATCTATCCTTTACTTATTCTTGCTTATCATCTTGTCTTAATAGCAGTTGTTTCATGTTCAATCAGAACATCAAATCAAATATCATGTCAAAACATAAATAATCATATAAATCACAAAAGGACACCATAAGCGTCCTCCTTCTCAAGGAGGTTCCAACCATAAGCCTGAGCTTGTTTCAAACAACTGCACTGTCTCAATATTTGAGAGTATCTTGGTCCCAACTACATATATATGGGATTCTTTGTCATTGCAATGTACCCATGGCATATCCAGATCATGCTCAAAAAAATCTCTAAGGAGCTTTTGTATCCTACCTCACAGCTAGTCATGCTAGCAAGATCATGGTCAACCTCGGTCATGCTATGGACCTCTCATCCAAGATATCATGGCAGATCTCATACTAAAGCAACATCCAAATGTGCTTATCAACAATAATCTCAAATGTCAGCAATACATTTATGCAGTCACATATCATAGGAGAAATATCTCATTCTAAAAAATAGAACACCTCATGTAGATATTTCAAAGGATGCTTGGCGGCAACTCTATGTGAGTGAAGCAACTCACTCATGAATTCATTCAGGTTCTATGCACATCATATATATACAAATGGATGTTCAAAATGGAGCATCAATGCTTTAATCAATAATAAGATGCCATGTCAAGTTCAACAACATTTAGAACTTCAAATCAGAGTACCTAAGGACTTGCACTTTCATTATTCAAAAACATTTTCAATAGCTATGCAATATATAATTTCTTTTCCAAATTCCAAAAATCGATCCATCAGGCCAGGAAACATCATTTCAAACTTCATAAGCTATCTGCTCGTCACTTGTCAAGAGTAGACCATTAGGTTACAAAACCAAAACCATGATCAAAATCAATACCATGCCTTGGAACTCATCATCTTGACTTCATCAGGTAACTATCAAATATAGACATATTAGGATCGGGGATCTTGCTTCATGCAAATGCTCTTTGCAACCATAATGCTTTTACTAAGCCAAGCATAATCAACCTTACATAAAACAATGTTGTACCATCACATCAATAGAGTCAACTTATCAAAGTTTGGAAGTCAGATCACAACCATGATCAAAGTCATCAATATAACAATATTAATTCTTTCAACCATGAGACAGGTGGAGCTCATATATGCCAACAAGTTATCATCAACCATGAATTATCAATCCGAACTTGATCAAGTCATTCTCATAATCATAATACAAGTCATTTATGTCACTAGGTGCAAATGCATACAACAAGGATGAGTCATGCAGGTTCCATTTTCATGCTGAATCACAACTATCATTACCTCAACCATTGTGCTAGGAACAAGGAGGCCAATACAAAATCATTTTTCTAAATATTCACATAAGTCATTATACCCACCTAGCATAAACATCAGGGAAATCAACAATCGTCAAATCCGATCATTAAACATCAGGTCAAGTCCAAATTTGCTATCACAGAGAGATCTATACTCAAAACCTATCTCAATCATCAATTCAAAGTTATTATCAATCATCATGACAAAACATTGTTCATCTATATCAACCAGCCAAATCATGTCAACCTCTTGTAGCACAAACATAGTGACATATCTATATGTACGTCTCAGTCACCTGCAAACACAAGTTCAATCTACATGTTCATATTATGGAAAACAATCAACCTTTTCTTGCTAGCAGATCTTGTTGTTATTTGCCACACATTTGTAGGATTGGCATCTCTTAGGTGAACATATGTTGATTTCAAGTACAGTGATAAAAAAAATTCAAAAATCAGATTACAGTCGCAAGATATGTCAAAAACATCTTGATTCAGAGTTCAGACAACTTTAGAAAGCTTCAAATGTTGGTCAATTGTAGTGAAACCTCTGGATGCTCCCTTCAAGTTAGCATGGGAGTGTCTTTAGCTACTTGGACGCTACTTGGGCCTTAGCATGCATGCGTCCAGGGATGAAATCTCTTAATTGTATGCCTGCATTTGGAGCAAAAACCCTTATTTTTGTATAGGTTTTAGATATAAGACTTTGCTACTGATCAATAATGTCAGATGCACATAAATCATACTTCAACAACACAAAATGCAAATATGAGAAGGAATCTTGAAGAGATTCTCCCTTTGACTGAGAATCTACTTCATTCATATTCATCCATGCAATCAACCTATCTCTACTAGAGTCAAGCAACAAAAAATCTGTTAGATCATAAATATATATTTGTCATGGCTATCAACATCATGACATCAATATTTCATTGAAGGTTAGATTCAAAACCGCATATAGATGCAACATCATATCTAAGATATTATGAACACATTAACACTTTCTATTAAGTCACTCTATTAAGTTAGGGCAACCATAATTACTCATCTCATCAAGACATGTCCATAGTTAGTAAGAGATCTAGATATCAATCTTACACTTATACTTCTAACATCAAGGTTACCATGCTCTTCATGATCAATTAGGTCATTCAATAAAACTTTACCAAAGCAGCAAGAGTGTCAATCTCTCTTTCCATATGCTTTCTTCATGCTTATCACAAGAATTACCAGTAGTATCATGTATAAGAGTCAATGAGCTATCCTTCTTTATGAAATCCATCATGAAAAGTATCAAGAGTATCATTTACTAGAGTTAAGGTGCTAGCCTTTTATAGGATCAAGATATCCAACAGATAGATGTTAGCCACACATCAAGTACATCAATATATCAACCTTAGATAGCCTCATATAATTCAAAAATGTCCAACATAGGTGCATCATTTCATCATAGAAAACATAGATCTAAGTTGCTTTCATATGCATGTATGAGCCATTAAAGAAAGAGACATTCTTATCATACCTTAGGGCTTACCAATTCAATAACTGAGATACAACATACCATGCATACCTTGTGGTATTCAAATACTTGTGCATCTTCATTAGACATGGGCAACTAGAAGCACTTTGTCTTCTCATAGTGCCTCTTAAGCTTTTCCAGCTCTAGCCATCCTTCCTTCATTTCAAATGATCCTCAAGAAATATCTACTCATCATAGCTCATCAAGGAGGTTAGTCACATCCATATACTCAAATACATATGCAAGAAGTACAAACAATAATCATAATAATCAGATCCATGAATCTAAACAAAAGTAAGAGGCATCATAAGTCAAGAAATACTTATCTTCAATGAAAGGTGATCCTCTCCCTCTTGAACCAATCTTCAATGAAAGGTGATTCTCTCCCTCTTGAACCAATATTCAAGAGCCATCAATGTTCATAATCCATATACCAATGTTGCCATCAAGTATCCAACCAGGTCTGCTAGGGATTATCCCATCTAGGGTTTCATCAAATCTCCCACAAGTGCTTGAGCATCTTCACATTGACTAGCTAGGTTCCATATCTTATATAGTTTCCATAGACTAGGGTTTTCTCTCCAACCCTAACCTCATAGAATCCATCAAACCCTAATAATCAAGTTACCTAGGGTTTTCCTCAACCCCTAGAATTCTTTTAGGTCTCCACCATTGTCTTCTTTTTGCCATCAAAGGTGTCATCATCGGGGTGATCACCATGGCTTTTCTTCAACCCACCTTTGATACTGTGCTAATTTTTCATAGGGCTACATTGTTCTTTGCTTTTATAATTGCATTTCTTCATTAATACATTAAGTTAATCCCATATCATCATTACATTATTCATATATACAACCATTATTTATCAACATATGCAATTACGTAGAAAGAACAACATCATCGTCATCAATGCAGCGGAATATAAAGGAACAATAGAAGAAAAGTGTACACACACATAGAGACACTAGGATTGGTCCGATACTAGTGCAAAACCCATTATGGGGAAAATCCTTACAAAACTTCTTCTTATTAGATCATCCTCAAATGATACAACACAAGAGAGTACAATGATCCATAACTTTATCTTTGTAACAAAACAACTATGATATCCATGAAACATATCTAATCGTGCTTGAAATCAAAACCCTCATATTGATGGCTGTAATGTGCTGTCATAGACTGAAGTCAATTGTTGTCAATGTGCCCAACATTTCTATCACTAAGCGGAAACTTCAAAATAAAGAAATCTCATCTTTGAGTCTTAGACACAAGGAGGAGGAGTTGTGCGAGCGTTTATGGCAGCCCAAACACTCCCAAGTCATTCTGTGCATGCGTCCAAGGACCAACTTACCAGATCTGCCCAAAAACCCTTAGACACTCCCATGCAGTTATTGTGCATGCATCTGAGACAACTTGGACACTTTTAGGACCACTCTGTGTGAGCATTCGGGGACCGACACCTCCAGATCTTCCGCTAAGGCCCTGGATGCTCCCATAAGCCTATGTACTAGTGTACAAGGATCTCTAGACGCTGTCATGACCATTGTGTGCTAGTGTCTAGGGACTAAAATGCCCTATTATGTGCCAACATCCAGAAACCAGAAAACCCTAACTCAGATAGAACCTCATGCTTGTGATTTCAGACCCTTGCACGAACTCCATCCATCGAACCTATGCGAACAAAGACAAAAGAGAAGAGAAGATAACTTGATCGAATGTGTCCAAATGAGTTTGAGGTCTCTTCTATTTATAGGCTTTCTTGAGGGTTTACTTGGGGTTAAGGCTGACGCAAGCAGTTACACATGTGGTTAGGCCGACCCATTCCATAATACATGTATGAATAAAATAATTCATAACTCAACTCCCGCTTGACCAAATTGGGTGCTCATTAGGTTGATTTTGGTCCTCTCGAAAAGAGGAATCCAATGCAATCATTATCTCAGTCATTTAAGTTGTCCAAGGTGGAATTTGACAGCAGTTGCAAAAATTAACAACAACAAGGTGTCTTAAATCAACTTCTCTAACATCATGTGTAGATATCTCGATTGAATAAAAACATAATTGAAATTAAAAGGGAAAAATGGGAAGTCCATTACATCTTTAGGTCCACAATCAACCACTTTAAAAGTCCAATATATATTTTTATAAATTATAAACATAGTTGTCCCCTCTTGAGACAACCAAATGGTTGGTATTATGGGATGTTATCCCCTCCACTAGGTTTCAAATCTCACCTGGGACATCTTTGGGTGGTTGTGATAAGGCTTAAGGAGCGGATTGAATATACTCTTGGTGTTATAGTGGTAATTTCTTTTCTTTGTATATTTGGCTTACGAGCTATTGAATATACTCTTGGTGTTATAGTGGTAGCCTCGTTTAGATTACTCCAAAAAATTACCTATTCACCAAAGAGTTACCTATTCACCATGATTAATAACAATATAATTATAAACATAACTAGATCAACTATTTACTTTGATTAACAAAATATGTACTTATAAATTTGTCCAGGATTACAAAAATTGAATATCAAACACTTCCATAAAAATGAAATTTAACATATTTTCATTTTGTTAAAATTAAATCAACAAATATCATATTAATTCAACATAACCCTACAACTTAATGTTTAATCAACATTATTGATTATATCGTAATGATTGTATTCCATGTTAAAAATTTTAATTTATAATTTTATTATATATATATATATATATTTATATTTAAGATTTATTTCCCAATTCCTTAATCCTCCACCATAATTTATTTGTATTTATAAAAATGGGTTTTGAGGTCACCGTTCAAAAGACTATTAATCATAAGACATGTTGCTTCAAAGATCCCATTTAAAATGCAAGACTACACTATACTCCCTCATTAATTTGTAATGTAAATTTTCCACCAATTTACCATTAACCTATTTGACATGTTTTTTTTTTAATAATGACATGTTGTTTTAAACGCTCCCGGGCACGTAAGTTTGATGTACCCAGCCATGTAGATGTGGTTATAATTAATTTTGTTTGTGAACACTTCTCTACGTTGTAGTTTTCGTTCCACCGTCTTAACCGACTTTAACACCGATATTCACAGCGGTGTCAAAGACCCTACATATATGTGTATGTGTGCGCCAAGAAGGTTTAGTGATGTCTCCTTCTAAAGCCCTCATGGCCTGTTAAAATGCACCCGTAAATTTTGTACGCAAAATCTGCGAAGCTGTTCGGTTGGCATGAAATTTGAATAGAAGACTGAAAATGCCCCGAAGGCGTAGAAGGGATGGCACTGGTATACAGGGACTGCTGCCTCTCCACAGGAGACCATCCCTGATCCATGCAGTATCCTGCTGGTAGATAATCTCTTCCCATTCCATCCTCACTATGAAGATGAGCACGCCAGTTTAATATTGTATATTGTCAGTATATTTAAGTTTAATTCAACGAAGATTTCCATAGTTAATAAAAATTAAGTGCAAGGAGACCAGGGTTTAGTATTTAAGTTGTAGCACAAGCATTTCAAACTCTCGAGGGCACAAATTGTTCGGTAGAATAACATTTCTGTATGGACCTGTTCAAGCCGTGTGATTCAATTTTTTCTTTTTTCGATTTAACCTAATTAGAAGGCGGCAGTTTGTGCTATTTTTTACTTATTTCTCAGAATTCTGTATTGTGCTTCTTAGAAAAGTTAGGTTACCAAAAAAAAAGTTCATTTCGGCATCTCAGTTTATTTATTTATTTGAAAAATTTCCCAGAATATACCCTGACGAGCTGCACAAAGAGTGGACTTCCTTTGTCACTTTGGCAATCCGAGGGGTACAACTTGCACTCAGTCTCATTCTCTTGATACTTAGGCTGTACGGGTGAGGCAGACCATATCGAGAATCGAGGAGAGATCTCTTGCACCAGATCAAAACAAACGGTTGTCAAGAATATGTTATGATAAGAAAACATCCAAATCAATATTCCCAGCTTATTAAAGTAAACTAGATTACGAAATTGTTCAATAGAAAAATTTGTTCAGCGGCGGACCAACCCAATGAAAATGAAAATAGTGTAAAGACTTGCCCTTTGAAGATAGGCTAGCTTAAGATTGAGGCTCGTTTGCTAAGTGGGACACATTGGATCTTTGGCCTAGAATGTGATAATCCAGTTAAGTTCACAACTTCATTTTTTGAAAATATGTTCTGGTTGGTTTTTTAAACAACATACGTTTAAGAGAGTAAGCTAAATTTTACACCAAACTCTGATCTTATCGTATGACATAGGAGAACGTATTTATAGTACAAAATTTGTTTAAAAATTGGTTGTCGAGGTGCCGAGGATGACAATAAACGTCCAGCCAAAATGTTACTTACCTTAGAATAGAATAATCTTATCCCTAAACTACCTGTCCTATTTAATCTTATCGTGACTTCCAATTTTAACAGAGTATTCTAAGCGTGCTCCTAAGTGGGCATTATATCTTCAAGAACCACTTTATTTCATTAATGCCAAGCACCTCTCCTCTTTTCTTTGTTTTACACCTTTGTGAATGTGTTAGCAAACCTGTCTTCATTTCTGTTGTATACAACCTTAACTTCTTTGTTTTGCCTTTGCGTGCTGATAAGTGTTGTTGGATCTCAATACGCTTGCTTCTTGCATGAAACACTAGTTTCTTTGCGAGCTGAGTCACACTCTGTCACTGATTCGCTGAAGATCTATGCTTCCTAAAACTCTTCGTAGCAATTTTACTTCACATGTAGCGGTTATTGTTCCTTCATTTTTTGTCCTGTAGACCTGTTTGCATCCAATGCCACTCCGGCAATTTAATGAGTTCCCTTGTTTGATTTTTCTGTCTGGTATCACACTCTTCCTGCATTGCTTTGTTTCATTTCTCTAATAAGTTCATCTTCAATATAGAAAGCCAGGTGAGCTATCTTTCTCGCAAATTTGCTTCTTAGATATCAATGAGATGAATCTCTTCAATTATTTCTGCCCCATACAGAGAGATTGAAATTTTGACTTCCAATTTCTGCCATAACAATTGTTTGATAATGTATTATTGATGTTTTGGGATTAGCCACTTTTGAAAATTCCATATTGATGTTTCAAACTTAAGTTGATTTTATCTTTAGGATAACGAGAATTGTGAGAAAGATAGCTACTTGTTACACACATTAATATAGAAAACTAGGTGAACTATCTTTTTTGCAATTTTGCTTCTTTGATCATCAAGGGGAAAAATCTCTTTAGTCGTTTCTGCCCCTAATAGAGGTTGAATTTGTGATTTCTGTTGAAAATTAGCGAAAAAAGTCATTCCTTGATTTGTGCTATATTCAAGGAGTCAAAGTCGAGTTCTTTTTTGTGCATGGTCAAGTTCCTAAAATTTAGGAGTTCCCTAAAAATTAGGAGTGCCTAAAAATTAAGAGAAGATGAACAAGCCTAGGAAAAATTTGTTGGAATTGGAGAAGGATGAATTCCTTGGGTAAGGAAGCAGAGATCATAATTCTTGCGTAGGTTTCAAGCTTAGATTAAGCTGGAAAGACAAGTGCATCTTTCATATTGAAATAGTTGTATTATAAGAGATCTAATGCTCAATTTTCTTCAATAAATTCTCAGTAATCAGGAAGAGGGTTTTCCCAATTGTGTTCCCTCTAAAAATTGTGCTGCTCAATTGTGTGATTGTGCTTTTATTTTTGTTCCTAATTCCGCTGCAAATTGAGTAGAGAAATTTTGTGTTTGTAAGAAAAGAAAGTGTTTTTTGAGATTGTTCTTATCAACATATCAAATTTTTGTGGAAATTCTACATGGTATCAGAGCTCTTGGAACAAATTTAAGATCATCACAAGTGCATCACACAAGGAAAAGGAGGTCTGTGGTAGTCGAGTCCCTTAGATGTTGGTTTGAAGTGAAAGAAGGTCGAGATGGTGTTTCTTCGTGTGTTTCAGGGCAACCGGGATTGGGTAGGTGGTGGTTCTATGACAAGGTTGAAGTTTGGAAGTTTTTTAGTGTAGGATTAGTGGGCATATTCTCTTCAGAACAGGCCGTAATAGCTTTGTGTCTCTTGGAGATAGACCGAGCTCCTGTAGGTTGTAACCAATGTTTTAAAACTCCGACTCGGGTTCGGAACCGGCCGAGGGTCGACTCCGACTCTGACTCGGTATCGACTCGACCGATTTGATTTCAATGACTCGGTCGTTGTAAAAAATACATTAAATATTAATTTTTTAATGAAAAAACATAATTTTAAAGATTTTCATTCATGTTTCCAAACACAAAGCATTAGAATATAGAGAGAAGACAACATATGATCAAAGTAGGCTCATGAATATATCCATTATATCAAAATGGCACCCAATGCACTGTCCAATACATACATGATATAGAGATCAAAACAAAAACACATAACCAAGGAGGCTCTAAATGGCCTCTACAACAAAAGTAAAACATCACTAGTCACTAGTACTACTGGCTACTGCTAGAGAAGCCAACATCATCTGGCTCAAACTCTGAATCAGAGTTAGACAGGGAAACCCATGGCTCCTCCTCCTCATCACCATCTCCAATTGCAACTGTAGAAGTAGTAGCACTAGCAGGCGCAACAACTACACATTGAGATAGTATGCGCTTCCGTTGTGGTTGAATAGAGTAAGTGCCTGCAATTGGAGGACTTGGGGCTGGGCCTGGTATAAGTGGATCTACGTTCAACTGAACATTATGTTCAACTAATGCCTCCATCTGTAAATCCAAATCAAGACCAATATCCTCATCATAATCAAACTTTGTTGGATGACTCTCCACTACCCAATCTGATGTTGGATCAATATCTTCCAACACAATGGGATCTGTATCAGGTCTTTTGTTCAACAATTGGTTGCATCTTAGCTAGAGGTTGTATTGGACATAGACTAGATCATTTAATCGTTTTTGTTCCAAACAATTTCTCTTCTTCGTGTGAATCCTCTCAAAGACAGACCAATTGCGCTCACACCCAGTAGCACTGCAAGTTTGACTCAAAATACGGATTGCAAACTTTTGCAATTGAGGACAATGGCTACCAAATGCCTCCCACCATTGTGCTGCAAAAAACATAGTTGTGTAATGAGTTAGCTCAACAAATTATATCCAACTTTCAAATTATAAACAATTTAACAAAATAAGAATTTGAAAATTGAAATTGTTTGTTACCTGGCTCATCTGCTTCCCTTGCAATCCTTGCTAGGTTCTTGCCAAAGGTACCTGTGGCTTTGCTGAAACAAGTGATCTGTCGATGTATCTCCAGCTGATCACTCTCCTTAGGGACCATGCGGTCAATGCAGTCAATCAATCCATCTCTAACCTCCCCAGTCAAAGCTTTTGCCTCTAAAGCTTTATAATGATACCTTGGGTTCAGAAAAAACCTAGCTGCATGTATAGGGTGATGGAGTTGATTGTTCCATCTTTGATCAATGATTTCCCAAATGGGCCCATACTTAGCCACTCTATCCTTGTATGTTGCCTTTATTTGCTCCTTTGCTTGATCCATAGCCTCATAAATGAATCCCATAGCCAATCTTTCCCCATCCACCAACCGCAACACCTTCACTAGTGGCTGAATAACCTTCATAATCTTTGTTGCCTTTTTCCAAAATATTTCTTCATTAACTTTCTTTCTCACATCTTTGCCATCCTGTTTGCGAGACCATTGACATTCATTCCTTTCATCATTGGAAAACACCCTTTGCAAGTTTCTATGTTGGGAAGGCATAGATTGCAATGTCAAAAAATGAGTTGCAAATCTAGTGATGGACATCCTAATAATATCCTTGCCCCCTGTGTGTTTCCTCATCAGGTTCAAAATCCATGAGTGGCTGTAGATATATTTTGTGATGCTTTTGGCATGCTCTACATTGTTCTTGACCCAATCTATTTTGCCAATATTCTCAAGCATGAAGTCTATGCAATGTGCCACACATGGGGTCCAAAAGATGGTTTTGTGTTTTTCCTAACATTTTACCAACAAAAACATGGTTAGAGGCATTATCTGTGATGATTTGAACAACATTAGCCACCCCCACCTCTTCAACAACCTCAACCAAACGCTGAAACAACAAGTGTGCATCTTTCACCCTATCAAATGCATCAACTGATTTTAGAAACATGGTTCCCTGTGGGCAAAAGATAAGAAAGTTTATGATGGTACGGTTCCTTTGATCAGTCTGTTGTACCTCTGTAGATGATTCTAGGTTAAGGAATTATGCCAAAGCATCTTAAATGTTTTGTTTGTTTTGGATTTTTGGATGACCAATGCTCTAAACTGTTAAACAGGTGCAAACTCTTAATTATTTGTGATATATTAGAAGGGTTGATTCTTCACCTTTAACAAAATTTAGCTTTGAAAGATGTGTAAGGTTGAACTTAAGAAGGTATATGATCTATTAAACATTCAAAAAGAGCATTTAACTAATCATATATAGGTGATGTGTGTAAAATCCTTTTACAGCGAAACAAAATACATTTAAAGCTAAATAGGAAGTGACAATTTAAAGATATAGAGGAATTAATTAAAACATAAAGTTCTAATTAACTAGTCTCTGTAATTGATTATAACTCCATAGGGGTTTTCAGATAGACTGATATTCAATGCTATCTTACCCATATTTCCCATTTATTTTAAACATATGCAGACTTAACAAAATGAAAATATAAATAACATAGAAGTACTCACAGGAACACAAGTTGTTTCAAAATGAATCCAAAATCCTTCTATTAATCTCAGAAAATAACTTCAGAGGATTACAAATCTGCTTTAAGAGTTTATCACAAGGGTTCAACCCTTTATACTTTGATCTACAAAGTATTTATACAACATTCTTGAAAATATCTTGATTGCAATATCAAGATTTATTTACAAATATCTCAAAATTGGTTTACAAAAATAGAACTATAGAATAGGAAAACTAAACTACTTGGAAATCTTTGCACAAAATTCGAGGCTTCTAGTGATGACTGAGTTGGAAAAGCTACTGTTCTATTGCTCTGTATAATCCTCTATACTTTTGCTCCTAAAAATCTGTATCTTGTTGCTGAAAACCTATTGTCTGCTGTTGGAAATCTGTTTTCTGTTTAGTCAATGAGCTGGCATACCTTTTCCCATCTTTCTTCATTAGGAATGGAATATTTGATTAGTTTTCTGTAAGTCTCATCCACTTCAGTGTAGTTCTGAAAGGTGGGTTTGACTATGAACAAATGTTTGATTTCATGTTTTATTAATAAATCAAAACTCAAACCTTCAATAAAGACCTTTCCTGTAATAGTTCCCTTAATCTTAGCAAATCTGGATTTGTCTATAGCTATAGAATGCAGCCTATGCTGGTATTCTTCAAGGGGAACCAGACTGTCTGCCATTCCTCTTAAACCTGGAAGTCCTTTTTGATGAAGCACATTAAACTTTTTATGGAACTTCTGAATGCTAGCTTCTAGATTATGGCATTTATTTTCTAATTGCAACATTAAATTCCTTTTAGTGAGTATCCTTCTTACTTCCAAAATGGTTTCAGTTTTGTCCTCAATATCATATTCTTCCAGCTCTTCTCTTGTCTTTGAATTCAAAATCCTGATCAATGTTGTTGCATCTCCTGGTTTTTGACCCAGGTCTTTCTTTACTTCTGCAATTATCTCCTTTGACCTTTCCAATAATTCTTCCTGTTCAAAAATAATTCAATGGAAGGCCATAAATTAGTCATAGACTCATTAATATCCAACCAAATATTTTCTTTGGCCTGTGCAATGGTTTGAGCAATAGCAGACTCATTTTCTAGAGTCTCTATTCTCTAAGTTAGTCTATGAGTTTTCTGAAGCTCTGCCAAGTAAGCATTATCAGTTTTTAGCTTCTGCTCCTGGAGATTGTTGAGTTGAGCCTTTAGTTTTTCAATTTCTTGATCCTTTAAGGATTAATCTCCCATAGCTTTAGCTAGATCCACTGCTGAATCTGTGGACTGTGTTTCCACTGCTATAGCTGCTACAATAGAAGTTGTTGAAGTACCTGCAATAGAAGCTGTTGCTATAGGAATAGCTGCTGCCACATCAACTTGCTGTTCTTTTTCCTTTAGTAGACTTTCTAGTTTAGTCTCCATCCTTTGTATCTGCAAATTTTGTTCAACAATAATTTTAAACATGCTCTTCTTTCTCCTTCTCCAATTCACCAAATTCTTTGGTTTGTGGGTCTTTTGTGGTAGGGAGCTTTAATTGTTTTCTTAATGCCAAAATATCAACATTTTTCCTCTTAATCATTTCTTTGGCAGCTATAACATTATTGGGATCATATCCCAATTTGATTACCAGATCTTCTAAGGATTTTATCTTGGTACATTTGACTAGGGATGATATCTTTTCTAGCTTTAGCCGAGACTTAATATTGTTCATTGAAACTTGCAACTTAGATGTTGCCATTGCTGAGCTAGTTAAGGTGGAGTAAATAATTTCCCTAGCTTGCTTGTGTAGATGAATCTGGTCAATAGAATGTATTTGTTTAGTATCAAATGTAAAATTAGATTTTTTGTAGTGTTCTGCAGTCCTAGGAAAAGGAGCCTTAGGCTCCAAGAGGGCCATCTGAAACTGTCCTTTCTCAATATCCAATGCAGAAAGAACCCTGTGTTGGGAAGCTGAAGTTTGCTTCTAGAACTCAGAATAAGTGGTGGCCTTTAGTGCTTCATTTTTCTTCTTGATTTCCCTGTATCTAACAAAAATATTTGGTTTTGTTGTAGTATGAGTTAGCTCTCCTGTCTGAGCTATTTCTAATGGGTCTTGAGTGACTGAAGATACATGAGAGCTTGAGAAAATTTCCTCAATCCTTGGAAATGTTGCAACATGAGGACCTGCTAAAACGAACGTGGTCTGTTCTTGTGAGATTTCTTCTTGAAATGGCCCTTCAAGAGGATTCTTTTTCTTCTTTTATACATTATGAATTCTGTCTCTGGAACTTCTGAAACTGAAGGGGAAACACTTTCCCTTGTCCTCTTAGCATGTTTTTCCTGTGGAACTGGATTTTGTGAAGTTGTCGAAATGAAAACCTACTCTTTTGCTTCTTGCAATGTATTTTCTTGCCACTCCTCTTGATTCATGTACTGTTCAATCTCTGGTCTGGGAGTGTGTGCATAAGGAGTAGTTTTCTGTTCTACCCTTAGCTTAGAAATAATCCCCAAGGGATCATAAGACTAGGTAAAACTTAATTTGAATTTCATTTGTTTCAGAAGGAGATCTGCTTCCTTTGCTGCTGCTCTGGTATTGCAAATAAAGGGTCCAATCTGAGCTTTTAACTTAAACTGAGACTTCTTCTTAGCTGACACAAAGTGCAGCTCATCCATATTCATCATCTGCCTTATATACTCTAATGCAAAAATCCTAATTGGTACAAACTTAGGCAATTTATATGGAGGAAGCTCACATCCATATACTCTGATCTCTATGTAGTTTTGATACAAGTACCAATATCTAGTCTTTGTCTGCTCGTTGAGGTGGAGAATTCTCTTGATTTCAGGGGAAATCCTAGGAACAACATCACTATTGAGCAAGCATGAAACCATATATAAGAACTAATTGGTGTAATCGCTGAAGGAAAATTCATTGGTAAGAACTAATTGGTGTAATCGCTAAAGGAAAAGTCATTGGTATTCTTCCTTACCAAGGAAGTCCAATGAATTACAGATTTAGGATTACCCTGCTCATCTAACTTCTGTAATTGAAACTGAAATTTATCTCTTTGATGAAACAAGAACATGTATACAAAAACTGACTGATACTTAAAAGATCCTTTTGTAGAAAACTTCAAGAACTGATCATGTATTGCTTCTGACAAAAATTCACTGTAATTGAAGATCATTGAAGGTTTTTCCAGGGTTGCGGGGGAGTGCCCCCCCCCCCCCACGATCCCGCTCCCAATTCGTGCTTCAGGTGGAAGCGCGCTCCCAAAATTGCTCTCAACAAAAAAGATTCACTCCCTGGTTTTTTCGGGAGCGTCGCTCCCGCTGCTTCGGGATCGATTTTTTCAATGGGTTAGTGGTCGGGGAGCGATCGCTCCCCCATTGAGAAAATCGCTCCCATCCGGCGGAAAGGAAGCTTGCGCGGCTGAGAGGGAAGGCGACGACGACTTAAAGAGAGGGGGAAAGGGAGGGAAAAGGGGAGAAGAGAGAGGGAAGGGGAGGGGGAAAAATAAATAGACCCTCTCCCCTCCCATTATTCACTTCATCCATTGAGAGAGCAAGAGAGTTTGGAGCAAGAGAGAGTTTGAAGCTTGGAGAGAGGAGCTTGGAGGAGTTTGAGGAGCTTGCAAGGGGAGATTGGAGTTTGAGATTGAAGGCCGAAGAGGTAGGATCTACACTCTAATTGAGCAATTTTTTTTTTAATTATTATTATTATTATTCTATGTTCATTGCTAAATAAATAATATTTTTTTTTTCTCTATTTCCCATTCCCATTCATCCATTTTTTGGAGATTCAAAACTGCAAATTTCAAACATCGTGGTTATATGGATTGGCATTTTCTTCTTCTTGGTTCCTTTGTTGGTTATTATGGTGTTGGAGAGTAGAAAAAAGAGTGTTGAACATGAAGAAGAGGATGAAGAAGTGGGTTATAGTGGATTTTATTAAACCCCCGGAGAGGAGTACTTTGGTGAGGAGGAAGAGAGTGAATATGATTCAACCTAAAAATATAAACAAGACCAAACCCCATTGTGGAAATATGTTTCTAGGCCTGAAACAGGGAAAGGGGGTGGAACCACTAAATTTCACTGCCCCCATTGCAACAATACTTACACAGGTTTATACACCCGTGCCAAAAGGCACCTATGAGGGAAAAGTGTGAAAATTTCTAAATAGAAATCCTAATGCAGTGATTAATATTATTTCTTCTACTTATTACCTCAGAAATAAGTTACCTATTGTATTCTTACGGTAAATATCGAAATATATTCTACTGCATCCTTCACAATTAAAACATTGCAAAAAGTAAATGTAAGTAAAATGCTGGCACAAATACAATCATAATGACAGTTATTTTTGGACAATTGTCCCCGGGAAAACCCAATGCGGGAAAACCAGTGCAGCAGATGAGGGTTTTATTATTTTTCAACAAAAATCTTCATGTACAAATTACACCCAACATTATAGAACAAGGCTTTTCGAGAAAAAATTACAGACGTTCCTGAACAAATATCTGACCCGAGAGAGAAGTTCCTCCACCCTCTTCGTCTCTATGGCTTGCCCAACATCACTTTCTCTAGCCTTTGGACTGGCATGCGCAATGCTTGCGTCACTCAAGCTAGCGCTGCCTCTCCCAGCATCAATCTGCCTAACGCTGTCCTTTTACTGCTCTACGTCTTCATCCCTGTCTCTCTGACTGATACTGGACCCTCTCTGCCTCTCCTCCACCTACAACTCTCCCTCTGAATCGATTTTCTCTTGCAGAACTTCGATTAGTGAGAAAATCGATTTAACTCGGGCAACTGAGTATCTGCTTGGTGTGTTTTCCAAATGACCCTCAACCCCCTTCTTATATCTTCCTGTTGGATAACCAACGACCTAGATTATCTCCTAATCAAAGGCTCAGATCGTTTTGACTTGAGCTCCATCTTTATCTAGAAGATTCCCCCACAATTAGATTAATACCCATTAATATTTTAGTTTTCTTAGGTTTAGACTTAGGAACCCCATTAAAAATATTAATTATTTTAATATAATCGTCTCTGGGTGGAATTTTCCAAAACGGTTTCTGGGTTCTTTGGAATGCATGTGCCAAGCCTCCCTGCAAATTTTGAGGCTTAGAGCATATCCGATGCTACCCCAAATCAACGCTCACTCTTAGCGAGGAATGTGCTCTAGCAATATACTGCTGCTGCACACTGCTCTGCCTCTGAAGCATCGTCCTCTACGCTATTGATGTCTGACATGTTGTCCACCAACTACTCGCTGTTGCTGCAACTGTTTTGCTGCCTTTGACACTGCCACTGCCAATGCTATATTTGTATTACAACTCCCTCTCAATTTCCACATCTGTGCTACTGTGGGCACTGCCACTGCCAACTGTCCCTTCACTGCAAATTGCTGCTGCTACTGAAACGAATTTTCAACCATACCCAAATGCTCTCTGAATTAAGTGAACTTAGCTCTTCCGAGAGCCTTTGTGAGTATATCGACCACCCGCTCTCCTGTGGGAACATATTGTAGCTATATTGCCCCACACTGAACACCTTCTCTGATAAAGTTACAACGAATATCTATATGGTTCGGCTGATCATGAAATACTGGATTCTCAAAGAGTTTGATACAACTTTGATTATCGCAGTAAAACTTGGTTCCTTCCATTATTTTTCTGAATAGGCCCACAAGCAATTTTCTGAGCCATATGGCTTCGCACGTAGCTGTGCTGGCTGCCATATATTCTGCTTTTGCTGAACTCAGTGCTATCGATTTCTGCTTCCTGTTGCACCAAGATATCATCCCTGATCCAACACTGAAGCAATACCCTGAGGTACTTTTTCGTTCTATTGCATTACTTGCCCAATTTGCATCGGTGAACCTATTCAAACTAATGTCCTCCCCTCTAGAGTACTTCCCATATCCGACTGTTCCACGTACATACCTAAGTATGTTTCTTGCTGCTGCCTAATGCACCCTTTTTGGTTCCACCGTGAATTGACTAACAGCGTTGATAACAAAACAAATGTCTGGCCTAGTGTTGACCAGATACATAAGTGACCCAATGAGTTGTTTGTTCAAGGTGGGATCTACTTCTTTGTCCTCTTATGCATCTCTTTTCTTCCAGTTGGTGATCATGGGAGTAGCCATGGGTCGGCAATCCTGCATTATGAATCTCTTCAGAATTTTTGTAGCATACCTTCCTTGTCCAAGGAAGATCTCCCCATTCTTCTGCCAAACTTCCAACCCCACAAAATAATGAATCAATCTCGAGTCCTTCATGTCGAATTCGGCTTCAAGATTCTTCTTGCAGTCCTGGATGAGCCTAGATGACCCAGTTAGGAACATGTCATCTACATATAGTCCCAGAATAAGTGGCTCATTCTCTACCAGTAAATAGTAGAGATTGGGATCAACGTCATTCTTGACAAATCCCATCTACCAGTAAATAGTAGAGATTGGGATCAACATCATTCTTGACAAATCCCAACTGTTGCAAGTAACTATCAATCCGACCATACCATGCTTTAGGTGCCTGTTTGAGCCCGTATAGGGCTTTCTTTAACTTGCAAACATGAGATTTCTTCCCATGAGTTTTGAAGCCTTCAGGCTGTTCTATATACACCTCATCTTCTATCACTCCGTTTAAGAATGCTGTCTTGACATCCATCTGGTGAATCTCCCATCCCATTTGAGCTGCTAGCGATATAACAATTCTGATAGAGGTGTATCGAGCAACTGCGGCAAAGGTCTCTTCATAATTTATTCCTTCTTTTTGAGCATATCCCTTTTCTACGAACCTTGCCTTGTACTTCTCTATGCTGCCATCTGCAACATACTTAATCTTGTAGATCCATCGTGATCCTACAATTGATCTATTTTCTGGTCTAGGTACTACTTCCCAGACATCATTCGTCATGATGGAGTTGTACTCTTCCACCATGGCATCCACCCATACTTGGTGTTGAACAACTTCTTGAAAGCTAGAGGGTTCTTCAACCTGAGCTACCAATGCTTGGTATCTATCTGGTTGTCTATGCTGCCTCTTCTCGGCTCTAGGAGCTCCAACAAATTCCTTTGCGTCCCTCAGTGTCTGCCACACTTATTTGCTCATTCTACCACTGGTGGTGGGAGGCTCAACCAACTCTTCTTCCTGATCTTGTTGTTTCGTTTGTTGAGAAGCATCTGCATTTCCTCTCTCTGAGGAGATACTGGTGCTAGTCACTATACTTGACCCAGGTGTATGCTCTCATGCCTGTCCTTATTGCTGCCCCTGCTGCTTTTTTGTAGACATTTCACGAGATTGAAAGCTCTATCTTCCATGAACTTTGCATCCCGTCTTACTACAATCTTCCTACTGCCAGGAATGTAGATTCTATATGCCTTTGAGGTCTCGCTGTATCCTACGAGATACCCCCCTTCTCTACAGTCTGATCCAGTTTGCCGCACTTCTCATTTGGAATGTGGCAATAAGCCACGCTTCCGAATATACTGAGATGACTGACTTTCGATTTCTTCTCGGTGAACACTCCTTCGGGCATTCTCTTCCCCAATGCTCTATGAGGAGTTCTGTTCTAGATATATACTGCTGTGTTGTCAGCTTCTTCCCGTAGATACTTAGGTAGATCCTGATCATACAACATGGCTTTGGTTGCCCCAACAATAGTTCGGTTCTTCCGTTTGCCACTCCATTTTGCTCTGGATTATATGGAGTTGTCCACTCTCTTTTGATGCCCTCCTTTGCGCAGAAATCTGTGAAATCTCTGTCTGTATATTCTCCACCATTATCTGAATGTAATAGCTTTATTTTTTTCCTTGTCATATTTTCAACAAGAGCTTTAAATTCTCGGAAACGATCAAAGACCTCATCCTGAGTCTTTAAGAAATAGATCCAGGTTTTTTTGGAGTGATCATCGATAAAAGTGACGAAGTATTCGCCACCACTAAGAGCCCTTGTGGACATAGGGCTGCAAATATCTGAGTGTATTAATCCTAATTAGTGATACGAAACTCGCGATAAAATTGCGATTTTTTCAAAATGCCGATAAAATCGCACGATTTTTAAACTTTTTTTTTGTTCTTTTTCGCTTCTGAAAAAATCGCGATTTAAAAAAAAAAATTGCGATAAGTACGATAAAATTGCAATTCGATTTGAATTAATCATGGGGCCGACAGACAACGAGTTATAAACACCCAAAAATCGATTTTTTTATTCATTTGTTCATATAGCGGCAGCAGTGGATTGGGAGTCCCCTTGGAGAAAAACCTTGGTCGATTGGGCGCTGATTGGAGGAGAAAATGACTCAAAACCCCCGGTGGATTGAGAGCTGAGGAGGAGAGGATCAATTTTCTCCGGCAAACCGGTATGGGCACCAAATTTCTGTGTTTTGTTTTGTTTTGTTTGTTTGTTTTTTTATTTTTTATTTTTTTTATTTTTTTTTATTTTGGTTGGGTTTGGATAACCCATTGGTTTATCAAATATTTTTGAGTTGATTTGATGGTGTTTTTGTTTGTTAAATTGTCAAAAATTCAATGTGTTTTGTCATGGTTTTTTTTTTTTTGTTATCTGAATTGGACTAATTCTATTAAGCAAAAATATGGTACAAGAGGGTACATTCAAGAGAGACAGAAAACTGGCAACCGGAAATGATAGGACTATCAACCTCGGTTCCGGAGAAGGAGAAAAACAAACAAGGAGCTACAACACGAGGCTGGGAGCCAGAAGAAACATTGACTTCTACCCTGAAAGGGTAGAGGCCTCAACACGAATCTTTTTCCCTTTCCTTTTTTTGACTTCGACCCAACCATTTTGGGGTGGATGAGCCATAACAATTTGAAGATTGGGGCTCTCCACAGGGGAGCCCTCCTTTTCTGAATCAGAGGAGGAGGACAAATGGGCGCGTTTCTGAATAGTGGCTGTATCGGAGGAAGGCGCCAGACCATCGTTGGAAGGGGCCATGAAATTAGGGGCCTGATTCTGTTCTTCATCGCTATCGTCATCTTCAGAGCTGGAGGAATCCGAATCCACTACTGGAGGTGGAGAGCAAGGCGCCCATCGTTTGGATTTAGGCTTGGAGACGTTGGCCTTATTCTTTTTTGCCGGACGAGATGGGCAGGAGTTCTGCAAATGCCCAGATTGGTGGCAGTGGCGGCAACGAAATGCAGTATTCTCGTAATCCAGTGTCTGGGTCCAGACAAAGTCGTTTATCTTGAGATTGATCTGTTCTGGAAGTCCTTTGCTCAAGTCTAACTCCACACATACTCTTGCATATGAGTAGAGACCTTTGGATTCCCGCCAAAAATCTCCCTTAATGTAGCTGCCCAAGGTATCGCCTATAGCTCTGAAGACACGAGTATTCCATAGGTGGGCTGGGAAGTTTGGAAGCCTGATCCATACGGGGGTCTTGGTAATGACTGCAGTAGCTGGATCAAAATCTGGGAACCAAGGAGTCAAGAAGAGCCCTGCAGTTCCCATGAACCAAGGGCCCTCTTCTAAGGCCTTTTCATAATGCTTACTGTTATCAAATAAAACAATGAAGTAACCTTTTGAACAAAAAAAGATCTTACAGTGATGTGTCCAGTTTGCATGGATCCATGCATAAAGATCCTGAGATCGCGGCCACAGTCCATTAAATCTGCAAATGATGGCTCTTTCTGCGAAGTCTTGAAGTTGGGTTGCCAGATCTTCATGGGTGAGTTCAACAAAGGGAACTTCTTCAATCTTGTCAACCAAGAAGGCCTTAGATTTAGGGGCTTCCGGGGGTTTGGGGTTCTCAGAGTGTACTGCATCTTTGTATGAGAAGGGCCGAGCAGAGGATGACTGTCCCGCTGCACCTCCTCTCAGACGAAGGGTTACCACCACAGAGCTATTCCTGGAAATGCTGTAAGAAGAGAGGGGAAGAGGGTCTTCAAGTTGTTTACCTTGAAAGAGAATTCGTTGAAAGCTTGATGGGATCCCCATCCGGCGCTCTAGATTCAGTTTGAGTTCTTGCACCAGATCTGAAGGCCTGACCCATTGCATGATGGTTCTGCCTGTAGGCTGAGAAATTTGGATCTGAAAGGGATCAGAGATTAGCCTTGACCCCATGCCAGGGCTTCTTGTGCTTCCTAGAGCAGATCTGCCGTGGCTATTTCCCATCCGGGGCGTCGGCCCTGCAAGATCTTGGCCGATCTGTTTGTTGAGAATTTTCTTGACATCTCGTTCCGACATTTCGTCAAACAGTTCGCGTGCGATCTTTACCCTTCCACGTTTTATATAAAAATCCTGAAGGGCATTCGCCACAGCCTCATGGAGCTTACACCCTGCAGAAGATCCATTCATCAATGTGCTAAGAAACCCCTCGCGTTTGGGCTTTTGGTTGAAAACCCTGCAGGCTTCCACCAAGCAGTCGCTCTTCTCCAACCTCCGCCGCGGGCTCGTGACCAGATCTGCGTCCTCGGCACTCGTGATCGTGCCTCTTGGACCGCATACCTCACTGTGCCCCCTTCCTCTGCAACTGTTGACGACGCCGCCATGAGAAAGCCCTGTTCGCGTTTGGTATCGGGACATCGCTGCCGTCGTTTTCTCTCGAATCGCGATATATTCCAATATTAGGAAGAGGGGCCAAGTTGGCTCAAACTATTATGTCAGCCCTCCACCAAATCTAGACATGCCAATGTGTTTTGTCATGTTACTCATGTATGTAATTTTTTTTTAATTTTTGTAACTTGCAATCCTTATTTTACCATAGGTTCACCATTCAATTTCAAAGTTCAAACTTCACCTTACAAATTTAAAACTCAAGAGTCAAGAGTTCAATCAAGTTACAAACATGCCAAGGAAATTGGACCTTCTGTGGGAATTTGGTGAACTTGATAGAGGGTTTGATAGAATAAACTTGTCTTGCAAGTTGTGTGGGAAACGTATGTCAGAGGGGGGTTTATAGATTGAAGTATCACCTTGCACAAATCCCTGGATTTGATGTAGGGCCTTGCAAAAATGCAAATCTGGAAATCATCCGAAAAGCCATGAGATCATTGGAAAATTTAGAGCACAATAGAGAGGCCAAAGCAGAAATGAAGAAGCAACTAGCAAAGATTGTGTTAGGCTCAGGTGAACAAGGAAGTGGCACTGGTTCTACTTTAGCATCGATATCTAGAACCAACCCGGTAGCTGCCTCATCATTTTTTGTTCCTAGAACCACGCCGGTTCACAACCATCTATCACTTCAATGCTTAAAAAAACTGAGAAAGAACAAGCTGACAAGTTGTTGGCCAAATTTTTCGTTTGGAGTGATATTCCTTTCAGCGTTGCAAGGAATAATCCTTTTTTCCAGCCGGTTGTTGATGCTATTGTAACTATTGGCACAGGGTACAAAATCCCTTCTTATGATGACTTTAGAGGCCGGATTCTTCAAAATGAAAAGGTTGACTGCACCAAAAGATTAGAGGAGTTTAGGGCATCATGGGCACAAACAGGATGCACTGTGATGTCAGATGGTTGGACCGACCAAAAGGGGAGAACCCTTATAAACTTCTTTGTTAGTTGTCCCAAGGGGACAATGTTTATGAAATTTGTTGATGCATTTTCACATATCAAAGATGCAAAAACTTTATGTGATTTGCTAAATGTGTTTATTTTGGAGGTGGGTGCAGAACATGTTGTTCAAGTTATAACGGACAATGCTGCAATTTATGTTGCTGCTGGCAGGATGCTTATGGAGAGGCATCCTACTTTATTTTGGACACCTTGTGCTGCAAATTGTATTGATTTGATGTTGGAGGACATAGGGAAAATTTCCTTTGTCAAAGATATTGTAGAGTCATCAAAAAGCATTACAAAATTTATGTATAATCATACATCTATGCTTATCTTGATGAGAAAATTCACCAACAACAAAGAGTTGGTGCGCCCCGCCATTACACGGTTTGCCACCAGTTTCATATCTCTTCAATCCCTCTTGAATTCTATGTGGGATGTGAAGAGAATGTTTCTTTTAGAGGAGTGGCGTGCTTTGACAATGAGCCGCAAACCAGAGGGACAGACCATATGCTGATTAGTTTCATACTAGGAAGACTTCTAGGCGGGAGTGCAGGAGGTGTACACCGTTACTGAACCTTTGGTAAAGGTTCTTCGATTAGTTAATGGTGAGAAGCCCGCAATGGGCTATTTGTATGAGGCCATGGACAGGGCCAAAGAATCCATTCGGGCCTACTATGATGATAAGGGAGATGAGGGGTTTCAAAGACAACTCCTCCTATGGGAAATGATTGATGAACGATGGAACAACACACTCCATCGTTCCATTCATGCTGCAGGGATCTACCTTATCCCCACATTTTCTTACCCATGTGGGTTCGTATTTGATGCTGAGATCATGGATGGATTCTTAACCTGTGTTCAGAGGATGGTGCGATCTCTAGCAGAACGTACAAAAATCTCCAAAGAAATTGAGACATATAGGATGGCAGTTGGCACATTTGGCTTTGACATGGCTATGATTGATAGGACGACTAAAATGCAAGGTATTTTTTAGTTTGTTTCAAATTTCATTATCTCTTCAAGTTCATAATTTCATAGTTTGCTTCAACTTTCAAATTTCATTTTTTTTTCTTATGTTAAAATTTTATTTGTAATTTTGTTGTAGATGCATGGTGGAGAATGTATGGTGCCAGGGTACCCCTTCTGCAAAAGCTTGCCATTCGAATCCTCAGCCAAACATGTAGCTCCTCAGGATATGAGCACAACTGGAGTGTATTTGAAAAAATACACAACAAAAAGTGTAACAGGTTAAATTTAAAACTTAAAATATTGCAAATTTCCAAATTAAACAATATTTTAATAATAATAATTATTTCATGATCTTTGTACAGGTTGGAGTCCCAACGACTTAATGACATGGTCTACGTCTACTACAATCTTCGATTGTGGGTGAGGCGACTTGAGAGGATACCTGATATGGAGGCCATCTCATTGGATGGGATTGACACGACTGCTGCATGGAGGGTTGAGGCCGAGAGGCCTCTCATGGAGTCTGCCAATGATTGGTTAGAGCAGGAGGTAGTGGAGGGGGAGGAGGATAAGGAGGAGGAGGAGGAGCAATAGGAGGAGGAGGTGACACCACCTACTCGGGCTACCCCTGCCACCAGTAGAGGACGTGGTCTACCTCCTATAGTTCCTAGTTCTTCAGTGTAGAAATTTCTGTTTTCCCACCCCGATTTTCAGTTTCTCCTTATTTCTCCCATGTAGTTAAATGCCCATTCCCATAACCATACATTTAACAGACTGAAAAAAAAAATAAATATTGCTGAAAACACAAATTCTGGAAATTTTTCAGAATGCTGGAAATTGCAGAATTAAAAATCAGCAATCAAAAACAGCCATTAAAACACATTAAAACACTGATATTTTTGGTCAACTTGACCCTGGAAAAACCCCCTACAACTCTTGGGGAAAACCAGTTTGAGAGCTCTTCTTTATTTCTGAAAATTGCCTTTTTACAGTGAGAATTATTCAGCAAAAAATCAGCAAGCAAATTTACAACTTATCTCCTTTCCCGTGCCTCACAGCAATCTGGAAATTACAGCAAACAGGACAGCAATAAATGTTGTACGGCCTTCGTTTTGTGTGCAGAAAAATCAGCAAACTGCTCCTCGATTTTTGTGCAAAAATCTGCCTTTCACTATGTGCTGAATCAGCTGTACAAATCTGCTCAACTGCTGCCTTGGAATGTGTACCAAGCTGCTGTCTCCTTCTCCTCCTTGCTCAGAAATCTCTCTTGCTCTCCTTCTCCCAATCTGCTCATGAAAGAATGAATGACCTTTTCCTCCTTTAATATAACTCCAAGTAACTTTTGGGTGATCCAAGTGACTTTTGGGTGATCTCTAAATCCAATGGCTGAAATAGATTTAGATCAATGGCTGAGATTAAATGCTCATTTAAATCTCACTTTCTATTTTTTAATTCACCCCACTTTAATAAAGACTCACTTAGTCATTTATTTCCAAAGTCACTTTTCCTTTCTAATTTTTCATTGACTTTATAAAAGTTACTTTAAAATTAGACTTAGTAACTTTATCACTTAAAGTCACTTTTAAATTAGATTTAACTTTATAAAATTATAAAGTCACTTTAGGAGAAAAATTAAATTCTTTTGGACACTTTTCCCTAGGCCAAAGATCAAAGCCTAAGGGAACCACTTGTCCTCCGGTACCAAATTTCAACATTCAGCTTCTAGAGCATAGGTGAATCCACTGCCAACTCCACCGGCATCTACATCTAGAGGGAAAGGGAAAGTTATTGCATTTTCTCGCAAGAGGGGCAGAGGAAACCAATAGTATTAGACTTTAGTTGTTTGGTTCATTTCATTGTATATGACATTATGATTCATGGTATGAGATACATTATTATATTTTTTGTTGATATTTTGAGGCTGAGTTGGGACTCAGGAGTCAGGACTTACTATTCAAGACATGATTCACTGTTATGTGTGATGTAGCACTAGAAATGATATTACACATCTTATATATTAGTTCTTTTATCATATTTATGTGTCAATGTATTTATTTTATGTTGTAGATGCTTTAGATATTAAAAAAATTGAAAAAAATGAATATTTTTGTATTTTACGTTTTTTTCCCGATTTTTACCGATCTTTTTCCAATTTTTTTCCCCTTGCCGATAATATCCCGATAACGTTTACTGTAACATTGATCCTAATACACACTTTGCTGTTAAGATTAGGTATGTTCTATGCTAGAGAAATTTATTTAAATTTTCACAGTTAGCAATCACATCAGCATTATGATAAACTGCAGATAGAACATGAATATAAAACGCAAAAGACAAGCCAAGGCAAGAGGACACAAGATATGGCGCGAGCCAGGGACAAACCCCACAATGTGTGGGGAAACCCTTTGATCAAATCTTCTTTTATCTTCAAAGTTCAGCAGAGAAAGAGAGAGAGTACATTTACAATAGAAGTCAACACTTTGACTTTGGATATCGGTAGAGATCAGTTGAAGACATATTGCTTCAACTGATTCTCTAAGGTGACTCCTCCACCTATCATAGTGCTGCATCTCGTTCATTTTCCGCACCTTACCGTGAGGTACCATCATGCTGCATCATGCATCATCATGCTGCGCTTGCTAGTGTGTCCATAATGCAGCTGTCCTTCTATTGCTTCATCATGCTGCAACATAGTCCTTCTATTGTTTTATTATACAACCATATGCATATCAGCCTTAGCTGCTTGCTATGGCTTGCAGCCTAGCAAAGTAGCTAGGCTATAGTTCCAGAATCATAGCAATCAGAATTCATACATTGTCTAGGGTATCTTCTCAACGCTATCTTGAGACAAAGAGATCTGCTTACTAGAATGGACTGCTCAGACAACTTGAAGATGATATTGCTCTTCAAGGTCTTCTACAGCCTTGCTTGCTGGGTTCCACATCTGTACCTTAGGACTCTTCTATCCCTCATAAACCCTCGATACCCAGGACCAGACATTTTCTGTGAGACTGAGGACAGACAAAGTGATGCCCACAATGCAGATCTGCTTCTTATACTAGCAGATCCCTGCACCCATCTTCATATGAAATATGAGATCAGTTCCTCCCTTTATGCGAGTTCTTTCCTTCAATTATGGCATATGCTTGCACCCAAGATTCACGTGGATTCCAGAGGTGAAACCCGAGTTCTGTTCTTCTTTTAACCGTATACATGTTTCCATTTACCAGCATAATGAACAACAATCGATTCATTAACCAGCGTAATGAACAGTGTAGTGAACAGCGTATCTTATAGATTCATTTAACCAGCGTAATGAATAGCGTGTGTGGTTCTTCTCCTGCGTGTATATCCATGAATCCTGTGCTTATATATATTCATGAATTTTGCTGCGTATGATTCCACCTGCGTGACTGTATATCCAGAATCCACCTGCGTGACCGTATCATGTAGTGCGTATCTACTTCCTGCGTGACTGTGGCATCCTAGACCAGCGTATAGGGTTTCATCATATTGCTGCGGCTAACCCTCAGGCAAATACTCGAGTTATGCTTCATGTGAACAGCGTGTATATATATAACAACGTATATGCCTAGCGTGTATATAACCTTGACTGCCCAGCATGTATTCATTTCCATAGATGCATTTATTCAAAAGCATATATATGCATGGCTACTCATAGCAGCATGACTGTGTTAATGTCGACATTCACCATAATGCCATGTCTGCGTTATTCATAACAGCATGTATGCCAATAGTATAATAATTCATGAATTTGTTGCGTGTCCACCTGCCTGTTTTACTGTGCATGTATATTTTGCTGCGTATCCACCTGTGTTGTGCGTATATGTATTCATGATGTTGCTGCGTATATAACCGTGTGACCGTATTCCATTGCTGACGTTTATCCCTTGATTGTGTGTGCAGCTTCAACGTATGAGTGCTCTGCATGTGTTATATGACTAGCGCATAACCTCCTCAAAGAACAACGTATCACGTGGCTTAATTAGAGCATCATATTTTGGATCTTTTCTCCATCAAACCCAAAACAGGATGAAGAGAGATCACAAGAGAGTGAGTGTGAAGAATGACTTAAAGTCTCCTTCTATTTATACTAAAAACGTATAAGTGAATAGACATGACGTTTGGGCTTCTAGAGCCTACATAAGAGCTGGTCGGCTTGATAATAATTACATAAACAAAATAAATTCATATCTCCATAAATACTTATCGGAATCGGATGATCTTTGGATCAATCCTACACCTCTCGACGAGAGGGATCCAATAAAAATATCAGCTGCCAGAAATAAGCTAACCCACATGGAGTTTGGCCCTAGTTGCCAATTTAACATTTGCTCTATTGTTACTTATGGAAAACGCTGCTTTAGCATACTTTCCTAGCACACATCCCCTGCACAAGTCATCATGTTCACTAGTAAGGATTGGTACCCCTATAACGTTCTCTCTGAGCATCCTCAGTGCTCCATGGTGTAAGTTCCTCATTCGCCTATGCCATAATTCATTTCACTCCTTCTTGGATGCTTAATGTTGTATAGGTTGCAACTCGATCCAACTTGGATGCTCAACGTATACTTTCTTGCTGATGAAGTATACATCATATCCCTTGTCCTGTAACTGGGACATTGAAATTAAATTCATTCCTAATCCTGGCACATGCAGAACATTGGTGGCTCGGATGTTGGTCCCTGCTTCCGTTTGAAAAGCTATGGTGCCTCTCCCTACTGGAGTACATTTCGTTCTGTTTCCCATAGTTATTTGGAAGTCCATTTGTTCTTCTTGATAGCTCGAGAAATGTTCTCGTACTCCAGTCATATGAGCTGAAGCCCCGCTATCAATGTACCAAACATCCGCTAATACTGAATTAGCTAGGCATGCAAATTCTTCATCTAATCTGGTAGATAAATTTGAGACACTTTGAGTATCCATATTGTGCCAATTTCTGACGCTAACCTATCCCAACAACTGTTGTAGGAAAAACTGTGTCCCACCTGAGATAATCATCCTTGCTGAATCTTCTACTGCGCTGTCCCGTTTACAATTGATAAATTTCGATTGGAAAAGACTTACTCTCTGTTAGCTCACTCAGAGAGAATTTTCTCATGAAATCCAATATCTTTGGTTTGAACTGCGCAATCCTCTGGGAGGTTCAAATTTCTTCCCTTGCAGGAATTTCGAATTCCCTTCTCTTCTCAGCGCTGGATCCTCTGGCTTCTCTCTTCTGCTTCCCTGTAGCTATGATACCATGTGAAAATTTCTACATAGAAATCCTACTGCAGTGATTAATATTAATTCTTTTACTTATTACCTCAGAAATAAGTTTTTTTTTAACAAGATCGGGTATTGATTTTATTACCAAAAAAGTGAAGAGGAGTAAGCTCCTGTTACATTCGATGGAGATTGGTATCAAGCTGTAGAAGGAAAATAGGAACGCAGTCCCTGATTCTGTGCTTGAATTCCAAAATTCTATTGATTCCTATAACTATTCTGGCATATTGCCTTACATATTGGCCTAATAAAAAGATAAATTTACAAAACATAATGCTTGGTGTCTATTGTAGTGTTTGAAGATGTTCAGTATTGATTTACTGAATGTTCCTGATAGGAGTGCTGCTTCTTGCCTTGGTGTACTGAATTTTCTCCCTCCTAGCTTAGAGTGGAGGATTTGATGTAGGCCACCGCTTCTTCCAAATGCACACATTTATTTTTTAGTGCGATTAACTCCGCTTTCTGGCTTTCAATAGTCTTCTTTTGGTAGCTGAATTCCATTTTCATTTCTGATTTGAGATCTTGAAGTGCTTCTTGAAACCTGCTGATCATAAACTTGTTAGCCTTACATGTGGCACAACCATCATTTCTTGCTGCTTTCTCAATTGGATTGAAGTCCATCTTTGTCAACGCCTTCTCTGTGCTTTTGAAGTGCTTGTTGTGCCTCTTGCGGATGCTGTTCCTGTGATTCCTACTGCCTGTATTGTTCACTTTGCTAGCTTTGTAATGGACTGATCTGTTGATTTTAGGATTTAGATGGATTGTTGGTTTTGAAATGAGATGCTCTTCCTTTGATTCTTTCTTATAAAGAGAAACAGAGCAGTTGTGGTGGGAGTTTGAAGAATAGCTGATGTGAGAAGAACTTGAGGATGCACGAGCAGAGGAACAAGAGAAGCGGTGGGACAACTTGGAAGAAGAGACAACAGTGAGCTTCTTGATGCAGACAGAAAATGGAGGGGAGAGGTTGAGATTAAGTGAGGGAGTGCGATGGAGGTGAGTAGAGGATGGGCGCTTTTTGTGGTCCTTTGCACACAGAGGAATGAGTCGAGCGAATGTGCTATTGAGGGGAGGCTCAGAGTAAAGACTAAAAGGGTAGGAAGTGCTGGATGAAGAACTTAGAGGGTGGGTCAAGTGAAGAGAGGGTGCGGAAGGGATTTCAAGAGAATTGAGCGAAGAATGAAACTGAGAGATTTCTGAATATTCTTGGACAATGATACAGTGAAGAGGAATGTGGGAGTGCTCACGATTTAATGAGGGAGATCTGTAGTGATGGCTGTTAAGGATAAGATAGATCACATCACCGTTCCTATGCATAAGATCATGATCCACCTTGGTCTTCAGACTACTCTCCAAATTTTTTGTTGAGAAGCCCATGATTTCCTTTTGAGTTTAACTGCTGAAATATCTCTCCATTGATTTGCTAATGTCCTTTTGCCGATATTTTGGTGGTTTTCATTCTTTTTTTTAATGAGAGTATTTTTTCTCATGGAGACTAAATTGTTCTAAGGAACTGAATTGTAATATAAATCCTCGTTTTCCCTGATGATTCATTCACTTCTTTCAGTTGCCTTGTTTGCATAATTGTCTGCTATTTTATTATGCTCTCTCAGAATATGCTTGAATGTAACATTTCCTGCATTGTCCAGATTGGCTCTTATCTGTTTATATATTCTATTCATGGCTGAATTGGTGGGGTTTTTGTTCCTGGCCATTGCCTCTATGATGATTGCTGAGTCTCCCATTATTATTGGATCTTGGATGGCTCTTTTTTTAATTATCCTTGATCCTAGTAACAAGCTGTACACTTCTACTTTATTGTTTGTTGTTTCTGCCAGTCCCCATTCATAGGAGACTATCACTTTCCAATACCTCCCACCCCTGCTTTCCCAGGGTTGTTTTTAGATGCCCCATCAAAGGAGAGGCTGTATCTTTTTTGATTTTCTTTCCAGTTTGTGAATTCTCCTTCATTTAGTTGGATTTTCCAATTCTGTGCTGTAGGTATTTTCATAAGACTTTTTTTCCCATTGTTTTTTATTGTTGCTTTACTGATCCAATCTCTTTCTTCTTGCTGTAAGGTATTGTAATCCATTGCTGTAGTCCCTTTTGTGTTTAGGATTTCAGATGTCAGACCCCATGTTTTTGATAAGATTTTCCCTATTCTTGGGGTCTGATCTTTGAAAATGCTCTTGTTCCTTGTGAGCCATATTTGCCAGCACAGAAATGCTGGTAGGCATTTCCAGAATCTATTAATTGTTGCCTTTTTCTTTGTTGAGTAGGGATATGCCTTTTCCCATGCTCGAAAGAAATCCAAAAAAGAGTTGGAAAAATTTAAATTGGTTTCCAAGGGGCTTGAGAGTTGTTTCCAGCATTCTTTTGCTATCATGCAATCCTGAAAGAGGTGCTGAATAGTCTCTTCTTCCTTCAGGCACATAGAACACCTAGATGGACCATAAAAACCTTTTTTTTGAGGTTTTCAGAGGTTAGAATTTTTCCTTTTAAAAGGGTCCATATAAAAATTTTGATTTTAGGAAGGCTTTCAATCTTCCACACTGACTTCCAAGGGGCCCAATCCTGTTGGTTCTGTTGATCTTGGAGAGCTTTGTATCCTGTCTTGACAGTGTAGCATCCTCCGCTTGGATCCCAAGCAAAGGCATCTTCTTCCTCGATGCTTGTGGGAGGTGCTCCCTTAGACTGTCCCATTAACATTTCAGATTTGGGGGAATTCTTATAGTGTTCCATTCTTGCCAATTTCGCTTTTCCCATTTGGAGATTGAATGTAGTGTATTCAAGCCTCTTTCATTCATCCAGATTTGGATGTCTTCAAGTCTCGGCTGGAGGTTTAGGCGCTCCTTCCCCATATTTCTGTCTTCTCATATTGAGACCGTTTTCTCATTGCCTGGAATTTTGGAAATATAATTTCTGATTAGAGGAGTTATCTTCTTCACGAGCTTCCACACTTGTGTGCACGACCTTATGGGAATATTTTTAGTTATTAGCTTTGTTCTCGGTTGGTTCATGTATTTTATGGCTAGAGTTTTTTTTCCACCAGCTCTCCTTGCCTGTTATCATTCTCCATATGATTTTCATTCCTATTGCAACATTCATTAGGCCAGGAAGTCTTATGGATAAACCTCCCTGTTCATATGGTAATGTGACTTGCTCCCACTTTACCAGGCTAAACTTTTTGTTCTCTTGTTTCCCTCCCTGCCATAGGAAACCTCTTATTATTAGTTCCATTTGCTTATGAGCACTTGCCGGTGCCAAAATTATAGCATACTGATAAATTGGGAGCGCCATGAGTAAGGCCTTAATCAAGATTACCCTACCTGCCATGTTGAGCCACATCATACCCCATTTTTGGATTTTATCTTTCATTTTTTCAACCTGCTTGATCCATAGTTCTGCTTTCAGATTCTCTTTTGAGATGGGAAGTCCTAGATAGAAGAAGTGGGTCCATCTTTCTTGAATAGGGATCTCAAGAATTTGTGAGATCCTTTGCATGATTCTGGGAGAGGTGTTCCAGCCATATATTCTGCACTTTGTATTATTTAAGAGCCCCCCAGAGGCCTGTAGAAAATCTTCCAGGACTTTTTAAAATCTTCTAGCAATTATACTTGAAGCACCTCCCAACAAGAGAGTGTCATCCGCAAAAAGAGAGTGATTAATGCTTTTAACACCTCTTGCGATTTGGAGACCTGTGATGTTTCTTTCTCTCCTTTGTTTTTCTAGGGCTCTTCTTAGAGTTTTTGCCATAATGATATAGAGAAAAGGGGAGAGAGGGCACCCTTGTCTCAAACCTCTCGTGCTCTGGAAGAAGTCACTTGGTCTTCCGTTTATAAGAGGTGCTATCCATGGGTCTGAGATGCATGCCTGGATAACCTCTATTATATCTTTGGAGAACCCAATATTTTTTAGTGCAGCCATTAGATATGGTAGACTGACCCTGTCAAAGGCGTTAGCCATATCTAATTTTATGATGATTCCTTTTTCTTTTCTTTGCATGCTTGAGTGGATGGCTTCCTGAACGACAATTACATTGTCAATAATCTGCCTGTTAGGAACAAAGCCTCCCTGATTTTCAGATATTATTTCCGGGAGCACTTTCTTGATTCTGTTAGCTATGATTTTTGTTACAATCTTGTAGGAGGAGTTGCAAAGGGAGATTGGTCGGAATCTATTGAAAGTGGAGGGATTGGATTCCTTTGGGATTAATGCCAGATAAGAAGATTTTGTATTGCCTCCCATTTTTTTTTTGGAAACATTTCTTACCATTCTTAAGAAATCCTTTTTTATGGTTTTCCAATGTTGCCTGTAAAAGGCTATTGTGAATCTATCTGGCCCTGGAGCCTTGTCTGGGTGGAGGCTCCAAATTGCTGCCACTACTTCCTCTTTTGAGATTTCTTTATTCATTTCTTCATTCTGTTCTTCTCTTATTTTTTTTTGAGTGTGCTGAAGGAAGTTTTCATATTTTGTTGTTTCTTCATTAGTTGTCAGGAGGTTTTTAAACTGATTATATGCTGCTTTTTTCAGCTCCTCTGCTCCCTTTATTTCTTGCCCATCCACTTGGATTTATCTATTTGATTTTTTCCTCTTCTTATTTGCATAGAATTGTGAAAAAACACTGTGTGTTTGTCCTCTGCATGCAACCAAAGACTTCTAGGTTTTAGTCTCATCTCTTCCTTATCTTTTCTATTCTCTCTATAAATTTCCCAAAAAAGTTCCTTTTCTTTTAGGTAGTCTTGTTTATCCTTCTCTTTATTTTCCTTTGCCTCTTGCATGCTGTCCATTTTTATTTGCAGCTCTGTTTTCCTTTTTTTATTTTGTATTTCATTCTCTCTTGCCCAAGTCTTTAACTTAATTCTCAAATTTTTTAATTTTGTTTCCCACACATAATGAGGTGATCCTGTGATCTTTTGTGCCCATGCATCTGAAATTAGATTTCTGAAGTCTTCGTTGCTGTCCCATATTGGGCTGTACTTAAATGGTAGAGGCCCTTGGTTATCCATTTTGCCCAAAATGATTGCTACTGGCTTGTGGTCAGATGCCGTGGTGTGGAGTATTTTGGATCTTGCCGAATTGAAGCTTGATGCAATATTTTCTTGGACCAATATATGATCCAGCCTCTCCTTTATATTGCTCTTTCCCACTCTCTTATTACTCCATGTATATTTCCCATTGCTTGGCGGTATGTCAATTAACTTATTCTGTTCCGTTATTATTTCCAGAGCGTCCCTAGATGGGTTGACATGGTAGGACCCTCCAAATTTCTCCTTAATATTTCGTACCAGATTTAGGTCGCTTCCTAGGATCACTTTCCTATTTTGGACTTCAATTAGAGTTTCTTTTACTGTACTCCAGCATTGCTCTTTTTCCCTGTAATGATTTGGGGCATAAATGTTGATGAAGCTGTAGTGCTCCTTGGTGTTTATTTCCTTGAGGTCTGTTCTGATCCAATGTTGCTCCTTTTTTTGTTGCATCATTTCCCATTTTCCTTTTCTCCAGAGTGTGCAAATTCCTCTTGAGGCCCCTATAGCTTGAATTGTTGTTCCTTCATAATTTTTTAATTTTTTTTTTATCATTTTTTACTGATTCTTGACTGTTTGTTTTGGTCTCCTGAATCATAAATATATCTGGGGATTCTTTTGCTAGAATGTCTCTTGCTGCATTCACTTTGAAGGTTGTTTTCAGTCCACGACAATTCCAGGAGACCACTATCATTACTTATTTGTTTGGTGGGATGTGGGACCTTTCCCTCTATGCTGATTGTTGTCATTGTTTCCATAACTTTCCCAAAGGAAGAGTCCATTGGTTGCTATGTGCCTAGAGCTATCTCCTTAGCTACTGCTTCATCTCTCAACTCCTTATTTGATTTCCTTCCTGCTTTTTTTTGATGTTCAAAGGTTTGAAGGGACTCCTTGGATTGGTTTCTAGTTAATATTCGATCCACTAATGGGGGTGGGGGAGAGCGGGGGTTTATAGGAAGAGGAGACAAGATGGGGGAGCTTTGGGGGTGTGGAGGGGATCGAGGTGAGGGAGGAGCAGAAGACTCTTCCAAGGGTTTGAAGGGATTCAAATATATGAGAGTTGAAGGGATTTTTGCGTTGGGTGAGGGAGAGGTTTCATTGGAAGTCTGGGGCTGCAATGAAGAAGGGAGGGGCTGTTTATTGGATGATTTCTTCCATTTTACTTGTTCCCATTTGTTTTTTGGTTCTTCTACATTTTCATTTTTCTTTTTTCTTTTTTGAGCATCTATTTGCAAAATGACCATATTCATGACATACCTTGCACTTGAAGGGGATTTGTTCGTAATCCAGCTGCTGTATATGCATCCATTGATCCACTTTAATCTTTATTGCTTCTGGAAGGCCTTTCCCTAAGTCCACTTCTACGCAGATCCTGGCGCATGCATGCATGTTCTCCTTTGGTTCACATCTGTCTATGTATTTCCCTACTGTGTTCCCAATGGATTTTACTGATTCGTCTCCCCAGCAGTGGAGAGGGAGGTGTGGCAACCTGACCCACACTGGCATAACGCTGGGTACATCCATTTCAGGGTCAAAGTCAGGAGTCCATCGATTTAGATACAATCCTCTCATATCCATGAAGTATGGGCCATTCCTGAAGATTAAGTCTTGGTCTTCTTTTGTTTCGAAATGGAAGGTATAATACCCTCTTCCACAGAACCTTATGGAAAATTTTCCATTGATTGACGAGGTCTAGTTTCTTTCAACCCATTTCTGAACAGACTTGGGTGATGGCCATAGTCTAGTAAACTGCCCAACCAGGCCGCGTTCTGCAAGGGACAACGCTGCTCTACGAGGAAGGGCCGGTGGAAGGGAGATTTCAGGAATGTCATCCAATCTTTTGACGAACTTAGTTACCGATGGCCTGTTTTTTGGAGGTCCCATTGCAGAGATGAGAGAAGCAAACACATTTGCAGAATCTTCAGGTTCCTGATGGTGATCTGGTGGAGGCTCTCCATCTTTTGGAGAGTCCATTTGCTCCAGGGGCGCAGTAGCAGGAGGCGGCTGCGGGCAGCATGAGCCCAGGCTAGGTCACACAAATCTCATAGCAACACAGCAACAGGGGCGCAAAAAAAAAGAGAGTGCTACCTCAGAAATAAGTTATCTACTGTATATTACGACAAATATCGAAATATATTTTACTACAGCCTTCACAATTAAAACATTGCAGAAAGTAAATGTAAGTAAAATGCCGATACAAATACAATCACAATGACAGTTATTTTTGGACAATTGTCCCCGGAAAAACCCAATGCGGGAAAACTGGTGCAACAAATGAGGGTTTTATTATTCTTGAGCAAAAATATTCATGTACAAATTACACCCAACAGTGTATAATAAGGCTTTTTGAGAAAAAATTACAGACGTTCCTGAACAGGTATCTGACCCGAGAGAGAAGTTCCTCCACCCTCCGTGTCTCTTTGGCTTTCCCAACGTTGTTTTCTCTGGCCTCTAGATTGGCCTGCGCAATGCCTGCGTTGCGCAAGCTAGTGCTGCCTCTCCCAGCGTCAATCTGCCTAGTGCTGACATTTTACTACACTACGTCTTCGTCCCTGTCTCTCTGACTGAAGTTGGACCCTTTTTGTCTCTCCTCCACCTGCAACTCTCCCTTTGAATCAATTTTCTCTTCCCAAACTTCGACCAGTGAGAAAATCGATTTTACTCGAGCAATTGAGTATCTGCTTGGTGTGTTTTCCAAATGACCCTCAAGCCCCTTCTTATATCTTCTTGTTGGATAACCAACGGCCTAGATTAATTCCTAATCAAAGGCTCAGATCGTTTTGATTTGATCTCCGTCTTTATCTAGAAGATTCACCCACAATTAGATTAATACCCATTAATATTTTAATTTTCTTAAGTTCAGACTTAGGAACCCCATTAAAAATATTAATTATTTTAATATAATCGCCTTTGGGTGGAATTTCCTAGAACGGTTTTTGGGTTCTTTGGAATGCATATGCTCAAGCCTCTCTGCAAAATTTGAGGCTTAGAGAACATACGATGCTACCCCAAATCAACAAAACGGCCATGGGATGGAGATAAACAAATAGGAATCAAAACTTGTGCAAGTGTGTCAGCAACAGATAGAGCCAAATACATAAGGGAAGAGGAGGAAGCCCAATACAGATCTAACAAATCAAAGGGTTTCTTTGAACATAGTTCACAATCACATCAACATGCACGAAGAACTCCTTCAACATCCTCCCATGGCAGTGGATATGGAGGCACAGGGTCACCAAACATCTCTTTAAGGTGTAGAACCATATCCGATTTCCTTGATGAAGGATGTAGGAATGAAGTGGATTCAAAAGTTTATTGATTTCTCTATGCATGTGGGATACCATTCAATGTTCTTCGATCACCTTATTGGCATGAAATGGTTTCTGACATAAATGATGCCCCTAAAGGATACAATAGCCCTAGGTATGACAAGGCTAGAGCCATTGGACTTGATCATGAAAAAGAAAAAATATCACATACTTTGGGTAGAATGACAAATTCTTGGACTGAGCATGGGGTGTCCATTGTATTTGATGGATGGACAAATGTAAAAGGCAAGCCTTTGATAAGTGTTCTTGCTATGTCTGTTAGTGGTGCCATCTTTTTTTCAACTTATGATTATTTAGATAAGTTCAAGACTGCCATCAGCATTGTCGAACCATTACTTGAAACAATTGAACGTATTGGGCCATACAATGTCATCCAAGTCATCACTGATAAAGCTGCTAATTGTAAGGCAGATGGAGCAATTATTAGGATGAATACCCCAACATATTTTGGTCTGGGTGTTTGGTTGACACAATGAACCTTTTGTTGCATGATATTATTAAGAACAAAAACCAATAATACAAATGGATTGGTGATTTGTACACGAGAGACAAACAAATGATAAAATTTATTACAAATCATAGCAATACCCATGGGATTTTCTGCGACTACTCAAGATTGGAGCTGTTGAAGATTGCGAAGACTAGATTTGGTAGCTATTACCTCACCTTTAGGCGCCTTTTGAAGGTAAGAGAGTCATTGGCTAGCATGGTATCAAGTCCACACTGGCAGGTATTAAAGGACAGGGCTACAAATGCAGCTGACAAGCAAGGTTTTGAACAGGTGGAGGAGACCGCTCTTGATGGTGTGTTTTGGGCATGTGTGAGGCAAGTATTCGAATTCACCAAGCCCCTTTATCACATGATTCGTTTTGCAGATACAGATAAACCAATGATTGGGGAGGTATATGAGCAAATGGATACTATGTTGGGGCAAAGAAAAGATATTCTTTAGAAAGATGATCCTAACTTGTAGACATTGATTCATGATTTTGTGTGTACACGGTGGAATAAACTTAATGTTCCACTACATGCTTTGGCGTATATCCTTATGCAAAAATACTACTCTCCATCTTGGTTGGGCTAACCTGCACCTGGGTGTGGGATTAGGGTCAAACCCCATACAGATGAAGAGGTATCTACAGGATATTTGGAAGCATTAGACAAGTTGGTGCCTGACAGGGTGGAGTGTGCTAATGCGTGTTTTGAATTAGGCAAATACTTCAGTTGCACTCTCTCTGACTGATGCTGGACCCTCTTTGTCTCTCCTCCACCTGCGACTCTCCCTCTGAATCAGTTTTCTTTTGCCGAACTTCGACCAGTGAGAAAATCGATTTTACTCGGGCAACGAAGTATCTGCCTGGTGTGTTTTCCAAATGACCCTCAAGCCCCTTCTTATATCTTCTGGTTGGATAACCAAAGGCCTAGATTAACTCCTAATTAAAGGCTCAGATCGTTTTGACTTGATGTCCGTCTTTATCTAGAAGATTCACCCACAATTAGATTAATACCCATTAATATTTTAATTTTCCTAAGTTTAGACTTAGGAACCCCATTAAAATTTTTAATTATTTTAATATAATCGTCTCTGGGTGGAATTTCCCAAAATGGTTTCTCGGTTCTTTAAAATCCATGTGCCCAAGCCTCCCTGCAAAATTTGAGGCTTAGAGCACATCCAATGCTACCCCAATTCAACAAAAAGGCCATGGGATAGAGATAAACAAATAGGAATCAAAACTTGTGCAAGTGTGTCAGTAGCAGATAGAGCCGAATACATAAGGGAAGAGGATGAAGCCTAATACAAATCTAACAAATCAAAAGGTTTCTTTGAACATAGCTCACAATCACATCAACATGCATGAAGAACTCCTTCAGCATCCTCCCATGGCAGTGGATATGGAGGCACAGGGTCACCAAACATCTCTTTAAGGCTTTGAACCATATCAGATTTCCTTGATGAAGGGTGTAGGAATGATGTGGATTCAAACGTTTATTGGTTTCTCTATGCATGTGGGATACCATTCAATGTTCTTCGATCACCTTATTGGCATGAAATGGTTTCTGCCATAAATGATGCCCCTAAAGGATACAAGAGCCCCGGGTATGACAAGGCTAGAGCAGTTGGACTTGATCATGAAAAGGCAAAAATATCACATACTTTGGGTAGAATGACAAATTCTTGGACTGAGCATGGGGTTTCCATTGTATCTGATGGATGGAATAATGTAAAAGGCAAGCCATTGATAAGTGTTCTTGCCGTGTCTGTTAGTGGTGCCATCTTTCTTTTAACATATGATTATTCAGATAAGTTCAAGACCGCCATCAACATTGCAGAACCATGTAAAAGGCAAGCCATTGATAAGTGTTCTTGTCGTGTCTATTAGTGGTGCCATCTTTCTTTCAACATATGATTATTTAGATAAGTTCAAGACTGCCATCAACATTGCAGAACCATTACTTGAAACAATTGAATGTATTGGGCCATACAATGTCATCCAAATCATCTCTGATAATGCTGCTAATTGTAAGGCAGTGAGAGCAATTATTGAGGATAAATCCCCCAACATATTTTGATCTGGGTGTTTGGTTCAGAAAATGAACCTTTCGCTGCATGATATTATTAAGAACACAAAGCAACAATACAAATGGATTAGTGATTTATACAAGAGAGGCAAACAAATGATAAAATTTATTACAAATCATAGCAATACCCATGGGATTTTTTGCAGTCACTCAAGATTCGAGCTGTTGAAGATTGCGAAGACTAGATTTGCTAGCTATTACCTCACCTTTAGTCGCCTTTTGAAGGTAAGAGAGTCATTGGCTAGCATGGTATCAAGTCCACACTGGCAAGTATTAAAGGACATGGCTCCAAATGCAGGTGACAAGCAAGGTTTTGAACAGGTGGAGGAGACCGCTCTTGATGGTGTGTTTCCGCTCTTGATGGTGTGTTTTGGGCATGTGTGAGGCAAGTATTCGAATTCACCAAGCCCATTTATGACATGATTGATTTTGCAGATACAGATAAACCAATGATTAGGGAGGTGTATGAGTAGATGGATACCATGTTGGGGCAAATAAAAGATATTCTTTAGAAAGATGATCCTAACTTGTATACACTGATTCATGATTGTGTGTGTTCACGGAGGAATAAACTTAATGTTCCACTACATGCTTTGGCGTATATCCTTATGCCAAAATACTACTCTCCATCTTGGTTGGGCCAACTTGCACCTGGGGGTGGGATTAGGGTCAAACCCCATATAGATGAAGAGGTATATACAAAATTTTTGGAAGCATTAGACAAGTTGGTACTTGACAGGGTGGAGTGTGGAAATGTGCCTCTTGAATTAGGTAGATACTTCAGTTGCATTGGTTTGTTTGGTTCTTTGCATGCAATGGAAGATAGAGACAGATTTGATGCTCTCACATGGTGGGAAGCATATGGGGGCATGGGACTTTTGCCAAAATTGGCAAAAAAAGTTCTCACAGGTTGTAAATACTTCTTTTGTAGACAGGTGTTGGAGCACCTACAACTTCATACATATTGTGAGAAGAAACAGTCTCAATTAAAATAGAGCAAAAGGCTTGGTTTATGTGCACTACAACTTGAGGTTATTGAGTCATTACTGTGATCGGGCTTATGAGGATCCAACTTATAAAATTTGGGACAACCACCCAGAGGATGATAATTTGGAGGATAGCACTATACATCTTGAAGAATTGGAAGAAGATCTTATGAGAGATGAAGATGAAAGAACAACAACCATGCCACCCCCACCATCTAGTAGCAGTGCCAGTGCTCGAGTTCCAAGTATTGTTCCTTTGCTGTTTTCGCCTCCTCCATCTACATCCTCACGTGGAGGGCACGTGGCTTCTGGTTCTGGTTGTGGGACTGTGCAGGAGGAGACTCCTAGAAGAACACCACGACCTGCTTAGAAATTAGACATTTCTCGTGGGGGCAAGAGGAAGCTGTAGATAATAGATTTACTTGTCTTTTGAATTTTCTAGTTTTTAGTACTTTTAATAACTGTTGACTCTTTCATATTTATTATGATATTTTTTGTAAACAATATATGATTATGACAATTTAAGTTTGAAGTTTGAAGTTGGCAATTATAACTCATTGGTAATGATTTATGAATATGATGCTTCGTGAAAGTTGTTTCATTTCATGTTAGATGTTCTTTGTTGTAATGGTTACACTTAACTTACAAGTACAACTTTGGTGATCAATTATGATAAATGTTATATATTGAATTTTGAAAGCTTGAAACTTTGAGATTGATGAATCATGAAACTCAATATGAGACCTTGGGGCCTTTTTTAGGTGCTCACAATTGTTCTTTATGGGGTGGTGAATCATTTCACTTCTGATCCCTTATCGACTTCCTCCTTGGTGCATTGATTTGTCTTTGGATTAAGTGCACTTTCCTTTGTACCTACTGACTTTGGATGGTAGTATGTCATTTTATTAGGCTTGTCACATACCCAAATAAGGGCTAAATAAATATCAATATATTACTGTTAGTGATAACATTATTAGTAATGGCCAATTATAAAATAGTTAATCTTGAGTGTTATAACTATTGGGTATCAACCACCTTGTGATCAAATTGTAAATAAAGTGAGCATTATTCTCACATACTAAGGTGTTTATGTATGTTGGCATTAATTATCTCTTAATTCAATGTTCTTTTTTGTAAGTCAACTGATTCTATTAATTCTTAAAGAGATTACATCTGGAAGAGTTTTTTTCCAAAAAAGCTAAGGCCTCACTCTTGTGAAAATTCCACAACAGGAATCCCTACTGCAGCAAACTAATGTTACTTCTCCTACTTGTTAATCCATACAAGTTATTTACTGTGTTCTACGGTAAATATCGAAGTAAATACTACTGCAACCTTCATCTCAATGGGGAGAAACCAAGCGTGGATCATCTCTGAATTTTTGGTTGTCATGTTTATATTCATATACCAAAGGACAAGAGAAAGAAGTTGGATCCATCAGGCATGAAGGGAAAATTTGTTTGCTACATTAATTCTTCTAATCCCTATAGGATTCACATAAAAGAAGGACACCAAATAGAAGTCAGTCGAGATGTGATATTTGACTAAAGTATTAATTTGGAGACAAATGTAGACATAAGGAAAATTATTGATGTCATGGAGGACAGAGTATTAGAGGAACCGTCCGACCCGGAGATGGATGAATGGACCTCGCAGCTGCCGGACCCAGGCAACACGCGAGGCAGATTAACCCTTTACCGCCGCGCTCTTCACACTTACTGGGTGCTGAAGCACCTCTTGGCAAAGGCCATGGAGCAAGTCGCGGCTGAGATGGTGGAAATGGCACAGGAAACGACGACAGCGAAAAAGGAGGTGGCGAACGTGGAAGGGCTGCTTCGTCAACAGAACGAGCAACTCAAGGAAATCCAAGAGATGCTGAAGGAGCTGGGGAAGACCAACGACAACAACAAATCCGGAAGAGGAAATGCGGCGAATTGAGAGGCCTGTTAACTGTCTTCTTTTTGAATTTAGAATGATACTGCTCTGGTTTTTGAATATTAGTTTGTATGCCATAGCAGCAGTAGTAAAACTGGGTCTGTTAGTAGTACTGGGAAAGAATAGTTGTTTTTTTTTTTTTTTGGAAAAACCTGGCGAGATAGGGCTTAATGTCCTGTAAAGTTTTTTGACATTTTTCAGCATGAAAACTTTATTGACTGTCTGATGAATAGGAGCCAACAGATCCGGTTTCCCAGTTGGGCGGATTGAGGTTCCTAAGTTTGTACTTTTAAATTTGATGTAGATAATAGAAATGCCGTAGCTTACAAAAAAAAAGATATTTGACTAAAGTATTGCATTCAAGAAATCAAAGGATCTCCCTATGGACTCTGATGATGAAGAACTTCCGATATTTGAAGAGGAAGTTACTAGGGCGAAAGAAGAATCAAAGGATTATGATCCTAGTGAACCTACACAACCTGTGGTAATCCTCGAGACTTGAAAGAGACCTAATTGGTTGAAATCTACTCTATTAGATGCAAAGGGTCATGGAGCAACTAAAGGCACATTTAGAGGAAGTAAGAAGCTTAAAAGATATTTAGGGTATGCAACATATATGACAAAGTTAATAGAAGTAGAGCCATACACTTTTGAAGAAGCTGTCAATCATCAAGAATGGAAAGATGCCATGAATGAAGAATATGAATCGATAATGAAGAATGGGGTATGGGAGATCGTACCTAGGCCTGAAGACAAGTATGTGGTAACTTCCAAGTGGCTTTACAAGATTAAACATGTGACAAATGGAAGTATTGACAAGTATAAGGCAAGATTTGTGGCTAGGGGCTTCTCTCAACAAGAAGGCATCAATTATGAAGAGACATTTGCTCCAACAACAAGGTATACAACTATATGCTCACTGGTCTCTTTGGCAACATTGATGGGATGGAATATACATCAAATGGATGTCAAGACTACATTCCTGAATGGCACAATTGATGAAGAAGTCTATATAGAGCAACCCTTGGGATTTGAAGTCAAAGATAAAGAGGCTTATGTTTGCAGGTTGAAGAAGGCATTATATGGTCTTAAGCAAGCACCAAGGGGATGGTATATACCTACAAAGATTGGGCTTCACAAATAGTTCTGCTGATCCAAATCTCTACATCAAGTTTGTAAAAGGTGAGCCTGTGATTATTCTTCTGTATGTGGATGATATTCTCTTGATAGGTGTGGAAGGTCGAATCCAAGAATGCAAGAAGCAACTAGTAGCAAAATTCGATATGAAGGATCTTGGGCTGATGCACTACTATTTGGCACTAGAAGTCTGGCAGGGACCTAATGAGATCTATCTAAGTCAAGGGAATTATGTGATTGAGATGTTGAAGAGGTTTGACATGATGGATTGCAAACTAATGACAGTGCCGATGATCACAAACTTAAAAAGACTAAGGAGTTCCGAATCAAGGCTAGTGGATCCGACCAGGTATAGACAATTGATTGGCTTATTGATGTACTTGGTGAATACTCAACTAGACATATGTTTTGCAGTAAATTTTCCTAGTTAGTTCCAAGTTGAGCCGAACCATGATCATTGGATAACTGCCAAGCACATTCTGAGATATCTGCAAGTTACAATCCACTACTGCCTAAAATATGAAAGGAGGAATGATGTCCACTTGATTGTATATACAAATTCCGACTAGGGAGGCAGTGAGCAGGATGGAAGGAGCATTACAAGAGGATGTTTAAGTTTGGGATCCTCCATGATCTCATGGATGAGTAGAAAGCAAGAATCAATTGCTTTAAGTAGCGCTGAGGCTGAATATATTGCAACCTGTGAAGTAAGTTGATTCGTAAACTACCGAGGATATTCCACTGGACAGTTTGTCACAATAGATTTGATAATAAAATATTAAAATGCATAATTTCCTACACTATTACAGTTTTTACTAAACTTTAAGATCTGTAGGATTAATTGTAATTAGTGCATGCATGCGAATGGAAATTATGCAGAAAAGTAGAGAATGACAAAAATAAGCTCACACACACACACATAAGACACAAAATATGCTCTAGGAAACCCTTTTGGGAGAAAACCTAGTTGGAAGGTGAGGCCGCTTTGCTCTCTTTCTCTATTTGGAAAATAAGGCTGCAAGTACAATGAAGTAATGCCTATGGCTCGTGGGCTGCGACAATGCACAGATCCTCCCTTTGTGCTCTACCTCCTATCTCTCATGTCTATATATGTTCAACTATGGAAGCAAATGCTCTCGAAAGAATGGAATGCCTCTTCCTTCTAGTGGCCTGGTTATAACACAACTCGATAGCCTACTAGTGGTTAATTTTGACTACAACAACTCTTAACTAGAGTTACAATATAAACTCTTCTAGAGTCTTTTACATCACAAACACATGGCTGGTCCCTTTTCCATGAATAATGGGGGCTGACGCGGCATCCTCTCAAACTATATGTATGAAAACAAGAAGGTCAACTTTTGAGTGACATAACTTTTGCATGCGGACTCTGATTGATGCACTTCTTGCGCCATTGGAAAGATCTGTGTGTAGAACAACATGGTATGGAGTTGCGCCAAAGCGACAAAGTTTTACCCCCAAAAAACGTCGTTTGATGCCTCAAAACGCTCCTGAAAGGTTTCAGACCCCGTTTTGCCAAACTGGGTCCCGCTGGTAAAAACGATCCCATGAGTCGATTCCTCCAATTTTTCCACTCTAAATGCATCGGGATGGATGAAAAACAATATAATGATCCAATCCAGATCATAAGTAGAGAAGTGGCCTGGTTGAAGAAGTTGCTGATTGATTTATTTGAAGGATCAATGGACCCTACAGTGATACATTGTGATAACACCAGTTATATAAGATTGTCTGAAGACCCAGTGTTTCATGGAAAGACAAAGCATATAAACAACAAGTATCACTCTATTTAGAAGCTAGTACAAGATGGTGTGTTGTAGCTATAATATATCTCCACTGAGGAGCAGGTAGCTGACATATTGGCAAAATCTCTTCCTAATAAGAAGCCTATATATTTGAGACACAAGCTCGGTTTGGTTGATATGTCCTCCATAGTTGAGAGGGAGAGATAGACACATCATTCTTGTCTCCACTTGGGAAGACAAAATGGAGGATTGGGTAAATATTTGGCATTCGATACTCTTTGAGGATGAGGTAGGGCATCTAAGATAAGAGTAGTCAAGGACTGATATTCTTTGAGGACTAGCTATCCAAGATAAGAATAGTCCAAGAAGGACATACTCTGTGAACACCCGGGTGGGGTATGTGCCTTGGGAGACAGTGATGATGGTGTCTATAAATCATTGGTCTCACCAACATTGCGCTCTGATCTTGTGGAGAGATAGAGCTGCTAGTCAAGGCCTTGGTATTTGACAATGTTGGTTGTTATGATTCTAAACAGATGGGTTACCAATCTGACTCTTCTGATGAGATCTCTTCAGATTGAGAATGTCCATCTACCATTTATGAATACCTCCCTAGTTAAGAGGGAGTGTTGAATGTGTAACTAGGCTCGATCTTCATAAATATGAAATGTACTTTTGATTCTTGTATTGTAAAATGAAAGAAAAATTATTATTGTTATTTTTGGAGGATGGGTTTCATGCTCAAGTTCTTTTATTCTAGAGGTCAAGCACCCATTGAGTGCTTCTAGGGTTTGTCCTAGGTCAAGAAGTCAAAAGAGTCATTGTCATAAGTTGAAGACCCCTTCGGGCACATTGTAACTTGTAAAGAAAATTATTTTTGTAATTAAGTGTCAAAATACCCTTCAGGACCAAGTTGGCTTGGCAACTGATAATTCGACCTATTTTGTGGAGCCACGTCCACCGTAGGAAGCCTATATAAAGGAGGGAACTCGATCTCCAGAGACACATTCACTTCATATCTCATTCAAGCAAAGGAGGAGCAGAAAAAGGTTGGCGAAGGAAGAGGATGAAGAAAGAAGTTTCTGGGCTAATTCTATCTCACATGTGCAAAGAAGGAAGGCTAGGGTTTGTTGCTTCAAGGTCAAAGTTCTCTATTTGCTGAAAGAGGATCGAAGTTGTTGGAAGAAGAGCCTACTAAGTCACCTTCTAGCCCTAAGCAAGGAAGTAAAGCAAACAAAGTTGCCAGGAGGCCTTGGAAGGCTAAAATGCCCTCACACGTGTGGACGCAGTAGCAATAGCTGGGGGCCAAAAATTTAGATCTGCAGTAGAGGCCGAAATTCTGAAGCTGCTGGTCGAAGTTGTGCTGCTAGAAGAGATTTGACTGGGTTTGACTTGGATAAAGGAAGCACATCATCCAGAGAGGTCGGACTTGGTCTTAGAAGGGTATGGGTCTTGGTCTGGAGGTCTTGGAATACGTCAATTGAAGAATCTATAAGAAGAGGAGATTTATGGGTTTTCCTCTCAAGTGGAGAGGTTTTGGCCCTGGCTTGCAACCTATATCTTGTGTACTATTGTTCTTCTTGTTCTTGGTAGCTGTTTGATGATAAACGAACATAATAATAAGAGAAAAAGTTAATAAGTAAGAAAAAGTTAAAAGATATCACAAGCAGTTATCATAGAAAGAAAAATCATCCTAACCACTGCCCTATAGATTTCTCAACAACCCTAGATATGCAATGCTAGTATGCTATCTTGATTATTGATATTCATGATTTAGTTTTATTAATGAAATCTAGGGTTTGTGACAAGACCCTAGTAGAGTGACATAAAATTCTAGGGCATAATATTGAATCCCTAGATGTAATGATTGCTGACTTGATTTAGTTCTTGATATTTAAGAATTTAGAAGTCTCATTGATGGAATCTAAGGTTTGTAACAAAACCCTAACAAATTGTTGAAAATTTGAAATCTAGTATGTAAAAGATGTACCCTTGTTGACTATGAACCTAACTAGGTTAAGGTATTTGATGTCTAAAGCTTGTTTGTTTGATGCTTCCTTTGTAATGACATGATTTTAATATAGTTAAATTCATTTTTTTGTATGCTTGTGCTTGGTTGTACTTGTTGAGGGCTTGCAAGTACATAGTCTTCAATTTGATGAAGATGCTTACCTCATATTTGTTGATAATTTGAGGATGATGTTGAGTATGATGGAAAGAGGGAGCATTAAAGTTCCATAGATGAGCTTTTTAAGGAATGATGAAGTCTCCGATGAATTGTTGATGCAAAAGAAAGAGCTTGTGTGATAGGAAGAATAAGATAGTTGATGGACTTGTCCCCTAGTTACTTGGATAAAGGAAAATGTATATCTCTCTAGTTGAGAGGGAGCTTGAAGAGAAGTGAATGACTTGATGAAAAGGCCATGAGGATGCTTGAGATTGGAGAATAGTTGAAGCACTATTGATGGTTATTCGTGATTGATAATGTTGTGAACAAGACTTGGGTATTTTTGGAAGAAGTGCTGAGGTTGAGTTGGGTGTCGCTGAAAAAGTGAAAGGAGAAAGCTTCCGACAAAAACGTGTTTGGATAATATGATGATGACCTAAGCAACATCAGTATATTTGAAGATCCCAAAGGTTTATATTAACTTGTATATATATTTGAAAGTTTGTTGCTAATTGGGATTGTGTTTGTATAGTTTGATCTCTCCATAAAAGGGTTGACCATTTTGAAGCATCCTGGAATTGATGGACATATCTGATTTAGATTATAGGGAGAGATGAAGCTTCTTGGGGCGACAAGACGCTTGGGAGGACATCTAGCCGACCTGTGATGATGTCTAGATCTTGAAGTAGGGAGGGTGGCGTAGGTCTTGGAGATCCGACCTTGGATATGCACCTAGATCCCTGGGTTGGTGTTAGAGCTATGGCTTGATGGTATCTAGAGTGGCTAAATCTTGGACCACAATTTAGTCCCACCCGATTAGATACCTTGGTCAAGTATCTAATATGTAGCACTGCGTGTGCTGTGACTCTTCATAGAGCACATCATTTTGAGATCTTCCATGTACCTATATATATGTAATTATGAATACCTCCCTAGTTAAGAGGGAGTGTTGAAAAATGTAACTAGTGTCGGTCTTCATAATTGTATTTGAGTCATAATGTAATGTATTTGTCAAAAGAAAGAAAAATAAATTTTATTGTAAAAGAAATTAACTTATTAAAGCATGGGTTTCATGCTTGGGTCAATGGTTAATTGGTCAAAGCCTCCATTGTAGGCTTCTAGAGTTTGTGTCATGAATCCTAATCATTTTCATCATGTAATAAGCCCTTCTAGGGCTTTGTTTATCAAAAAAGAAAAAATATTTTAATGAAAAATGAGTCATTGAGGCCTCCTCCACCAAGTCGGCCTAATTAGGAGCCAAAATCCACTATATAAAGGTAGCAACTCAACCTCATTTGCAAGATAACACAAGCAAGTTCGATTTGCAGTAACTGGAGAAGAAAAAGAGAAATATCTAAAAGGAAGGAGAAAACCCAAGCGAAGAAGGAGACACTTGTCAAGCAAAAGAAAGTCGAATTTCTCTCTCTTCTTCCACATGCACGAGTTTCTGGGTTGTTGATGGAGGGCTGAAATTTCAGATCTGCTGTAGGGCTGAAATTTTGGAAGTTAGGGGCCAAAATTATGTGTTGTAGCTGGTTGACAAGAAGAGACTACTGAAGTTTGCATAATCATCTTGGAAGGCTGACTTGGTGGAGATAGATTTCCCTGAAATAAGATATTGTAATTTGTAACCAATATATATCTTCTCTGGTGATGCATTTCATGGGGAAACTCATCTAGTACTTCCCTTCATTCTGAGGATTGTACCTATGGTAAACTGGATTATTTATGGCTCATGGCCAGGTCAACAGACAATTGGCTCATGAAGAGTGCAAGCATGTCAGAAAGTGGAATTTGAGCATGGGTGGGGGAGCATAACAACTTCTAGCCAATCGACTTCATGGTAGAAATATTATGGATCACTTTGATTTTTTACATTTAGGGTAGAACTGGTTTTAGAGAAGATATTTGGTCATTACAACTTTCTTTAAATTCTTAATTTTGGAAATATGTAACTTCTGTCTTGTTTAGGTGCTTCATTACATACATTTTAATTATTTTTCTCCATTAATGAGTTATTTAACATATTGCTTAATGTTTTATTTGATTTGTAGGTATTGTGATTTCAAGACAAACATTCTTAATGACAGATTGCACTCCTTGGGAAGAAGGCACTCAAAGTATGTCTTGAGCGTAACCTTTTACAAAATTGAGTTGTGCTTCGCATATTTTGTAAATCATATACTTGTTAGCTCTCAAGTGTATACCAATATTAGGATTTAAGAATTTTGCCCATTTGCGTAGCTCTTCAATTTTATTTTAGAAATATTATCTCCTTAATTTTAGTTTAATAAATAATGTTTTGTGCAGATATATTTTCTTAAATCAATAGCTTTGAATTGCTTGAACTCTTGACAGGTTTCTACAATTTTGGTTCACAATTGGCATTGGATTTGGCATTTTTGCAATGGTTGGAGCTATCATGGTTAGAACCTTTTCTAGGCTACATCTAACTATTGTTCCCCTGTTTGTCAATTCTTTATATTTACTAAAATTAAAAATCATTCTCGACCCATAACATTGCAGGAAAACTTTTGTTGTTCAATATCATATAAGCTTTTCAAATGGCATGTTATAGCTGGAAGCACTTTTAGGATTATTAAACAATTTCTTGTGTTCCTGAAATATTTCCCAGCTTGCATTAGTTTAAATAAGCAGCTTGCAGTAGTTTAAATGTTATGCTTGATATCCTTTGCTTTAATGTTTGTGAGAATTAATCTTCAGTTGTGGCCAAATTGCAGCCTACTTTGTGGGCAGTTGAGGTTCTCAATGAACCAACCTGTAGGTAGTAGTGGGTAGTTACATTGTAATTTGTTATTACACTTTATTGTAATTGGAGTAAGGTTCGCCCAGGCCCCTCCTCGATGCTAGTGCCTTAACGTTTGTAGGAATGGTAAAAATACACATCCCTGATTTGTACTATTTTCACATTCAAGTGTGTTTAATCATTCCTTGCCTAATGGCACCTATTTCAATTTGCTCTATTTGTGTTGCGCTCTCTTGAAGTTTTTTTTGGCATTGCTATTTTTAGCTTGTTTATTGGATTATGGTTTTTTAGGGAATTCGCTGTAGATCCTCTACCTTATGATTTTTAACATAATACCAAAGCTAGTGTGGGTTTTCCTTGCTTTATCCAGCAACCTTGAAATTTTTTCAGATCTGAAATTAGGGTTTCAACTTTATTTCAAGGGTTGTACAAATCTGAAATTAAGGTTTTTTAGCACTCTCTTTTGGACAACAACCAGTTTTTTTAGGGTTTTTCACTCTCATCTTCACCAACACACCCCTACCTGCCAGATTTTCTTGGGTTTTTGGCAAATTTAAGGAACTTTGCTATGATTTGATCCCTCAAGAGTAGCACACTCTTTGTCCTTTCAATTAAGCAACAACTGCCTCTGATCTGCACTGGTATTGTGACATTTGCTGATGGAAAATGACTTTTTTTTTCACTTAATTGGGTTAACTATTATGCATGGGCTTCAGCTAGTGGCTATATTCCATAATAAATAGGTATGGATGTGTATGGAGAAACCACTTCCCTACAACTGATGACAATGATGATCTTGTATGTTTAAAGAAGGATGAAGCTCTTAGATTGATCACTTGGTACATGGAACCTGATCTTGTCCATCACACAAAAACAATAGTGCAAAGCAGGGCTGAGATGCTTTCCACAGCCTATTTTGTTTAGTGAACACCACTCAAATAAAGAAACTTGAGAAAGAGCCCCCCAACCTCAAAATCGTTGATTTCACTACTGTCGACGAATACATTTCCAGGTTCACGACTTCAAAAGAATATATTCTCACAAGTGGTGGTATAGGTAAAGCAGATCTTGAATATATCAATATTGTCTCAATAACCTCTCTCTTGCATTCAAAAATATTTGTATCTTGTTTTATAACATTCCTATTCTCCTTCCAAATCTGGCTTCTCTTACTTTGGAAGATGTATGTGCTAATCTTATCCAACATCAACTCACCTTCAGAAACTTGGGTGAATTATCTGCTTGGGACCATGAACACACTAAGGTTATCCCTGCCTCATTTATGCATGCATCTATAGGGAACACTTCTAGGCTTTCCAAAAAGAAGAGACCAACATGCTCATATTGCCATATAGAGGGACATCTATTCAAATACTAGTGCTTTTGATTTCAAAATATTGATGTTATTGCCCAACAAATAGCTAGAAATGATTTATCTCTTTGAAGACAAGGCTGGTGAGCCCACATGCTTGGCTATGCACATTGCTTTATGGTTGACCACCTCCACTCAAGAATGGATAGTAGATTTTAAGGCTTCTACACATGTAGTGAAGCATCAACACCTCCTCTTCGATTATAGTGATCAACATAAGGGGGAGTAGGTAAGTATTGAGGATAACTCCATTATCTCCTTTTTTTTGTAGTCGCTGTTGTCGCTCCTAGAGACAGCCTCAAATTGCTCACAAGACCAGTGCCTGGGCACATCTAGATGTTGTGTGTCTCATATGATTCTTAGGAAACTGGAGACATCACACACATACACACACACACACATATAAGGCATAAGCCATCTATTTCTGGTACTTCTTCACATATACAACTCACAGAAATATATGCATAAAATAGTGAAGACCGAGTAGTTCAAGGACTTACAGTTTAATAAGCTTTGACAGAGCAATGAGAGAGGATAAGGAGGAGTAACTCATCACATAGAGCTTAAAGCATCAAGAATTCTACACTTAACACATAGAGCTTGACACATCAAGAATTTCTACACTTATCTGAGTTACAGGTAGATATAGTGGACAAAAGAGAGACTGGGTGCTATGATTCATGGAGCACAATTTTAAAGATATATTCTCAGCAACCCATATAGGCACGTGCATTAACAAGTCAATCCAAATGAATCTGTAAGAAAGTATGAAATATTTCTAGTAGCTACGATTACATGAATTCAGAGAGGAAAAAATGAACATAATGGAATTTAACTGAGGGATAACATACTGTAGTACTCGAAGGGGGAAGCACCACTATTTCCTTGATATTCTGAAAGATTTATATTATGAAGTCCTACCATCTGAAAATAACATGTAGCTTTTTCTTTAGGATTTTTGAACCTTTGTAAAGTGTTGCTCCCCCTATTTATCTGGAGAGGGGAGCGTTGAATCATTGATTACAACAAAATATCTTCAACCGAGTCTTAGCTGTCAGATTGACTAGCTGTCTTAGTCAGGGATGGCTTTGTGGCTTAGAATCGACTACAAACATTAATTGCTTCAATAAATGGTGACACATCACAGGAAAACAAAACAAGTCAATTGATCGGATGAAACACGCCAACAAAATATCTCCCTGCCCATCCCTATGATCGCCTTTGCTTCAGGTTGTTGCTTGCCCATGGTCTGGTCACCTGTGTCACTCCGGGGGTTCCCATCGCTTCTACCTTTACTGCTTGGATCGTTCGTTCTTGAAAACTGGGAGTGGTCATTTATCAGTTTAATGCCACAGTACAAAAGTAGAGGTCACCTGGGTAGTACTTTGTCTTCCCTCTGCGTGGAGCACCATGCTAGATCATCAAGTCCTCTTGACCTTCCATGTCTTCATTTACTCTGTATTCGTCGACCCCAGTTTCGTGTCACAAGGGGGCCTTTCTGGGCCAACCCATGCCGAGTTTGAATGCTCCATCTCCTTTCTTAAATGCCACAATTGCCGACCCACCACGCCTTTAAAAATCTGCACTGCCTAGTCGTGGAGTTATCACATTGGGGTTTTTCATTAAACAATATTTACAAGACGAGGCATTCCGATCCACTTTAGCCCCTTTTGCTTCATGTGACTGGGGGCTATGACCAAGTGCTTAGTCCTCGGGTGCTAGGGCCTTTGGATTCACCTTTTGGGGTCTTTTTCCTTTGTTGCATAGAATCCCGCGTATTGGTGGTTTATAATGCTTGCCTTTGGTATCTCCCCTTGACACTTGCGATTGCCGATATGCGGGATTGGGCCCACATGGGATATCACAATTAGAGTATAGGAGAGGGCCTTCCTGCCATATTTCATAGAGCCTGCCAATTGTCTAGACTCGAAACTTCAAGAAAGCAGGATACATAAAATATCGCATTTCGAATTGAGACATGGCATATCGCAATCGCAAGTTGGAAGGGACTTCGGCGGAGGAGGGCTTTCATTTGTGCAATTGTCGATATGCTGTGCCTTGGACCCGCCGATAGCCGATTTGCGATATTAGCAATCGGACGATCGCAGATTTCGTTGTCTTCCTCTACTGTCGCTTCAGAAAAGCCCCGATTGCGATTTGCGATGAGCTCGACCCTTAGTCATTTTCTCTTTGTTTTCTGGTTTTCAAAGGGTCCCTTCAATCTACCGTAACTTTTGATCTAGGAGCCCATTTTTCAACTTCCACCTACCGTTGGAAAGCTTATTCCGAGCACTATCCAGTGGAGAGGGTCCGATTTTGCTACGAGAGCTTCTGTGGCTTGGAGGATGGCTGCAAACTTCTTTGTTCTTTGGTACTCTTTGTACAACTAGAACTCTATTTTCAGAAGGTGACAACATTGGCTCCACTTGGGGACAGTGCCTTGCTAGCAAGGTGCTGAGAACCTGCAAATTGTGAACTTCTCCTTTGGGCATGGAGTCTTTTCTAAACAAACGATAATTTTGTGAAAGTGGAATTTTCAACAGAAACTGGAAATTTCATATAATAATTACAATACACACACCGGTATTTACAATGAGTGCAAGACATGTACCTCTAGTTTTGGAAATAGAGTTTGAGGAACTGACCATTTACTGGCAGTTCCAACGATTCACCATCCAGATTTTCGAGCAAGTACGTGTTATTTCCTCTCTCTTCTATAATCTTGAAAGGGCCAAACCATAGTGGATTGAACTTTCCGTGTTTTCCTTTTTCTTCCCATCGCGTCCCATCGGAGAACTAAATCTCCTGGTTGAAGAGGTCGATCCTTGGCCTTCTTGTCAAACAGGGATTTCATCTTCTGTTGGTAATTTGACAATTTGACCCCTACCTGTTCTCTGTTTTCATGAAGTTTGACCAGCTGGTTTATCCTTCGTGTCAAGGCTTTTCCTCAGCTTCTTGTAGTAACTTCGCCACTGGCATTGCTAATTGGATTGGGAAGACTGCAACCTTACCATACACTAGCTTGAAAGGTGATTTTCCAGTGGATCATTTAGGGGATACTCCGTTAGCCCCGAGGGCAAACTTCAGTTGGGAGTCCCAGTTCCTCTGATTCTCGGTGATGGTCTTTTTCAACACTCTCACCACAGTTTTGTTTGAGGACTCGGCCAATCAATTACCTTGAGGATAGTAGGTAGTGGAAGGCCTGACGATGATATTGAATTTCTGGCAGAAGTTGGTGAATTTTGTAGATTTGAAGACTTGAGCATTGTTAGTGATAATTTTGATAGGACAACCAAAGCGAGGTAATATGTTCTCCTCCATAAACTTGATTATCACTGAGTCTGTAACGTTTCTAGCTAGGATGGCCACTACCCACTTGGTGAAATAATCCGTGGCTGTTAATATTCACTTCTGTTGGCCATTGGACGATGGGTTTATTTCTCTTATGAAGTCTAGTCCCCATTGTCTCAAATTTTCTTCCACATGCACTGGAATCAGGGGGAGAGGAGAAAGCTTTTTTCTCTCAGCAAACACTTGGCACTTCTGGCATGACCTGACTTGGGAATGAACATTTTCAAACAGTGTAGGCCAGTAGAATCCTGCCTTGAGGATTTTGTGAGCTGTGGTCTTCTAGTTGTAATGACCTCCACAAACTCCTCCATGAAATTCCTCAATCACTTTATGAGTTTAGCTTTCTACCAAACATAACAACAAAACTCCCACTGGGTCCTTCTAGTAGAGTTGACCATTGGATATGATATACTTTTGAGCTTACAATCTTAGAGTTTTGTATTTGGATTTATCTAGCCCTAGTGGGCACCTTAGGAATAAGAGATAATTGATGTTATTCTTATATCAGGGTGATCCCTCATATTTAGCATAGATTTTTTGCTCTGATGTTTTAATCTCGTTTTGCTATACCTCTGGTCTACCTTCCTCTGTTATCAAGTTTATCCCTAAAGCTTGGCAATTAGATTCTGATAAAACCTTGGCCAACCCCTGGCCTTTTATGAGCTTAGTAGGCTTTATGTCTAACTCATATTCTTGTATCTTTGCTATCCACCTACCCCTTTTTCCTTCATTGTCTCCTTGCACTAGGATGTCCTTGACCGTTGTCATTGGGACAAATGCTGTGATTTCCAATTGTAGCACATACATACGAAATGCCTTCAAAGCCTTGACTAGTGCATAGGCTTGTTTCTCCAAGATGTTATATTTCAGCTCAACATCCCTCAGGACTTGGCTGAAGAAGGTGATGGGTTGTTCATAACCATCTTTATTCTTCTGTAGCAGAACTGCAGCAATAGTATGCAGAAAAGAAAAAGAAAAGATATAGAAAGGCGCTGAGTAGTCAGGGCTGACTAGTGCGAGGCTTTAGCCAAAGCTTCTTTAATTCTAGTGAAAAAATCTCGGGGGCAAGGCTCCACCTGACTTCATTTTCCTTTTTAAGCATATCTGTAATACCCTTGACTATTTCTGCATAGTTGGGTATGAACCTCCTCAAGAAATTGATTCTCCCAGAAAAGGTTTGGACTGCTTTCTTATTTTTGGGTAGAGGAATATGACCGTTGGCTTTGACTCGTTTAGGATCGATCTTCACTCCTTCATGCGGTACTATGTGTCCTAGTAGCTGCCCCTCACTTAGGGCGAACTGAGATTTTTTGGGATTCAAACAAAGACCATACCTCTTGCATTTCTCGAAGGTGATCTTCAAGTGGAGGATGTGCTCTTCATTGGTCTTAGAGAAGATTGTGATATCGTCCAAATAAACCACCACGAACTTATCTTGCTCCCCTAGTAAGGCTATATCCATAGCTCTCGGAAACGTGGCCCCTACATTAATAAGACCGAAAGGCATGCGAGCATACATGAATGTTCCCCACAGGGTGGTGAAAGCAGTCTTCTTCTGATCATCATGGTGGACTGCCACTTGGTTTTAACTAGAGAACCCATCCATCATGGACATTCTGACTGAGCCAACCACCTTTTGCAATATATAATCCATTTTAGGCAGCGGGTAGTTGTCTTTCAACGACGCCTGTTTAGATTCCGAAAACCTACACATAGCCTTATTTCTCCATTCTTTTTCTGGATCGGGACCAAGTTGGCCACCCACTCCGAGTACCTCAAAGGCACTGTGATATTTGCTTGCAGAAGCTTCCTCACTTCTTTTTCAATGGAGGGGAGTAAGAGTGGATTAATCTGCCTGAGCTTCTGCTTGCATGGTTTTATTCCACTCTTTAAAGGAATTTTATGCTGTATGATGTTAGTATCAAATGCTTTTAAATCCTCATAAGACCAAGCAAAAACACCCTTGTATATTTTGAAGAGATTTAAATACCTTTGTTTATATTGCAAGGGGATTCCTTTTGATATTCTGACCATCTGGGGTTCATCCTTTGAGCCGATATTGCAATCTTCTACTTGTTCGTCCATCTCCGGAGCCATTGGTTTGGAGGCTACATCATCCTTATTAAATAATCTTTCTAGTGGGACTAGTCTGCGAGGAATGGCATTTTCTTTCAGTTGTAGAATTTTGCATCCAACCACTTTGTCTTCCCACAGAGTGGTTTCTTGATCTACCTCTTCTTCCTCTTCTTGATCGATGGTTGAGTTAGCGAACTCCCCAACAACTGCTATAAATCATTTGACCTGCTCATCGTCCTCGAATACCTGCCAATGCTTGACATTATCAGGTATAGAGGGTTTGTATTTGACCTCCACCTCATACTTGAGGAGTGGATTTTGAGGGGGCTTGAAACTGCTTGCTGCTACAAGAAGGGAATCAACCATTCTGTTTCCTCCTCTGGGGATAAATTAGATATTAAAGGTCAGGAAGAATTTATCAATCAAATCCCATACTTCATTTTGGTAAGTCCTTAATCTGGGGTGTTTGGGTTGGCACTGATTATGTACCTATTTGACAATCAACTCGGAGTCTCCATGCACCGTTAAGCATTCAATATTCATATTCTTTGCTGTTTGTTTCCCAAGGAGCAATGCTTCATACTTTGCCACGTTGTTGATAGCTTCAAACTCCAGCTTGAATGAGAGGGGTATCAGATTGCCCTCAGGAGATACCAACAAAACTCCTGCACCATTTCCCTCTTTGGAATTTGCTCCGTCAAAGTATAATTTCCACACTTTGTTTTCATCTGTGTGTTGGTGTTCTAACTGCATCGTTAGATGTATTGGTGTTTCTTCTAAGATGGTCTCATCTTCCTCTAGGAACAAGCAAGAGTGGTTGCTTTCTTTTCCGTACACTGGATAATTTTTAGAACCTTCAACTGGGGTCACAATTTTCACAAATATGGATTCTCTGTACAACCTCCTTTCTTCGCCCCCAAAAGTGGGAATAGTGGCGTAAGTTAGATCTAACTTGATAAAGCCCCCCACCTTGGAACCCTAAGACCTAGATAGGAGCATGCCGAACCAAGGGGGAATATCTGCCACTACTATGTCCATTACCATACTCTTCACAGTGATTTGAGCCAGGTTTACCACCAGATCCTTTATCATTCCCAAGCATTTGACCCTCTCAGAGTCAAAGGAGTATAGGTCCTTGTAGGGCCTGGTGATCTGCAAGACATGTTGTTCCATCACGACTAAGGGCATGAGGTTGTGTGAGGCTCTTGGAGTCCAACATGCAATTGTGCAATAAGAAGTTGTGGATTACCAGGGTCACATAGAAGGGTGCAGTGGAAGGATCAAGTTCTATAACATGAGGCCCAAAACAACCATTGGCCTTTCTTCTTGAAGGTTTAAACAATCATGGGCCAGTGCTTAGGTGGATGGAAGCATGGACTGAGAGACTTGAGCTTTATAAGTAGGCTGCTTTAGAAGTTCAATCAAAGGAACATGAATCTTTACCTTTTTGAGCTCCTTCTGAAGATTGAATATAGGTTGGCCTTTTTCTATACCTCCTGGCTCTACTTCTCCTTCCTTATCACCGACAATTTTTAGCAGAATAGGTGCCTTATTTTCTAAGTGTTCCTCAGAATTATTGCTTTCCTTATTTGAGGAGACTTTTACCTTGGATGAGTCAGGATTCGACTTACCTTTCCCTTTATCTGGCACTGGGGGAATATCTTGGGGAGCAGTTCCCTCTTGTTGTTGTTCCGGTTCTGTCGACCTCTTTCTTGAAGATCTTAGATCATACTTTCGGTGTAGCTGTGCTTGCATGAAATCCACAAACTGTTTACAATAGTAATCTATGTCCTCCTCATTTTCTACTGCTTCTCTATCATGACTGGTCTCCTGGTGAGCCATATTTTCATGTTCTTCTTCAAAGAAAGTAGAATACAAGTTTCCCTGCATCTCATGTGTATTCGACGATTGTTCATCGGGATCATCTTCTAAATATAGGGGATGAGGGATCTAATCAAGTTGTTACTTTCTTTGCCTTGGAAGTATCTCCAATGGTGGCCTTCTATACTGTGGGTTATAACATTGGTTGTTGCCTTGAGCATTCTGTTTCGAGAGACTCTTGTTCTCAAGCTCAAGCTTTACAACCTTATGTGATAAACTCTTGATGAGTTTATCCAATTCATCCCATTCCAGATCTGGTGATTCTTTAGCTTGACCATAGGAGGATGCTTCTTCTTTTCCCCTTTTATTCTCAGTAGGTTCATTCTTTCCTCTTGACTTCCCTGTTGAGGTGAAATTTGGTTCCACCTCAAGAGCATCAACTTGGAGTTGATCCAAAGTACGAGACTTCCTCTCCGTTAGGGTAAAGCCAAATTCTGACTCAAAGGATCCCATGAATATTACACGAGCAACGGCCTAAGGAGACTTTATCTCAACAGGCAGGTTATTATACTGCTTATTGAACCTTTTTATGAATTCTGAAACTTCTGGCTTCTTCCTTATAGCATTAAACTTTGTGAGGATGTACTCATGATTTCTCTTTTCACCCCACTTTTGTGTGAAAGAGTTTTTGAGTTCCTCCCAGGTAGTGATGGAGGCATTAGGCAGGGCTTTAAACCATTTTCTGGCTTCTCCATCAAGGGATTGTACAAAGAGGTTTAGGACCACGTCCAGTGGTTCTACATTTAGAAGCTCAGCAAAAGCATAGAAGGTTTCAATGTGTCTCTGTGCAGTGTTTTCATCTTCCCCATTGAACCTAGGCAAAAGCTTTAGGTAGTCTTGGGGCATAGCACTTGGGGGTTGAGGTAAATCAAGAGGGGCATATTTATTTAGTAAGAAACTCGGAACAACCATTTGAATTAATGGAGGGGCGATAAGATTTGCCGGAGGAACTTGGGCCAAAACCACAGTGGTTGGAGTGGCTAGACTAAGATCAGGGTATGTAAGGGCTTTAGGAGTAAATTTTGAGCAGCAGATGGCATCCGGTTGGGAGCTGGATGAGGAAGCTTCTAAGAATGATGCGACAATAGCATAGGTAGTAGGAGTTTTCTCCTTCCAGACTCTCCTGAAAATTTTCTCTGGGTCAGATATAAATGGGGTTTTCTGTTGGGAGGTATCTGAGTGAGTGTGAGGCTTTCTAAAAGCCACGATGATGATAATGGGGTTTGTGGAGTCGCCAAGGTGATGGGGATGCAATCAGTACGTCTTTGCTCACCTACACAAAGAGTGCTTAACTTGTCGTATCCCAGGGGAAAAAGTCCTTCAATACGTTCCTCGGCAATGATGCCAGAAGATGTTGCTCCCAGAGACAACCTTGGATTGTTTACAAGACCAGTGCCTGGGTACATCTAGATTCTGTGTGTCTCATATGATTCTTAGGAAACTGGACACATCACACACAAACACACACACACACACACACATATAATGATAATAATAATAATAAACGACATAGGTTGGTTCATTCATCTAAAGGCGTAAGCCATGTATTTCTGATACTTCTTCACATATACATCTCACAGAAATATATGCATAAAATAGTGAAGGCCGAGTAGTTCAAGGATATACAGTTTAATAAGCTTTGACAGAGCAATGAGAGAGGATAAGGAGGAGTAACTCATCACATAGAGCTTAAAGCATCAAGAATTCTACACTTAACACATAGAGCTTGACGCATCAAGAATTTCTACACTTATCTGAGTTACAGGTAGATATAGTGGACAAAACAGAGACTGGGTGCTATGATTCATGGAGCGCAATTTTAAAGATATATTCTTAGAAGTCCATACAGGCACGTGCATTAACAAGTTAATACAAATGAATCTTTAAGAAAGTATGAAATATTTCTAGCATCTATGATTACATGAATTCAGAGAGGAAACATGAACATAATGGAAGTTAACTGAGGGATAACATACTGTAGTACTCGAAGGGGGAATCGCCACCATTTCCTTGATATTCTGAAAGATTTATATTATGAAGTCTATTGTCTGAAAATAACATGTAGCTTTTTCTTTAGGGTTTTTGAACCTTTGTAAATTGTTGCTTCCCCCTATTTATCTGGAGAGGGGAACGTTGAATAATTGATTACAACAAAATATCTTTAGCCGAGTCTGAGCTGTCAGATCGACTAGCTGTCTCGGTCAGGGATGGCTCTGTGGCCCAAAAGTGACTACAAACATTAATTGCTTCAATAAATGGCGACACATCACAGGAAAATAAAACAAGTCAATCGATCAGATGAACATGCCAACAAAATATCTCTATGCCCATCCTAGTGATCACCTTTTCTTCAGGTTGGTTCTTGTCCACGATCTGGTCACCTGTCTCACTTAGCGAGTTCCCATCGCTTCTGCCTTTACTGCTCGGATCGTTCGTTCTTGAAAACTAGGAGCGATCATCTTTCAGTTTAATGCCACAATACGGTAGCAGAGGTCACCTGGGCAGTGCTTCGTTTTCCCTTTGTGTGGAGCACCATGCTGGATCATCAAGTCCTCCTGATCTTCCATGTCTTCATTTACTTTGTATCCATCGACCTTGGTTTCGTGTCACAAGGGGGCCTTTCTGGGTCAACCCATGTCGAGTTTGAATGCTCCATCTCCTTTCTTAAATGCCATAGCTGCCGACCCACCACCCCTTGAAAGTTCTGCACTACTTGGTCGCGGAGTTATCACATCGGGGTTTTCCATTGAATAGTCTTTACAGGACGGGGCATTCCGATCCACTTTAGCCCCTTTTGCTTCATGTGACTGGGGGCTATGACCAGGTTCTTAGTCCTCGGGCGCTAGGGCCTTTGGACTCCCCTCTGGGGGTCTTTTTCCTTTGTTGCATAGAATCCCGCATATTGGTGGTTTATAATGCTTGCCTTTGGTATCTCCCCTTGACACTTGCGATCGTTGATCTGCGGGATTGGGCCCACCCGGGATATCACAATCAGAGTATAGGAGAGGGCCTTCCTACCATATTTCATAGAGCCTGCCGATTGTCCGAATGCGAAACTTCAAGAAAGCAGGATACATAAAATATTGCATCTTGAACTGGGACGTCGCATATCGCATTCGCAAGTTGGAAGGGACTTCGGTGGAGGAGGGCTTTCATTTGTGCAATCGCTAATAAGCCGATATGTTGTGCCTTGGACCTGCTGATAGCCAATTTGCGAAATTGGCGATCGTTCGATCGCAGATTACGCTGCCTTCCCCTGTTGCTGCTTGATAAAAGCTCCAATTGTGATTTGCGATGAGCCTGACCCTTAGTCATTTTTTTTTTGGTTTTCAAAGTGTCCCTTCAATCTGCCCTAACTTCTGATCTAAGAGCCCCTTTTTGGACTTCTACCTACCGTTGGAAAGCTTATTCCGAGCACTATGTAGTGGAGAGGGTCCAATTTAGCTTTGAGAGCTTCTGTGGCTTGGAGGATGTTTGGAAACTTCTTTGTTCTTTGGTACTCTTTGTACAACAGGAACTTTGTTTTCAGAAGGTGACAACATTGGCTCCACTTGGGGACAATGCCTTGGTAGCAAGGTGCTGAGAACCTGCAAATTGTGAACTTCTGCTTTGGGCATGTAGTCTTTTCTAAACAAACAATAATTTTGTGAAAGTGGAATTTTCAACAGAAACTGGAAATTTCATATAATAATTACAATACACACACTGGTATTTACAATGAGTGCAAGACATGTACCTCTAGTTTTGGAAATAGAGTTTGAGGAACCGACCATTTAATGGCAGTTCCAACAATTCACCGTCCAAATTTTCGAGCAGGTGTGTGTTATTTCCTCTCTCTTATGTAATCTTGAAAGCGTTGAACAATAGTGGATCGAACTTTCTGTGTTTGCCTTTTTCTTCCCATCGGACGTCCCATCAGAGAACTAAATCTCCTGGTTGAAGAGGTTGATCCTTGGCCTTCTTGTCAAACAGGGATTTCATCTTCTGTTGGTAATTTGACAATTTGGCCCCCACCTGTTCTCTGTTTTCATGAAGTTCGACTAGCTAGTTTATCCTTCGTGTCAAGGCACTTGGATTTTCCTTAGATTCTTGTAGTAACTTCGCCACTGGCATTGCTATTTGGATTGGGAAGACTGCAGCTTTACCATACACTAGCTCGAAAGGCGATTTTCCAGTGGATCGTTTAGGGGTTACTCGGTTAGCCCAAAGGGAAAACTTCAGTTGGGAGTCCTAGTTCCTCTGATTCTCGGTGATGGTCTTCTTCAGCACTCTCACCACAGTTTTGTTTGAGGACTCAGCCAAGCCATTACCTTGAGGATAGTAGGTAGTGGAGTGCCTGATGATGATATTGAATTTCTGACTGATGTTGGTGAATTTTGTAAATTTGAAGACTTGAGCATTGTCAGTGATAATTTTGATAGGACAACCAAAGTGAGATAATATGTTCTCCTCCATAAACTTGATTACCATTGAGTCTGTAGCGTTTCTGGCTGGGATGGCCTCTACCCACTTGGTGAAATAATCTGTGGCTGTTAATATCCACTTGTGTTGGCCACTGGACGGTGGGTTTATTTCTCTTATGAAGTCTAGTCCCCATTGTTTGAAAGGTTCTTCCACATGCACTAGAATCAGGGGGAGAGGAAAAAGCTTTTGTCTCTCAGCAAACACTTGGCACTTCTGGCACGACCTGACTTGGGAATGAACATTTCCAAACAGTGTAGGCCAGTAGAATCCTGCCTTGAGGATTTTGTGAGCTGTGGTATTCCAGTTGTAATGACCTCCACAAACTCCTCCATGAAATTCCTCAATCACTTTATGAGTTTCACTTTCTACCAAATATAACAAAAAAACTCTCGTTGGGTCCTTCCAGTAGAGTGGACCATTGTATATGATATACTTTTGAGCTTGCAATCTCAGAGTTCTGTATTTGGATTTATCTAGGCCTATTGGGCACCTCAGGAATAAGAGATAATGGATGATATTCTTATACCAAGGTGATCCCTCATATTTATCATAGATCTTTTGCTTTGATGTTTTAAAAATTGTTCTGTTGCACCTTTGGTCTGCGTTTCTCTGTTAACAGGCTTATCTCTAAAGCTTGGCAATTAGATTCTGATAAAACCTTGGCCAACCCCTGGCCTTTAATGAGCTTAGTAGGCTTTATGTCTAACTCATATTCTTGTATCTTTGCTATCCACCTACCACTTTTTCCTTCACTGTCTCCTTGCACTAGGATGTCCTTGACCGCTGGCGTTGGGACTAATGCTGTGATTTCCGATTGTAGCACATACATACGAAATGCCTTCAAAGCCTTGACTAGTGCATAGGCTTGTTTCTCCCAGATGTTATATTTCAGCTCAACATCCCTCGGGACTTGGCGAAAGAAGGCGATGGGCTGTTCATAACCATCTTTATTCTTCTGTAGCAGAACTGCGGCAATGGTATGTGGAGAAGCAAAAGAAAAGATATAGAAAGACGCTGAGTAGTTAGGGTTGACTAATGCCGGGGCTTCAACCAAAGCTTCTTTAATTCTTGTGAAAGAATCTCGGGGGCAGGGCTCCACTTGACTTCATTTTCCTTTTTAAGCATATCTGTAATACCCTTGACTATTTCTGCATAGTTGGGTATGAACCTCCTCAAGAAATTGATTATCCCCAAAAAGGTTTGGACCTCTGTCCTATTTCTGGGTAGAGGAATATGACTGATGACTTCGACTCGTTTAGGATCGATCTTCACTCCTTGCGCTACTATGTGTGCTAGTAGCTTCCTCTCACTCAGGGCAAATTGAGATTTCTTGGGATTCAAAGAAAGACCATACCCCCTGCATTTCTCGAAGGTGATCTTCAAGTGGAGGATGTGCTCTTCATCGGTCTTAGAGAAGACTGTGATATCGTCCAAATAAACCACCACAAACTTGTCTTGCTATATCCATAGCTCTCTGAAACGTGGCCCCTACATTAATAAGACCGAAAGGGATGCGAGCATACATGAATGTTCCCCACTGGGTGGTGAAAGCAATCTTTTTCTGATCATTAGGGTGGACTGCCACTTGGTTGTAACCAGAGAACCCATCCATCATGGACTTTCTTACTGAGCCAACTACCTTCTGCAATATATAATCCATCTTAGGCAGCGGGTAGTTGTCTTTCAACGACGCCCTGTTTAGAATTTGAAAATCTACACATAGCCTTATTTCTCCATTCTTTTTTTGGACTGGGACCAAGTTGGCCACCTACTCCGAGTACTTCAAAGGCACTATGATTTTTGCCTACAGAAGCTTCCTCACTTCTTTTTCAATGGAGTGGAGTAAGAGTGGATTAATTTCCCTGAGCTTCTGCTTGCATGGTTTTATTCCACTCTTTAAAGGAATCTTATGCTGTATGATGTTAGTATCAAATGCTTTTAAATCCTCATAAGACCAAGCAAAAACATCCTTGTAGATTTTGAAGAGATTTAAATACCTTTTTTTACATTGCAAGGGGATTCCTTTTGATAGTCTGACCATCTGGGGTTCATCCTCTGAGTCGATATTGCAATCTTCTAGTTGTTCGTCCTTCTTCGGAGCCATTGGTTTGGAGGCTACTTCATCTTAATTAAATAATCTTTCCAGTGGGAGTAGTCTGCGAGGAATGGCATTCCCTTTGAGTTGTAGAATTCCGCGTCCAACCACTGTGTCTTCCCACAGAGTGTTTTCTTGATCTGCCTCTTCTTCCTCTTCTTGATCGATGGTTGAGTTAGCGAACTCCCCAACGACTTCTATAAATCGTTTGACCTGCTCATTGTCCTCGATTACCTGCCAGTGCTTGACATTATCAGATATAAAGGGTCTGTATTTGACCTCCAACTCATACTTGAGGAGTGGAGTTTGAGAATCAACCATTCTGTTTCCTTCTCTGGGCAGAAATTAGATATCAAAGGCCCAGAAGAAGTTATCATTCAAATCCCATACTTCATTCCGGTAACTCCTTAATCTGGGGTGTTTGGTCTGGCATTGATTTCGGACTTGTTTTACAATCAGCTCGAAGTCTCCATGCACCATTAAGCATTCGATTTTCATATTCTTTGCTGTTTGTAGCCTAAGGAGCAATGCTTCATAATATACCACGTTGTAGTACATGGAGGTTGGTTTGTTGCTTAGAGGTTGACTTGCTCTTGGGGAGGAGATGTGGGCATCTTCAAGGAGGGTATTTAGCCCTAAATAGCATGGGCACACTTGATTGCTTGCATGGAGGCTTGTATTTGACTAGAGGATGCTTGGGTTGAGGAGTGACCATGTAGGTGTTGTGGATTATGAGGAACACATGGCTTAAGAGGAGTGTTGGAACATTAGGAGGCCTTTGGAAGAGTAATGTTGGGCATGTATCATGGAGCACATGGAGGTTGGTTGGTTGCTTGGACGACGACTTGCTTTTGAGGAGGAGTTTTGGGCATCTTCAAGGAGGGTGTTGAGCCCTAGATACCATGGGAAAACTAGGTTTCTTGTATGGAGGCTTGTATTTGACTTGATGATGCTTGGGTTGAGGAGTGATCATGTAGGTTGTGTGAACTTGGAGGAACACATGGTTTAAGAGGAGTGTTGGCATAGTGGGAGGCCTTTGGAGAGTAACAATGGACATGTATCATGGAGCACTCATGTGTTGGAGCTTTGCTGGATGTATTCACCTTGGACCTTGACACATGTCATTTGGAGTTTAAGCGCTCCACATGTTAGCCCACCTTGTGATTAGATAGGTTGCTTGTGGTGGACTAGAAGAATGGGAGGAGAGAGTCTTTTCATTTATTCTTTCACACACTTGTATTAGAGATGTGGGGGGTGGAGTGCACTAGTCTCTCTCTCTCTCTTGTGTACTTTTCATTGTATTATCTTTGTCTTGGAGCAAGTTCAAGGGAAACTCTAAGGTTAGGATTTTACCCTAAGGTGGCAAAGAAGCTCGAGTTTGTGATAAACCCTAGAGGGACAAGGATAGCATTGTATGTTGTAGCTCTTGTGAGGGAAAAAGACTAGTGTTTTGAGGCATTTAGAAACCCTATTGCTACTTGTTATGCTTTTCGAAGAGGCGAAGAGAATGAGACATAATGCATGTGCCAAAGAGGACTTGTTGATGTTGATTTTATCTTGTTGAGGATCCTTGGTGGAGCAACCAGCTTTGGTTAAGAGTGATTCCTAACTAGGTGGAGTTAGTGGCTATGGTTTTTATGGTTTCCCTAGCTAGGCTTTGGAGAGTGTGACTTGTACCAATGTTGTGAGTAAGCTGTGGTATGCACTTATACTTTATTCATATGTATATGTGAAGATTCCAGCTGTAGTAGTATTGTGTATTTGCAGATTTGATTTTCAGTTTGTGTTATCTTCTTGGGTGGGTGTATTTTAGCAATTGTTGTTTATTCTGATTTGAAGTACATTGTTAAGTGATTTAACACACACCTTGAGGATAAAAAATCAGATTTTCTGCCATAAAATTCTGTTACAATAAAATTATTGCAGATTTGTTATGTGCTTATTTAGTGTTCCGCAAGGGCTGTACATTGTTGGTGTTGAAGTACACTTGTTTAGTATCTATCCTCTTTGGCTGCAGTGTGATTTGGTTTCGAGAAGTATTTGCTGCTGCCGTTGAACCTTTCAGATCAGCCCTAAAGGTGTAGGTTTGCAGGGAATAAATCTGGGAAACCTCAAGATTGAGGTGAAATTTTTGAATTTGCTTTAATTGCACTATTTTGGAAATTTCGACAATGTTAACTAAACTGCAAGAAGAATGGGTGTAGGGTATTGGGAAATTATTAGGTGGTGATGTATGAGTTGCACATCATGCAAGAGATGATGGAAATGATTCAAGAAAGTGGCAGATGGTATACTAGTGGGGTGTAGGCCTAAGGTTTGAAGGAGGAAGAACCTCCACAATTTGGTGATGAAGAAACAAGTGGAAGGCCAAAGGCAAGAAATATTTACTAGAAGTTTCTTTTGTCTTGTTGTCTGCCATTTTAAACTTTTTTGAACATTGTTTTGATGGAAAGGTAGAAGGGAAGATGAGTGGAAGAGAGCACTCATGGTGATCGACGAAGTTGTTCCTACAACAAAGTTGGACATATTTATGATTGTGCCAATCATTACATTGCCAATTTGGACATGTTTATAAGTATCCGGTATGTTCTTGATTAAATGCTTACCATGGGTTGGCTTATTTAAGGCACTTAGGATAGAGGAATGTTGCCTATGACAGTATTTGAGTTCGCCATTTCAGTTGTTATGAATGACATGAATGCTTCTGAATCTAATTGATAAATGGTAATTTGAATTATTTAGGTGTATGGCCTCTTTGCACATATATAATGTATATTTGTCATTTCCCTGCTATATCTTACCCAGCTTTTCAGATAATTTCCTGTATCAGTTCCCCCTACCTTTGCATTCATATAATTTCCTGTATCCATTTCAGTTGCAGCTTAGCTCAATGAGAATCTGAGAAGGATGAAATGCCATCTAATGATGCTGCTATATGTGTGGATGAGGATCAGTAGCATACAACCTTGTTGAGATTCCTCCAGTTATTGTTGTTAAAGAGGAGCCTATGCCTGAGAGTGCCAATTACTTGGAGACCTGTTGACTGAGAACCTTAGCGATGTTGATGATGATCAGGATGCAACAAACCTAGCAGACTTGCCTTGAGGACTCAGTGATGTTATTTTTTTCTATTTCATTTTGGAAATGCTATTAGGGAATTAATTTTACTGTTTTTCTATTAAGTGTGATTGTTCTATATTGAATGAGAGTTTTTGTTCAATATTAAACATTAGAAAACATTGTTCATGGCATTTTTTGTCAAACTTGATATTCTTCCACATGAAAATGAGATACAAATGTCGTCTCATGAAATAGAGAATCACATGTCTAAAAACATTGAATTAAGTGATGAGGTCGACCTTGGCGTGGTGGGGGGCATAGGGGTAGGCGGCTTGGCCCCAAAATGTTCAGCTGGAGGAAATGGGAGAAGTAGATCAGCCGCATGATGTATCCCCAGGATGGGTGGATTTACCACCCCCATTTGACTCCCTAGAAGCCCATATTCGTCAACTGCAAGTGATGGTAGACCAACTAGTGAGGGATAGGCACAATGACAGAAATGATGTTATAAGCTTTCTGAATGATATACAACATAACCAATGGCATATCCTTGATAACCAGGACTCCCATCATAGAGGACAGAAAAGGCTCCAGATGGACAGCTTTGAGGGACGTATGACGCACATGGAATCTCATGTCCATGAAGCCTTCCACTGTCTAAGCAAGGGTGGCCATGTGTTATATATATATATATATATATATAAATAATGAGGATAATTGTAATAATGATTTGTTAATTAGTAATTAGTATTGAAGAGGCATGTCTAAATGAGACATGACCTTCCGTGAAGAGGCACCTGCTTAGGTATATAAGCGGGCCTCATTTGTAACATTGAACATCATTCTTATTCATACATTTTAATATATATTATTGTATCTCAATGGAGATCTTCATATTCCAAGTCTTTTGGAGTATTTAACTTGAAGAACGAATTTTGTTCGCTTCATTTGGTATCAGGGCTGTTCGATCCTTTGGCCACTTAAATGTTGCACAAGAGCCCCGTTCTCCGATTCGGGTCTTTTACCGTAAAAATTGTCAACTTGTTGCCGTCATGACTGAAGCATTCGTTACACAAGTTGGAGTTTCTCCATTTTTCTACTAATAAGCCCTTGGCCATTTCATAAAAAAAAACAAGAGGAAGTTAAAAAAGAAAAAAAAGAAAATATAGAGTCAATTTAAAAAGAAAAGAAAAGAAATTATTGCTAAAAAAAGAAAATTCAAAACAAAATTTAAAAAAATATATATATTAGAAAAAAAACACACTTACCTGACTGACAGATCGTCCTGGGCTGCATAGTCACTTGTTTTCCTGACTCGATAACTAGTCATTGTCGATGCACAACCACTACTCAATGGGAGACGCTATTACGAGCTCTAGCAATTCGACATTGCCATAGGCTGAACTGCAAGCAACCGTCGTCCTGCCTATAGCTCGCACTGCACCACAGTGCGTCACCTCTGTGTTGTCGTTCGATTCCGTTGTGATCAAATCACCCTTTGCTACTGCTTAGCACGTTGTTCCCTGTACGTAGCTTTGCTCGATCAAGCGGACCATTCAGAAACAACAAACTGATGTTCCAAAGAATATTGATGTAACTTCAATCTAGTCCTATGATGACAATTCATTACAAAATTCCAGTGATCAGAATCTTCCATAGAAAATTAATCTAGGTTGGTCTGATCCCTAATTAATGTGACAATTTTGTTTGTCAATTAGAAGACCATATCAACTTGAATCAACGAAGATGGCAGTGCCGAGATGAGAAGACATTCAAAACCGAAAAAGAGATCAAGCCTTTTGCATCAACAAGCTTTGAGGACAAAGCTTTTTTGAGGAGGAAGGCAAGGTTACGAATAATATATATATATATATATATATATATATATATATAATGAGGATAATTGTAATAATGATTAGTTAATTAGTAATTAGTACTGAAGAGGCATGTCTAAATGGGATATGACCTTTCGTGAAGAGGCCCCTGCTTAGGTATATAAGCAGGCCTCATTTGTAACATTGAACATCATTCTTACTTATACATTTTAATATATAATATTGTATCTCAATGGAGATCTTTATATTCCAAGTCTTCTGGAGTATTTAACTTGAAGAACGAACTCTGTTCGCTTCACCATGCAACCCAGGATCTAAAGAATGAACTCTGTTCTTATCAATGTCTTTTTTTTGTATTTGATGGCCAACAAATCTAGTTAGAGTTGTTGATTTGGGGTAGCATTGGATGTGCTCTAGGCCTCAAATTTTGCAGGGAGGCTTGGGCACATGTATTCCAAAGAACCTAGAAAGCGTTTTGGGAAATTCCACCTAGAAACAATTTTATTAAAATAATTAATATTTTTTAATGGGTTCCTAAGTCTAAACTTAGGAAACTTAAAATGTTAATGGGCATTAATCTAATCGTGGGTGTTACTTCTAGAAGAAGATGAAGATCAAGCCAAAACGATCCGAGCCTTTGATTAGTAGTTAATCCAGGCCGTTGGTTGTCCAACACAAAGATATAAGAAGGGGCTTGAGGGTCATTTGAGAAACACACTGAGAGAGATCAAGAGATCGAATTTCTAAAGTGAGAAGTTCTCAGGAGGAAATTATGATTGAGTAGATTTCTTGCAGTTGAGGGTCAGGGATAACATCCAGAGAGAGAGATTGTCTCAGCCGAAGAATCATCAGCAGAGAGAGACAAAGAGTGATCCACCAGCTCTCACGCAGAGGCTGACGTTGGGCCACACAGAGGCAGCGTAGAGGGTGAGAGAGTGTCCTAAATTTTGTTGGGCAGAGTCGGTTTCAGAAGTGAGGAGCTGGGGTGTGAGACCAGGAGGCTGAGAGCAGAGACTTCGGGCAACAAATCGATCAGCGGCAGGGTGATGCAGTGCCTAGAAGGGTTGACGCAGGGACTGCGTGAGGATTGCACAGAGCAGCACAGGGCCTGCCAAAGGCACCTCATCCAGTGTCTGGATTAGCAGGGATTTTTCTCAGTGACTCGCAGATGCAGCGTAGAGGGTGAGAGAGAGTTCGAAATTTTGCTGGGCAGAGTCAGTTTTAGAAGTCGGGAGCTGGGGTGTGAGACCGAGAGGCTGAGAGCAGATACTCCGGGCAACAAATCGATCATCTGGTTGGGTGACGCAGTGCCTAGAAGGGTTGACGTAGGGACTGCGTGAGGAATGCACAGAGGCGGCACAGGGCCTGCTAGAGGCACCTCATCCAGTGTCCGGACCAACTAGGATTTTTCTGTGATTGTGTGAGGTAATCTCACAAATCTTTATGCCAGTATTTCTCTCTGTAACTAAATAACCCGAGAGGTATTCAAAGATGTATTCAGAATTTGCTACTGCTTAATAATAATAAACCCTCAGAATTGTTGCTTCGGTTTTCCCACATTGGGTTTTTTCGGGGACATTTGTCCAAAAATAACGGTGTCTATTGTGTTGTATTTTCTTTCTTGCTCAGTATCTTGTTTCTGCTTATAATTTAATTAAGTGAATGCTGCAGTATTATTTACTTCAATATTTACCGTAGAACACAGTAAATAATTTATATGGATTAACAAGTATGAGAAGTAACATTAGTTTGCTGCAGTAGGGATTCCTGTTGTGGAATTTTCACATGGTATTAGAGCTGCAGGTGAAGCAAGAAGAGCAGAGTTGGTAGATCCAGCGTTGAGTAGAAGAAGGGAGTTCGAAAACGCTACAGGAGGCAGCAGTTCGAAACCCTAGAGGGTTGACGCAGTTCCAAGCCGAGAGGGCAGATTTTTGAGGCAGTGTCTCTACGAGTGAGTCGACAGAGAGAAAGGCTTCCAGTTCGACTTTTTGCCAGGGCAGAGGGAGCAGCGCTGAAGCTTCAGCGTGAGAGCGCTGGTGGGACGTAGTTTTTCAGCAGTCCGTTTGCTAAGCTGAAAAACGTTAGAAGAGAGAAGAGAAGCACCTTGAGGGAACTTTTCCTGAGCAGACATCTCGCCGAGAAGTCTGTTTTCTCATTGACTGAGCAGCAACAGTGAGAAGCAAAGGGGATTTTCGACATTTTGGCAGATATGGCAACCAGTGGCTTGAGGGATCAGGATAAGTTGGCCGGAGCCTCCAACTACGTCATCTGGAAGGCTAGAATGTCTTTCCTTCTAGATGAGCATGCCCTCAAGACATACGTCGACAACGTGGTGGCTGTGCCTGCGGATGCAGATCCACTGAAGAAGTACAGCGCTGAGATGGCGAAGGCCAAGAGGATGATCCTGAATGGAGTCAAAGATCACGTGGTGTGTCACAGTGCTAGCAGAGCAACTGCTAAGGAGATGTGGGATGCTTTGGCCACATTATATTAGGGATCTTCCGAGCAACGGAAGATGTACTTAGAGCGTGTGGATCCATTCCTCACGAAGCTGAAGGAAACCTGTGATGAGTTGTTTGCTGCGGGGCATACACCTCAGGATTCAGAGGGGTATCCTGGGAAGAGTAGCATTGCCGAATTGGGATGAGATGTGGGTAGCTATAAAACAAGAGGAGTCGAGGAGAGACCTGGTCAAGGTCAAACTTGATGAAAGCAGCAACAACAGTGGGTCGAAGCCCAAGGAGGAGGAGGATAATGCAGCCCTTGCACCGAAGGGACAACAGGAGCAGCAGAGACATAAGGACATCTCGAAGGTGAAGTGTTTTAGATGTGGTGAGATGGGCCACTACACATCCCAGTGTCCTCTCAGGAAGAAGAACAAGGATGAGAAACACGATCCGGAGGTTGCACCCGCAAAGATTGAGGAAGAGGAGTTCGCCATGACAGTCGAGATACCTCCAGGAGGGAGTGTTGAAGTTTCTAAGTCTAACAGTTAGAAACCCTTCATGCACATTACTGATTTATTCCTACCTACTTGTTTCATTACTTAACAAGTTGTTTACACTGTAAATACTGAAAATAAACACTAGTGCATGCTCAACATATTACAGATCATCAACTAAAGGAAACATAAACAAGCACACAAAATGACACCGTTATTTTTGGACCAATGTTCCCGGAAAACCCAATGCGAGAAAATCGGTGCAACTATTTGAGGGTTTTCTTATTAAGCAATTTCAGAGTACAATCTGGGTGCCAAATCTGGCTTACCCAACAGAGAATGCCCTTGGCAATAGTACCTTTCAGTCTGAGACAAATGTCTTGGTTGAAACCCCAGATAAACCCTTCGGCAGTTCCTCAACTCCAATCTGTCCCAGAAACCCCAGCGTCTGCCTTTATCTTTATCTGCCCAGCGCTGGCCTTGCGTCACCCTGAATAGGCCTGTGTTAGCCTCAGGAGGCCCTGCGTCAGCCTTCTGGCCCTCTGCGCCTCTCTGAAGCACTGCGCAGCTCCTGGTTGCCTCTGCGTGGCCCTGCGTGAGCCCTGCCTACTACTGCGTGACTCTCTCTAGCTCCTACGTTGGTCTCCTAGCACTATCTCTGCCTCTCTGTCTCTTTGTACTCACTGCCCCTCAGCTGCAACTCCGATCACTGATTCTATCTCTCTTAGCAAACCCCGCTCTAGAGAATAGAATGACTGATCATCTGGTGTACTCTCCAAGTGACCCTCAAGCCTCCTCTTATACTTTTCTCGTTGACATATCAATGACCGAGATTAAGTCCCTAATCAATGACTAAGATTAGATTTGGCTTGATCCATGTCTTTTGGACCATTCTAACACAATTTTATATTAATCCACATTAATATTTTAATTTCCCCAAGTTTAGACTTAGGGACTCCATTAAAAATATTAATTATTTTAATATTTCTCAAACTGTTTAGAATCTGCCCAAACCCTTTCTTGGTATTGGAGATCTCATGTGCCCCATCCTTTCCACCAAATTTCGTGGTTAGAGCACATCTGATGCTACCGCAAATCAACAAGGAGGTGGGCTGATTTGGAGTTGTAGTTCAAAAGAGCTACAGATGGGCAGGATCCTTGAGGATTCCACCTCTTGGATCAATACCTTGCTACAGGAGCCCAGTTTTGCAGTAGCAGGATGGACTAGTGTCAGATGGTGCCGAGGAGTGCCAGAGAGACAGTTGCAGTGGCTAGGAGCGCCAGATACTGAACAACACAGAGCAGAGTTGGCAACAATACAGATGGCACAGAGTAGAGGTCAACAACAACGCAGTGTACACTGTATTCAGAGGGTCAGTGCAGAGACTAGCAGCAGTCAGGCTTCAACATTCACGTGGTATCATACTGAACACAATTAGTTCAGTAATTTTGGATGTTTTTCCATTGCTGATGGAGTAGCAACAACAATTTGCAGTGTAGTGGCAGTGCTAGCAGTAGCACAGATGCAACACTTGAGAGGGAGCTGTAGTACAGATGTAGTGTTGACAGTGGCAGAGTCAGCAACAATACAGTTGTAGCAGCAACGCAGTAGTTGGTGGACAACATATCAGACATTAGCAGCGCAGAGGATGATGTTTCAAAGTTAGAGCAGTATGTAGCAACAGTATATTGCTAGAGCACATTCCTTGCTAAGAGGGAGTGTTGATTTGGGGCGGCATCGAATGTGCTCTAGGCCTCAAATTTTGTAGGGAGGCTTGGGCACATGTATTCCAAAGAACCCAGAAAGCATTTTGGGAAATTCCACCAAGAAATGATTTTATTAAAGTAATTAATATTTTTTAATGGGTCCCTAAGTCTAAACTTAGGAAAATTAAAATATTAATGGGTATTAATATAATCGTGGGTGTAACTTCTAGAAAAAGACGGAGATCCAGCCAAAATGATCTGAGCCTTTGATTAGGAGTTAATCTAGTTTGTTGGTTGTCCAACAAAAAGATATAAGAAGGGGCTTGAGGGTCATTTGGAAAACACACTGAGAGAGATCAAGAGATCGAATTTTTGAAGTGAGAAGTTCTCAAGAGGAAATTATGATCGAGTAGATTTCTTGTAGTTGAGGGGCAGAGATAGCATCCGGAGAGAGAGAGATTGTCTCAACTGAAGAATCATCAGCCGAGAGTGATCCAACAACTCTCACACAGAGGTTGACGCAAGGTCACGAAGGGCCACGCAGAGGCAGCGTAGAGGGTGAGAGAGAGTCCGAAATTTTGTTGGGCATAGTCCGTTTTAGAAGCTGGGAGCCGGGGTGTGAGACCGGGAGGTTGAGAGCAGAGACTCTGGGCAACAAATCGATCAGCTGGCTAGGTGACGTAGTGCCTAGAAGGGTTGACGCAAGCACTGCGTGAGGGCTCCGCAGGGCCTGCTAGAGGCACCTCATCCATTGTCCGGATAAGCCGGGATTTTTCTCAATGATTGTGTGAGGCAATCTCACAAATCTTTCTTCCAGTATTTCTCTCTGTAACTGAATAACCCGAGAGGTATTTAGAGATGTATTTAGAATTTTCTACTTCTTAATAATAAACCCTCAGAACTGCTGCATCGGTTTTCCTCCATTGGGTTTTTCTGGGGACATTTGTCCAAAAATAATCGTGTCTATTGTGTTGTATTTTCTTTCTTGCTCAGTGTCTTGTTTCCACTTATAATTTAATTAAGTGAAGGCTGCAGTAGTATTTACTTTGATATTTACTGTAGAACACAATAAATAACTTTTATAGATTAACAAATAGGAGAAGTAACATTAGTTTGCTGCAGTAGGGATTCCTGTTGTGGAATCTTCACAAGAGTGAGGCCTTAGCTCTTTTGGAAAAAAGCTCTTCCAGATGTAATCTCTTTAAGAATTAATATAATCGGTTGACTTACAAAAAAATAACATTGAATTAAGAGATAATTAATGCCAACATACATAAATACCTCAGTATGTGAGAAGAATGCTCACTTAATTTCCAATTTGATCACAACGTGGTTGATACCCAATAGTTATAACACTCAAGATTAACTATCTTCTAATTGGCCATTACTAATAATGTTATCAGTGACAGTAATATATTGATATTTATTTAGCCCTTATTTGGGTATGTGACAAGCCTAATAAAATGACATACTACCATCCAGAGTCAGTAGATACAAAGGAAAGTGCATTTAATCTAAGGACAAATCAATGCACCAAGGAGGAAGTCGGTGAAGGGATCAGAACTGAAATGATTCACCACCCCATAAAGAAAAATTGTGAACACCTAAAAAAGGCCCCAAGGTCTCATCTTAAGAGTGAAAACAGGTTGAAGAGAGATAACCTACAAGAAATTACAATTGTCTACCTAACGGAAGCAATGGTGAATGTCGCAAAGACTACTGGACAATGTGGGCTCCACTTGGAAAAGATAAATCCCACTCTTTCAGTCGTTCAGAATTGAAGACTATTGCTTCTATAATCGCAATTTTTTTCAGCTTATATTTGGAAGGATTTGTTTCTGGCATTGACTGCTGGGTAAGTCTGTTTGGAAGAAAACCTGTCATTTGTTGCTTTTATAACTGTTCATGGCAGCTTAGGGAGCGGCCAAAAACGTCTCTGTGAAGATAATTCCCATTTTTTGAGCTTCTCAGAATGCAGACTATTATGTCTATAGTCATTTATTTTGCAGCTTGTTTTCTGAAGGGATTGTTTCTGGCATTTACTTCTGGGCAGGTCTGTTTGGAAGAAACCTGTAATCTGAGTTCTTATAGCTATTCATGGCAGCTAGCTAGTGTGAAAAAAGTCTTTGTAGAGGCTGATTTATATGGTTGGTTCTGTTACCCACTTTTTGAAAAAAAAAAGATATGGGAGAAATTTTCTCCTCATTGGACAGCCAGCCAACAGCCATATATGATCAATACATAACATGATGCCAGGGTCCTCTACTTCTTGCTCCAGTCATATTTCTCTCTCCCATCCGGCATTCCTTCTTAAAGGAAGGTGGGTCATCCATCAGCAGGTACTTTAACCATTTTGTAATCATGTGCTTTCATTTAATGTTTTGGGCATCTAATATGGATCAATGGACAAACTGGATGATTGACTGATCTTGACTGTATTCTTGTTCCATTCCCCTGGGAGTTTAGCTTTGACTCTAGTCCAACGGGACCTCCTCTGGGGCCTTGGGGTTTTAGGAGGACACTAGTAAGGAGGCTTTGATGGAAGTAGTGTGTCTGTGATATTCCATACTTACCACTTTTCATCTTTCCCTGTATTCGTTCCATTCTTCGGGCTGGTTGTCATTGGTCATGGGGAAATGACACCCTTTCATCCTCATCCTTGAGACTACGCCGAATTTTTTTTCCATGGAGGTTGATGCATCTAAAAGAAAGGTAAAAGCATAAGAAAGTCACACTAAAGGAAAAAGATAAAATGCAAAAGATGGCTGGAACATTTAGTTAGCTCATGGGCAAAAGCCTAGCATGAGTTTTACCTCCCTCATTCAGCATCATCTAGTCCCTCGAGTACATGATACTTCATCTATTAAAAGGAACTCCTATATTGTCCCAACCCTAATGAGCAATACAATGACTCATCTTCAAGGGGTATCAAATGCAAAATCTCAAAGAAGCAAGTTTGGGCTCCTGAGCTATGCACCCAAATCAAAGCAAATCATAAAGAAGTAAAAGCGCACCAAAGGGATGAAAAAGCAGACTGAGGAAAGAAGTATCTCATGTCTCCACAATTGATCACTCCTTACATCTATACACTCAGGATATTCGACATCCATTAGCTAGTCACTTGGCCATGACCATCGTTTTAAAAGCTGGCCGGCTCGGAACCGACATAGCCGAGTTGGTCTGAGCCGGTAAAAAAATTTGCGACTCGGCAGAAGATCCGGTTCGGTCAGCCGAGTTAAGACTGACCCGCCCGAGTCATGGCATGACTCGGCCGGGTCAGTCTTAACTCGGCCGGATCTGTATCTACTCGGCCGGTCACTTCATGCAGCCAGTAAACTCCAAAAACAACTTCACTGCAGCTCTCATTCTCTCACAGCCATCTCATGCAACTCCAGCAGTGAGGAGTCTTGGGCAAGCATTGTAGCTGAGGAGCTTTTTTGGAGCAGCATTGATATAGTCAAAAAATGGCACCTAGAGTGAAAGATGCTGCTTGGGCATATGTTGAAATGGTTGATAGTCAAATGCATTGCAAATTTTGCCAAAGGAAAATTAAGGAAGGTCCTGGGGGCATTAATAGGCTGAAACAACACTTGGCGGGGATTAGAGGCCAAATTACTCCATGTACCTCACCAGAAATTGGGGAGATTAGGAAGGAATTGTTAGCCAACTTTGAGAAGTTTAAAGAAGATAAGGCTAGGCAAAAAGAGTTAGAGGCTGAAATTGGGAGGAAGAGGGAGATACAAAAAATGATGGCTACCAACCCCCATTATGATTTTGAGGGTTCTTCCTCTATCCCTCATACTGATGCATCCAACCCTTTTCGATATGTTCCTCCCTCTTTTGGTTCTATTCAAGATAAGGGAAAGGGTAGAATGAAAAAGGGTGATATGACTATCAAAAATTATTTCACTCCCTCCTCTCCATCAGATGCACATGGTCCTCAAGCTAGTAGAAGTCAAATGCAGCCCACTTTAGATGACCATTGGAAGAAAGAATTGAGGGAGACTGCTTGTGATTACATAACTAGATGGTGGTATGATGCTAATATCCCCTTGAATGCCTTCCCGTTCACCATATTATAAGCCTATGTTTGATGCCATACATGCTGCTGGAAAAGGCTTCAAAGGCCCTACTATGCATGAGCTAAGGGGGTATCATTTGCAGAAATAAATTGCCTCCATTAATGAGTATTTGAAAGATTTCAAGGACTCGTGGGCAAGAACAGGATGTACCATCATGTCAGATGGATGGACTGATCAAAGAAACCGTACCATCATAAACTTTCTTATCTTCTGCCCACGGGGAACCATGTTTTTAAAATCAGTTGATGCATCTGATAAGGTAAAAGATGGGCAATTGTTGTTTCAGCTATTGGATCAGGTTGTTGAGGAGGTGGGGGTGGCTAATGTTGTTCAAGTCATCACAGATAATGCCTCTAACTATGTTCTTGCTGGTAAACTGTTAGAGGAAAAACACAAGACCATCTTTTGGACCCCATGTGCTGCACATTGCATAGACCTCATGCTTGAGGATATTGGAAAATTAGATTGGGTCAAAAACACTGTAGATCATGCCAAAAGCATAACAAAATTTATCTACAATCATTCATGGATTTTGAGCCTCATGAGGAAACACACTGGGGGCAGGGATATTATTAGGCTTGCCATCACTAGATTTGCTACTCATTTTTTGACATTGCAATCTATGCTTTCCCAAAATAGAAACTTGCAAAAGATGTTTTCCAGTGATGAATGGAATCAAAGCAATTGGTCTCATAAACTGGAAGGCAAATAATTGAAAAAGAAAGTTAATGAAGAAACTTTTTGGAGAAAGGCAACAAAGATTGTGAAGCTTGCTGAGCCACTGGTTAAGGTGTTGCGGTTGGTGGATGGGGAAAGATTTGCTATGGGCTTCATTTATGAGGCTATGGATCAAGCAAAGGAGCAAATAAAGAGGGTACAGAGGGATAGAGTGGCTAAGTATGGGCCCATTTGGGCAATCATTGATGAAAGATGGAACAATCAACTCCATTGCCCTATACATGCAGCTGGGTATATGCAGCTGGGTATTTTTTGAACCCACGGTATCATTATAAAGCTAAGGAGTCAGGAGCTTTGAGGGGGGAGATCAGAGATGGACTGATTCACTGAATTGGTTGCATGATCCCATTGGAGTCTGATCAGTTGGAGATACACCGACAGGTCACGACCTTCAGCAATGCTTCAGGTACCTTTGGGAAGAACCTAGCAAAGATTGCAAGAGAAGTAGATGAGCCAGGTAAACAAAAATTTCAATTTTCAAATTCTTAATAGTTTTACTTTTTTTAAATTTTGTTAAATCGTTTATAATTTGAAAGTTGGATATAATTTGTAATTTTGTTGAGTTGACTCATTACGCTCCTATCTTTTTTGCAGCACAATGGTGGGAGGCTTTTGGTGGCCATTGTCCTGAATTGCAGAAGTTTGCAATTCGTATTTTGAGTCAATCTTGCAGTGCTACTGGGTGTGAGCGCAATTGGTCTGTCTTTGAGAGGATTCACACAAAGAAGAGAAACTGTTTGGATAAAAAACGGTTAAATGATCTAGTCTATGTCCAATACAACCTCCGACTCAGATGAAACCAATCGCTGAACAAAAAACCTGATTCAGATCCCATTGTGTTGGAAGACATTGATCCAACATCAGATTAGGTAGTGGAGAGTCATCCAACAGAGTTTGATCCTGATGAGGATCTTGATTTAGATTTAGATAGGGAGGCATCACTCGAACATGATGTTCAGTTGAATGCAGATCTCGATCCGCCTGTACTACCAGCCTCAACCTCACAACTAGCAAGGACTCTAGTTGCAGGCGCTTCCTCTGCTCAGCCGCGACAAAAGCGCAACCGCATATCTTCTCTATCACAGCTTGCATCTACTGCACAGCCTGCTAGTGTTACCACTTCTACAGTTGTAGTTGGAGATGATGATGATGATGAGGAGCCATGGGCCCCCCTGTCTGACTCTGATGATGATCCAGAGATTGATACACATGATCTTGGCTCCTCTGGCAGTAGCTACTAGGCAGTAGTACTGGTCACAATTTACTTTTGTTGTAGAGGCCATTTCTAGCCTCGTTGGCTATGTGTTTTTTGTTTTGAATCTTTGATCATGTATTGCCATTGGACAGTGCACTGGGTGCCATTTTGATATAATGGATATATTCATGAGCCTACTTTGGTCATATGTTGTGTTCCATCTATATTATAATGCTGTGCGTTTGGAAACATGAATGAAAATCTTTAAAATTATGTTTTTTTATTAAAAAAATAAATATTTAATGTATTTTTTACAACGACCGAGTCATTGAAATTGAGCCGGCCGAGTCGATAACGAGTCGGAGTCGGAGTCGACCCTCGGCCGAGTCGGAGTTTTAAAACATTGGCCATGACACCTTGCCCTGGAATCATTCCCACTTCACTGCCACTATTCTTATGCACAACTATGAATTGATGGGCTAACTTGAAACTTGTCACTTCCCCTTGGGGGCTGGAAACACCTAATAGTTTTATCGATGTAACCATCCCCTACATAAAGAGGTAACTTGTTTAGATGACTTGATCTAGTTAGACATTTGAAGGTGAGCCTTGTGTGAAGTATTATTGTGCCCCCAACATTGGGTATTATCTACTATGATGCATTTATGGTTATTGTCCCTAATGATTGGTGATTTTCACTTGATCTTGAGGGGGTGGTATTGTCACAACAAAAAAGGCCTTTAGAGATATGATTATCACTCCATTCAACAACATACTAGAGGTCATTTTACACTCCAGAGAGCATATGACCTCATAATTTCCCCCCAGAGTAGAGCATTGGGCTACTTGATGACTCCACATGGTGCTTGACACTCCGAGGTATCCCCAGATGATGAAACACCGAGCTTGTGAAGCTTGGTGTTGGAGATATTGATGATGTGTCAATGGACCTAGGATGCCCTCAGGTTGGCCTTGACACTTTTTGAAGGATGTTACTTGTTCCGAAGCTTGGATGATGATGGGATTCTTGAGATGATAGGGGAGAGCTTTGGCATCACTTTTTAGCCCCAATGCTTGAGTAGGAGAGTGCCATGTCACCCCTCTTTCCCTTTAGAGGATGACATTGGGCACCATGGTGATGACGTCTTGGTTTGGAGGCATTTTGAGACATTCCCATGGACATGGAGCTAATCGTAGAGTATGGAGCACTCATTAGCCCAGTTGGCACTTGCTTGTGGCATTTAGAGCTCATTTGGAGGATGATGTCATAGTGGAGGACATCTTTCTCCCAAACATGTGGGCATTTATGGCATTTTATGTTATGTTTTTGAGCTATGAGGTTGGCTTGTAACCTCTCTCTTGTAGAACACTCAAACTAAACTTGTAATTAGGGCTTGTTACTTGTATTATTGTAGAAATGAGTGGGATAAGTCTCATATAAATAGAGACTCCCCTCATTTCATTTTCATCATCACACATTCTATTCATTTCCTCTTTGAGAGAGTGCGAGCTAGTCTTTTTCGCTACAATGGGCAAGATGTGATCTTTTGCATGGAGACGTTATTATGGGATTGAAAATGTGCTTTTTTTGGAGGATTTTGTATGTTGATTGCGTTATCATTGATATTTTGCATATTGAATGTATGAAGTAGGGTTTCTATTGTGCCATGACTAAACATTTTATTTATGTTGAATCTTACTACATTATTGCATGCAAAATTGTTCTCCTTAAGGCCTATAGGGAAACTCTAAATGTGCATTCCCTATATTTAATTTCTCCCCTCACAAGAATAATAGTTAGGGTTTTAAAATTGGATGCCCTAGCCATCCACCCTTACTTCATTAACGTCTTTCCTTTGAAATTTAGCCCTAAAAGACTCCATTAAATGCTAGCAGGATAAGGCACTAATGATTGGTGTGTTGATCATCCATAATCTTTATTAAATGTCATCTTTCTTCTCCCATTCTTAGATGTCTAGGTTTAGCCACTAGGACTTTTAGGGCAGATTTATGCATAAAGTGAATTTTGTGTGGATGTTTGTGGCTTATAAATTAGGAATTGCATCTATAAATCATTTAAAGGCAAAATCTGGCATATTGCATTTTTAAACATTCCTATTTAGGGCTGATGTCATTCATCTTTTACTGTTTAATGCATACCTAACAGCCATAAAATTAAATTTTCTACTCTAACCCTAGTCTCTATTGGAAGGCCTTTGTTCCCTTGTGATTATCATTTGAAGGCCTTTTCATTGGCTGCTATATGACATTGTGCACCTTATTGTTGCAAATCAATCAGACCCTAACTTATAGCAGCCTTATCTTTGGTCTAAGCATAGAACCCTAATATAGAACATTTAGGCCTTTTTAGGCCTTGTGGGTACTCTAGACCATATAGTATTCCTCTTATTAAGCAATAGCATTACCGTTAGGTGATCTAGGAAAGCCTCCCTTGCGGTTGAATACCACTAAAGAGCAAGAGAAAGATTCCTGAGGTGACAGTGGCAACACTTTCTCTTGTTTCCATAAGGTGTGGCCCTGCCTAATGAGGCTTTGCACCAGGCCTGTTAGATTTTGCAGAAACAGGTCCATTAATGGTAGTGAAGATAATTCTAACATATAGCCTTTGCTTATTTGATTAGACAGACAAAAGACTAGGACTTCTGTTCATTGGCTTGAGGGAAACATCTTTAGGATGGCACTAATGCGCTGCTTTTAAAAAATGTCTTTTGGATAGAGTTTTGCTAGTAACAATGTGTTCATTACCTTTGATGTTTTAGCTTGGGAAGAAAATTGAGAAAATAAAGTCTCTGTATGCAAATATCTTTACATTTGCTTGGCACGTTTTTACCTTTTGTTCTTTATGGTTTGCAGATTCTTTTATGGGAGTCAAGCTGGCTTGTAGCTTCAAATGAAGAAAGAAATTCCATGATGGGAAAGTCAAAGGAGTCATTATATGCAGCTACTCCAGTGGTTGGTGGCATAACTATACAATGTTCTTAGCAGTTACTTACTCTTATCCTAGGCAGTAATGTTTTTGGTTTAAGAAATACATCAGGTAGAGCAATTAAATTGAAGGGAAGATGGTTGAACCTTGAACTTTTTCTTCGAAATTTTTTCTGGATGCTAGGTTCCTGGTATAAGCGTTCCCTTAAGAGACATTGGGTATATGTCCATTGGAACTTTACTCTCTGTAGGAGCTCATGAGTTTGGTCATGCGCTTGCAGCTGCAAGGTTTGTAACTTTGTTGTTTGAAGTTCTTCAATCATTCTGGCATGCGTTAAATTGTGAAGAAAACAGGGGAATGTTTTGGTAATACAGCCACATTTATACTTGAGTACAAATTTCCTTTCTCCTTGTATCAGATTCCTAATTTTTAAAGGGATACATGCTGAAGGTGTCTGCAATTATGTTCTTGTATGTCACATCTTATTTACTTGTAGTTGTGGTAGTCACCTTAGTGTAAAATATTTGCAAACTCGTAGGAATTGTACATGATTAGCCTGGATATAATATTACAACCTTTGACCAGCAGAGATACATGATATTTTGTTACAAAAACTGCTGATTTATCAGCAAAATCATGATCTTTTTCTGATGTATCAAAAATAAAAATTGTCGTCTGCTGATTTTTAAAATTTAATATATTTTGCATTTTCTAAGTTTTTTGTTTTTTGCTGAATTTGCTGATGTCTTGAGTTCATGAAACCTGGCGATTTTTTTGCCAATGCAGTGGCCGATGTTTGCATCATTAATCCTGGAACTCACTTCCTATTGCCAGAAATGCCAGGTGAAATAAAATTACAACCTGATATGCTGATTTCTGGCAACATGATTTTTCTGTAAATGGTAGAGGGAAGCCAGTTATAGAGCTCTCTGTTAAAATGCTGGGGATACTGAAAAAGAAGGGATCTCTCGTAGCCACATTAAATACAAAAGTGGAAATAGAGGAGGAAGAAAAAGAAGTCCCTGTTGTACCAGCAACCAAAGAGAAGTAGCTAACTTTGACAATGTGCACAAGTGGGGTGAGATGACCCACTGTGTAACTCTTGGAGGGGGTTGAAAATGATCCGCCAAGACTCTCAATGGAAGAGCCTGGTGAGGAAAGCCCTAAAGGGTAGGGGCAACTGAACTGTGCTGAGAAAGGGTACTCCTCAAAATCATTGCTGGGGTGGGCTTTCTGGGTTTGTTAGTTGAAGATTGAGAGGAGGTTATGGTCTAACTGATTTGGTGTCACATGTGTTGTGGATTTTCCTTGCTGCTTGCTGCCACCAGTAGACGGGATAAAAGGGGAAAAGGAAGTTATCTGTGTGATTCAGTCTATCCTAGGAGGCCTCTGTAAGATTTGTGCCTTATGCCCTGACCCCTCCCTCATAAACAAAGCCAGGCATCTCTGCTTTGGATAGAAGAAGAAGGTAGAGAGGGAACACTGTGAGTTTTAAGTAGAGTGAATCTGATCTTGTAATAAATGGGACACCTAAAGATGAGGTGCTTCTTCGAGTGAATCTTCTACGATTGGTACAATTGACAAATCCTCTCTAACCATGGGAATCAAAGTAGGGAAACACAACAAATAGTTTGTAAACCACAGTGGCAGGACATGGATTAGAGATTTACCTCTTCTAGGTTGAACCAAACCGTGGCCCATTTCAACTACCTCTTCTTGACAACCTGGTATGGAGCATAGGTCTGTTGCCTCAATTGCGATTTGGAATTTGTGGTGGCTCCCTTTTCTTTTGTAATTATGGCAGAGATCTTTGAAACTTCTGTGTCTATATTTGTTAGGCCTCCTGTCTCCTCTTGGCCTCTCCTTCTTGGTGGTTGAGCAACCTCTCTGAGATCCATGAAAGGCTACCATTCCAAGTCACAAGACATCCACCATCAGATCAGCAGACGAGCCGAAACTAGGTGGCTTTAGAGTCAGGCTTTCCCCACCAAGCACACCACTTCCCAGGTTCAACTAAGTAGCTAGCTTTTTATCAGGTGATTCTTCCTTATGACCTTGAGGAGATCTAGAATCCCTCACTCTCGTGCTCTCCCTAGGATCATATAGTTGGCCCCTCTTATCCCTTGTTATTTCTTGGAAGATTTCATCTACTACTAGTGGTACATTGACCCTTTCACAATGTTTGATGACTGGCGATGAGCTTGTTCCTAGGTCCCTTCACTTGTCCCGAGTTGCCAACTGCAATGGGCCTTGACATACTCTCTTTCTTTTGTTTAACATCATATTTTTAGTGGTTAGAATTACCAGGGCACTTGCACTTTTTTATATACTTCTTTTGGCTAGATATTTAGCTCTTACCTAGACACTAAGTTCTCTATCATTATGGTTTCATTATCAATCTAGGAGTTACCGTCGCACTCCCACATTGTATCTATAGTAGTTGTACCTTCTAGTACCATTGGGCTACTTTTGTGCTCATTTATTGGACAATAATAAAATTATCTTATCTATCTTATATATGGATACAATTCATAGATTTGACATAATTTGCTTCATGGAAACACATGAAACCAATGTAACACCACTTCCTTCTTTTTAAGGACATTCTTGGATCTTAGTTGATAGACTAGAGCTTCATCATGAGACTAAAGGTTTAGGTGGAGTTGCATGTGTACTCAGGAGCAATTGATCTTCTACATCATGCTAGTAGGGTTTGACATATGGGTTAGGTTCATTTGGGTTTCCTTGGAAAGGGAGACTAGAGCTTCTTCACGGGACTAACGGTTTAGGTGTAGTTGCATGTGTACTGAAGGAGCAATCAACACCCTCCATCATGCTATTAGGGTTTGACTTATATCTTAGTTTCATTAGAAAGGAAACCTCTCTTGAAGAAATTGTTTACATCAACATGCTAGTTACACCTTGTTTTTGTTGATTTTTCACAGGGTCTTCTATACTGATAATTACTTCTAATGATTTAGTTCTTTTTCACATTCTTATCGATTATTTCATCATTAAGCAATTACACAAAAGACATCAACAATATCATATTTTTGACAGTAAAATCATGAAGAGACAGCCACATAAAGAACACAAGAGTTTACCCTAGGAAAACCCACATGGGGGAAAACCCAACAGCCTTTTCCTTCGGGAAACTAACAAGCTCAACAGAGATGCGTCAGTGAAATATATGGTCAAACAGACCAATAACATAGCTAGGTCAAACCTGGTCCAACTCCATCCTAGTTAAGTCACAAGTTTTTCCACAGAGGTGATAATCTAGGTCTGCCACAGTTCGGTCTGCTTCAGATCAGGTTCAGTCAGCTTCTTTGGCACAAAGATTCATCTTACTTTAGCACAGAGATTTGACCTTTTTTTTCACAGAGATTTCATCCTTCCTTCATCACAGGGATTTCTTCATTACAGATATTTTGGCCTTCCTTACAACTAAGTCACCTGACACAGGGATTCGGGATTCGGGATTTGTGGTGTCGGATCCGGACACGTCGACCCCCCGGAACAGGACACGTAGAATTCATTATATATTATTTTATTAAATATATATATATATATATATATATATATATATATATTTTAAAAATTATAAATATATATTAAAAATTAAAAATTAAAAATCAGCGTTGATAATATCGGTATTGGGAAAATATCGGCGAGGGTCCAAAAAATATCTTATCGGCAATATCGGCAAATATCGGCAAGCATAAAAAATGCATAATATATTCATTTTTTTCAGATTTTTAAACATATAAAGCAATAACAACATGAAAACACACTGGCACATAAATATGAAGAAAACATTGATATATATGATGTCAAATAGAAATGATATATCAAAGGCGATACCAAATCCTGCTGATCCTTGATAATTGTCCATTCAAGGACTCAAATGTGGAGAACCAATACAAAATAACATCACATATATAAAAGTATCTCATCATCATGAGTTACATGTAGCATAACAAATAAAACTAGCAGCTATCTATCTACTGCCCTTTCCCCCTTTTACGGGAAAACATGATGGGCTGTTTGCCAGGTCCGCCCCTAGTAGTAGAAGGCCCTGACCCTGCCTCTGCACCTAATGTCAAATAATGAGTGCTAGGCATGGAGCTATGCTCTCCTATATCTATAGCAGATGGTGTTGATGCTGATGCTCCCGCAGTGCCCTCCTCCTGCTCCTCCTCTAAGTGCTGCTGCTCCTCTGACTCCGAGTCCTCCTCTTGCTGCCCCTGCTCTAATGGATCATCTGCCACTGGCTCTAACCATGAAGGTGACTCCTCCAATATGGGCTCCTCAGACTCCACCCTCCACGGAGACAATACATCAATATTGTCTAAGGAAATGGCATCTGGGTCCATTGGTGATTCTATTTGCCTCACTCGAAGTCGGATGTTGTAATGCACATACACCAAATCGTTGAGGCGTGCGAACTCCAACCTGTAAGAGTATCAAAAAAAGTAATGAGTCTTGACTCTTGACTCTTGACACTTGAAGGTCATAAATTAAAAATTAAAAATTACAATAAGTGTAATTGCTCAACTGAAGGCTTGAGTTCAAAGTTATACCTGTTGCGCTTTTTGGCGTGTATTTTCTCAAATACACTCCAATTGCGCTCACACCCTGAAGTGCTACATTTTTGACTCAAGATTCGTATAGCCAATTTTTGCAAATTTGGTGCCCTTGCACCATAGCTTCGCCACCAAATATCTACAACAAAATAATGAAATAAAAAATTCAAAAACTTAAAAGTTAAAACATAATTAAATTCAAATTTCTAATTTCTAATGAGTGATGACTTGTCACTTACATGGCATGAAGAGGGCCCTTTCCCTAATGGCATCATCAAAGCCAAATAGGCCAACACAATCTTGATAACACTGTACCTCGCGATTGATTTTGCTACGAAGCTCAGGATCAGGTACCATCCTCTGAATACAGGAATGGAGCCCTTCCATCACCTCGCCATCAAAATCAAAGTTGCATTTGTATGAAAATGCGGGGTTGAGGAAGAGTGCTGCTACATGAATAGGTCGATGAAGCATCCCTGTCCACCGACTATCGATCACATCCCATAACATCATCTGCCTATCAAGGCCAGCAGAACCCTTGTTTGCATAATAGGAACGAATGGCCTCCTTGGCCCTATCCATGCCCTCATACAAATAAGGCATTGCAGGCTTCTCTCCATCCACCAACCTAAGAACCTTTACTATAGGTTCGCTAACTGCACATGCTTCTTCTACTCCACGTCAAAATGTCTCAGAGTACACCATTTTTGCAATGGCTTTCCCATCAGGTCTCCCGTTGTATCTACAATTACGCCAATCATCAGACACAAACATTTGCTTCAACTCGAACTGACATCGAAGCAAATACTGAAGAGTAATAAAGGTTGTGGCAAAACGTGTGATGGCAGGACGCCGCAACTCCTTGTTTCTAGTGAACCTCCTCATAAGGCTAAGAACAAAAGCATGGTTATAAATAAACTTGGGGATGCTCCTAGCCATATCAACTGCCTCCTTGATGGAGAGTTTCCCCATATCCTCAAGCAACAAATCAAGACAATGCGCTGCACATGGAGTCCAGAACAATGTGGGATGCCTCTCCATAAGCATTCTGCCGGCAGACACATAATTAGCTGCATTGTCTGTTATGACTTGCACCACATTCTGCACACCAATCTCCCGAATGAACCCATCTAACAACTCACATATCGTTGCTGCATCTTTGATATGTTCTGATGCATCCAACGATTTAATAAACATGGTACCTTTAGGACAATGTACCAAGAAATTTAGAAGGGTCCTACCCTTCCTATCTGTCCAACCATCAGACATCACTGTGCATCCAGTGACTTCCCATGTCTTTTTCAACTCCGCCAATCTAGAGTTGACGTCCTGTTTTTCTGCTTGAAGAATTGGCCCTCGCAACTCCTCATATGTGGCACTTTTGTACCTTGGGCCCACAACAACAATAGCATCACACATTGGCTGCCAAAATGGATTGGTTTTTGTGATGCTGAGAGGTAAGTCGCTCCAAAAAATACACCTCCCCGTGACCCTATCTGCTTCTTGCTTCTCCTTTTTTTTAACAAGCGATTTTATGCCAGGTTGTGCTCCAGCTCCTGTTCGTGGAACAAAAAATGATGACCTCGCACTCACACTAGTAGTAGCATGTGATGGTGTGCCAGTTGTGTAGCCCCTCCCACTAGGGCCACTAAGCCCACTACCCTCAACACCAAAATCAGGAGAAGATATCTCGAAAGATCTACCTGCACGTTCAGCTTTTTTTCTTTCCGCCTCTTCCTTCTTTCTGTCCTTTTCTTCAATTGCCTCAAGAGCTTTTTGTATAAGCTCCGGACTAGAAACTGTACAAAGCCCAACATCATGTCCACTGAGTCTAGCAAGATGGTATTTCAGTCGTGTAATCCCACCTTTCATCTTGTCCCCACACAATTTGCATGTAAGATATGCACGATTTGTCCCACCATCAGGGCTCCCATACTCCCAAACTGGGTCCAAGGCTTTTGGCATATTTGTATTTTGTAGTGGGCTAACTCAAACGGAAACCTAGAGCACCAAAAAAACTTTGGAATTAGTAACTTAATAAGTAATACGAAATTTTCAAATTACAAATAACCACATCATTTTACAAAACAGTTTTAACTTGACTGTTGAATAGAAGTGTAATACAAGTTGACTGTTGAATAGAAGTGTAATACAAGTTGACTGTTGAATACTCTTGAACAAAAGAGTATGAACATGTTGTAACGTGAGGTATCCAAATGGCAAATGAAACACATACCAAATTGGCACGGAATGAGAACAATTTCTTTCAGAATTAAAAGAATGTTCAATGAATTAATTCACATGGAGCAAACAGCTCAATGATAATACAAAGATATTTACAAGAATAGAAACATCAGGTTTCTATGTAGAATATCGAACAAACAGTTTCATCTAAGAAACTGCTAAAAGAATAAGAATAGAAACATCTAAAAGACTGAGCATTACTAAATAGAGATATAGAGATATATTCTAATACCCTCCCTTAATGCTCAATCTATTTACAACACCAATAGACCCGCGAAATTTTACAAATTTATCAGGACCAAGAGGCTTGGTAAAAATATCGGCGGGCTGCTCTGTGGTGGGAACATAGTGCAACTGAACTGAGCCGTCTTCAACCAGCTGTCGAATGTAGTGGCAGTGAGTTTCCACATGCTTTGTTCGTTCATGAAAGACAGGATTCTTGGCAAGTTTGAGCACTCCTTGATTATCACAAAACAAAGAAGTAGGCCCTGTCTGAAAAACATGCATATCTGCAAGCATACGACGAAGCCAAACTGCCTCACAGGCGGCCTTAACTGCTCCCCGATACTCTGCTTCTGTTGAGGAGAGAGCCACTACCTGTTGCTTCTTACTAGTCCAAGTAACAGCTCCAGATCCTAGACTAAACACATACCCAGCTGTAGATTTACGGTCATCAACCGAACCGGCCCAGTCAGAGTCAGTGTAGCCACTGAGAATAGGAGTGGAGCTGTGAGTATATAAGAGGCCATAATCAGAAGTACCACGCAGATATCGTAGCACCCGCTTTGCTGCTATCCAATGATCAGCTTTAGGAGCTGACATAAAGCGAGAAATGTAGCTTACTGCAAAACTGATGTCAGGTCTGGTAGCAGTAAGATAGATGAGACTGCCCACTAATTGCCTGAATAAAGTTTCATCCATAAGAGGAGAGGATGACTGTGCTGAAAGTTTGAGCCCTGGTTCCATAGGAGTCGTGGCCGGTTTGCAATCCTGCATTCTGAACCTTTCCACAAGATTTTTGGCATACTTGGACTGAGAAAGAAAGATCTGATTTTCAGACTGCCACACTTCAACCCCCAGACAGTAATGAAGAAGTCCCAAGTCTGTCATCTCAAAAGTTCTGCATAGATCTTGTTTGATCCCATGGATCAAATGTGCAGAGCTGCCAGTAATGATAAGATCATCCACATAGACAACTACAAACAAGATATCATCATCAGTATGCTTGATATACAGGTTTGCATCAGATGGACTCCGCTGAAAACCCTGATCTGTCAGATACTGATCAATTTTTATGTACCAAGCCCGAGGAGCTTGTTTCAATCCATAGATTGCTTTAACTAACCGACACACTTTCTGTTCTTGACCAGCAACCTTGAATCCTGGAGGCTGCGTCATGTAGACTTCTTCTTGGAGATCACCATTTAGGAAAGCACTTTTGACATCCATCTGATGAACTTTCCAATTGAACTGAGCTGCTAGGGCAAGCACAAGCCTGATAGTACTCATCTTGGCTGTAGGAGCAAAAGTCTCCTCATAGTCGATGCCTTCCTGCTGTGAAAATCCTCGAGCCACAAGCCGAGCTTTATACTTGTCTAAGGTTCCATCAGCTTTGTATTTGACTTTATACACCCATTTGCAGCCTATGGGTTTTTTGTCTGCAGGAAAATCAGAAAGAGTCCATGTGTGATTCTTCTGAAGACTCTGAAATTCTGCTTTCATAGCCTGTTCCCACTCAGATATACCCTTAGCTTCTGAGTATGTTTGAGGCTCAAAAGTACTGTGAAGGTTAGCCATAAGAGCAAAATTGACTGTAGACTGTTGTCTGTTCTTATGCCTAGAAGTTCTACCTTCAAGGAGCTCATCATCCTGGAGATCACCTATGGTTTTAGCCCACCATTTTGGCCGAAGAGAAGAAGAACCAATATCAGGATTAGAGGGACCAATATCAGGAGGAAGAGAGGCAGGCTCAAGAGCAATAGGGACAGCAAGAGGGGGATTAGCTTCTGGAGGAAGCTCAGATAGAGTAGTATCAAATCTTGATGCTACATCATCCCTCCCATCAGATGGACTGACTGGAAGAAGAACACTGTGAGGCGGATCCTCAGAACGCTGCTCAGAAGAAGAAGACTGAAAGAATCCTCTGTCTTCATCAAATACTACATCTCGACTGAAGCTAAGTCGACCAGTGGCTATATCTATAAGCCTATAAGCCTTGTGATGATCACTGTAACCTGTCATCATGAGTTTCTGACTTTTGGAATCCAACTTAGATCGCTTAGCAGATGGAATCCAAACATATGCAACTGAGCCAAAAACTTTGAGATGACTGATCTTAGGCTTACGACCAGACCACACTTCTTCAGGAGTCTTCCCTTTAACAGCCTGAGTAGGGGATCGGTTAAGAAGGTAAACAGCAGTAAATACTGCTTCAGCCTAGAATTTGTTTGGAACACTCCGGTGTTGTAACATGGAACGAGCCATTTCAACAACCGTGCGATTGCGACGCTCGACAACACTGTTCTGCTGGGGAGTGTAAGGTGTGGTGAATTGACGTTTGATGCCATGAATATCACAGAAGTTGGCAAAAGCTGAGGAACAAAATTCCCCCCCATTGTCGGTCCTAAGGGTCATGATATTACAACCAGATTCGTTTTCAACTAAAGTTTTAAACTTCTGAAAGGTACTAAGAGCATCAGATTTATTTTTTAAAAAATACACCCACATCTTTCGACTGAAGTCATCTACAATAAGTAAAAAGTATTTGCAAGCAGTTATAGAAGCTGTATTCATAGGACCACAAATATCAGCATGAAGTAACTGAAGTACCTGGGATGCGCGCCAAGATTCGCCATTTTTGAATGACGACCGATGTTGCTTTCCTGCTTGACAGGCGCTGCATACCCCCAACTGCTGAGTCTGAATATCAGGTAATCCTGACACAAGTCCCTCCCGAGAGAGCTGAGAGAGATACTGCATATTGAGATGCCCATATCGCTGATGCCATAGAGTACTGATGTGAGAGACACGAGCTGCTAGTGCCACTTCTGGAAAGTCACCGGTGTCAAGTAGCCTGTATAGACCATGGTCCTCGAGGCCAGTAGCAACTGTCAGACTGGTCTCCCTGTCAATGATGGAACACTTGTGTGCACTGAACACAACATCAAGCTGAGGAGAATTCCTCATAATCTGACTGACAGAGAGCAGATTAATCTCCATACCAGGAACATAGTATACATTTAGAAATATGAGCGTGCGTCCACCAGACTGAATTTGAACTGTACCCCTGCCAGCAACAGTGTACTTTTCACCTCCACCAAATACAACTGAATCACTGAAAGGTGAAAAGTCAATAAACCAGTCACGCCTGTGAGAGAAGTGGCGTGATGCACCAGAATCAATGTACCATGCAGAGGAAGGAACATGTTCTGAAGACCTTTTAGCCATAAAGGCGTAAAAGGCCGAATCTGTCTGCTCGGAATGTTCTGCAACATTCGCTGTCTGATGTGACCCTCCCTGTTTCTTTTGTTCAGCAGCAATCCTCTGCTTGCAGTCTTTCTTCATGTGACCGAACTTGTGACAGTAATTACACTGTACACTTTTCTTCCTGTTAGGATCAAAAGACTGAGATGATCCTCTCTGCTGAAAAGACTGATATTTTGCAGCAAATGCATTCTCCAAGGGCACTGATGCAGTACCACTACCAAACTGCTGTTTCCACCTATCTTGCTGCAGAAGTTTGGTACATAAATCTGAAAACTTCAGATCAACATTTGTGGTTGTAATGTTGAGTGTTTCAATGAAGTGTTCATAAGATTTTGGTAGACTCTTCAGGGTAATGACTACCATATCTTCTTCCTCCATGGTCCGACCAATGGCGTCGAGCTGATCTCGAATGTCTTTAATTTTGTTGAGATGTTCCTGTAAAGACATATGTTCATCCATCATGATGGAGAACAACTGATTTTTGAGAAAAAAAGCTCTGCTTTTATCAGATGTCTCATGCAATTCTTTCAACTGTTGCCAGATTTCAGCAGCTGTCTTGCCAGAAGGGATCTGTGGTAACTGATCATCAGCGACAGAGAGCTTGAGAAGCATAACAGCCTCTCGATTTCGATCATCAAATTTATCTTGATCGGTCCCGGCTGTACCTGGACGAAGCTCTTTGCCCAAAATGAGTTGATCAAGACGCCTGTACTCAAAAATGGTCAGCAGTCTTTGTTTCCAAATGTTATAGTTGCTGCCATTAAACCGTTGATTTCCTTCTAACATCAGATTGGTAAGTGTGGTCATTTTCACAAAGAGAAAAAGTAAGACACACAAGAACAATGTAGCTGACTGCTTATGCTGGTGAAGATTTAAAGAACAGACTTTCAGCTGTCTAAAACAATAGTAATGCTGCTAATACAGTTCTGAGAATACAGTTTTCCACAAGAAAATGCCGGTCTACCATAAGAGTATACTGATGCAATAAACAGATGTCACAGGTCTGAGTTTGTAATGAAGACTGCCAGGATCACAAGAAAAAAAATTCCGCTGATTGGTAACCCACTGCCGGCAACCAGAACCACAAATACAGCAAATATAAATGATGAAAAATGGACCCACATGTGCTGTCTCAGATTCACACTTCTGCTGAATGGTAACCCACTGTCAGCAAACACCACAGATATATATATATATACATGTCTCAGGTATCAAAATGGCCCACACAAAAACATCTCAGCTACAGGTCATATGCTTTTGAAAAAAGGACCACGTGAGCTATGCACGTTCTGTCTCAGCTCAGCGACTGGTCATATGTTTTGAAGTTTGAACCACGTGAGTTATCAAAACTGTACGTTCCGTCTCAGCTATTTTATATACGAAAAACCCACAGGTGAATATAACCACGCATATGTGTTTTATAAACACGGGTTACGATTCCGTCTCAGCTATTACAATGAACCACGGATTTTTTATAACACGCGGATGACAGGTTACGTATTACGTATTACATCAGGTTACGTATTACGTAAATCAGGTTAAAAACACGGGTTTCAGATCCACGGGTTTGACTGAGATAATATAATGGCGTTTGCACAGGTTACAATGAACCACGGGTTTCAGATCTAGAGCCACGGGTTTCACAGCACACGCGTATATCCACGGGTTTGAGGTTACACGCGAATTACAGCGTTTCAAATATCCACGGGTTTTCAGATATATATCTAAGAGTTCTGAAATATATATATATCCACGAGTTTTAACTGTAATACCATCCACGGGTTTCAAATATCCTCGGGTTTCAAAGCGTATATCACAAGTTTGACAGCGTTTGAAAATATCACAAGCGTATATCACTTGTTTGCACAACGTTTGAAAATAAAAAAATAGACAGTTGCCCGCAGATCAAATTTTCAGACCACGACTCCGATTTTTAAAAAACAAATAAGTTATAAACCGAGAGAAAACACCTGGATCACGATTGCTGATGATTGCTGAGGGATTCCACGATGTGGTCGAAGAAAATAGCTGGATTCAATATTCCAAGCAAACTGGCCAGCCAAAAAAAATTCCGCTTCCACGAAAACAGTCGCCGCCACAAAGTTATTTCCTTAGTAAAATGATCATGCAAGAGAAGAATCCAATTCTGTATCGAGATGGACGACTGTAAGCTTTTATCACAGCGAGCAAAGCCGAGGCTAAGACTCAGTGAAGGCTGCCTGGCTTACAGAGGGCTCGACCTTAGAAAGGACTCAAGAGATTACAATGCAAAGAGAATTACTGTTTCAAGAAGAATCTCTTAACCTTGCTCTGATACCATAAAAGAATGTTCAATGAATTAATTCACATGGAGCAAACAGCTCAATGATAATACAAAGATATTTACAAGAATAGAAACATCAGGTTTCTATGTAGAATATCGAACAAACAGTTTCATCTAAGAAACTGCTAAAAGAATAAGAATAGAAACATCTAAAAGACTGAGCATTACTAAATAGAGATATAGAGATATATTCTAATAAGAATTATGCCAAGCATGGGAAAAATATATAACTGTTATAACTTATACCACTGCTGTAGGTGCATAATGCATTATTAGACTTCATAGCACAGAGAAAGTTACATCTTTAACCAGCAAGGCAGGGTGCAATCTTTGAAGAAGAAGGCAACACCTTTTGAGCTGATGGAGGGAGGATTTTGATGATTGCATCGATATGGGAGAGAAAAGATGAGGTTTCCAAATTCCAACAGTACTTCTTCAAACTTTGATACTTATCCATGACAACATGTTTTTAACAGTTGAAAAGGTTCGAATCTTTGAGAATATCATCATCCTTCTCTTCATTTGAGTTTTTGTAAGCATTATCATTGGCTTCTAAGATCCATCAGGTAGACATTATTGAAGTATGTTGAAAATAGAAGAAGTCAGGAACTTAGATAATTGTGGGCATTCTATTAAAGTGTATAGGCCTGAAATTTTTGTTCTTTGAGGGTAATCAAATATTTGACGGTTCAATATCCCCATGGGCCAGCATTATAAATTTATACCTATTGAGAGGTTTTAGAGGTGTTTTTCATTCCATTCATAAACTTGACATCACATTACTGATGGTTTATGTAGTTTGCAAATGGTTTATAACTTTATAATTTAGAGTCTAGACCTGTTGTAGGTGATGATTCCCTACATATTTTGGGCATAAATGCTGTAGAAGAGGAGGAATATATGCTCATTTACCCCATTCATACTTCTACATTCTTTCCAAAGACTGACATGAGGACATCAAGTTAAGATCATGAGAAACTGTATATTGAATGTTGTTTGCAGAATGGGTAATTGTGAAAATATTTTGTAGCCGCACATTAGATGCTTGATTGTTTCTGCAGCCTGGCATATTACACAGCTGCCATCTGTAAATCCTCTATGCTGTGCATATATGGTAATGGCAGCATATTTTTGTGATTTGTCTGTTGATTGCTCCTGTCCGGTGGAAGTGGTTCATCTTTGTGGAGAAGAGATTGTTTAGACAGGCAACAAAAACCATATAGCATACAATAAGATGAACAAATATGTCTCTTTTGTTGGAACCGTGATACCACTGCTGTAGGTGACCACTTTTCTGTTTGTAATATTGTATTACGGTTTACCTTGACAGTGATCAATATGAAGTTATTTTTTATAAATATGTCTGGTATTGCTCAATGCAAACCCTTGCAATTTGAAATCAAAACAAAAACCAAGCAAAATGATTGTAGGGAATCGGAAGAATGAGAATCGAGATTGTCTTACTGTTCTTGGCACTTGCAGCTTAGAGAAATCTTCGTTGTTGGTGGCAAATTGGCAATAATGGCTTCAAACCCTCCTTGGCAGCAACCACATTCCTTCTCCAGCGCTCAGAAAAACAAAATGACTTGAAAAAAACCAAAAATCGAATTATATAGGCCGCGCAGAATGATTTTAGGGTCACCAGCGATATTTTCGGTCGTCGCGCGATATTTTCTGAGATATCGCCGAAATATCGTAAATCTCACGCGATTTTCAAAACTCGAAAATATCGCGATATTTGGCCGGCGATATTTCGGCTCGCCGAAAATATCGCGATATTTCCGAATATCGCCGATATCTCGGCGATATTATCAACACTGTTAAAAATTATATATATATTGCTGACTGTAAAATTCCCTTTCCTTCAGTTTTCATAAATTTCAACAATTCTGGGTGTGTTAAAGTTTGTAGAATGATATAAGCACGATTAAGCAAGACCAGGAATAACTAGAATTCTGGAACTTTCACAATTGTGAGAATTACATTTCAGTTGGGTTTATAAATGAAGGAACAGTGGAATCTGATTTGTGGCATGAAATATATATCAGTTTCTATCGTTAATGATGTGAAAACCCGTCCTTCTTCAGCAGTCTGAACTCAGCAAAAGGTGGCAAGGATCGACCCGCTTCAGCGCACTGTGTACTTTGATCAAAAGAGTCTTGCTACAACATTAATACACTCAAATCATGATGCCTTCCAGGAATAATAACCTCAAGCTTGAATCTTTGCTGGATTTGTATGTGATGTGTTTCTTCTTTGACTTGACAGTGAATACGCTTAGCACCAGTCTCAGATTTGGCCCGCAAAGAGTCGTATGGCAATCTGTCACAAGAGACAGATTTCATGTTCCTTGCAATCTTTAATTTGGGCACTTCAAATTGTTAATGTGGTCCTCTGCAAATAATAGTCGACCCCTTCACCGTTCTTTTATGGTTGATAGTAAATACTTCACGTCCATGACAGTGTTAATCTTGTCCAACCACTAATATGATCCCGCAGACTTGGCAAATGCCCCGGCTAACCTTATTGCTCACACCAACGCACATATCAATGCTTTTGAACAAAGAATTCAGTGTCGCTGTAGACAAATTTTGGGTTTATTTTTTTATTTTTTCTTTTGACAGAAGCTCAAATTGGCCTGTGCCTTTCCCCACATGCATTTCCAGTCGAATCCCTTTGTGGTTAAGTCGATTGGTGTAAATTTTGTGTAATATCCCTAACCCGGAATATTCCTTAAACCCCAACAAAATCTCAACCAGAAAAACGCTCAAGTGGTATAGCAGCCGAGAAAATCACAGAGATATAATCACAGAGATATAATAGTAGTGCAACAACAATAATGTACATATGAAATATAAACAGATACACAAGAAATGCAACGAGAAATGCTAAGCCATTTTATTATACTGAGTAAAGGAATGAGTACAGAGGTGATAAGAAGGACGACACCTCGACTTGCACAAGGCAAGTGAAGGAATACATTCAGAATAACAAATGAATGGCCTCACACTGATCTGCGTCCCAATTGCTAGAAAACTGCCGTGCTGCTGGAAATCGAATGAGGATTTGGGGCTGCTCCCCTCCTCGGAAAAGGCTGAAACTCTGGAATCGGACTCTACTCAAGAAACCCAGAAAAACCCAGAAAGCTTTTTTGAAATGGCAGACCTCCGAAAATCACCCCCTTGGGGTTCTGCGCAGTCCCTCAATGCTCTGCGCTGCCACTGAATGAAACCCTCTAGAAAACTGCCTGAAACTCCTGCCAAAACTCTCCAATATGCAAGAGCTGATCCCCTGCTCTACCTCTCAGCACAAATCCTCCTACAAACCCTCAACCCAGGCTCCTGCCAGAAAGAACTGCGTCCTCCTCTCAGTGCTGCGCAGTCCTCCAAAACGCTGATGAAACTGCTGCTGAAATGCTGATGAAACTACTGCTGGAATGCCAATGGAAATACCTTGCCCGAGCAGGCACTCGAAGTCCCCTGGGGCTAAGGGTGAGATCTCTGAACGGAGACACTCAATGTACTAAACATTGTTGCAGACTAGCTAAACAGCCAGCGTGCTCTAAGTCGAAACGACTATCACAAATGCTCATAGCCGGGATGATCCAAATGAGGGGGCTCCTCTCTCTTTTATAGCCTTTGCCTCTCTCAATCCCAAGGCTCACCTCCTCCTGCGTGATTCCCCTCTTGCCACGTGTGTATTCCCTCCTGTGTAGTTCCTCCATGTGTCTGCGTGGGCTCCATTTCTTCGCCCCCCTTTGGCCCCCTTGGCTCCCCTTTAAGTCACAATGTTGTGCTACTAGGAAATGACTTTTTATTCTAAAAGTGAGTTATTTCCCCCTTTCTCACTTTTTATTTACAAATGACTATAGAAGGAAAAAATTGAACAAAATCGAATATTCCAATTAGCCATGGCTAATTAGGAATATTACAGTCTCCCCCGGCAAAATGTTGTTTGTCCTCAAGCAACTGAAGTGATGGATGCTGTAAGATCTCCTCGCTCTCCCAAGTGGCATCCTTATTCGGCAAATTCTTCCACCTCACCAAGAATTCCCGGATCGTCCTACTCCGCAGCTGCCTCTCCCTGGTATCAATCATAGCCTCCGGTTGCTATTGCCCCTCATCATCCATGGGTGGTAGCTCATCTGTCCCGGTCATCTGCTACCCCAATGCTTTCTTCAGGCATGATACATGAAAAATGTTATGAATCTTGCTGCCTTGGGGCAGCTCCAACTCATATGCAACCTGTCCAATCCTGCGTATCACCCTGTATGGCCCATAAAAGCGGGGCTTGAGCTTCTCAGCCCCCTTTTGCTTCAGTGACGATTGTCAGTATGGCTGTAATTGTAGGTAGACCATGTCCCATACCTCGAACTGCCTCTCCACCCGACCCCTGTCGGCATACAGCTTCTGCTGGTTCTGCACTGTAGCTATGTTATCCTTGAGAGCTCGGAGGATATCCTGACTCTCTTGGATCCAAATCTTGGCTCTAGGAGCCCTGCTATCACCAAACACCACATCAACAAAAGATAAAAGATGATACCCATATAAGGCATAGAATGGTGACATACCAGTGGACATGTGATGTGAAGTATTGTAGCAGTACTCCCCTAGATGCAGCCATTTCAGCGATGCTCGCTGCTGCCTATTGACATAGTTATGCAAGTAGCCCTCCAGCCACTTGTTAACTATCTCTGTCTGCCCATCCGTCTGTGGGTGATAACTGGTACTCGGTGTCAACTCCGCCCCCACCAACCGGAAAAGCTCCTACTAAAACCCGCCCATGAAACGGCTGTCCCTATCACTGACGATGGTCTTAGGAAGACCATGTAGCTTGAAGATCTCCCTGAAGAACAGCTCGACCATCTGTGCTGCTGTATAGTGTGTGAATATGGCAAAAAAATGTGCGTACTTCGTCAGTCGATCAACGATGACAAAGATACAATCCTTGCCCTGTACCATGGGCAACCCTGTGATGAAGTCCATTGAAATACTCTCCCATTTCCCCTCCGGAATGGGAAGAGGCTGTAATAAACCTGTGGGATGGCTCATCTCCCCCTTGTTCCTCTGGCAAACATCGCACTCCTGGATGTTCTGGAGTACGTCCTCCTTGAGGCCCTTCCATGAGAACCTCTCTCTAATGGCCCTGTAGGTTTTGGTAAACCCCTGATGTCTTGCCAAAGGTGAATCATGTGATGCCTGGAGTATCTTCTTCTTGAGCTGAGACCCCTCAGTCAAGAAGATCCGGTCTGTACCTGTCATCTGCCACCTGCCTATCCAGAACCTCACATGCAAACCTATCCTTGGAGTACTCTACTAAGAGTCGAGCCCTCTAGTCTGTATCCAAGCTCATAAGAGACAACGTGAAAGGGCATCTGCTACCACGTTGTTCTTACCCTTGACATACTCAATGTCAAAGTCATACGCTTGGATCTTATTGATCCACTTTTGCTGCCTCTCCTGTAGCTGCTTCTGCTCCAAAAAAAACTTGAGGCTGTTGTGATCAGTCCTCACCCTGAACCTGTTACCCACCAAATACTGCCGGTACTTAGCCAATGCATGCATGATGGTTAGCATCTCCTTGTCGTATATGGAATACAACCTCTCGTGCAGAAGGAGCTTCCGGTTCTTAAAGGCTATAGGGTGACCTCCCTGCATCAATACTGCACCGATCCCCTCTCCTGACGCATCACACTCCAAAACAAATGGCTGTGTAAAATCTTGCAACGCAAGCATGGGGCAGCTGCTCATAACCTCCTTGAGCCTGTCAAAGGCTCGCTGCGCTGTATCCGACCAACTGAATGCCCCCTTCCTTGTCAAATCTGTCAGGGGTACAACAAGCTGTGAGAAACCTTTGACGAACTTCTGGTAGTAAGTACAAATGCCGGTGAATCCTCGAAGTTTCGTCACGTTTCTCGGCTTCGGCCATTCTCTGATGGCCCTGATCTTCTCCTTGTGGACTCTCACTCCGTCCACTCCTATGATGTGTCCCAGATACAACATCTCCGTCAACCCAAACTCACACTTGGAGAGTTTGGCATAGAACTGCTGCCCCTGTAAGATATGCAATACTGTCTCATTGTGCTGGAGATGCTCCTCCCAAGTCCTGCTGAGAATATCATCGAAGAATACCAACACAAACTTCCTCAAGTGACTATGGAAGATGTGATTCATGCAGGACTGAAATGTAGCTGGGGCGTTGGTTAGCCCAAAAGGCATCACCAAGAACTCAAAATGCCCATAGTGACACCTGAAGGCGGTCTTGGGAATGTCCTGCTCACTCACGCGAATTTGATGGTACCCTGATCTCAAATCAATCTTGCAGAAGAAACGTGCCCCTCTCAACTCGTCCATCAACTCATCGATCCTGGGTATGGGGTACCTGTTCTTCAGGGTCTTCTTGTTCAGGGCCCTGTAGTCAATGCACATCCTTAATGTACCGTCCTTCTTCTACACCAACACCACAGAAGAAGCAAAAGGACTCGTGCTTGGTCGGATATGCCCAAGAGCCAGCAACTCCTGGATAGCCCGCTCAATCTCATCCCGATAGGCCTTGGGGTGCCTATAGGGGTTGTAATCACGACCTGTATGCCCTGCTCAAGCTCGATGGTGTGCTCAAACCCCCGATCCAGTGGCTGTCCTGGTGGAATCTCCCCAAACACTATGGCATACCGATCAAGGATAGACTGTATCTTTGGATGTACCGGCTGCCCCGTAGTCCCTGCCTTTGATGCACGCAGCTCTACTGCCCACTCTATGTCTCCCTTTCGGAAGACTTCCTCCATCCGATGAGCCGAAACAGTCTAAGGCAGATATGTGTGCTGTCCCCGTATCTTCTCATGCCCCCCTGTCTTCTCGTCATCCCACTCCATCTCTAGGGTCTTCCAATCTGTCGTGATCTTCCCTAGAGTGATAAGCCACTGAACACCTAGTATCATGTTGGTGTCTGGAATATTGACCACGAAAAAGTGGTTAGTCAATGTGTAGGTGGCCATCGTCACTGAAAGCTTTGGAACATAACGAGCACATGTCATGGTCTGATCTCCTGGGACCAAGACTGATAACCCATTGAAGCTCTCTGCCTGTATACCTCTCCGCTCAACCATCTATGCAACGATGAAGTTGTGGGTCGCCCCACTGTCAACCAAAATTGATACTCGCTGGCCACGTATTGTCCCTCGTACGCATAGCGTCAGATACTTGGGAACTCCTCGCAATGCTGCAAGGGCCCCTCTGTTGGGTGCAAAAGATGCACCACCTGCTGCTGTCGATGGAGGTGGCAAAGGTCCCTGTACGACATGGCTATCTCCTGCCTCCACATCATCCTCGTCATCCTCTTCTCCACTACTGTCAGAGAAGACCTCAATAAAGTGTGCCTTGCCAGCAACACATCTATGCCCTGGTGCCCATGGCTTCTGACAAGTGAAGCATCACTGCTTCTTCTTCAGCTCCCTCCTGGCATCATCATCAAGCTATACTCGTCCTGCATTCCCCTTTGGAGGTGGAATCCTCACATCCTTCCCCTTAGACTGAAAAGTCTGTCTCTGGGGGTAAGGTGTCCGGGTCCTGGGTAAGACATCCTGTAAGTCCCGGGTCCTGCTGATAGCGTCCTGGAGTGTGGCTGGTCTAGTGGATTGGACTAAACCTCGAAGTGGCTCTGCTAACCCCTCAACATACATATAGACCCTCCGTGCCATGGATAGGTCTGGCACCATCACAGAGACCCTCAAGAAATCTGCAATGTAGGTCTCTGGGCTCCCTGTCTGTTTGAGCCTCGTCATCTCAACAAAATGCTGCTCTGCATCCCTCCGATCAAATCGCTCCATCAGTCTCCCGGTAAACTCGGCATATGTCGTCACTGTGGAGTGCCCTAGTGTAACCATCCTATGAAACCACCAATCCTGGGCCTCACCATCCAAATGCAATGTTGCCACCTAGATGGCCTCTATCTCTGACATCTGGTTAAGCTGGAAATAAATGTCCAGCTTCTCCACCCAAGACTTTTCCGAACTGTTTGATGAACCATCAAACATAGGCGAGTGAAATCTACTCGCTGCACGGTGGGTGTCACCATCATGATAATGCTGGTATCCTCGGTGATGGTCGTGGCGTTTACTGTCCCGCTGGAGCTGAACAAAGTCTCTGAATGAGAGGGCTTCCCTGAACTCCTGCCCATAGGCCTGGTACTCTGCTAAATAATCGCCCATATGACCAGGCTTTGTCTCCTGTTGGGCTACGGCCCCCGTGTCTGCTCCTAAGAAAGTGGGCATGGTAGAGCGTGTAGGGACATGTGAGGCCACCTGTTGCGTAGTATCCCACTGCTCTGGCAAATGGTGGGATGTACCCGATCCCTCACCAACCTGGAAAACCCGTGGGCTCTCACGCTGTCTAGCCTCTACTGCTGTGAATCTCTGGCCCATCACCTCAATCTGCCTTGACAGATCCTGCACTGATTTGAGGAGCATATCCGCAAATCTCTTCCCGTCCTAGTCTGCCATCTGATCCTTCTGCTCTGCATCCACCACAGGCTCCTCCTGTTCTGTGTCCTCTACCCGAACACAGTCTCCCTCTCCGTAGGTGTTCTCCAACCTACGCTCACCGTCTCTGTATTTCCTACCTTTGTAACAGATGTAGGGTTTCTCCCTTGGTGTCATAGACTGCTAGCTCCACAGGCTGAGCTAGATCTATGCTCTGATACCACTGTAATATCCCTAACTTGGAATATTCCTCAAACCCTAGCAAAATCTCAACTAGAAAAACGCTCAAGTGGTATAATAGCCGAGAAAATCATAGAGATATAATAGTAGTGCAGCAACAATAATGTACATATGAAATATAAACAGATACATAAGAAATGCAGCGAGAAATGCTAAGCCATTTTATTATACTGAGTAAAGGATGAGTATAAAGGCGATAAGAAGGACAACACCTTGACTTGCACAAGGCAAGTGAAGAAATACACTCAGAATAACAAAGGATTGGCCTCACACTGATCTGCGTCCCAACTGCTGGAAAACTATCGTGCTGCTGCTGCTGCTGGAAATCGAATGAGGATTTGGGGTTGCTCCCCTCCTCGGAAAAGGATGAAACTCTGGAATCAGACTCTACTCAAGAACCCCAGAAAAACCCAGAAAGCTTTTCTGAAATGGCTGACCTCCGAAAATCACCCCCTTGGGGTTCTGCGCAGTCCCTCAATGCTCTGCGCTGTGCCACTAAATGAAACCCTCCAGAAAACTGCTTGAAACTCCTTCCAAAACTCTCCAACATGCAAGAGCTGATCCCTTGCTCTACCTCTCAGCACAAATCCTCCTGCAAACCCTCAACCTAGGCTCCCGCCAGAAAGAACTGCATCCTCCTCTCAGTGCTGCGCAGTCCTCCAAAACGCTGATGAAACTGTTGCGGAAATGATAATGAAACTACTGCTGGAATGCCAATGGAAATACCTTGCCCGAGCAGGCACTCGAAGTCCCCCGGGGCTAAGGGTGAGATCTCCGAACGAAGACACTCAATGCACTAAACAGTGCTGCAGACTAGCTAAACAGCCAGTGTGCTCTAAGTCGAAACGACTATTACAAATGCTCATAACCGAGATGATCCAAATGAGGGGGCTCCTCTCTCTTTTATAGCCTTTGCCTCTCTCAATCCCAAGGCTCACCTCCTCTTGTGTGATTCCCCTCTTGCCACGTGTGTCTTCCCTCCTGCGCAGTTCCTCCATGTGTCTGCGTGGGCTCCATTTCTGCGTCCCCCTTTGGCCCCCTTTGCTCCCCTTTAAGTCACAATGTTGTGCTACTAGGAAGTGACTTTTTATTCTAAAAGTGAGTTATTTCCCCCTTTCTCACTTTTTATTTACGAATGACTATAGAAGGCAAAAATTGAACAAAATCGAATATTCCAATTAGCCATGGCTAATTAGGAATATTACATTTTGTCTCATGACAATGGGCGCTGACCAAAATGAAACTCAACGATATACTCACCGTCAACAAATTCGGCCCTGTGGCCTCTTGCAACTGCTTTTTCCACAACCGGCTTCGGTCTGCGCAAAACTTGATTTCTAATTTGCACGACTTTCCTTCATTGTTGCAATGACGGTAGGTTCGGTGACACAACCGCCGCCCAATTCTGCCTGACACGATGTGAAAAATCGTGACACGCTGGTGAATTTCGTGACACGCTTGGGATTCGACGTGTCATGTTTTTTGGACACGATTTTCGGGCGAATCGTGTCTGACACGTCGGATTCCGGTTCGTGGACCCTATCTAACGAATCTGGTTACTTAGCCTTACAGAGATTTCATCCTTCCTTCATCACAGAGATCATAGAGATTTTTGGCCTTCTTTCATCACAGATATTTTGTCATTTTCAGCCTTCTTTCATCACAGTGATTTAGCCTCAGAGCATCCGAATTGTCTTGAATAGAAGGAGATGCGAATTGGTTTCCAAATGATGGAGAACGTGTGCTTTATATAATCTTCTTCCTTGCCTAAAGGGTGCCTCTTAGACTGGGGCCGACTTGACTAGGAGGAGGGCCGACCTGGCTTCTTGGAGCCAAAATTTCACAATTTTCTCTTTTAAGAACCGACATGAAGAACATGTCAAATATTTTTCTCTTTTGACAATAACATAAAGAACATGCTTTACAAATACAACAATGGCTAAAATAATAATTATGAAGACTGACCATAGCTTTAAAATTCAACAATTTTGTCAAAGTATGTTGTCGAATGTTAACTCCCCCTTTTGTGATTTGTAGCTCAAGATCACATGATTTTTCACCTTAGGTGATCCTTATGTTTCACTTCAATACAAAAATTGGCTAAATGCTCCAACCACGATATTTATTTTGAATTCTTAATGGTTTTTGAAGTGAACCAACAAGACATGGGGTTTTATTGAGCTTTGACAAATTCCATAGTAATTGCTCATGAAAGTCACTCGAGCAATTACTTAATGGTATGGGTGAATTGGCTAGATAGAATTCTCCAACCATAATATATATTTTGATCCGTTAGGTTTCTCATTTTGGAAGTCAATCAACAATACATGGAGCTTCATCAAGCTTCAATAGATCCCATGTTTACCCATGTTTACTACTCATGGAAGACACTTGATTGATTTAGGAGAGTATCATAGCATGGACATCTTTAATGATATAAAATGACTGTTAGAGTGGTCAAATTCAATAAAGTGTTGTTAGGAGTCTTAATATTAGTGGGTGACCATAAATGTGGATGACGATGACTCACATTGAATATGGATTAGTTGAGGATGTAGCTAAATAACTTATGACTTGATGGATAAAACAAGTTTATGGTGACGTATGCAATGACTCCATTGATAAACAATAAATTCTGTTAAATTTAGATAATAATGGTATGTTCTATGCTTAGCACAATTACTTCAATGTTCTTTTAGCAGCCCAATGCCAATTTCCAATAGCGATCACATTAACCAATAATCACATTGATAGTATGTTGTCGCACAAAGTGTCTAGGCACCGCGACAACGCTCAGAGCAAGGGCTATCACTCTAATCCTTACTCACTCCGTTTAGACTCTCTCTTAGAAGTCAAGGGGGGTAGTCCCTAAGGTGAATGAATGAAAAAGCCTGTGGAACACAGGCTCTAGGAGACTTAAAGATGGACAACTTGACAAATGTAAATGGGTTTTGATTAACTCAGATGAATAGATTAAACGCTAATGTAACCAAGACACGACCACAAGATAGAAATAATTATAGACTAGTGCCTTTATGCTCAATTAACCATAGATTAAGTAAAAAAACAAGTTATCCAGAACAATTTTCCAATATGTGACGAATAGTGACAATCAGGTATGATCAATGTAAACTCTCAAAACTTTAACATGCAAGAGATTCCAAATTTAAAATGATTTTCGTTAGGAATTCAGATCTAGAACATTCAACTTTCTCCTATAGCCAATATGATTTAAAACATTTGTCGCACTTTGACCATAGAGAAATCATGAAAATGCATTTAATCACCAAATAACACCAAGAAACTTTGAAATTAGCACTTTAATTATTCGTTAGGCAATTGCTTTAATGGTAACTGAAGAAATCAAAATTGTTCTTTCAATGTGACGAAAGTAAAATGAATCAAAGGATTAATAAATTAAAATTTTAATGGGCCATAGGCCACATTAAAATATTAAATGTGCAAGCGTAAATCCATTTTTAGTTTAATTCTGTTAAACACACACATGGCAGAAAGAGTATGAAAGATAAAACATGAGAGTACATTTTTTATTAACAAACATGTACATTTATAGTACATGGTTTGACTGTTGGGTTCCACATCCCAAGGTCTCTTGGACTTCCTTAATCTATTCCGCTTCCACACTAACCCTTAGAGGATTAGGTGTCCAACATTCCCCCCCAATTCCGAAGGGTTATGTATGAGTCCAAGAAGAGCGCTGTAATACAAAATGTGCAAAAAATGCATGGTAGCACTAGGTTGAATGTGCTCTCTGAAATGTTGGTATAAAGGGCGGTGGTTTAAGGATGACCACCAACATTGGAACGCTTAGTGCAGTTCCCGGAACTCTTCCAATTCTGGCATGAAGCTCAAGTTTTCTGCTAGAGAAAGTGTTCCTGATGTTTTGAAGAGGGAAACCTTCAACCGTGAAAAAGAGGTCTCACCCCGCATAAAAGGGAGAACCTTAACCTGAAAAGGGAGGTCTCAACCTGTGATGGTTTAAGGATGACCAACAACTCTGGAATGCTTAATGCAATTCCTGGAACTCTTCCAAAACTGGCAAGAAGCTGAACTCTTTTGCTAGAGTAAGTGTCCCCAATTCTATTCTTGGAATTCTTCTGAAACTGGCAAGAAGCTGAAGTTTTCTACTAGAGGAAGTGTCCCAGATTACCAATTGAAGGCATGCTCAGGGGCATCTTTGTCTCTGGCTACAACTATGGAACTGGTGTGGCAGGTTGTGGCTCAGGCTCGCTTGATGTGACTTTGACGCTTGTAGATGACCATCATTTCCCCCCCTATAAGATACAAGGTGAGATGATGGAGAAAACTCAACTGCAAGACTGTTCAATACTCTAGAACAAGTTCTGACATGTGACTGAAATATCTTCTTGGCTGTTGATGCCCATTTCCAAGAAGCGATCCATCCAAGATGAATCTTTGTTCTTGCAGGAGGTCTGTTTTTGAAGCATCTGTTTGAAGAATGGGTGGTTTTATGACAGTGCTTACATGGACGAAGATCAAAACAATGATCTTTCAGATGGCCAACTCGGTCACAGTGTTGGCATTTCATAATCTGTTGTTGTGGAAGAGGGTCAGAATCTGGAACAACTGGAGGTGAATTGTCATGAGGAGTAGGTGAAGATGAACCGTCCTGAAGAAATCCAACACTTTGAAATTGGATTGGTTTGGAGTAGTCTGGAATATGGAAGGACATGTCCTTGTCATATCCAAGACCAGTTCTGTGCTTGTTGTGGACAAGCTCTTCCCAAGGTTTTGTTAGCGCTCGAAATCTGCCTCAGGCTGAGGAAGGCAAAAACTCAAGGCAACATCAAACCAAGCTCAGCCTCGTAGCTAGCCCTACGAGGACAGGAGAGGGCTCTCTCCGGGTCTATCTCGGCAAAAGGTCTTCAAAGGGGCTGAGATGACCAATAAAGAATACTGATTTTAGGCTAGTAAATTGATAGGGAAAGTTTGATTTCAAATTTTTAGGGTTTTGTTGGACAACAGGGCAAGGCAATTTTGGGTGCGGGGATGAGACACAGTTTTTGCAGAGGTCTTTTTGGGGCAAGGTAGGTGATTGTTTTGATGCCTTTAAAGGAATTGAATGGAAAGGTATGACTGGTGAGGAGCTAAGGAGAGCAAGAAACTTTCAGGAGTTCTCCTTAAACAGATGAAAACATAGATATTAAGCAAACTTAAAGGCAGAGCATAGAAAACCATGAATTCTACCTTAACACTTCATTTGCTTAATTTGCAAAAGAGAATAGTAGGAAAATGATACACATAACAAACTTACAAGTACATGAGAGTAACACACCATCAACACAAATAACCACATGAATCCCAAATAGTGCTGCAAAACCTTGGTCTTTCCTTTGCCAAAATTGCAGAGATACAAAGTGTAATACAGTCTAAGCTTATCCCTCCAGAGTCCAACCCTGAAAATGACTAAGAAGATACATAATATAGGCAAGCTAACACATTTCCTTGCCTCTAGGGGTCGAGCTCATCATCCTAGGAGCTGTTTCAACCAATTCTAAACTGAGCACTACAATCTAGGCAATCAAAACAACTTGCCTCTATAAGCTAGGAAACCAATTCATTCATTAATTTTTTGCCATTTTATGAATGAATCTTCTAGAATAGGTAAAAAAGTGTCATGTCAACATGAAAATACATTAATTACATCAAAGAGGGTGAAAAATCCCATGAAAAGTCAAAACTGGTCAAATAGCTGCGTTGTCCTGTACTGTAGATGAAAAACTGGAAAATTTCCCTGATGCGTAGCGCGCCAAATCTCTACGCGTAGCGCGCCTTTCAGCCCACTTTTGGGGCACTTCCCGGCATCCAAATGAGGCTCAGGTGGGCTTGTTGGAAAGGTCTGGATGTCTACTTTCCAACCCAAGTGGAATTTCTCAATTTGGTGCCCATTTGCCCCTCCAAAAATGAATTCTCCCAAGACTGCTTCCTGTGTGTCCAAAAAGGGGCAGAAGGTCATTTTTTGCATGTTTTTTGACCTTTTGGGGGTCCAAAACTTGATGAAATGTCTTGGCAGTGGCTGAACAGGAGTATTTTATCATGACAAATCCAAAAATGCAAACCTTTCTTGAATTGGGCCTCCCCATCTTCAGGGTAGCGCGTGGCGCGCTACGCGTTGAGGGCAAAAACCTGTTTTCAATACAAAAATTTCAAAATTGACCAAAACTTCTCCAAATTTTTTGAGATTTGAGTTGGGGGTGTATCATCAAGTACCATGCTCCTTCAAGGAGGCTTCGGCCAAAATTTGGAGTGGATCGAGCCTTTTTCGCCGTTTTAATGCCTTGCTAAATCGCCTCTTAAGGATCTTCATTTTCGCTTTGCAAACGTGCATGCAGGCCCAGTAATGATTCTTCATATGGCGGAGCATATCTTTGTCTCTGTTTGCCTTGGCTAACAATTTCTCTAAATGAGTGTTCACCCGGATGAGCATAGACCCTTGCTCAATAGGTGTCAAATCACCGGGTCCCTTTCGGGCCAAGTTTCGGTCTTCTCGGATTCGCCGCAACTCATCAAGAGTGTGTTCATCTTCTAGCTGCTTGTTACGCTGCTCCAAGTAGTTGATTGTCCAATTGGCCATTTCCAATTTCTGTTGCAACAAGTGATTCTCAGCTTTTTGTTGTTGAATGACCTCCTTTAGCTCCGAGCTAGGAGAACTGATATCAAGATCAATAATATCTGTGTCCGGATCTCCTGAAGGTCCCTCATCCAACATGGATTGCTTGCCTCTATCCTGTACCTGTGCCTGCAGAAGGCGAGACCCTTTCCACCTGATGTGGAGATAATACTCGCTGTGCTGATGAAGAAGGCGAGACCCCTTCCACTCTAGGTGGAGATAATACTCCCCGTGCAGATGCAAATAAGGCCCTGTGGCCTCTCTGATATGTAACATATGAAGGAGCGCTGACATGCTCGGGCTCAGGAATGTCAAACTGATGTGAAGGCCCTCCCTCATCATGGACAATCTCGGGAGGTGGCTGTGGCACCGTGAAAAAGTCGCGAGAAATGAAATCCTCCCAAGCAATACCCTGCTGTGCCAACTGATGCATCACTATGATTTTAATCAGTGCATAATGATAAATACTCTTGTGCTGCTGTGCTGGGCTCTTCCTTTGTACCAAGGGCACCATCCTTTCTATATTGCAACACATGAAAAAATGAATGTTCATCATTCGTACCCTTGTGAAATGCATCAACAAACGAATATGGTACGAATAGAGACGTGAAAATCTGCCCTCACAAGTGAAATAGCGAATAATGAGTCTCATCAACGGTGCATACTCATCCCTTAGGAATCTGAAAGGAAAAACAACAGTTAAGTGTCTCATACACCCGGGTTTGATATATGGCTCATAGTGAAATCTATCTAACTGCTGGCGCTTATTCCATTCCTCCCCTACATTTGGTATCCCGGTGGCTTGAGCAACAATCTCGGGTGATAGGGTGAAGTCCACTCCTGCAAGGTTCACATGACCATTCTGCAAATGTAGGACAAACAAGCGAGCTAGTTCTCTGTGATGTTGAATTTGTGAGATCCGCTCACAATATCCAAAACATGATTGGTACTGAAAACAGTTCATTGCAAGTGGACATGCTTGCAAATGAGCCAAAGAAGTGGGCTCCTCGCTGACATGCCGACCACCTTTACCGCCTTTGTGATGCCTCCTTGGCACTTCTATCTCTGGTGTTGAATCACTGTCATAACTCTGCTCATAATCTGATTCGGTTTCTGACATAGTTTTGAAGACAGGATGGCTGAAATGTATATGCTGACTGTGCACACAATTGATTGCTGTTTGACTTTTTCAAATGCTGTTACCAAGGGGACATAAATACAAGGGAATTGTTAGGGAAAGGGAAACATGAGGGAATTAGGGACAATAAAAATAAACAAGGAATTTAGGGAAGGGCAAGGGCATAGGAAATTATGATAATGTAGGGTTTGGGATTTTGTGGAGGGATATTATAGAATTTTATGGGCAATTTTAAGGAGAATGCTGGTGAATGTGGGGAAAAAGAAGGATCAAAATGGGAAAACCTTGGACAGCATAACACCTTGAAACCCTAGCACAAACTAGGTCTTTAAATTTCACACAGCAATTTAGGGTTTTTACTTCTAATTTTCATGGCATCTTTATCATATTTCTTTCACATTCATCTTGGAAAACTGAAACTAGCCATGGAAAAGAAGCTTACTTGTATTTTTCTTGAGTTAAGAGAGAATTTGAGAGCTTGCTGGCAAGTCACTGGGCGAAAAACCCAACGCGTAGCGCACCTTGCCCAACGCGTAGCGCCCATCTGGTGCGCGCCTGAACAAAATTACACTGAGAAAATCGCGCTGATGCGTAGCGGGCCCTGGGTGCGTAGCGCGCCCAACCTGATGCGTAGCGCGCACCCAGCTACATAGTGCATTTTGCAGGAGGCTTTTGGAGGCCTTCCCGGTGTCGAAATTGGGCGCAGGATAGCTCGTTGGAAAGGTCTTTGAGTCTACTTTCCAACACAACTGGAATTTTTCAATTTGGAGTTCATTTGCCCTGTCAAAAATCAAATCTCCCAAGACTGGTCAAAATGTGCCAAATGAGGCTGCCTCAAGGCAGAGTGCTGTTGCAGTCAACTTTTGAATGCCTTCCTCAACTCCAAATTGAGCTCATGATAGCTCATTGGAAAGCTCTTTGTGTCTAGTTATCATTTGACTCATCAAGAAAGTTATTTGGCCAACCAAGCTAGGAGAAAACCTGATTTTCCCAAGGTCACTTCAGAGGTGCATCAATTCTCCCGAGGTGATTGTATTTGTGACATTTCTCCAAAACCATTATACCTGTGTAAAAAGTGAAGGAGGTTTTTCTTTCTTGGCATGTTTTGAACAAAAACCTCTCTCAGTTTTCCAAAATTCATCTTTTATTGCTCTGAAACATCATTTGAGTGAAACTTATCCCGATGTGTGGAACAAGGGATTTTGTCGAAATGAAGCGAAATGAAGGGGATAAGGGGCTTCTAAATTCTTGGGGAAATTTTTGGAAGTAGGGAGGGATGTTAGGAAGCAAGGGAAAGTGGAATCTTAGAGATGGAGTGAGGGGAAGGGGTCCAAAAGAGCAAAACACAGGCTTAGCCTAGAAAATTGCCAAGTTGTGGCAAGAAACTAGGATTTGTGCAAAAATGAGGAATTTGGGGGATCTCAGTGATGGGAAGTGTTTGATAAAGGTACATGAAAGATAGGGAAGGTGTATGAACATCTGGATACAAGTTTTGCTAATGATTTGACCATCCAAGAGAAATTAGCTTTCAAAACCCTAGGAGAAGGAAATGACCTTGCCTAGGTGCAACTGAAGCATGAACAAGGTGTAAAATGACTCATTAGACACTGACATGATAATGACAACCCTATGAATGATGATAGACTCAGCTGAATGATGACATGGACCGACATTTGGACAACTTTAGAAGGAGTGAAAGCAAACCCTAGACCTAATGCCTAATGACCAAATTTTGCTTGAAGACTTTGAAATGACAAAATTTGACCTTGACACTCTGAGACCATTTTGTAAGAGCATATTTGATCATTGGAGGAAGGCTGGAAAGATTGACACTAACAGGTTTGACGATGGGCTTGGGAAGTGCAAGCTGAACTTCTGCATTTGCATGTAATCTTGTTGCTTTATTGGGTACTAAATCTGAATGAATTGTAACATTATTGACTTGCTGCTGATGGGTTGCTGTCTCAATGTTCTGAACATAAACAGGTTGAGAATGATGATTCCTCTATTTTAATTCTTCTTGCTGAAGCTGAGATTCAAGCTGTAAAAAGTCAATCTTTTCATGTACATCTTGTAAACAACTATGAATATCTGTGAGAAAATCCTTGCCGATTTTGACTGTATTATCCATAGTAGAGAGTATTAGATTGTCTAGTAACTCTAATATTGCACCAATTGGAGCCATTTTTAACCTCAAAAAATAGTAAAACAATGAGGAAAAGATGGACACCAATTGCTCTTTTATATAAACTTATGGCAACAACTTCAAATCAATCTTGGCAGCTTGCAATAGATTCAACACACAAAGAATGGTGATATCCGGAAAACAGACTCCTCATTCAAAAATGAATTTTCTCCAATTCACCTGAGAATTTAGCTTCCAACAAGGCAACAAGCAATTCAGGCCTCAAAAAGATATGTTCCTGTACCAGCCTTGAATCCAAGAGAACTTGTCCTGGCAACAACTTCAATCTAGTTCAATAACAATCTCTGATATGAACAACCTTTAAGAAAATACACCAATTCGATCTACAAAGGATAGTCTTGGCTTGAAACAATTTCCACTGAACTCCTAAATAATGCCAAATTGTTGCAACTTTAAAGAATATAAACAGTCCCCAATTTTTCACATAAAAGGTGGCTTACAAACATGTACATAATCTCATAAACTGCAAAGCTGAAAGCACATAAGAAGCGCCTTACATTTGCCAATTTTGAAACGACAGATGATGAAGTCCTCACCCCCGAAACCCTGGGATGAAACTTTGTTACAAGTTTTTCCAAAACAAGTGCTTACAATATCATCAATTTCTTCATATAAAATAAGCAAGACTATAGTGAATGGCAACAGTAAAAAAACACGCATCCTAAGTACAAAAACTTAGCACATTTAGGAGGCCATCTTTGTCAGGCCTTACAGAAAATAATCATCTTTTCTCCAACTGACCCTCATGCCTCCTCTTATACTTTCCCTGTTGATGAATTAATGACCGAGATTAAGTCCCTAATCAATGGCTAAGATTAAAACATATTTGATCCTCGTCTTTTAGAAGCTTCTCACCCATATTTTTATTAATATCCATTAATATTTTTATTTTCCTAAGTTTAGACTTAGGAACCCCATTAAAAATATTAATTATTTTAATAACTCACAATCTGGGTGGAATTTCTCCAAACGATTTATGGGTTTTGGAGATCTTATGTATTCTAGCCCCTCCTCAAAATTTCGGAGTTAGAGCACATTCGATGCTACCCAAAAAATCAACACTCCCTCTTAGCGAGGAATGTGCTTAGCAATACTTCCCAATAGAAGCATCACGCTAATTCATGACATCGGTCCTCTGTGCTGCTAATGCTTGGTCTGCTGCCCTTCATCCATTGCACTGTTGCATCCTGTATTGTTGCCCATGACACTACCACTATCACTGCTAAATTTGCACTGCAACTCCCTCTCAATATGTTGCACCACGCTGCCAATAGCACTGCTATTGCTAACTGCTGCATTGCATCTCAGTTGCTGAGAAGTAAGCAACTGAAAATCCACCCAAAAGCTAACATGCTGGTCAGTCTGGAATCCTGCATACCTCGTGATGCTGAAGCTACGTCTGCTACTAATCTGTGCTAATCCTCTGATGCTACTCGCTCTTGTTGTATCTGCTCTGTGCCTCCCGCACTGCTCAACACTCTACTGCACTGCTTCATACTTTGGCACTCTAGCTTTGCCACTGTCGCTTCATCATCCCTTGCACTGACTCCTGTCATTCTGCTACTGTCATTAAGGGCTCCTGTAGCGATATGTGATCTAAGAGTTTGGGCACCTCAAGGATCCTGCCCCTGTGTAGTCCTCTCGACTACAACTCAATATCGCCCCACCTCTTCTCCAGAGGTGCATGAGCACTCATGGCGCAATCCTCGTCATCGTCCTCCTTGTCAGCTTTCGCTGGAGCAGCCTTAGAGTTAAACTTCTCTTCCTTGCCGTTCTTTCGAGGACATTGAGTGGCGAAATGTTCGAGTTCCCCACATCTGAAGCATTTGACTTTGGTTGTCTTTCTTTTTCCTCTTTTGCTGCCCTTGTTGTGCATTGATGCGAGAGATGCATCCTCCTCTTCCTCCTTGACTCTGATTCCTTTGCCGCTACTTCCTGCCTTGGTTAACCGTCTGATCTCTTCCTGTCGAGGAGCTGCCCACATCTCCTCCCAAGTGGGGAGAGAAGCCCTGCCTAAGATTCTCTGAACAAAGGTCTCACAGTCTTCAGTGATTGCATTCAGGGCAGTCCTGACCATGAACTCAAGATCTGGTGTAGGCCCCACGAAAGTCAGCTGGTCTCGAATCCCTTGCAACCTGAGAAGGAAGAGATCAATTTCTTCTCCCTTCTGCATTAGATACTGTCTCAGGTGGTTCTCAAGCAACATTTTCTGTTGAACGAAAGTTCCCTCATACAAAGTGGTCAAGGCCTCCCACATCTCCTTTGCTGTGTCATTTTCAACAATATGTGGGACCACATGATCCTTGACCTTGTCCAAGATCATGCACTTTGCCTTTGCTTGAGCCTCCTTGTATTTCTTGAGAGGATCAACATTGACCGAAACAACAACCACCTTCAAGGCATAATCCTTGATGTGATTCTTGTCCAAGACTGCCAGGATCCTGGCCTTCCAGATGACAAAGTTGGATGCTCCATCCAATCTATCATGATCCCTTAGTCCATTAACTGCCATCTCTGCTCAAATGAGTGTCAAACAGGTTCTCTTCTCCCTCTTTTGCTACTGCCTCAGCAAAACTTGGATCGGGATTTCTGGCGCTAGAAATCCTCAAAGGAACAAGTTCCCTTTAGACTCCTTTTAAGTCCTGATTTCCTTCACGGAAATCCTTTTGCCAAATAATGTTGAATCACCCCTCTCCGATCCTCCTTTGCTGCTGATTAGCAACCCGGATCTAGATTTCCCTGGCAAGAAATCTGTTAAGGCAGTGACTCCCTCTACCTCGGTTTCTTCTCCATAGACATTGTTCTGCAACAACAGCGACAACGTCCCACCAGCACCACAGATCGAATCTTCACTGCTCCTACTTCCCCGACCACTGATTGCTCTGAGCCCCTCAGACTTTGCGCTGGCCCAGAGAGCTGACGAAGTCACTGCATGAGCTCCTCTCAGCTACTGCGTCTCCTCCTCCTGGCTCAGAAAGCTGACATAGGCATTGTGTGAGCTTCTGTGTCACTCCTCTGGCACTACGTCACTCCTTCAGCTGCTCCTCTAGCTCTAAAACAATGCTGTCACTTGGGACAACTGCGTCTCTATAGCAGATTTGCTGCATCTCCCGGTTGATGGCTTCAGTGTCCTATGATTTGCAATGCTCTGATACCATGTGAAATTTTTTGAATCTTTACAAGTAGAAGTCCTACTGCAATTATTGGTTTAACATCTCCTACTTGTTATTTCATTCAACAAGTTATTTAATTAGATAAACAGTGATGTAAACAAAATTGTAAATGAAACTGCAGAGTACACTGACATACAAGTCATAAACTGAAACAATAGATGAGACAATCACACAAGTGACACCGTTATTTTTGGACAACACATCTCCGGAAAAACCCAATGCGGGAAAACCAGTGCAACAGATAGAGGGTTTGTATTATTAAGCAAGTAGAATCTGAGTACAACAGGTTGCCTCTCACACCGGCTAACCTTACAGAGAAATCACGGCAACAAGAAATAGATACAAGGGTTTTACCTCATTTATCAAGTCACAGCTGATCCAATGAGTGATCTAGCTCCTCCTGGCAACCATTGCGAAGTCCCTATGCAATTACTGCGTGGTCCAACGTCTTGCCTCTAGAGAACTGCGTCACCCCTTCTGCTGGATCAATTCGCTGAATGAAGTATGTCGTTCAGCCCTCCCGGCTCAAAACCTTACCTCCTCAGCGAAATCTCGGACTACTGACGAATACTCTGCACTGCCACTACAAGAGACCCTCTTGGTCTGCGTCAACTCTACGTGAGCCCCTCCTATGCTACGTAGGCCTTTGCGCTGCCTCCTTGATGCTCAAGCTGCCTCTCTACTATGTACCCTTTGTCTCAAAACTTCCTCTCCGATCCAAATCTTTGCTTCTGCCCCTCTCACTACAACTCAGATTACTTGTTCGATTTTCCCAACAAACCACACCCCAGAAAAATCGCACTGACTGATCAACTTGGTGTATCTCCAACTGACCCTCAAGCTTCCTCTTATACTTTTCCTGTTGATGAATCAATGACCGAGATTAAGTCCCTAATCAACGGCGAAGATTAAAACAGATTTGATCCTAGTCTCCTAGAAGCTTCTCACCCATATTTCTATTAATACCCATTAATATTTGTATTTTCCTAAGTTTAGACTTAGGAACCCCATTAAAAATATTAATTATTTTAATAACTCAAAATTCGGGTGGAATTTTTCCAAACGATTTTGGGTTTTGGAGATCTTAGGTATTCTAGCCCCTCCACAAAATTTCGGAGCTAGAGCACATCCGATGCTACCCAAAAAATCAACATTATATTCTTGCACGACCCATGCCTAATGTTATTTGCTTCCTGTTCTTTTCATCTGTATATGTGTTAGGTCTAATTAGTTTGGGGTTCTGCTCAGCCTGCACGCTGCTGGACTTCTCCCGGTTGGTGGTTTGGTCGGTTCGGGTGGACGAGTATACTGTGGTGAAGTGGTGGTTGATAGATATGGCTCGGCCATCTCCGAGTGTTGGTCCGTCGGGAATTGGGGATTGGGGTCGTAGTCGAAAGGTTGGGAACCGAGGTGGACGAGGATCCTCCTCATCGCAACCACCGAGACGGAGTGGTAGAAAATATGATGCCCAACATATCAATGCAGCGGCCCACGCTTATAATACAGGTACTCCTGCTCAGGTAAAGCAACTGATTGCGGCATGGGAGGCAGACCTCAACTAGTGGGCTGAGAATGAAGTGCAACTGGAGGATTGGCGTTTACTGGTTCTTGATCTTGGCCATACTCGAGGTAGGCTCACTCAGTATAAACAGACAATGCATCTTTACTGGATGATGAAGAGTATTGTGGCCCGAGCTATTATGAATTCTACAGGTTCCATTAAATCTGACCCTGGTTTCCAGGAAATTTAGAAAGAATTTCAACTTGTTCAATTTCAAATTCAGCATCCCAATGTTCTCCTTGGTCGTATTGAGAAGCACATTCCTTGCCTTTCTCAATCAGAATCGCCAAGTTCTAGCGCTAAGGACCTAGCTCTGATGGAGTAGTAGCAAGCAACTTTTTTTTTGTTTATTTTGATGATGTATATGTCCGTTAGTAGTACTTATGTTAGCATTTTAAGGGTGAACTAATTTATAGACATACAATCCTAAAAGGCTTTGTTTGAAAGACTTAAGATTCCCAGATTTTGGATGGCTTATAATGCGGTCCGATGGCCAACAAACCTGGTTTCCCACTGGGCAGGTTGAAGCCACGGAACGTCTTTCATGGATGTACCCTGTGTTTTGCAAAATGAATGAACGGAAGGTCCTACCAAACTTACAATATATATATATATATTTATTTATTTATTTATTTTTATTTAAAAGAATTAAATACGTCATGTCACATTGCTCTTTTTTCCAAAAGTTTTTTGTGATTGTGTAAAAAATATTTCAATTTTAATGCCCGGTTGAAAATGAGTCAAGTTGCTAAGATTTCAAATGACCAATATTTTCAAGTTTAAAAAAAATAAATTGCTTTTTGGTGTACTCATATTTCAAACTAGCAGCTCTAGGCTGATTACCTACTATTTCCAGTCTGCAGACAATTCCAGAAGAAAGAGACCACTTTGACACCACTACAAGTTCAGTGAAATGGTGCAGGTTCAGGGTCCCCAATCTGGCTGGGAGCTCAACCTTATTTACCAACTTTTTTCCAATCTACAGACAATTCCCGCAAAAAGAGACCACTTAACAATGGCTCAACTCTGCGTTTCTTTGGTTCCTTGCATATTTCTTTGCTTGTCTTTGGTGTTTCTCTACTAGTCTTGCTGCTTCCCTTCTATCTTTTCTTTCTTTTCATTTCGATATTTCTTCTCTTCTATCTGGAGATGCTTTTGCACACCTTATGCTCTTTAGCTTTTTGGTATGGAAATTGCTATCGCACTACCTATGCTCATTTATTCCTTTTTAAATATTGCAGTCGTATTGGTCAATGTTGGTCATTTGTGGACATTAATATATAAATTAAATTAAAAATTGACTGCTCTATGACATAATCCATGAGTCACATATGCTGCCAATTTGGTTTATATTTTATTGTGCACTCTTACATAGTAGTGTTTAGTGAGGGATGTTAATTGTTACTGAATTACCCAAGTCTAGGAAAAGTTAAAATGATGAAAACAGGTTTATTTGCTTGATCTGGGATGGGACATGTATTTGTGTTCTAGCAGCATCTGTTTTCAGTCATGTCTATATTTGGTTATGTTGCCAATTTGGTTTATATTTTATTGTGCACAATACATTACTAGTGTTTAGTGAGGGATGTTAATTGTAGTTGAATGCCCCTAGTAAAAGTTAGAATGATGAAAACAAGTTTATTTGTTTGATCTGGGATGGGAAATGTATTTGTATTCTAGCAGCATCTGTTTTTAGTCATGTCTATATTTGGTTCTTAGCGGAGGTGTTGTAGGTGCATTATTGTAAAGCAAGCAGTGAAGGTGTGCATATTGAGTATATTGCTGTATTCCTAGCACTCTTGTTTCCTGGAGCTTTCGTTGCTTTCGACTATGACACACTGCAACTTTTGTCTTCTATTCGGGTGCTTCGCATATACTGTGCTGGCATTTGGCATAATGCTGTGATAAGTTAATGTTGGGTTTCCTACATCTTATACGTTTTTATGAAAAATATTTGCATCCATTATGAAGCCTGATTGATATATGCAAGTCATGTCGTGTTGAATTCTTTGTTCAGAAATTTGTTTTCAGTTGGTTTTTTTAACACTAAATTATGCCAGGGTACATTGTAATCTTGATCCCGTGCTGGCATTCATGCTTTTGGCACCCTTTTCTGGTCATATAATTATAGGGTTTATAATCACTTTGTATCGATGTTTAACACAATTGCATGCAAACTGATCATACTGGTATTTGTTCCTTTATCACTGTCAGTGCTGTGCAGTATGTTGGTTAACACTGGCATCACTTCCTACACTTCTATACTGCATGTACAATCATGGTGAAAATCCAGTGGTATTGCTCCCCATTCTACTTCAGGCGCATTTGATTTCAAATTATGATATGTTGCTGTGTATTTAGCTGAGGTTACAGAAGACAAATTGTGTATACTTCTGCTGCACTGCATAATTTTAGGTTGTTTTATGTGTAGTTATGCTGGAAGAGCATATTTTTAGGGACACTGGATTTTTTTTTTCCTCAGGTGTTGAATGTTCCTCCAATGTCATCTTTGGCCGGATATTTGTCTCCAGGGGATATTATATTGGAAGTAGATGGTATTCGTGTTCAGAACACTGAAAATTGGGTGCAGAAACTGAATATGTTGCATCTTCAGTCGTTACAAAAACAACATCTAGTGGATGATTCTCATGCCACCAATAGTGATGCCAACATCATGAGGATAGACACGAGTCATTCTGGAAGGGGATTTTGCGTTCCAAATCATTGGCTGCTAGAAAGCCAGCGAATTGAAGAAATTAATCACTCTCTTAGTTGTTTGGACGACCATATACCTTTTGGAGAGATTCCCTGCTCGAGTCATACTAAATTTGATGCACAAGGAAACACAAGTTTCACTAAAATACCAGGCCACAAAAGTTTTTGCTTGAGAGCGAAGGATGTTGTTCAGATTCCCAAATGTGGTGATGGATGGTCTAAATCGCAGATGACCGGAGTCTGTCCATGCTCAGAGGTTGGCAATATGCATCCTACCAAAGCAAAACTTGGAGTCTTCAATGCGTTACTCTGTTGCTTGATGGTTGTTGTCTATGAAATTTATTTGAACTGTGTCTTGCATATATTTTCTAGCTTGTTCTAATATATTTTTTTTCATCTGACCATCTATTAGGCTATGACTGTACTGATTTGCTTGTGTTTTCGTTTGCAGAGCGAATTGTGTATGGACCCAGGTCTGCCCCCGGGGTCAATGTTGATTGAAATGACATATTCCAGGGCAGATGATCCAGAGTGCATATTAAGACACACGCAAGGGAATTACGGAAACTTTTCGACTCGTTCAGAAATCCAAAAAAACAATTTGACTTCTCCTTGCCAATTGACTTTGCTTTTTGTGGGACCTGCCACTTCTCTTGCTTATTCTGTACAGTTGACTGGTTACAGACCACGTATATTGAACTTATTCAATGTTTCCTCTCCAGTTTGGCTCCCGCACATGTTAGAAAAGCTACTTATATACACTTTCCATGTGTCCGCAGCACTTGCTCTTCTGAACAGCGCTCCGGTATACTCTCCCCCATATTTCATGCACACACGAGAATGTGTGCAGCTATAGCGTTCATACACATTTTAATGTATCTGATACGTTTTAAGACCATGCATTCCTTTCTTTAAATACTCAATAATATGCTAGTGCATGTTTTCATTTTTCTATTTTGAAATGATTCTGCAGTTTTTTCTAGTTTTTGTTTCGTCAATAAAGTTCTGTTTTTACATTTTGTAATATTATTGGTTTTTTGCAGGTGTACTATCTCGATGGTGAATTTATCCTGGAGACCATCGTCTCGCTTTTAATCCGCTTGCATCCAAGGAAGAAAAGGCGTGTTCTTTGTCTGTTTCTTACATGTGGGACAATGCTTCTGCTTCTCGGCATCTTGGCTGGCTTTAGGATGCTATTTTTCTGAAATTTAGACATTGAATAGGGATGGGCAATTTAATCCAAGCTTTATAAAGTTATGCTTTGACATTTCTGCCTTGTTTACGACGTTTGTGTGGCATGAAAGAATTGGTAAACTATAATCTTAATTAATCTACTTTCTTTCATGATGTAGCACGTTGCTTGTTTTTATAGATGATTTTGCTTTATCCAGCTTCATTTTACATCATGTTCACTGCATAGTATTTTTTATTACTAATAACATGCTAGAAAATCGACATTTTGATTTAACCTTTAGATTTGCAATTCTGGTTTCTTGAATGGCTTTGAATAATGGTACAGTGCAAGGTGCAATTTTGAGTATTCACTCATTCGTTCGTTGAATAGGGTTGGAAGATGTAATGATCAAACTTTTCTATATATGTGAGTTGTGTGCGTATTAGTAAATTAGATGTGTAGCAAATAAGTTGAAGTTATTAAAACAGGAACATGAACCAAGTTTGGGTCAAGGTGATATTGGACTGGAGCTAACTGGAAAACCGGGTTGAAGAACTGCTGTACCACAAAGTAAGTATGTATGTATGTCTATATATATATATATATATAGACACGTGCACTATTTTTTCTCTTTCTTTGTGGCTCTTGGGAGTGTATAGGTGGATTTGGAATTGCTAAGGGCTGGTCCAAATCTGCATCAGTTGGTTCAGGATAGAGCCATCATCTGGTCTAGTTTGGGCTCTATTTGGGCACAAAAAGTGTATATATATATATATATATATATATATATAGACACATGTGCACTATTTTTTCTTTCTTTCTTTCTTTGTGGCTCTTGGGAGTGCATATGTGGATTTGGAATTGCTAAGGGCTGGTCCAAATCTGCATCAGTTGGTTCAGGATAGAACCATCATCTGGTCTAGTTTGGGCTCTATTTGGGCCGCTTTGTGATCCAGTATAGTCAGATGGCTCACAGGTGGCAGTTCAATTGGCGATTGCTCTGTTATGAAGTATTATACAAATCATGAGATTCATGGTTCAAATCCCCATGAGTCAAACCAACACAAAAATATAGGTGCCACATTAACGAAAATGAATAATCACAGGGATAAGAAAGGTACACATTAAACATGAAATGAATAGTTGTAAGAATAGGGTAGGCATATGTCATTGTGGTGAAATTTTGAATACTTCCCATTGATGCAAGCTTTTCCTTGTTTTTTTATTCTTGCGTCCATCACTTCTAGTGGGCGTCGTGACGACTATGACACCATGGTATCACATCAAAATTTTGGTAGGATTCTTGTTGAAGTATCTGTTTCTCAATGTTTCTTTGAAATATTGTGTATATTCCAGAACACTTTTTATTTGATGGTTTAGGGTTTAACCATTTCCAAAATTTGTATGCTCGATGTCTATTATGTATAGAATTATTTTCCCCTTGGTTTATGTATATAATTATTTTTCCTTGGTTAGTTGGATGAGGAGGTAGGGAATGGATGTTTAATGCATTTGTAAGTGGTGGTGATTAGTTTGTGAGGTGTTCATTCATCCTTGTTGAGGCATGTGTTACGATGCCGAAGCCCATATATTTATGGGATCAAATATATATGTAATGAGGTTGAATATATATGTAATAGGGGTACATAATGAGGTTAGATATATATAATAGGGTTAGGCTAATGGGGACCTGATATATGTAGTGGATAAATGTGTATATATAGAGTTTAATAGGGTCATCGTTAAATATATGATTTGGGTGTACTAGGTTTATTTTTTTTAACTTGATATTTGTTTGTGAATTTTATTTATCTTCTTTATGTTCTTTAGTTAGATCTTTTCATCAAATAATATAAAGAATAGTAATAGCAACAATAGATGACACGAATATTTAGGTTCTTAGCTAGGGCAAAACCCTACCAAGGGGAAAACCCGAAAACTCTTCTCTTTTAGAATATGCTTCAATGAGATACAAGGACCCAAACCCTATACCAAGTCCTTCTCGTAGTACCAAGTCAACGCTTCCTCAAGTCCTTCCTTGACTTTGCACCAACCAACTTCAATGTTGTAACTTCAACCTACCAACTTCAAGACTGCAACTTGTCTTGGAACTTCAATCTTGCAATTTTGACTTTGTAGCTTGTCTGGAAACCCTAATCCAACCTCCTCCTTAGACCTTCCTAGAGCAAGGCAACTCTCCCAAGGTCAACGAGGTCAATATAGGGTTTTCTCCCTTCTAGCACCAAGATTCTTCTCTTCGTCCTACTACAACTTAAACCTGCAATTCCAACCTCCTTCTGCAACACCAGAAACCCTAGATCTTAGTACATGTGAGAGAGATAGAGCCCAAAAACAAGAAACTTCGTCCTTTTTCCTTCTCCAAGAACTTCACTCTTCTTTTATGCTCCTCACAACTTCAGATCGAACTCTTTCTTGATAGATCGAACTTGTGTGAGTGTGTGTCCAAATGAGGTTGAACTGCTTCTTTATATAGCCTTCTCAAGGGGTCGAATTCTCTCCTTATGGTCGAATTGATGATCCCAAGACCGACTTGTACTTTTGAACCTTCCAGGGCTTTTTAGACTTTAAAATAATTCATTTTAAAAGTATATTCTTGTTTGAAAGGGTCTTATAAACATGCTGTTGACTCTTTTGATTCGTGACAATAATTCCTAATACCTAACAAACCCTAGAAGCACAAAGAACATGCTTTTACCTAGAAGACCATCAATAATGAGCATGAAGCCCATCCTTTAATAATAATAAGTTTTCTTTTCTTTTTTTGTTAGTTACACATGATACATATTGAAATGAGTACAACAATTATGAAGACTGAAACTAGTTGCATTTCTCAACACTCCCTCTTAACTAGGGAGGTATTCATAATTATACAACCAATACACCATCATATCTCAAACTAAAGAGTTCTCACAAGAAGAGTCAGATTGGTAAGCCATATTGTAAGCATCATCATCATGCTTAACACTGTCTCTGAAGTCTAACTAGACAAGCTCTTCTTTAATCAAGAGCATTATGCTAGGAGGCTTTACGTGTGATATCGCACTACCTCTACAAGGTACATACCCTATCCGGATGTATACAAGGTATGTCCTTTTAGGAATATTCCTATCTTGGATCTCCAATCTTAAGTCCTCGAAGAATATCGATCCTCTTTGACCACTCTTCTCTTGGATACCTATCACATCCTCAAAGAGTGTCGATACCTTTCCTTTCTTGGATGTTTTATCCTTAAGGAAACCAAAGATGTTTATCCAATCCTCAACCATTCTCTCTTCATCACCCGAAGAAGATAGTGCACATGTGATGTCTCACATCACTCCCTCTCAACCACAGAGTACATTCCTATTCTCCTTTAACCTTGAAGATAAAACCTTGCTCCTATACCAGGAGACTCTACTCCCTCTCAAAATTAGAGGAGATCTAGATCCTTCATATTTGGGAAGTCATCGTCACAAGCCTTACAACTTGTCTTCATAAGAGTACCAACTACTAGTTCTTCATAGCTGCCTAACTCATTTCCTCTGCATCGTCGAGCTTTCTTTCTTTCAAGGTATCATGCAACTACCTTTACTTTTCCAGATCACCTTTCTTGCTCATTGCTTTCATCTTCAACATGAAGGCATTACATGGAGCCTTCCTAAATTTGTATCATAGCTTCCTCATGAAAGTGATCTCCTTTGACCTTCAAGTTACTTTCTTGCACAACTACCCTTTATGTCCACATCTTGACTTCACAGTTGTCAGGTACCATAAATTGAGCTCCCCTCAATAGTCTTCATCCATACAGTTGAACTTGCCTCAACTGCCATCTACAACATTCTTCTAGGTAGCAAAATAATATGTTAACCAGATTACCAGGAATAATTAAAAACAAACTTACCTCATCATGATGACCTTCTTGTTTTATCAACATCCTCATGGTCTATCTCCTTATGAATCTTCCTTCACACATCAGAGTGCCCAAGGATCAAACTTGATTACCAAGTTACAACTTTTCTTTTGGAGACTATATTGGATGTTGATCATTATCTTACATATTCTAGAGAAAGTCTTAATCTTTTATACATCCTTAAGTCAAATACTATTCCTTTCAAGCACCATATATCCATATATCTAATCATATTTTATGACCATGTTTCTTTCCACAAGATTCTACACATATGAATCTTGTCCTAATTTTTTATATCTAGCATTCATTCCTATGCTTTCATCCGATCATCTAGCTATCCATATATCTCACAAAGAGCTTGCAACCTGACCCATTACATTCTTTCACCCTTTTTCCAGTATTAATTCCACATTACATGGAATGTCTACTAACATTTCTTATAGTGCTTCTTCCAAGAACCTTTTATAATTATGGTTCTTCTAGGATCATGATGATCCACCTAAGCAAGATGACGTCTTCTAACCTAATGTTAGATAATGCGTGGATGGTCAATATGCAAAATGGTCTATCTATCCATCTATTTAGATGATCTCTAATCATGTAAATTCTAGACATGCTACTATCATATGCTTCTTTCTATGATGCTATGCAAAACATACTATCTAAAAGAAAGCTTAATCTTTACAAAGAACCTAACAGTCAGTGAACCTTCGTTAGTAGTAAAGATCCTTCACGTCTTCCTTCCTTTCTTCTTCTCAGGTTCTTCCACTGCTTCAGCGACATGAGCTTCACTTCTTTCCTTTCTCTTATTGTTCTGTAGGCTTGGATAATTCTTCTTAACTCATTGCACTTAAAGCATTGAACCTTGGACATATCTTTCTTCTTGGACTTTCCAAACTTTCCCTTCTTCAGCTTCTTGACTCAGGCTAGAAAGGTTTGAGACTGCTCATACAATCCAATGTCAGCGTCGACCTTGATCCTCGATTCTTCCAATACGCACTTGATCCCACAACGCATCAAAGGGAGTTGAATCCTTCTTTGAGTAGTGCTTGTTGCAAAGCTACTCCATTCTAGTGGCAATGCATCTAGGACATAAATGGTTAGTTCTAAATTAATGATTGGTTCCCCATGTCCTTGCAGATGGTCTTTTAGTCGAGAGACTCTCATGAGAAAGGATGCTACATCCTCATCCTTTGATTTTTTCATTCTATATAACTTGTTTCGGGAAGACATATTTTGTCTGTACTTACAAAGTACAAATTCACTGGCTTCTCATGCATAGCCTTGGAAGTTTTCAAGTTTGCAACAAATGGAACTAGAGAATCCTTAATTGATTCAACTATGATCCTTTGAGCCCTTACTTGCCCTTTCTTGTACTTAGGTAGTTCTCATGTCTTGTCCTTGCTTAGTTCAGTGATTTCCCCAGTGAACTATTCCATTACTTCTTGTCCTATGAGTATCAAGTCAATTCTTTTCTTCCATGCTAGATAGTTTGATGCCCCAACGAGCTTATTTCTTTCCTTGTAGAAAGAACCCATATGACATGAAGATTCACAAATGATGTAGTAATATGATACTTACTTGAGACCAAGATTCTTCTTGATGTTGTCTTCAATCTTTTTGATGTCTTCAAGATCTTTGAAGTGTCCTTAATAACAATTTTCAAAGTCCCTTGATGTTGCCTTCAAAGACGCCTCTAAATAGATCTTATTCCAAAGAGAGATCAATACTCTTCTTGAAGTCCTTTGATGCGAGCTTGATGTAGACTTGATCTCCTTTAATGTAGAAACCCTCCTTCTTTGAGTCCTCTCTCCAATGATCGCTCTTGAAACCAATTTCTTCTTCTTGAAGAGTTTCCTTTTTCCTTCCCCTTGACAAGTAACTAGTGTCCTTTTAGTTGCCTTGCTTATTCAACTTAGCTCTGAAACCATGTCAGACAATGAATAATGGTAACTATTAATCTTATTTTTCGTAACTTTGATATCTCTTTGTGAATCTTATTTATCTTCTTTATGTTCTTTAGTTAGATATTTTCATCAAATAATATCAAGAACAACAACAACAATAGAGGACACAAATATGTAGGCTCTCAACTAGGCCAAAACCCCTCCAAGGGTAAAACACAAAAACTCCTCTTCTTAGAATCTACTTCAAATGAGATACAAGGACCCAAACCCTAGACCAAGTCCTTCTCCTAGTACTAAGTCAACCCTTCATCAAATCCTTCCTTGATTTTGCACCAACTTCAATACTGCAACTTCAACTTGTCAGCTTCAATACTGCAACTTGTCCTGCTACTTTGATCTCGCAGTTTTGGCTTTGCAGCTTTTCTGGAAACCCTAATCTAGCCTCTCTTTAGACCTTCCTAGAACAAGATAACTCTCCCAAGGTGAACGAGGTCATTATAGGGTTTTCTCCCTTCCAGCTCCAAGATTTTGCATTTTGTCCTCCTGCAAATTAGAGTTGCAATTTCGACCTCCTTCTGCAACACCATAAATCCTAGATATTTGTATTTGTGAGAGAGATAGAGCCCAAAAACAAGAAACTTCGTCCTTCTTCATTCTCCAAGACCTTCGCTCTTCTATTCTGCTCCTCCCAACTTAAGATCAAACTCTTTCTTGATAGATCGAACTTGTGTGAGTGTGTGAGTCCAAAGAAGGTTGAACTACTTCTTTATATAGCTTTCTCAAGGGGTCAAATTCCCACTTTAAGGCCAAATTGATGATCCCAGGGGCAAGTTGTACTTTTTGAGCTTCCAAGACTTTCTAGGCTAAAAAATAATTCTTTTTACAATTTTTTTTTTTTTTTTCGAAGGGATCTTATAAACATGATGTTGAATCCTTTGACTCATGACAATAAATCTTAAGACCTAACAAACCCTTGAAGCACAAAGAACATGCTTTTACCTAGAAGAGCATCAATAATGAGCATGAAACCCATGCTTTAACAAAATTAACATTTATTTTATTTTATTGTTTGTTACATAAGATACATATTGAAATGAGTACAACAATTATGAAGACTGAAACTAGTTACATTTCTCAACAACTCGACTATTATCTATATGGGAGATGTGTTCCATGTTCATATTTGGGTATACATAGTATGTAGTTTGATTTGTTACATTAGCTTGTGTATTTGGAAGATAACAAATGAAGAAGAAACCACATTGGTTGGTAGGTTGTGGATATTCAATCTATGTTTAAATTCCTAAAATATCATCACCTTAGTGAGACATTTCAATATACTTGGTGGATAGTTTGTTCCATTTTTTCCAATAGTGGATTGATTTGTTGTACCATGGGATACTTAAGGTTCCAAGGAAAAATTATTTTGCATAAATAATTTTAGGTGTGCCCTTATGTGTTACTGTTACTTTTGGTCATATATAAGTGGTATTTGTAAGATGCTCTAATAATATTTGTTATTGACGGTTCTTAAAGAGAACCCAAAATGAAAATTTTAAATGTTTTTGAATATTGTTTTAGTCTATCCTTTATTCCACTAAACTTGTTCACATGTATTTAAGGATGTTTTCCAGGCATTATAAGGCTCAATGTAAATTTGAGGGGTTAGATGTATGTGAAGGGATGAATAATGTACTTATAGTTTTCCAATATGAATACAGTATTCGGTGGACCATTAACAATGCTTATTTAGTCACATAAAAAACAATCCCATAACAAACAAATAGAACTCACTTCCCATTTCCAAGATGCCTTCCTTAAATGGTAGGGTGAATAGATGCTTAAGAGTTGTTGCATAAAACCTAACAGTCACAATATATTCTCAACTTGTCTGTGTTTATTTAATGTAATCACTATCGAGGTTATCCATGCACTTATGTTGACCTTGAATAGGGTACTAAATTTTAACATCCGACTAATATAGACATGTTCTCACTAAACATATTCAAGATTCACTATATATGATATCCTTGTAAGCAATGTGACATCCTTCAATTGATGTGGTGCATGTTCTAATGTACATTATAGATCTATCTTCAAATAAATAAATAATGATTAATAGTAAATGAAAGGACACATCCTATCTAGAAAACATGGTTTAACAAAAGGACAAGTCCTATCAATCATGTGACAAATTATTGTGTATATATAACATCATAGAGGTCATTGTAATTCATATCATTCATTCATATTTTATTCATTATTTCATATATGGTCCTTTATGAAATTCTATTGTCCACCTTTATGTGGACATTTTTACAATAAATAAACATTACATCTTTGAGTGGTGTAAGAGTTATGTTATGATCTCAACCTTTGATCACAATTTTTTGTTTACTAGAGTTTCGGTAAGAAGTTTTATTTCCCTTGGTAACACATGCGAGCTCCTATCTACATGCAAATTTCTTAAAATTTCTTTGATTTCAAGGATTGTTGACAGTAACTGGCCTTTGGTCATTGTTCACTTAGAAGTGTTTGTTGAAAAGATTAAATTTACTACAAAAGTTCTTTAGAGTAAATCATAATCATGCAAACATAAATCTAAGGGGGATTTATAAATAATTAAAATTTAAAGAGGTTGATTTAATATTAGGAAAAAATTAGTGGAAATGGAGGTAACTTGGGCTACCAATTTGTTGGTAAACCTAACCAATCCATTGCAATTAGAGTTTGTGAGAATTTATGTGACATCTATTTTGTGTTGGAAATATTGAGGGGTGGGGTGAACCAATGTTTCATTTCAATTAGTTAACTCTTAAATTTCCAGAGCATTAAAATGTCATTAACATCAAATAAAAACATAATTCAAGATCACATCACAAGAACAATACACAATAAATTTTTTAGGCCGAAACTCTACCAGGAGAAAAACCACAACACTTCCTAATATAATTTATGAGTAAAATATTTATTAGCTCCAACTGAAGGGAAGCTCCAACTTCCTAGTACTCTATTAGAAAAGCATTCAATTTAACAGGAAGCTCAAACTCCTGAAAGGATGCTCCAACACCCTGTAAGCTCCAACTTGCCTAGCACCACCCTGCCACTCTGAAGTATAAAAGATAAACGAATAAATGTGGGCTCCCATACCAAGGAAAATGACCCACTTATAAAGATATTCAAATAAACTCTTGTTGATGTATGCCCCAGATTTACAATGGTGTGCCAAACTTGATCAAACTGTCAAACTTCAGAATTGCTTCTTGTATATTGCTCGAGATCTCCTATCCAACTCTTGCCTCAACAACAACTTAATCATAAATTGAACAATTTACAAAACTTGTGTCATACCTCAAGTAAGTTTGTTGATGATAAGTGCACCACTGATTCCTTTAGATTATGCCAAGTGTTCTGCCCTAGAGATGTCCTTTTCTGCCATTGATTTGCTTAAGATATAGCTAAGTTGTCTACCCTTAGAGATGCCCTTTTTGGTCTTTGACCCTTGTCAATATTTTACCATTGAAAAATTACCCATCAATCAAAGATTGGCCTAATACATGTTGATGTTTTATATAGCAGTAGAGTAGCAAGACCAAGTTAAGGGCTCATGTTTAGGCCTTACTAGGTAGTTTCAGGAACAAAGTAGAAAGATACTCCAAAGCCACAGGGAGTTGAGAAAAGTTTCCAGTAATGTGATTCATAGGGTGTTAATGAAAGTTGGAAGTCTTAGGGTTTGTAAACCCTAGAAGACATATTGGATAAGAAAGCCCTAGAGTTTGTGGATACAATCATAGAGCTAGAGCTAGATCGATGTTTCTGTTGAAAGAAGAAACCCTAGCTCATGTTTGAAAGGAAAAGAAAGGAACATGTTGTTGATGAGGACAAGGATGAGCATTTATAACTTGATGAGATTGCAATGCTTCCTGCAAGAAGGCAAGGATCAAGAGGGAGTTGACAATTCCCTACAACCCTCATATTAAAAAGACCTCCTAATGAGGGTTGTGTTGGTGTTTAGATATGAATTATAGAATTCACGCTTCCCCACATTAATTGTCAATTCGGGGCTCGTCTTGTTACTTCAAGGCTACCGTGCAAAGTTTATGCATGCCACAGTTTCCCTATCCAAAATTGAGCATTTAATCAACAATATAACAATGTGTAACAACAAACAATAACAATAACAACAATCAGAGTAACAACAAATTAGGATTCACAACAACACAAATTTAATGAACTATTACAATGAGAAGGGAATAATCACAACAAAAATAAATCTACACACACCACTAATCCAACAACACTTGATCAGGAGAGTGGGCCCAACTCTCCGATTAGGGTTGTGGAAAAAAGATCGAAGGCTAGATATTACTTAGAAAATCAAGATTGCATTAATCAAAAGGAAAATACTGAAGTTTACTATTGTATTCTCAAAGGAAACCTTCAATATCTGATTTGCTCCCTATATGCGTTATCTCCCTTTTCTCTTTGATTTATGTTTTTTAAATATACAAACAACAAAGGGAAATTTACAACAAACTAATTACAAAATGATTTCCCATACAATTTAGATTGATCACATCTCAACAAGAAAGATGAGAACTGAGAGATCTTCCCATCATGATTCAGCTGGAACAAGTCGAATCTGGTTATTGCAATTAGGCAATTTGGAAAATAGCCAGAATAGAGAATCGACAAATATGTCCTTCGAAGAACCTTTCTTTTCTCCCAATCCAGACTGAATTCTAGGAAGTTGCTCATTAATTTGGTCCATTCTCCACAAAACCCGTGTCTCGGATCTTGAATATTCTTCTTCGCTTTCCAAAAACGTTCAATACAAAACTGTCGCTTTTTATTCCAACAAATTTCTGAGTTGGAATATTTGATTATGAGCTAAAGAACAAATTTGCAATCTAAAAGAGATATTGGAGGCTAAAGTCGTGAGTGATGTTACAAAAACTCATCAATAAACCATCATTGGAAAAATCATGCATAATTATCATCAATTTATTAAAAATAAAGGAGAACAAATATTACTTATCTACAAGAGCATAAATAATTATAAATGGAATTATATAATAAATTATGATAAATAATGTGATAAAATAATAGTATAAATGGATGAAATGGATGTTAAGAAGTGATAATAATAATGACAAATTAGTAGCCCAACAGGTTGTAGGTACATAGTGAAACCTACCAAGGCTTTGGCAGCAGATTGAAGCATTGAGAAGAATGAAGCAAAGTTTATGACAAGAGGCATTAGGGGATTTTTGAGGTCTAAAATGGGCCTCCTAAGAAAAATGTACAACCAAAATAAACTTTATAAGAACCAATAGGATTCAAGATGATGATGTCAACCAAGATGATGATGTCAACCATGGGGGATGATTCACCATTTTGGAGTAAAAAAGTACAAAGATTAAACTATAAAAAATAATAAAATTACTTTTTCATCTTATCTTCCTAAGTCTTTACTCAAATTTCGAGTGGGAGTACTCATTGGATGCCAAATTTAATTCCTCATCCAAGGAGAACCCATGTTGCATACTTTCGATGGACCCTGCAACAGGAAAATGAGAAATACATAAAAAAACGTGATTGTATTTTTCATGTATTTATAATTTTTCGTGTAGCAGGGTCCATCGAAAGTATGCAACATGGTTACTCCTTCGATGAGGAATCAAATTCTGAATCCAACGAGTGTTTCCATTCGAAATTTGAGTAAGCCCATACGGAGATAAGTTGAAAATACGAGTTGAAAAAATAGTCTTGTCTTTTTTCCCTCTAAAATTTGATGATGTAATGTAATCTTATTTTATTTCCACTATTATTTTATAATTTCCTTAGGAGGCCCAGTTTAGACCTCAAAAATCCCCTAATGATTATCCTAGAGTGGAGCACAAACTCAACTAGAGAGATTTGTGTTCAAGAGGGAGAAATGGAACACGACATCTAGAACCATGGCAGACGACTAGAAGAGCTTCTAGTTTAGAGGGAGTAGACAATCAGGTAGAGTGGAATGATGCAACCTACTAAATATCCAAAGGGTCTCTCATGATGATGAGGAGCATAAATCTCCATAAGATATTTATTCAGGTCCTTTTGTACTCGTGGAACATTCTTTAGATCATCAAGAAGAGCCAGAAGAGCTACTGAGCCTCTGGACCCACTTAGGGTCGTTGTTCCAAAATTCGACAAGAGGTTGGCTTGGCTTCAAATTACATTGAAGAATGCAGAGGAACATGCAACTCCTCGTGGTACCTTCAGGGAAAACAAACATCCTAAGAAGTGTTGAAGATATGTAACAATGATGAGTCGCATCATTGATTCTGAGACAACAAACTATGAGGAGGCAACAATCTGGAAAGTTTGGAAGGAGGCCTTGATGGAGGAATATTAGTCCATCATGAAGAATTATGTGAGGGAAAATTGTGCCGAGACTTGAGGAGAAGTCAGTGGTGAATTCCAAGTTGATCTACAAGATCTAGCATGTAGCAGATGGAAACATAAAGAAGTACAAAGCGAGATTCATGACAAGTAGGTTCTCCCAGAAAGAGGGACAAGACTATGACAAGACGTTTGCTCCAGTTGTCAGATCCCAAATTTTACTACAAGGTTGAAGATGGTTTCCCCTTCATATTAGTACTATATGCAGATGACCTATTTCTTCTAGAGGATGATAAACTCATACAATGGGTGCAAGAGGGAGTTCATTTCAGAGTTAGAAATGAAGGAAATCAGTTTAATGCACTATTTCTTAGGATTAGAAGTGTGGCAGGGACCATATGAGATCTTCCTTAGCCAAGGGAACTATATAGTTGAGATCCTGTAGAGATTTAGGATGATGGACTGCAAGTCCATGGCCACACCTATGGTTACAAATATGAAGTTCTTGAGTGATTCTTCTTTAGATTTGGTTGATCCCATGATGTACAAACAATTGATTATATCCTTGATGTACTTGGTTAATACCAAGCTAGATATATGCTTTGTAGTGAACACATTGAGTCAGTACACGGTTGAGCCTAAAGATGTATATTTGGTAGAAACAAAGCATGTATTGAAGTACCTACATGGTATGGTTGGATATGGACGCAAGCATGTCTTAGATGGAGAAGTAAAGTTGTAAGGTTATATAGACTCTGAATGGGCATGAAGTGCAATAGATAGGTAAAACACATAAGGATTTTGCTTCGGTTTGGGATCAAGTAAGATCTCATGGTTTGGAAAAACGCAGTTCTGAGTGGCACTTAGTGTAGCAGAGGTAAAATATATAGCAGCTAGTGATGCAAGTTGTGAAGCAATGTGGCTTTATAAATTCCTTGCAGGGTTATTTGATCTAGATTTAGAGCCAACTTTGATATAATGTGATGATCAAATTTGTGTGAAGCTTTCAAATTTCACGACATGTCAAAGTATATAAAGATAAAATACCATTTCATTCGATTCATGGTATAGAGACGAGCATTGGGACTCCAATACATATCCACAAATGAGCAGACAATAGACATTCTCACCAAGCTTATGTCTAAAGTGAAGTTTGAATACTTTAGAGGCAAGCTTGGCATGATGTAGACTGTCCGCCCTTGTTGAGAGGGAGTTTTGATGTTTCTCCTTTAGTACATTGAAGAACGTAGAGGGACATGCAACTCCTCGTGGCACCTTCAGGGAAAGAAAACATCCTAAGGAGTGTTCAGGATATGCAGCAGTGATGAGTCACATCATTGATTATGAGCCAACAAACTATAAGGATGCAACAATCTAGCAAGTTTGGAAGGAGGCCTTGATGGAGGAATATTAGTCCATCATGAAGAATCATGTGAAGGAAAATTATGCTAAGACCTGAGCGGGGAAGTCAGTGATGACTTCCAAGTTGATTTACAATATCTAGCATGTAGTAGATGGCAACATAGAGAAGTACAAAGTGAGATTCATTACAAGTAAGTTCTCCCAGAAAGAGGGAGAAGACTATGACAAGACATTTTCTCTAATTGTCAGATCCCTACTTTTACTACAAGGTTGAAGATGGTTTCCCCTTGATATTTGTACTATATGTAGATGACCTATTTCTTATAGGGGATGAGAAGATCATACAATGGGTGCAAGAGGGAATTCACTTCAGAGTTAGAAATGAAGGAACTCGGTTTAATGCACTATTTTTTAGGATTAGAAGTGCGGCAGAGACCATATGAGATCTTCCTTAGCCAAGGGAACTAGATAGTTGAGAACCTGTAGAGATTCGGGATGATGGAATGCAAGTCCATGGCCACACCTATGGTTACAAATATGAAGTTCTTGAGTGATTCTTCTTTAGATTTGGTTGATCCCATGATGTACAGAAAATTGATTATATCCTTGATGTACATGGTTAATACAAAGCTAGATATATGCTTTGCATTGAACACATTGAGTCAGTACACGGTTGAGCCTACACATGTATATTTGGTAGCAACAAAGAATGTATTGAGGTACCTACATGGTATGGTTGGATATGGACGCAGAAATGTCTTAGATGGTGAAGTAAAGTTGTAAGGTTATATAGACTCTGACTGGGCATGAAGTGCAATAGATAGGGAAAGAACATTAGGATGTTGCTTCAGTGTGGGATCAAGTATGATCTCACGGTTTGGCAAAAGACAGTTGTCAGTGGCACTCACTATAGCAGAGGCAAAATATATGGCAGATAGTGATGCAAGTTGTGAAGCAATGTGGCTTTAGAAATTGCTTGTAGGGTTATTTGATCTAGAGTTAGATCCAGCTTTGATACAATGTGATGATCAAATTTGTGTGAAGCTTTCAGAATTTCACGACAATACAAAGTATATAAAGATCAAATACCATTTCATTTGAGTCATGGTATAAAGATGAGCATTGGAACTCCGATACATATCCACAAATGAGCTGACAATAGACATTCTCACCAAGCCTATGTGTAAAGTGAAGTTTGAATACTTCACAGACAAGCTTGACATGATGTAGAATGTCCACCCTTGTTGAGAGGGAGTTTTGATGTTTCTCCTATAACAGGAAAATGCTCTCCCTCTAGCCAAGGGTTTCCCAGATAAGTCATGTGAAGTGATTGAGGGAGTAATGAGTAGCCTGATATAAGTCTTTCTTATGCCATGTGAAGTGGCTAGGTGTGATTGAGACTACTAGGAGAGGAGAAACATCATAGATACTTACAATGTAGTCTTGAGACTATGGTGGGAGTCCTATCCATACCACATGAAGTGGTTGGCTGTGATTGTGACTACTATGGGAGAACATCATGGAAAAATACCTTCCTTGCTAAGGAGTGTTGATGTTTTATATAGTAGTGGAAGGTATTCCTTTCCAGACAACAATGTATAATATATATTATATTATGTACAAGAATATATATATATATATATCATAATGTTTACCAAATAGTAAAAAAAAAATTTAAGGTTGATTTTTTTTTAAGTGTGTAATTATTGATCATACGACAATAATTACCAAGATCTTAAAATAAGAAAGAATTCAACAAGACACACCTTAGCCTCTATAGATATGTGCACCCCTTTTCTCTAGATTGAATGAAACTAAATTAGACTTGGGATACTGCAATATTAATCCTCTAATAATCATTGGATTCAACCTTAAACAATCCTCAACCAATCATACTTTCTTACTTGTCAGGATAGATTTAGGTTTACTGATGATCTAGCCCTAGTTGAGTCACAAAATGCTTGCCTCAGATCTTCGAAGGAAGGACGAAAAATGTCTCAAACATGTGCTAAAAACACCCCAAAACTGTGCCACAAAAATTCCATGGACTAGTCTCAATAATGGCCAAAATAACCTCAAATCAAATGTCACAAATTTATGCCAAGAGGAAGCCGAATATGCCTTAGAAAATGTTGAAAGACAAGCGTCAGTAATAGTGCGGGATAATCCTCCGAAAGAATCACATAACCATCTAAGAATCAGAGCAAAGTGCCTTCCAAATAGGCCTCTAGAGGGCTGAAAATCCTTACCTTAGAGAGCTACCGAAAATATCCAACACGAGGCCTTAAAATAGGCCTAAAAGATCCATAATATCCTCAGATTAGACACCCTTGATGAACGAAGAAACACTCCTGCAAAAAACATAGAAATCAAGCCCAATATCTCACCAAGAAACCCAACATAAACCATAAATTAATGTGTGTACTCCTGGCATATTGAAATCAAAACAAAATATATATGTGATGTGAATGATTTGATGATTTTTTGGAGAGATCCGAGCCTCCTTTTGGTACATGAATTTGTGATGAAACCAGCGCATAAAAAGATAGAAAAGATAGATCAACGAATTAGAAATCAGCCTCTTCGAGGGGGCAACCTCCTTTACATTACACAAATGAACAATTCTTGGATGATACAAATGACAAGACCTCCTTTCTATATATAGGAGTGTAAGTGGTCCCAATACAATCGGAGCCTACATAACAATAATATTATAGGGGTACAACGATAACAATAGTGGGATTCTATGGGGTGCAACAGTAACACCATGGTGACTATATGGGCAAAATAATACAATAAAGGGGTTGCACTAATAACAATAAGGGTTTACACTAGTAGTATAGGGACCTAACATGCCCCTCTCCTTCAAAAAGTGTTGTCCTCAATGCTTGAGTAGTTTTGAATGCTTCTATATAAAATTCTCATCCTCCCATGCAGAATCTTCACCGGGTAAGTTCTTCCACTTGACGAGATACTCTAAAATTGATCGATTTCATAGTTATCAATTTCTTGTTTCTATGTCTGCTTCGGGCTCCAATATGATTTTTCCTTGTTCGTCAAGTTCTGGCAATATTGTTTGAACTGGGATCTTCTGCAACTTTTGAATAAGTGCCCACACTTCTTCGTCATTGTTCCATTCATCCTTTGCTTCATTTATCCAATCTAGTTGGATAATAGAAATGGCACAAAACAATGCTTCCACATCCTCATCCTTTCTTGAGAGTGCATTTGCAACAACATTTTGCTTCCCTTTTTTGTAGATGATTTCAAAGTCATAACCCAACATCTTTGTGACCCATTTTTGCTGTTCTTCTGAAGATAATCTTTGTTCTAAAAAGTATTTAAGACTATCATGATCTGTTTTTACCTTGAAGTGTCTTCCCATTAGGTAAGGTCTGATGTTTGGAGGAACACTTCCTGGAATCAAATGAATAGCATGATCATGATCACGAATAGGTGGGAGGCCTTTGGGAGTCTCAAATACCTTGGAATGATTTTCCAAGACTTTTTGGAGATATGGAGAAATAGATGATTTCGATGTGGGAATCTTTAGCGGACATAATTGTGCAATTACACCTCGTTGTTCTTTCTTTAGAAGCTTTGTCATTCCGTTAGAGATGATTATCTTTCCCGGTTTCCGTGCGATACCCCTTAATTCAACTTCCTTTCCTTCTGAAACAAATTTCATTAAAAGTTCTTGAAAATTAAAATCTATTGTACCAAAGGATTGTAGCCATTGGACTCCTAGTACAACATTAGCACCACCTATTGAAATGGAAAGCATTGGGCTATTCAATACATATTCTCCCATGGATAGCTTGATATTATGGCACTTTCTAGAGCAATTAATGGTTCCTCCACTTGCAACCGTCACTTGACATTCTAGTGCTGGATATAGGAAGCAATTCAATTCCTTGGCTATCTTAAAATGAATAAAATTATGGGTACTACCCGAATCAATCAACACTATTACCTTTTTCTTCTTTAGGAGTCGTAATTCCGGTCAATGCATTACAAGATATGGTCGGATTCATTTCTTCTTTCTCTATGGTTTGTTCCTGGTGTGTATCCTCTTCTTTTAACGTTTCTTGTTCCTTTTCTTCCTCCTCTTCATAATATATGTAAAATAATTTCTTCTCACCACACTTATGACCTTTAGTGTATTTTCTATCACAACTATAACAAAGCCATTTTGCTCTTTTTTCTTCCAATTGTTGTTGTGTCAACCTTGTAGGTTGTGGAAGGCTACGGGAAGCAACACTTCCATCTTTATAGTTGTGAGTGGTAGACTTCCTTGTTTCCATATTTTTGCTTTCCATTTTTCTTGCCAACTTGAATGCCTTCTCCAATGAATCAGGTTCCCAAAGATGAACCTCATTTTGAATGTTATCCTTTAAATTCCCTATGAAGACATCAATCCTCTGCTTCTCTGGAATATCATTTACCCTTATATTCAATTTTTGGAAGTCCTCAATGTGCTCTGCCATTGAACCCTTTTGTTTGAGATCTATCAATTGGATAAAGAAGGTGTTGCTCTTTGTATCCTCATAATGTGCTATCATTTCATCCGTAAAAATTGACCAAGTGATAATTTGTTTACGGGAGCAAAGCCATCGATACCATACAAACTGATTGGGTTCCAAATATAAAGTTGCAATGTGTACCTTTTTTGTGTTTTGCACATTATGGAGATCAAACTATTATTCCATTTGTAGTATCCATTTTACGGGATCCTTTCCATCAAACTTCCTCATATCGATCTTTGAAATGTGGTGGGCCTTTATTCCAACGTTACAGTCTATGAAATCATGATTAACATTTCTTTTGTTCTCATTAGGAGTTTTCTCTACCTTTTCGCCATTAGCAAGCCTTTCTTGTACAACTCTGTTAAACCTTCCTTCAAACCTTCCACGTCTTTCTTCAAATATTCAAAGTTGTCATTCTTTGAATCATGATTAACATTTATTTTGTTCTCATTCTGAGTTTTCTCTACTACCTTTTCACCATTAAGAAACTTTTCTTGTAGCGACTCTATCAAACCTTCCTTCCAACTTTCCATGTCCTTCTTCCAATCTTCAATGTTGTCTTTCATACCATCCATTTTAGCTTCCACACCTTTCTTTAAACCATCCATCTTATCTTCCACGTCTTTCTTTAAATCATCCATCTTAGCGTGAGAGTGAAATTTGTTGCACTTGGTTTCGTAATTTTGATATATCATGTCGCATTTCTTCCTCTTTTTCATGAGTCATGCTAGAGATTTCAGGTTGCTTACTAGTTGTTTCCATTTTATTTCTTAGGGGCATCAATTTATGATAATTATGCTTCACTATGCCCTTTGAATTCCTTCAAACTAATTTTTCAAACCAGACTTATGCAAAATTTAAAAAGCTACACACCTTTTTTCACTTTGTAGGAGCTCGATATTGAATCTGATGTATCTCTGAAATTTCGGATCTCCAAGGTCTGAAATTCCGAACTGTGGTAGCCCTCTGAGCCCTATTTCTAATGCCACAATTCTGATCGAAATTCGATTATCCAAGAAAGCATTATGCCCAATCTCCCAAGATGACCTGATTATACACTTTTTCAGTAGAGATAACTTGTACGAAGTTCCACGTGTCACTGTTTGAACCTTCAGACCTAAAAACAATGCTTAAAAAAATACAGTCCGTCCTCTTTCTGTAACTTCTTACGAAATTTCAATCTGATACTCAGAGAGAAAGTTATGACGATTTTCCCAAGATCACTTGTTTGAGATGTAATTTGGGAGCTTGCAAAAACCCTAAATGTCTTGAACCATATCTCTGAAAATATTACGACACAAGATCTGAAATTTGGGCCCGAGCTTAATTAAGATTTCAACTCAAACGGTTTTTAATTTCAGTGTCTAAACCTTCGTAGAAAAAAACTTATAGCGCAAATTCCATGATGACCTGTTTGCGATGGAATTCTGGAGCTTGAAAAAACCATAACTTCCTCAGATCATATCTCCGAAAATATAGCGAGACAATATTTGAAATTCGGATCCGAGGATCATCGAGATTTCAGCTCAAATGTTTTTTTTTACCTTCTGATACATCGTAGAAAAAAAGTTATAGCGAAAATGCCACGATGACCTGTTTTGGAGCAGCGAAACCCTAGAATCCAAAGCTCTGATACCAAATGTTATGAAACCAGTTCACAAAAAGATAGAAAAGATAGATCAATGACTAATAAATCAGCCTCTTAGAGGGGGAAACCTCCTTTACATTACACAAATGAACAATTCTTGGATGATACAAATGACAATACCTCCTTTCTATATATAGGAGTCTAAGCACTCCCAATACAATCAGTGCCTATATAACAATAATATTGTAGGGGCACAACAATAAATATAGTGGGCTTCTAGGGGGTACAATAATAACAATATGGGGAATATATGGGCACAATAATACAATAAGGAGGCTGCACTAATAACAATAAGGGTTTACACTAGTAGTATAGGGACCTAACAGAATTCGAGGTCATAAGGAGGGTCAACTAACCCCTTAGAAAACTAGAGCCGACATAAAAAAATGCTCATAATTTAAAAAATTATTGAGGGTCAACCTGATCCACAAGCGTAGAAAAGGATTCATAAATTTAAATTTATTTTAGATTGTCCTTTAATCAAATATAGAAGTTGATTAGGGCTAGGATATCCCTCAAATAGAGGGCTGATTGGTCAACCCAAGATCCATACAAATTAACACCAGTATTTAATGAATCATCAACATCTCATATTGGGGCACATTGACCACATGATGGGGCTTCAAATTTGACAATAAATATCTCCTCAACTATGAGGATTTACATGGCATACCACCTATTGTTGGAATTGACATAAGGACAATCAAATGTCGATGGTCTTGCTTGCAAAAAAATTGATCTTCCTTGTCATTTGCTTCATGAAAAGCAAGGCGTCTTCTTGTTGCTGCTAGGGTTCACATCATTGACAACCAAATTCCAAAAAATATGTCCCCCTTTGGCATTGTTGGAAACACACCTACTCCCCCTACAACTACTAATCACCCTGACTTCATGCTTATGATCTTTCTTTCCTGATTTCTCTCCTCTTTTAACATCAATGGAAAAGTGTATCTCCCCTTGATAAAATATCTTCCTCTAAATTCTCACATTAATGTGAACTTGGTAGGACCCCGCGCTTTTTCCAAAGATACTCAAATGTCCCTCGTGTAAGGGGCTTGGTGAAGATGTTAGTGATATGTTCCTTTGTCCCAATCTATTCTACATTGATATTCTTCTCTGCAACTAGTTCTCAAAGAAAGTGGTATTTAATAGGAATGTGTTTTGCTTTTGAATGCATTCCAGGATTCTTGGAGAGACTTATGGCACCGATGTTGTCACAGAATAGTAGAAAGCACTAATCAAAATTCACTTGGAGATCCTACAAAGTTTGCTTCACCTAGAGGACCTGAGTACAACATGTTGTTCTTGTTATGTATTTTGCTTATGTTGTGGATAAGGATATTAAACACTGCTTCTTGGTCAACCATGATACGAGACAATCACCCAAGTAGAATCTTGCTCCACTGGTGCTTTTATGATCATCAACATTTCCTGCCGAATCTACATTTTTATATGATGTCATAATCATATCATCCCCTTTCAGACACATAATCCAAAATATGTTGTTTCTTTAAGATATCTAAAGATCCTCTTCACTACTACAACATGGGATTCTTTTGATGTTGCTTGGAATATTTCCACCTGTCTAAATTCTTGCATCACATCTAGTCTCGAATTTGTCACATACAACAGGCTACCAATCATCAATCTATAAAGTCTCTGGTCTGCTTCCTAAGATTCATCATCCTTGCTTAGCTTGCAACCAGTCACCATGAGAGTGCTATTTGGTTTACAGTCTTCCATTTGGAACCTATTCAACATTTCTTTGATGTACTTAGTTTCAGAAATGAATGTGCCATAATATTCCTGATATATCTGGAGTCCCAAGAAGAAAGTCAACTCACCAAGTAAGGACATCTCAGACTCATTCTGCATATTATTGGCAAACTTGTTACTCAATCGATTTTCGTTGCTTCCAAAGACGATCTCATTCACATATAATTCAATAATGGTCAAGTTGTTTCATTCAATATTTATATATAAGTTACTATCGACAATTTTTTGAATCCTTATTGCTATAAATACATGTCCAAACATACATACCAAGCTCTAGGAGCTTGCTTGAGACCATACAAAGATTTCTTCAACCTGCACACAATCTTCTTTTTCTGTAAGCAAAAGTTCTTCTAACTACTCTATATAGACTTCTTCTTCTAATTCTCCATTTAGAAAGGCTAATTTTACATCCACTTGGTACACCTTAATCCTTCTCAAGCAAGCATAGAACAAGAACATCCTAATAGATTCCATCCTCGCCACAGGTGCAAATGTCTCTTCAAGTGTATATCCCTTCAAATTGCACATATCCATTACATACCAATCTTACTTTGTTCCTGATTAATTATCCATCTTCATTCATCTTGTTTCTGAAGACCCATTTTGTTCCAATGACATTATTGTCCCTAGGTCTTGGAACCAATTCCCATGTTTCATTCTTTTCATTCTGATCCAACTCTTCTTCAAAAATGTTAGGATCAATTGTGGATAACAATGCAATATGTCCTTATTATGGCATGCATACCTGTTGGCTTCTTTTGGTTTTTATTCCTATATTTATATCTCGAAAGATTTTCTCTGATGGATGATTCCTTTGATACCATCGTTTGGGTGCTTTAGGAGGTGCTTGCTGATTATCTTCCATTTCTTCCTAGTTTACAATTGGCCCTTCTTCTAATTGTTTTTCTTCTTGTATACTTTCTTGTTGCTCTAGTCCTTCTATTTCTTCCACCATTGATGATGAGCATCCTTGCTTGGTATTTGGCCCACACAATTCATCAAATGTTACATTAATGCTTTCTGCTATCTTGTTGAGTCTCAGATTATAACATTTGTATGCCTTAATTTTGTTAAAGTACCCAACAAATATACCTTTATCTACCTGAGAATCAAATTTTCTGACCTTCTTATCTTCCCTTTTTATGTAAAATTTTCTTCCAAAGACTCTAAAGTGCTCGACGTTTTCTGGTCTCCCCTTTCATAGTTCATATGGGGTCTTGTCACTGTTGTTTATGAGCATTCCGATATACAGAATATGAAAAACTGTCTCAACTACTTGAACCCAAAATATATCACTCTGTTTGGAATCATTCAACATGGTTCTAGCAATTTCTTCTATAGTTTTGTTCTTCCTTTCAACAACTCAATTTTGTTGAGGTGTCATGGCTATTGAGAATTGTTTCTATGTACCTTGCTCTTCATAGAGGTGTTGAAATTATTTTGACATGAACTCTCCTCCATTTTATGGTCTTAAGCATTTTATGTTTAGGTCAGTTTCATTTTCAACCATTTCTTTGCAAATCTTGAAAAATTCAAATGCTTTCTTCTTGAGAGTGACTTACTACTGTCACTCTGGTGTAATCATCGATGAGTAACATGAAGTTTTTTTCACCATTCAATTCTTTAGTTGTCATAGGACCACATAGATCAATGTGTACTAGTTCCAATGGTTTTGAGGTGGAATGTTCCTTGGTCTTGAAACCAATCCTTATTTTTTTTCCATGCCGACAATGCTTACATATGGTGCTTGTTGGTTTTGAAATGTAAAGACATTTCTTAAAAAAACTATTTTTTTTGATAGCCTACTTACAAATTCTCCACTTCTAATAATTACCTGTCTATGGATCAATAGCTAATCCTATCAATGTTTATAATATTGTGGAATTCCATAACTCTCTTTGTTGGGCAAAAACAATTATTATATAGGTCATCATCTTACCATATTTTATACTAGTATTTTAAACGTTTGTATTAAAAACAATTCTAGAATCTCTACTAAAAATAATACTTTCTTTATTCACATACCAAATATAACTCTTTTATACACATTTATTTCCCAAAAATTTATCCTTGGTCCTATGTTTCACTAACTTCATCATATCTATATATGTGTATATGAAATCAAGCTATAATGCCTAATTCTTATTTCTTCCATGATACTTATTTAAAGTTATACAATATCTTAACAAGGGACTATCATCGTTTTTCAGACATCTAACCTATAACTAAGGGACTATCATCCTTTTTCAAACATCTAACCTATAAATAATTATGTATTTAATATATTTTATGGATGATACCAAATATAACTCTTTTATACAAATTTATTTCCCAAAAATTTATCCTTGGTCATATGTTTAACTAACTTCATCATATCTATATATGTGTATATGAAATCAAGCTATAATGCCTAATTATTATTTCTTCTCATCGTTTTTCAGACATCTAACCTATAACTAAGGGACTATCATCCTTTTTCAAGCATTTAACTAACTTCATCATATCTATATATGTGTATATGAAATCAAGATATAATGCCTAATTCTTATTTCTTTTCATCGTTTTTCAGACATCTAACCTATAACTAAGGGACTATCATCCTTTTTCAAACATCTAACCTATAACTAATTATGAACTTAATATGTTTTATGGATGATACATTGGTTTATTGTGAGGTTTTATCCAACCTTTATAAGAAAGGGACTATCATCCTTTTTCAAACATCTAACCTATAACTAATTATGTATTTAATATGTTTTATGGATGATACATGCGATACAATGTTTTTATTGGTTTATTGTGAGGTTTTATCCAACCGAGTTAGGTCCTTAGCCCATTTCTCAACAAATATTTTATGGATGATACATGTGATACAATGTTTTTATTGGTTTATTGTGAGGTTTTATCCAACCTTTATAAGAAAGGGACTATCATCCTTTTTCAAACATCTAACCTATAACTAATTATGTATTTAATATGTTTTATGGATGATACATGCGATACAATGTTTTTATTGGTTTATTGTGAGGTTTTATCCAACCTTTATAAGAGTTAGGTCCTTAGCCCATTTCTCAACAAATATTTTATGGATGATACATGCGATACAATGTTTTTATTGGTTTATTGTGAGGTTTTATCCAACCTTTCCTTAGCCCATTTCTCAACAAATATTTTATGGATGATATATTTTATGGATGATACACGCGATACAATGTTTTTAAACATTGGTTTATTGTGAGGTTTTATCCAACCTTTATAAGAGTTAGGTCCTTAGTCCATTTCTCAACAATACAAATGAATGGTGATGATACGAACACTATACGTGACATTTTTTCTAATCATTATAGTTTAATGGTTCGTCCTTCTATACAATACATACTCCTTTCTCGAGTTCGAATTATTGAATTTTGATATACATATATATAATGCATTAGCTTCAAATATTTTCTTCGATGTGGTATTAATTGAGTATTAACCTGAGTCGTAAGTGCTTTCGATGTTCTTTTGGATTGTTCTATATTTAAGCAAGGAGGTATTCCACTTGCCACATATACAGTCCTAGTTTGACCTTAATCAACGATCCAAATTGTTTGCTCATTAATTAAGGGTCATAATGGAATTAAGGTTCTATCACTTAGTTAATGACCTTGTTTGGTCGTCGTTGTATTGTCTCATATTCCCACCTGCCCTTCTTTGATTATGCCACTCCTCGGCTAGGGATTTAATTTTGATTTCAATGGAAAACACTGCTTTCATCGGCTTCATACCTCCAAGGGCATTTTGGTTACCTTCGATATGTATGCTGCTTCCATCGTTCATATACTAGTAGTTGAATCAGTGATTTGTCAAGTGGAATTTGTCGTGCGTGAAATGTGTAAACATCTTTTTCAAAGGTAAGAGTTAATTTTTTTAACAATTGTGTAAGTCTAATTTATTAGCTCAAATTAGAGTATGTATTTTACTATCAATCCAGGTTGGTAAACTTAGAAATGCATCAAAGTATATGGATCTTAGATCTAGCTAGTTTAGAAAGCAATTACTTAGATACTAAAAAATGAATAGATGCATGCTACAATCTAAATTTACTAAAATGTAAAACTATAAGGACATTTTATAAAACACATTTATGATGAGAGTGTATCATCAAAATCATCAAAGTATGCTTTATCAAAGTTCTTTCTATCAAAGCAATAAAACTATTTTAGGAAAGCATGTAAATCTGATCTATGAATGCATATAAAAAAGTGAACAATGACCTTATTCAAATTTAGATAACAAAGAAGAGGCTTTTGTCTCAAAGGTTCTGGTTGTCCTTCCTTTTGCTTCTATTCATTCAAAAAAACCAATTTCACTTCTCTAAATTACCAAAGCATAGAAATAAAGCATATAAATCTAATCTAGGAAAGCATGTGAAACAGTGAACAATGATTTCAATTCAATCCTAGTTAACAAAGAAGATGCTTTAACGTAGAGATTTGGTTTGTCCTTCTTTATTGAATCTAATCATTCAAAAGAAACCATTTTAACTATCTAATTGGCCATGGCATGCAGGTGAGTTTATACAATAACTATTAAAAAATGATTAAAACAGGGGATACAATCTTAACACAGAAGATGAAGATGCTAACATATGATTACGTCTATGAACACAAATCAACAATTTTGTACTTAGCTCAGAATGAGGGCTCTCCACCTTTGCCTGGTACACCTTAAAACAATCAGATACAAAAAATATCCATTCACATCACACAAAAATGTATGCACAAGAAATAAGAAGGCAAGTCTGGACTTGTATTCATAAAATAATAGCCACAATGTGTCTAGCCTTGGTTAAATAGGCTAAAAAGTATAACACAATTTCTATCTTTGTTGTAACCACCTGAAAAGAGTCCTATTACATCTCTTGGATTGAATTCATCCTTTCAGTTGCATAAAATATGGACAAATCCCAAAAAATCCTTAATCTGCCCCTAAATCACGGGATTTCTAGGATCATTGGTCAAGTTTGACCAATGTTGACTGGCCCTGTTTTAACTGACTTGGATCGAGCCAATAGGTATTCCATCATCCTTGGTTCCTTTATCTTCGAAATATATCTTTCATTTGTGCCCAGGTGTCTTACAAACATGACTTTAAATGAGCCATTAAGAGCTTTTCTGATTCTGCCTAAAAAATTATTTTTAATGTCAAACTTTGCCAAAATTCAAATCATGAAAAGTAATCGAAAAATGTACCTAATATGATGAATTTGAAGCAAATATGGATGAAATATAAGGAATATGAATGAAAATAAAGGTTATATGATGGAAATAAGTATCAAAAGTGGTACCCAACAAATTGTAAGCTCCAAATTATTATGAAGTTCATGATTGAATTATTATGAATACATAGTTGGCGCTAATATTTGTATTTTTTGCAGGATTGCAAGGGTATTCCCGGAGGTTTGAAGTAGCAAATCCTTATGTTCACTTAGCCCTCCAGGAAGAATTGTGAGCGATTCTTTTAATATGTTCTTGGAACTCGAAGCCAGGTAAATAAAGGAACACCATTCTAGTTTTCAGAAACCTTTGAATGTAAAATTATTATGGCTCTTATTTGGTTAATGCCTGTATTTCAAAATATTCCAATAGTTTACTAGAATTACAAAAAATAAAGTGTTTCTCTCCCATTTCAAACCCTAGGCATTCTAGCTGTAAAAATGGCTCGCTTCGTTTAATATTGTTGTAACTTCACCTTTATTCTTGTTTGGCTAGTTCCAAGTTAGTTCCATAATATCTTCCTACAACCACTAGGGTTTCAAGAAGAAGCTTTATTTCACATCTTACCTAGGTTTTTATGCTATAAGGAGGTATTTTTGTATATTGTTGAAGCGTCATAACTTCAACCATGAATCTATTAGGTTTTTGGTTTATTAGAGTGTGATTTTTCTTTCAGCGAACCAAAATTCGTTAAGACTATTCTGCTATAATTGTCCTTATTATTTGACCTTTTTCCAAATTTTTTTGTTTTAAGTAGATGCGCAACTTTTGGCCTTGATTTCTAAGTGCCATATTAAAAGTGTTGTATTCCAGGGTTTTAATTACACATTTTTCCTCATAAAATGGTTTATTTCTTCATTGTTTCAGTTTAACCAGTAGTTTCCTCTTTCTTATGGAGAGAAGGTGCCCACAAGGACTCAACGAATTTATAAGGTTGAGTTATTCATCCACTGTTGAATAAAGCCCCAATTCATTATTTCATTAAATTCTTCTTTACAGATTATACAAAACCGTGACATATACTGTGTTTGTTCTTTATGTGACATGTGTATACTTTTGAATGGCTCCATAGCACGTTAATATGACAAAATTGCTTGGCAATAGAAGTCTTTTATGGGTTTTAAATTTAAACGTTCAAATTTATATTTTCTCTAGGTTGGAAATCCTTCGAACCCTCATGCTTCTCATCGGGAAAAAGGTGAAATTATATGTATGAAGACAATGTTTACTTCTGTTATCATTTTCGTCATTTATTATGATCCCTATAATGGGAATTCCATCTCCATGAATTGAAGGATTCTTTGTGTATTAATAGGAAATTTTGCCAATTTCAAGACCATGTACTATTTAGCAGTACCTATTCTGAACAATTTTTACATTCTATATTTATATATGCTATGAATGGACTATGTCACTATATATTTTGTTAGAAAGTATTCTTTCTAAGAGAAATTAAGCCTCATAGAGGCAAATACTTTGTTTATTATCCAACTCTGATTTCAATATATGTATTTATGTGTCATTTTTTTATCTGCTATGTGTTCCCCATTTTACTTAATATGGCTCTACATCGAGAACTTCCTCTTTCATTTTCAATGAATATATATGTATTCACGGTCACCAAATTTCAACTTTTAATTCTTCTTTCCTTTCTTTAGAGTATTTAATATTTCGGCACTTGAATAAAATTTCACTTCTATAGCACTCCTCACAAATACAATTATTTGTATATATAATTATAATTGTATGTATATGAATACTTGTTTACTTTTCCATGTACATGTATAGAATGAAATCGCTATTGAGCTTATTCAAATTGTTAAATGAGTAAATTCTCCTTTGTTTCACAATTTATCTACATACTTTTGTATAGTAGTATTCACTTCTCTCTATAGTTTCCTTTTGTATAGTTTCATTCTAACTATGTTTCGCATTTATAGTTTACTTTTTCTTATACAACATGCCATTCTATTTTTATATACAGTGTATTCTTGTGTTGTTAATACCAATACTCCTTTACTGGAGTCAAACTTTAATTTCTCTTCCTTTTAGAAAATATCATTCCTGTAATTTTCGATTTACTTTTCTTTGATAATCTCCACATACATAAGTAAAGCATAACGTAATATTTCATACTTAGTCTAATATCATAATAAATTCTTCTTTTCATTATTCGTATAAGTCTAAAGAATATTAAACCAATCAAGGACAAAATGAACCATTTTTTCTTCTAAGTATTAATAAGGAAAAAATAAAGTTAGACACACCGACTTGAAGAAATTTCCAAGGAAATTAAGAGTCAAGTACTTGGGTCCTCCCAACCTTGACGCAACAACAATGCCTAAACCCTTGAGCAAACTAGGCTTGAAATTATAATTATAATTATAATTATATATATATATATATATATATTCATTCTGTCTATTCTTTCTTGTTTCTCTTCAGTCTCTTCCATTTTTTCTCTCAGATTAATTGAGACAAAAGCAAGAGAATTCTCAGATAATATCCATCTACTACTCTTTGGGTGGTTAATAACTGCCTCCAACTCATTAATGAGCTTTTGTTTCCCACTTCTGAAGACAACTCCCTATCTTCTAGGAGACCTTTAATGGGCCAATACCATAATTTTAAAATTAAATATAATCACTCATAAAATGCATAGGACTTGTTGATGGATAATAATATTTCCAAAACAAATTGCAGTCAGTTTCCTCTTTTAGTACTCAACCATTAATTTCCCAATTGTGTCTTTAGATATAAAAATGAATATAATTACAACTTTAGAAATAGTAACTTTACAAACAATTATTATCAACTAAGTTTTTGATAATTAAATGTCTATTTATCTCACACTTAATCAAAATTAAACTTATGCACATTCAATTGCAATGAAATCATTAAGCTAAGGGATTTCACATGAAATTTCTAGCATCTCTTTGACAACTTCCTTTTTTCTGATTTTGACCAAGTTATCAAAGTGTATATGACCCATTCTCCTAAGCCAAATCCAACTTTCGTCTTCCTTTTTCAAACAAAAACTTTCCTTTCCAATTTCATCGAAGATGTATATATTATTTGAAGTCCTTGACGTTCTTCCCACTAGCCTACTTAATTTCACCTTTCTTATTTTGCATTTCTTTGAATTGAACAGAAGCATGTGCCATTGGTCACATATTTTACTCACACTTATTAGATGATGGTTCATATTTTCAATGAGCAAGAAATTTTCTTCCATGGCATCCTTGCTTCCAAGCTTAACTGCAACCTTCCCTAAGATCTTGGTTAAGCCGTAATTTCTAAATGAAACTATTGCATCCCTTTATTTTTTCAAGGTTATAAATTTGTCTCTATACCCTATCATGTGTGTTGAACATCCATTGTTGACATACCACCCACCTTTTTTACTTTGGAATTGTAAAGAAATTCCATAGATTTGAACCTCCTTCTTCCAGATTCTTAAAGGTTCTTTTACAAGGTTGTTGAAACCTTGTTTTATCTCCTTTGGAGGAATGATAAACCTATAGTCTTTTGCTATATGTCCAATGTTGTTACACTTTTATAAGTTTATTTCATTACTCAATGATCCAATGCTGTTGTTGTTTCAATTATAGTCTTCACAAGGCCTTTTGATATAATTTCTCTTAGAGTAGTTTCCATAATTTCTTTTGTTTCTAGCGTAAGCATTGAAATTCACAACTTTGTGCCCAAAATTGTTACAAGAATAACACACACCAAGAAAGATAGTTTGGTACATGAGAGAGGAGGATCTTGTAGGTATTTTAACTCTCAATAATCCTTCTTCTTGAGTTATCTCCAATGATGGTTGTCGATTCCATGTTCTCCTACTTGATTTCTCTTGAACCTTCGCTTTTGAGGGCATGCATTCCCCCTTCTTGATAGAATCCTTGATGATACCTATATAACTCATTTGTTCAGACTCTCTTCTTGTCATGGAGCTTGAACCTTTAACAAAGGTTGACTTGTATTCTAATCCATATTTTTCATTTCATGAGCTTTGACTTCTGATAATTTCATCCAACACTTTAGTGATATTTACAAAGTTCTATTGGACATTCTTCCTTTGTGCTTCCTTTCAGAGAGAGACTGTCTCTGCTTCCAAACTTTCCTTTATCTTGGTGCTTTCTTCCAACTCACTTTTGAGCATTTCTTCAACTTTTTTGGCTTCTTCCAATTGTACCTTCAGGTTGATGATGATATTCTTTGATTCGTCAACCTTCTTATTGAGACCTTTAAAGTTTTCTTTTAGTCCACTCAACTCCTTTTCCAATGTCTTGATGTACTTACTTTTTACCTTTAGATCCTTTAGGGCACTAACTAATTATCTTTCTATATATACTTTTCTTTCGACTTCAAATTCTTCTTGATTTTCCAATGCTATGAATAACACCTTTTTTGATTCATTGTCACTTTCATTTTCATCATCATATGAAGAGTTGTCTTCTTTTGAATATAGACTTTTCTTGCCAATTTCTTATGGTTTATTTTTTTCTTTTTCTTTTTCTTCGGAGCTTCTTCTTCTTCATCACTGTCTTAACACTTTGCATAGGGAAAATTTGAAGAAAAATGACCAATTCTACCACAATGAAAACATTTCAAAGGAATCTCACCTTTATACTTACAGGTTCCTCTCTTCAATTTCCTCACAAAGTTGGCTATTTATTCATTTGAGTCCTCGTTGCAACTACAACAAGTGCTTGGAATTAATTTTGGCATTTTATTTTTTGTCCTTATTGATGCTTTGAAGGTTTCTTCTCTTATGGATGGATTTTCCTGCTCTATTCTCATTTCATAACCAATAAGAGTTCCATCTAAATCATCCATGCTAACGTTATTTGAGTCCAATCTTTCTTCTAGAACAAAGACTTTATAATCAAATCTCATTGGAAGAGATATTAGTACCTTTCGAACGACTGTTTTATTTCTCCATTGGATCTCCCAATCCTTGCAAAGCATTCACTATTTCATCTACATAGAGGAATCATGCTGCAATATTCTCGTCTTCCCTAATTTTCAGCTGCTCAAATTTCCCTTTGAAAATTTAAAGCTTAGCCTCTTTGACTTTCTTGTTTCCTTCAAATATACTTTGAAGCTTGCCCCAAAAATCTTTAGTAGAATTTCAACTCACCACCTTAACATAGAATGTTTCTGATAAGCCAATTACAATAGAATTCCTAACTTTAGCATCATTTTCAACAAGTTTCTTACTAGCTTCATGTATTGGAGGAGCGAGAGGTGCAAAGTATCCATTTTGTATGAGGCTCCAAACATCAAATCCATGTGCCTGTACATATGTCCTTATCCTTCCACTACGAAGTGCATAATTTTGTCCGTTGAACAGTGGAATTCCATTCTTGGTGCAATGCATGATCTTCATTCCAGTGGTTAGATTGCTTGTGAAGGAGCCTGCTCTAATACCAATTGTTGGAAATACTAAGAGTGGGGTGAATCAATATTTCACTTAAATTAGTTAAATATTAAATTTTCAAAGCATTAAATGTCATTAACATCAAATCAAAACATAAATCAGGATCACATCACAAGAGATATACCTAAGAATTTTTTTAGGTGGAAACCCTTCTAGGAGAAAAACTACCAATCACTTTCTAATATAATTTATGAGTACAATATTTATTAGCTCCAATTGAAGGGAAAATCTAACTTCCTAGTACTGTATTAGAAAATCATTAAATTTATCAAGAAGCTCAAAAACTTGAAAGGATGCTCCAAAACCCTGGTTTTACCAACTTTAACTGGAAGGATGCTTTGACACCCTAGTTTTATCAGCTCCAACTTAAAGGATGCTCCAACACCCTGCAAGCTTCAACTTGCCCTAGAACCACCCTACAACCTTGAAGTATTTTTAGGCTCCAACCTGAGGGAGACTTCACTCTCTGCCTTGCACCACCCTAAATATAAAATATATAAGAATAAATTTGGTCTCTCATACCTAGGAAAATGACCCACTTACAAAGACATTCACATAAACCCTTGCTGATGTATGCCCCAGATACACAATGGTGTGCCAAACTTTAGCAAGCTGTCAAACTTTAGAATTTCTTCTTGTATACTGATTTAGGTCTGCTATCCAACTCTTGCCTAAAAAATAACTTAATCATAAAATGAACAATTTACAAGACTTGTTCATAATCAATTAAGTTTTTTGATGATAAGTGTGCCACTGATTACTCCAGATTCTGCCAAGTGTTCTACCCTAAAGATGTTCTTTTCAGCTGCTTATTTACTTTAGATATAGCTGCGTTATATATACTTAGAGATACTCTTTTTGGCCTTCGACCAATATTAATATTTACTATTGAAAAGTAACCTTTCTTAGTCAAATATTTGCCTAAGACACACCTCAATCTATGCGGATTTTTGCACCCTTTTCTCTGGATTGAATGGCACTAAACCAGACTTGGGATATTGCAATATTAATCCTCTAACAATCCCGACCTTTAACAATACTCAACCAATCAAAATTTATTACCTTCCAAGATAGACTTAGGTTTACTAATGATCCATCCCTAGTTGGGTCAAAAAATTATTGCCTCAGATCTTCTAAGGAAGGCCGAAACATGTCTCAAAAATGTGCCAAAACACCCTGAAATTGTGCCACAAAAATTCCACAGCTTAGTTTCAAGAAGGGGAAGAAATCAACTTGGATTAAATGCCATAGAAGTTTACCGAGAGGGGGTCGAATAGGCCTCAGAACAGGCTGAAATACAAGCCTCAAGAACAATGCAATATAAGCCTATGAAAGAATCACAAAACCATCTTAGAATCAAAGTGAAGTGCCTTTTGAATAGGCCTCAATAGGGCCGAAAATACTTATCTCAGAGAGTTGTCGAAAATATCCAATATGAGGCCTCAGAATAGGCCTAAAATATTCACAATATCCTCAAATCAAACACCTTTGATCAACAAAGAAACATTCTTGTAGAAAACATAGATATTAGGCCCAATGTCTCACCAAGAAACTCAACCTAAACCACAAATCAACATGACTACTCCTGACTTGTTGAAATCAGAACAAAAGAGAGATGTGGCATGAATGATTTGATGATGTTTTGGAGAGATTGGAGCCTATTTTCATAGATGAAGGCAAGCTCAAAAGGAGGGTTGACTAGCGCCTTAGAAAACTTGAGTCAACCTCAAAAAATTACTCATAAATTCAAAAGTTATTGAGGGTTCACTTGATCCATAAGCATAGAAAAGGGCCAGGATATTCCTGAAATAGAGGGTTGATTGGTCAAATATAGAAGCTGATTAGGGCCAGGATATTCCTAAAATAGAGGGTTGATTGGTCAACCCAAGGCCCATACAAATTAATGTCAATATTTAATGAATCATCAACATCTCATATTGGGGCACTTTGACCACATAATGGGGATTCAATTTTGACAAGACACATTTCCTCAAACGTGAGGAGTTATGTTGCTTTCCACCTACCGTTGGAATCAACATGAGGATGACAATCTGACGCTGATGGTCTTGCTTGCAAAAACATTGATTTTCCCTATCATTTGCTTCATCAAAAGTGAGACTTTTTATGGATGCTACTAAGGTTGACATCAATGACAACCAAATTTCAACATTTTATTGTACAATGACCATCTCTAGTTCATCATTACATCTATAACCATTTTATACCATGTATAGCTGAATGTTATTCCTTCTTCAAACCACAACTTCTAGTTACATAAATTTCATCACCATCACCATCTCATCCCATCCCAAACTTAACTTTATATGAGTACCAACTTATCATTCAATTCCAAATGTGTTGATACATTTTTCCAAAAAATTCAATTGTAACTATAAAAACAACCCATGTATACCATTTTCCACGTCCTAGTCTATATTCCAATTATTGTATTACTACATTTTACCCATATGAAATAACAACCATTTAAAATAATTTGAAGTATTCAAAAGACATTCACCTTAGGAATGATTAAGAGGTATTGCCATATTAAAGGTGAATTGAATAAGCAAAGAAAATGTATATAATCCATCATCTATAAGTTGTGACTTTTGAATGTCCACAGTTGCAAGTCAACAAATTACTAAAAAAATAGATGGTAGTACAAGAGGTAGTTCATTTTAAATTCAAAAAGTTCCCCTACAATTATATTATTCTTGGAAAAACATATTCATATGAAAAGTCAAAGTGAGAAAGTAACTCAAAAATTTATATAACCCGAAAAGTAAAAATGTGATTTTTAATATTTCAAAAAAAGAGGATTAAGGAAACATAATGAAATATCATTTTTGAAAGTGAAAAAGTGGATTATTATTGAATTTAGGCTTCTGTGATCTATATCAAGTTTGAGAGAAGATTTTTTGGCGAAAATTACATATGGATGCTTTAGTCGACGCGTTTCGAACCAACCAGTGTGGTTCATCTGAGGACAAGTTGAATGAATAGATCTCGCATTGCATATTAAATAACCAGAGTAGAATATCCAACGACTAAATTTCATGACACAGGTAATGACTATAATGACTAATGGCTAAGTTTGACCAGGGAACGGTTAGTTTGATTCAGGGGATAACCTTTAATTAATTAAATAAGTTAATTCAGTTGGTAATATTCTTATTAAAATAAATGGACCATTTAATAAATCTAGAATAATCTAAAAACTAAATAATAAAATAAGTTAATAAATAAATTATTAAATAAATTAATTTAAATTAATAGTTAGTTATCAAGGTTGTCATATATATAGATAATAGAGTAATTAGTAGACTGTTGTAAAAGTTACTATATAAATATTAGAGTAAAATAGTTAGTTATATTTTTATTAAAATATAGGTTAAAGGGACTATTTTCTACATTTATATTTATTTATATTTTAAACTAAATTAATAAATAAATTAATTTTAAATTGATAGTTATTTATAAAGGTTAATAAATATATATATGATCCAAACAAGAATATTCTGATAATTTTAATTTGTTATTAAAATTATTAAATAATAATTTTAATAATAAATTAATATTTTAAACTAAATTAATTATAAAATAAATTAATTTTTAAATTAATAGTTATTAAATATAAATGTTAGAGTGATTTAAGGGTTAGAAATAATATTTTAATATTTAAAATTTTTTATTTAAGGGTTAAAGATTAGTTACAAGATTATTTTCCTTATGTTATTAGAATCATAAATTAAGTGCTATTAAAATACCTCAAACTATATTAACCACACCTCAAAGAACCAAGGCCACAAGATATGGGGAACAGGAGAAAAAACTAAGAAGATAACAAGACCAAGCTAAACCTAGGGAGGGGAAGAAAGGAAGAAAACGACTAGGAGGAGAGGGCCGGGACCCAACAACTACTGATCTTCTAGCCATCCTCTCTATTGAGATTGTTCGACCTTTTTCAATCTCAAGGGCTTCCCTAAATTTTCGGTGATGGAAATGCGAAACTATAGCAATCACACTAGCCTCTTCGATACAGACATGATGATTGGTTTTCTCCACATGCTCTGCTAAAGCAGAAGACTTGGTTCTCCTATGCTTAACATCAGCTGCGTGCTCACTAATCCTTTGATTAATGGAGCGACCAGTCTCACCAATATAGGGCGTCCTGCAGAAACAAGGGATAATATATACCCCTTTCATGTCCTTAGGATTGATAGGATCCTTCACAGATCTGTGGGACTTACGAATGGTGTTAAGAGGTCTAAAGGTCGAGGGGACATTATGCTTCTTAAGAATCCTCGCAATCCTATCAGTGGTTCCCTGAACAAATGGAAGATGAAGACCAGGAACCCGTTCCTTCGGTTCTCTTCTAGATAACGAATTCTTAGCTGCTTTGAGGAAAGCCTTCTGTCCCATGTATCTACTATAACCGTTCTCAACAAAGACATTAAGGAGATGGGATTTTTCCTCCTCAAAGCTCTTTTCATCAGAGATCCTTAAGGCACGAGTAGCAAGGGTGTTGAGAACCCCCAACCTCTAAGCCGGGAAATGGTGGGAACTAGCATGAATATACTGCTCCATATGAGTTTTCTTACGAAACACTTGGTGGGAGAGGGAACCATCACTATTCTTAGAGATAAGAATATCAAGGAAAGGGAGGCAACCATCGGCTTTTTTCTCCTTAGTGAACTTAATGGCAGAGGATTGACTATTGAGATGATCGAAGAAGAGATCTAACTCCTCTTGGCCATGAGGCTAGATGACATTAGTGTCATCTACATACCTTTTCCAAAGCTTAGGCAGGAGGCGGGCAGAGTTTAGAGCCCTGGATTCAAAATCCTCCATAAAAAGATTTGCAACAACAAGGGAAAGAGGTGAGCCCATAGCAACCCCACACGTTTTCTCAAAGAACTGACCTTCAAAACTGAAAAAGGTCGAAGTGAGGCAGATCTCAACTAACCGTGCGGTATCAGGAACTATTAGACGGTTGATCACTTCCATGGCCTTATTTATAGGGATGCAAGTGTACAAGGAAACAACATCAAAACTGACAAGAATGTCTCCAGAGTCTATCTTAATGTCCTTGAGCTCCTCAATAAAGGAAGCTGAGTCTTTAACGAAGGACTTTGTACGACCAACTAAGGGTTTAAGCTTCAAGGCAAGGAACTTAGCAAGAAGGTAGGTAGGACCTCCAATGGTGTTGACTATAGGTCTCAGGGGAGCTCCTTCTTTATGAATTTTCAGGAGCCCATAGATTCTAGGGGTGATGGGATTGCTCTCAATGAGTTTATGGTGCAGGGGTCTCACTGAGTTACTGGATTTAATGGCAAGGGCCACATTCCTGGAAATCTTATTTAACGAGTTTTTGGGAAGCTTTTTATAACTTCCACTATTATGAAGATGTTCCAACATTTTATTGCAGTAGTCATCCTTGTTAAGAATGACAGCAACCCCCCTTTGTCAGCTTTTAGAACAACAATATCTTTGTTCTTATTTAAGGATGTTAGGGCTTCAAGCTCATCCCTGCTAAGGTTGCTCTTAGGAGGGTTGGCCTTCCATAGGACAATAGCACAATCTTCCCTAATAGTGTTTTTAATACTATCAGGTAAATCACGAATCCAAAATTCTATGTCACAAATAATGTCATCCACAGGGATCATCTTAGGGGCCAAGGCAAAGTTTAGGAGGGGAAAAAAGAAACTAGATAAATTGATAACTTTATTATTAGCAAGAGAGGGAGGGGGAGGATTAATATCATTACTACTATGACTCTTCTTAAATTTAGAATGTAAGTCAGGAACCGTTAACTTATTATTATTATTATTAATTATCATACTAATCATAGAACTATAATTATTCATTCCCTCATTATTATTAATATTATTATTATTATTATTAATCATAATATTATTATTATTTGAATCATTATTTACCATATTATTATTATTAATGTTAATATTAAAATATTACTTCTAACCCTTAAATCACTCTAACATTTATATTTAATAATTATTAATTTAAAAATTAATTTATTTTATAATTAATTTAGTTTAAAATATTAATTTATTTTTTTCCCATGGAGAAAATTCGTAGTTTTCATTAATCAGAAGATTCAAAAGATTACATATTGCAGAAGCTTGAAGCATATGCAGTAATGTGGACAGAGCCACGATCAGAACAATACTCCCAAAGAAGTATCCAGTATGCCCTCAGACAGGGCAGCAAACAAAAGGTTATGAGAACCCCAACAAATCTGCATCAACAGTGCCCAAAAAGTTACCCCAAAAGGCCAATAATGTGCCCTTGTAAAACACACCAGTAGAGGATACCCAAACCTATTACAAAAAAGCAAAAAAGAGCAGAGGTGCAGCACCCAGAAGAAGATCTAGCACCAATGCCCCGCTAACAAATAAATGCTCCTGTGGAGGGAAAAAGAGAACAGTAAGCTCTAGATCACGCTGCCCAGACAAGAAGGAGAGGCACGAAATGAGGAAGAGAGCAGCCAGAGTAGCCACTCCTTCCCCACCCCCTCAAAACTCTCCTCCAGAAGTAGACGAAACTAGAGGAAGAACAACTGCCCCAAACATCCACAACAACCAGCAAAAAAACCAGCGAAACCAGCCATTGATGCGGCACGAAACCATGCAGAGTTAGAACCTCCACATCCCTGTTCCCTCAGTGCTCCAACAAGATAGCCCACGAGTACCAAAGCAAACCCAACTGCCGCTGCATAGGAAAAGAACCAAAACATAGCAGAGGTGAGAAACAAGGGCAGAGGCGGCAAGGGCAGCCACCTCGCCCCCGCACCGAATAAAAACTAAAAACTAGAACCGAAACACCCGCACCTCTGCCAAGCTATTCTTTGTCTGCGAGTCGCAGACGGTGGCTGCGACGTCGATGGTGGAAGCCCTAGCCTCTGCGGCGCCTCCCTCCAGAAACCCTAAAAATATATATTAATTTATTATTTAATAATTTCAATAACAAATTAAAATTATCAAAATATTCTTGTTTGGATAATTTATATATTTATTAACCTTTATAAATATCTATTAATTTAAAATTAATTTAGTTTAAAATATAAATAAATATAAATGTAGAAAATAGTCCCTTTAACCTATATTTTAATAAAAATATAACTAACTATTTTACTCTAATATTTATATAATGACTTTTACAACAGTCTACTAATTACTCTATTATTTATATATATGACAATCTTGATAACTAACTATTAATTTAAATTAATTTATTTAATAATTTATTTATTAACTTATTTTATTATTTAGTTTTTAGATTATTCTAGATTTATTAAATGGTCCATTTATTTTAATAAGAATATTACCAATTGGATTAACTTATTTAATTAATAAAAGGTTATCCCCCGAATCAAACTAACCGTTCCTTGGTCAAACTTAGCCGTTAGTCATTATAGCCGTTACCTGTGTCATGAAGTTTAGCCGTTGAATATTCTGCTCTGGTTATTTAATATGCAATGCGAGATCTGTTCGTTCAACTTGTCCTGACGATGAACCACACTGGTTGGTTCGAAACGCGTCGACTAAAGCATCCAGATGTGATTTCCGCTGAAGAATCTTCTCTCAAAAAAGTGGATTATTTTTTAAAGGGTACTTAAAAACTTATCATCTTATCGTAGAAGTGGGTCTTTTGTATTTCTTATGCCTATATTATATATATATATATATATATATATATATATATATATATATATATATATATATATATATATATATAACCAAAATAATAATAAAAAAATATAATGGTTTTTTCAAGGGTTTATTAAAAAAAAATCACTTATGTTTAAAAATACGTACCAAAGAATTAATGACACATATTGAGGAATTAAAAAATCAGAACTATCAATCAAAAACTACACAAGGAAAATCAAGATCTCAAGAATTTTAATAATGAATTATTGTAAAAAAATTAACTTCTTTTTGCTTAAGAGATCGTGGTAAAAAATGATAAGAAATGATAACATGTGGTGTGTTTATAAGTTGGAACAAAAAAATAAAGATCTTGAGAAGAAATTATTAGAGAAAGATGAATAAGGATTCTACCTAAAAAACCTCAACCAAATCGTTTGGAATAGGAACCCCATCCAGAGTATTAGCCCGGTTGCCATATATTCTTATAGATAGCTGTCAGCAAGAGAGAGAAGCGTGTATGTGCCTTTGTGAAAAGAAAGTAAGTGTGCTTGGTGAATGTTTGGTTGTAGGTGTATCAAGGTTCTTCTACTACATATGGAGGAAAGGTGAGCCTCTAAGAGAGAGGTAATAGTACAACCCTAGTAGAAGTGTACACAAGCGAAAAGAGAATCACATAACATCAAGCAAAATAGTTCACATAGATGTGACGATTGTCACAACCACTACAACACATTTTCAATTAGATAAGCACTAAAATAACCAAAATAGTTCAACTACTTTAGTACATGTGAAAGCAAACATGAATCATAAACATTCACAAAATAGTCTTACAAATATTCATAATCCATGCATGAAAACATGCTAATCACCAGTCTTCAAGTATTAAGTAAAAGTCCCTAGATACATGAATACAACGAACATCACTAGCTTCAATAGTGGAGCATTGGAGCCACGAATTGCTCCCCAAAAGTACTGACTCTGTCTCTTCGATGCCTTATGTGAGAAGCCAAGGTGAAAAATTCCTTTTCTTGTACAATGAGGGTGTATATATAACAAGTGGAGAGATCCTTCACCTCCCTTGTGACTCTTGGACTACCCTCATCATTGTTCAACTTTTCTATGACCTTTTGACTTCTTACATGACTTTTCACATTCCATGAATGACTCTTGGGCTTCCAATTTACATTATATTTTTCCATTATAGAATTTACATAATCCACAAAATTATGTGGCACATGATGACTCATGACACAACATGACATGACACTGATGACATGGACTACATGATGACGTGGTAGTGTCAAGTCACTCTTTGCTGCTAGTTTCTTTGTGTCTTCTCGACAGATAGAACATGGTCTTTTCTTTCTCCTCCTCATGACTTGAAGAGAAGGAGTCTTCAATGTGGTCTTGATCTCCTGCCTTGTGTTCCTTCATCTTCTAGCCTGGTGATCATCCAGTTTCTTTAGCTCCATAGGTGTTTCTTAGAATGGTATGCTTCTCCATCTCCTTCATCATCATCTTGTCATAGCATGAAAGAATTCCTGCGACTGCAATCCACTCATGACAATACAACGTCAGTTCGATAAACCAATAATCTAACATGCTTCATGAAATCACTTGTTGGGGTTGGAACTAGTGACTGGTAGAGTGACTGACTTAGGGATTGCACAGTTCCAGAGATCAAAGTCTGGGACTGAGGATTGAGATTGCGCAATGCGCAGTTCTGGAGGCATGGGTAGAGGGACTACGAATTGAGGGATTGAAGAGCTCAATATGGAGGCTTGAGGCTTGAGACCACGTAGTTTGCAGTTCTGAAGGCCTAGGTTGAGTGACTACGGAGTTGGGGGACTCAGGAAGTCAACCTTGAGGTTTGAAGTTTCCCAATGCGCAGTTCATACAGGAGAATTGTAAGAGCCCTATCCTAGGGTCTGCTAACCGATCTATTTCTGAAAGATTTAAATGCAATAAGAGGCAGTAGTTTACTTACTTACAAGACTATTAGACAAATAAAATTTTACCATTTACATTCTAATAAAATTTACATGAGTAATCTATGGAGGAATACCTGTACCGGTGGCTGGTGGAGATGTCTTTGTCCTGCTGCTCCTGCTGAATGCTCCTCTTGACGGACCCAACTGGATTTACCTCCCAGCCAACTAGGAAATAATCCCTAGCCTAGGAAACCTCCACAGGTTCCCTAGCCCTCTGAGCCCAAGTCCAACCAGATGTAGTGTGTGTGTCCAAGATGAGTGATCTAGACCAAAATGAACAATATTTCCCTCCTCTCAACAACCCAAGAAACCTCCACAGGTTCCTAAGGTCTCCAAAAAAAACACAAGTCCTAAAATCAGAACCAACCCCAAAATCATAAGCAAGGCCCCAACATCCCCTTTTCTCCCTTCCCCCTTCCCTTTTATATCCTCCCTCTCTTCTCCATATCAACCACCCCTCATTAATGTCATTAACTTCTCATCCATCCTTACAGTTGACTTCTCTTCTACCAAGTAAAGTTGGGAGTACATTTGGAAATGTGACATGAATATAAAATTGGGAAATTAATGGGAGAGGACCATGTCTTTTCCCAAGTAAATCTAAAAGTACATTTGGGAGTGTGAGATGAATATATATATAATGATAATTAAATGGAGAGGACTATGTCTTCTCCCAAGTAAGTGTGAGGGTACATTGGGGAATGTGAGATGAATATATATATTGATAATGAGTTGGAGAGGACCATGTCTTCTTCCTAGTAAATGTGAGGGTACATTGGGGAATGTGAGATGAATATATATATATATATATAATCAGTTGGAGAGGACCATATCCTACCTAAGATTTAATTTGAGAAGGTAAGTTGGGAATTTGAATAATAGAAATCATGAATTTTATATTAGACCAATATTTCTCAATATTTTCAGATAATGTAAACATTAACAAAATTTGCAGGAAAAGATTTAAGTGGGGCATTACAATAACATGTTGGGAGGTTGCACAATTGAGGGGTTCAAGGGCTCAAGCTTGAGGCTTGAGGCTTAAATTTTCCCAATGAACAGTTCAAGAGGGACAGAGGCCAAGTGATTGTGAAGTTACGCAGTTCAAGAGCTCAAGGCTGAGGCTTGATGCTTGATATTGCGTAGTGTGCAGTTATGGAAGGTAGAAGCTGCGCATTGCGCAGTGCCAAGAGATAAGGCTAGTGCTTGAGGGCTAAGACTACAAAATGTGCAGTTCAAGCTAGCTGAAGGAGGCTAAGTGGTCCGGTTGGAGAGTTTTCCCAATTTGACTAAGTGTCGGATCAATGAGAGGAAGATAAGAAAAATCATGAATCTGAACATGAAAACACACTTAGATCACTTGACGACACAACATGGAACACTCAGAACACATGAACAACATCCTTTCCTTAATGCAACAACTTTGCGACGACCTACACCAAGTGTGACACCAAAGATACACTTTGTGATGATCGTGATGACACTTGTGTGACAATGCTTGAAACTTTGGAAATGAGTGTGATACATGTTTACATGGTAATACCAACTCATTTACACAAAGGTTACCCCTTGAAACCATAAAAACTAGCTTTCATACATTGTGCGACACTCCACATGCTAAAAGATGACATTTACTATATGAAGATAAAAGTGTGAATGCCACTTGCGATACGTGAAAGACAGTGAAAGAAACACATGCTGATGAAAACATAACATAAAAAAGTCACTAATTAAAGTGAATGCAAGAAAAAGCGATAGTCAAAAGCATGAAAACAACAATCGCGAAAGCGAAGGTGCGCAAAAGCGACAGTTTGAAAAACTCACCAAAATAGAAGTACAAATGCAGCGAAAAGTGGAAGACTATAAATAAAAGCATACATTGACTGATGACATAGGTTGATTATTAAATAGGCACTGTCTTGATGGACCGTGTTATGCTTGTTCAAGCTTGCATAAAAGAATGCACTCATGAACTTGTTGCGGACTGAGCATGTGTGAGCAGGTGACTTCGACACTTACAATTCAAATGGGAGCTCAAGAACTTAACAAAACATCAATTGAACAAGAAGTGACTGCAAAATCACTGATCACAAGATCCATAGTAGACTCCAAAATTCAAGGCTAAGAAAATTTTTGGAGGGTGTTTGTCGTAGCGACAATACTTCGCGACACACTAGTAGAACTCCAACTTCTCCGCCTTGGTCAATTCTTTCGTGCAGGGTATAGTTCTTTAGGGAGTATTGATTCATTGTTCAAATTACCATGGATTCCCCACTTACCCCGTGCATAAACATAGTCCCCTTCATTCCTTAACTTGGTTATAAACACAAACACAAAATCAACGATCACACAATGTTTCAAATAAGGAAAGGGTAATGATGTTTGTGAGATTTAGATTTTCAAAGTGTAGTTTTTCATCTTTGTCGTTGCTCTGATGTGAGCAGGCCTGGAAAGTACCCCAACGTAGTTGCTTTCTTTGCCTCTCTGTGCAGGAATCTTTTCTCTTCTTTCACCTTTATTTATTTATTTGATATAGGATCATGCATCAACATTTATTTATTTCATAGGCGGAAGAGGTATCCCCACTTATTGAGAGCATAAGAGGTTGTCCCTTTAGAGAAACATATATAAGATCTATGATATTGGTTTGCTCATTTATATTTTCCCCTTATCCTTCTCTACTTGACTATATCAACCTAACAAAACTAAAACATAAAGACCCGAGTGTAGGCACGAGGTTTCAAGAATAGACATGGATATCATGGTTTGACACAAGTTTTTCCTTACGCAAGGATCATATTTTCTATTAGAAAATCATCAACCAAAAGGTGTAACCAAGACAATGAATAAAGACAGAGAGTTAGCCAAATGTTGCAGTGTCACAAAGTCCTTTTCTATTTTTTCACACTGTCTTTCGAGCCCAACTAGGACACCCTTCATGCAAATTCTCATTAAACAAAACACAACTAGGAAACAAAACTAGAAGGAAAAAACAAAAGGAGGCTAACTGAAAAGATGATACCAAACCAAAATGACAAAACAAAAGAAAAGCTATAGAAAATAAATGTAGGATGAATGTGCAGGTAAACTAATATGCAACTAGACCTACTCCTAACCTAACTAGCTAGAAGGTTGGGGTCACGTATAATGAAATTTCTAATGTAGCCACTGTAGTTGTTCCTGACCTGCAATCACAAAGATATGATCAATTAAAACTGAGATAAAACAATGTGCAATAGAAAAGATAAGAGCTTGAATATTTTGCACAACAAATTGAAGGTATTTCCTGTCAACAAAAAGATATGTCATAACCACTACTTCTAACCATTTCACACTCTTACCCTTTTTATGAAAACTGTAAGAAGACAAACCTCGGGGGCTTCTTGCAAATGTATCTTCATCTACACTGTACTCCTTAGAAAGCATGAGAAAATGATGAAATCTTTTATTTACGACAAAGCTTTTGAGGTAATTTTTCTCCAACTGTTCAATGATTGGATCATGAAAATCGAAACAGTCCTCTTGAGAATCCTGAAATCTTTGAAAAGATGAATTTGGAATTAAAATCACGGGATCAGGATGAGAATATTTTAAGGGAAAAAGAATCTAATCATATTCAAAAGGAATTTCAAGAAAGTGAGGGCCTGATATAACCATCAGGGAAGGCTGCATTACCTCAGTTTCTTAACAAGTATCTGAATGGTGAGATAAACCATAAATATTAATTGATGTGAAAATGCCATCAAATATACTAGTGGTAAAATGATAAAGCAAATGACAATTAATATTATGATCAGATGGACGTTTGTGGTAAGAGATTCTTGGTTAGAAGATAACAAAGATAGATCAGTTTGAACATCTTTACGATTGCATTGAACATATGAATAATATTCCTCACATGATAAATGTAACAAACAATTTCCTTTTAATTGGTCGCATGTTGTACTGGCATGATAATCATTGAATGAAGTGAAAATGAATGCTAGTACAACAAACACATGAGACGAGTTAAGGTACAATGAATGAAGAAGAGTTTGATTTGCATAATCACTCATGCATTAATTAGCACCCAGGAGGATTTCAGGTGTGATGAAGAACACGATTCATGATATAACATTCACAAGAAAAAACAAGAGCTGACTGTTCTGGAATGGAAATTATAGGCATGATTGCTTCAGCCAAAGATGATTTTCAAAATGATTAACTTCACAGTTCCATGATTCTATGAGAGATACACATTCCAGGCTTGAGTTTGATACAAGATATTTGCATGAAGATGACTCAAATGAGGAAGGTTACTAAATTTGATCCAGACTTATGCGGGAACACAACAAAATACAGAAATACCCATATACACAGAGATGCAACATAAATAAAACTTCATTTCATTAATATCAAAAAACTGAAATATGCTTACATACAGAAACAAAAATAAACTAGCTCGGATGATGATAGCTTATTCTGAGAAGAGACGTGGTGAATACATGCCTATGAACTGCATTACAAAAAGGCTCAAAGACCTATTTATTATTGAGAAATAATGGAAACCCTAAACATCCAAAAACCTAACCCTAGGAGATGAAGCGCCAAAACTGTGGGCCCCGTTTGGGTAAATTGGTACATCAACTTCCTAGGGTTGTAACTTTGGCATATGATCTCCATTTGGATATCATAATACCTCATTTCGAAGATATCAAAGAGGAGGCTATAACAAATTGATAGAATAGTTTGGGACTTTTTTGGTCTCTTCGTTTTCCCTAAAACGTCTTTTAGTCCCTCAAAACGGTTTTAGAAGTTTAGGACCCAAAAAATTGCAAAAAATAGTGAGTTGTGCTACAATTAAGGAAAGTGAAAAGAAACAATGGTGGGGGTCCAAGTGGAATAGGCGGGTGGACACCAATATCCACCTAGATCAGTCCTCCCCCATTAGGAAGCAATGGTCCCCATTGCGTTGAGTGCCTCCATGAGATGGGGAAACTTCTGCTGAACTTGGTCCCTGGTGAGCCACTTGCCTTGGTGCAGGAGTTGGCCAGCTTTGACAACCTGATACAGTTGGATATTCTGCTAGTGAGTGTTCTTGATTTGTGTGTCCATGATCCGATCAGTTGTGGCATGTTCCATGCAGTCTCGGTTTAAATTTGTTGGTGTGAGATGTTCTGCAATCTATGAGGTGTCAAATAATGGTGGAAAGTATGGTCGAAGGTAGTCCACATTGAACACTGGGTGCAGGCAAAGGAATGGTGGAATGATGAGATCGAAAGAATTGTCCCCTACAACCTTAATGATGGTGTAAGGCCCATATCAGAGCAGGTGAAGCTTGCGGTGGGGCGCAACGAGGCACTCCTTTTGCAAATGTAACCAAACTTTGTCGCCCACTTGGAACTTGTGTGGCACCAGATGCTGATCATGACGCTGCTTGTACTTAACATTGGCTTTTTCCAATATGTCATGGACCTGCTAGCGGATGTGCTGAATGTGCTCAATGATTCTATTAGCCTTGTTAGCTTCAGACTGGACATGAAATGAATCTACATGAGTAGCTGCAAATGGTATGGCCACATCAGTGGGACATAGTGGTTAGAATCCCAACCTCACCTGAAAAGGGTTGTGGCCAATTGAGCTATGGAGAGATCTGCTGTAGTTGTGCTAGACATATGGGAGGCTTTCATCCCTTGTGCATGGATTCTTTGAGTTGTACATAAAAAAAATGTGTACGATGATCTTGTTGACGACCTCTATTTGGCCATCAGTTTGGGGTTGGAAAGCCATGGACTTAGTGAGCTTGGTATCCAACATCGACCAGAGACTTGACCAAAATGTACTTAGGAACCTGCTATCTTGATCTGAGATAATGGATTGTGGGATCCAAAAATGTCCTCACACTTGTTCAAGGAAGAGCTTAGTAGCGACTTCTGCTGTGATACTATTCTTGTAGGGTGCCATAATGGTCATCTTAGAGAATCTGTAGATGACCACGAAAATGCAGTCATTGCCATGCTTAGTAGAAGGAAGGGCCGACATGTAATCCATGGAGATGGATTCCCAAGGTCGACTAGGAGTAGGCAAAGAAGTATATAGGCCTTTCTTCTTGATGGTTGGTTTGGCAGTGACAAAAGTAGCGCAAGATATGATGTACTTACCGACATCCTTTCGAAGGTTCGACCAATAAAAATACTTCTATAACACTGCTACTGTTTTCTATACCCCAAATGTCTAGCGACTCGACTGTAGTGTGCCTCGAAAATCATCTTGGCAAGCTCACTTGAAGGAACAAAAATGTATCCCAGGTGGCATAACAGTGCATCCTGGAGGTGAAAATTTGGAACTTTCTTACCTTCCAGGAGTGTTTGGTATGTGTTACTGGATTCTGGATCACTCTTGTAAAGATGCGGCCAACCCACAGTCTTGTGCCCATAAGAGTCGAACACAATGGTCAGCGCCATGACCAGTGGTCGGCTGAGGCAGTATGTAACGTTTTTGGTGCTTCCATTCTTATGCTTAATTTTCAAATGGAATTGTTGTAGGTATGTGGGCCATTTTTGATGGTGATCGTTCTGCAACTTCCCTTGTGTCTGTATGAACTACATGTAGAAATTTCACCTATAGAACAAACCGATATATGAAATGTCCTAAAGCATAATACTTGTACTTCTAGAAAACATTAAGCGGAAGCATAATCGAATTCATGAGCAACATCAAGTAGAAACATGCACAACTGATCAAGAGAAATCAATCACACATAACACATAATATATCACTGCGGAAAGCACCAGCATAAAACCCCAACACTGTATTATCAATCAAGTGGAAATCCTCTTCAACATACAAAAAGAATCAGCTCAATAGCTATCTTGCTCTCTCTATACTCTGATGATCTTCAATCAGAAGATGAAAATCATGGACTACCTAGGCCTCAATATATAGGCCACAAGTCCTCCAATATCCTATAATAGATCCTTCTCCATGCAAGGAATACTTACTAGAAATATCCAAGCATCTGATAGTACATTGTCCCACATCTGATCTCAACTGGGCCTCTGATAGAACTTACATGCAACAGTTATCCATGAGTGAATTCTCAGTTATCTAAATTAATAGTTGTCACATGCATGCAAGCATTAACAAACTATATTTTATTATTTTAACAACTTGTTAAAATAATCTAACTGGACTTGACTAGTTAGAACTAAGTCAACTGATTGTCTCATTATAGAACTCATACTTATTCCCTCAATCAGTGGAGGAAATTAAGGATAAATTCCTCAGTCAGTGGGACAACTCATGTGCATGCTCACAAAGACTTCAAATTCAAATTTCCTTAACTAATTAACTCAATTGAATTAATTAATTAATATTTCCAACTGCTGTTAAGACCAAAATTAATTTTACTTCCTATAAATAGACTAGGGACTGCTATAAATAGGAAGGGACCCATAAATGCTAAGTTTAGATATTTCTATTTTTAGCAGTTTCACCTCTCACCCAATGTGGCTAATGACCTCACTAGCCAAAATGCTATTTTTAGACATGCTATTTTTAGCAGGTCTATTTTTAGCACATTCTAAATTTAACATTTCTTGTTGCACATTTTTCAACACTACAGGGGTCGGTGGTTTGTGTGGATGACAGTTTCCTTCCCCAGAATGTAATGCTTCCATTGTCGGTAGGATTGCTTAATGGAATACATCTCTTTGTCATAGGTGGGATACTTTTGGACTGTGTCTGAAAGTGTCTCACTATGATATGCCACTGAATGCCCCTGCTGAGTAAGAATTGCACCAATAGAATAGTCAGAGGCATCTGTCTCGATCTCAAATGGTTGTTCCAGGTTTAGTAATGTGAGCACTAGTTCAGAGCAGAGGCAATGCTTCAACTCAACAAACGGCTTCTGTTGGGATTCAGACCAAAAGAAATTTTCTTTCACTCCACCCTTGGTGACTTGACTTAAAGGCCAAGTGATATGAGAGAACCCCAACATGACCCTGCGATAGAAATTGGCAAGACCTATAAAGCTATAGAGCTTTGTTAGGGTGGTTAGAGTTGGCCAATCCCGAATGACTTGTATCTTGGTTGGGTCCACATGCACACCCTTCTTATCGATGAGGTACCCTAGATATTGAACCTAGGTCATGCCAAAATTGCATTTATCCAAATTGGCACATAGCTTGTGTTGTCACAGGGTTTGAAGGACCTATCGAATATGGTGGAGGTGATCTTCCCAAATCTGGCTGAAGATCAAGATGTCATCTAAATACACCACCAAGAATTCATTGGTGAAGGGTCACAAGATGTCGTCCATCAATGTCATGAAGGTTGCGGGGGCATTCATCAACCCGAAAGGCATGACCAACCATTCGAAAAGGCCCTCCTTGGATTTGAAGGCAGTCTTCCACATATCAGAGGGTTTGATAGGCACTTGGTGATAACCGAACTTCAAGTCAATCTTGTTGAAATATTTAGCCCTCTCGAGCTTGTCCAGATGGTCATAAATTCGTGGGATTGGGTACCTATTGTAGAAAATGATCTTGTTCAATGCCCAATAGTCAATACAAAGTCTCCAGGTCTTGTCTTTCTTCTGTACCAATACAATCAGGCTCCAAGAGGGTGATGAGCTTGGGGTAATGTGCCCTTTTTGCAACATATCCTAAATCTGCCTCTTGATATCATCATTCTCCATAATAGAGCGTCAATAGATCAATCCATTGGGTAGCGGTACGCCCGAGGCCAGATCGATGGAGTTCTTGACTTGACAGTGCAGAGGTACCCCTGTAGGTGAGGTTCTTGGACCAGCCGGGGTGTATTCTCCCAGCAAGCAGCAAGCGGCCGTGTTCATCTAGCAAGCAAGCGAGATAAGCCCGCTAGCTCACCACCATCCAGCAAGCTCACCATTTCACCAGTTCGGAATGAAAAGAGTACTTCTTCATTACCCGCCATGAGGAAAATAGAATATGCTTAACCGAACAAGAATGCATTATGTATTTACCGAACAAGCTTATAAAGGGAAGTCATCTAACCAAAGTAATCTTATCGTCGCCCGTCAGGACGGACCGGAAAGAGAAGGAAGGGGTAGGTACTACTATTTCTTCATTGTACTTATTAAGATCAGGCCGAGCAACTCTATCTCTTTTGGACCAGGACCAGGAGCCATACCGATTCTTTCTTCATTGGGTGGGATATATATATACGTCGTTATATAGTATAACTGAGAGTCCCCTCACTACCCATGGAATGCTATTTCATGCATATAAAAACCGAACATGAGAATTTCATGTCATTTGGCTCCTTCATGGGAGATAGAGAGCGGTATGAGGGAAGAAGCAGAGTATTTATATAAAATCTTTTTGAAAGGAATTGCCTCCATAACCTTTTCCATATGCTGCTGCTATGCGGAGGAACCCTGTTTGGAAGTCGTGGCCATAACCTTATTCTTTCCCTGAGGGTGAATCATACGGAAAACAAATTTCCCGGTCTGGGAAATGATCCTATTGCATTGCTTTGCAGTGATCAAAGAGATGGTGGTAGGTGGGGCTACCTCCAGTATCCTGTACAACTTATTTCCCAAAGTAATAATCACAGAGCGAGGTCTAGACTCATATATAGCGTGTAGCTTCCACAAGTATGATTCTCCTAATAATACATCATAAAATTCAATAGAAGAAACATCACACAATATCTCATTCGTGGGTTTGATGCTGCAGGGAAGGTGACATTGCTGGTTGATGCAGAGATCTCGTCCTTGGTGAAGCCACCCATGGTGTATGTGATCAGGTGCTCATGTCCTAAGTGTCGTAAAATGCTCAAAATTTAAAATGCTTAGAACTGGTTCAAAGTTGAACGACTGGAAAGTTATCATCTCCTGATTGCGGCGCCGCGAACGGTTCGAAAAACGGTCGCCGTATGAGAAAGTTATGGCAAAAAGAATAATTTCTCAGTAACATTGAAATTTTGAATTTAAAAAAAAATTAAAAAAAAGAATATTCCATGGAATATTCCTCGGAATATTCTAGAGAATATTCATTTGAGCAGCCAATAGCAAGCTGCCACATGGCAGGCTCGGAGGCCGCCACGTGGCCCAGGATGACGTCATCAAGCAGGTATGGGTGCATTTCAAAATTTTGGTGGTGGTGAGGTTCGATCCCATGACCTCCGTTCCACAACCAAATAGCTTACCGTTGGGCCAATGAGGTGGTTCGTGTTTGGGTAGCGGATAAAACACCATTTAAATTTTCAAATGAATTTGGGTGGGAAATTAAGGGGGCCAGCCCCCATTCCATATGACCTTATGCCAAGAACCAGGGCCAGAACACTAACCAGTCAGCGCGAAATCCGAGGATAACTACAGTTAATAAATGCGTTCACATGCGCATTAAAGAAACATTTAAATCCGGTGGTCAGGTCAGATTTGGTGGCAGAATTGGCGGACCACCAAAATTGGTGGGCTTATCTGGCCTCCAACTACAGTTAGCTGGAGTTTTTTTAGGCTAAACTGGAGGGAATCTTTAATGGGCCATAACTTTGGCTAGGAAAGGCGGTTTTGGACAATTTTGTTTTTCATTTTGGGTATTTTCGACCTTTTGAAGCCATTGGCATAGGTCTTACAGCCATCTGAGGTCATTTTCAGAGGTTTTGGAGCCGTGGAAGTTCTAGGAGCCACTAGGGCCCAGTATTGGGAGAACTGTATAGGGTCGCAGGTATCCATTGGAGGTGAACAAGTAGTCAATCCTGAAGAATTCAAGTGTTCTGAATCCGTTTTTACCATCTATTCCACATGTAGATGCTTCTATTAAGCTATATATTCAATTTGAGCATTTAATTAAAACAAGGACAGGCCCATTTGGGAGCCTTGGACCCAACAGACGTAGCCTAGGAGGGGTGAACTGCTTCACCAACTTCTTTTGCATCTGTGGTTGATTTATTTTGTAGAACAAAATTCGTTTTAGTGTGTTAAACAGTAAAAGGAAATAAATATGCTATACTTAAATGGGTCATGAACAGTTGAAATTTTCATTTGTTTTCTTTCTGCAAGACATGGACATCTTTTAAACATGTATATATCTGAATTGAATACCTTGCAAACCATTTACAAGTAGTTTCAAATTCAGATCAAGTTGGTATCAGAGCTATGTTGTTGTTTCTTTGTATCAAAAGCAGTCAAATATGCTATAGACAGAGCCTGAAACGAGCTAGGAAGCCTTCGAAATGCTCTTGTTATACAATTGCAAAGTAGATAAATGCTCTTTCAGTCAATCTCTGGTGTAGTTGTCTTTTGATTGTTTTTGTGCAAATATCTTCTAACTGTCTTGCAAGTATTGATGCTTACCAGGTTGAAACTTAAAAGAGGGGAAGGACAGTTGACTAGAGAACAAGAGAATCCTTAGTCAAGGAAGGCCAGAGATCCATCACCTCCACCTTCAATTTCACCCTCAAGAGTCTCAACAGAAGCTTCAAGAATGTCTGCACATGAAGGAGAAATTCCTGCAGACATGGATCCAAAAGAAGAAGAAAGAGTCTTGAGAAAGGCTTTCTTGGACCTCACTGAAATGGTGAGGATATTGTACCAAGAAAGAAATGAGAAATTGGCTGGAGAAGGGTCCAAACATCCACATGAAGGAGAGGGCTCTTCAGGAGGTAAGAAGGATGATGATCATTCCAAGAAAGGACATGGAGGTAATGGTGATCCACCACACCCATCGTCACCTTTTTCCTCTTCATCCTCGTCTTCTTCTTCTGTGCATAAGAATAGATCCTCTGGAAAAAGTCCTTTTTTGAAGCTTGATGTAAAATTCGAATTACCTATGTTTAATGGTGAAGTGAATGCAGAAAAGCTTGACAACTGGATTAGGCAGTTGGAAGTTTACTTGAGGATCCAGAATATGCATGATGATGCCACAAAGATTCAGTTGGCTTCTTTGAGAATGGATGGAGTAGCATTGGTCTGGTGGGAGGCCAAGACTAAAGAGGAGATCAAGAAATTTGGTAAGGTTACCTTAACATGGCCTGAATTTCTGTTAGCCATTAAAAAACAGTTTTATCCTCTTGCTCACATGCAGAAAGCCATTATGAACTGGCAAAATTTCAGACAACTTAAGGGTCAGAGTGTCCAAGACTACACCCAAGAATTCATCAAGAGAGCTCTCTTGTTAGGGGTAGATTTACAGACCCAGGAAACCTTGCTGAAATACATTGGTGGCTTGCATAGCTACCTTAGACACACCATCTTGATGTTTAACCCTACTAGCTTGGATGGGGTTTGTGTCCAAGCTACACATTTAGAGGCAAGGGGAAAAAACACATTTGAAGAGGGTAGAAACAAGCCCCCCAAGGGGAAAAACAAAGAGAAAACCTCCAAGGGAAAGGGAAAAAAGAATGCATCTGTCAAACAAGAGAGTGAGAAAGTGATCTGTAAACACTGTTCTAAACCAGGCCATGAGGAGAAAAACTATTGGAAATTACATCCTGAAAAAAGACCTCAATCAAACAAATCCAAAGGGAAACATAAAACTGCTGCTACTACATCTACACCACAGGATTTAGGGGATGATTCAGGTGATGAAACCAAAATTGCAGCCATGGGTTTGAAAAACTTGAAGGGAAAAGAAATTGAAACTCAAGCCAGCACTAGTACCTCAAACTGTCAAGTCTGTCATGTACAAGCTCCTAATGAGGAAGAAATAATTGAACTGTTTCATGTGAGGGTGATTTCAAAACATACTAAGATTGACACACTTTTTGATTGTGGGTCACAAGCAAACCTTATATCAGAGGACTTGGTCAAGCAGCTTAAACTTGAGACCGTTCCACATCCGAAGCCATATCCACTTGGATGGATTTGCAAGGATGCAAATTTACAAGTTTCAAGAAAGTGTACATTGCGCTTTGCAATTACTGCACATTTTATTGACATAGTTGAACTTGATGTGGTACCTTTTGATATAGCAGGAATTGTTTTGGGAAGTCCTTACTTGTTTGATAGGAAAGCTATCTTTCATCGCCATGAAAACAAATATCATCTTTTCAAAGATGGCAAGGAGTTCATTGTTAGAGCTCATTGCAAGAAGACAAATATAGCGATGGTGAATGCAGGACAGGTAAAAAGGCTGGTCAATTCGAGTAAGAATTTTGTTCTTCTTATGATTAAGCCCAAGGTTGATGTGAATCATGAGTCATTTGACAATTTTGATCCAAAACTTAAGTCAAAACTGTATGATGTAGTTGATGCATATCATGAGATGTTTCAGGAGCCAACAGGTTTGCCTCCTAAGAGGGAGATTCAGCATGAAATCCATTTGCATCCAGATTGTCCTCTTCCAAACATAGGCATGTACCGCATGTCTATTATGGAGAATGCTGAAATAAAGAAGCAAATAAAGGACTTGTTGGACAAGGTTTTCATAAGGCCAAGTACTTCGCCATGTGGGTCACCGATTATATTGATTCCAAAGAAAGATGACACTTGGCGTATGTGTGTTGATTTCAGGGCCTTGAACAGGATAACGGTAAAGAATCGTTACCCACTCCCAAGGATAGATGATTTGCTAGACCAGCTGAAAGATGCTCGATATTTCACTAAGTTAGACTTGCACAATGGATATCATCAAGTAAGAATTGAAGAAAGTGACATTTGGAAGACAACCTTTAAAACCAAACAAGGACTCTTTGAGTGGCTTGTGATGTCGTTTGGTTTGTGCAATGCACCTGCAACTTTCATGTGGGTAATGGATGATGTCTTGCATCCTTTTCTTGATGATTTCGTTATTGTCTACTTAGATGACATCTTAATTTTCAGCAAGTCTAGAGAAGATCATGTCATGCATGTTAGGAAAGTACTTGATGTTTTGAAGAAGAATCAGTTATTTCTTAAAATGTCAAAGTGTGAATTTGGAAAGACTTCTTTGGTTTATTTGGGACACATAGTAGGAGGAGGTGCTTTGAGAATAGATCCTGCTAAAATAGAGGCTATTGTGAATTGGCCTACTCCCAAATCCATAACAGAGGTAAGAAGTTTTTTGGGTGCAGCTCAATATTGGAGGAAGTTCATCTCTAACTTCTCTTCTATAGCAGCTCCTATGCATGCAGTGACAAGTGTGAAGCATGCTTTCCAATGGGGAGGCAAGCAACAAAAAGCTTTCGAATCTTTGAAAGAGAAGATTAGTTCAGCTCCGGTCCTTGCATTACCAGATTTGAGACAGCCATTTGAGATACAAACCGATGCTAGTGATTATGCCATGGGTGCAGTTCTTCTATAGCATGGTAAGCCCATTGATTTTCATTCTGAAACTTTTAATGGTGCTATTGTAAATTATCCTACATATGATAAGGAGTTGTATGCGTTGGTACAAAGCGTCAAAAAGTGGAAACACTATTTGATGGGCAAAGAAACTGTTATACATACCGACCATCAGCCCTTACAGTACTTGCAATCACAAAGCAAGTTACAACAGTCACGACACTTCAGATGGATGGGCTTCTTGCAACAGTTCCATTTGGTAATAAGGTACAAGAAAGGTACTTTGAATAAAGTTGCTGATATGCTTTCAAGGCCTATTATTGGTGCTGTTACATTACTTAAGAATGATTCCATGGTACATGATAGTTACATAGAACAATATGCATCAGATGATGACTTTAAAGATGTGTATGCTAACTTGAGTAAAGGGAATCATGTAGAGGAAAATGACTATCACATGCATAACAATTTGCTGTTTCATTTGGGCAAGTTGTGTATACCACAGGGGGAGAGAATAAATGTCATAAGAGAAGCTCATTCTTCTCTTATTGCTGGCCATTTTGGGGTAAGCAAAACAGTTGCACATCTACAGAGGTATTGCTATTGGCCTCGCATGGTAGATTCTGTTTCAAGGTTCATAAGAGGTTGTTCATTATGTGCTACAAGCAAGCCTAGTAATAGGAAGCTTGGCTTGTATACTCCTTTTCCGGTACCTTCTAGACCATGGGAGAGCATCTATATGGATTTTGTAGGAGGTTTGCCAAAATCTAGAAAGCAGCATGATTATTTATATGTAGTAGTTGATCGTTTCAGCAAAATGTGTATACTTATGCCTTGTAAGAAAACTATAACTGCTGAACAAATTGTTGAATTATTTTTTCATCATATATGGATTCACTTTGGTTTGCCTACTTCCATTATTAGTGACAGGGATTCCAAATTTGTGGGGAATTTTTGGTCCAACCTATGGGAGATGATGGACACAAAGTTGAAGAAAAGTATTGCTTTCCATCCGCAAACAGATGGACAAACAGAAGTTGTGAACAGAATCATTATGCACCTCTTGAGAGGTTATTGCAGCAAGCATCCCAAGCTTTGGGATGAACATTTGCACTACATACAACATGCTTACAATCGTGCCAAGCACTCTTCCACAAACACCTCACCGTTTGAAGCTTGTTTTGGTTACTTGCCAAAATCACCTCTTGATTTCATTCTTGAGAAAGATGTTGCCATTGAGGGACATAGTGATATTGACAAAGCTCGTTCATTCATTGAAAGAATTCAGCAAATACATCAGCAAATTCAAGAACAGCTTGAGAAGAGTCAAGGCAAGTACAAGGAAAGACACGACAAGCATAGAGTCGATCACAAGTTTCAAGAAGGGGATGAGGTATGGCTGTACATTAGTAAGGAAAGGATGCAAGGAGAAGGTAAAAAGCTGAAGCCTATTCGTTATGGTCCATTCAAAATCCTCAAGAAGGTTGGAAATAATGCTTTTCAATTAGATTTTCCTTCCTACATGCAAATGTATTCTGTTGTCAATGTGGAGAACTTACGTTTGTATGAACCTCCTTTGATTGCTGATCATGAAAGTGCTATTCAGCTGCCATCTGTAGAAGATTTCTCGCCAGGATTCTTAGATGAGCTGAAAGAAGATACAATCCTTGACAGAAGGACACACACTTCAAGGAGGGGCAGTGTAGATTATGTTCGGGTTGGTTTCAAAGGTAGCAAACCGAACAAGGCAAAGTGGATGGAGGTGGAAAGAGTGAGAGAGTTGTACCCTCACCTCTTTAACAGGTAGTTGAAGGCTTTTGGGGTCCAAAAGCTTCCCAATGGGGAGGCGTGATAAGGTGCTCATGTCCTAAGTGTCGTAAAATGCTCAAAATTTAAAATGCTCAGAACTGGTTCAAAGTTGAACGACTGGAAAGTGCTCGTCCTCCTAATTCCGGCGTCGTGAACGGTTCGAAAAACGGTCGCTGTATGAGAAAGTTATGGCAAAAAGAAGAATTTCTCAGTAACATTGAAATTTTGAATTTTTCAAAAAAAATAAAAAAAAAGAATATTCCACGGAATATTCCTTGCAATATTCCATTTGAGCAGCCAATAGAAAGCTGCCACGTGGTAGGCTCGGAGGCCACCACGTGGCCCAGGATGACGTCATCAAGCAGGTATGGGCACATTTCAAAATTTTGGTGGCGGTGAGGTTCGATCCCATGACCTCCCGTTCCACAACCAAACAGCTTACCGTTGGGCCAATGAGGTGGTTCGTGTTCGGGTAGCGGACCAAACACCATTTAAATTTTCAAATGAATTTGGGCGGGAAATGAAGGGGTCCAGCCCCTAAGCGGCCAGTCCCCATTCCATATGACCTTATGCCAAGAACCAGGGCCAGAACACTAACCACCAGTCAGCGCGAAATCCGAGGATAACTGCAGTTAATAAATGCGTTCACATGCGCATTAAAGAAATAGTTAAATCTGACAGTCAGGTCAGATTTGGTGGCGGAATTGGCAGACCGCCAAAATTGGCGGGCTTATCTGGCCTCCAACTACAGTTAGCTGGAGTTTTTTTAGGCTAAACTGGAGGGAATCTTTAATGGGCCATAAATTTGGCTAGGAAAGGCGGTTTTGGATGAATCATTTTTTGATTTTGGGTATTTTCGACCTTCTGAAGCCATTGGCATAGGTCTTATAGCCATCTGAGGCCATTTGCAGAGGTTTTGGAGCCGTGGAAGTTCTAGGAGCCACTAGGGCCCAGTATTGGGAGAACTGTATAGGGTTGCAGGTATCCATTGGAGGTGAACCAGTAGTCAATCCTGAAGGATTCAAGTGTTCTGAATCCATGTTTACGATCTATTCCACCTGTAGATGCTTCTATTCAGATGTATATTCAATTTGAGCATCTAATTAAAACAAGGACAGGCCCATTTGGGAGCCTTGGACCCATCAGACGTAGCCCAGGAGGGGTGAACTGCTTCACCAACTTCTTTTGCATCTGTGGTTGATTTATTTTGCAGAACAAATTCGTTTTAGTGTGTTAAACAATAAAAGGAAATAAATCTGCTATACTTAAATGGGTCATGAACAGCTGGAATTTTCATTTTTTTTCTTTCTGCAAGACATGGACATCTTTTAAACATGTATATATCTGAATTGAATACCTTGCAAACCATTTACAAGTAGTTTCAAATTCAGAACAGTATGATTGCAAATGTGTTGTAGTCGGTAGGCCCAACCACTTCATGACCTCTGCTAAAATGAGGTAATTTTCACTCCTGCTGTTAATAATGAATTGCAGTGGAGAATCCTTCACCCACATTTGTGACTCGAAGAGGTGTTCCCCCTCCTCTAGATCTTCAGGCTCATTCTTTTTGATCTTAGTGGTGGCCATGGTGGCAACAGGCTTCGCGTCAATGATTTGCTTCCCTTTGTTATTCCCCTTGTTGGGTTCCGACTCAGAGTCGAAACATGCGTCTGATTCGGAAGCCTTCAGCTTGGCCACCAATGACTGCTTGGCCCGACACTCACTTATGTTTTGAGTGGAGCTCTTATGGAACTCACATCATTTCCTATGTCCTTCTTTGTCTTCATGGTGTTGTTATTTTCTTGCGGCTTCGGTTGGTTGTCCTGGGTCGCCCCGCCTTGGATTTGTCCTTTGCTCTGCGTTTTGGGAGTGACTTTTCCTTGATTTGGATTTGCAGATCCAAAGTCTCGCTTATTTTGTTTAAACTTCTTCTCAATCTTGACTATGTATCGGTATGCTGTGCCGAGCGAGGAGATGTTCAGGAACTCCATCTCATCTTGGATGTACTTGTGTAGACAATCGCGGTACTTGAGTACAAAATTCCACTCAAAATCCTTGATACCCAGCTTCGTGTGAAGGGTATGGAAAATACTTGTAAACTCCAGCACATCTTGGTCCCTTCCTTGCCATAGCGTGGTCCACTTTATGTATTTATCTTCATAGTTCCTGACAGGGTAATATTGTTCTTTGATGGCATCTTGGAAATAATTCCAAGTAGGTGTGGCTGAAAATAGTGAGGATTCCCTCTCGTCCTTTTGTTCACAGTAGGTTTCCCACTAGTACTTGATGTGTGGGTGGATTTGAGAAGTGCAAAAGTAATATTTTCCTAATTGGAAATATCATGAACTGAAAAATATCCTTCCAACAGATTTAGCCATTTATCTATGACATCTGCATTTATCCTTTGCTCAAATATGGGAATATCAAAGTTAACTTGTACCTTAAAAGGAGTGACACCTTCAAAGTGGATGTTGGATGAAGATGCGTTGCCCGTGGGTAGCCATCGAAGGATCTTGGCAAAGTTATCCATCATCGTGTTCCTCTGTTGCTCGAGGGCTTCCTCTAGAAATATTTTGAAAGGATCTCCCACCCCCTCATCTTTCTATTCTTCCACCAAGGGAGGCCGTCGGGTTTTGTGAGGTTGGTGTTTCAAAGGTTCAATTAGATTGAGCCCTAACTCCTTATACCTTAACCTCGTTGGGGACATGCAAAGAAAAACAAAGAAAGAGCAGAGCGCTCTGATACCACTAATACAAACTTATGCAGGAACGTAACAAAATGTAGAAATACCCATATACACAGAGATGTAGTAGAAATAAAACTTCATTTCATTAATATCAAAGAATTAAAATTTTCTTACATACAGAAACAAAAATAAACTAGCTTGGGCAATGGTAACTTATCTCCGAGAAGAGATGTGCGGCTACATGCCTCTGAATTGTGTTACAATGAGGCTCAAAGGCCTATTTATTATTGAAAAACAATGGAAAACCCTAAACATCCCAAAAACCTAACCCTAGGAGATGAAGCAACAAAATTGTGGGCCCCATTTGGGTAAATTGGTACATCAACTTCCCAGGGTCGTATCTTTGGCATATGACATCTGTTTGGCTATCATAATACCTCGTTTTGAAAATCTCAAAGAGAAGGCCAAAAATAAGCTAACAATCCATGTTTGGATTTTTTTCAGTCTCTCTGTTTTCCCTAAAAGTGTCTTTTAGTCCCTCAAAACGGCTTTAGAAGTTTAGGACCCGAAAAAATGCCAAAAATAATATGTTGTGCTACAATTAAGGAAAATGAAAAGAAGAAATGGTGGGGGTTTGGGTGGAATAGGCGGGTGGCCACCAATATCCACCTAGATCAGAATCTGATCAGAAATAAAATCTTGAAAGTTCGAAAGACTACATCCGAAATACTAATCATCTTTCAAGAAGAAATTTTGAACAAGTGAAACCATGCAAAGAGAAGGATTTCATGAGAGAAACCAGATTTGACTTAGTTCGGGGACCTTACCAGAGTTGTGAGATATTATCATAATCATCAACAGAAGCTGAATTGCCTCAACCCCCTGACAAGTCCCGAAACTTTCAAGGATTGTAAAATCACATTTTGAATATTGAACCAGATCGTGCATGGTGGGAGGATAGCTACTGCCATTGATTTCAATAAGAATACTACTAACCATAGACAAAAATCTTTGTCACTAATTTGATCAGATTTTACAACAATAAAAAGATTACTCAAGTCAAAAGATTCTCCTAATTGCAAATCTGAAGATGAATGAGCCAGGGAAATTTCATGAGCAAGTTGATTTGAAGAATTGTCTTCATGCAAAACAAGAGATGATGAGGGATGGAAAGAATAATCAATGATTTGATTGTTTTCATTTTCATCATGGATAATCTCACCACCTTGTGTCCATTGAAAATTTAACTCTTCATATGGAGAACTTAAAGAGCGTGCAATATTTTCATCACAAGATGATGCATTACAAACGAGATAGCACAAAGCATAGTGAGATGAAGAGGAAGTTTCGATAAGAACATTTTCTTTGGCCGAATTAGATTCTATATCTAATTTTGTCAAATCAACATCTTCTAGAGGAACCAAAAATCAATTGGTGCACTTGGGTATACATCATCCCATACAATAATGGAGTCATAATCATCTGGATGATGGTTGTCCAAGACTTCAGATTGATTAGGCAAGTCGATTCTATTAGATTCATCACCAATATTCTTAGATTCGTTATCAACCAAGAGTGAAGCAAAACCATCTTCACATAGAGGACTCTGGAAAAGGGAAGAAAGATTGAAAGAATACTCACCTTCTTGCTCATCTACCTATGAAAGGTGACTACCTTGCATTTGTTCATCACTTAAGTTTGGAAGAGATTGATTGGGGAGATTGAGGGGCAAGAGGTCATGAGAAATAGATGGTATAGGATGACAATTATCCAAATTAGATTCCAAATTTAAATTATGAACAATAATATCATCTTGCGAAATGGATAAATTAGTCTTCACCATAGGCTTCATGAACCATTCCAGGATTTCCTCCATGGGATATTAATCATGAAAAGTGGAAGGGGAAAGAGAAGATGGATTAGGAATTTTATTAGAAGATTTCTAAAATTTATTATCATCGCAAGGAGGCACCCTCATCGGAACTAGAAAAGGAGGAGGACAAGGAACAAAATGAGTAGTAGGTTCCTCCTCTGAAATTCAAGGTGTCCCATGATTTACAAGATTTGGGGAAGTAAAAACATGAGGGGGTTTAGATTCACCGTGCAAAGAGACTTGAACCAAACGCTTAAAATTTGTTTAAAGAAATCCCAATCCATGTCTTATCCTAGAAGTTCATAAAAAAGGTGAAGTAATTGATTAGAATATTTCTCAATTGATTCATTAGGCTTCATTCTTAGTTGATTGATTCTTTTAAGAACATCCCAATAATCATACCTATCAAATGATTTATGAATCTCCTTCGCACGCTGGTCGAATGAATGGATAGAAGAAGCAGGTAATGTACGATACCATCTCTTAACATGACCTTAAAATGTGAGGGTGAGAAATATAACCATGAAATCCTTGCAATGCATTCCATTAGAAAGGTAAAAGTGGACAAATTGAAATAAATGGTCACGAAGAGTTATTTCACCCTCAACATCAAACTTAAATTGGGATAGGTTATGAATAAATTCTGTGGGGATGGTAAGATCAATCTCTTTAGAAAAACATCATGGGATTATGATTTGGGAAAAAACCATTTTGGATAAGAGATCCAAAGAAGACTCAATGGGCACAACCTGTCATCTAGCCCTCCTTCTAGTGCCATTTATTGATGGTGCTAGAAATCCGTCAACCAAGGGGGTCTCCCCAATGTGAAGTCCCAGTTAGACCTCACACCATTTGGAATAGGATCCCCATATGGAGTATCAGCCCAGTTAACATATATTCTTATATATTTCCCTTGGATTTAGTTGTCAATAAGAGAGAGAAGCGTGTATGTGCCTTTGCGAAAAGCAAGTGTGCCTGATGAATGTTTGGTTGCAGGGGTATCAAGGTTCTTCTACTGTAGAGGGAGGAAAGATGAGTCTCTAAAAGAGAGGTAATAGTACCACCCTAGTAGAGGTGCACACAAGCGAAAAGAGAATCACCTAAAATCAAGCAGAATAGTCCACATAGATGCAACGATTGTTACAACCATTATAACACATGTTCAATTAGATAAGCACTAAAATAACCGAAATAGTTCAACTACTTTAGTACAGGGGAAAGAAAAAATGGATCATAAACATTAAAAAATAAATCTTACAAATATTCACAATCCATGCTTGAAAACATGATGGCCATCAGGCCTCAAGTATTAAGTAAAAGTCCCAAGATACATGAATACAACGAACATCACTAGCTCCAATAGTGGAGCGTTGGAGCCATGAATTTCTCCCTAAAAGTACTGACTTTGTCTCACTGATGCCTTATGGGAGAAGCCAAGGTGAAAAGTCCTTTTCTTTTACAGTGAGGGTGTATATACAACAAGTGGGGTGATCCTTCACCTCCCTTGTGACTCTTGGACTACCCTAATTACTGTTTGACTTCTCTATGACCTTTTGACTTCCTACATGACTTTTCATATTACATGAATGACTCTTGGACTTCCACTTTACATTATATTTCTCCATTATAGAAGTTACATAATCCACAAAGTGATGTGGCACATCATGACTCATAACACTGGTGACTTGGACTACATGATGATGTAGCAGTGTAAGTCACTCTTTGCTACTAGTTTCTTTCTGTCTTCTCGACAAATATTTTCTTTCTCCTTCTCATGACTTGAAGACAAGGAGTCTTCAATGTGGTATTGATATTATGTCTTCTATTGTAATCTTATGCCTTCATCTTCTCACCTAATGATCATCCAGTTTCCTTAGCTCCATATGTGTCTCTTAGCATGGTCTCCTTCTCCATCTCCTTCATCATTAGCTTGTCATAACATGAAAGAATAATTACAAATCTAATCCACTTATGACAAGATGACATCAGTCCGATAAAACCATAATATAACATGATTCATGAAATCACTTGTTGGGGCTGCAACTGGTGATTGGTCGAGTGACTAAATCAGGGATTGAACAATTACAAAGGTCAAGGTTCGAGATTGAGGCTTAATATTGCGTAATGCGTAGTTCTAGAGGTCTGACAGAGGGACTGCGTAGTTGAGGGATTGAAGAGCTCAAGATGGAGGCTTGAGGCTTGAGACTGTGTAGTGTACATTTAAGAAGGCATAGGCTAAGTGACTACGTAGTTGAGGGACATAGGAGGTCAAGCTTGAGGCTTGAAGTTTCCCAATCCATAGTTCATATAGGAGACTAGGCTGGGAGGTTGTGTAGTTGAGGGGTTCAAGGGCTCAAGCTTGAGGCTTCAGATTTAAAGTTTCCCATTGCACAATTCAGGAGGGACACAAGCAAAGTGATTACACAGTTGTGCAATTCAAGAGCTCGAGGCCAAGGCTTGATGCTTGAGACTGCATAGTGTGCAGAGAAGGCTAGATAGAGGTAATGATTGCATAGTTTTGGAGCTCAAGGGATGGGACTAAGCACTGAGATTGTTCAGTGAACAATTATAGAAGGCATAAAATGTGCATTTCATAGTGCTAAGAGACAAGGCTGTTGCTTGAGGGCTGAGACTGCGCAATACGAAGTTTAGGTTGGCTAAAGGAGGTTGAGTGGTATGGTTGGAGACTTTTCCCAATATGACTAAGTGTTAGATTGGTGAGAGGAATAAGAAAAGCATGACTCTGAACATTGCCACACATGTAGATCACTTGACGACACAATATGGAACAGTCAAAACACATGAACACCATCCTTTCCTTAATGCAACAACTTTGCGACAACCTACACCAAGTGCGACACCAAAGATACACTTTGTGACAATTGTGATGACACTTGTGTGACAATGCTATAAACTTTGGGAATGAGTATGATACATGTTTACATGGTAATACCAACTCATTTACATAAAGGTTACCCTTGAAACCACACAAACTAGCTTTCGTGCATTGTGCGACACTCCACATGCTAAAAGACGACATTTACTATATGAAGAGAAAAGTGCGAATGACACTTGTGATACACGAACCACAATGAAAGAGACACATGCCAGAGTAAATATAACATGAAAATGACACTAATTAAAGTGAAATCAAGTGAAAGCGGCAGTCAAAAACATGAAACCAACACTTGCGAAAGCGAAGGTGCGAAAAGAGACAAGTTGAAAAAATCACCAAAATAGAAACAAAAATATAGCCAAAAGTGGAATATTGTCAATGAAAGTGCATACTGACTATCAACATAGGTTAATTATTGCACATGCACTGTCTTGATTGACCATGCTATGCTTTTTCAAGCTTGCATAAAAGAATGCGCTCATGAATTTGTTGCGCACTGAGCATGTATGAGCAAGTGACTTTGTCACTTACAATTCGAAAGGGAGCTCAAGAACTTAACAAAACATCAATCGACCAAGAAGCAACTACAAAACGACCAATCACAAGCATTAGAGAACTTTTGAGGTCTAAAATGGGCCTCCTAAGAAAAATGTACAACCAAAATAAACTTTATAAGAACCAATAGAATTCAAGATGATGATGTCAACCATGGGGGATGATTCAACATTTTTGGGGTAAAAAAGTAAAAAGATTAAAAAATAATAAAATAATAAAACTACTTTTTCAACTTGTATTTCAACTTATATGTGTAAGGTTTTACTGCAATTTCGAGCGAGAGTACTCGTTGGATGCAAAATTTAATTCCTCATCCAAGGAGTACCCATGTTGCATACTTTCAATGGACCTTGCTACACGAAAATAAGAAGTACATGAAAAAACATGATTATAATCACGTTTTTCATGTATTTATAATTTGTCGTATAGCAGGTTCCATTAAAAGTATGTAACATGGGTAATCGTTAGATAAGGAATCAAATTCTACATCTAATGAGTGTTCCCGCTCGAAATTTGAGTAAACCCATAGGGAGATAAGTTGAAAATACGAGTTGAAAAAATAGTTTTTTTTTTTTTTTTTTTTTTTTTTCCCTCTAAAATTTGATGATGTAATCTAATATTCTTTTATTATTTCCACTATTATTTTATAATTTCCTTAGGAGGCCCATTTTAGACCTCAAAATTCCCCTAATGAAAGTTTTAGAGAAAGGAATTAATAAAGATATTGTCAGTATCACAACTCAAAAAGATGCAATTCCAATTTGAAGTAAGGATATATTTAGATGTTAGAGTATAAATTTAGAAATGTAAGTGCACTTACTATTAGATATTCATTAATCAATAAAGTGATAGTGGTATGAAGAAGATGTAATATCAAAAGTGAATCAAGAAAAAACACTATAAGTATGATAAATAAAAAACATATTACAATGATGCCTTAATAAAATCCTAATCACAAGTGTGGGTACCTTAATCAATCAATATATCAACATTGCCATGAAAAAAACAATTAACCTATAATGTAAAGGTATTGAAACAAATTCAATTGAGTCTAATAAAATTTCATCTTGGAAATTCTATCCTGAGCAATATTCCATAAAGCATTGAATAAGGATTGGCAAACCTTTTTACCATTTGACAATTTTACTTAGTGCCTATAAGACCACATCATCTTGTATCACAAGACAACAAAAAAATTCATCTCATAAATATGATTTTAGGAAAAAACATTTCTAAAGGGAATTCCAATCTAATATATATGCATATGTATTAATTAATAATAAATGAAAGGACATATCCTAGCTAAAAGGCACGGTTTAATAACAAGACATGTCTCATCAACCTCGTGACCAATAAATACACATATATGCCATCAAGGAGGTCATTCTACATCATATCATCTATTCACATTTTATTGACTTATTTTATATTTAGTCATTAATGAAATTTTGTTATCAGTCCTTATGTTGGATGTTTCTACTATAAATGAAAATTTCTTAAAATACATGCCAATTTGTGGAGGTATATCTTTTAGATCCTTATACGACCATGTGAACACATCTTTAAATTCCATGAAGAATTTGATAGTTGTAACTAACAATTTTTTACTTCATTCAATATCCATAATAATGCTCTATGTGTTGAGAATGATATTTTCAGATGCAGGGTACATGAACTTAGTTTCTACTCATGGTAATTGTGAGAAACTTTGATTCGTATTTATTTTTATTTTTTATTTTGAAGTTAATAAAAATATGATGGATACTCTTATCTAGCCTTTGTTTCAAATTTCCTTGTTCAATCATGTTTTTTATGCCAACATTTTAGCATGTGAACATATCATAGTCTTCCATCTACCAATGGAAAAGTCCTCTATTTGATGATATTTAATGTAACTATGAGTAATAGTCTAATTGTAAGACTCCACTAAGCTCATATAGTGAATCACTCCAACTACTTGAAGATTTATTTGAGCTTGATAATTCTTTATTCATTGTAGAATTTACTACATACATCACTACTCCATCTCTTGCACTTTTAAATATTGTACTCTCACCCTAGTCATATACAACCTTTTATTTCTTCAAACCTAACCTTCCTAACAAGGCATCACATGATATCATCCCAATGGACATTTCTATCACCATGAAATCAATCATAAATGGTTTACTTGCTATGTATACTTGCTGAGTTGTTAATATTCCTACTAGTTATTTCTTTTGATTGATAATTCTTATTGTAAATTCTAGCTTTCATAAATTTGGCTTTTCCAGCTATATACATGTTTCTTTAGGTATGTTGTTAACTTTGGATTCCCACATTCAATATTATGTTGGTGAAAGTGAGATTTTTTATTTCCATACTAATAATTTGTGTTCCTTCTCTATCTAATTCCATGATATACACTTTTTTCTCTTTTGATGTCCAAATCGATCATCAAAATTACACCCTTGGGAAATCACAATAACACTATCATTATTGTTTTTGACTTTCTAAACCAACTATTTTACTGCTTCCTATTTAACATTATATTAGAATCTTGGTTAGATTTATGCAATGATTAATACACTATTAATGAGCACAGGTGGTCATATGCCCTACGATTTATTTTTCTTTGTCTTCCATCAAATAATGTTATGATCTATGGATGTTGTTCAATGTACAACTTTCCCTCACTCATTGATTGTCATTCACTGTGTTCCTATCTCCTATCCCTCATTCCATGGTTCATGGTATGTGTCATGCACATCGATCAACACACAACTTATGACTCGGTCCTTGTTAAGGCACAATATGTTCTCTTCCATTGTATGGTAGTGCCTCTTGCATTATTGTCTTCTTTGGTCATCTATGCCCATAATTCTATTGTTTTAATATGTTCGATATCTATTAATATCAAAGCTCTAGTTAATTTCCCAATGATTATTTGCTCATTGTTCCATATAATTGATTGAGTTTATTTATTTATATCTTATCTAAAAATTTATGTTTCTTTTGCCATTATTATTTATCTTATTAGACATTTGGAGTATGATTGTAAATTTTCTTTTTGTTACCCAACATTACTTCTACCATTCTATTGTATTTACTTGGTGCTTAAGGCATTGCTAATCATCTTAATCACTCCATGCACATTATTTCACATCATTATTTCTTTGCATTTTGGTTAACCTTTTGGAAAGTGGCTTCATTTGTTTCAAAATCTATAATGTACCATTAGTATGCACTTATTGCTATAGTTTATTTTTAGCTTTTGGTTGTTTAGTATTTACATGTTATGATCTATGAGAACTTGTCAAATCACTACATTACCTCACTCATTGATTGATAATCGTTGTATCTCCTATCCCTCATTCCACAATATGCTTCATGAGTACTGATTACTACATTATTTATCTTTTGAATACTAATGAGAATACAATTTTTTTCCTTCCATCGTATGATAGGGCTTCATGTATCATTGTCATTTTTAGTTGTTGTTGATAGTGAAAAATACTCATGAGTCAATAGTAAGGGTTTAACCTTAAAAAGAGACCCAATTAGACTATTCCTTGTTTTATATGGGAAAATACTTTAAATTAATGACCATGCAACTTTTTTATGAGCTTTAAGTCTTAAGATGTTTATTTTTATGTTTTTATACAAAGATTTGTAGAAAAAAAATGTAAAAATGATTGTTTGATACTATTTAAAATAAATGCAGTGGTAAGAAATTCGTAGCTATCAAAACATCAAAATATTGTTACTTTATCTTTTTAAAAAGCTATGGATTAGTTTTACATACATTTATTAGATAAAATAAAAATATTTTAAATAAAAAGAAAGAAATGAAACTTAAAACACACAATTAATTGCTAGGAAAACAAATGATTTAGATTTGTTGAAGAAAGGAAATTAAATAAATACCAATATCGTTTTAGGATATTTTAAAATGCACAAAATTAAATCTCTTAAATGACATCCATGTTATTTACTTAATTGCAAAATGATCCACAATACAAGATATACATGAAAAAATTTCTTCAAAGATAAAATTGTTTTTTATCTTTGGCTAATGATTGACTTCTTAATTAAATAAAATATTGAAAAATTTAAAATATAGTTCATATTTTTTTTTTTTCCCAAAATGATTCCATTACATTTTCAAATCTCTATATAAATACAATTTCAAAATTTATAATAATAACCAACTTAATACTTAAATCTCAAGTGAATTAGGGCTTTGATATCCATCTGTTTTATCATATTTTTCCCATTGGTCAAATAGAGTTTTAAATATATCAATATGGGAAAAGGAAAGCAACATAGTTTAAATATAATATCCCCAAAGTTGAAAAATATATTAAACAACTTTTTCACAGAGAGTTGCCAACTTTGAAGGCCCCACAAAGGTAACATGTTTTTTCCCATATTGATATATGTAAAACGCTATTTGACCAATGGGAAAACATGATAAAATAGATAGATATCAAAGCCTCTTTATTTAGAAACACTTTACAATGTTATTTCCTAACATTTAATATTCCTTAGACGTATGACTTGTGCTACTTAAGTATCTCCTCAAATTTGGACAATACTTGATATGTTGGATGAAATTTTTTAGGTGGACTAAGAAGAAGTTGGCATTGAGTAATGGTGTCTTCAATAAAGTCTTGAATCTTGTTGTATGACAACCACTCTTCTTCTATTCGTCTGTAAGATTAAAAAAAAACTTCTTACCAATAACTCAGATCCTATTCAATCTCTTATATTTCACCTTTACTCATAATTTTAATGTTATGTGTTTTATCTTGTCTTTGCTTTTGAATCCGTTTAAGGAACTCAAGTTCATCATTTCCACATTATATTTTCTTTATACAAAATGGATAATTGTAAAATGAGTTTGCCTAGTTGAAAATATTTGACATAAAGTTGATTTGTGAATTGTGCATTAAAATCATTTTCTTTTAACACATGCTCCATGAAAATTGAAAGTAAGCTTTGCCTAGATTTATGGTATTTTACTTGAATTTTTGATGATAGTAATTTTTTTTCAAGGTTCTACACATTTGCAACTTCTTATTGGAATTTATCTAAATTGGCGTGTGTGATGGTTAAACCAATTGATAACAATTCTATTCATTTTTCCTTTTACTGTGTCTAGCGCTTGTTCTTCAATAATTGATATAGATCAATGTATTATCTAAATCAATTATTTTTTTCTTTGAATTTGCTTGACACTTGTTTTCTTCTTTTTATTGTAGGAAATTATCTCTAAGCTTAGCACATCATCAAAGGACCATGAATCTAATGGTTCTCTTCTGACATAATATTCTTTAAGCTACTGGCAGTAGCTATTTATTCCATTACATATCTTTTCCTTTGACATCTTTTACTGAATTTGTATCTCTTTTTGGATTATTGAATCCTAAATGGTTAGATCAAATCACATTGCTAATAAGAGGTTACCTAATCTGAGTTTGTTGTTACATGGACCATTTCATAGATTCAACAATGTATCATGTATTCTGTTTAGTGTTAGTCACTTGCTTCTTCATTCTTAAGATTCACTTCTACTTTATCTTTTTCTTCTTTTAGTTTCTCTTATATTTTTGTTTTTCATTCTCAAGCTTTTTCTCCAATTTGTTGTTTCTTTCTTTTCATTTTCTTCTTCCTCCAATCTTACGTTTTCTGCTTCAATTATCTTTTTCCTCTTCTTCTTACTTCTTTAAGTGCTCACCTCGAAGGAATTTATATTTTATCATTTCAATGTTTCTTTGTTTCCTCTTTTAATCTTGTACCTTTGCAATATACATGATAGGGATGAAAGTCCTTGAGTATTTTGCTATAGAAGCATTGAAACTATGGAGAATGGTTTAGTATGTTATCTCGTTGACCACCAACTTGTTTGAAACATATTTTGGTAACAAATGGGGACATCAACCACTTCATATATTTAAATATGAGCACGATCCACTTTCAAATGCCAACTACTTATGCTTCCTATTAAGGTCATAGCTACCCTAGTTAATCTTGGACATTTCTTGCAAAATCTCAAATTGTACAATGAGGCCAAAAAGTAATTGCACAACTTACAATTATGCATAATTTCTCATGCACTTGGTTTCCCATAGCCCTCGACAATAGACATGAATTGGGACACCAACTATAGTACATTTTCAATTTAATACTAGGAAATATTTGCCTCCACAAATAATATTTAATTAGTAAGAACGGATATAGAAAGTGGGGAGAATATCAACCATTGGTTCTTTGCTCACTTGATAGCTTTTTTTATGGCACGTGATAAGGTCATTGCCAAATTGTCACAACATCATTGTAATGGTAATCTACACAATTGGGACCCAAGCATCTTTAAAATATATAACATGCACAACAAAGGCCACATTGTGTTTCTCTCATTTGTCATTATGTACACCTCATCACTTGGAAAAATATTTTGTCTTTGACCCACCATCTTGTTAATATTTTCTTAATATCATAATCTTGATGAAATTGTTTTTCAAAATCAATAATCATCATTTTTTCTGGTTAATGCAATCTATAATAGTTCTCGACTAAAAAGAAGCACTGCATCTTCTTGATCATTAATGAGTATCCTATTCTTGATATCAATATGTTTAATAAGCCCTTCTGATATTACAGAAGACAAAATCATCATTATTTCTGATTATTGGGCCATGGAGAATAAAATCAAGATAACCTTCTTTCTAAGTGATCATGGCTTCAATATCCTTTAGAGATGGCTCTAATTAACTCAATATTAAATTTAACTAGCTAAATTACATGTGCATATTACTTTTGAAGGTCATCATTAAATAAATTTTGAGAAATTTCAACTATAAATTTTCCTTTGAATAGATAGATAGATATATACTATTTATTATCCTGCTGCTGCTGGTATTACGTATTCAAAAGCTCGGTTGACTTTAAATTAATATCCATTTGACTAAAAATTAAATGGTAATGGTAAAATTAATATTATAAAACAAAAATAATTATTATTTTTTAATTATTTTAATTTTTATTGGTTCATTTGAATTGTTTTTTTTATATAATCATTAGAGACATAGTATGACCATAAATTCTCAGTTACTATTATTAGTAGCAGTAGTTTAATTAACGAGAGGAATTTCCTGGAAAGTTATGGAAATTTCAGTCATATTTTGTAAATCCAAGTTATAGTTTTTAAAATTCAAATTTTTAGATGTCTTAGACGTTTTTGATAGTGTTGAATCCATTTCCACCATCAAAAACACGATTCAAACATTGTGTTTACAAAATTTTTGAAAATTTTTATCCAAATTCCAACCACTTCACTTTTAACTATCCAACCGACAACTCCTAATTAATTAATATAATACCTTACCTTCCCGACGTCGCGGTCATTTCATGGTTGCCACGTTTTATTTCAAGTTTGGCAGGAATTTACATGAAAGAGTTTGTATACCTTTCTCAGCCACTACAATTAGACGTAGTCTTTAACGCGACTTTTTGAAAGCCTTTCCGGCCATTTTTTCCGGTGAAAATCCGGCAGTAATTTATTGAAATTGAAGTTTGATAACTAGTTTCTGCATAATGAAAGCGTCCCAGGGGTTTTTCAGGGTGCTGAATCCGAATATGCAGTTAAAAAACCATTTTAACTGCAACAAATCATGATTTCATCTCAATTTCTTCCGCCGGATTCCGTCACCAGAATCTCAAAAAGTCGCATTATAGACAACTCCCTACAATTAATATCATACCTCCTCGACTTCGCTGCCATTTCATTGTTGCCACACGTTTTATTTCAGGTTTGGCAGGAATGTACCTGAAAAGAGTTAGTTTGTATTTAAGGTGCGGGCTGAAGTTCCAGAAACTTCGTGTCGTGGGCAATGGGTAGACGTGAAAGTTCGCGTATTTTTTTCGAGATTTCTGCATTTAATTCACTAAGTTCAAAGAGCTTTGGGCCTGAAATCTTAAAAAATGCAGATCCCTTTTCTATCAATTCATTTTGGAATAACATTTTTCCGAACCTTAATATGCCAGCCCTATTAAACCTAAACCTCCTCACTTTCAAGATCCACGTCCACTTTGACGATGTGCAAAAAAACAATTTATAATATGCAATTTCATTCTATATAATCATTCTTTTTAATTATAAAAATAATTATATAAAGATACTTCAAAATTTAAAAATTTAGATTTTTGTTTTAATAACAATAAATTAAAATGTCGGGAAATGTTTTATTATCATTAAATATATATATATATATATATATATATATTATATAATTATTATTTAAAAATGTGTAAATAATATAAAATCAAATTTAGAGAATAAAATTAATTTAATAATATTTAAAAAAAATTAATTACCCTAAATCTATTTTAAATATAGATTTATAAACATTAAGTAAAATTAAATTTATTAATGTGTAACATTTTTAATACAAAGAAAATATATAACATAAAATTGAATAATTAAAAATTTTAATCTTTCCACACAATGAATCTAAATTTAAATAAACTACAAAAATATGTAAATAAAATTTAACTCAAAAATATATCAACTGAAATGAAATGTGAATGATGTCTCATTAATTTCTTTATATTATTACATTTGGTTTATTACATTGAGGTACAATTTCAATTTCAAATATTATTGTAATGATGATATGGAATTTGGTATTATTATTTTTTAATTCTTTTAGATAATGTTAGGTATTATAACAATAAATCTTTTTTATAAATTATACAATATTTTCAGTATAATTATTAAAAACAAAAACAAAATTAATTTTAATAACCTTACCAATAAATTTTACAACATATTTCACAAGATTAAAGTTATTTGGAACAAAATTTCCATTATAACCTTGGACATTGATATTGTTTGTTTTTATGTTCAATATAAAGAGATTTTTTGGAACAAAATTCTCATTATAACCTTCTGACATTGATACTATTTGTTTTAAGGAGAATTCAAAGAGAATTCCACCTAGGTAGTAAAAGCACAACTAATAAACCTCTAAAGTTAACTTTTTTTGTTTTTGTTTTTGTTTTTTGTGGAAGTAGTTCTATTAAATGCAAAGATATGATAACAAGAATGTTGAGATAATTTTCATTATTTTATTAATGATTTTTCTTTTTCTTTTTTGAAAATTTCTAGTACATTAAAGCAGTAACTAAAATTAAATGATGGTTAGAACACATAAAATTAAATTAGTTATCACCATTCAATATCAATAGCCTAGTGTAATTGTTCTAAAAGTCCCTCTCCATCCATGCATAATCTTCCAGTCACATGCATGGATAGGGTTGTGATGAAAACTTTGAGTTCTATGAGCCATTTATGAATTGCAATCATTTATTTTATTGTATTGTCGTCTACTTTAATCGATTATATAGTACAAATTAATAATAAAAATAACATATTTAACAATAACATATATTTTAATTTAACTATATTTAAACTAAGTTAATTTAACTATTTTTATTTAACTCTATTTTAATCTAATATCACACATCCATCTTTTCCCATGAGAGCCTTTCTAGAAGGTAGTTGTACATTTTGTCAAAAAAATTATAATGTTTCCATACAAAACTATGCAAATAATAGATTAAAATGAACAAATATGATATTAAAGTTTATAAAAAAAATCATCCACAAATAGAGTTATTATTATGAGATAATGCAATCATGAAGTATCTTGCTATTTTAATTGTAATTTTTGTTAATACAAAGTTGTATGTCTTTATTGTTTCTTACTCTAATCTAACTATATTTAAACTAAGCGAGAATAATTATATTATAGCCTTCATTTAAATGTGGAGGCTAGTTCATATTTTTCAAAATTCAATAATTAAACTAAGCGGCAGGAATGCTAGCTATGTGGCCTTGTTTTAAATTATATTTTAAGCAAAAACTGATTAACAAAGATAAAATACTACAAGTAAATATGAAAAGATAAAAAATACCTTTTCCAAGAATAAAAAGTCAAAGCAAATAACATAAATCATTAAAACAATTTATTTATGTATATAATATAAATAGGAAATGAATCTCAAAATTAACATTAATGATTTCTCTATTCCTATGAATCCAACAATGCCAGGTGTTTCTGTCCCACTCAATGTAACTCCTTTCTCTGCCTCTAACTATACTCTACAGGTTCACTGCCATTATCATTCCTCGTATAAGTGAAATTCATATCCATTCCTATGCTCTACTCCAGTTACAGAAAACCCTTACGACAAATATTTGGTGTTTTCTCGTCTATGGCCAACCCTTGTGTCCATCTATCCCCAATTCTTGCAACCCTTTACTTGACTTCGGTTCCTCTTCTGGTATACGAGGTGAATCTGGATGGATAAAGCTTGAGCCCCAGCATAGTCTGGAGAAATACGAGTAGAGTCCCTGCATGTTCATGTTCGTGTTCGTGCCAATACTAAGGCGGTTCAAAAGAGGCGCAGCCGAAGCTTTTGTTTCACCATACCATGGGGTCCAATCCAATCCAAAGACGCATTAGATTAGTGTCCAAGCGTCATTTCTTAGCATGGAAATTGATTGCTAAGAGATTCTGACATCAGATCATGCAAGTGGCTCTTCTTGGATTTGGTGGAAGAACCAGTTTCCAAATTTTCAGAATAACAATGTATAACACTGGCAGCAGATTTCACATACTCTTTGTGTCATTATTGACTTGTTTCTCATGGAGTTTAACTTCCTCACCATACCCAAAGACGACAAACTCATGTTCCATGAACATGATTTGGTTTATAATTTTTTTTAAACCACCACTGAGAGTAGAAGACTCTTATTGGTACTTCAAGACTACAATTTGTGTCATGTTTAAACCATCATCTCAACAATTTGTGGCTATATCTAAATCATCATTAGGTAACAATTTCATTTTTTCAGAAAATCAAGGTATTTGTAAATTAGAATTGATTTTCCTTACTTTATAATTACTTGTAATATTAGTTGGCATTTTATTATTTTTACGCCGAGGCATTTTTCACTGCGTTCTTTGGATGTCCAAAGACTGTTCACTGCAACCAAGGACTGAGCTTCATTTTCTTCGTCCTCGACCAAATGAATAGTTGACACGTGGAAAATTTCATTCCAGGTTTCTCCGTCTTGGAGGAAAATTGACTTCTCGCCTAAAACGTCTCACGGAAAAAGTTTGTTTGATGAAGAAGAGAATTATGTGCGTGAAGAGGAATGAATTTGTGTGCGTGAAGAGGGATTGATGAATTAGCTACACAATTTGCTGTGGGAGAAGCTGAAGTTCTTTCATTTCATGGATGTACAGACAACAAAGAGGAATTAAGAAAATATGCTTCGGGAACTTTCTATAGGCACCAAGGGCAGCGGAAATTTGGTGGTAAAGACATATTTGCATATTCAGTGGCAAGCAAATTGGGGATTTTCAATGGCAAGTCAATACTGGTAGCTGCAATACTGTATTAGATTCAATAAGCCGGGAGAGTCGAAGGATCTTTCTTGTTTTCTAAAGATTAAAACCCTGCACAGTCCGACGAGGGTTTCGATAGAGTTAGCACCGCTGGAATTGCAGGCATTTACAGAGCAGGTAACATTTAGAGTCTGGGAAGAGAATGCCTAATGTTACCTGCTCCAACCATGCCTAATCTTCATGTTTATAACAATACCCAGACTGCAATGAAATTCGCTAATGGTGTAAGAAGCTTAGCCTCGAGCGATCACCTGGTCTTCGTTCCTCAGAAAGTGGACGGAAATCTCTTCTACACCATTGGTCTAGGATTGATAAAATGTCCAGGACAATCTTGTCGAGGTCCCAATGGATCAAGTATCGTTTGTTATGCCATCGACTTCTTCAAGCTCAACATTTTGGCATGAAAGGGGTATTCACCATGGACTTCCCCGACAACCCTCCCGTGCAATTTGATTATACTACGCAGAACATAAGCAGAGGCCTCTAGTCCCCGGTGAAAGCCACGAAAGTGAAAGTTCTTAACTATAACACGACAGTTCAAGTAATTCTCCAGGGAACAAATATATTTGCTGGTGAAAGCCATCCTATCCATCTCCATGGTTATGATTTTTACATAGTATATTTGTGGTGAAAGCCATCCTATCCATCTCCATGGTTATGATTTTTACATAGTATATTTGCTGGTGAAAGCCATCCTATCCATCTCCATGGTTATGATTTTTACATAGTATATTTGCTGGTGAAAGCCATCCTATCCATCTCCATGGTTATGATTTTTACATAGTGGGAGCAAGGTTTGGTAATTATAATCCACAAACAGATTCTCACAAGTTCAACCTGGTTGATCCTCCTATGCACAGCACTGTGAACATTCCAGTCAATGGCTGGGCTGCCATAAGATTCGTTGCTGACAATCCTGGTAAGCAAAAAGTTGTACACCATTCTGCTTTCTCTTGTTTCTGTATCTTATTTTTAAATCCTTTGATGTTGGTCATGGTGATTATGTATGGCAGGAGCTTGGGTGACGCACTGCCACTTAGACGTGCACATAACTGTTGGGAATTTTACGCTTAATTCCAAAAAAAATTAACTGAACAAAGAATAATACTCTGTTTTGCCATAGGATCTTAGCACAGGGAAGCAAAAGTTGTTTGTTGGAAAGAAATTTTTTTTTTACACACATAAAAAACAACTTTGTATTAATTAATAAAACTGCCTGATACCAAAAGATCTTCCTCTTAACACAGGGATTACACCAGGAACACTTCAGTTCCACACAAAAGAAAATTACTCTGTCTCTGTTTTGAAATTTTACACTGTTGTGTGTAAAAGTTTTCTCCTTTTACATTCACTGCGGCATATTACATTTCATATTCAACAAAACATAATATATTTACTTCACATTGCTGTGTGTGTAAAATTACATATATTTATGTTGCTGCATATTCCATTACAAGGAAAAAACTTACACGCTGCTGCGTTTTTCACATTCTGTGTTCAACGAACAAAAACACTCCCTTCGCGCTGCAGCAAGTTTCACATTGCATATACAATAATACAACAAAAAAACATAACAATACTATTACCTATTGCCATACTCCCGACAATAATTAAAAACATTAAAATTAAAAGTTTTACCTATATTTACCAACCCATAGTAAATTTCATTAAATGTTTACTGGCGGTCAAAATGAAACTTATACTCCACGCCAATTTCATGTTGCAGGCCTGTACATTCAATTTTGGTTTCAATCGTTGATCTCCATCGAACGGTTATCGCTTGCTCAATCCACACAAACTTTATGCTCCGATGAAAACCTCTTTTGCAAAACTGCTAGCCATGTGTCAAGCGATGGATATTACCGCTGCCCCTCCGGAGAATACCGCTGCTTGGTGAAAGGCGGTGCGATAAGAACTGGCGGTTTTCCAGAAAAGTGCGCGACAGTTGAAATTATAATTTCAACACTCCCCTTTAATTTCAACTATTGGGTTATCAGTCATACCCAGACATTTCCTCAAAAACTCAAAACTTTTCTGTCCCAATGGTTTGGTCAGAATATCAGCAACCTGCTCCTGAGTCCTGCAGTGTTGTAAACCAATTTATCCATTGTTCACCAATTCCATGATGTAGTGAAACTTTGTGTCAATATGTTTCGTTCTCTTATGAAACACTGCATTCTTGGATAATGCAATAACTGAGCTATTGTCACAAAAAATCATAGTTCCTTTTGTTTGCTCTTGGCGTAAGCTCCTTAACATCCTTCTCATCCAAACTGCTTGACATGCTGCTGTTGTAGCTGCCACATATTCTGCTTCTACTGTAGACAATTATACAATAGCCTATTTTTTAGAAGCCCATGAAATAGCTCCTGAAACCATGTGAAAAACATAACCGGATGTGCTTTTCCGATCATCTACACTTCTAGCCCAATCACTATCAGTGTATCCAATTAAATCTGAACATTCTGAAGCAGTATATAAAATTTCAAACCTTTTAGTACATTTAACATACCTCATAATCCTTTTTGCTACCTGCCAATGTGCTTCTTTTGGCCTCTCCATGAATCTGGAAATTAAACTAACAACATACATTATATCCGGCCTAGTTGTAGTCAAATACATGAGGCTGCCAACTATGCTCTTGTACAAACTAGGATCAAAATCCTTGCTGCTGTCCTCTTTGCTGAGTTTTAATCCCATCACTGTGGGAGTTATTGCTGCCTTGATCTCTTGCATATTAAATCTTTCCAACACTTCAGTAACATATTTTTCTTGTGAAATAAAAATCCCATTTCCATTTTGTTCTACTTCTATTCCTAAGAAGTATCTTAGCAAACCCATGTCAGTCATTTCAAATTCTTCTTTCATGACTGTTTTGAAATTTTCAATGAGGTATTCATCACTACCTGTGAAAATAACATCATCAACATATAACAAAACAATTAGTAATTTACCATCATTTTCTTTGATGTAGAGAGTGGGTTCTCCCTCACACTTTTCAAATCTATTTTCCAGTAGATAGGAATCTATCCTATTGTACCATGCTCTTAGTGCTTGCTTCAGCCCATAAAGAGCTTTCTTCAATCTGCACACTTTGTGCTCTTGGCATTTCTTTTCATAGCCTGGAGGTTGTTCAATGTAAACCTCTTCCATTAACACTCCATTTAGGAATGCTAACTTTACGTCCATTTGGTAAACTTTCCCCTTGTTTTGTGCTGCTATGGACAACACTTCTCTCATGGTTTCCATTCTATCAACTGGTGCAAAAGTTTCGTCATAGTCTCTCCCATACTGTTGCTTATATCCTTTGACAACAAGTCTTGCCTCGTGTCTTTCTATTTTGCTTTTAGCATTACTCTTAGTCTTGTAGACCCATTTAACTCCAATGACTTCCTTTCCTTTTGGTAGGTCAACTAAATCCCATGTCTTGTTTCTTTCTATGGCATTGATCTCCTCATCCATAGCTTCTATCCATTTCTTATCCTTGATTGTTTCTTCGAAATGAACAGGGTCATCAACATGACAATATAAAACAAACAAAGAATTCATACCTTCATTTGCTTCCTCTTGTTCATAAATGTCGCTTAAATTTATGAACTTCTTGCCTCTTTCATTTGGTGTACAAGTGCTTTAAGAAGCACTTGAATTTCCTCCTTGTGATGTGCTTGGAGAAGCACTTTCATTTCTCCTCAAGGGTGTCCCTTGCTGTCCTTGTGTTGGTGCTGCTGTTTGGGGATGTATTTCAGCCATCTCCTCATCATCTACATCATGAGACAAAGAGCTCTTAACATTCACTGTTTTCTCTATGCTTCCATCCCAAGCTTCCTCCTCAATAAACTGAACATCTCTACTCACAATAAGCTTCTTGGTGCATGGGTTATACAACCTGTAAGCCTTGGATTCCTCACTGTATCCAATGAAAATACATTTCTCCCCTTTGCTATCCAACTTCTTCCTTAGCTGATCTGGAATGTGTGCATAAGCCACACATCCAAAAACTTTCATGTGGGTGATTCCTTGCTTTGTCCCACTCCATGCTTCTTCCGACACTCTGTTCATGACTGCTTTTGTAGGGCATCTATTCAAAATGTATGTTGCACAGTGTATAGCTTCAGCCCAATAATCATTTGGCAAATGCTTTGCCTTTAACATACTCCTCGCCATATCCATGATTGTCCTATTCTTCTTTTCGGCAACTCCATTTTGCTGCGGAATGTACCTAGTGGTAAACTGCTTATGAATTCCATTTTCTCTACAAAAACGTAGAAATTCTTTGGAGATATACTCACCTCCTCTATCAGTTCTTAGAACTTTGATATGCAGCCCGCTTTGGTTTTCCACAAGTGCTTTGAAATTTTAAAATCTTTCAAACACTTCAGTTTTGTTCTTCAGGAAATAAACCCAAGTTTTTCTAGTAAAATCATCAATGAATGTTAGTATGTAGTGGCTGCCTGCAAGTGATGGAGTTTGCATTGGTCCACATAAATCTGAGTGGACAATCTCTAAGGGTGCTTTTGCCCTTATGCTTTTTCCAGGTGGAAAACTTTCTCTGTGTTGTTTCCCCAAGATGCAACCTTCACAAAGGCTGTCTAGTTTCTCTATCAATGGTAATCCTCTTACCATTCCTTTTCTACTCAACAAGTTAAGACCTCCAAAGTTGATATGTCCAAATCTCAAGTGCCACAACCAATTTTCATCCTTTGGTTCGATTTGGAAAGCCTCTTGAGTCACTGCTGCTATTTCTTCTTTATTTTTCAAATCTGCCTTCATTCTGAGAGGGAACATCCTGTTCCTTGTCATATTTACTTCAACAATACATCGTTTGCTGGGTTTTTTATCCATGATGGTGCATACATCATCCACAAAGAAAACATTGTACCCCTTTTGAACAAGTTGTCCAATACTTAAGAGGTTACATTTCATTCCAGGAACATAATAGACATCTGCTATGGTTTTCTTTTCACCTTTCTTTGTTAATACATTTACTTCTCCTTTTCCCATACCAGAAACTTTATTATCAGTCCCTAGTGTGACTTGTGACTTCACATTCTGATCTAACTTAGAAAACAAGGCTATGTTTCCTGTCATATGGTTACTGCAACCGGAGTCTAGAAACCATACATCTTCACTCTTTTCTTCGGCCATATTACAAGCTAAAAACAAATTATTTTCTTGGCTGATATTTTCTCTAGTGAAATTTGCACTAGTTCTATTATTCATATCATGCTGCTTTTTCCTACATTCATTTGCATAATGCCCATAAATTTTACAGTAGTAACATTGGACATTGAATTTATCATACCTTTGTCCTTGAGCATGATGTTGTCCACTTTGTTGGCTGCTGCCTTGGCCTTGGTTCTGATTTGGATTGCTACCTCTTCCTTGAGCATTTGCTGGACTGTTTCTTCCACCTCTATTTTGGCTTCTGCCTCTTCCTCTTTTGTTTCCTCTGCCTTGACCTCTTCCTCTTACAAAGAACATCTGGGTCTTGAAGGCTTGTTCTAGAGATGAGTTTTCATTTCTACTCAATCTCTGCTTATGTGTTATCCGTGATGCATGTAGTTCATCAGCTGAGAAGTTTGTGAGATCCTTTGTCTCTTCTATGGTGGTGACAATCACATCAAACCTTGAGGGTAGGATCTTCAATAGTTTCTCCACAATCCTCCTTTCTTCAAGAATCTCTCCATGAGACCTTATCTGTGTGACCAAACCAATCACATGTGTGAAGAATGAGTCAATCTTATTTGACTCTTTTATGCATAGATTCTCAAAATCTCTCCTCAACAACTGTAGTTTCGCTGTCTTCATTTTTTCCATGCCTTGATAGGCTATCTTGAGAGTTTGCCATGCTTCTTTGGATGTCTTGGCTGCTGCTATCCTTGGAAACACACTCTCATGCACTGCTTGATACAAAAAGTAGAGGGCTTTAGAATCCTTCCTCTTATAGCTCTTCAACAGATATTTCTCTGCCTGAGTCAACCTATTAAACTCAGTTTCATATGCTGGTTCTTCAAAACCATCATCAACAAATTCCCATAAGTCTTGTGAAGCAAGTAAAGCTTTCATAGTTATTGCCCAATAGTCAAAGTTTTTTCCATTAAATTGTGAGAGCTGAGTATTAAAGATACCCATGCTAGTGCTGGCTCTAGCCATCCTTGCACTCTCAACTATGCTTCAAAATACTTGACTGTGTATTTAAAATAGCTCACTGTCCTCAACAGTAACACAAAAAACTAACTTGAGAAATACCTTGGATTCTTTCTTGACTCAGTCTTCACTTTGCTGGATAAGCTGCTGCAGCAAGAAATCCTTCCTTCAACGTCTTTGACACCTTCAAAGAGCCTAGAAAAGCTCTGATACCATGTTGGGAATTTTACGCTTAATTCCAAAACAAAATTAACTGAACATAGAATAATACTCTGTTTTGCCATAGGATCTTAGCACAGGGAAGCAAAAGTTGTTTGCTGGAAAGAACAAAGTTTTTCACACACATAAAAAATAGCTTTGTATTAATTAATAAAACTGCCTGATACCAAAAGATCTTCCTCTTAACACAGGGATTACTCCAGGAACACTTCAGTTCCACAAAAAAAAAAATACTCTGTCTCCTTGGAAAATTTACTCTGTCTCTGTTTTGAAATTTTACACTGCTGTGTGTAAAATTTTTCTCTTTTTACATTCACTGCGGCATATTACATTTCATATTCAACAAAAAAACATAATATATTTACTTCACACTGCTGTGTGTGTAAAAAATTACATATATTTATGCTGCTTGATGAGCCCCCAAATTGGGTAACCTATTGGGCTCATTTTGCCTAATTGTCCTTGTTCAATCCTCCATTTTTCATAGATTATGCATGTTTTCCTAGTATGTTTATGTTATTTGAACGAATAAGGGTGGTCACTCAACCTAGGAGACTAATACGTGGTTATTTTAGGATTTTTGGATAAATTTTGGAGCAAAACCAAGAAATCATGGGTCAGCTGACAACCAAGCTTGAGGTGAGGATTCGTAGGGAGGTTGTCTCTTGCATTAAATGGCCTTCCGCGAAATCTCCACCCTCAACACCGAGCTCCACAGGCCACCAAAACGAGTTTTAAAGGCAACCAAGCAGTTTTTGGAGGAGTGACTGTTCACTAGCAGTTGGGACAGCCAAGTCCCTTGAATCTAGGAGGGCTGCTAGCCCCCTCGTATTGTACAAATAGGAAGACCTCAGCCTTCATAGTTTACTTTGGAAACTATTGTTATTTTTGCACTATAGTGCTGTCATTTTGCTCAACCTGTTTTATTGTAGCTACTACTGTACAACTTTCATATGATGGTTAGTTTTGAATAATGAGAAGCAGCTTTACTTGGCATCAGATATGAATTCTTTATAGGAGCCTGCAGCTCTTGGGGTTGGGCCCAACCCGAGTGCTAAGGCTTCCTCTATGTATTGTTATTTGTTCTTTATGCATTTGCAAAAACATTTCTGTTAAGTAGGTTAAAGTTTGTTGATTAACTAGGTCACTGTTAATGGTTAGATAGACTTTTGAATGCTTAGATTTCGTTGATAGGTTGTTAACAGGAAAAAGCTTCAAGAAAAGGGCCATCAAACATCTCTGGTTTCACCTCTCCTTCAGTAGGATCTAGAGCTGGGATCAGGATAACTTTGCTGCCCACAAAAACACTGATTTTGCTTTGCCATGCAATTGCTAGTGTTTGATTTTCATGTGTAGAAGTTGATTACAAGTTCAGAGTTTCATTTGCTTAGTTGCATGAGTTAAAATACACGGTTTCATTGCAGGTCACACTTCTGTTTATTCTCTTTACTGGCAGCTAGCAGATTAGGTCATCACAATTAGGTTTTTGAATTTACAAGTCTTCATTGGAGCAGTTGGAAAAACGCCTTGCAGAGCACTTGTACCACTCCTTCATCTGTTTATTCTCCATCAAAACCATCCACTCAGCCCTCTACTTAGCATCCTTGCCTCTCGTTCTCCATTTCTCCCATAACCCTAGCTTTGTGTGTAACATTGCTTTAGTCTTCTTTGAACCAAATCCAACCATCTACACCTGTCCACAACTCCATCCACAGAGTCCTAGACCTTCTCCAGCCCTCACCCTACCTCCTCACTCACTCCTTCACCTATCCCTCTCCATTCATCCACCAAAAGCCTCATTTCTGAACATCCTGTAGAAAGTTACAGACATCCTGTAGAAAATCGCAAACATCTTGTAGAACCCCTGCAGACTTCATGTAGAGGCTCACGAATGAGGTTTCTTGATAGCCAAACTCGGTGAAACTCTATGGAAGGGTGTTAGGGACCCCTTAGGCCATCTTTCAACCTTCTTGACCTTTTGCAAGCGTCTCTTCTTGCCCATCCACCTCTGCACAGCCCAAAAACAGTCAAATCATATGCATAATAACTCTGGCAACTTATTCAAAAATACAAAAAGATTTTATTTATTTATTTATTTATTTTTTTCAAATGTTACTGTAGAAGTAGCTTAGATACATGTATTTACCTTCCTAGAAGTCAATGGCATTTCTTTCAATAGCTTGCATCCTCTTCCTTGCATCAGTAGGGTTCGCTGGTAGAATTAGGGTTTGCTAGGGTTTGCGTTTTCTTTTAGCTTTCCAATGTCTTTCTGCAAGTAGATCAACCTTCTTTAAGTTAGCTTTCGTCCATCAGTTAAAAGCTTCTTCTCAGAGCTCATAGAAGTTGGCTTGAGCCCCTAGCGGACTTGTGCCAGCTGACCAAGTGGCAGCTGCAGCAAGAGCTAGTACTTGTGCATACAACACTGTCGCTTCCAAGTTTGTTACGAACTACCGGGTTGATAAAAGTAAAGAAGGTAGTCCCAGGAGTTGTAGCATTATTGCTGCAATACTGGAAGCTCACCACCTATTTTTGGCGCCATTGCCGGGGAAGCGTCAGAGTATTCATGATTGCTACTTTTCTTCTACTTTCCTACTCTCGCTTTCTGCTAAATAGTTTATTTCATTTCCATTCTGCAATTTCATTTATGCAAAAGTAAATTAGACATTTCCTGCTTTCGTAGATTAACTTTTCAATTCTGCAAGCGTAAGATAGAATTTCAATTCTGCAAGCGTAAAATAGAATTTCAATTTTGCAAGTGTACTCTAGTATTTCCTTCTCGCAATTTGATTTCAGCAAAATAGATTAGTCTTTTCTTGCTTTCATTTCAATTCCGCATTTTCATTTCTGCAAGATAGATTTTAGTTAGTTGCAATTCCATCTGTTTCAGTTTTGCAGGTACAAGTAGAAAAAAGAAAAAACAACCAAAAGTCCTTTCATGCCTCGTAGGAACAGAGATAATACCGGAAAATTCCTACCCAACACTCCCACCACTTTACTGAGTCACCCTTCTCTCTTCTTTGGTGGTAGTGATCCAGAAGAACCTATAGGTGAACCTCCTGAGATATACGAAGATCCTATAACAAAAGAAGAGCAAGAAAACATTCCTTTTGAGACTATGGCTGACAACAGAAATGGTAGAGACGATGATGAGAGAATAGAAGGTACCTTCCCCATCCGAGAGACTAACGGGGACATGAAAATGAAGAACATAAGTCCCTCAGCCTTACCTCATTTCCATGGATTGACCACTGAAGACCCTGATACCTTCCTGTTTGAGTTTGCTGTCCTTTGTCGAACTTATGACTATACAGAAGACGAGCAAAAGTTGAAACTCTTTCCCTCTACCCTCAAGGATGCAACATTACGCTGGTTCATGGGGTTACTTGGAAACAGTATCACTACTTGGGCTTAGATGCAGCAAGCCTTTAACAACAAATATCGGGATTATTGTAGGTCAAAGGAAACCAAGTGAGAAATCTTTCGGATGACCATGGGAAATGATGAGTCTCTAGAGGACTATGAGGAAAGGTTCCAACTTAGCTATAAACGAGCTAGGTGCACACTTGACCCTGAATCTCTAAAGCTGGTTCTGCTTCGAGGAGTCCCTGAAGACCTTCTAGATACCCTTCACATGCTAGCTGGTGGGGATATTTACCAACTACCTTATGAGGACATAAAGACTGTGTTTAGAAACCACTCTAGGGTAGCCCAGAAAAGAGGTAGGGGGAATCCACTTTCAGCTAGTACTACCTTCTCCAAGCATGAGTTTGCTAATCAGATGGAAGACCTAAAAAGTGAGATGAGACAGACCATTGCCATGCAACTTGATACTTTCCGAATCCAACAAAAGAAAGAGGAAGCTGAGAGGGCTTTGGCCATTTTCTGTCCCAGATGTACAAGGAAGCACCCTAAGAACGAGTGTCCATTGCACTCAGTGGAGGTATGTTTCGTTTGTGAGGAGAACCACCCCACAAACCAATGCCCAACCTTGCCCGGATTCAAAGCCAAGTACCAAGGGACTGAGACACCCACTAAACCTCTCTACTTCCTCAACCAAAGGAGAGCGCATGGACCCAGACCTTACCAGCAGGGGATGCAAGGGACATCCCAAGCTTATTATAGCCCCAACCAATCTGCTCACATGCCTTCTTGGTGTCCCCCTGCTCATCCTTCCTGGTCTGCACCTCCTCCGTGGTCTTATCCACCTCAATTCCATACTCAACCCACTGCTCATTCGTTTCACTCACATGTCCAGCCACAGCCTTAGTGGAATGCACCTCAACCGGGGTGGAGGCCCCAATACAACTCTCCTCCCGCCATTCTGCCTCCACCACCGGCTCAACCACAACCATTACTTCCTGCTCCTCCAAGACAACCCCAAATTCTTGCTCAACCGAACCTGAACCCCAACAACCGATAGGCCCAGCAGGTATACACTGGGGAGACAACATGTCCTACCTATGCTGTGGAGATCCAGGAGATCAACCTGCGATTCGGAAAGACCCTTCCAGATCGCCAACCTCCTCCCCCAGAGGACGAGGAAGAGAAATATGAGAGTGAACCCAAAGCCATTCCACCCTTTCCTGAGCGACTAACAGTAACCACACAACCAAATCCAGAGGAGACTGAACTTCTGGGGGAACTAAAACAGTTGTGTGTGAAAATACCCCTTCTCCAAGCCATCAAAGATGTACCGATATACAACAAATTGATTAAGGAGAAGTGTTTCAGGCACCCAGGCAGGAGAAAGAGAGATGCCTCGACTATCAATGTCATAGGACAACTGTCTGATCTAATGTTGGGGCAAGTAATCTGTCCAAATTATTTGGACCCTGGGAGTCCTGTAGTTGATGTCCACATCAATGGCACCATTATCCCACATACCTTGATTGATCTAGGGGCTACCATTAATGTGATGACCAGGGAAACCATGCTTAAACTCAACCTTCAGAGTTCCTTAAGGAAGACTTCGACAGTCCTGCAATTGGCAGATCGCTCCACTGTGACTCCCGAAGAGATTGTGGAGGATGTCTTGGTCTCTGTTGACTCTTCGGAGTATCCTGCGGACTTCTTGGTCCTTCAACCAAAGGAAAAGCTCACTGGATACCCCCTCATTTTGGGAAGGCCTTGGTTAGCCACTGCGGATGCTTACATCAGTTGCCGAGCTGGAAACATGACCATCAAACATGGTCCTATGTCCAAGTAGCTAGTCCTATACCCTCCTGCCCAGCCTCTGATAGAACATGACTTACCGCTCTGGCTGGAAGAAGGAGATGAGGATGAGGTCTACTCTGCACCCTTGTGCACAATAGAAACCACTAGGGGAGGTCCTCAAACCGAGGATGATTTGATTGAGACCTTGATTCAAAATCCACCTCCCAGTGCATTATCCTTAGAGAAATTGGTGGAGGATACCCAAGCCAGCACCTTAGTGGACCTCTGTGTGACTGATCCAACCTCTCCCAGAGTTAAGAATGTGGAGTTTGGTCCCGAGAGAACTTTAAAGATCAGCTCCTCCCTATCTCCTTCCCAGGAGAAGGAGCTATGTAGCTTACCGAACAATCATTTAGATGCTTTCGCCTGGAGCTATAAGGAGATGAAAGGAGTCCATCCTTCAGTATATACCCATCACATATACATTAAAGAAGATTTTAAACCAGTCAGGCAGCCTTATAGGAGAATGAATCTAGCCCTTAAGGACATTGTCAAAGAAGAATTGCAAAAAATGTTGGATGCAGGATTCATCTATCCTATCTCCGATAGTGAGTGGGTTTCGCCTCTAGTGCTGGTGCCCAAAAAGAGCGGGAAGTGGAGAATCTGTGTAGATTACCGGGAAATTAACAAAGCCACTAAGAAAGACAATTTCCCTTTGCCTTTCATACATCAGGTGTTGGATGGACTGGCAGGGAAGAAGTTCTTCTCTTTCCTAGATGGGTTCAGCGGGTATAACCAGATCCAAATCAGCCCGGAAGACCAAGATAAAACCACCTTCACCTGCCCTTGGGGTACCTTTGCCTATCGAGTCCTTCCCTTTGGGCTATGCAACACTCCTGCCACTTTCCAGAGAGCAGTATTGAGCATCTTTTTTGAGTTGGTCCATGATTCGGTAGAAATCTATATGGATGACTTCACTCCTTATGGGTCCAACTTCCAAGAAGCATTGACCAATCTGGGAAAAGTTCTAACCAAGTGCATTGAGATGAACCTGTCCCTCAGTCCTGAAAAATGTGAATTCCTGATGACTGAAGGGACTGTGCTAGGACATACCATATCATCCAAAAGGTCCCACCTCCTCAAAAGGTAAGAGATGTTCGGAGTTTCCTAGACCTAGCAGGATATTATCGAAGATTCATTAAAGACTTCAGCAAGCTAGCCTCGCCATTGTTTTGCCTCTTAGGGAAAGATGTTGAGTTTAAATGGACTGACAACTATCAAGGGGCACTGGACAAATTGAAAGATACGCTGGTGTCCGCCCCGATCTTGAGAGGTCCAAACTGGGCCCTACCTTTCCACATCCACACTGATGCCTCGAACAAAGCCATAGGGGTAGCGTTAGGACGAGTTGAGGAGAAACTCCCATATGCCATATACTTCGTTAGCAAAAACCTGTCCAAGGCAGAAATGAACTATACTGTAACCGAGAAAGAGTTCCTGGCCGTAGTCCATTCCCTAAACAAGTTCAGACACTACATCACTGGTTATCAAACATTTGTACACACTAATCATGCTGCGATTAGATACTTAATGAATAAGCCTGATGTCAATGCTCGTATTATTAGATGGTTACTTTTGTTACAACAATTTGATTTGACGATTATCAACAAGCCGGGTAAGGAAAATGTTGTTGCTGACTTCTTGTCTAGATTAGACTTGCCTGTAGGTGAAGAAGGAACAGTGGATGACCAGATGCCAGATGAACATCTATTTGCTATCTCAGTACTCTCTCCATGGTTTGTTGATATAGCAAATTACTTGGTCTCAGCACAGTTCCCTCCGCATTTGTCCTCAATAGAAAAGAGCAGAATCATAAGGAAGAGCGCCCCGTTCACGTGGATCGGGGGCAACTTGTTTAAGCTTGGCCCAGATCAGATATTGAGACATTGTGTTAGGGAGGAGGAAGTCTTTGACATCTTCCTAACCTGTCATGATGGACCTTGTGGAGGCCACTTTGTAGCAAAAAAGACTGCCTTCAAAATTCTACAGGCAGGCTACTATTGGCCTACTCTTCATCAAGATGTCAGAAGATACATCAGCCAGTGTGATTGATGTCAGAGGATGGGGAAACCGACTCCAAGAGATGAAATGACTCTCCAACCTCAAGTGACCTTCGAGCCATTTGAGAAGTGGGGCATGGATTTTGTGGGTCCTATCAACCCTCCTTCAAAGCAACGGTCTTACATCATTGTGTGCATCGACTATCTGACCAAGTGGGCAGAAACAAAGGCAACCAAAGCAGCAACAGAAGAAAAGGTGGCTGAGTTTCTAAGGGAAAATATCTTCTACAAGTTTGGCTACCAAAGAGAGTTAGTCACAGATCAAGGAAGCCAGTTCACCTCCAACTTGATTGAAGATTTGCTCGCTCATTACAAGATCAAGCACAAGACTTCCACCCCCTATCATCCTCAAGCAAATGGGCAGGTGGAAGTCACTAATCGAGCATTGGAAGGGATTTTGACCAAGGTTGTGAGCAGCAATAGAAAGGATTGGGCAGATCACCTGGTTGAGGCCACCTGGGCCTACAACACCACTTGGAAGACCACAACCGGTTTCACACCTTATGAGCTGGTCTACGGGAAGAAAGCTTTGCTGTCCATAGAGTTCGAGTACAATACATTGAGGGTGGTAGCTCAACTGGACCTAGATCTCAACTATGCTCAACGTGAGAGATTATTCCAGCTGAATGGATTAGATGAAAAAAGAATGCAGGCCCTCCTCCACTCAGAAGTAGTTCAACTCTAGAGGAAGATATGGCATGACCGACACCTTAATGAAAAACAATTCCAGCTGGGAGATTGGGCGCTGCTGTATGACTCAAGATACAAGGATTTCAAAGGGAAGCTGAGGACAAGATGGTTAGGACCATATACAGTGGAGAAATGTAACGACAATGGTTCAGTACTTATCAGGAACATTGATGAAGAGGTCATCCCCATGCTTTTCAATGGACATCAACTGAAAATCTACAAGAAACCCCTCTCGAGGCAGGAGTTCATTGAAACTGTGGAAAAATTAGTGTTGGTAATAGAGCAGGGTTCTGCCTCTGTTCTGGCCAACCCTTGATCATCAAAAAAAAGAAAAAGCGGAATAAAAAGATCCCAAGACGAAAACCTCTTTGAGGCGGCCAGCGCAGGCAGTGAGGGTGAAAACCTCATGGAGGCGCCCCTGCTGTCTCTCAAAAAAATAAAGAAATGGAATAAAAAAATATCCTTGGGTGAAAACCTCTTTGAGGCGCCCAGGGCAGATAGTGGGGGTGAAAACCTCATAGAGGCACCCCTACTGTCTCTCAAAAAAAAAAAAAAACAAGGAAAAAAAGAAGAGAAAAAAAGAAAAAACAGGTATGATCTTTGAAATTATTGCAGGTTGCAGGGATATAATGCAGATAAAGAGGGTCACGTAAATCAAGGACAGGGGTCCATCCCAAGCTACCAGGCATCCTCACCGACACTCCCTCCATGGCCACACACTTTTTCCAGGATTTGGACACATTCGGGTCAAGATTCAACCTCCTACAGGAAGTTTCAGGGCTTTCTACAGGAAGTTTTGCATTTCTACAGGAAACATCCTGTAGAACCTTTGGACAAGCCAAAATCGATTCTGGAGGAGGATTTAAGACTTGAAGTTTGTTGGTGAGGCCTGCAGCCACCCCTTTGTCCCATCCATCACCTGTTTCCTCTCTTTCCTCTGCCATTACCACAATTTGGTCTTGTACTCCTGCACAGTCATGCAAAAAGTCCTGTTTTCCTCAGATCACCATTTCTTTTCAAAGGACAAATCAAATACATGAAGGCCCGCACACTCTACCTGCCAAAAGCTCCAATGGGACCCTTCATCCGTGACTGTAGCCGTGCCCGTTTCAGTATGCAGCCCAGGAGGAGAAGCAGCTACAGGATGTCCTACAGGAATCCTGTAGCAGCTGATCCGCCTGGAATACACACTATGGAGTCAGGAGCAGTTGAAATCAACACAGGAGGCATGCAACCAGCTCCGTGTAAATATGAACACCTCCTCAATAGCTGAGAACAGACGGGGCCGTGCATGCAACGTTCACCACCAGAGGACTGGGTCCTGAAAGCCTTGCATCCAACATCAGCAAATGAATGAGGGAATTCACATGCCTGTGCACGAAGCAGCAGTGAGCAAAGCCATTGCTTCACGTCCAAAAACCTGCGAAACACGTCCGTGGTCACCCCAGGTAAGTGCCTAACCTTATTTCGTCAAATTGCATAAGCTATACTATGAACACTGCATATCTGTGAATGGGCGGATTGAACGAATGCAATGGCCAGTCAACTGGCCACCCACAGCCAGTAGAACTGTCTCGTGGGATCCGAACGAGCATGGTTACGCTCGATTCTGCCGGAAGGACGTGGAGCCGACACGTGGGAAGTGTCCAGTCGGGAGATCAGCAGATTTGCAGTGAAATCGGCGGACTGACAGGGATGACGGCAGGTAATGGCGAAGATAGATATTGGCAGTCAGAGACACGCGGAGGGATGATGGCCGTGACGTTGTTTAACGGCTCGACCTGGACACCTCACCCCCCGTGCCATGAATTGCGCCGTATTTCAAAATCATTCGGCCAGAGCACGCACATCAACCACTGTCATTTACGCCTACAACCGTTTTTCAGCAACGTGAGCGTCCTCCTCCTCTGCAGTTCGTTAGCCCGAGTTTCTCGCCGCGGTTCAAACTCTTCCCGCGTCCCAGACTTGCTCTGCAGTGCCGTGACATCCTCCAGAAGCAGCAGAAGCTCTCTACAGGAAGGAGCTCTACAGGAAGCATAGCGAAAGCTCCCAGAGTAGAGAAACCCGTGTCTGTTGTGTCGGAATTCAAAATTTCGAAGAGAGGTAGGCTCGAACATGCCATCCCCATGCTTAATTTTCGAAAGGTGGTGAACTAGCTTGTTTGAAGTGGGAAAAATGAAACCACTTTGCCTGTGGGTCAAGAGTGGTGGTTTGCTTATATAATACACATAATTTCTTTCAAATGGTGCTACGTCATATTCACCTCCATGGTTCCTGTTAACAAACTCTCCCCATTATAACGATAAACCGCTGTAAGGCTCACCTGTGCACATATAAAATTTGTTGTGACTGTTACATGGTTGGTGTGGAAATTGGCTCTGCACTCTATCTGTGAGAGCTTAATTCCTTTTGACAAATCGAGTTTTGGGCGGCAGCAGTATTATAACCAGAGAATTGGTGAAAGGGGAGATACACACAATGGAGAAACCCTGTCCTGAGAGTCGAGGAGGAAACCATATCCGAATTTCCATTCTACCCAGAGCTCAAGCCAAAAACAGAGTGTTTTCATCATGCCAGGAGGGTTTATCAGAAAGGAACCCTCAGATTCCAGAAAATTGAGGGAAACTCCCGAGGTGGTAGAACTGTTTACTCGTGCCCACTGGATGACCTTCTGTGACAGAATTCAAGGTCACGATGATGAAATAACAGAGGAGTTCCTAAGGTCCCTGCAGCCCAAATCAAAAACACTGGCCACTGTAAAGTTTAGAGGATTGACCTTCAAACTCACTCCACAACTCATTAGTCGGGTCACGGAGTTGCCATTGGGGATACCATGGGATAAAGAGGAAAGGAAATTGGGCCAGAAGGCCAAAAATGAATTTTTCCTCCCAGAAGAACAATTTTCAGAGGATAAGAATGGGGTCCGGAGAGCCAGCCTTCAGCCATTTTGGAGCGAGGTCAGCCTTCAAATTATGAAATATATTACCTGTGAGGGGCGATTTAGTATTGTGTATGGTTATCACTTCCGCTTGTTAACCGAGCTCAGGCATAAGATGGATTTGCCCTCATAATAAAAATTGAGCATCCCATACTTCCTCCTACAGTCATTGATTGAGTGTGGCACAAAAATGAAGGAGGGGACACCAGACTAGCTGGCTCATCATGGGCTTATCAAGCTCCTCATAGAAGATTCCCTCAATACTTATACTGTCCCTATCTTCTGGGATATTTTCCGCAATATGTCCAAGGATGATGATATCCGGACTCTGGCAGAAGAACTCACTACATCCAGTAGTGAGGAGAAGGAGCATATTGAGGCAGAGAAGAAAACCAAGGGTAAGGAAGCTAAGGGTAAGAAAACTCAAGGGAGGCCATCACAGGAAAAGCCACAGGAAAGGCAAGAGGAAAAGCAAGAAAAGGACAAGCTGCTGAGGCCAAAGCTGTGAGTGGAGTAAAAACACAAACGCTAAGGGAGAAGTGGTTGCAAACCCAGGAAGAGAAGACTGAAAAGGTACAAACAAGTAAAGGCACACCCAAGGCAACCACAACACAAGTCAAAGAGAAGGCACCCCCAGCCAAGCAAGCCAAATTAGGGAAAACTGGTTCTACAGGAAGCCAACAGACTGTTTCTACAGGAAGCCAGAGAACTGCTTCTACAAGAAGCCAGAAAACGGCCACTACAGGACTTTCTACAGGAAGTCTGGGGAAAGGGCAGTAGAAGGAGAAATCGGCCGAGATTTTAGCTAGGGAGGCAGCAGCTATGCTTGCCACCCTAAGCACATCCCCCAAGCAGAAGAGAAAGCGAAAGAGGGAGCCTCCCCTGTACTTTAAGGCAAGAAGAAGTGTAAGGATTAAAACCGGCAGACCCCAACCACCATCCAAAGAACCAATCACCATTGTAGACACCCCTACCACACCAAAGGAGAGGTCCCCCTCCAAGGCAACGATCACTTATGAGCGGGGAAGCCCGAAGACATCCACCTGGAGGGAGAGGATGAAAATGTTGGACACAAAAACCTCTTTACAGGATGTTGAAATTATTCTACAGGAAACATTGGCTAGACTGAAGGAGACCGAAGCAATGGAGGGTGAGGCAGCTAAATCACCTCAGAGGACAGAAAAGGTAGTAAACATTATGGAACCTAGCCCCCAGCCTAGCTTGGGCTCCTATTATAACTTCTTGGAGGCCAAAAAGATCATTCCTCAGAAATTCACAGTGCCACTTTTCCTTGCATTAGAGGAAGAGAGAGTGAGGACCCACTTTGGATGAAAATCGCTAAGTCCAAGGGTGTGGTGGATATAGGTCCTCTGGAGGAACAGCTCAAAGAGGCAAGGAGGGAATTGGCTCTAGTATGACATGTGGAGAGCAGCGAGCGGGTCAGGCTACAGGAAGAAAATGAGCTGCTTAGACAACAGCTACAATTACAGGGATAGAGGAAGGAAGATGGGCCTCACATCTTGGGGGAACACCAGCAGTAGGAGGGGCCCACAACAGCCACGGATACCCCTTATGAACATCAAAGAAGGGAAGGGACATAGTCTGAAATTGAGGTACTGAACCAGCAGCTACAGGAACAAGAATTACAAATACATTCTCTAAAACGGCAGCTGCAAGAAAAGGAGGCCCAACTGCCCTGCATGGCCAGCTGGGCAATGGAAGCTCTGCAGTGCAGGCATCCTGCCAAATCCTATGCCCTTTACCTCAAGGACCAATGGTTACAGTGTCAAATCAATACCTTGGCTCAAAGGGGCATCACCCCTTTTTAAGATTATCATTAGTTTGCAGCTCTATATGGCAGTAGTTCATCCGAGGATCGGGCCAAATTATCAGAGTTCTACCTGCACAACTTTGCCCTTCTGGACATGAATGCATGGGATCCTAACACGGTGATAGGGGATGTCCAGCTTATGGCCATGGACTCTTGGATGAGCCATGAGGAGAAGAGAGCAGCAGAGGTTTGCAGTATCATAGGCAGAGATCTCAGTGATCCTCTCATGATCAGAGAACATCCAGATGACCCATCAGCAATGATAAGCGCCCACTAGCACTTGGCCAACAATCCTCAGGATCTACCGGAATACATTGAGCAACAGGCTCAAGCCATTGCCCATTTTGAGGACACGGAGAGACTGTTGGGAGAAAACTGTATGCATGCTTGCACAAGGCGGTGGAACACTCTGCCTACATCCTGAAGATAAGGGAATACCACTCTCCCACTAGGATGAGGGAGGCCTTGGCAAGGGTACCTCTCTACAAACAGTTGATCCAAAACTTGCAGGCCAATTGGATTGGCTTGAAATTCAGTCCTCCTTTACTTCTGGGATTGCTAGGAGGAGTGAAGGAAGAGGAGGAAGGTAGACAATGGGAGGAAGTGGAGAGGAAGGCAGGATTCCACGACCGGGAAGAGGATATCATAGGAGAGGCTTGGGACGTGAGGGAGGCGATCAAAGCCATAAAGGGTGATGAGATGGACTAGTTGCTCAGAGGGTGAGCAACTGATTTAGCAGGGGGGTGATGATGAGCCCCCAAATTGGGTAACCTATTGGGCTCATTTTGCCTAATTATCCTTGTTCAATCCTCCATTTTTCATAGATTATGCATGTTTTCCTAGTATGTTTATGTTATTTGAACGAATAAGGGTGGTCACTCTACCTAGGAGACTAATACGTGGTTATTTCAGGATTTTTGGACAAATTTTGGAGCAAAACCAAGCAATCATGCGTCAGCTGACAGCCAAGCTTGAGGCGAGGATTCGTAGGGAGGTTGTCTCTTGCATTAAATGGCCTTCCTCGAAATCTCCACCCTCAACACTGAGCTCCACAGGCCACCAAAATGAGTTTTAAAGGCAGCTAAACAATTTTTGGAGGAGTGACTGTTCACTAGCAGTTGGGACAGTCAAGTCCCTTGAATCTAGGAGGGCTGCTAGCCCCCTCGTATTGTACAAATAGGAAGGCCTCAGCCTTTGTAGTTTACTTTGGAAACTATTGTTATTTTTGCACTATAGTGCTGTCATTTTGCTCAGCCTGTTTTATTGTAGCTACTGCTGTACAACATTCATATGATGGTTATTTTTGAATAATGAGAAGCAACTTTACTTGGCATCAGATCTGAGTTCTTTATAGGAGCCTGCAGTTCTTGGGGTTGGGCCCAACCCGAGTGCTAAGGCCTCCTCTATGTATTGTTATTTGTTCTTTATGCATTTGCAAAAAAATCTCTGTTAAGTAGGTTAAAGTTTGCTGATTAACTAGGTAACTATTAATGGTTAGATAGACTTTTGAATGCTCAGATTTTGTTGATAGGTTGTTAACAGGAAAAAGCTTCAAGAAAAGGGCCATCAAACATCTCTGGTTTCACCTCTCCTTCAGTAGGATCTGGAGCTGGGATCAGGATAACTTTGCTGCCCACAAAAACACTGATTTTGCTTTACCATGCAATCGTTAGTGTTTGATTTTCATGTGTAGAAGTTGGTTACAAGTTCAGAGTTTCGTTTGCTTAGTTGCATGAGTTAAAATACATGGTTTCATTGCAGGTCACACTTCTGTTCATTCTCTTTACTGGCAGCTAGCAGATTAGGTCATCACAATTAGGTTTTTGAATTTACAAGTCTTCATTGGAGCAGTGGGAAAAACGCCTTGCAGAGCACCTGTACCACTCCTTCATCTGTTTATTCTCCATCAACACCATCCACTCAGCCTTCTACTTAGCATCCTTGCCTCCTATTCGCCATTTTCTCCCATAACCCTAGCTTTGTGTGTAACATTGCTTTAGTCTTCTTTGAACCAAATCCAGCCATCTACACCTGTCCACAACTCCATCCACCGAGTCCTAGACCTTCTCCAGCCCTCACCCTACCTCCTCACTCACTCCTTCACCTATCCCTCTCCATTCATCCACCAAAAGCCTCATTTTTGAACATCCTGTAGAAAGTTACACACATCTTGTAGAAAATCGCAAACATCCTGTAGAACCCTTGCAGACTTCCTGTAGAGGCTCACGAATGAGGTTTCTTGATAGCCAAACTCGGTGAAACTCTATGGAAGGGTGTTAGGGACCCCTTAGGCCATCTTTGAACCTTCTTGACCTTTCACAAGCGTCTCTTCTTTCCCATCCACCTCTGCACAGCCCAAAAACAGTCAAATCATATGCATAATAACTCTGACAACTTATTCAAAAATACAAAAAGTTTTTTTTTTTTTTTTCATATGTTACTGTAGAAGTAGCTTAGATACATGTATTTACCTTCCTAGAAGTCAATGGAATTTCTTTCAGTAGCTTGCATCCTCTTCCTTGCATCAGTAGGGTTGGCTGGTAGAATTAGGGTTTGCTAGGGTTTGCGTTTTCTTTTAGCTTTCCAATGTCTTTCTGCAAGTAGATCAGCCTTCTTTAAATTAGCTTTTGTCCATCGGTTAAAAGCTTCTTCTCAGAGCTCATAGAAGTTGGCTTGAGCCCCTAGCGGACTTGTGCCAATTGACCAAGTGACAGCTGCGGCAAGAGCTAGTACTTGTGTATACAGCACCGTCGCTTCCAAGTTTGTTATGAACTACTAGGTTGATAAAAGTAAAGAAGGGAGTCCCAGGAGTTGTAACATTATTGCTGCAATACTGGAAGCTCACCATTGCTGCATATTCCATTACAAGGAAAAAACTTACACGCCGTTGCGTTTTTCACATTCTGTGTTCAACGAACAAAAACACTCCCTTCGCGCTGCAACAAGTTTCACATTGCATATACAATAATACAACAAAAAAACATAACAATACTATTACCTATTGCCATACTCCTGACAATAATAAAAAACATTAAAATTAAAAGTTTTACCTATATTTACCAACCCATAGTAAATTTCATTAAATGTTTACTGGCAGTCAAAATGAAACTTATACTCCACGTCAATTTCATGTTGCAGGCCTGTACATTCAATTTTGGTTTCAGTCATTGACCTCCATCGAATGGTTATCGCTCGCTCAATCCACACGAACTTTATGCTCCGATGAAAACCTCTTTTGCAACACTCCCAGCCACGTGTCAAGCGATGGATATTATTGCTGCCCCTTCGGAAAACACCGCTGCTTGGTGAAAGGCGGTGCGATAAGAAACTCGCGGTTTTCCGGAAAAGTGCGCGGCAGTTGAAATTATAATTTCAACAATAACATGGGGGCTAGCGATGGTTTTTGTGGTTAACAATGGACTTGACTCTCTTTTGAGTCTCCAGTCGCCCCCATTAGATCTTCCGCAATGCTGAGGACAACTTCCATGAATACAGATCGAGCCCAATGACCGACGACATTCTTACTATATTTGTCTGCTTATTTCTTTTCTTATATAAATATTGATCACCAGTTGTTTGTTCGATTGCAAAATACATTCGCGGCAGATGCCATCGTTGGCATTCTTATTCAGTGACAATTCATTAGGTAAGTTTTGATATGAACTGATTGTCAGTCTGTAACAAAATTCCAGGGAAAACTAATGCCATTTGTTTATATTCTTATTCAATGACAAACCACATAAACTTTGTGTGTTCTAATAATATTTTCGGCGCGTCCACAATCTGAATCCACCACATAAAGACCACTTAAACAGACAAAAGAGACACAGTCCAATCTTCTAATGAGTAGATAATTGTACGGTTCATAATTGAGAAGGCTGAGAAACAGTCCAATGTTCTAATGAGTAGATAATTGTGTTGTTCATCATTGAAAAGGCTGTTATAAAAAGGATTTAATCTGTAATGGATATCTCTCTCATTGTTGCGTGGAGACATTATAAACTGGTCATCAATCAATCACAAAAAAACTAATTCGATAGTAAAGTTACGAACAAATTTATTTCGAGAAAGCTAAATCGATAGTGAAGGTATGAACAAATTTATTTATGAAATAATATATTTTTATTTCCCATCCTTCACGTGTTTCATGAATTGGATATCAGAAAGAATACATGCATATCTAAGAATCTATTCATAAAAAAAAACAACATGGTGTCACTGGTCCATAATGATTACACTATATTTGGCCACCAATGCCCTGAACCACAAGATCTAAAGATTTAAGGGGCTCACTCTGGCCATAAAAGTTATTTTAATAAAGGGTTAAGGAGAAGAGCTTCATACTTTCTCCATAATGATTAAACTATATTTAGCAACCGACGCCATGAGCCACGAGATTTGAATAGCTCACGATTCCATGTTTGTTATAAATGTTTTGTAACATTTGGAAAAACAAGTCGATACTTTTATTTTTATTTGTAATCTTAGCCAACAAATCGATACTTTTATTTTAAGTGGATACTAATTTATAGGTTCTTATAATTTTAATTTAATTATTAATAATTAATAAGTTGATGGTAGGATTTAACCTTTATAAAATGGAATATCTAATAATAATACCATATGGTATTATAATGAAATTTATCTATAATTTAAAAATCTTCATAGTAAATTGGTTGAATCTCCTTGAATTATATGAATCTTCATATTGAAAAATGTTGTTACACGTTTTTTGAATCTTCATATTGAAAAATGTTGTTACCTGCTTTTTTATATGGATATATGTTTAACTCATGTATTAAATTTTTTTATAACTAGCACACACACATTAGTAAATATCATTGATATATGTCAATCGACATCATTTCATAGGTTGATTAGCATGTAAAAGGTGGAAAATGTTGTGTCAATATGTAAATATTAACTACATTTACTAATGTGGTTGTGCTAGTTGACAGATAGCATGTGTGGGGTGGATTTGTTGACCATGGTTGAAGAAGGTTGTGTCTGAAACCCAAAATTTCTCTTATAAAGACATTGTCTGAAACCAAGCTCCCAAAAGTGCAGTGTCGCCTTAGGCTCGTCCCATCGTCCCAAAACCCTCATACAAGATGAATTAGGCCCAAGTTGCTCCCGGTTCTTTTATAGTGGACAAAGCTAAGGATGTCCCTTCATTCAAAATTCCTCATCTAGATTTGGATGAAATGTATGAGCTCTTGCTAAGAAATGGCCTCATCTTCCATTTCAATGGGTTGTGGCCACACACAAAAGACCTTTACAAATGGATCCATTCAACTTGGACCAAGGCCTACATGCCCATCTTTTGTTCCAAGGGTTTCTTCATCGTTATGTTTGCTCATCAAGAGGATTATTAGAATGTTCTTTCCAAGGGGCCCTAGTTCTGGGGAAAAGTTGGCCTCTTCCTGACCCCTTGGCTCCCAAATTTTAACCCCTCCATAACACAGATCACAAAGCTACACATTTGGGTTTGGCTCCCAAATTTGTTGGCCTATCTATGGTATTTTTTAATGTTTAAGGGTATTGGAAACACCTTGGGTCATTTCCTAGCCACACATCCCTCACAAGGCTACTGTAGAGTCTACACCTATTGCAGGATTTGTGTAGAACTCAACATCAACAAAGGATTGCTTCACAAAATTAATTTAAAAATAGGTGATTTTCACTAGACCCAACTGTTGGACTATGAGAACATTGCTTTTTGTTGTCAACTTTTCCATCAAATAGGCCATCTTCAAAATTCTTGTTCTCAAAAACCAATCAAACGGAAGCCTAGATCTAAGGCAAGGAAGCCATGTAGCCCACCTCCTCAAGAGGAGGACGATTCCTCTTCCTTGGATCAAGAAGATGTTGAGTTTGATGACAACATGCCCTCATTGGATGAGGCCCATAATTCAGATTTTGACACCAAGATCAAATGTCATCATTTATTTTTCAACCTTTCTATTAAAATAGACACTTTCAACATCGTTGAACACCTCCTCTCAACCCTTATGCACTTTCATTTATGTTCAGAATTTATTTCATGCCTTTTAAAAAACCCCAAAGAAATTGAACTCCTGATCTGAATTTGAAACTACTTGTAAATTGTTTGCAAGGTATTCAATTAAGAAATATACATGTTTAGAAGATTTCCATGTCTTGCAGAAAGAAAACAAATGAAATTTTCCGCTGTTCATGATCCATTTAAGCATAACAGATTTATTTCCTTTTACTGTTTAACACACTAAAACGAATTTGTTCTGCAAAATAATTCAACCACAGATGCAAAAGAAGTTGATAAAGTAGTTCACCCCTCCTGGGCTACGTTTGCTGGGTCCAAAGCTCCCAAATGGGCTTGTCCTTGTTTTCATTAAATGCTCAAATTGAAAATAAAGCTGAATAGAAGAATCTACAAGAGAAATAGATGGTAAAAATGGATTCAGAACACTTGAATCCTTTAGGATTGACTATTGGATCACCTCCAATGGATACCTGCAACCCTATACAGTCTTCACAAAACTGGGCCCTGGTGGCTCCTAGAACTTTCACGGCTCCAAAAACTCTGCAAATTACCTCAGATGGTTGTAAGACTTGCACCAATGGCTTCAGAGGGTCGAAAATACCAAAAATAAAAAAAAAAATTCGTCCAAAACCGCCTTTCCTAGCCAAAGTTATGGCCATTTAATGATCCCCTCCAGTTTAGCCTAAAAGAACTCCAGCTAACTTTAGTTAATGTTCAGTTAGGCCCGCCAAATATGGCGGGCCCGCCAATTTTGGCGCTTCTGCTAGAATTTCTGCTAAAAGACTGCAGTTACATTTAATGCTGTGGTTTATCTCGGAGTTCGTGTTGGCGGTTTGCGCTGGCGGTTGGGGCTTAAGCCCTTGGTTCTGGGCCCGCGGTCATATGAAAGGGGGGCTGGCCCCCTTTGGTTTCCGCCCCACTGAAGTTTAGACTTCATATTAAATTCTTTTCGCCCTTCTAACAAGAACCAATACCGTGGGCTAACGGTAAGGCACTTGAGTGTTATGCCATAGGTTGTGGGTTCAAAACTCTAAACTCCCAAAAAATTTTGATTATATCCGCCCATGAGCTTGCTGATGTCATCTGGGGGCCACGTGGCGGCCTCCGGGCCTGCCACATGGCAGCCTATGATTGGTTGCTGAAAAGGGAATATTCCCTAGAATATTCCAAAGAATGTTCTACAGAATATTCTTTTTTTAATTTTTTAAAAAAATTAAAATTTCCAATGTTATTGACAAATTCTTCTTTTTGCCATAACTTCCTCATATGGCGACCGTTTTCGAACCGTTTGTGGTGCCAGAATCAGGAAGACGAGCACTTTCCGGTCGTTTAACTTTGAACTAGTTCTGAGCACTTTAAATTTTGAGCATTTTACGACACTTAGGACATGAGCACTTGATCACGCCTCCCCATTGGGAAGCTTTTGGACCCCAAACGCCTTCAACTACCTGTTAAAGAGGTGAGGGTACATCTCCCTCACTCTGTCCACCTCCATCCACTTTGCCTTGTTCGGTTTGCTGCCTTTGAAACCAACCCGAACATAATCTACACTGCCCCTCCTTGAAGTGCGTGTCCTTCTGTCAAGGATTGTATCTTCTTTCAGCTCATCTAAGAATTCTGGCGAGAAATCTTCTATAGATGGCAGCTGAACAAAATTTTCATGATCAAAAATCAAAGGAGGTTCATACAAACGTAAGTTCTCCACATTGACAACAGAATACATTTGCATGTAGGAAGGCAAATCTAATTGAAAAGCATTATTTCCAACCTTCTTGAGGATTTTGAATGGACCATAACGAATAGGCTTCAGCTTTTTACCTTCTCCTTGCATCCTTTCCTTACTAATGTACGCCCATACCTCATCTCCTTCTTGAAACTTGTGATCGACTCTATGCTTGTCATGTCTTTCCTTGTACTTGCCTTGACTCTTCTCAAGCTGTTCTTGAATTTGCTGATGTATTTGCTGAATTCTTTCAATGAATGAATGAGCTTTGTCAATATCACTATGTCCCTCAATGGCAACATCTTTCTCAAGAATGAAATCAAGAGGTGATTTTGGCAAGTAACCAAAACAAGCTTCAAACAGTGAGGTGTTTGTGGAAAAGTGCTTGGCACGATTGTAAGCATGCTGTATGTAGTGCAAATGTTCATCCCAAAGATTGGGATGCTTGCTGCAATAACCTCTCAAGAGGTGCACAATGGTTCTGTTCACAACTTCGGTTTGTCCATCTGTTTGCGGATGGAAAGCAGTACTTTTCTTCAAATTTGTGTCCATCATCTCCCATAGGTTGGACCAAAAATTCCCCACAAATCTGGAATCCCTGTCACTAATAATGGAAGTAGGCAAACCAAAGTGAATCCATACATGATGAAAAAATAATTCAGCAGTTTGTTTAGCAGTTATAGTTTTCTTACAAGGCATAAGTATACACATTTTGCTGAAACGATCAACTACTACATATAAATAATCATGCTGCTTTCTAGATTTTGGCAAACCTCCTACAAAATCCATATAGATGCTCTCCCATGGTCTAGAAGGTACTGGCAAAGGAGTATACAAACCAAGCTTCCTATTGCTAGGCTTGCTTGTAGCACATAATGAACATCCTCTTATGAACCTTGAAACAGAATCTACCATGCGAGGCCAATAGCAATACCTCTGTAGATGTGCAACTGTTTTGCTCACACCAAAATGGCCAGCAATAAGAGAAGAATGAGCTTCTCTTATGACATTTATCCTCTCCCCCTGTGGTATACACAACTTGCCCAAATGAAACATCAAATTTTTATGCATGTGATAGTCATTTTCCTCTACATGATTCCCTTTACTCAAGTTAGCATACACATCTTTAAAGTCATCATCAGATGCATATTGTTCTATGTAAATATCATGTACAATGGAATCATTCTTAAGTAAAGTAACAACACCAATAATAGGCCTTGAAAGCATATCAGCAACCTTATTCAAAGTACCTTTCTTGTACCTTATTACCAAATGGAACTGTTGCAAGAAGCCCATCCATCTGAAGTGTCGTGACTGTTGTAACTTGCTTTGTGATTGCAAGTACTGTAAGGGTTGATGGTCGGTATGTATAACAGTTTCTTTGCCCATCAAATAGTGTTTCCACTTTCTGACGCTTTGTACCAACACATACAACTCCTTATCATATGTAGGATAATTTACAACAACACCATTAAAATTTTCAGAATGAAAAGCAGTAGGCTTACCATGCTGTAGAAGAACTGCACCCATAGCATAATCACTAGCATCAGTTTGTATCTCAAATGGCTGTCTCAAATCCGGTAATACAAGGACTGGAGCTGAACTAATCTTCTCTTTCAAAGATTCGAAAGCTTTTTGCTGCTTGCCTCCCCATTGGAAAGCATGCTTCACACTTGTCACTACATGCATAGGAGCTGCTATAGAAGAGAAGTTAGAGATAAACTTCCTCCAATATTGAGCTGCACCCAAAAAACTTCTTACCTCTGTTATGAATTTGGGAGTAGGCCACTTCACAATAGCCTCAATCTTAGCAGGATCAATTCTCAAAGCACCTCCTCTTACTATGTGTCCCAAATAAACCAAAGAAGTCTTTCCAAATTCACACTTTGACATTTTAAGAAATAACTGATTCTTCTTCAAAGCATCAAGTACTTTCCTAACATGCATGACATGATCTTCTCTAGACTTGCTGAAAATTAAGATGTCATCTAAGTAGACAATAACGAAATCATCAAGAAAAGGACGTAAGACATCATCCATTACCCGCATGAAAGTTGCAGGTGCATTGCACAAACCAAACGGCATCACAAGCCACTCAAAGAGTCCTTTTTTGGTTTTAAAGGCTGTCTTCCAAATGTCACTTTCTTCAATTCTTACTTGATGATATCCACTGCGCAAGTCTAGCTTAGTGAAATATCGAGCATCTTTCAGCTGATCTAGCAAATCATCTATCCTTGGGAGTGGGTAACGATTCTTTACCGTTATCTTGTTCAAGGTCCTGAAATCAACACACATACGCCAAGTGCCATCTTTCTTTGGAATCAATACAATCGGTGACCCACATGGCGAAGTACTTGGCCTTATGAAACCCTTGTCCAACAAGTCCTTGATTTGCTTCTTTATTTCAACATTCTCCATAATAGACATGTGGTACATGCCTATGTTTGGAAGAGAACAATCTGGATGCAAATGGATTTCATGCTGAATCTCCCTCTTAGGAGGCAAACCTGTTGGCTCCTGAAACATCTCATGATATGCATCCACTACATCATGTAGATCTGATTTAAGTTTTGGATCACAATTGTCAAATGACTCATGATTTACATCAACCTTGGGCTTAATCATAAGAAGAACAAAATTATTACTTGAATTGACCAGCCTTTTTACCTGTCCTGCATTTACCATCGCTATATTTGTCTTCTTGCGATGAGCTCTAACAATGAACTCCTTGCCATCTTTGAAAAGATGATATTTGTTTTCATGGCGATGAAAGATAGCTTTCCTGTCAAACAAGTAAGGACTTCCTAAAACAATTCCTGCAATATCAAAAGGTACCACATCAAGTTCAACTGTGTCAATAAAATGTGCAGTAATTGCAAAGCGCAATGTGCACTTTCTTGAAACTTGTAAATTTGCATCCTTGCAAATCAATCCAAGTGGATATGGCTTCGGATGTGGAACGGTCTCAAGTTTAAGCTGCTTGACCAAGTCCTCTGATATAAGGTTTGCTTGTGACCCACTATCAAAAAGTGTGTCAATTTTAGTATGTTTTGAAATCACCCTCACATGAAACAGTTCAATTCTTTCTTCCTCATTAGGAGCTTGTACATGGCAGTTTGAGGTACTAGTGCTGGCTTGAGTTTCAATTTCTTTTCCCTTCAAGTTTTTTAAACCCATGGCTGCAATTTTGGTTTCATCACCTGAATCTTCCCCTAAATCTTGTGGTGTAGATGTAGTAGCAACAGTTTTTTGTTTCCCTTTGGATTTGTTAGATTGAGGTCTTTTTTCAGGATGTAATTTCCAACAATTTTTCTCCTCATGGCCTGGTTTAGAACAGTGTTTACAGATCACTTTCTCACTCTCCTGTTTGACAGATGCATTCTTTTGCCCTTTCCCTTGGAGGTTTTCTCTTTGTTTTTCCCCTTGGGGGGCTTGTTTCTACCCTCTTTAAATGTGTTTTTTCCCCTGGCCTCTAAATGGGTAGCTTGGACAGAAACCTCGTCCAGGCTAGTAGGGTTAAACATCAAGATGGTGTGTCTAAGGTAGCTATGCAAGCCACCAATGTATTTCAGCAAGGTTTCATGGGTCTGTAAATCTACCCCTAACAAGAGAGCTCTTCTCCTGAATTCTTGGGTGTAGTCTTGGACACTCTGACCCTTAAGTTGTTTGAAATTTTGCCAATTCATAATGGATTTCTGCATGTGAGCAAGAGGATAAAACTGTTTTTTAATGGCTAACAGAAATTCAGGCCATGTTAAGGTAACCTTACCAAATTTCTTGATCTCCTCTTTAGTCTTGGCCTCCCACCAGACCATTGCTGCTCCATCCATTCTCAAAGAAGCCAACTGAATCTTTGTGGCATCATCATGCATATTCTGGATCCTCAAGTAAACTTCCAACTGCCTAATCCAGTTGTCAAGCTTTTCTGCATTCACTTCACCATTAAACATAGGTAATTCGAATTTTACATCAAGCTTCAAAAAATGACTTTTTCCAGAGGATCTATGCTTATGAACAGAAGAAGATGAAGATGAAGAGGAAGAAGGTGAAGATGGGGGTGGTGGATCACCATTTCCTCCATGTCCTTTCTTGGAATGATCATCATCCTTCTTACCTCCTGAAGAGCCCTCTCCTTCATGTGGATGTTTGGACCCTTCTCCAGCCAATTTCTCATTTCTTTCTTGGTACAATATCCTCACCATTTCAGTGAGGTCTAAGAAAGCCTTTCTCAAGACTCTTTCTTCTTCTCTTGGATCTGTCTCTGTAGGAATTTCTCCTTCATGTTCAGACATCCTTGAAGCTTCTGCTGAGACTCTTGAGGGTGAAATTGAAGGTGGAGGTGATGACTCTCTGGCCTTCCTTGACTGAGGATTCTCTCGTTCTCTAGTCAACTGTCCTTCCCCTCTTTTAAGTTTCAACCTGGTAAGCATCAATACTTTGCAAGATAGTTAGAAGATCTTTGCACAAAACCCTGAGCTCTGATACCGACTTGATCTGAATTTGAAACTACTTGTAAATTGTTTGCAAGGTATTCAATTCAGAAATATACATGTTTAGAAGATTTCCATGTATTGCAGAAAGAAAACAAATGAAATTTTCCGCTGTTCATGATCCATTTAAGCATAGCAAATTTATTTCCTTTTACTGTTTAACACACTAAAACGAATTTTTTCTGCAAAATAATTCAACCACAGATGCAAAAGAAGTTGATAAAGCAGTTCACCCCTCCTGGGCTACGTCTGCTGGGTCCAAAGCTCCCAAATGGGCTTGTCCTTGTTTTCATTAAATACTAAAATTGAAAATAAAGCTGAATAGAAGCATCTACAGGAGAAATAGATGGTAAAAATGGATTCAGAACACTTGAATCCTTTAGGATTGACTATTGGATCACCTCCAATGGATACCTGCAACCCTATACAGTCTTAAAAAAACTGGGCCCTGGTGGCTCCTAGAACTTTCACGGCTCCAAAACCTCTGCAAATGACCTCAGATGTCTGTAAGACCTACACCAATGGCTTTAGAAGGTCGAAAATACCCAAAATAAAAAAAAAAATCGTCCAAAACCGCCTTTGCTTGCCAAAGTTATGGCCATTTAATGATCCCCTCTAGTTTAGCCTAAAAGAACTCCAGCTAACTTTAGTTAATGTTCAGTTAGGACCGCCAAATATGGCGGGCCCGCCAATTTTGGCGCTTCTGCCAGAATTTCCGCCAAAAGACTGTAGTTACATTTAATGCTGTGGTTTATCTCGGCGTTCGTGTTGGCGGTTTGGGCTGGCGGTTGGGGCTTAAGCCCTTGGTTCTGGGCCCGCGGTCATATGAAAGGGGGGTTGGCCCTTAGGGGCTGGCCCCCTTTGGTTTCCGCCCCACTGAAGTTTAGACTTCATATTAAATTCTTTTCACCCTTCTAACGACAACCAATACCGTGGGCTAACGGTAAGGCACTTGAGTGTTATGCCATAGGTTGTGGGTTCAAAACTCTGAACTCCCAAAATTTTTTGATTATATCCGCCCATGAGCTTGCTGACGTCATTTGGGGGCCACGTGGCAGCCTCAGGTCCTGCCATGTGGCAGCCTGTGATTGGTTGCTGAAAAGGGAATATTTCTTGGAATATTCCAAAGAATATTCTGCAGAATATTCCTTTTTTAATTTAAAAAAAAAATTAAAATTTCCAATGTTATTGACAAATTCTTCTTTTTGCCATAACTTCCTCATATGACGACCGTTTTTCGAACCGTTTGTGGCGCCGGAATCAGGAAGACGAGCACTTTCCGGTCGTTCAACTTTGAACCAGTTTTGAACACTTTAAATTTTGAGCATTTTACGACACTTAGGACATGAGCACCTGATCAACTCCTCTATTATGTACCTTCTAACTGCAAGGATTTCCATTGTTCTAGGACATTTATGTTAGTGTAATTTTCTTCTTAAATTTAACCTCGTGCTACATTCTTTAGAAGATATATAGAAACTCAAATTTTGATTATATTTCATTATCCATATATTTCGCTTGATTATTTCTTTCCACATCTCCCAATTTCGACATTCCTTTGCACCTTTCGGTGCAATTGCTAGTTATTTCTTCTTCATCAAATTACCAAACATTAAGATCACAATAACACAAAGAACACAAAATATAGATTCCAAGTAGGGAAAAACCCCTCCAAGGGGAAAACCCAAAAATAATACTTCTCTTCTCATAGAATCAAATCAAAGTGAGACCTCCAAGAACCGAATACCAAAATCATGATTCCTTCCAAGCACCAAGGCAAACCTCCAATGAAGTCAAAGTCCACCAAAGTCAATGAAGGTCAAACTCTTCAAAATATGCTCCAGTCAAATTTTCGACCCTCTACGTCAGGTCTGCAATTCATACTTGTAATCCTCGGCCCTGCAACTCGCACAGACACCCTAGATTTGTGCACATGTGAGCAAAAAGGGTCATATTTTCAAGTCTTCTTCCTTCGCTTTTGAGTTCTTCTATTCTCCTTGAATTTCATTCTTGAATGCCTTCTTGTTGCAGTTCAAAATTTTTATTGATGTTCAAATGAGTCAAAGTCTCTTCCTATATATACATTTATCCAAGAGGTCAAATAGGCCTCTTCTAGGATGACTTATCTTGGCAGGGTCGGCTTGGTCTTGGAGGACAAAATGAATTTGCTAGAATTAGATAATGATTTTGTTTTGTTACAAAGAGTAAAAATAGGACTATAATACATGAAAAATATTATTCTTTGACTCAACAATCCCTAGAAGCATGAAGAACATGCTTTGACCTAGACTTGAGTATCAAACCCATGCTTGAACAAATAAAATTCTTTTCCTTTTCATATAAAATATACAATGTAATGATTAAAAAAGTCATTATGAAGACCGAATCTAGTTACATTCTCCGACACTCCCTCTTAACGAGGGAGGTATTCATAATCCCATCATGAGGTTCAAGGATGCTCAAATTGAAGTATTCTCATAAGAAGAGTTAGATTGATAAGCCATCTTTAAGCATCAACATCATAACCAACATTTTCAACATGATAAGGCCTTGTCTAACAAGATTTATTTTTCCACTAGATCATAACATAATGCTAAAAGGATTTACGTGAGACACTACACTACCTCTCAAGGAACATACCCCATTCAAAGTTTCACTAGGTATGTCATTTTAGAACGATTCTTATCTTGGATTCTCAATCCTCAAAGAATATCGGTCCTCTTCTACTTCTCTTGTCTTAGATGCCCTGCCTCATCCTAAAAGAGTATTGGTCTATGAGATTACTTCTATCTTGGATTACTAATCCTTAAGAAGTACCAACATCATATACTTACCCAATCCTCCATTTTCCCTTTCTAGTGACTTCAATAGACTTATTACTGTTAGTCTCGGTCTAGTGCATGACACATGGAGAATAAGGTGTCATGCATTACCCCCTCTCAACCAAGGAGGAGATGTCCACCTAACCAAGTTTTCCTATCAAGTACTTAACCTTCTTATTTGGAAGAGACATTGTCAAAATACCAACTACTTGTTCATATGTAGAGATATATTGTAGCTTCATGACCCCATTTAGTACCATAGTTTTGACATATTGGTACTTATTATTAATATGCTTTGTTCTAGCATGAAACAATGGGCCCTAATTCAACCTTATGTAACTTTGGTTGTCACAATGTATGATTGTAGGGATCTGTTAAATTTGGCAACTAGGTCCAAGCATCACTTTGGACAGCTCTTATGAGGTAACTAATATTTTTCTTGGATTCCTCTTTTTGAGAGGTGTAATATTGATCTAAACATCATCCCATTCTGACATGTACAAATGAAGTTATGAATTTATTTTGATTATGGACAAATTATCAAGGTTGGCTAGCCATCCAATTAGCCTCCTCTAGCCTTCAACATTGCATATAAATACAAGGTGCGTCCTCCTCATTTCTCTCTCTCATCTTGATTGGGTATAAATTTCTGGGCTTCTCTCGCTCTCCACACGTGTGAAGGAAGGTCTGATTTTCTAGCTGTTTTTTTGACCATATTTGAATGAAATTTCAAGAGGCTGACTTTGACCAGCGTTGTCTTCGGTTTTATGAGGGAGACTTTTGTTTGGGCATGCCACAATTTTTGGCACAAAAGCCAAGGCAATTTGACCCCTCCATTGACCATCATTGGCTACCCTAGTTTTGGTTGCCGCATTGACTTTAGTTGATTAGGTTTGACTGGTTAATTTTAGGTTGTTTTGGGTTGTATTATCTTGCTGTTGGAGGCTGAGTTGACCAAGGTTGACCGAGCTGTTTTGGAGGTCTATTTCATCCCTGTTGACCAAATTTGACTTTCTGGTTATGGATTTCTGATTTTGCTGCTTTGACTAATCAGATTGGGAAAGGGAATATTGTTAATTGTACCCTCCCTCTCTACTAAAATTTTAAAGAATTATAAGAAGAATTGATCAAGGGTTTCCCCACATTGGGGTTTGTCCCTGGTTGGTGCCATATCGTGTGTCCTCTTGTGTTGGCTTGTCTTCTATTATTATTGTTTATGTTCTATTTGCATTTTACTATAATGTTGATGTGATTTCTAAACTAGATATGATATTAGGCTAATAAAGAATTCAAAGTAAAATTTCTCTAAGCATAAAACATACCATCGTTATCCTAAAATTAACATGGTATCGGAGCTGAGGTGAAGACAAAGCCCAATCAAGTGTGAGAAGAGAAATCACCAAGAGGAGCAATCACTGATCAAATATAATATTCAATGGCTTCCAATCCTACTTGAAGTCTAATGATAAGCTTCATGATATTAGGCTAATAAAGAATTCAAAGTAAAATTTCTCTAAGCATAAAACATACCATCGTTATCCTAAAATTAACATGGTATAGGAGCTGAGGTGAAGACAAAGCCCAATCAAGTGTGAGAAGAGAAATCACCAAGAGGAGCAATCACTGATCAAATATAAGATTCAATGGCTTCCAATCCTACTTGAAGTCTAATGATAAGCTTCATGATAATTCTGATTATCATGCATGAAAGATGTCTCTTGATTTGACATTAGAAGAACAAGATGTGATGGATTATGTGTAGGGAAAGATTTCAAAACCTCCTTCTAATGCACCGGCTGTTGCTAAAACTAAATACAAGAAGGGTGAAGTCAAAGCCAAGAAGATCATAAGGGATTCTATTCATAAGAATTTAGTTTCTTACATTTTCAATTTGAACACATCAAAGGAGATATATGACAGGTTGGTTGGCATGTTCAAATCTAGCAATGAAAATCAAATTCTTTTCCTCAAGAACAAGCTGAAGGATATAAATAAAGGAAGAAATGAAGATATTCAATCCTATTTCATGAGGATTACAGAGATAAAAAATGATGTTCTTTCAATTGGATAAGCTATTGTTGATAGGGAGCTTACCCTCATTGCCCTTGGAGGACTCCCTCGAGAATGAAACGTGTTCAACACTACTATTCTTAATAATGATAGGATTCCATGTTTTAAAGAATTGTTGACTAGATGCTCTCAAGAAGAAACAAGGATGACAGAACTAGATATGCCTTCAAATATGAATGATCCTACTGCATTCCCTGCTCATGCTAAAAGAAGAACAATGTAGGTTCAAAGAAGCAATGCCATAGAAGGTTGGGTTTCAAAAATGGAAGGAAGGGAAGATGCTTCATTTGCAATAAGTTTGGTCACTTGCTAGGGTGTGTCCCAATAGAATGGATACACCTCATGATGATGACAATCACAACAACAACAATTTCAGGGGCAACAACAATAAAAGGAATGGAAGATTCAACAACCAAGGAAAAAGGAATGCTCCTGCTTCTCATCAAGTAAATGGTCGCCCTTCCAAGAGATCAAGAAACACTAGGTATGATGAATCTAATGTTGTTGATAATAAGAAAAAATAATTCTATCTTATATATTCCCTTTCTACTGCATCTCCTCCAGACACTTTGGGAAATTGGTTTATTGATAGTGGTGCCTCAAGGCACTTCACCGGGTATAAGGAAACTCTTTCAAATATTATTGAAATGGATACAAATTTAGAAATTATCCTTGGATACAATGCCACCTATCCTGTAAAGGGAGTTGGAAATGTTACTCTTCAATTGAATCAGGGTAACACCATTCATCTATATGTACCCGATCTAAAGAAGAACCTGGTATCTATCTCAACGATGGAGGACACAAGATTCAATGGGGAATTCATTGATGGAAAGGTACATGCGTGGAATACAAATTTCAAAGATGAATTTACACTTGGATTCAGGGTTGATATCCTATATCAAGTTGGAGGGAGCCCATTGGGAGTTATGACTTGCGACACATCACTTCAATATGAATTATGGCACCTGAGGTTTTCTCATCTACATTATAAGGCTCTACTTGATGCAAGGAAGATGGTGATAGGTATGCCCAAATTTAAAGTTGAACATGAAGGTGTTTGTCAGCGGTGTGCCGAAGGAAAGCATACAAGGGGACCATTCCCCTTAAGTGATAGCAAGACTGCTGACATATTTCAATTCATTCATTATGATCTATCTGGTGCAATGCCCATGAAATCATTGGTAGGATACTTATATTATGCAACATTTATAGATGATTTCTCTCACAAGACTTGGATATAGTTCTTGAAGAAGAAGGATGAAGTATTCTCATGGTTTTGTTCTTTCAAAGCTTTGGTTGAAAATCAAACTGGGAAGAAAATAAAAATATTGAGGACTGATAATGGAACCAAATACGAATCAAATCAGTTCAAATATTATTGTAGAGAAGTTGGCATTAAGAGGGAGACTAATACCACATATACTCTTGAGAAAAATGGTGTTTCTAAAAGGAAAAACCGTTCTATCGTAGAAGCCACTCATGCCATGTTTCATGATCAAAGCCTTCTGAAGTTGTTATGGGCCGAAGCTGCAAACACTGCCGTGTATGTTCGAAATAGATGCCCTCATCAAGCGTTGGACTCTAAGACTCTCGAAGAAGTTTTCACTGGAAAGAAACTTGATGTTTCTCAATTTAGATTTTTGGTAGCCTGATATATTTTCATGTGTCGAAAGAAAAGAGAATAAAATTGGATGCTTTCGAGAAGAAAGGAACATTTTTGGGCTACAATGAAAATTCTAAGGCATATAGAATCTATGTGCCTGGTCAAAGAGAAGTGGATATAAGTCATGATGTCACTTTCGATGAGGATGCTGCCCTTGGGAAGATTAGTAACCTTCCTCTTTCAAGGAAGGACAAAGAAGCAGATTACAAAAAGCTGGGAGAATCGCAGGATGAGCAGATGCCCGATGTTGAAGGACCAATGGATCCCATTAATCCACCCCCTCATTAGCCCTCCTCCTCGAAAATGAGACCCTCATGGATTAGGGAGACTCTCGAATAAGCCGAAAGACATGTTGCACCTAGGGGGACATTTCGTGAAAGCAAGAAGTCGAATAGGTACCAAGGGTACTTAACTGCTATGAGCACCATTGTTCAACCCGAGCCTTGCACATTCAAAAAAGCTGCCAAACACCAGGTTTGGAAGGATGCAACGAACGAAGAGTATGAGTCAATTATGAAGAAATGATGCATGGGATGTGCTCCCCAGACCCAAGGAAAAATCGATTGTCACCTAGAAATGGCTCTTCAAGGTCAAGCATGGATTTAATGGAAGTGCTGAAAAGCTCATGTCCAGATTTGTTGCTCGAGGATTCTCTCAAAAGGAAGGTGTAGATTATGATGAGATATTTGAACTGGTTTCCTGCTACACCACCATCCATTCGACTATAGCCCTTTCTTCCTCGCAAGGATGGAATATTTATCAGATGGATGTCAAGACTACTTTCTTACATGGTTCAATTAAGGAGGAAGTCTATGTAGAACAACCTGAGGGGTTCAAAGTTCAAGATCGCGAGTCACATGTATGTAGGTTGAATAAAGCCCTATAGGGGTTGAAGCAAGCACCTCGAGCTTGGTATGAGAGGATCAATAGCTATCTAATGAAACTGGGATTTACAAGAATTGAATTTGACCCGAACCTTTATTTTAAGGTTGAGAATGATAGACCTATCATCTTTGGTACTCTATGTGGATGATCTCTTTCTGACATGTGCAGACCCTCTTATTCATCAATGTAAGAGGAAGTTGGCTTCTGAATTTTAGATGAAGGACCTATGATTGATGCATTACTTCCTAGGGTTGGAGGTCTGGCAAAGTCCAACCAATATTTTCCTTTCTCAAGGAAAATATATTGTGAAGATTCTTGAAAGATTTGGGATGGTGGACTGCAAGTCCGTGACTACTTTGATGGAACTTAACTTCAAGAAGTTATGCGGAAGTGCTTCTGAGACTGATTTGGGAAATCCTTCTGAATATCATCAACTTGTGGGGGCCCTGATATTCTTGGTGGATTCCCGTCCGGACATATGTTTTGCAGTGAATACATTGAGCCAGTTTATTGTCAAGCCTCATCACATACATTGCATTTCTGCCAAGAATCTCTTGAGGTATATTCAAGGCACAATCACTTATGGATTGAGCTACACTGCCGGGAATGTGAGGATCCATGGTTACTCTGATGCAGACTGGGCTGGTAGTGTGGTGGATTGTAAAAACACATCTGGATGTTGCTTCTCTCTAGGTTCTGCTTCAATATCATGGATGTGAAAGAAGCAAAAGTCGATTTCCTTGAGTAACACTGAGGCTGAATATATTGCTGCTAGTTTGGCCTCCTATGAAGATGTTTGGTTGAGGAAGCTCTTTAGTGAGTTGTTTGGACATGTGATGTATACCATCGTGATATTATGCGATAATCAGAGTGAGATTCGTCTTTCGAAGAATCCCGTGTTTCATGAACACTCCAAGCATATTGATATCAGGTACCACTTTATCCAAGATATGGTACAACGGGGATCAATAAGGCTCCAACACATTGGGATTGATGATCAGGTCATTGATATTCTTACGAAACCCCTGGAAAAGGTCAAATTATTTACCTTCCATGAACGACTTGGATTCATGGAGAGACCCTCTTATGAGGGTCTCGTATGAGATGGATGTTGAGCTCTGGGAGCTTCGGGGAGCTTGGGGTACTTCTTGGAGTGATGAACGACCATAGGGTGACTCACCCTCCCCTAGTGGTGTGATATGTATAGGGTGAATGGGTCACCTTCCCCTGTGATACCCCATGGTGGCATATGCATAGGCTGAGTGTCTCACCCTCCCCTATGACATATGAGCAGGATGAATAGTTCACCTTCTCTTGCCGTCACATCCTACCCATGTAGTCTATGACTCATGGGAAGTACCTCTCATCTGGCCAATGAGTAGGGAAATGAGGATAGGGACCATAGTACTACCGATGGACGCATCATGTACTACCATACTCCCTATGCTAGGATGTTGATATTGATCTGGGATCAATGGAAATTGACTTGGGGTCGGTTAAGAGTGGCATGAAACACTCTCTACTATTGGAGACTGAATTTAGGTCAATGAAGAATGGTACGCTACATTCTCAATCATTTCTTCTTTCTTCATGGTTTAGAAGAGAAAAGAAGTGACATGGATGGTACAAATTGTCAGACAGTTTGGTAGGTGATGTTCTCCCTGGTTGAGAGGGAGTTTTAAATTTGGAAACTAGGGCCAAACATCACTTTGGACAACTCTTATGAGGCATCTGATATTTTTCTTGGATTCCTCTTTCCGAGAGGTGTAGGATTGATCTAAATATCACCCCATTCTAACATGTACAAATGAAGTTATGAATTTATTTTGATTATGGACAAATTGTCAAGGCCGACCAACCATCAAATTAGCCTCCTCCAGCCTTCAAAGTTGCATATAAATACAAGGTGCTTCCTCATTTTTGCATCACTCTCATTCATCTTTCTCTCTCTCATCTTGATTGAGTACATATTTCTTAGCTTCTCTCTCATCTTGATTCGGTACATATTTCTAGGCTTCTCTCTCTCTCCACATGTGGGAAGGAAGGTCTGATTTTCTAGCTGATGCGTTGACCAAATTTGACTAAAATTTCAGGAGGCCGACTTTGACTAGTGTTGACTTATGTTTTATGAGGGAGACTTCTGTTTGGGTAGGCCACATTTATGGGCACAAAAATTGAGGCAATTTTATCCTTGCATTGACAAGCGTTGACCAAGTTTGAATGGTTAATTTCATGCTATTTTGGGCTGCATTATCTTGCTGTTGGAGGTCGAGTTGACCAATGTTGACTGAGCTGTTTTAGAGGTCTATTTCAGCCCTGTTGACTAGAGTTGACTTTTTGGTTAGGGATTTCTGTTTCTGTTGTTTTGACTGATCATATTGGGAAAGTGAATATTGTAAATTGTACTCTCTCTCTCTCTGTGATCCGAATGGAAAATGACATCCACCCATGGTATTCATCCACCCATGGAATTTACCGATGGTATTGTAAAAGGCATCCACCCATGGAATTTACCCATGGTATTGTAAGTGAAATCCACCTATGATATTCCTTCACCCATGGTATTGTAGGTGACATCAAACCATGGTATTCATTCACCCATGGTATTTACCCACCCATGGAATTTACTTGTGGTATTGTAATAAAAACAAATCTATAAGTAACAAGCCGCATTTTGTAAAATGATAGATTTTCACCACAGTTCAACCTTTATAGTTATTATATGTTTTAATAAAACAAAGTCTTTGTGGTTTTTTTATTGTGTCTTCTCCTCTTTTCTTCTGGCATTTCAGTTTTTTAGATCTAGGGGTCTCTCCCCCTATGATCCATTTCAATTTTTTAGATCTTGGGGGCCTCCCTCCAAGATTTGGATTAGTGGTATTAGATTCAGGTTATGACTCCATGGAAATGAGGGTTTGGTGCATATTTCAGTTTCAAAGTTTTGCAGCAAATCTTCAACAAACTTATGCACATGCTACGACCTCCACATAGCACTTTCTTGGGCAAATCGGGAAGAATTTTGTTTTTTCATTTTTCTGCAGGATTTTTTTGGGTAGCGAGTTTATAGATCAGATCTGAAATTTTGGTTGAAAAATTTACAAAAACAAATAATAGATTTGGATTCCTTGCGAACAAATACCCAAATTAAAAAAAAATCGGCCAAATCGGAGTCCGGATGAGGGAGATATCCCTTATTTACAATCCACTGTGTTGTAGAAATTTTTCTGATAGAAATTCATGGAAGATGACTCTCCTATAATTTTTCTTTGCAGTTTTTGTGTAGAGTTTCAGAAAAATTATTGAAAATCTGAGCTCCTATTTAAAACTCATTGAATTAAAAAAAAAAGGGTCGAATCGAAGTTTGAATGTGGGAGATATCGCAGATTTAAAATCAACTATTTTTTCAGCACTTTTGTGACAATGGAACAGTTGCAGCATGAATCTAAGTTTTCAGAGTGTCCAAATAGGGCTTTTAGACACATGGGAAGATGCAGAATAGTCATTATGTTTCCAAAAACAGGTTATAATAAAGATTATGAGCTATATTGACCGAGTTATGTCCATTTCAAATTTGGAGCATCACTCAAAGTGGGTTCCCTTTGGAGATGTGCCCTCCCACCCCTCTTTAGTAGGCACTTGCTTCAAATTCATCAGTTTTAGCATAGAAACATATGATGTGGGTTCTTTGGAGACATGCTTGCCCACCCCAAGCTCTGTAGGCACATGCTACTTCATTAAAGGTTAGCATCGCGGTTATGAGTCAACCACACAAAATCCTTGTCATCAAAGTCCATTTGCTAGGCCACACACTATTAATATCATAGTGGGTCATAATCATTACATGGTATCTCAATCCTCAAATCTTTGTTTTTCATGGTTATGGGTCATCCACAAACCCACACTTAATCTAAGTCCATTTGCTAGGCCGCACACTGTCAGTATCATAGTTCGTCACAAGCATTACAAGGTATCTCTATCCTCAAATCTTTGCTCATCACTGTTATGGGTTAACCACACAGAACACTTCTCTTTAGTGGCTATTCATATTCAATAAAGGCTTCTCAGGAGGGAACTTCATGCAATGGGGACCATTGCTTCTTAAGGAGGGAGGAAGGATCCAAATGGAAAATGGCATCCACCCATGGTATTCATCCACCCATGGAATTTACCCATGGTATTCATCCACCCATGGAATTTACCCATGGTATTGTAAGTGTCATCCACCGATGGAATTTACCCATGGTATTGTAAGTGGCATACACCCATGGTATTTTAGGTGACATCAACCCATGGTATTCATTCACCCATGGTATTTACCCACCCATGGAATTTACCTGTGGTATTGTGACAAAAAAAATCTATAAGGAACAAGCCACATTTTGTAAAAGTACAGATTGTCCACCAAAATGTAGCCTTTACAGTTGTTATCCGTTTTAATAAAACAAATTCTTTGTGGTTTTTTTTATTTTGTGTTCTCGTCTTTTCTTTTGGAATTTTAGTTTTTCAGATCTAGGGGGTCTCTCCCCCTAAGATCCATTTCAATTTTTTAGATCTTGGGGGCCTCCCCCAAGGTTCAGATCACTCTGCTGAACTTTTGAAGAATTATAAGAAGAATTGATCAAGGGTTTCTCCACATTGGGGTTTGTCCTTGGCTGATGCCATATCTTGTGTCCTCTTGTGTTGGCTTGTCTTCTACTGTTATTTTTTATGTTCTATCTGCATTTTCCTATCATGTTGATGTGATTGCTAAACTGTATATGATATTGGGCTAATAAATAATTTGAAGTAAAATTGGTCTAAGCATAGAACATATTATTTTTATCCTAAATTAACATGGTATCGGAGCTGAGGTGAAGAAAAAGCCCAATCAAGAGTGAGAATAAAAATCACCAAGGAGAGCAATCACTAATTAAAGACAATATTCACTTGGAAGTGACAACAAATTTGTCACTATGTCTAGGAACAATTTCCCAAACATCATTCTTCATAATAGATTTATATTCTTCTTGCATTACATTCCTCCATTCTTGATGTTCAACTACTTTCTCATAGGAGGAGGGTTCAACTTCAATGAGCTTAGTCATATAAATTGCATAACCATAATACCTTTTAGGTCTCTTACTTTATCTAAAACTTCCCTTAGTTATTGCATGTTCTTTGACCTATTGTATAGTTTTTCTCAACCAAGCATGCCTCTTGCGAGTTTCTCAAATGCAAACATGTTGCACAGGTTCACTAGGTCATTCAACATCTTCATGATTAGATGCAATATTTTGAACATTGTCATCCCTTGTGATTTCCTAAAAAATGGGTACTTCTTCATTAGAATCAACTGGGTTATCTTTGGATCTTTTGTAAGCTACGTTTTCATCAAAGATTACATCTCTACTTAATTCAATATGATGTTCCTATTTAATGTAGATTCTGGATGCTTTTGATGAAGCACTATAACCGAAAAAGATGCCTTTCATACTCGTAGAATCCAATTTCTTTCACTTGTCCTTTGGAATGTGAATTTAAATTGGACATCAAAATATTCAGAGATGATCCATACTTGGGTTATTTCTTGTAAATGCTTCTTCTGGAGTCATATTATTGAGAATTTATGAGGGCTTTGATTTTGTAAGTAGATTTCAGTTACAAATGCTTCTCCCTGTAAGAACTTAGGGAGGTCTTGGTCATGAAGCATGGCTTTAACACATTTTATAATTGATCAGTTATTCCTTTCAACCACAACATTTTGTTCAGGGTTTTAAGGAACAATTATCTCCCTATTTACTCCTATTTCATTGCAAAAAGATACAAGATCTTTGGAGGTATATTCTCCACCGTTATCAAACCTTAGGGTCATATCTTCCTTTCTGTCAGGTTTTCTACTTCATTCTTGAATCCTTGAAATTTCTCAAATACTTCATCTTCAGTCTTGAGGAGCTATATCCATGTTTTTATAAAGTAATGATCAATGAATGTCACATAGTATTGGTGACCTCCAAGAGCGTTTTCTGCCATAGGTCCACACATATTAAAGTGTATGAGATCTAATATTTCCTTGGATCTTGTATCACTTTTTGCAATAGGTTTCTTCACATTCTTGTCTAAAGAACATCCCTTATAGATTCCTTCATTTTCTTCTTTTAATTCATGGATGCCAATGACCATTTGGTTCAAAGATGGAAATATCTTGTAGTGAAGGTGTCCATACCTTCTATGCCACAATTCAGAAGGGCTCACATCTAAGTGAACCAAAGCATGAGGAAGAGGTGTTAGAAGTCTATACAAGCTCCCCTCACGAATCCCAATAGTCTTATCATGTTCAATACTAGAGTCATTTCCCCATACCACAACTTTAACATCAACCAAAGCAATCCTATCATCTTAATCTTCTAGACAAGAAATAGAAAGCAATTTTTCCCTCAAACTTGGAACATTATTGAGATGAATTCTTCCATCAGTCTCTAGATCCGTCGAAGTAGATCCAATCCCTTTCACAAAGTAGCTCTTATTGTCTCCAAGTTCAATTGAATGAGATGATATCCCTTTTGACAAAGTTTGGAGTTGACTACATCCATTTGTCATATGTCTATAAACCCCACTATCAATAAACCATATATTATGATCTTCAAAAGTACGTGTAAGAGAGGATAGAGACTTCCATCCATTAATTCTTTTGATAGCTTGGAAATGTACTTCATGATGTATTCTTTGATAGTTACAAGGAATCTCCTAATAGTCTTGAGGCCTTTCTTCATAACACTTTCCATTGAAAAGAGAGAGTATATGTTTGCTTCTAGAATACTATTTAACAAAAGTGTCAACAAATAGGTGATATTCCAACTTCTTTTCTTCACTTTAGCTTTGATAGCATGTTGGAAAATCAAGGTATTTGTAGATTAGAGTTGTTTTTCCTTACTTGATAGTTACATGTGATATTAGTTGGTCTTTTATTATTTTTATTTCTTCTTCATTAAGCAATTACCAAACATGAAGATCACAAGAACACAAAGAACACAAAATATAGGCTCCAAGCAAGGGAAAAACCCCTCCAAGGGGAAAACCCAGAAATAATACTTCTCTTATTATAGAATCAAATGAAAGTGAGACCTCCAAGATCTAAAGACTAGAATCAAGACTCCTTCCAAGCACTAGCCCTCAAATAAATTCAAAGTTCACCAAAGTCAATAAAGGTCAAACTCTTAAAAATCCGGTCCAGTCAAGTTCCATCCCTCTACCTCAGGTCTGCAATTCAAACTTACAATCCTCGACCATGTAACTCGCACAAAAACCCTCGATTTTCACACGTGTGAGTAGAAAAGGTAAGATTTTCAAGTATTCTTCCTTCGCTTTTGACTTCTTCTATTCTCCTTGAATTTCGCTCTTGAATGCCTTCATGTTTAGTTGTATATCGAAATTTTTATTGATTTCTAAATGAGTCGAAGATTCTTCCTATATATACACTTTTCAAGAGGTCGAATAGTCCTATTCTAGGCTGAATTGTCCTAACAAGGCTGACTTGGTCTTGGAGGAAAAAATGATTTTTCTAGACTCAAACATAATGGTTTTTGTTTGTTACAAAGATTCCAAATATGACAATAATACATGAAAAATACTCTTCTTTGACTAAACAAGCATTAGAAGCATGAAGACCGTGCTTTGACCTAGAGTTGAGTATGAAACCCATGCTTGAACAAATGAAATTATTTTCATTTTCATATAAAATATACAATGTCATCAATTGAAACAACTCGATGGAGCTCCAGGAAAAATTTCGGTCGCTGCTTGATGTGGGTTAGGGTATGGTCACATACACTCTGTCGCACCTAAAACCTTCTACCTGAGTCAAGCGTTTTCCTACATACTCCGTCGCCGTTACCATCTGCACCCTTCACACCCAAGGAGGCACACCCATTTCCGTTAATTTCTCTTGGTTGTGCAACGATCCACAGGTGAATGACTTTTATAGAGGACTCCTGGCAGCTGGCACATCGTATTCGGGCGGTTACAGTCATGGAGCTAACCAGGTAGACTATACCGAGGACCCTTTTGCCTCTATCTCCATCTTGACAACGTTCCCTCCCTCGATATCGGAAGGGTAGTTTCCCCATATCCTTGGTCTGCATGATGTCCCTATGCCTTCACCATCTGTTTCAGGTCCCTCCTTTCCGGATGCATCCTTGCCTGAAGACCCCCCCTCCTGGCCGTATCTGCTACCGCTAGACCTTCGCTGACAATCCTATAGTTTATGTCTAGCTGCATTAGCCCGGACCCTTCCATTTATCCCCCGTGTTACTCACTTTACCCTCAGGTTGACATCTGTTCTCTTTTACCCTCTTCTACTCCTTAAGGAGGACCCCATGTTTTAACTGATGGACCACCTCTCCCATACTTTTTGGCGCATCCCACATCTGGCTGTTTTGAGGTCACTCCACTGAATATTGAAGATAACCTCTCTGAGCCCCACACGGACAAATGAAATCCCCCTCTAGGAACTCCTCAGGTCGACAACAGTGTAAAGAGTCACAAGCAAGGGAAGAAGGCTAATGTGTAAATGCCATATATCAAAACATCGCTCTTCATATGGGCGAAGACATCCAGATGGGCGAAGCACTGGATATTGCTGATAAGGTTTTAGTTGGTCAGGTGCGAGGCCAAAATTACTCCATGACCAGGCTCAAGCAGTGGACTGCTCAAAATATGGGGGCAAATTTTGACAGAACTCCCATTTGTACAAACCCTTGTCAGAGGATGGTTTTCACTTCGCTTTGCAAGGGCTGAACACACCATATGGATTTTATCCAATTTTTTGCATATTGAGCACACCCCTGTGCTGCTCAAAAGATGGAGCTCTATCTTTGACCCTGAGAGGGAGCAGATGGGTGTAGAGCCACTGTGGGTCAGATTACCAGGATTTCCCCTCCACTTTTGGTCTGAGGATATATTTTGACATATTGGGAACACGCTGGGAACCTATTTGGAGCATGACAATTCATACCTATCCTCAGGAAATATGTCTCTCGCGAGGATTCTGGTTCACCTCAACAAAAAGGAGGGCCTGGAAGAGCATATTAAACTGCACTGGAAACATTACACGTGCATCTAGATTCTTGATTATGAGGGGGTTCCTTTTTGGTGCAGGAGGTTCCACAAGGTTGGGCATTTATTCAAGGAATGCCCTTTGAACGGGTCAACTAAGGCAACAGATCACCAGATGACAGAACCCATCAAAGACATAGGGGTACTTGAATATTGGGCGACCACCAACACTAAACAGAACAAGGCGGTCAAAGAGACTCCGAAGAAGCACGACAATGCTCCCATTCGACCTCCCTCTCCTCCTATGACCAGGGCCCAGACGACTGCTGCGGCTGCACTCTCTTCGGGGAGTGCAACCATATTTCTGATCAACTTTCCAAGGAATCTGTGAACCAGCCTCGAGGTACATGAATGATACAGGAACAAAGGGACGGTGAACACTACCAATACTACCATCGACCATACATGGACTAAAGAGCATAATGGGCCTGGAGGGGTATGCCTTTACATGGTTTATTTTTTTGCATATTTATTAGTACATATATATCTCGATTATACTTGTATATAAGGGCAGAACAAAAACTGTACTCCCTGTGTGGAGCATTTTTGAACTTTGATGTTTTTTGAAAAATTGTACTCCCTGTGTGGAGCCATTTTGAACTCTGATATGTTTTGGATGGGCGAATCACCTCACTTTATAGCATATGCGATACAACATCTACAATATGTAATTTTCTTACTATCAATGAAAATTACGATTTTTCCTTAAGGGAAAACAAATATACAATGTCATGTTTAAAAAAGTCATTATGAAGTCTGAATCTAGTTATATTGTCCAACACTAGCCACATTTGAAATTATTTTAGAAATTTCTTCAAGCAAATTTCCAAAGTTGGTGGTCAGCCTTAAACCACCACTAGTAGAAGACTTTAGCTTCTACTACCCATTTGATTTATGGTCTTTCTTACACCACCATATTCAAATAGTACATCCAACTATTGGTTGTTATCCACGTTCATATTTCAAATCTCTTTTTGAACTCACATACAACTCTTTGGATTAAGGGGGAGAATGTTGTTTAAGGGGGGAAATGTTGGAAATGTAATCTTGATGGATTATGTAAAATTGTATTTTATTTAGTTGAGAGGAAGGAAAAATGATACAAGTGAATGTGAAAAGTCATGAGGAATCCAATATATGTCTTGGATGTTGAAACCAAGGGTCCTTAATCGATGTTTTTATGTGTATCATATGAATAAGAAATGCATCTCATGTTTATCATTAATGAGTTCTCAATTCTCACTAGTCTAACAAAATGAACTTACATGGAAAAACATATCAATCAAATTCATGTTAAAGTTAACCATTCCATAAAAAATCTCAAATATCCTTCAATAGTGAGATCTAACAATGAAAATAAGTAAGATTGAAACTTAGTGATTCTTATCTATGTTAATTTTCAATTACAATGAAATTATAGTGAATGGTTAAGTTTGATCGACTAAGAAACAAATAGATACTCGAAATATTTGAGTTCACTCCACTAAGAAAAAAGTCATTGAATAACTTGACTTTGAAGACCAATACACATATTAGGTGTTTAAATAAACTTTTGATTCAAATTTTGATGATGACAAGTTTTCTCGTCAGTAGATTGAGAAATATTTGGACTATGAAATTGCATTGATTTTAGACAAGCGAGCAAGCTATTAATGGACAAAACATTAATTGTGGAGTAAGATCATTACATTAATTAACGATAGTTAGCAAGATATTTTTTAATTTTTTAGTAGTTGTAAAATTTATTTTTGCTCTGCTAAAACCTAAAACTTTTCTTGAAAGAAAAATCCTTAGTAGCCATTCAAATCAATGTGTGAAGGAAGAATGTGGTATGAGCTTTGTTGAGAGTTTAGGAATGAACCTTCTACATCTTTATTAGTGTAGAGTGTTAGCCTCCTATTGCAATAGGATTTCATATTTCATGATTGACTGTCTACATGCCAAATATGTCATTCTTTCCATGCTACAAAGGTTCCATATTTCCTAGAAAACTCGGAAAATTTAAGAAATGTAAAGAGGGTATGCCCTAAAAGAATAATCAAAGGGCAAAAAGAATCAATTGGCCAAAGAGAAAAATAAATGAAATGAACCCCAAACAAAAGGCCAGGAAAGTGTGCTAGCTCAAATGCCACTACTATATTCCATTTTTGAAGAACTATTCCATTTTTGAAGGATTTATCAGTTAAGGGAAGGCCAAACCGCTTAATCTTGGCTTCCCTAGGTTTAAATTTCTTGCTTTAGAAAATAGAGAATAAATATCTGTCCAAACTGTTTAATCTTGGCAGATCATTAGATAGGTAGAGAAACAAGGGTGCTCAACTGCTTAATCTGAGCCCCTGGCAGAAATAAGGGTAGAGTTAGATAGGAGGATAGCCAAAAGAAAAGTTGAAAAGCTGGGTTTGCTAGTCTAAGTGCACCCAAACAAAAAGAAGAAAAAATGTTAGGCTAAGTAGGCCGGGTAGGTAGTTCTGAGGTGGCAGAATGATGAATTGTGATCCATTTCAAGTTTTCAAGTGTTAAATCTATTCTGATCACAAGTATAAGGAAAAATCCATTCGGAGCAGCTCAAGCGAGGCATGTCTAACTTCCCCTTCATCCTTTACCCCAAATCATTCACTAACTTCCCCTAAAGAGGTCAAGATCTGCTTGACATTTCTTAATTTCATCATATTCCATAAATATTGCCTAAGTAAAGGTCTACTTTGCTTAAGGATGCTTATATTTCTTCTACAAGTCCTATTTCCCCTTTAAAGCCTAATATTTCTATCCTTAGCACTTTCTTCACAAGATTCATATTAACTCCTAACTCTATTATGTAAATCCCCATCTATTTCCCCTTCCCTTACTAAAATATGATAAGAATTCCTCTATATACATATCCCCTCCCTGTGGTTGAAATATAACCATAAATATTGCTTGGGAATTACTAAGTTTGCCTGAAACTTAGTAAGAACCCTCATTCTGCCTCTTTAACCATCTTCCAATGCTTTGGACCCCTTCTAATGCATAATACCCCTTTATTGCTTCATGAAAACCCTTCCGATGCTTTAAAAACCCCTTTTAATGCATATAAACCCTCCTCCGATTGATTTCCCCCCCCTTCGATGCAATATCGCTGTCGGAGGTAGCAGCAGTGTTGGCCCCATATATATATGCCCCCATTCCTCTTGCTTCGATGCGATATTGCTATCGCATCCAAAGCGATATCGCTATCGGGAGCCATTCCTGCCGCATTTTCCATGTATCCCACATATATATATATTTTATCGTTAAAAAACCCGCCTTATTGTTATAACCTAAGTTTTTCATAAAAATTAAGTTTTATCGCAAAACCCGCACTTTCCATGTATCGCAAGCCTTATCGCATCGCTATTTCGTTGTTGGCATATACAAAGGCCCGCACCCTCCACCACGCTGATCGCCGATCACCGATTGCGCGCCAACCATTGGATCTGCCTTCGCGCAATCCAACGGCCCAGATTTAATTTTCGCTACAATGTCGCTCCCCCCCTGTTTTTCAACAAATTTCACGTTTAAAGTGGTTTTTCGCCTTATAAAGGAAAAAGGCTTATTTTTTTCATGGTTTTGTTCGGTGCTTGTGCGCGCTTCAGCTCCAAGGGAAGCTTAATCATTCTGCATCAATTTTGGATCGCTCCACCACAGATTGGCTCTAAACAGTAGGGTTTTTGCCTCAGCAGGCTATCAGCGTCCATTCCTCCTCTTTTTTGCAATATTTCTTCAGTTTTGATAATGTTTTGATCGGCCAAGCGTTGAAACAGTTCTAAAGGCCATGGAAGGCACAACAGCAGTCAAATCTCGCCATAAAGTGGCAGGCAAGGGCGATTTTGTAGCAGCAAAGTGTATCAGTGGAGAGAAAAGGCCCTGATTCAGTTTAAAAGTGTATCAATGAAGCGGCAAAGAGTATCAGGCAAAGAAAATCAGTGGAAAATTAAAGCCACATCAAAGGAACATTAAAGAACATCCAACAAAATCAATGAGTGTCAGTACAAAGTTAAAGGCTATTAAAAGCTAAATCTAATCAGGATCAATGAACATTGAAGCCGGCTAAAAGGAACAGATCAAAAGCCGAGGCACATTCATGGCCAAATGAACAGCACAGAGCTCAAAGGACATCATATTTACTCACTTTTGAGGCGGCTGCCCCCAGCGCAACAATTAGATAGATATTTGTTACATTTATTTCAGGATAAGCTAGGTTAATCACAGTTATTCCCCAGATCTTCCCTCAGATTTGTTTTGTAGATATTTTGCTTATCAATACCACCCTGAGCAGTGTATTAAGGGTTGGTTGGTTGATAACTCCTCCCGAGACTTGCTCTGTATTCTTTGAGAGCCTCTATAATCAAAGATCGCTGGAATGCTTGGATGAGGAACTGTCTGTTGTGTTTTAATGGCTGAAGAGTGAACTATGGAATTCTAATGCTTTTACATGGCTCAATAAGTCTTTCTTACCTCTGTTTATAGTTTATATGTGTTTATGCCACCATTGTGTCACCATCTAAATAGCAGGAAAGAAGAATAGCTTAGACTTTGCTTAGCAGCACTCTATGCTCAATTTCTGTTATTTCTACATGTTTTTCCTCAAAAATAGTTATGAATATGCATACTTAAATGATCATGTTTACACTGTTTCCCTCATTTATGAATAATTGTTTAGGAATCCTTGACTACTCCTAGATAAAGTTCATTCTCCCTCCTTCTGTTAGCTGATGAAAGATTCTTAGTTGCCTTTCATCTCCGACCTTCATTCCATCTTTATTCCAGCTTGATATTGTTCCATGTGTAGCTATCCTGCTCTGTATTCCTCTTGTGACCAAGAAAACGCACCAGCAGCCCTTATCCTTGACTCCATGCCCAATGGTTTGAACTTCTCACACTTTGCAGTCCAACTCCATTTGAAGAGCATCATCCGTCCCACCAAAACTCAAAACAAAGCCCATGTACACCATAACTAGCCTAAAATCATATCAAAACAAAGCTAAATTATAAAGAGAGAGCCCTCTCTGATTGCAGGTAGGCTAGAATCTGTGATCCAAAGATTGGTTTGTGGTTACCTAGGCCGTATCCCTTAAGGAGCCAAGGGGACAACCTGAGTGATAACATCATTGGCGACTCCACTCGGGACAATCTTCAGAAAATTCCAACAAGTAAGTTAGAAGTTGGCTCCCAAGAAGAAATCATGCCATACAAGGTCAAATCCAGACCCAAATCCCCCAGCTATTTTTGAAAATCCCAATTTAATCCCAAAGTTTGTAAGGAAACAGGAGGGAAAAGAGGATATCGCTGATTCGAGTCCTGAAGCAATTCCCCAAGGCTATATTCCAACTCCTGTCCAAGTTTTATTTCGTTCAGCCCCCACCTTCCCTAGTTCATCGTCCACCTCTCAAAGCACCTTTTCCACCCCTCCATTCACTACAAATACTACTCCCATTACCACTCTTGTTACTACTGTTCCAGTCATTCCATTTCTTCCTGCTGTTCCACTTATACCAGTAAATATTGCAAATAGATATGCTCCTTTACAGCTACCTGCAAATCCTGGGGCTATGCCTCAGGATTATCAAACAAAAATCACATATTTTGGTGGCACTGGTTCTAACACTGCCTTGCAACATACCAAGAAAATGCAGGACTATTTTGAGAGTAACGAAATAGATGATTATCATGTAAGAATGAATATTTTTGTCCAAAGTTTAACAGGTGATGTAAGGCCTTGGTTTATAGTTCTCCCTGAAAATTCCATAGCTGATCCAGAGGCCCTTTACCAAACATTTCTCAACAGATGGGAGAAGAAGAGGGACCCTCTGCACATATTATCCGAATATGACACTATCAAAAGAGGGCCTCAAGGAGCTGTCTTAGACTATTATGATAGGTTCAACAATGTTTACAATGTTATTCCACAAAACCTTAGACCTCCACCTGATCTAGCTTTATACAAATTCCCTGATAGATTTGATTCTGACATGGCATATCAATTGAGGGAAAGAGCCCCTCAAAGCTTAGCAGACATGCAGAATGTAGCTGTTAGTGTGGAGGCAAACTTAATTGCCAAGAGAAACAGAGCAAGAGCTGAGAGAAGAACTAATTTTAAAGAAGAACATTCAGCATTTGAGCAAAAGTTGGATGCAATCAGCAATACCGTGCACAATATTGAAGATAGAATGGCAACTATTGAAAAGAAGACATCATGGGATGGAAAACAAGCTAATACTATCAAAAACCTAAATTTTAGAAAAAACCAAAATCCAAACATTGGAAGGACTAGCCCCGACCATGATATAAGACCTCCTTTTCAAGATAACTATGCTGAGGCATCCACATCTAATGAACCAGTTGAGGATTCTCATATAAACTTTATGGATGTGAAAAATGAACAACATGTTTTCCTAACTAAGGAAGACCAAGATGACCATGACATAAATCAATTTCAGACCAAGTCTGGAGAGTCATTTGATTTCAAAGAAGGCTACGATTCAGCTGTCTACGAAGTCCATAAACAATACAAATTGAGAACAAGAACCATTGATGTGTCTGATCCCATCAACCCAAAGGATGCCAAGCAGCCTAAGAAAGTAAAAGACAAGGCCGCTATCACAGAACCTGCTGATAAAACAGTCTCTAATCCAAAAGAAGTAACTGTAGAGGATGTAACAGATGTACATGTCTTTAAAAGCCAACCTTTTGTATCCTCATCCACAAAAGAAAATGTAAACAACACTCCTGAAAGCCTTTCCAAAATAAAAATACTTCAAGAAAACACTCAAGATCAAGAGAAAATCACTGAAAGCGCAATTGAAAATGGAAAATCTGCCAGTCACAATACTAAAACCCAATCAAAAAAACCATTTGATTTAGAGGCAGAAATTGGGAAACTAAAGATATCTATTCCTCTCTCTGAGCTTGCTAAACATGATGTATACAGACAACAAATCAAGAGATCGCTGCAAATGCCAGAGAACAGGGATGATGTTAATGTCCTAGATGATCAGCCTGAGCTACTTTTCGGTCCAGAAGTTGATGGAAAATCATCAAATGGAGCTGTTTTACCCTTTTATGTTAGTTTGCACATACATGATAAAGTCTTTCACAATGCAATGTTTGATTCAGGTGCTTCACACAACCTAATGCCCAAAGCTGTAATGGAGAAGCTAAACCTTGATGTTACTAGACCATACAAAGACCTGTTTTCATTTGATTCTAGCCAAGTCAAATGTTTAGGTTTAATCAAAGACTTATGTGTGTCTTTAGTCCAATATCCCAACAAAACAATCCTAATGGACGTGGTGGTTGCTGACATTCCACCAAAATATGGTATGCTCTTATCAAGATCTTGGGGAGCAAAACTCCAAGGATCTCTCCAATTAGACCTCTCTTATGCCATTATTTCGGTCTTTGGGCAACCAAAGAGACTGTATAGGGAAACACTTATGAAATATGTGGTAAGTAGTGAGGAAAAACCCCAAAACTTTCCAATTTACTCAATCCATTCTGATATGGATTCATTTATCTTGTTTAATTATGATATGTATTCCCCCACTGATGATAAGCCTTTGGCTTTAGAACAAGAAATATGCATAAATGAGGGATTGGTTGCCCATACCCATGAAACTGTTATAACCATTGATGCAACCAGCACACAAGAAGAACTCCATGAAACACAAAATTCAAAACTGCCCACTCCTAAAATGGTTGAAACTCCCAATACTAGTCAAGAGCAGGAAACCCTATGGTATTTAGAGTTTGATGGTTCAGTAAATAAGCTAGGAGCAGGGGCAGGAGTGTGGATCCATAATACAAAAAATAATCATGCAGAGGGTCATGCTTATAGATTAAATTTCAGATGTACCAACAACATGGCAGAGTATGAAGCCCTCCTTTTAGGCCTCAAGCTAATCAAATCTCTAGGAGCTGCAAAAGTTTCCATTCTAGGTGACTCCGATTTGATCATTCAACAGATGAAAGGCAACTTTGTTACAAATGACAATAGGCTAAGAGCTTATAGGAAGGCAGCCACTGAAATACTCAATACCTTCACAGAATCCCAACTTGCCAAAATTCCAAGAAGCCATAATCTCCATGCGCATAGTCTAGCTACTTTTGCTAGCACTTGTAAGCTGCCTTTTGAGCCCAATCACCACTTTACAACTGAGATAAAGCACAGGCCTGCTGTCCCTAACAATGTCAAAGACTGGCAAGTCTTTGAAAATGATGCACAGATCAATAATTTCCTCACTTTACAGCAAGAATTTTCAAGCCTAAAGATTGATACAGATGCCATGGATGACCCACAACAGCAAATGAGCCAAAATGTGCAGACTATAACAGTTGAAGCAGCAAATCAAATGTTGAGCCCAACCATTTTTGATGAAAAGAACATAGAAGAGCTGAAACAAATGAATTCGGATGAAATAGCTGAGGCAGAGACTGAAATTATTTAATTGAAAGACAATTTCCTACCCACAGGCTTGACTCCCTTAGAAGACATATTCGATTCAAATGACATTCCAAAAAAGCCAAAAATGCAACCCTTAAACGCTGCAATTGAAGACTGTAATATTGGAACAACAGAAAAGCCCAAAATGATAAAACTGTCCAAGTCTTTACCCCCTAATCAAAAGCCAAAGTATGTTGACCTGTTTAAAGAGTTCCAAGATGTATTTGCATGGAGTTATGAGGACCTCAAGTCCTATGACACGTCTGTCATTCAACATACCATCCCTTTGAAACTAAATCAAAGGCCTTTCAAACAGAAATTAAGGAGAATCAATCCTGTGCTTCTTCCCTTGATTGAGAAAGAAGTGAAGAGAATGTTTGAAGCAGGTATCATTGCACCAATCAGATTTTCAGAATGGGTATCCAACTTAGTGCCCACAAGGAAGAAAACAGGTGAGATTAGATTGTGTGTTGACTTAAGAAATTTGAACCAAGCCTCTCTCAAAGACCACTACCCATTGCCAAAGATGGACCATATTCTACAAAGGGTTGTGGGGTCTTCAAGAATTTCTTTGCTTGATGGCTTTTCAGGATTCAATCAAATATTAGTTCACCCGGATGATCAGGACAAGACAGCCTTTACAACACCATGGGGAACTTTTAAATATGTGAAAATGCCTTTCGGACTTAAGAATGCAGGTGCTACTTTTCAAAGGGCAATGGAAATTGCCTTTGCCAAAGAGATCCATGATTTCTTAGTGGTCTACCTTGATGATCTTACCCCATTCTCCAAATCTGATCAAGAACATTTTAAACATCTGAGACAAGTATTCCTTACTTGTAGGAAGTATGGCATATCTTTAAACCCCAAGAAGTCTCTCTTCGTCCTAGAAGAAGGCAAATTCCTGGGCCATATTATCTCAAAATATGTGATCCGGAAAGGATTCAAGCCATTCTCCAAGTCCCTTATCCAAGAAACATCAAAGAATTACAAGCCTTCCTAGGAAAAATCAATTTCCTAAGGAGATTTATCCCAAACTTGGCTGAGCTGATAAGACTGTTAAATAACATGCTAAAGAAAGATTCTAAAGTTAAATGGTCTTTAGAAGCCAAGCAAGCCTTTGAGGGCATAAAAACTGCATTAACCCAAGCACCAGTCCTCACAAGCCCCAATTTTGACAAAGATTTCATTATTTTTTCCTTTGCTTCTCAACACACCATTGCTGCTGTCCTATTACAGAAAGATGACCAAGGAAATGAAAAGCCCATTGCTTTCTTTAGCCGAGCCCTTAGAGATGCCCCCTTGAAATATCAAATCATGGAGAAACAAGCATATGCCCTTGTAAAAGCCATCAAAGATTTCAGAGTTTACATTTTATATTCACATGTGATTGCTTATGTGCCAAATGCTGTTGTAAAAGACATATTAACTCAAGAAGGGATTGAAGGAAAAAGAGGTAAATGGATTGCCAATATCCTTGAGTATGACATTGAGATAAAGCCCAATAAACTGATAAAGGGACAAGGTTTAGCCAAACTGATGTCCGAAACAAATTTACAAGCCTTAGACATAAATGAACTGGACAACGAATAGGATTTGGCGACTCCACAGATCAATCAAGCTTTCTTGCAATCACCTTGGTATGCTGATATTTGTTTTATATTGTTAAACCTGTTTGCTCCCCCAGGGTTTTCCAGAACCAAAAAGAGATTTTTAAAGATGAAAGCATCAAAGTTTTGTGTCCTAGATAGTGCCCTGTTTTGGAAAAATCATGAAGGAATATTGCTTAATTTTCTAACTTTGAATGAAACTGACAATATTATGAAAGAATTTCATGCAGGGGACTGTGGAGGGCACTGATATTGGAAGTCTACTGTTGATAAGATACTAAGGGCTGGTTACTATTGGCCCCATTTGTTTGCTGATGTCAAGAAGTTTGTTGTTTCATGCCATAAGTGCCAGATCTTTGAAGGCAAAAGAAAGCTGTTTCCCTTACCCCTTAAGCCCATTTCAACTGAAAAACCATTCCAACAGTGGGGTTTAGACTTCATTGGTGAGATCCACCCATCCTCTTCTAGCCAGCACAAGTGGATTTTAACTGCTACAGATTATTTTACCAAGTGGATTGAGGCCATCCCTTGTAGGCAAGCCAATGACTCCACCATCATCCAATTCCTTGAAACCAATATTCTGTCCAGATTTGGCTGTCCAGAGAAGATCATTACAGACAACGTTTCTGCCTTTAAATCCAAGAAAATGATCAGTTTTTTCCACAAATACCACATTTCCTTAGGTCACTCCACAACCTATTACCCTCAAGGTAATGGCCTAGCCGAGTCATCTAATAAAAGCCTCATCAATATCATCAAGAAAGTCTTGGAGGAGAATAAAAAGAATTGGCACAAGAAGCTCACAAATGCACTATGGGCTGATAGATTGACAACTAAGAGATCCATTGGAGCAAGCCCATATGAGTTAGTTTATGGAATGGAGATAAGATTCCCTTATCTTTGGGAATCCCTGTTATCAAATTACTGCAAGAGATTCAGGCTGAGCCCAATGATATCCAAAGAAGAATCAATCAAACCATCCATCTACAGTAGACAAGAGAGCAAGTGTATAACAGAGCTCAGATTTTACAAGAGAAGCTGAAGAAGATGTTTGATAAAAGAGCAAGGCCGAAGATTTCTACATAGGCAACAAAGTTTTAAGGTGTGATTCAAGGAGAGAGGACAAAGGAAAGCATGGCAAATTCGATTTCCTGTGGAAAGGGCCATATGTTATTCAAGCTGTGCAAGGCAATAACACATATTTTCTCAAGAGTTTGGATGGCACAGAAGCTGAAGAAGGCCCTGTCAATGGCCGAATGCTAAAGCACTATCATGACCCCTTTTGATGTACATAATGCATCTGTATATTATATTTGTACATTATTATTTGTATTTTCAGCATTTTCATTTACAGCAGTCCGACAAGGGAATAACACAACAAATTTTGAAGGAAGGATCAAAGCAAATGCACCATTTGATCTCTGTTTTGAATTAATTTCAAAAAGAAGTGCTCAGGCAGATTTGAATATGTTTACAAGCACCCAAAAGGCAAGAAGCAGAGCTGTAATTTTTCTGCAAATCAGCTCAAAAAGGATATTGTATATCAGCTTACAAGAATTCAGTCAAAAGCATCAAAGAAGAAGGAAGTTTTCAGATTACAACAACAATTGAAGACCAAGGCATTTTGACCTGCTGTTCTTGGCTTTTCATCTAGAAAAGTCATCCCCAAGTGGAGCCACTGTTAGCCTCCTATTGCAATAGGTTTTCATATTTCATGATTGACTGTTTACATGCCAGAAAACTCAGAAAATTTAAAAAATGTAAAGAGGGTATGCCCTAAAAGAATAATCAAAGGGCAAAAAGAATCAATTGGCCAAAGAGAAAAATAAATGAAATGAACCCCAAACAAAAGGCCAGGAAAGTGTGCTAGCTCAAATGCCACTACTATATTCCATTTTTGAAGAACTATTCCATTTTTGAAGGATTTCTCAGTTAAGGGAAGGCCAAACCGCTTAATCTTGGCTTCCCTAGGTTTAAATTTCTTGTTTTAGAAAATAGAGAATAAATATCTGTCCAAACTGTTTAATCTTGGTAGATCATTAGATAGGCAGAGAAACAAGGGTGCTCAATTGCTTAATCTGAGCCCCTGGTAGAAATAAGGGTAGAGTTAGATAGGAGGATAGCCAAAAGAAAAGTTGAAAAGCTGGGTTTGCTAGTCTAAGTGCACCCAAACAAAAGACGAAAAAATGTTAGGCTAAGTAGGCTGGGTAGGTAGTTCTGAGGTGGTAGAATGATGAATTGTGATCCATTTCAAGTTTTCAAGTATTAAATCTATTCTGATCACAAGTATAAGGCAAAATCCATTCGGAGCAGCTCAAGCGAGGCATGTCTAACTTACCCTTCATCCTTTACCCCAAATCATTCACTAACTTCCCCTAAATAGGTCAAGATCTGCTTGACATTTCTTAATTTCATCATATTCCATAAATATTGCCTAAGTAAAGGTCTACTTTGCTTAAGGATGCTTATATTTCTTCTACAAGTCCTATTTCCCCTTTAAAGCCTAAGATTTATATCCTTAGCGCTTTCTTCACAAGATTCATATTAACTCCTAACTCTATTATGTAAATCCCCATCTATGTCCCCTTCCCCTACTAAAATATGATAAGAATTCCTCTATATACATATCCCCTCCCTCTGGTTGAAATATAACCATAAATATTGCTTGGGAATTACTAAGTTTGCCTAAAACTTAGTAAGAACCCTCATTTTGCCTCTTTAACCATGTTCCAATGCTTTGGACCCCTTCTAATGCATAATACCCCTTTATTGCTTCATGAAAACCCTTCCGATGCTTTAAAAACCCCTTTTAATGCATATAAACCCTCCTCCGATTGATTTCCCCCCCCTCGACGCAATATCACTGTCGGAGGTAGCAGCAGTGTTGGCCCCATATATATATGCCCCCATTCCTCTTGCTCTGATGCGATATCGCTATCGCATCCGAAGCGATATCGCTATCGGGAGCCATTCCTGTCGCATTTTCCATGTATCCCGCATATATATATTTTATCGTTAAAAAACCCGCCTTATTGTTATAACCTAAGTTTTTCATAAAACTTAAGTTTTATCGCAAAACCCGCACTTTCCATGTATCGCAAGCCTCATCGCAATCGCTATTTCGCTGTCGGCATATACAAAGGCCCGCACCCTCCACCCCGCCGATCGCCAAGTGCCGAAACAGTTCTAAAGGCCACGGAAGGCACAACAACAGTCAAATCTCGCGATAAAGTGGCAGGCTAGGGGGATTTTGTAGCGGCAAAGTGTATTAGTGGAGAGAAAAGGCCCCGATTTAGTTTAAAAGTGTATCAATGAAGCGACAAAGAGTATCAGGCAAAGAAAATCAGTGGAAAATTAAAGCCACATCAAAGGAACATTAAAGAACATCCAACAAAGTCAATGAGTGTCAGTACAATGTTAAAGGCTATTAAAAGCTAAATCTAATCAGGATCAATGAACATTGAAGCTGGCTAAAAGGAATAGATCAAAAGCCGAGGCACAGTAATGGCCAAATGAACAGAACAGAGCTCAAAGGACATCATATTTACTCACTTTTGAGGCGGATGCCCCCAGCGCATCAATTAGATAGATATTTGTTACATTTATTTCAGGATAAGTTAGGTTAATCACAGTTATTTCCCCAGATCTTCCCTCAGATGTGTTTTATAGATATTTTGCTTATAAATACCACCCTGAGCAGTGTATTAAGGGTTGGTTGGTTGATAACTCCTCCCGAGACTTGCTCTGTATTCTTTGAGAGCCTCTATAATCAAAGATCGCTGGAATGCTTGGATGATGAACTGTCTATTGTGTTTTAATGGCTGAAGAGTGAACTATGGAATTGTAATGCTTCTACATGGTTCAATAAGTCTTTCTTACCTCTGTTTACAGTTTATATGTGTTTATGCCACCATTGTGTCACCATCTAAATAGCAGGAAAGAAGAATAGCTTAGACTTTGCTTAGCAGCACTCTATGCTCAATTTCTGTTATTTCTACATGTTTTTCCTCAGAAATAGTTATGAATATGCATACTTAAATGATCATGTTTACACTGTTTCTCTCATTTATGAATAATTGTTTAGGAATCCTTGACTGCTCCTAGATAAAGTTCATTCTCCCTCCTTCTGTTAGCTGATGAAAGATTCTTAGTTGCCTTTCATCTCTGACCTTTCATTCCATCTTTATTCCAACTTGATATTGTTCCATGTGTAGCTATCCTGCTCTGTATTCATCTTGTGACCAAGAAAATGCACCAACAGCCCTTATCCTTGACTCCATGCCCAATGGTTTGAACTTCTCACACTTTGCAGTCCAACTCCATTTGAAGAGCATCATCCTTCCCACCAAAACTCAAAACAAAACCCATGTACACCATAACTAGCCTAAAATCATATCAAAACAAAGCTAAATTATAAAGAGAGAGCCCTCTCTGATTGCAGGTAGGCTAGAACCTATGATCCAAAGATTGGTTTGTGGTTACCTCGGTCGTATCCCTTAAGGAGCCAAGGGGACAACCTGAGTGATAACATAGAGAAATATTAAACTAAGTAACAAAATCCTTGCAATTTTGCATAACTGATTTTAAAATTTCAATTCCAACCAAAATCTCATCCTTCTTTCAATTTAGTAGGGTATGCTTTACACTTTTCAAAGGAGTACATTTTAAATTTTAAAAAAGTGCACCTAGTCTTATGGGAGAGAGAACTTAAAAATTTTTAAGTGAATTAAATTTTGGATTTTGGAAAAAATATTTTGAACTTTTAACTCTGACCAAAATAGAAATTATACTCCATGAATGAATATATATATATATATATATATATATATATATATATATATATATATATATATTTTGTGCATAAATAGAAGTGGACATGCTCTTGTAATAATTAAAAACTATTAGGGAAGACTTTTAGCTTTTCATGATCAAGAAAGTGAAGTTCAATTTTGATGAAATTATAAAGTTACTTGCTACATGATTAGAAGACTTCAGAAGTTTTGACAGAATTCTTGAAGTTGAAAAAAAAAAGAAGACAAAGAAATTGGTTAGGGGAAAGAATGCTTAAAACAATTGCTCAAAGTAAGATTTTCATTAGTATTTGACAATGAAAATTTTCAAAAGAGAAGAATAAAAATAAAGTAAGAAGAAAGTGGTGCCAAAAAATTCAAAAAATCTTAGAGTGCGTTGAGGTCTCAACAAATTGTGATTCATTGGACAAATCATAAAATTTATACATTTTATTTTGATCAAGAAACATAAGTTAACGTCAAGTTAAAAAGTTAGAGGAAGCTTTAAGAAGGAAGCAACCATATTTTGAGGTTCAACTTAAATCTAAATTTTTTTTTTACTTGAATGCAATGTCCTTAGTTAATATTTATAAGAGAACATAAGGTTAGTTTTATTTTCAGTATAATTCTTGGTTAGGATGCAAATTATAACTACTTGCCATCACCTTTAGAGATTAGTTTATTAGGTTAGTCCATAATAACAGTCATAGTTTTATGGTGTTGATTCACAACCTAGGAACATCCATAGCCTTGATGGAATAATCCTGATATCAGAGGCCTTACTCCACTTCCCATGAAAATCCATAGCCCTAACTGCAATATCTACTTTTCCTTGCCAAAAAAACATGTTCCTTTTCTCAATTTAATATTCTTCTTCTTCTTTTTTTACTTTTCTATATATATATATATATAATAAATTCTACACTTCTTTTCCTCAACCCTCTTCTCTTTTTTAATTTGATAAATGTAGTTCCACCTGTGATCCAATTTCATTACAAGGTTTGAGTAATAATATTTACTTTCAGATTCAATTTTTAAGGCCCAATTGATTAGGGGACTGACTCATTTACAATGAAGAAGGAAAATTAGAAACATGAGAAATATAGATTGTCAGCAAAAAAACAATTTCAATGTTCTTGCATAATTTATGGAATTCATTTTCCAAAAGCCTAGTGATTTGTTCACATGGATGTCCTAAGTGGGGTAAAAGGTGGAATTCAATATGGATAAATAGTAACAAGAAAACTAAAAAGTAAACATTTGTCCTCTTACAAGAAAAAGATAAGCATTCTATGTTGTGGAAAGTGGGAAGAGTATATGATCTATTATTTTGTTATATACTTAACCCCTACTTGGGATTAACTTCTACCGCACTTATCCTCCTTACCTTGAATCATTGTAATTTGTACCACTTTTCAGCATATCAGTTGCTATTAGTGTCACAAGACATGTATAAATATTCTGAAAAAGTCTAAAAGTTTTAGATCATATGCTTGACTTGAGTCTAAAATTTATAAATGTTTTCATAAGGGGTTTATTATAAGCGTAGTCTAAACATGCAAACATTTCGATCTTTATTGTTATTTCTTCGATATTTTTTCAAAATTTAGCCAAGAATTATTAAAATTGCCTATTTTAATTGTTAAAATTCCACGATCCATGTAATAAGGGTTTTTAAGGGTGTAAAATCATTTTTAATAATTAAAAATATAAATTTAATAACAAAAAATTACAATTTCAACACTATTTTTATAGTCAAATTCTTATATATATAGATATACAACATAAAAATTCATCAATTTTGTATATTTGATTTCCATATTTGAAATGCATTAAAAATTTTCTTTTCCTTCTTGTATATATAAGAGACAAGGGGGAATAATAGCTTTATTATCTATATAGATGGCATATATTTCCTATAATGCGTGTAAAACAATTTGGGTATTAATATCATCCCTTTCTAAGTGAAGTGTTCTTAGTCATGCTCCCTATCTTAAATAGGATCAACTAATTAAATATGAGTAAGATAAATTTATCTAGTTAATTCAACTAATCACTTAATAGTTAAGCATTAAATATCTCTAAATAGAATCAACTAATTAAATATGAATAAGATAAAATTATTTATTTAATTAAAATAATCACTTAATAGTTAAGCATTAAATATCTCTAAAGCTCTGAGAAGAAGAAAACATGTTGTACACTTTGCTTACAAGTTTAAATTAAATCATCTTCTAGACAAAGCCAAGACATTTCAAAGAAATAATTCATGTGTATGCTAAATGTTGAAATCTCAACATATAAAAGATAAACAAGCTAAAATAGAAAGATCAAAAAATTATTTCAAATTTTGTCACATTGAATGGACAAAAACAAGTTAATTCAAACAGAACCAAGCTCAAAAGTAATTGAAGGAAAACTAAGAAAAAATTATACAATTTGATTGTATTTTTCAAATAATCATGTGAAATACATATTCAAGGTCTCACCATTAATAAGAAGAGGATTTATATCATCTCCCAAATTATTTAGCCTTTATGTGTTAGCTCCTATCTTCCTTGCAATCTGAAAAGAATAAAGCCACATATTTTGAAACGTTGTATTTTTTCCTTTTTTTGTTGATTTAACATGTTCCACTTCAATGTCAAATAACCTAGTGACACTTCATGCTTCATCCTAGAGTAAGGACCACTAGAGATTGATGAGTCTAAGTGAAATTTCCCTAGGTAGAAGTGAGTTATTGAGACATCGAATAGAAATGCCGAAAAATAAAAAAAGGGGGAGCCCACACTATCTTGGATGTCAAAACTTAGAACCTGTGTGGCCATTTTTGTAGGTATTAATAATGATTCAAGTTCTGGGAATCACCACCAGTCGTTATTCAAGAGGATCAAGGATGGAGAATAGGGACCATTAGGGCAGGCTAATGTTGTAAGCTTCAATGGATATATAGGAAAGGAGTCAATCTTGACATTAAACATAGATGGTTTGATAGTTAATAAGATAATGTGAAAATTGGAAAAGACTTAGATAAATTATCGTGCAAACTTGGTGAACAATATTAAGAATCTACAAATTGTGGAGTTGGTGCTTAGCTAGGAGATTGGTGTCTCTTATGGGTTGGTGCTCAGCTAGGGGATTGGTGTCTCATGTTTCTTGGTGCCCATGAATTCATTGAGTTGGTGCTCAATTAGGGGATTGAAGTCTTTGTAGGTTGGTTCCTACAAAAGTTCTAGTAGGAGCTGATATATTTGATTGTACGTTTTATATATTAATTTTTTTTCTCAATTATAAATATTATATGTTCATGTGTTCGATATTGAATGGTTAATGTTGTTATTTGTTGATGGATAAAATTGGTTTAATTGATGAAATATTGATTCACCCCCCTCTCAACATTTTCAATAATTGGTATTAGAGTGGGTTCCTTCAGTCACAAATTAACAGTTGACGTTGTCAGTTACTGAAAAATTGTTCGAATGGTGCTAAATGATGTCAAAAGAGTGAAAAAGAGCATAGAATTTTGCAGTCATCTTCCAAGCTGCAGAAGGAATCAATGCTACATTTGACCCTCTCCATTGGAAAGTGATCTCAACAAGCTTTCCAACAATATGTGGAAGTCCAAAAAAGGACTCCTGGATCAAAAGGTATGGTGTGTCGAAGTTTCAAGGATTTGAAGCCTTAGGAAAGAAGTAATATCAGAGATTGCAATATCAGAGGTCTAGAATATTGAAGATCACATATCGAAGGTCCGAAATATCAGCGCATCACAATATCGAAGATGACATATCAAAGGTTTGGCATATCAGCGCATCGCAATATCGTAGATCACATATTGGAGGTCTAACATATCAGTGCATTGCAATATCAACACATCCCAATATCGTACGTTCGACATATCGATGCATCAAAATATTGGAGGTTGGAGGAGAATTGACACATCGAAACATCGGTGTATTGTAGAATCAAAACTTCTTAAAGTGGGATCCTTTAAAAAATTGCGATATCATAAAGTGTCGATAATATTAGAAAGTGTCGGGGAACGCCGATAAAGGATTAACAAAGGATTTCATTGCAAAAGAAAATGTTGATAGGCCCTTTTAACTCTCCTCTAGTGGGACACATGGTGGCATATGATTGGCGTAGATAAAGACACACAACAACATATGATTGGTTTCGATAAAGCTACAGTGGCATCTGATGTCAGCATGATTTGGCGGTACGAAAGGACATGTGGTAGGAAGTTTTTGAATTTTGAGAGGCCTAAGGGGATAAATAAGGATGACACGTGTCACCACTCATGAGGTGCCACGTGGAGTGATGACGTAATATTAGAGGTCGACATATTAGAGGTTGAGGACGTTGGAACTTTAGAACAATTGGTGTTTTAAAAACTTCTAATGAGAGGGGCTTCGATAGTGTAATTCAAAGAGTTAAAAGGTGGATGAGTTAGCTGTTGTGATTATAGAACACCACTAAAGCCACCACGGTTGATTGCTCCCCACTTTAGAAAGTGGGGAATTCAAGCAGTTAAGAGGAAAGTGACAAGCGAATCACCCGAGTAGCTGAAGAAGAACATCATGACAAAGATGTGTCTTGATCAGAGGCCATCAAATGAATTGGCATGGAGATATTTTGTTGTGGCCATCATTCCGTTTTCCCATGTTTTGTTATTTTGTAATTTGTTGCAATGATTTGGGCGGCAAAGCCTTCGCACATCGACATAGCTAGTCGATCAGATAGCTGGGGATTGGCTAAGATATTTTTCTCGACCATCATGTAGTTGTTCCATTTTGTTATTTTTGTGATTTTGTGTATTTTAAAGAAATGAATCAAATCCTTTGTAATCATTTAGGTAGCAGAGCCTTCACACGCCGAGATAACTAGTTACTAGAGCTCTGCTAAGATATTTTGTAACTATTTTTCAAGCTCTCCCTCTCCTTATAAAAGAGGGAAGAAGCACATAACAGAGGGTTCCCAAATTCTGCATTCTAGAGGCATGAATTCTGTTTTTGCAAGATCTAAGCTCTGTTTGAAGAGAGAGTGGTTCCACTTTGGTTCAATTTTCTTGTTCATGAGGTGCTCAACATACAATTGTTAAATGTGATGGACTGGTGATTTGGACTCCATCTTCAAATATTAATGAAGAAGTTTTGTTGATTCCAATCCGAGCAACGCGCAATATGTTTTCCCCGTTGTATATCATTTCATGTATGTCTTTCCTCCTCTGAAATTGCGTAAACAATTTGTTAGTTTCACTCTCTCATGATTGTATGTATGCTTCTAAGTAGTGAGAAGTATATGTATAAACACAACTTTACTTGTGTTATTTGATAGCCTGAAGTACCTATGTAAACACAGATTTACTTGTGTTATTTGATAGCCTACAATACCTGTATGTAAATACATATTTACTTATGCGAATTGGTGACAGATGTATTCATGAAGCATAGAGCTTGAGACCTTAATTTGCACTCCACTTTTTCTATATTTTCACCTCCTCACTCTTCCATATTTCTGCTAGAGATTTTTACTTAGGATTCTGCGCTATCTCCAACCCTTTGCATCAATTTCCCTCCTTTCCTTCCTCCTGTTCATATATACTACAATAAAAATGTTAAACTGTGTATTGTTGTGTGTTGGCCACTAGAACCAACACATTTATCTTTGATATTAGCCATATCTACTAGTGTGTATTTCGATCTATGTGTTTGCTTGAGTTTACCTTGGCGAAGGGATATTGAACCAAGTTCTGAATTATCTTTTTAAAATTACGTGACATATGGAGTGCATCATAAAGCCTTTAGACAATCTTCAAAAGAACTCCTCTCGGATGCCCTAGGCACTGGCCCTTTTCTTTCAACCCAGGGTTGTCTCTAGGAGGCTTCTATATCTTCTGAAGCACTTGTGTGACAAGAGATAGAAAAAGCTACAACATCTTTCTAGCGTTGTTTCCGAGGAATGAATCAGAATATTTTTCCCTGGGTACAATAATTTTTACATTCCCTCTGTCGGGTGAGCATGGGAAGTGTGGGTTAAAGATATCTCACCTTGACGACTCCACTGTTTGAATCTTATTGTAAACAACCTAGTGAATCCACTATCTATATCCTTATTTGGTCATCCTAACTTTCAAGAGGCCTCATACTCGCTCTGATGCTAAACAACATAAAACTTCCAACACATTTGAACTTTAGATCATTCTCCTAAAGGGGTTTTCAAAATGACCATTTCTGCATTCTTGGCCAATAAATTTTCCCCATTGGATTTTTCTTCTGTTGCTCGTTATCCCCATCATGTCCCTTTAGTTCATGAATGGTATACCCATTTGCCTAGATTAAGTGGAAACATAGATAGAAGACTGAACTGGCACCTCAAGGACTTTCATGAATGGATGGAACAATAGGGTATTGTTCTTGAAGATGTGAAAATGAAATTGTTCATGTATTCTTTAGATGAAGATGATAGATCTGGGTACAAAACAATACCTCGTGTCATCATATCTTTATTAAAGAGATTTCACATAACATTTAATGATTTATACAAAAGATTATATCTACCGAGTGCTCTGTTTGAAGATTGTTGTGCACATTTTAATGTTGAAAATATTTAGGAGGTTAATGATCTTGTTGAAGATATTTGTGGGGCTCAAATTCAAGAAGACATATACTGGCATCAAGAAGCATCACCCAACAATCAAGAAAGGGAATAAGGATACATCATCAAGATGCAAGCAAACCCTCATAGGTCTTATTTTGGCGAATTTTATGATTCTTCTTCTTATTATTTGAATGACTTCGATGGGAAGTTAAGAGATGCAGAACCACAACAGTCCTAGTCATGGGAAGCTACACAAAAAGGGGAGCCCCACCAAGAGGTTAAAAAAGAGGCTCCAGTTTACGATTCACATCCTTCAAATGGAGAATAAGTTAAGGAAGCTAGTATTAAAGTCGATAAAGATTCTCCAATCTATGATTTAAATGATTTAGAGGAGGATGAGATTGTTGCAGAATTTCAAGGGATTTTCTTACTAGAAAGTGGGGAGAAGACTTCCAAAAACAACTTCTTCAAGAGGAGCCCAATGTCATAGAGCCAAGTAGTGTCTATGGCTGCTTGTTGCAAAAAGATACTTACCGGTAAACTGTTCAAGAGAGGGAGACAACAATAAATTTTTCTCATTAGTTCTATGATCCAGTAGCTAACTACATGGCCTCTTTCTTTGGCCCGCAACAATATATATCAATTCCAAGCCCAATTAGAAGGTTCATGGAGGAGATTAAAAGAGTTGAGCATCAAATATCAGTTTGGGGGTAGTGGTGCATGCTTGTTTTAGTTGTTGACTTTCAAGAGAACAATGGCATAAGGTCTAGTGCTTAGATGATGGGCTGGTATCGTTGGAAGGTTGACCTTACTTGGGTGAATTGAGCCCTATGCAAAAGCAAGAGTTGTATATAAATAAGCTCACTATGTGAGTGTTTAATTTCCATTTTTTAGAGTTTGTAGTTCTGCATTTCAGTATTATGAGGGGTGGATTTCCAGTAAATAAAGTTCCGTGAAGGTTTTTTTGTTTTACAGGTTCATTATATTTTCTAACTCCATTCCCAATGGTGAAGGCTACTTGTCTGCAGGTTCTCAACACCTTGCGAGCAAGGAATTCTCCCCAATTGGAGCCAATGTTGTCACTTACTGAAAAATTGTTCGAATGGTGCCAAATGATGTCAAAAGAGTGCAAAAGAGAAGATAAGTTTGCAGTCATCTTCCAAGTTACAAAAGGATCAATGCCTAAATCAAACCCTCTCCATTAGAAAGTGCTTTGAACAAGATTTCCAATGATATGTGGAAGTCCAAAAATGGACTCCTGGATCAAAAGATATGGTCTGCCGAAGTTTCAAGGATTTGAAGCCTTAGGAAAGAAGGAATATCAGAGATCACAATATCGGAGGTCCAGAATATCAAAGATCACATATCGAAGGTCTGGCATATTGGTGCATCTTAATATCGAAGATCACATATCGGAGGTTCGACATATCATAATACCGGCGCATCACAATATCATAGGTTCGACGTATCGACACATCACCATATCGAAGGTTGGAGGAGCATTGGCGTATTGCATAATCAAAGCTTCTTAAAATGAGATCCTTTAAAAAGTTGCGATATCATAAAGTGATGATAGTATTAGAGAGCGTGAGGAACACTGATAAAGGATTAATGAAGGATTTCATTACTAAACCAAAAGTTGACGAGCCCTTTTCTCTCTCCTCTAGCGGGACACATGGCAACATACGATTGGCTCCGATAAAGACACATGACAGCATATGATTGGTTTTGATAAAGCTACAGTGGAATTTGATGTCAGCATGATGTGGCGGTATGACAGGACACGTGGTAGGAAATTTTGGCATTTTTAGGGGCCTAAGGGGAAAGATCCAGATGACACGTGTCACCACTCATGAGGTGTCACATGGAGTGATAACATTGTGTTGGAGGTCAACATATCGGAGGTTGAGGATGTCAGAACTTTAGAACAGTTGGTGTTTGAAAAACTTCCGATGAGAGGGGCTCTGATAGTGTAATACAAAGAGTTAAAAGGTGGATGAGTTGGTAGTTGTGATTCTGGAACACCACTAAAGCCACCATGGTTGATCACTCCCAACTCTAGAAAGTGGGGAATTCAAGCGGTTAAGAGGAAAGCGACAGGAGAATTGATTGAGTAGCTGAAGAAGAACATCATGGAAAAGACGTGGCCTGATCAGAGGCCATCACAAGAATTGGTATGAAGATATGTTGTTGTGGCCCTTATTCCATTTTCCCATGTTTTGTTATTTTGTAATATGTTGCAATGATTTGGGAGGCAGAGTCTTTGAACATCGAGATAGGTAGTTGATTATACAACTGGGGCTCGGCTAAGATATTTTTCTCGGCCATTGATTAGTTGTTGCGTTTTATTATTTTTGTGATTTTGTGTATTTTAAAGAAAGGAATCAAATCCTTTGTAATCATTTAGGTAACAGAGTCTTCGCACGTCGAGACAGCTAGTCGATCATACATCTAGAGCTCAGCTAAGATATTTTGTAACCGTTTTTCAAGCTCTCCATTTCCTTATAAAATAGGGAAGAAACACTTAATAGAGGGTTCCCAAATTTTGCATTTTAGAGGCATGAATTTTGGTTTTGCAAGTTCTGAGCTCTGTTTTCAAAGAAAGTGGTTCCAATTTGGTTCAATTTTCTTGTTCATGAGGTGCTTGACATATACAATTGTTAAATGTGATGGACTGGTGATTTGGACTCCATAAAATATTAATGAAGCAATTTTGTTGATTTCAATCGGAGCTATGCGCAATATGTTTTCCCCTTTGTATATAATTTCATGTATGTCCTTCCTCCTCTGAAATTGTGTAAACAATTTGTCGGTTTCACTCTCTCATGTTTGTATGTATGCTTCTAAGTAGTGAGAAGTATTTGTGTAAATACAGATTTACTTGTGTTATTTGATAGGCTACATTACCTGTATGTAAACACAAATTTACTTATGCTAATTGGTGCCAAATGTATTCATGAGGCATAGAGCTTGAGACCTTAATTTGCGCTTCAATTTTTCTACATTTTCACCTCCTCTCTCTTCCATATTTTTGTTGAAGATCGTTGCTTAGGATTTCGTGCTATGTCCAACCCTTTGCATTGATTTCTCTCCTTTCCTTCCTCATGTTCATCTATACTACAATAACAATGTTAAACTGCGTATTTTTGTGTGTCAGCGACCAGAACCAACACATTTCTCTTTGAGATTAGCCATATCTACCAGTGTGTATTTCGATCTATGTGTTTGCTTGAGTTTACCTTGGTGAAGGGCTATTGAACTGAGATCTGAATTATCTTTTTTCAAATTACGTGACATATGGAGTGCAACATAAAGCATTTAGTTAATATTCAAAAGCACTCCTCTTGGATTCCCTAGGCACTGCCTGTTATAGACATTTTTGTGCCTTACAGCTTTGAGCATGAAAAGTCCATAATCCAAGGGATCCAAAGTCCCTAAAAGTGTTTTTCCTGCCCCTAAAGGAACAAGGTCAACCAATGACAGCTTCTCCCAGAAGTTCTCCACCAAAAACCACTCAGAACTAGTCAAATCAGGATCAATTCAGAAGCTCCACTAGCTGCCTGCGTTGCAAAGCACCCAAATACACTGTCTAGGTGCGTTGCAACGCACTTGAATGCACTACCCAGGTGCGTTGAGCGGGAAATGACAAGTGGCAGAGTCATTCAACGAGGTGGAGAGACAATGGAAGATTCCAGAATCTTCTCCAATGACACTTGCCTCACTGAATTCGACCAGTGATGAGTAAGAGGCTCCCAGTCTCCAAGTGGAAGCAAGAACTGACAGAGAGAAGCCACAAGTCAAAACATAAGCTGACTCATCCTCTCTGCTTACATCTATATATGGATCCCTCATCCCAGAGATCCAGAGGCTGGAATTTTGTACTTTGCAGAGAATTGCTATTGGTTTGAGATTGAGATTAGTACATTGGGTGATTTATGCTTTGTTGGAGGAGAGGAAGGGATTCCTTTGCTGGGAGGTAGATGTTGGATCGGGACTCACTTGGTTGTATCTCCTCTTGGACTTTCTTATCATATCAATAAAATTATTTGAGTTTCTCCTACATGCTGTGTATCAATGATGTTTTGTTATATTTGCATGTTTAGCTTAATCTGATCCTGAGCTTTTTATGAATGTATATCTATATCTTCGTGTAGTTTCTCTCTCTTGTGATCTTGCAGGAATTCGGTGAAGCTGGGCTGGTAAGGGAGCAGGGAGCTGGGAGCTATTGAAGAGAGGAGCGATTGGATCAACAAACTAGCGAAAGACACAGGTTAGTTACATCCTTCCTCTTCATTTACATTTCATAAAGAAGAATACTCAAGTAGTTTTCCTTGTTTGTTGCTAAGGCACTATCACACTTTAGAGTGGGATAGGGGCATTCTGAATAGATACTTTTCCCAACAACAAATTGGCGACTCCGCTGGGGATCGTATCTAGTTAGTTTATTTGTGTTTCTATTGTTGTTCTTCTCATAAACTTAGGAGTGGCGAATCGAACTGCATTTGCCATTTACAAATGCAAAGTAGAGATCTGCCACTCTAGTCCACTCACTGGGCCTGTTTATGATCTAAACAAGCTGATCCACAAATGATCTAACTGCCCTTTGTGATAGCTCTTAGTCCTCCTTTAAATCATCCTTCTAATTGTACCTTATTGATAGCTTTTATCCAGCCAAAAACCTCAGATCAAACTGCAAACCGTGACCCAGAACCCGGAGACAATTCTCGTTTCTGCTTCAGCGCAGGCTCTGTGAAGAGACTCTGCATTTCAACGCAGGTCCCGAGAGGGCTACCTACGTTGCAATTCAGTTTCTCTGTGCAACAGGTGCGCTGATCAGCCTTTGCCCTGTGCAGCTGTGGTTCTTTGCTTCATTTTGTTCAGTTTTATCTCTAATTTTTGCAGCCTGTTATCAGTGTGTGTACCTATCTGAAAACCCCTTTTCTCTGCCTTAATTCTGCCTCAGTTGTATAAAAGAAACTGTATTTGTTTTTGTGTATTTGTTACATCATTTGCAGTTTCCCATTACAAAAGTAAACTAGTCATACTGTCGCCCTTAGATCTAGACCTGTCGTAAGTGTCGTTTTGATCTTAGGAGAAAGTTTGTTTGATGTTGACAGTTGATTGTGCTTTTACTTTTGTCTTTTGGTTTAAATTTGTGAATTTCTAGTGTCGAAACAAGTGTTTACTTCAAAATCACAAAGTGTCGTAATCGTCTTTTTGATTTTGAAAAGAAGCTTGTTTGTGTTTTTCACTTGAAATCGAATTCAAATTTGTACAACAACTTTCTTTTTAGGCATCAATATTAAGAAAGTGAAAACAAATACATGCATATGTGCATTTGCATTTTGACAGTTTGTATGATTTGATTTAGGAAAAGTGCATTTACAGTGTGCTCTATGCTCTTTGAGAAAATATTGTGTCTTTCTTTTCCCCTTGTAGCTAGGATTTTCATTGTTGAAAAGAGATAAAAGCTTGCTTATCATCTTTAGACTACATTTAGGAATTGTATCTACATCTCGTGGTGATCCAAAAAGGAAAACTTCTAAGAAAGATCAACCTAAAATAAATTGAATGAACTTAACAACGCTTTGTAACTTAACGCACAACATAGAGGTCTAGGCTAGAGACGTGTTCCGGCGTCGTAAAACCTGGTGACTGTCGGCCTCACTGATGGTTGGGTGATTCCTCCTAAGAGACGATAAGTGCCAGTACGGATTGTGCTCCCACATACCGTCGAGTATATATTGGGAGACCCCTATAGGCTTAAAACCTTTTATCCATAGGAAGCCGTGTCGGCCGCCCTACTGATCGCAATGCACCGAACACAACATTCAGGAAGATTGACTGCCGTACCGTAAAACGTATTCTGCAGTTTTGTGATTGGTTTGGCACACCCTCTACCTAGATCTCCAGAGCAGTCCCTTTCGTTCCTTTTCAGACTCCTTAACAGAAAAGGTCCATCTGAGCACTTGTCACTTCAGGCTCATTAAAAATCGAAGGAGACTAGAGTCATCTTTTGTTTTTTCTCGACTCTTTAAAACTGAAAAAACAAGTTGTGTCAAAGCGTCTAAAATTCATTTAATTCGGAAACATACTTCCCCTTTGTTTTAGTTGATCGAGTAATCCGCGATCGTGGAAGAAAGTCAATCGAAATCGCTAGAAAATCTTTTGGATAGACTAGATATGTCTGAACAACCGTCGACATCCAGGACTGTGTCGTCCGACACAGCAGTGGCACAGCCTCCTACTGCTACTCCAACGATGTTCAATGGTATACCATCTGTCCCGGCAAGTTATCAACAACAAGCCGGAGTCCCATCAGGGACTGCTTCGACGACATGGTTAGTTCCTATTTCTTCATCCGGATTATCATCTGGTATTTCTTATGTTGAAACTCAACAAATTGATCCAATGTGTCTTCAAAGGCCAATCTACCCTTTAAGTACTAGATTGCCACCATATGGAGGGCAGTATGCCTTTTCATTGTTCCCTCCCAGAGAACAACCATATGAGAGTTTACAACAAAGTTCAGGTCAAACTGGAATTACACCCAGCGGTTGGGTACCAATACTGCCTCAGCAACCAAGGGTTGTATATTCAATGCAACCAGTCCACCCTGTGTCGAATACTCCCACTATACCTGCTATGGTGAATGCATCGCAAGTACAAGCGTTACCTGTTGTATGTCAACCCCAAGTTTCTCAGGTTGCAATACAACAACCTCTTGTCTCAACGACTCAATCGCAACCTCAGGTTAGTGCCTCCTTATCTGGAGCGACTCAGGCTCAAACAAGTACTATGACTCCTCATCTTGGTCAATCATCTAGTATTGGACAACACCAAATGGTCCAACAACCAGGGCTGGTTCAATCTCAACAACCGCCATTCCAACAATCATATCAAGGACTTGAGCAACAAGTCTTTGTAAGTAATGGGCAACCACATTTCCAAAGCGGTTATCAACACCCATATTATAGTGGTTATGCCCATCAACCTTATCAAAGTTGCCAACATCAAATACATTATGCTGGTATGCAAAGACCCATTGCTCAGGCGATTCCATCTTATCCTGGGTATGCTTCGCCTAACCTGAATCAACAGTTGCCCTTTGTAGCAACTCTAGAATTACTAGATCTAAACCGGCTGACGAATGATCCAATTGCTTATGCCCCTTGGTGGCCAGCGATTCCGCATAAACTTCTGTCAGATATTCCTAAATTTAATGGAAATCCAGGTGAAGATTCGTCGAATCATGTGATGACATTTCATCTGTGGTGTTCATCAAACACCCTAAACGATGATTCGATTAGGCTTCGCCTGTTTCAGAGGACGTTAACTGGTCTGGCAACAAAATGGTATATCGAATTGCCTAGAGCTTCATTCGACAACTTCAGTACCCTAGCCACAACCTTTTTAACCCATTTTCAGTTACCGATAAGGTACGAAATGGGAACTGAACTTCTTACCAAATTCAAACAAACGACGGCCACTCACATATCTGATCATATACATAAATGGCGACGTCGTCGTAGAATGGTGAAAACGTATGTTCCCAATCAGCTTTTAGCTGAATGGTTTATTAAGTCATTACTGCCTTCCATCACGGAAGATGTGGCAAAAGGGGGAGTCGTCATAGAAGAGCAAGTTATCGCTCGTACGCAATATTTGGACTTGATTTACACTCAATCTGGCACGCTCTACGATAAAATACCTGACGCCCCTAGACCAGAATTCTCAGTTCCTCCTCCTCCTAAATCAAACAATGACTCTCATGCCATCGATGGCGTGATTGGTGCGACAGACACGAAATCGACAAAGGCTACATCTCAAAAGGCCTGTAAGATTTCTAGTCAAAATGCAAATGAGGAACTTCTTGCCTTGGAAGTAAATGTTGTGTCGACTGACAAGGGAAAACAACTGAAGCAACCAGGGGGCAAGAAGAAAAAGAAAGGGAGAAAAAGGAAGCAGGATGAGTCATCTCCTGAAAAGCCTTCTACAAACCCTTCTGGGCAAAGGAAACCCCCTGCGGGGTGTCATATATGCGATGAGGATCATCAGACGAGAGATTGTCCACATAAAGCTGAAGTTAAGAAACTCTTTAAGAGTTCAAAAACCTCAGTAGTATTGACTAATCCGTTTCCAAGCCCGGGAACCAAACTGGTTGCTAATCAAAATTCTTCCCGATCCCAAGTGCTTATGTTGTCTATCTCAAAGCAGAAAAACAATGCTTTGGCAAGGAATAAAGATTACGGGAATCCACAGGTGTCGAATAACAAGGCTAATGAACAACCTAGTAGTTCGACAACAACTTTGACCAAAGTTGTCCCACCCATCATTCCTGAACAAATGATAAAGTCGCCAAAGGGAGTAGTGCACAAATCGACATTTAATCCTCATGCAAAAATAGCACAGAATTATAATATAATAGAGGACCTGGCCCAATCGCCGTCCACTATGTCGACACTTGAGGTACCGCAAAATTGCCTCTCCCAAGATCAAGCTTTATTATCAGCAATAGGTGGGATTGACCCAATGGATTCCAATCTTGTGGCCTTTGATCATAAAGGATATGACCCTCAGTTACCAGCTCAACTAGCTTTCCTTATTCAAGTGAAAGCCCTCAACAAAACTGTTCATCGAACAATTATTGATGAGGGGGCATCTACATGCATTATGTCGATGAGTTGCTGGAAAACTTTAGGATCTCCAACCTTGTCGCGATCTTCGACGACATTAAAAGCATTCGACGGAAGGATATATACACCATATGGTATCCTAAGTAACTTGAAAGTTGAACTAGGAGGGAAAACAGTAGAAATTGATGTTGAAGTAATTGACGGAAACCTTGATTACAACATCCTATTGGGAAGACCCTGGATATATGCCATGGCCGCAGTTGTGTTGACCTACTTCAGGAAGATTGCATTTCCCTTCCAAGGAGGAATTACAATCGTCGACCAACAAACATTTCTCCCCAACAGTTCACAAGTTACGGGAAGCATTCCAATGATCCATCGAAGCAATCATTCGCTCCAAAATATCGGAGTAGGTCTCCTAAAAGACCCTGCCTTAATGGGTACTTTTTCCCTACCACCTCCGAGTAATCTGGCGGAAGTGGCCACAGTGGAATATGAAACCTTCTATATCTAATGGATTTGGACTTCGAGGATGGTTCTCATCTCGTGTCAACCTCGTTAAAAAATGAAACAAGGAGTCTTGAGGATGGTTCTTTTACTGTGTCAACCTCATTAAAAAATGAAACAAATCCCCTTTCCCAAAGGTAAACCTTCATTCCAACCACAAAGTTGAATGCAATGAAGCTTGGGGGGCAAGCACCTTGATTTGCGTTATTATACTGGGGGCATGCAAACTTATCACGAGCAGTGTTACTGCAGGGTTCAAGCTCATTAAAAAATAAACCCGCATCGAGCAGTTTTAACACATAGTTCATGCTCGTTAAAAAATAAACATAAGATCGAGCAAGTGTTTCAACCCGCGTTTAAGCTCGTTAAAAAATGAACTATGAATGTAACATTATCAGCCATTAAAGCCTTGGTCGTGTTTGCACCGTCACCTCCACTTTTTCATTGGCCGATCATTCACCTCCATTTGATTGTTTACCCATTTTGAGGAACAGCTGCGAAGAGTGATTTCACTAACCATCCTTGTGACACTGCCGTGCTTGGAAAATTCCAACCCTTACCTGGAATCAGCTGCTACCCATTTTATCACTCGTTCCTCAAAAGACGAGTCTTCTTTAAGCTCTTTTCATCTGACTCGTAAAATATGAAAAGATTGCCGAGTTTTGGCCTTCCAGCTCATTAAAGCGACAGGAAGAGTTATCCCTCCTCTAGATTTTAATCTTTTTGGACCTGAGGGATTATTGCACAAAAAGATCGAGCGCTTGTTTTGTTCGGCTCGTTAAAACTATCGAAAATTCATCTCTTCTGTATTGTTTTATACTTTTTCAAACTTAAGGGATTAGATGACGAAAAAGGAATTCCGGAGTTAACTTTACGTACCTTTTCAGACTCTCTAAAAATGAAAAGGACCGAGTTATCTTTGTCGTTAGACTCGTTAAAAAGATTAATAGCGACAAACTTGTCTTTAGACGAGAACGAGTTTCACTATCGCTAGGCTCGTTAAAACATAGCGATGGGTTTGCCCGAAGGGAAAATTATAGAACAAGCATATGTTATCCTCCTCAAGCTTGACAAAAATAAAGAGGTACTGGTCAGCAATGACTGGGGAAAAATTGGGAAGAAACTCAAAGAACCTTTATTGTTAGCAAGTCGCTCTTGAACATGACACTTCCACTCCGTGCCTGAGTCGGGTTGGATTGTTTCATTCACCGGTCACATCACCATGGTCTCGCCATACCATCCACCTTTGGGGTAAATGCTACCAATCCATGATATAAGTGTCGCCGATATGTTCAAGAGAAGTCATCCAGAGAAGTCACCCGTGTCCCTACCATACATTATACTTCATTCTTTCATGACCGCCACCCTGAACCATATATCATCAGATCGTTTTCACCTCCATCAAAATCATTTGCTCCGTTCCGTGTCATTGATGTGGGATACATCAAGGCCCTCCTTTGACGGATCGCTTCTTGTCGACATCAGCTCATTATCCAAGAAGTTGATCTAGGAACACCCCCTTCAGTACTTTGAAGCTTGCATGCCTCAATGGCAAGTTTCTCACTTCCGGCAACAGGTATACATCAATGACCTTCGATCGAAAGATTTTGCGTGGTGTTCGACGCCAAGTCCTTTATTCACACCACGTGAATTGTACTGCAGTACCTTGAGGGTCATCATCATTATCGGTGATTCCTCTCGCGCTTGTTAACAGTTTACATCATTGACTGGTAATCAAGTGATGTCTTTCCATGTTCGACTTCAAAAAATTTCTCACATGGATTAACTTGTACTTAGAGTGAAGATCGAACGAGATTGAAGACCCCGGATATAGTTTCATCCATCTGGGCTGCGATATATATTCAGGAAAAATAAAGACATTGACATGTACAGCATTGCAGAACAGATGATCATCCTACCAAAAGGATGATGATTTCATCAGAATCATCAGTCTACCATCAGACGATTGTCTGTCCCATGTACATAAAAATGAATTTATAAAGCTGAGCATGGGAATGCCCGCCTCAGCTAGATCATGAAAACAGTATGAAAAATAATGTATTGTATTGTATCTTATTACAGGTCTCCTCCCAACATTGAAAGAACTTCGGATCCTCCTAATAAAGCATTTCACCCGATAAACGGCCTCATACTTTAGGGGGAAACTGTTATAGACATTTTTGTGCCTTACAGCTTTGAGCATGAAAAGTCCATAATCCAAGGGATCCAAAGTCCCTAAAAGTGTTGTTCCTGCCCCTAAAGGAACAAGGTCAACCAATGACAGCTTCTCCCAGAAGTTCTCCACCAAAAACCACTCAGAACTAGTCAAATCAGGATCAATTCAGAAGCTCCACTAGCTGCCTGCGTTGCAAAGCACCCAAATACACTGTCTAGGTGTGTTGCAACGCACTTTAATGCACTACCCAGGTGCATTGAGCGGGAAATGACAAGTGGCAGAGTCATTCAACGAGGTGGAGAGACAATGGAAGCTTCCAGAATCTTCTCCAATGACACTTGCCTCACTGAATTCGACCAGTGATGAGTAAGAGGCTCCCAGTCTCCAAGTGGAAGCAAGAACTGACAGAGAGAAGCCACAAGTCAAAACATAAGCTGACTCATCCTCTCTGCTTACATCTATATATGGATCCCTCATCCCAGAGATCCAGAGGCTAGAATTTTGTACTTTGCAGAGAATTGCTGTTGGTTTGAGATTGAGATTAGTACATTGGGTGATTTATGCTTTGTTGGAGGAGAGGAAGGGATTCCTTTGCTGGGAGGTAGATGCTGGATCGGGAATCACTTGGTTGTATCTCCTCTTGGACTTTCTTATCATATCAATAAAATTATTTGAGTTTCTCCTACATGCTGTGTATCAATTATGTTTTGTTATATTTGCATGTTTAGCTTAATCTGATCCTGAGCTTTTTATGAATGTATATCTATATCTTCGTGTAGTTTCTCTCTCTTGTGATCTTGCAGGAATTCGGTGAAGCTGGGCCGGTAAGGGAGCAAGGAGCTGGGAGCTATTGAAGAGAGGAGCGATTGGATCAACAAACTAGCGAAAGACACAGGTTAGTTACATCCTTCCTCTTCATTTACATTTCATAAAGAAGAATACTCAAGTAGTTTTCCTTGTTTGTTGCTAAGGCACTATCACACCTTAGAGTGGGATAGGGGCGTTCTGAATAGATACTTTTCCCAACAACACTGCCCCTTTTCTTTCAACCCGGAGGTTGTCTCTAGGAGGCTTCTATATCTTCTGAAGCACTTGTGTGAGAGGAGATAGAAAATTATACAACAAGTGGAAAGAGGATCCTAAAATAGTAGATGGAAAAGTTAAGAAAGTATTCCTCCAATATTTTAAAGGAATTCTTCTCCAATGCTATGTTGTCAAAAACGTTTAAATATATTGAAGGACGTTTGTGTTTCCCAACTTCTTTGTTTGATGGAACGAAGTATGATTTGTTGAAAGTTAAAATGAGGCACTACTTGATGAGTCTTGGTTGAGAAGCATGGGAATCAAATGCTACTAAAAGCATAACTACATAGGAGCCAGAATAATACAATACAAAATCAATGGAAGTAATATTGAGTATTCTATCAGATTCTATAAAAGATAAGGCACAAGTTAATGTTCTTCTACCAAAATTCTTTGGAAAAATCTACGAATAATTTATGTAGAATTTGACCTAGTGTCTATTTAGCTAAAACTAGATTATGTGGAACAACATCACAAAAATGATCAATATTCAAAGGAGATAGATGAAGGAAAAACTGAAAACACCAAAAACATAGAAGGATATGAAGATGAAAAAGAATCTAAAGTAGTCACTAAAGTAGACCTTAAAGCAGAGCTTGTGGCTTCCCTAAAAGAAATAAATAGATTACAAGAAGTGAATAGAGAACTTAAGAATCAAATGCAAGATGTTGAAGAGAAGAACCATGAACTTAATGGTACAAAGGAAGAAGTTGTCCTCCTAAGATTCTAATTCAAGGAAGTAGAAAAGAGAGAAGAAATTATGACAAGTCATCTTAAGGAAAGACCTAAGGATTTTAACAAGATTGAAGAAAAATTTGGTCAACAAGAAAGCATAAGTCATTCCTTTGAAAATTCAACTAGAAGAAGTAAAGAGAGCAGACGAAGTGATGGAGATCCAATTAATGGAGAAAGAAGAAGATTGTGAGAGGCTTGAAGAAGAAATTGTCTCATTAAGCAATGAGGTTGACAAGCTATGCAATAATTTTAGGTGCACACAAGTATCATATGATATTCAAAGTTGCAAAAGGTCACCATGTGAGAAAACATGTCTTGGTTACATAGGTGAGGAAAGCTCCGATTTTCCAAAGTATGCAGAAAAATCGGAAGGCAACATCCATTAAAAACCAAATCATAATGAAAGCAAGAAGAAGGTTGAAAGTATTGCTAGTCCAAGAAGATATGTTGATTCTCTCAAGGGATCCATACACAATGCAATAAGTAGTAAGGATCAAGAAAGTTTTCATCCTTCTCCAAAGAAAAATAACTTTAGAAGGCGATCGAGGGAAGCCCACTTAGATAGGTATCAAACCATATTCCTTGGTCATTGTTTTTCATGTGCAATTTTTTGGCATACAGAAAGAGATTGTAGAGTCCATCGCCACACATAATAGTAACATGTTTAAATTCTAGATCATACTCTTGGACAATAGTTATCTAGTTTCCTCTTTTTTTTTTCACCTAATTCTTGATGGAAAAAAGGTGATCTAACTATACTATGAGGAACAATCACCTTGGTATGGTTTTTTAGAATGTAAGAGCTAAAGTGTTTAACAAACTAAGGGACACCTTATGTTTGTGTATCAATAGTTAGGAAATTTAACTATGCCCCTTGCAAATTCATACTCAAAATAAATTGGTCATTCATTTCGTTTTGAATCATTCTACTTAAGCATTGTTTCCAAAGAATGATGATGCAAAATTATAGAGTAAATCATGATAAAATCAAGACTATGTAAATTTGGAGCATTAACCATTTTTGTTTTAATATTTTAGGAATCTTCATTCTCAACTTTTGGTCATTTTCATTCAATTTTTTTTTAATCTTTTTTTTTTTTTTGTAATGGTTTGATAATTTCATCAAAATTGAGTATAAATATTCTCATAAAATTAATCTTTCTTAAAAAACTGCATTATTTCTTATTATGAGGAAATGAAGTTTGGAAATGACTTTGTTATTGCCAAAATAGTTTTCAATGAGTTTAACAAATTCATATTTCCAACATATTTAATTTTTTTTAGTAAGATGCTAATTATGCTTTGATATACTCTTGGGATATATAGCCTCTTTATCAAGATATGAAATGACATTTCAAGCTATTAAATCGTGAAAAACAATACTTGTTACGTGTTGAAAATTTGCAACTACATTTTTTTTTAGACAAAAAGACATTCTTTTAGATGCAAAGATTTCTTATTTAGTCCCAAAAGTCATTTTAAGTCTATCATTTTCAATGACAAGTATTTGATTATACCCTGAAAAATATAAAGCAATGAAAACATTTTTACATCCTAAGACAAGTTACAAAATTTTATCCATGAGTAGCAAAAGGTAATTGTATTTTTTAGAAGTTTTGTCTAAATTTTGAAAATCAACCAAGAAACAAATTTCACCTTTTTTCTTCCTCATAGGAACTAAGTTTGTTACCCAGTAGAATGTCAAATTTGAAAAATGATTTTAACATCAAGAAATTTTTTTAACTCTTTATAACTTGGGTTTTCAAAAAAATGAATTTTCATTTTTTTTTTTTTAATGTTTACATCCTTTTTCATTGTGATTATATGTTGAATTAACCATGTGCCATAACTCTTTAAATTATCTTATTTCCATGTAAACACATCTTGATATTTCAAAATGTTTTTTCTCTAAAGTTCAACATGACCCAAGATTCATATTCTTTGGATTGTCAATGGTTTCAAGATTAATTATCTCATGATCCAAATTTGAAATATGGGTTTTGACATTAGAATATTTCTTGAATTTGTCTTGTAGACCAATAGTTTTCCAGGGTGAATACACCTTTTGGGATAATATTAATTGTTAGATTATACATATTTTCTTCACAACCTTTTAATTCTTTCTCATGCTCTTTATCATTAATTGAAGCATCTATGTATCCTTTATAGTGAGAAATTCTATAATTTGTTCATCACTTTCAAATGCTCTCCAATACCATACATTATTAGGGAGTGAAGGTATATCAAGCAACTCAATAGGAAATATACTTGCCTCAAAGTATTATAATGGAGCTAATCTAGAGGCTACAATATCAAATGAGTTTGCTATTATATTGTTAGTTGAAAAATGATAGAGATTAATAGAAGACTTCAAAGTCGTCAATTTTCTTAACACTTCCCATTGGAAGTGTTTTTGGTGACGAGAATTGCAATGAATTGTATTTTTACTTGTCTCGCAATGATTTCAAATCCTCAAAATAAATTATATTCTTAATATTTAAATTTATTCCTTTTGTAAGCCTCGTACAAGTGCTTTATATTCTACAATATTATTTATACATTTAAATTCTAATATGAAAGTTATAAAATAGATTTTCCTTGGAGATCAACCATCAACAATCAATCTCTACTCCTTGAGACTTCGAGTTGTAAATTAAAAGAGTCAAAATGTTAACATTTACAACTAAGTTATATTTATCTACAACACTTACACTAGTTATGTTACACTAAGCCTCTTGAAAAATATTTTCTTGGATTGTTATTTCAGATTGTTGGTTTTCAAGAATAAGTGAGAATTCTACGACATTTCCAAAAGATGAATCAACAACATAATTCTCAAAAAATGGAAACTGGAAGGAATATGGTTCATTAATTACTTCCAAATATGTCACAATATGTTTCATATATTGCTTATGGTTAATTCTAATTTTATTTGGTTGTCCATTCGATTACATTAGATAAATCCCTCAAATCCATCAGATAATTACATACATTTTGATTACAAATCATTAGAGTTAATAAAAAATGTGGATTATGAGACTTCCATATTTTACCTGAGGGATCACATTTACTGTCACATTCTGCAAATTATTAGTTGTTGTTATAGTAACTTTTTTCATATTAGTTGACGATTGTGTTTCATTATTTTCTTTCACAACATTTAATATCAACCTTTTTTATTGAGCAATCTTATATACATCAAGAATTTAAATGTTTTCTTGATGTTCTTAAGATTCTCAACTATGTTATATTCCATTGAGGTGGAATGTTAATTACTAGTATAATGTTTGTTAACATTATGAGTATTTGAAGAAGTCCTAATAATATGGGATGCAATCCAACTTTTCTTGTTATTTGAACTTTGAGTTTTAGGAGGTAGCTTTTATGGGATAGGTCCTTTCTAATATTAGAATCACTTTATACATGTAATTCCTCTAATGGTTTTTCTTCCTTAGCAAGGTTGAAACTAGGAAACATATCCTAGAGAACCATGGTTGTTTTGTTATGTTTTTCCTCCATTTCTTCTTCTACTACCCCATCCAAATTTCCATTTGATTCCTTTGTTTGAATACATTCATCCATAAAATAGATAGTCACCAAATCCATGGTATTAATTCGTTAGGGGTATGTTTTTCTTTGTATGATTTATCTAGTGATAGTTGCATAAATTTTCCATGGTTACTCCATCGAAATAAATGTTCAAAATTGCATGTGGGGCTTTATTGAAGTTCTTTCTCCAGAGTTCCTTTTGATGCCTACAATTCATTAATGTTTAATCATATGTTTAATGTTATCTAATTATGTAGAATCCTTTTCTTTTCCCTCCAATGTTGGTTATACTAATGTGTATTGTTAACCACCACCTATAGGTAGTATGCATAGGAGAAATTGTTTCTCCTAGATGGTCCTAAACTGAAAACCAACAACCCCTTGTAGCCACCAGATAGCTTGATGTGCTATTATCTCCGTCACCTGAGTCAGCCATGTGGTCCCTCACCCATCTGTTATGATTGTATGTTTGAAGGTGGGCCTCTCGACCTTGAAGGTATAACTTTTCATTGATATATTTGATTAATTTTCATTACTTATCATGGATGCTTTTGGGCATGGATTGGTGGGGGGATTCAGCAAAAAAGTGGGCTAGTTATTTAATCTTGTTTCCTCCACTCGATTTGGTGGTTACCCTTGTATCCTAGTCCCGTGGGATCTCCTTTATTGGCCATTAGATTTAGAGTTGGCACTACATGGAAAATATTGATTTTGGTTGCGTGGTCCCACTTATTGACACCATATACATCACTCCCTTCATCTCATTCTAACCCGATTCATCATTTTTCTCATCTAGGTCCACATGTGTCCACTATAGGGTTAGGCTCCACTTCCCCTTATCCATACCTTGGGTCAGGCCTGGAACGATGCTCCAAAGGTTGATGCAGCTAAAAAGAAAAGAAAGAGCATAATTTGGCCAATCTCAACAGGAAATATACCACAAAATGAAAAAGATGGTCATATTTTAGCATGTGGGAAAAATCCAAACATTAGCTCTACCCCTATTTATGGCCATCACCCTGGTTCCTATGGACACTAGATGAGCCCCCCCCCCCCCCCCCCACATTAAGGAACCCATGATTTTCCTAACCTCTGGTGGGAAACTAAATGCCCCACCTTAAAAGGGGGTGCCTACTTCTATATCCTACACATCATGCTCTCATCCCTTGGAGCCTTGAGCAATTTTGAAGACAAATCAATCAAAAGGAAAAATGCATATGAAGAAGGGTGAAAAAAAAGGCTGGGGAAACTCATGTACCAAAATTTTCTCCCTCCTACACTCATATACCCAAGTGTGTAATTCCCTCATTATAGCTACCCTTGTACCATGGCAGGTGGCTTGTATCCTTCCCCTCATTCCCACTCTGTTCCATCACTAGATCACATACCACCTACCACCTGATGGATGTACCACTGACTGAAACTACCTAATAAGGTCCTTGGTTAACCCCCTTATTGATCTTGGAGACGTTTGTACATGCCAAATCCCACTATGGAAGGGCATGCCACCATGAAGTGCCCCATTGATTCCATGATTTGTAAGCTCCTTTACTTGATTACCCTAATGAATTTTTGTATTGGAGGGCAAGGAGATTCATTGAATCTTATGTAGAATTGCAGGTTGGTCTCCATTTGGGATTTGGTATCCCTATACGGGGTCCAAGCCCTCTAGAGGGCCACATTGGCACTTGTAGGGTGAGTGTTGAGAGCCATGGGCCTCCACCATAGCATAGAGTACTTCATGGATACCCAACACCACTCAATGATTTCTCATGTTCCACCTTTGGGATGAGGATGATGTGTCTGGTTCACCATTCCTAGCTGGCTCCACACTTGCGCCATACACTTGGCAGATGTTCCAGGGTCTAGATGAGGACATGTCTCACTGCAGGAGACAAAGGTAGGGAGTATGTCATCATCCTAGCCCTTAAAAATGGTTTATAAGCGTTATTGATCCACTTGGAGACCCATGAGGATGTTGTTCTGTCCCCACACCCACTTCGGAACACCACATGTGACTTACTTGGGAAACAAGGGGCCAACCCCTTGTCCATTATTTTAAGAGTCCATTTTCTCACCATGACACACTTTGGACTTCATTAGGACTTCCCAATGGCCCAATGACTCATTATATTGATTATTCTTCCCTCTTCAAAGGCTTATTTTTATGTTATTTAGCTATAATGGTGGGATTGTCTCTAAGGTATGTTATTATGGAACATTATTTTATTATTTGTGGGCCACCTAGGTCTAATTAGGAAAATTGAACTCCTTACCGATCACATAAATTGATGAGGGGTGATTAATTTCTCTCAACATCACTTGTTTTGGTTTAGTAGCTAATTGAAGTGTTGGCTTATATGGGCCTGACCCAGGTTTGGAAGAGTTATTTAGCCAAACAAATCCCACAGCTACCGACCCTTTCGGCAACAGCCTGTAGAGCGTGGACTGAGGTCTCACCCAAGGTAGCAGGGGGGGTGTTGGAACCAGGTTTCTGCACCCTTGGGGTGTCTTGATGTGGTGAGGAAGGTTCACACACCATTCTATGGCTTCGCGCCACTCTGCCTCACGTAGATTCGGATCTAGGAAAATCCTTACTACTGATTAATGTGCTATTTATAGATTAGATCTACTTTTTATGGTCTTTAAGCAAACATTTAACAGAAATAACTTGTTCACGCACCTAGAAAAGATACAGATTTACATAAACTCATAACATAAGCATACACACATAGATCAAACAATTATATCAACCATGAATTAGCTAGATCCGCAATAATTTAGATTTAACACAGAATTTCAGAATCAACTTATCTTTATTCACTTCCTTCACCAATGCATCTAGATCTACCCTGCGCACTCAGCTGCAGGGTCCGTGCACACAGCTGTGGACTCTACTAGGCCTCTACACACACAGCTGCAGAGCCTCTATCTACCTACCAACACCCTTGACTCGGACTTACAGATGCTTCAAGACTTCGCTCCTCAAAAGCTCATTACGTTTCAGATCCAAAGTACTTCCCCAAAAAATACCTTCTACCGATAGAGCCTCGCTCTATTTATACATTCCCATGGTCCGTGGACCATGGGCAAGCCGACTTACTTCCTATTATTCTATATTATTTCTTGGGTGGACAACCCTTTGACTCGATCTATTACATTTCGTGCTCCTCATATTTTGGAGTTTTTACAATATTTTTTTCCTACTTTATAGGCTCTAAGCCCCCAAAACTGTTACGTGGGACCTCCGCTACCCAACAGGCCCCCAACACAATCATCGTGAATCGTCGCGAGTCACTCGTTGGTGCGGCAAGACGCGCTGCCTAGGCTCCGCGGTTCACCTTCCCATGAGCGACGTCCTTCATTCTGCTGCTCCTTATTTGTCTCCTACAATGCTTCTTCCAGCTCTTGCTTCGTGGTTTCTACCAATTCTCGCAACCGATAATGCTCATTCTACTCTACTTGGTTAAGACAGAACACCCCCTCATAGGATTTTAGCTCTAGCTGGGGTACGACATATGGGACCACCTCGTACCAATGCAACTGATTTCTAAGTTCGTATCTTTCTTCGCATTGTCTGCTGCAGCTTGTTTTGCAATTTTGCAAGACCATTGCTGCTATCTGCGAGATCCCAATCTTCAAGATACACCAGAGATGATTTGTTAACTGCAATTCCACCAATTGGCTTCGTATTCATAGCTTTTCCTTTATCCTTTATGGTTCACCGACCAGCCCATGGGTAAGGCGATGACATCTAGACCAGTTCTGCTTCATGTCTATAAATTTCCGGCACATCCCCTCCCATCGATGCTGAACTCTGCGTGGTGCCCGCAGCTGTCCACATCATATTCTTCAGAAAGCTCGGCATCTTTGGCCATATCACAACTCTCGGCCTTACTCCTTGAGCATAGATAATGAAGAGTTCCATAGCGGCGGGAAAGCACAATAGCTTAAGGTTCTCAGAAGTGCAGCTTGTTTGGTGAAGGCCTCCCTATGATTTATAAGTGTTTCAAAATTCAAATTCGTTGGCTCCCGCCTTTTCCGGTGTCCTCATGTTAAGCCTGCGACAGATTGTTCTAGATCTGGTTTATACCTTGTCTCTTAATTGCCCGCCGCCCGCTCCCTTTTGCCATAACTCAGACATCTTGTCATGAATAGTGACAACAATGGTCACCTCTCTGCTTGTCAACGCAGCAACGAATCTCTTTTTGTGCAACCGCGACCCTTGTGATAGACCATATCCACGTGCACCCCGGTGGTTTTGCAGCTTCCCCCTAGACTACTTTATCATCTTGTGCTCTCTTTCAACTAGTTGGAGTGGTGAGACTGTCGTTCGGTCGGTTAGTCAGGTGGTCGACCCACTCGTGTAGAGCTTCAGGTGACTGCCATTTACTCTTCTCGGGAAGGGGTCTCCATTGAGCTTAGCAAGTTGGACTGCGCCTCCATCTGTAACTTCTTTAACTACATAGGGACCCAGCCAATGCATTTGGAGCTTGCCAGGGAATTTCTCGAACTTGTTGTCATATAGTAATACGAGATCATTCTCCTTGAAAGTGCGCACCTTGATATGACGATCATGCCATGCTTTCTCTCATTGTTTTTGTACTTGCTGATGGAATCTGGGAAAAAACCATTCGTGCTCAAGTTCCTCTAGTTGAGTGAGTCGTTCCTCCAAAGCCCCGCGGTCGGCCATGCTTGTTATTGTCGTGATTCGCAAACTGGGTATAGTATATTCCATGGGCATAACGACTTCCTTACCATAGACTAACAGGAAATGTGTCTGGCCCGTCAACTTCTTGCACGTGGTTCGGTAAGCCCATAGCATAGCAGGGATGCGTAAGTCCCAATCGTTTCATTGCACAATGCAGACCTTAGTCAACACAGTGTCCAAAATTTTGTTGAACGCTTTGATGGTCCCATTGGCTTGCGGATGGTATGGCGTACTCTATTGATGATATATCTGGAATTCCTCAGTGAGTGCGCTGATCGTTTCATTCAGAAAGTGTGTTCCGCAGTCGCTCATCAGAATTTTGGGACATCCAAACTGTGTCAACACATTCTCAAACAAAAATTTCGCCGTTGTAGCAACCGTGCAGTCCTTAACCGGTTATGCTTTTGCCCACCGAGTCAAATATTATGTCGCGGTGATGATATAGCGTGCACCCGTCTTCCCTTGAGGTGCAATAGGTCCCATGAAGTCGATTTCCCACTTCTCGAATGGTTGCAGTGTCATCTATGGGTTGAGTGGCATTTCATCCCTTTGTGATGGTTTCCAGTCCATTGACATACGTCGCAAGCTCGACAGTATGCTTTCGAGTCTTGATGTAGAGTTGGCCACCATAGTCCTACATGAAGAATCTTCTGTGCTGTGGTGCGACCCGCATAATGTCCTCTAGCAACCCCACCATGTGCTTCATCCATGATCTATCCTCTCTTTAATTCAGGTACATATCTGTATAATATTTTGTCGTTTCCCATCTTGTATAGGTGTCCTGCAATAACAGTAAAGTCTGCTACGCGTATCACCAATTATTTCTTCTGCTGAATGGAATATCCTTGCGGTGTGTTTCCTGTGGTTAAGAAGTGGATGATATCCTCAAAATGGCCATCCGCTATGTGCACTGCATACATCTGTGCATCTGGTAGTCATTCCTCCAAGTTTGTGGGCTCTTCGCCATTCTCAATTCGAGATAGGTGGTCTGGCCTTGCGTTCAAAAGTCCTGGCTTTACGATGACTTCGAAGTCATATTCTTGAAATAATAACAGCCACCTACAAATGCAACCTCCCAACACATGCTTATTCACTAGGTATTTTAGTGCTGAGTGGTCAGTATACATCTTAAAGTCTCCTCCAAGCAAATAGTGGCGGTATTTCTGGAGTGTGTATACCATCGCCAATCCTTCTCGCTTAGTAGTGGAGTAGTCTTTCTCAGCTTCTGACAATCGTCGACTTGCGAATGTGATCGGATGATCAATTCCTTCCCCTCCTTCTTGAGTGAGTACTGTGCTCAATGCGATACATGACGTGTCAACATGCACATTGAATTCGATGTTCTGTTTCAGAAAGACCAATATAGAGGCTAATGCCATCTTTTCCTTAAGTGTTTCTAGACTTCTGTTGCATTCCTCATTCTAGCAATAAGTAACATCCTTCTTCAGCAACTGTTCCATTGGTTCCGTGATCTGCACATAGCTTTTTATGAACTTCTGATAGTAACCAGTGTGTCCCAATGTGGCGCGCAGTTGTTTGACACTTCGCGGTGCTTGCAAATTGAGTATGACAACGATCTTCGCCGGATCCACCATCAGACCTTGCTTACAAACCACATGGCCGAGTAGGTTCCTGAAGGGGACGAGGAAAGTACATTTCTTCAGATTTAGCGCAATTTGGTGCCATTGGCAAGTATCCAACATTAATCATAAACTCGCTATGTTTCTTAACTAGCCCAAAAATGGTCCAATCATTAAGATATACCTCTAAGAACTTGTGTATAAATTCCTTGAATGCAGCTACCACAACACGGGAGAATATCGTCGGTGCGTTCTTTAGTCCAAAGGGCATCACTGTATACTGAAAACATCTCCATTCGATGGTGAAAGTTGTCTTACTTCTGTCCTTTGGCGCGATCTTGATCTGGTGGTAACCCCAGAAACTGTCCATGAAGGAGTAGGTTTCCTGTCCTCCCACATTCTCCAGTACTTCATCTGTAAATGGCATCAGAAAGGGATCGTTGAAACATGCATCGTTGAGCTTTCTGAGATCGATGCAGATGCGAATCTCACCCTTTATTTCTTCTCCTGCACAACCATAGGACTTACCTAGTCAGACTCTTCTACCAGTTCAATTATTCATGCTGCAAGCATCTTATCCAACTCTTCGCGGACCTTCGCTTTGTATTTTGGATTCAATTGGTAAGGCCGCTGCTTAACTGGCTTTGCATCTAGCTTTAGGTTTATCTTCATCATTCCCAGGTCACCGAGGATCCCATTTAACTCCGTGTTTTTTTGGGGAATAAGCCTTGATATTCTTGAAGCAACTCGACCACCTTTTCCACCGTGGCATCGTCCCAATAGTCTCCCAGCATTGCATACTTCGGCTCTTCCTATGTTCCAATGTTTACTTGTTTCATTTTTAGTCGTGCGGTGATATCTGGATCCTCGATTGCTGGTGCGCGCACCTCGCGACTCCCCTCTTTTTCTAGGATATTGATGTTTCTAGGGTCGTCCTTATTATCTTCTACTTGCAAATTGTAACATTTCAGGGCCTGGCTCAATTGTCGCGACCAGTCTGGCTGCACGATTTCTTCTGGTTCCGATGGTATTTTGAAGATAGTGGTCTTTACCACTTGCAACGCGTCATCCACAGTATCCATCCATTTATCCTCAAAGAGGAAACTTGACAGAAACCCTTCACACAAGATATCCAATTTGCCTATGCCATGTCAGAGCTCTGTTTCAGTATACCAATTCCTTGGGATGATGTCCAGGGTATGATAAAATAAGTGTACCCACTCCTATTGAGGCTATTCTCCATAATCTTGGACCCATCTGGTCAGGTGCATGCACGGATCATCAAATCCATCGTATTTCTCCGTTATGCATAGTTCCGTCCTCCCAAATTGTATCTACATCATGTGCCTACAGTCGCGCCAATTTTCAAAGGTTCCTTCATGTGTGCCCCACCAATGCGCAAGAGTCGCACGTAATGCCCATTTCAACGCATCGAACCGTTGGTGCTCTGGTACCGTGCTTTCAAATTTGATCAAGAATTCATCTACTATTGTTAGCCCATCATACATCGGTAGTTCACGAGCCTGAGCTTTAACACAACACAACAATTTAGTCACCATATTGCAATTTAATGTGGTTACCCCATTCAGCCGGTTATATCGTCGCTCATCTTCTTCATTTGAATCTTTGGTGCAGGAGTCTGCATGCTCCCATGATATTCTTCCTTCCGCCGTCGGATTGTCCCCCACTTGATGTTGTGCAGTGATTTTGTAAATACAATCTAATTCATCATCACTTCCTTCGTCGCGTACGGGTTCAGTGTAATGTGGTCCTTCAGCCGGGTCTAACAGAATGACTACGCAGAGCGACTTCTTCTCAAAGATCATTTTCCGCTTCTTTAAATTAATAACTCCATTCATGTCAGTGGCCCAGTCTATTCCTAATAACGTAGGGTAAGGGATACTTTCATCCACAATTTCGATTACCTCGAAGTCCATTCGGGTGCTTGCACCTTCTATATCTATCGTAATCCCTTGCAGTCTTCCCATGGGCAAGATCTTCTGTTGATTCGCCATCCTCAATTGAATAGGAGACCATTGCAGTATGGGCTTGCCCATGTGCTCCCACGTCTGTTTAGGTAGTACATTTGCATCTAAGCCCAGGTTCAGAATGATTTGATCCATCTCATAGTAACCAATATGTGTTGTTAACCGCATTTCCCGCCTAGTACGCAATGCATGTTTTCCCAATTTTCGGATCACGCGAGGTTCACTTGACCCTACGCACCTATTTATCAATTCTTGCAAGCCCTTAACCGCTCTATTGTCACGAAGAAATTTCATGCATGTCTCTAAAAAGGTACTCAACATTGAGGGATCCCTTTCTAGCTCAGATTGATCCCTACTACCTGGGGTAGAGACCTCCACGAAGCTCTCCCTAGCTTCCAGACCTATCTCCTTTCGGACTCTTGCGTCCTCCTTGGTTGGTTTCCCCTTATCCTCTCCTATGACTGTGCCACTTCTGAGCACCATATTTAGGTTGGGACCTTCTTCGTGCGGTTTGGACCTCATCATCTGGACGTTCTGTGTCATCGTAGGTTGTGCTGCCTTTTTCTCACGAATCTGCACTATCAGTGTGGGGCAATCTATCAATTCATGATCGAATTGTTCGCAGTAAGGGCACGATATTCTGGTCGGATTAGTATAGTCCAACGTGTAGTGACCTGGTCCTCCGCAGTTGTAACAGATGAGCTAGCCGTGACCTCTTCCTAGTCCCATTCCTCCCCATCCTTGTCCACGTCCTTGGAACCCATTGTGCACTATCGCCGCGGCTGGATCTTGACCTTTCACTTCAGTCTGCATTTTGTAGGCAAGTGACTGGTCCATCAATAGTTGATAACTACAACAATCTTGTTCCTCGTGGCCCACCGATCTGCAAAAGTTGCAAAATAGCTGCTGGGGGGGGGTTGTCTCATGTTCTGTAATAGATGACATTTTTCCGTGGCATGCTTTCCTCCCTCTTAACATATCGCGCACTAGAGTGAGGGCGCCGCGCTTGGCCCTGCCTGTGCCTCTGGTCGAATGGCATTGGTCCCCCTGCTCATAGTTCTGTTAGGTCCCTATAATACTAGTGATTACCCCATTACTATTGTAGTTGTATCCCTTATTAATATTTTTGTGCCCCTATTGTCCCCATATTGTTATTTTTGTGCCTTTATATTATTATTGTTAAGTTGGCTGGGTTATATTGTGACTCCTTAGACTCCTATATATAGAAAGGAGTTTTTGTCATTTGAATCATCAAAGAATCATTCATTTGTGTAATGTAAAGGAGGTTTCCCCCTCGAAGAGGCTGAATTATAAGGCGTTGATCTATCTTTTCTATCTTTTTGTGAGTTGGTTTCATAACCTTTGGTATCAGAGCTTTGGATTCTAGGGTTTCGCTGCTCCAAATAGGTCATCGTGGCATTTTCGATATAATTTTTTTTTTCTGAAATGTTTCAGAAGAAAAAACAAAACCCACTTGAGATAAAATTGCACTGAACCTTGGGTTCGAATTTCAGAGCTTTTCGCTCTATATTTGCGGAGATATGATTTGAGGAAATTGGTATTTTTGCAGACTCCTGAATTACATTCCAAACATGTGACCTGGGGAAAATCGCCATAACTTTCTCTCTGAGCATAAGATTGAAATTTCATAAGAAGGTATAGAAAGATGATAGACTATAGTTTCTTGTATATATTTTTCAGAGCCAAAGGTCGAAAGAAGGACACGTGGCACATCGTACAAGTTTGCTCTACTGAACTAGTCTATAATCAGGTCACTGTGGGAGATTTGGCATAACGCTTCCTTGGAGAATCCAATTTTGATCAGACTGGTGGCATTGGAAAGAGGACATAGAAGGCTACTAAATGTCACAATTTTAGAATTGGATGATCTGAAATTACAGAGATACATCAGAGGCAATATCGAGCTCCTACAAAGTGAAAAAAGGTGTGTAGATTTTTTAAAATATTTGCTTAAGCTTGGTTTGAAAAATTATTTTGAAGGAATTAAAAGGGAATAGTAGAGCATTATTATGAGTAACTAATGAACCGAGGAAAAAAAATGCAAACACCTAGTAAGCAACCTGAAAGCTCTAGCATGACTTATGAAGAAGAGGAGGAAATGCAACATGATATATCAAAATTACGAGACAAAGTGCAACAAATGTCACTCGCAAAAAAAGTAACAGAATCTAAGATGGATGGTTAAAGAAAGATGTAGAAGCTAAGATGAATGACATGGAAGCTAAGATGGATGATTTGAAGATATATTTGAAGACACGTTTGAAGACAGGCATGGCATATTTGAAGACAGATTTGACAAATTTTCTATAAGAAATACTTACTAATGGTGAAAGGGTAGTAAAGGAAACTCATGATGCGAACAAAAGAAATGTTAATCATGATTTCATAGACTCTAGTGTTGGATCGAGAACCCACCATATTCCAAAAATCGATATGAGGAAGTTTGATGGCAAGGATACCGCAACATGGATATTACAGATGGAGCAATTTTTCGATCTCAATAATGTGCAAAACACACAAAAGGTACGTATTGCAACTTTATATTTGGAACCAAATCAGTTTGTATGGTATCAATGGCTTTGCTCTCATAATTAAATTATCACTTGGGCAATTTTTATGGAAGAATTGACAACACATTATGAGGATACAAAAAGCAACACTTTTTTTAGCCAATTGATAAGTCTCAAACAAAAGGGTTCAATAATGAAGCACATTGAGGAGTTCCAAAAATTGAACATAAGGGTAAAAAAATATTCCAGAGGAGCATAGGATTGATGTGTTCATAGGGATTTTAAAGGATAATATCCAACATGATATTCACATTTCGGAACTTGATTCATTAGAGAAGGCATTCAGGTTAGCAAGAAAAATGGAAAGCAAAATTATGGCAACTCACAACTATAAAGATGGAAGTGTTGTTGCCCCTAGTCTTCCACAACCTATAAGGTTGACACCACAACAATTGGAAGGAAAAAGAGAAAAAGGGCTTTGTTACAGTTGTGATAGAAAATACACTAAAGGTCATAAGTGTGCTGAGAAGAAATTATTCTACATAGACTCTGAAGAGGAAGAAGAAAATGAGCAAGAAAGGTCAAAAGAAGAGGATATACTCCAAGAACAAAGCCTAGATAAAGAAGAAATGAATCCGACCATATCTTGTAATGCATTGGCTGGAATTACCACTCTTCAAACCATCAAGATAGAAGGACAAATCAAGAAGAAAAAGGTAATAGTGTTGATTGATTCAGGAAGTACCCACAATTTTATTCATTGTAAGATAGCAAAAGAATTGAATTGCTTCCTATATCTAGCACCAGAGTGTCAAGTGATGGTTGCAAATGGAGGAACGATAAATTTCTCTGGAAAGTGCCATAATATCAAGCTATCCATGAGAGAATATGTATTGACTAGCCCAATGCTTTCCATTCCAATGGGAGGTGTTGATGTTGTACTAGGAGTCCAATGGCTACAATCCTTGGGTAAAATAGCTTTTAATTTTCAAGAACTTTTTATGAAGTTTTCTATGGAAGGAAAGGAAATTGAATTAAGGGGTATTGCAGGGAAACCAGGAAAGATAATAAGCTCTAAGGGTGTGACAAAGATTCTAAAAAAGGAACAAAGAGGTGTAATTGCACAATTATGTTCGCTAGATGTTTCCTCATCGAAATCATCTATTTCTCCAGATCTCCAAAAAGTATTGGACAATCATTCCAAGGTATTTGAGACTCCCAAAGGTCTCCCACCTATTCATGATCATGATCATGCTATTCATCTAATTCCAGGAAGTGTTCCTCCTAACATTAGGCCGTACAGATATACCTATGCCCAAAAGAGTGAAGTTGATTGTATGGTTGCAGAAATGCTAGAGGCTGGTATAATTCAAACTAGTCAAATTTCATTCTCTACTCAAGTAGTATTGGTGCACAAGAAGGATGGACCATGGCCCATGTGTCCGGATTATAGGGAGCTCAACAAGCTCACTATTAAAGATAAGTTTCCCATTCCTATCATTGATGAATTACTGGATGAATTGCATGGATCAATTTACTTCACCAAGTTCGATCTTCGTTCAGGATATCATCAAATCAGAATGAAGACTGAAGACATTCCAAAAACAACATTTAGAACTCATGAGGGTCATTATGAATTTTTGGTCATGCGTTTTGGCCTTACCAATGCACCTTCTACATTTCAAGGTTTGATGAATTCCATTTTCAAACCCTTCCTTAGAAAAGTTGTGTTAGTATTTTTTGATGATATACTAATCTACAAAAAGTCTTGGAAGGATCATGTTGAACATGTTGACAAGGGTGCTACAACTATTGGATGAGAAACAATTATATGCAAAAAGATCCAAATGTTTCTTTGGAGTACAAGAGGTGGAATATTTGGGTCATATTGTATCTCATGAAGGAGTTAAGGTAGACCCTAGCAAAATTAAAGCCATTAAGGAATGGAAAATCCCCACATCCATAAAGCATTTGTGAGGATTTTTTGGGTTGACAGGGTATTATCGCAAGCTTATTAAGAATTATGGGAGAATAGCAGCACCTCTAACAACATTATTGAAGAAAGATGCATTTTCATGGACTCTGGAAGCAACAAAGGCCTTCGAACATCTTAAAGAGGCAATTGTGCTAAGCACCGGTCTTAGCTACACCGGACTTCACAAAAACCTTTATTGTGGAATGTGATGCTTCAGGAAATGGAATTGGTGCTGTTTTAATGCAATATGAAAGACCCATTGCTTTTGAAAGTCGTCCAATCAAGGGAAAGTTTTTACACAAAGCTATTTATGAGAAGGAAATGTTGGCAATACTACATGCACTTAAGAAATGGCGACCCTACCTAATGGGAAGACACTTCAAGGTAAAAACGGATCATGATAGCCTTAAATACTTTTTAGAACAAAGATTATCCTCTGAAGAGCAACAAAAGTGGGTCATAAAGATGTTGGGTTATGACTTTGAAATCATATACAAAAAAGGGAAGAAAAATGTGGTGGAAAATGCACTCTCAAGAAAGGATGAGGATGTGGAAGCATTGTTGTGTGCCATTTATGTTATCCAACCAGATTGGATAAATGAAGCAAGAGAGGAATGGAAGGATGATGAAGAAGTGTGGGAACTTATTCAAAAGTTACAACAAGATTCCAGTACATCTGATACATTTAGCTGGAAAAATGATTTGTTATGGTACAAAGATCACTTATACCTATATAAGAATTCCCAACTCAAACAAAAGATTCTTATGGAATTGCACACTTCTCCCTTAGGAGGGCACTCAGGATTTTTAAAAACTTACCACAGGGTTAAGAAGGAATTTTTTTGGGGTGGCCTTAAATCAGATATTCAAAAGTTTGTGGCGGAATGTTTGGTTTGCCAACAAAAGAAAGTTGAAACAAGTAAGACCTCGGGTCTATTACAACCTTTATCCATTCTAAGCCAACGTTAGGAGGAGGTTTCAATGGATTTTATCATAGGTTTACCCAAGTCTGAGGGAAAGAGTGTCATCATGGTGGTAGTTGACAAACTTACCAAGTATGCACACTTTTGTGCATTATCACATCCACTTAAAGCCAGTACAGTTTCTACTGCATTTATGGAAACAATTCAAAAGCTACATGGAAACCCAAATATTATTGTAAGTGACAGAGATCCCATTTTCACTGGAAATTTTTGGATAGAATTATTTTCTTGTCTTGGTACTCAGTTAGCTCATAGCTCATCTTATCATCCTCAATTTGATTGGCAAACTGAGATAGTAAACAAATGTTTGGAAGGATATCTTCATTGCTTTGTATTTGATAAACAGACACAATGGGTCAAATGGTTGCCTCTGGCTAAATGGTGGTATAACACTTCCTTCCATACAACAACAAAAATGACCCCATTTATGGCACTCTATGGATATTAGCCACCATCCATCACATCATATTTAAGAGAAAATTCTAAGGTTCAAGCAGTGGAACATCACATCGAGCATCAACAACAAGTCCTCCAACTCTTAAAGGATAACGTCGTGTTGGCGCAGAATAGAATGAAACAACAAGCAGATCAACATCGCAACGAAAGAAGTTTTGATGTAGGTGATTGGGTATTCCTATGGCTACAACCATATAAACAAATGTCCCTCAAGCAAGCTAAGAAGGATAATAAATTATCACCAAAGTATTATGGTCCATACAAGGCGTTGCAAAAGATTGGTACTATGGCATACAAATTGGAGCTTCCTATAGCTTCTCGAGTGCACCCAATTTTCCATGTTTCATGTTTAAAGAAGGTTATAGGCAACAAGCTCCTAGTTGAAACAATATTTCCATAACTTGAAGAGGAAGGAAAAATTATATTGGAACCGGAAGCAGTCACAGAAACAAGAACTCGACAGCTACGATCGATCAATTCCAGAGTATCTCATCAAGTGGAAGAACTTATCCGCTGAAGATTCCACATGGGAGGATGAGAATTTTATAAAGAAGCATCCAGAACTACTCAAGCATTGAGGACAACACTTTTTTGAACGAGAGGGGCATGTTAGGTCCCTATAATACTAGTGATTACCCCATTACTATTGTAGTTGTATCCCTTATTAATATTGTTTTGCCCTTATTGTCCCCATATTATTATTACTGTACCCCATAGAATCCCTCTATTGTTATTTTTGTGCCTTTATATTATTATTGTTAGGTCGGTTGGGTTATATTGTGACTCCTTAGACTCCTATATATAGAAAGGAGGTTTTGTCATTTGACTCATCAAAGAATCATTCATTTGTGTAATGTAAAGGAGGTTTCCCCCTCGAAGAGGCTGAATTCTAAGGCGTTGATCTATCTTTTCTATCTTTTTGTGAGATGGTTTCATAACAAGTTCGCAAAGAATGGACAGTGATCTTTATCATGACCCTGGCTTCTACACTTTATACACCATACTTCCTCCCGGGCTCCTAGGCGATGTGCCTATTCTTGTTTTAACTTTTGCATTTCTAATCACAGATTTTGTATTTGCGCGTGGATTTGCTGAACTCCCAACCCTGGATCCTGTATTAGAGTTTCGCACAACCTCATTGCTGTCTCTAATGCTTCAACCTGGGTTGAGATATTTTGCTCTGACAGAGCCGTCCTCAGATGTGGCCTCAACGACGCTACAAACCACGCGCAGTGCTGCGCATCCGACAACGTCATGTTCACCTCATGGATTGTACTTTTCAATCTATGATATAGATCCCACGGAGTTTCACCAAGAATCATCATGATTTCATTGAACCCTATGATTGATTGTGTTTCTGATTTCGACCGGCTCAACTCTTTTTTTAATTCGGTCTGGATCTCCACTGTTCCCGTATTCAGGTTATCGCTTGAGTACTTTATATACCATGTCAGTGCTCAGCCCTGCAACGCGCTAACTAAGGTATCCTTCTTGATGTTATCATTCGTAACCCCATGTGCTTCCCATACCACCGCTACCACGAACCAAAATTGTTCTGGATCTTCACTTCCTGCTCCTTTGAATACTGGTAGATGGATTGCGCTTGTTATTCTTAACCTTTGGCTTGCGCGTCGGTGTTCTATAAACTCATACTGCTCCTGATCCAATCAATATTCAAGCTCTTTCCTTGTAGGATTCTAGCGTTCCGACATCAGACACCCCTTAGGCAGATCCCGGTCCCAGCAACAAAACCATTTGTTGGCTTATATGTGCCTGACCCAAGTTCGGAAGAGTTATTTAGCCAAACAAATCCCGTAGCTATCGGCCCTTTCAGCAATAGCCCGTGAAGCGCGGACTAAGGTCTCAACTGAGGTAGTAGGGGAGGGTGCTAGAACCAGGTTTCCGCACCCTTGGGGTGTCTTGATGTGGTGAGGAAGGTTTGTACACCGTTCTGTGGCTTCACGCCACTCTGCCTCGCATAGATCCGGATCTGGGAAAATCCTTACTACTGATTAATGCGTTGTTTATAGATTAGATCTACTTTTTATGGTCTTTAAGCAAACATTTAACAAAAATAACCAATTCACGCACTCAGAAAAGATACAGATTTACATAAACTCATAACATAAGCATACGCACATAGATCAAATAGTTATATCAACCATGAATTAGCCAGGTCCACAATAATTCAGATTTAACACAGAATTTCAGAATCAACTTATCTTTATTCACTTCCTTCACCAATACATCCAGATCCATCCTGCGCACTCAACTACAGGGGTCCATGCACACAGCTGCGGACTCTACTAGGCCTCTGCGCACACAGCTGCAGAGCCTCTATCTACCTACCAACACCCTTGACTCGGACTTACAGACACTTCAAGACTTCACTCCTCAAAAAGCTCATTACATTTAAGATCCAATGTACTTCCCCAAAAACTACCTTCTACCCATAGAGCCTCACTCTATTTATACATTCCTATGGTTCGCGGACCATGGGCAAGCTGACTTACTTCCTATTATTCTATATTATTTCTTGGGCGGACAATCCTTTGAATCGATCTATTACATTTTGTGCTTCTCATATTTCAGATTTTTTACAATATTTTTATCCTACTTTATAGGCTCTAAGTCCCCAAAACTGTTACGTGGGACCTCCGCTACCCAACATGAAGAATTTCACATTCCCTTTTGGAGGAAGAGTTTGGTTTCATGGATGAATTTTGATGTTTGGATACTTTTCTCTTGGTCTTGGAGCTTCATTGTTACCATGATTTGATGATTGGATATACTCATTGTACATGTAAGTGATTTATTTTTCAATATTATTCTTGTATTTATCCTATTACATGCATGTTGTTAGGATTTTCGCTATCTAGGTCATAAATTTACTGCTACATTACGCGAAATGGTGGAAATTTTGATCTATTGAAGTGTTGCACCATTACATGTGTCATGTATGAATGGGTGAATGTTCCTAGAGGTTATTTTTTTTGAATATATCTTGATAAGTCATCAAACATTGCAAAGAAAAGTATAGAGTTGTTGGGTAGTTGCTCGTATGCCCTAATTGCCATGCACAGTTGCCTATTGGTCTCCTTGATTGGGTTAATTCTATCCAAGTCACAAATTTACCTTAACTCCATCTCTCCCAAAGGCAAGGCATTGATACAACCACTGGTGGTCAACTTAAAAAATTATTTTTCTTGCCTTATCCTTCTCTTTCTAGGCCTAACCCTAATAGGACTCCTAGCGAATTAATCGAATTCCATTCTAGCCATTCAATCACCTAGATTTTTGATCCCCTATTGCACTAGAGTTTTTTCTAGAGGTCCTCAAAGTTTGATGCAAATACGATGGTGGAATCCTGAGATATAACAGGCCCTAGCCACAAGACCAAGTATTTCCCTAGATTGACTTGGATTAGTGTCATCATCAGGATCATTACATTCAAACCTGAAAAACCGATTAACCCTTGATCCTATTCCCTACGCTAATTAGGTCAAGCTCCTCATTGGTTGATCAACTCCATATCCTTGACCTAGCTTTGGGTCCACTTGGCTATGTATGGTCCCATAACTTTGTAACTCCAATTTCACAAGGATTGCATAGAAGCCTCTTATCCATAAGGATCCTTAGGTCTAGGAATCCCCTTATTAAGGCACATCGTCCAGACCTACGCTCAAGAATCCTATTGACCCTCCATAGAGATCCCATAACCTTTATTTTAAAGCAAGCACACTATCTAATTAAGCCTCTCTTATGAATAGGCCTTGGGAATCACTCTCTATCCACTTATAGATCCATCCTTCCTAGTGATTCCCCTATACTAGGTCTCCCCCCATTAGTGAAAATATGTAAAGAGTAGAGATCCTTAGTTGAGGTGACAATGGGTTATCACTCCATTGTTTCCCCTTAACCTAGTAGTTTCTCTATAGGATCCCCTCCTATGACCCCTTCTAGTTTGAGTGGTAACATTTTGGCATCGTTGTTGGGGACATGATACTTGTATATTGTTCCCCATATGAAATTATTGATATATCATCTAGTGACTCCATTGGAAGAACGAAGCCCTAGTTCTTTATTGAAATTAAAGTTAATGCTTTTAGGGTGAATAAAGCATCTATCAAGGTGTTTTAATTCACCCTAGCGACTCCATTTTGGTATTATATGAAAAATCATGAAAAATGGCTAGTCTCAAAAGGGAACATGTTCTTTTCTCTACTTTCAATAAATTACTTAATCATGAAGAGCTTCAATAACTACAAGAATGTTGGATGAGCTGAATAAGTTTTATGAGCATTTGATAGATCACAAGAACAGGGATTTTATATGCGAGTATTGTACTCTGAAGAGTAATGAGCTCTCCTCTGTACAATGTGCTTATGAAAGGGATCCTAGTTTTCTCCTTAAGCTTGCCTGCCACATTTATACTTTCTATATCCTGATTGATCTAGTCAATGAAAAATATTATAGTTAATCATAAAGCCCCATATAATGTAATCTATTGGATGACCAAGGTGACCTTGAAGATAATTCAAATGTGGAAAACGATCATGATAGTGAGGAATATATGGAAGAATGGAATCCATATAAAGAAGATCATGATGGCTATAATATTGTAGAGGGACTTCAGGATGCAAATTTAAGGATTAAGAATGTGCATGGTATGAGTGAGAGTCCCATTGAAGTCCATGACGACTAGCACAATGAAGTGGGGAATTTTATTTAGGAAATTGTGTTTGAAGACATGAGTATTATTGCTCCCAAAGATGATGACATTTATGATTTCTTATGTGTTAAGGATGGAAAATGGGATGTGGGAAACCATCATTTTGACTTTGATCCTATTTATGATACTGACATAGAAAATAAGGTTGAAATTGATTCTCCTTTTTCCATGAAATTACTCATAGTGATATTCCTATTCATACCATCGAAAGGGAGGATCATTGTTTTCCAATGCATGAGGAAGGTTTACTGGAAATAATGGGATCTGTTTACAACACCAATGATGACACTGATAAAGGCTTTATTTTCCCATGCCTTCTCCAAGCTCCCAATAGCATAGTTGCATTACCCATGATCCCACACCTTGCCCATTCTCACATTATCACCATCATTGATGATCCCTTTCCCCTCTTAGGTATGATGTTGAGGAAGAACCATCCACTAGAATAATCCCTCCTTCCCCATCATACCCTTGGGATTGTGAATATAATTATTCCATTGAGCAACCAATTTTTTTCCCCTTCTGTGTCCCGAGTTCCCTTTTCCTTCCCATCATAACCTTGTGGAATCCATGAGGCATAACATTATGAAAAAGGGTTGTGATAGGAAGTTCTTGAGTTTGATTGTTCATTCTTCCATATTGTACCTAGAGGAGAAGCTCCTCACTTCTAGAGTGACTTATTTGCCTCCTTCTAGGGCTTCCTCTTAAATTGAATGGATATCATATTTTCCCACCTCCCACCCACATCATCCTCCATGTGATTGTGTCCACATTTTCTTTGGGATTTTCTACATGAGTAATCATATAAGCAGGCATGTTTATATTAATCTAATGATATGTTGGTTTCACTGGCTTTATGATTACACTTAACATTAACTTTGTATCATATGCATGTTAGGGTAGGATGCATTTCACACTAATTTTAGCATTAGAACTAACATAATATGATATTCTCATGCTAGATTAGCTACATTTAGATTAAAATTGCATTTAGAGTAAATTTTGTTTATTTGTTGATTTTTAGTGCCTAATATAAGCATGTGTGACCATGAGACGCCATGAAATCATGTTGCCCCGTATGCTCAATTTGTGATATGTGTAAGTGACAAACCTGTAGTCCCAAGGGATTGCTAGTGTTCTCATGACCTCCTTGTTTGAGTATGTCCGTGCACTCTTTTGAGAGATCATGTCCCAGTTGGAGCTGGATGTTACCCACCACCTGTGGGTAGTATGCATAGGAGAAATTTTTTCTCCTAGATGGTCCCTAGTCAGCAACCAACAACCGCTTATAGCCAATGGATATCTTGATGTGCCATTATCTCTGCCACCTAAGCCAACCATGTGGTCCCTCGCCCATATGTTATGATTGTATGATTGAAGGTGTGCCTCTCGAACCCCAAGGTATGGATTTTCATTGGTATATTTGAGTACACAAGCTTCAGATATTAGATCTAAATAGCAAAGACAAAATAGTGAAGAAAGAGAATTGTTGTACCAAGGATCAAATAAGAAAATACCAGCAATCCTATTTAGATTTGTAAATGACATAAGGACAACATACTTTAGATTTGTTTCTTGAGAATCCAATCTTATCAATGTTTACCAAGCAGATTTATGACAATAGTAGTCTGCCTCGATATTTATGATGAAAAGAGATAAATTATTTCAAATGCAAATTACTTAGAGAATGAGGTAAATGTTATGACAACGATGGATTTTACTAGGACAACAGTGAAACAATACGACAATTACTTTACTTTTTAAGAATACATTTAAATGAGGATGCACATTGTTATATCGCACTATTGAAATCTTTATGATGGTCACCAAAACATATGATTTAGTCCCAGAAAATGATTTCCATATGTATTTAAGGGACTTATCAGTGAAAACAAAATTTTTCCAATTTATTTTAGGCCTCTTTATATGAATTATGTGTCACTGTATTCAACCACTGTTACGAATGATTAATTCACTGAAGCAAGGGTTAGAAAATGCACACCAGAGAGCCTTAAAATATTTGAAGACACTTGCTAGAAAAATCCTTCTAAGAGAGAGTTCACCCACAAGAGCAAATTTGATCCCAAGATTGTTGCAAAAGTCAATGACCGACTCAGAAAATGGGATCACATATTAGTGAATGGAATGAGCTAGAAGAAGGAAACACTGTAATGAATGAGACAATGTTGAAGGTTGAGATGTTCCAGAAATGCTGATAGAAGGAGGGATAGGGAAACACAATCCCTAGTATAATGAAATTAGTGCTTAATATGCTTCACAGGTGCAAGGAAAAGAAACCAATCCTCAAAACCCACTTTAAATGCAGTGTGAATATACCATTGAAGATTACTAAAAACCGACTCATAGCTCTGTAATTTTTGTATCAGTTGTCTACACCAATAGCTATTAGTCCTGAGACTGTCACTCAAATAACAAAGCAATCAAATCTAGACAAAAGTAATTGTTCTTGTAATTTTTAGAGTATGTTTTTTTTAGGGCTCAAATCTAGGATTTAGTATTATGATTAGGGTTTGTAATGTTATTCTTTTTAGATATGGCAGTGAACAATCACCAAGAAGCACAAATTTTTATATGAGCACCCTAAACAAGCTATTAAAACCCTTCCTAAATTCCATGCTCCACCTACAAATACAAATGATTCAACCACAAATTATTTCTTTTTGACAAAGATACACTTGAAATTCCTACAACCAAGGTAAAGATGGAATGCCTTGAGGAAGGAATGATATTTAGAGGCTAGATGTATATGAAAAAGGCCTTTTGCGACCTATGACAAGGATAAATTATGGTAGGAATAGGCTTAGAGGTCAAGGTTGAAAGGAAAGGAGGGTTCAGAAATGTGAAAGGAACTATGGTAGAAGTATGGGAGGGCTGCTGAAGTTAGAATAGGTAGCGGAAAGGATGATAAGGAGGGCGGAGGAAAAGATGAGGGAAATAGAGTTATGGAGGCCAAGAGGAGGGAGGAAGTGGGTTTCAGGGCTACGATGAAGCTGCATCAAAAAAGGCCATGACCAGTAAAAGGCTGAGCCGAGGAGCATCCAGGAAAGGGCCATGCTAGAAAGGGAGTTAGGGGTTGTCTCAAGCCTTTAACAAATTAAAATTTTGTGTAAAAAAATTTGAATTCTTAACTGAGATATTTTTGCCTTCATTCGTTCTCTAATAATTAATATCAAAAGCACAGATCTGAATGCTTGAATGAAAGATGTAATCATTTTTTAACCCTGCAAAGAAATTCTGAGCCCAGATCTTACCCTCCAAGGTCTAGATCTAGCTCATATTTGAAGATATCTTTGGCTAATTTCTCAGATATATTACTGCATAAGTGAAAAGAGAGAAAACCAAGACCCAATATATACAAGAATAAAGAAAATCTAAAAAACCCAAGGGTTAAAATTCAAAATTATGTTACAAATCTTCAGATCTACACAAGTTACATATATATATACAAATAATTTATAGATGTATCGGACATTACAAGAATGAGTCCAACTCCACTCCCAGATCTATAGATCTAAGGCTCTTTCTAGCCAGATCTAGTTATTTAGCACAATTTTTAAGAGATAAATAATTTTAAAAGAGGTACTAGCCCAGAAAACCCCACAAAAGAAGCTTCGTTAGATAAATCCGGGGGTTTCAATCAAGCGAGATTTTCAGATCTTATGCATTAGGAGTCGGCTGGTCCAACCGAGGAGTTCCCCAAATTCCAAAATTTGTAAGTACGAATGGATTTTGTAAATACTAGATCAAATTGTCAGACTGATAGAGATATAAAATAACAATATAATATTCACCAATTAGAGATACCTATTAATTCAATCAAATCAAAATTGCTACCTTATATCCAATAAACTAAGGAATATACATGTGCAATAGATTATTCCACGAGAGCTATTAATTGACAATTTATAAATAATATTCAACAGAACATTAAAGACAATATTACCATAAGATGCAAAAAAGAACACCACCATCAATGAAAACCCCAAAGACTTTTGTTGTATTATTCCTGAAATATTACAAGAGATATTCGAGAGCTAGTACATGATCTAAAATATCAGATGATTTAAATGATAACTGATCTCTAATTTATAGATCAATTCTCCAACATCTAGTTGGATTGATCCCCATCAAAGTAATCTTGACTGTTGAAAAAGATTTAATTATCTTTTAATCTCCTACGTTGAAATTATTTTAATTTTGAGGAAATCCGATTTTTTCATTTAATTCAATTTTAATCAACTCAAAATTAACTATTTTGAGTTGATTTCCTAAAAAAATTGACTGAATTAACTACCAGGGCCCAAGGGTCCAAAATCCATTGAAATTTTCAATATTCCCTTGGTCGGGGACCTCCAAAAATTAATTCTTCTAGAACCCACGAATTTTTAAATTTGGAGAATTATTTTTTCCTAGGACTCAAAATTAATTAAATTTCTGGCTTAGGATTTTAATTTAATTTTTCCATAAAATTTAATTAATTGACTTATGAGGGGATTAATAATTTTTCCGACCCTCAAATAATTTAGACATGTTGCCTAAATATGAGGGACCATATATATATATATATATATATATATATATATATATATATATATATATATATAATATTATAAGACATGAAGGGGGAACATCCGTTCGTTATAGACCCTTAATATTTACCCAATTCTGCGACTCAAATATGATCTCGTAGACCAAGTGATTTGTAATAAAATAATTTCGACAATTAGCTAAAATTATTCCAAAATCACTTTACATAAGACTCGAATAGAACACTAGGACTTACCTAAGATCTTGAGGATAAAATCCACCTTAGCTTTGGGTTGAGGTTGGCGGGAAAAAATCTGTCGATCATCCGTGTTTAGAAACACACATGAATCAGCGAGACGAAAAACCTCATAGGATAGAATTCGTCACCAAAAAAAGTAGGATTACCTAGGTTGTTACATACATAGATGGTTTTACTAGGATCATGTACATTATAAACTTGCAGAATGGGTTTACAACTTCTGCAAAATGATGACTAGTGATGATGATGAAGTCTGGATGATCTCACAGCTCGATCATGATGTAATATTCTTGCGAAAATGTACACCGCTATATGGTAGTTGAAGCATAGTGGTCAAAATATGGATCCACTTAGGGACATGTTGCTTCACCAAAGTAATGTGAGAAACCAGAATCTTCACCCAAGCAACACACCAAATTACATAAGTAGTGTGTATTCAAGTAAAATCCAAAAATCATCATATAACATTAAGCACATGAAATATAAGCTCTAATACGAAATATAAATCTAATCTAAAGAAAGAAATGAAATGCTAAAATGAAAAGGTGTAGGGTTAGAAATACCATATAAAGGATGCCCCACGACATCTGCCTGCTCTTTGGCAGATCCATAGGTTGTTTTTCAGATGTGCCATGTGCAATCTTAATCATTTTATTTCTCTTACTTATTCCCTTCTTATGATGTATAAGGAGATCAGTTTTATCAAGCTTCTTTCTTTTTCTCTTCCACTTCATACTTTTCTTTGTGGTGGGCTATGATGCTGATGATGTAGAACATTTTGCTTGATCTTGAAAATTTTCAGATGAAGTATCCAGGATATTCATGACATGCCTTTCTTCATTCTGCATATGTTCTATTAGGGGTGATGGATTAACATTACAAGTATTACCCTGATTTCCTTTAGTTTTCTTTTTATCTGGGTTGCCTTCATTTAGCCACTTTCCAATGGAACAAATGACCTCCTCGTAATAAGATGTAGCTTGCTTCAGTGAACTGGGAGGCTTATGATCTGTTAACGACTCTTTATTATCTGACTGGGTTGGAACTTCTGTATATATGAACTTTCGATTTTGTCCAACTTATTCTGAATATTAGTCATTTAATCAGAAATCTTAACTTTCATAGCATTGATTTCTTTTGCATGACTTGATTCCATAGCTTTTGTTAATTGTAATTTCTTTTCCTCCAGGGCCAACAATCTATTATGAAGAGATACCTGACCAATTCATATGCCCTTTGTCATTGGGTTATGATTTAATTGAATAACACTCATTTATTTCTCTTGATTTTCTTCCATGATGATCAAATGATTCTACATAGTGGCTATATGATTGTAGTGATTAAATTCCATGATCGTCATTTCCTCAATACAATTTTCTTCTATCGCAAAAAACATATTATGCATAGAACCCATTTCCCTGACACGATCAACTGTTAATCTAGCTTGGTTAAGCTCCATGTTCTTAATGAGTTTAGCCTGGTTAGTCTCCATATTCTTAATTACTTGTGCTTGATTCAATTGCATACTTGAGTTAATTTCTTGATAAGATGATTTTCAGCTTCTTTATTTTCCTTTACTTCAACCTTTTTGTTGACCTTTTTATTATCTCCATATTTATCTTCAAAAGCATCAACAATTGATTATAAATAATCAAAAGTGTTATCAGGAAACTCAGAAAACCATTCTAATGCATCTCCATATAAGGGGAGAACGAAAATCCTCATTTTCACATCTTCATGGTCAGAATATGGGCAACACTTGCTTATACAAAGGCTGAAATTCTGAAGGAAAGTCTTGGCAGTAAAAACATTGTCACCTTGAAAAGTTGGAAATTCATCAATGATTTCACCAACTTCATAAGGAGAATCATGCGGAGCTCCCAGATTGTTAGTAAGATCATAAGGAGCGAAAAAAACATCCATGATGACTTGCTTAAAGGCCAAATGGATGATAGATAGAGAGATCATTGCGCAAGAAAATCAAGAGATCCACAGGAAGGAAGCTTCTAGAAGAAATTATTATAAGAAATGAAAGAAGTGGAGTTGCCAATTGAACATGAATATAAATCCAAGATCCAAAAGGAAAAAATTGAAAGGTTAGTCAGGGAGAAGTAGATGGATATCAGGGAGGGCTTCTTGTCTGAGAAAGAATGGATGAATAAGTGGAGTCACCACCCAAACAAGAAACCAACTGAAATGTCTAGGTGCTAAAGGTGTAGATAGAGAAGATGAAAGGATCAGTGAGATGACAAAAAACAAGGTGATGAAAATATGAAGAGATATAATGGCGTCCGAAAATGTGGCATTGATGGGATAAGAAATGATTAAAGAATGGGAAGATTAAGACAAATGACATAATGACAAGGTTCAATAAATTGATCCCCGACAACGGCGCCAAAAAATGTTGTGCCGCTTGACATACTAATGAATGGCATAAAAGTTTAGATGATCTAGAAAAATGTCACAAGGAATAAGGACATAAAAACTTTTTCCCCGACAATGATGCCAAACAATATTGTCGCCCAAGTGTTTGCTTAAGGCACAACGATCAGAGTAGGGGCTGTCACTCCGATCCCTACTCACTCCGTTCTATATCTTCTTAGGTAATCTAAGAGGGGTAATCCCTATAGGTGGATGGATGGTGGGATACCTATTGGAACAACATGGTTTAGGAGATATAGGGCAAGGAAATTTGTTATTAATGTAACTTGGTTTTTAATTAAAGAAAGTATTAATGGTATGACAAATGCTAAGATAGGTTCAATTAAGATTGATTAGGAAAACCACAAGATAACAATGATAGACCAATGCCTTTGGAAAATAATACTCAATAATAATTCAAAGTACCTACTAAGAAATGATGTAAAGCTACAAAAAATAACAGTGCTGCAAAAAATATGTTAGTACAAGGTAATAAGGATGATGACTTCGCCACAGGGATAATGGAAAAGTGCCACAATTTAAAGAGATTTCAAGATGCCAATATTTAGTTAGATCAATTTGCAAGAAAAAAATACAAGATTTAGATATTATATCTAAATAAAAATGAGAAAATAGTGAAGAAAGAGAACTGTTGTACCAAATATCAAATAAGATAATACCAACAATCCTATTCAGATTTGTAAATGACACAAGGACAACAGCCTTTAGATCTGTTTCTTGAAAATCCAAGCTTATCAATGCTTACCGACAAGATTTATGACAACAGTAGACTGCCTCAATACTTATGATGAAAAGAGATAAATTATTTCAAATGAAGATTACTCAGAGCATGAAGTAAATGTTATGAAAACAATGGATTTTACTAGGACAACAATGAAACAATAGCAAAGCTAATTTACTTTTTAAGAGTACATTTAAATGATGACGCACACTATTATATCAGACTTTTTAAATCCTTATGATATTCACAAAAACATATGATTTATTCCCATAAAATGATGTCCAGATGTATTTAAGTGACTTATCAATGCACAAGAAAATTTTCCAATATTTTTAGGCCTCTTTATATGAATTATGTGTCACTGTATTTAACCATTATTGTGAAATATTAATTAATTGAAGCAGGGGTTAGAAAATGCACACCAGAGAGCCTTTAAATATTTGAAGACACTTGCTGGAAAAATCCTTCTAAGAGAGAGTTCACCTGCAAAAGCAAATTTGATCCCAAGCTTGTTGCAAAAGTCAGTGATCCACTCTGAAAAATGGGATCACATATGAGTGACTAGAATGAGCTAGAAGAAGGAAACACTATAATGAATGAGACAACGTTGAAGGTTGAGATGTTCCAAAATTGCTGATAGAAGGAGGGATAGGGAAAAACAATCCTTAGTATGATGAAATCAATGCTTAATATGCTTCACAGGTGCAAGGAAAAGAAACCAATCCTTAAAAGCCACCTCAAATGTAGTGTGAATATACCACTAAAGATTACTAAAAACAAACTCACAGCTCTGTAATTTTTGTATCAGTCTTCTACACTAATTGCTTTCAGTCCCAAGACTGTACAAAGCAATTAAATCCAGACCCAAGTAATTTCTTGTAATTTTTTGAGTATTTTTTTTAGGGCTCAAATCGAGGAATTAATATTATGATTAGGATCTGTAATGTTATTATTTTTAGATCTAGTAGTGAAAAATCACCAAGTATCACAAATTTTATATGAGCACCTTAAACAAGCTATCAAAACCATTCCTAAATTCCACACTCCACCTGCAAAACAAATGATTCACCTAAAAATTATTTCTTTTTGACAAAGATACACCTGAAATTCCTACAACCAAGGTAAAGATGGATTGCACTGGGGAAGGAGTGATATTTAGAGGCTAGTTGTATAGTAAAGAGGCCTTTTGTGACCTAGGATAGGGATATATTAGGGTAGGAATAGGCTTATAGGTCAAGGCCGAAAGGAATGGAGGATTTGGAGATGAGAAACGAACTAGGGTAGAAGAATGGGAGGGCTGGTGAAGTTAGAAAAGGTAGCGGAAATGATGATAGTGAGAGCGGTGGAAAATATGAGGGTAGAAGAGTTATGGAGGCAGAAAGGAGTGAGGAAGAGGGTTTTAGGGCTGCGGTGAAGCTACAATAGAAAAGGCCATGACTAGAAAAAGGCTGAGCCGAGGAGCAGTGAGGAAAGGGCCAAATCAGGTAGAGATTTAGGGGTTGTCTCAATCCTTTAAAAAAAAAAATTTGCCCAAAAAAAATTGAATTCAAAACTAAGACATTACTTCCTTCAATCACTCTCTAATAATTATTATCAAAACACCAGATTGGAATGCTTCAATGAAAGATCTAATCTTTTTTTAACCCTGCAACCAAATTTTGAGCCCAAATATTGCCCTCCATGGTCTAGATCTAGCTCAGATATGAAGATATCCTTGGCCGCTTTCTTAGATCTATTCCTACACAAGTGGAAAGAGAAAAACCCAAGACCCAATATAGGCAAAAATAGGGAAAATCTCACATTAGGGGAATTTTGAGGTCTAAAATGGGCCTCCTAAGGAAATTATAAAATAATGGTGGAAATAATAAAATAATATTAGATTACATCATCAATTTTTAGAGGGGAAAAAGGAAAAACTATTTTTTCAACTCGTATTTTCAACTTATCTCCTTATTAGTTTACTCAAATTTCGAGCAACAACACTCGTTGGATGCAAAATTTGATTCAACCACGTTTTTCATGTATTTCTTATTTTTCATGTAGTAGGGTCCATTAAAAGTACGCAACATGAGTACTCCTTGGACGAGGAATCAAATTTTGCATCTATCGAGTACTCCCACTTGAAAAATGAGTAAAACCTTAGGGAGATAAGTTGAAAATACAAGTTGAAAAAGTAGTTTTATTATTTTATTATGTTTTAATCCTTTTACTTTTTTACTCCAAAAATGGTGAATCATCCCCCATGGTTGACATAATCATATTTAATCCTATTGGTTCTTATAAAGTTTATTTTGGTTATACATTTTTCTTAGGAGGCCCGTTTTAGACCTCAAAATTCCCCTAATGAAAACCTAAGTGTTAAAATTCAAAATTATGTTACAAATCTTCAGAGCTATATAAGTAAGTTACAAATATATACAAATAATTTACATATCTATCAGATTTGAGGAGTATGAGTCCAACTCCGCTCTCACGTCTATAGATCTAAGTTTATATTTAGCCATATCTAGCTATTTAGCATAATTTTTAAGAGATAAATAATTTTAAAAGAGCTATTAGCCGAGAAAACCTTGCATGAGAAGCTTCTCTAGATAAATCTTGGGGTTTTAATCAAACGCGCTCTTCATATCGTATGTTTTATGAGTCAGCTGGTCAAACCGAGGACTTCCCCAAAAACCCAAAATTTTTAAGTACAAATGATTTCTACAAATACTAGATCAAATTGTCAGATTGATAGAGATATAAAATAATAATATAATCTTCTAGAATTAGAGATACTTGCTAATTCAATCGAATTAAAATTTCCACCTTAGATTCAATAATCTAAACAAAATACTTGTGCAATAGATTATTCCACGAGATCTATTAATAAAAAATAAATAAATAATATTCAGCAGAACATTAAAAACAATATTACCATAAGACGTAGAAAAGGAACACCACCATCAATGAAAACCCCAAATACTTTTGCATTGTATTATTCTTAAAATATTACAAGAGAGCTTCAAGAGATAGTACATGATCTAAAAGATCGGATATTTGAATGAAAACTGACCTCTAATTTATAGATTAATTCTCCAACTTCTAGTTGGCTTGATCCTCGTCAAAGTAATATCGACCTTTCAAAAATATTTAATTATCTTTTAATCTCCTCCATCAAAATTGTTTTATTTTTGAGGAAATTTGAATTTTCCATTCAATTCAATTTTAATCAACTCAAAATTAATTATTTTGAGTTGATTTCCTAAAAAATTGACTTTGACTTAATAGTCCCAAGGGTCCAAAATCCCTTGAAAATTTCAATATTCCCTTGGTCGGGGACAACAAAAATTAATTATTCTAGAACCCACAATTTTTTTTTTGGAGAATTAATTTTTCCTAGGACTTAATTTATGGCTTAGGATTTTAATTTAATTTTGCAAGAAAATTTAATTAATTGACTTATGAGGGGATTAATAATTTTTCTGACCCTCAAATATTTTAGACATGTCGTCTAAATATGAGGGACCATGCACTAAGATATATATATATATATATTACAATTTAAGACATGAAGGGGGAACCCGTTCGTTATATACCCTCAATATTTACTCAATTTTACGAATCAAATATGATCTAGTAGACCAAGTGATTTGTAATAAAATAATTTAGCCAATTAGCTAAAATTATTCCCAAATCACTTTACAGAAGAATCGACTAGACCACTAGGACTTACCTAAGATCTTAATGACAAAATCCACCTTAGTTTTGGGGTGAGGTTGGAGGAAAAAAATTTTCTTATCATCTGTGTTTAGAAAGACACATGAATCAATGAGACATAAAACCTCCTAGGATAGAAATTGTCACCAAAAAAGTAGGATTACCTAGGTTGTTACATAGACAGATTGTCTTACTAGGATCATTTACATTATATACTTGCAGAATGGGTTTACAACTTCTACAAAATAATGACTGATGATGATGATGAAGTCTTGATGATCTCATTTCTCGATCATGATGGAATCTTCTTGTGAAAATGTACACTGCTATAGGGTAGTTGACATAGAGTGGTCAACAAGCATTATATGAGCCCCCCCCCTCCATGTTAAAGAACCCATGATTGTCCTAACCCTTGGTGGGCAATGAAATGTCCCACCTTAAAAGGGGGTACCTAATGTTATACCCTACACATCATGCTCTCATCCCCTAGAGCCTCAAGCAATTTTAAAGAAAAATAAATCAAAAGGAAAAAGGAATATGGTAGAACAACAAAGGTTGGGGTAACTCATGTACCACAATTTTCTCCCTCCTACACTCATATACCCAAGTGTGGGCTTCCCTCATTATAACTACCATTATACCATGACATGTGGCCTAAATCCATTCCTTGATTCACTCTCTATTCCATCACTATATCACATAATACCTAGCATCAGTTGGATGTACCACAAATAGGTCACCCCCTTTAAAGATTGAAACCACGTAATAAGGTTCTTAGTTAACCCCCTTATTGATCTTGGAGATGCTTGTACATGCTAAAGCCCTCTATGGAAGGGAATTCCACCATGAAATGCCCCATTGATTCAATGATTTGTAAGCTATTTTACTTGATTATCCAAATTATTTGTTCTATTTTAGGGCAAGGGGATGCATTGGATATTATGTAGGATTGCAGGTGGGTATCCATTTGGGGTTTGGTCTTCCTATATAGGGTCCAAGCCCTCCAGAGGGCCACAGTGGAACTTTAGGGTGAGCATTGAAAACCATGGTCCTCCACCATAACATAGAGTACTTCATGGATCCCCAACACCACTCAGTGATCACTTGTGTTCCACCTTTTGGACGAGGATGATGTGCCTGGTTCGCCATGCCCAATTAGCTCCACACTTGCACCATACACTTGGTAGATGTTCCAAGGTTCAGATGAGGATGTGTTTCAGTATAGGAGACAAATGGAGGGCTTATGTCATCATTATAGCCCTTACAGATGGTTTACAAGCATTATTGATCCACTTGGAGACCCATGAGGATGTCCTTGTGCCCTCACACCCACTTGAGAGCACCACATGTGACTTATTTTGGAAACAAGGGGTCAAGCCCTTGTTCACTATGTTTGGAGTCCTTTTTCTCACCATGGCACACTTTGGACTTCATTAAGCCTTATCAATGGCCCAAAGACTCATTATATTTATTATTATTCCCTCTTTAGAGACTTATTTTTATGTTATTGAACTATCTTTGTAGGCTTTTCACCAAGGGATTTTATTATTGCACATTATTTTATTATTTAGGGCTCAATTAGGCCTAATCAGGAAAATCTTACTCCTTAGAGATCATATAAATTGATGAGAGGTGATTCATTTCTCTCATCATCACTTGTTTGGGTTTAGTATATACTTGAAGAATTTCACATTCTGTTTTAGAGGACGAGTTTGGTTTCATGGATGATCTTGATGTTTGGATACTATTCTATTGGTCTTAGAGATTCATTCTTCTCATGATTTGATGATTCGATATACTCATTGTACATGTATGCGATTTCTTTTTCATGTTTATTTTTGTATTTATCATATCACATGATTATTGTTGGGATTTTCACTATCTAGGACTGGAATTTACTGCTATATTATGCGAAATGGTGGAAATTTTGATCTATTGAAGAGTTGCATCATTGCATGTGTCATGTATGAATGGGTGAATTTTATTAGAGGTTATTTTTGTTGAATATACCTTGATAAGTAATCAAATATTGCACATTGAAGTATAAAGTCCTTTGGTAACTGCTCTGATGCCCTAATTGCCATGCGAAGTTTCCTATCGGCCTCCTTGATTGGGTTAATTCTCTCCAATTCATAAATTCACCTTAACTCCATCTCTACCAAACAAAAGGCATTGTTCCAACCACTGGTGGTCAACTTAAATGATTATTTTTCTCGCCTTCTCCTTCTCTTTCTAGGGCTAGTCCTAATAGGTCTCCTAGGGCATCAATCGAATTCCATTCTAGCGATCCAATCACATTGATTTTTGGTCCACTACTGCATTGGGGTTTTGTTGAGAGGTGCTCCGTGGGAAGACCTACCCATGGTTTTGTGCATGGGTTTTGAACATGGTTTTGGGCATGATGGTTTTCTGCCTATGCTATTTTGTAGACCCGGTAAATGGAACTATGGTTATGTCCTAATATAGGGTTATGGATTGGGGTTTATGAATGCTTCAAGATGTGTATATATATATATATATATATATATATATATATATATATATATATATATATATATATATATATATATATATATATATATATATATATATATTGTAACATTGAAAATAATATAATGAAAAGTCAATTTGCTAGACTCGGTTTTGGGATCCAGGGGAAAATATCTGTGTATATTTTCTTTATGTTCTCGCCATTGTATATTTTTTCTGTTTTAAGAATTCGTTTGCCGATAATTTCTGTGTAGGGTTAAAACCTACATTTGGTATCAGAGTTGTTTCAGCTTCAAGGGGTTGTCTTTGTTGCTGAGGGGTTTTTCTCGGCCTTGTGGTAAACCCTGTTACAGTGGGAGATCTGCGAGATCAATTCTTGTAGTAAAAGAAGATAGCGAACAATGGAAAGATAGAGATCAAGAAATTCAATGGAAAAAGTTTTGAGTTGTTGAAGCTCAAGATGGAGGATTTGTTGGAGGATAAAGACCAATGGATCACAGTAGATCTGAGTACTAAACCAACGACAATGTCAACAAAAGACTAGGCAAAGCTGGATTGAAAGGAAAAGAGCATAATATGGTTGTGTATCTCAGATTCAGTATTGTTGGATGTTTCTGTATTCAAGCTTTTGTGATCCATAATGAATTAAACAAAGCCTTTCGGTAGAAATCACATGAGAGAATTTTTTGGTCGACGCATTTCGAACCAACAAGTGTGGTTCATCATCAGGACCAGATGAAGAGGTAGACCATGACAAAGGCTTAAATAGAGAGCAATGTAGAGACATAATTTAAAGTAACAGCTATATAGAGACATACTTGAAATTATGTCTCTACATTGCTCTCTATTTAAGCCTTTTCCATGGTCTGCCTCTTCATCTGGTCCTGATGATGAACCACACTTGTTGGTTCGGAACGCGTTGGCCGAAAAATTCTCTCATGTGATTTCTATCGAAAGACTTTGTTTAATTGTTGGATGTGTTAGGGGAAACTATGACGAAGGCTTTGTGGGAAAAGTTACAGACTTTGTACCAATCTAAGTCTTTAGTGAACAAACCATTCCTATGGAAAAAGATGTATAGCCTAAGGATGAAGGACAGAGACTCAGTAACAGAGCATCTAAACGCCTTTAATATTGTGGTAAGCCAATTTTTATATGTTTATATAAAAGTTTTAGATGAAAATAAGTGCATCAGTTTGTTACATTCTCCACCAAATTCATGGGATAGTCTGGTTGTTGTTATAGATAGCAATACAACTACCTTGAAGTTTGATGAAATAGTCTCATCCTTGTTGTCAGAGGAGATGAGACAGAAAAATATGGACAACCAGAATGGAGATGCCTTATCTATAAGAGGACAATATCATAACAAACATAGAAATAAGTCTTTAAGTGGCAGATCTAAATGTAGAGGGAGATCTAAATCTCTAGGAAAACTTGTAAATGTATGTTAGAAATGTGGAAAATCAGGGCACTAAAAAAAGGATTGTAAATATAAAACTTCTAAGAAAGGACAGGGATCTGATGACACAACTTCTGTAAAGGTGAAAACCACCTCAGATGAAGGTGGGGATGTGTACTTGGTTTCTTCTTCAAGTACAAATGTAGAACACGAGGCATGATTGATTGAATCAGGTGCATCATTTCACTTCACTCCCCATAGGGAGCAGTTTTGTGAGTATGAGAAATATGATGGTGGTGATTTCTTCTTAGGGTATGAAAGGAAGGCTAGAATCATTAGACATGGAAAAGTCAAGCTGAAGTTGCAAGGTGGAAGGATTATAACACTTCCTAGTGTTCTACATACTCTTGAATTGGCCATAAATATGTTTTTTGTAAGCAAGATGGATGATGCAGGTGTAAAAATAATGTTCGAGAAAGATACCTGCAAGATGGTTCAGGGAGAGCTGGTATTGATGCAAGGAGTTCAGATTGGAACTTTGTACAACCTTCTGGGTAGCATTGTTATTGATGGGTGCAATAGTTTTGTGGTTCCTGGAAGTGGACTAGAAAATATAGTGGTCTCTAGAGAAAATACCATGCTATGGAATCAAAGGCTTGGACATATTAGAGAGACAAGCCTTCAAATACTGCATGGTAATGGTATGATAGAAGGTATGTCTAATTTCTCTCTAGATTTTGATTTATGTGAAAATTGTGTATATGGGAAGCAGAATCAGGTGAGTTTTCCCTCCGATGTTAAGAGGGTGAAAATGATATTAGAGCTTGTGTACAATGATGTGTTTGGACCTATGTCGATTCCATCTCTGGGTAAGTCTATGTACTGTGTATCATTTATAGATGACTTCTCAAGGAATACATGGATATATTTCCTCAGGAAGAAATTGAAGTCTTCAACAAGATTAAAGAATTTAAGGCTCTGGTGGAAAATCAGAGAGAGAGAAGATGAAGGTGTTGAGGATAGATAATGGTGGAGAGTTTTGTAATCAAGAATTTGAAGAGTTCTGTAAGAAGTGTGGTATAGAACGAAAGAAGAATACTCCATACACACCTAAAAAAATGGAGTTGCAGAAATAATGAACAGGATGTTGATGGAAAAAGAAAGAAACATGCTCAGTGGCATTGGATTTGGGCAGGAATTCTAGGCAAAGGTAGTAGATACTACATGTTACCTGGTTAATAGATCACCTTCATCAACATTGGATAATAAGACTTCACATGAGGTATGGATTGGTAATAAACCATATATTTCACATATGAGGGTATTTGGCTATGATACATATGTACATGTTCCAAAGGAGAAAAGAACCAAGTTAGATAGTAAATATGAAAGGTGCATCTTTATTGGGTATAATGATTTCTTAAAAGGTTATAAGCTTGGGAACCCAGAAACAAGGAAGGTTGTGTAAAACCGAGATGTAGTGTTTAGAGAGGTGAAATATGTTATTAAACATGAAGTCCAACCAAAGGAACATGAGAAGATAGAGTTTGAGCTAAAGGAGGAAGAATCAAACTCTACAACATAATAACAATCAGAAGAGGAAGAGCCATAGACTCTAGTTTTGAAAAGATGAGTTTGAGAGAGAAGGAAACCAAAGAGGTAAGGCCATTTTCTTTCTATTCAAAATTTTCTTTATCTATCACTGATGACGATCCCAAAAATGTTAGGGAGGCAGTGGATTCAGAGGATAACAAACTATGGAAAGAGGCCATGGTTGATGAAATGGCATCTTTGGACAAAAATGAGGCTTGGGGTATGGAGGAGTTGTCGACTAGAAGGAAACCCATTGGCAACAAATGGGTGTTTAAGAAGAAGATAAATGTAGAAGGTAAGGTGGAGAAATACAAAGCTCTATTGGTAGAAAAAGGTTATTCCTAGGTGTTGGGAATTGATTTTTGTGATATATTCTCTCATGTTTCAAAGTTAGCTTCTATTAGTTTACTTTTATCTGTTGTTGTTTCTTTTATTTTGAGGTAGAACAGATGGATGTGAAGACAACATTTCTTCATGGGGATATGAAAGAAGATATCTATATGAAGCAACCTGAAAGCTTTGTAGTGAAGGGTAAGAAAGAACTGGTATGCAGGTTAAAAAAGTTTCTATATGGGTTAAAATAGTTTCTAAGGATGTGGTATCATAAATTTGATACATATATACGGGGACTTGGATTCACAAGGAGGAAAGCGGATCATTGTGCGTATTTTAAATTAGTTGTTGACCGTGTTATTTATTTGGTCTTGTATGTGGATGATATGTTGCTGATTGGAAATAACTATGAAAATGATCCAAGATTTGAAGACCCAATTGTCCTCCAAATTAGACATGAAGGATCTTGGTGTTGCAAACTATATTTTGGGCATGGAAATTAGAAAAGATCGGGCAAAGAGGAAGCTCTGGTTAAACCATATAAATTGTGTCGAGATAATATTGCAGAGGTATAATATGTAGGATAGTAAATCGATGAAGGTTCCTATTCATGTAGGTGTAAAGTTATTTGTTGAACAATGTACCAAGACACAAGAAGAGGAAGAGGACCTAAAACTGTGTTCCATATGCGAGTGCAGTTGGTAGCCTAATGTATGCAATTGTTTGTACCAGACCAGAAATTGCACATGCAGTGGGAGTATTGAGCAGATTTATGTCAAAACCATGGAAGGAGCATTGGACAATAATGAAGCGGGTTTTTAGGTATTTGCGTGGCACTAGTGATTATGGTTTGTGCTACCAAGGAAGACCGAGATTGGATGGAGTTTTGGAAGTCTGTGGCTTTGTTGTTGCAAATTGGGTTAGAGATTTAGATCAGAGAAGACATACAAGTGGGTATGTGTTTAACCTATTTTGAGGAGCAATTAGTTGTATGAGCAAGAGATAGGCTGTAGTGGCTCTTTCAAGTACAGAGGTTGAATACATGGCAGCCACTCATGCAAGAAAGGAAGTAATTTGGTTGCAAATATTGTGTTTAAGTATGGAGTTCGTACAATAGGCTATAATAATAGTCTGTGATAGACAAAGTGCAATTTTCTTGGCAAAGAACCCTTCTTATTATTCAAAGAAAAAGCACATTGATGTTCAATATCACTTTGTGAGGGAAATGGTTAAGGACGAAAAGGTATTGCTGGTAAAGGTGGACACTTTGAAGCATTTTATAGATGCATTGATGAAGTTTGTGAGCACTAAGAAGTTTTCTTGGTGTAGAGAAACAATAAGCATTGTTGGGCTAGACCAATGACTAAGCTCTCTTGTGACCCCTTGTGTGGAAAGAAAACAACAAGTGGGAGAATGTTGGGTGTGTATTATATTCTTTCCATGACTAGCTTCATTCGCTGTATGTTGCGTCGGGCACAATGATTGTAATTTTTTTTATGTAGAACCAATAATAGTTGGGTGGAACCAAGGATGGGGGGTGGACCCAAAGATGGTGGAAATACCTACCCATGGTTTTGTGCATGGGTTTTGCATGTGGTTTTGGGCATGATGGTTTTCTTCCCATGGTATTTTGTAGATCTAGTCAAGGGAACTATGGTTATGTTATAATCCAAGGTTATGGATTGGGTTTTATGAATGCTTCAAAATGTATGTATATATATATATATATATATATTTTATGTTCACGCCATTGTATATTTTTATCCGTTTTAAGAATTTGTTTCTAGATCATTTCTATACATGGTTAAAATCTACAATTTGATGGTGGAATACTAAGATATAGTGAGCCCTAGCCACAAGACCAAGTCTTGCCCTAGATTGACTTGGGATAGTGTCCTCATTAGGATCATTACATTCAAACCTAAAAAAAATCCCTTGATCCTATTCCCTAGACTAATTAGGTTAATCCCCTCATTGGTTGATCAAATCCATATCCTTGACCTAGTTTTGGGTCCACTTGGCTTTGTGTGGTCCCACAAATGTGTAAATACAATTGTACAAGGATTATATAGAAGTCTCTTATCTATAAGGATCCTTAGGTTTAGGAAACCCCTTATTAAGGAACATCCTCCAAACCTAGGCTCAAGAATCCTCTTAGCCCTTCCTAGAGATCCAATCACCTATATTTTGAAGCAAACAAACTATTTAATTAAGCCTCTCTTGCGAATAGGCCTTGGGAATCACTCTCTATCTACTTATATATCCATCCTTCCTAGTGATTCCCCTATACCAGGTCTCCTCCCATCGATGAAAGTCCATAAAGAGAAAAGAGCCTTAGCTGAGGTGACAATGAAATATTACTCCATTGTTACCCCTTGACCTAGTATTTTCTCTATAGGATCCCCTCCTAGGACCCCAGCTAGTTTGAGCGGTAACATGTATGCAAGATAACAATTTTATTTGGTTGAAAATTTTTATTCTTACAAAAAAAGGCATAAATTTATTTACTCCCCATCATTTCAAATTCAACCATATTATCCTCAAAACCCTTATCTAATGTGTTCTTTCCAACTCATTTTATGAACATAGAAATAGGGGTTGGTAAGATATTGTCATAAACTTCTATCCAAATTTCTTACACTAGTTTTGTAGTTTCCTGAAACTTATCAATGACTATAGTAAATATTTGGTTAAAATCTTTCATTCTTTCTTTCGGGTGCATTAACGGTGAGAATAATTGAGCCATTGAAGCTCATGTGGTAGTTTCCTCCCCAAATTTATCTAGAAAATTCTTTTGAAAATCACCCCAATTGATTACTAATCCAACTAGTAAATTGAATTACTAAGTTAAGGATTTGTTTTTGAAGGTATAGGGGAACATATGAAATATTACATATACGTTCACATTCATTAATATAATAGTTAAAACAATCTTTTTATATGATCTTCTGTGAGTCTAGATAGATAAAAGTTACTTGGAAAAAGATATTAGGATTCTTAGTGCATTTTCCCAGGAAATGGAAATGTATCTCTTTTGTTAACCAAGGTTGATTTTGGTTTTGTTTATTTCACATGTATGAAAATATAGATTAAGTGTCTAAGTTTTTTGATTCTAAGTTTGATTTAGAATGGAATTTAGAATCTTCAAAGGCTATAGGGGATGAAGCGGGATTATGGGTTGGAGGGATTAGATTCAAACTTTGAGAAATATCCTAAAGTGTCGATCCTACACAATACTCCATAATGTGTACTAATGTTCTATCCTTTTTCTAATTAATGAGTGTGCTAACGGGGATAAATGTACCTCTTGTAGTCTTAAGGGGATCTCTTTAGTAAGATACCCTAATTAGACTTCACGCCATTTGGGATGAGAGTCCCATTCAGAATGTTGGCCCAAATATCATCTTGTGTTTGGTCAAAATTATATTTTGGACAAGTTAGAAAAAAAAAAAGAAATCCAAAAAATTCCATTGATATGATGCAAGTTAGAAATAGATTTATGGAAATACCTTAAGTGAATAACACAAAGAATATTACAACAAATTTATGCATGAACATGAATCTTAAAGAATAAAGAATCATGGTAATATTTAATTAAGATACATGAAGAAAGGAATATGATAGCTATTAGCTGTAATATAATTTGCAGCCAATAATCAACATGAAAGCATGTAGAAATCAACAAGCAATTCCTAAAATATAGAAGTTTGCAATAAACAAATAGTTCATTAACTTTCAACAAGTGCAAAAAAATCATATACCATCAAACAACAATAAAGAATAGTCTGACAACATTCAATAACATATGAGATAGAATGTGTGTTATGCCCCAAAAGGCTTCTAAGTATTTATGCTAAATTATTCCATCCAAAGTCACAAAATATATCCAAGAGACCCAATAGTGGGAATACGAAAGTTGGAACTTGATCTTCAAGGTAATTTACAAGCTTCCCCTTTCAGGAGTCCAAAAAGATAAAAATCCTTTATCTCTAGCCTAGAGGGTATATTTATACAAAGTGAGTTGAATTTTAACCTCCCATGACTCTTCACCTACCCTCATTGTCTAATTTCTAATTTACTTTATTTCTAATTCTTTTTTCTTTACGTAATTACATTGTAAATTAAAATGAATAAAAATAAACATACTTTATGAAATTGATTCCAAAATATGTAAGACTTGGACTTGAAATCGTAAACCTTGGGTCACATGGGTGTACCAAACCTTGTAATTAGTGGCAATAGAAAAAATATTCTTTAAAATTTTCCTCTCATTGATAGCTCATACTCATAAGCATTAGGTACCACTATCTTTATATCGACATGAATTCTATGAAAAATGATAGGAGGATGGTGTGAAATTTGGTGGGTTCCACTAGGTGTTGTTCCAATGCTTCCTTAGTCAGTTTTGTGTCATTTTTTGTGATAGTTAGTTTTTTTTCTTGCATCATTTCTTGTATCTCCTATTCCATTTCCTATTTTGGCATCACCTCTCCCTATGCTCCAATGGAGACTAATATGTGGGATTTGATCAATAACTCGATCATGCTATGGTGTTGCTGGTAAGTACATAAAGTATTTTCCACATCCTTTTCAAACTACTTTTGAGCTCAGATGTCAATATTGACTTCTACTTATCTCTTTATCTACTTGATTCATATTTCCTTGGCAATGTTTCAAGTGAATTCAGGAATGTTATACTCCATTCATGCATTAAACTGATGGATGTTAAAAAATTTCCTCTAATTGCACACATTTTAACTTAATTACATCCTGAATTGATACAAGTACGGAAACCATATTTTGGAGTGTTATAAGCTCTTTATAAACTAATTTACAATGTCTTCTAATGGATTATTTTCTTTCAGTGATGCATCCTGGTAATCCATGTCATAAGAGCTTGAGTCTAACAAGACTTGATTTTCTTTGGAGAGCTTTTCATTTTCTTGTTGTGCCTTCCTTAGGCTCTTATCCAGTTCCTTCACTTTCTCCATTATCTGTTTAATGTTCCATTTTGTGGTTGAAGAGAAAGTTGTTCCTATAGGGTTGTTTAGGGCCTTGGAAACTATGTTCCACTCCATAGTTACTGAGATAGTCTTTGCTGGTACTCAAGCCAGATATATTCACCTCTCTTGGACAATCTCGTTTATATTTCGATCAAATTGAAAGATCATTAGGTTCATGACTTGATTTTATTCATCAAACATAATGCACATTTCTCTTATTGGTAGATGACTTCCCATAAGTGGAATTGAGACCGGGGTTTATGGATCAAAATCCATATTGTGAAATATGCCATTCCCTACATCTTAAGCCCCATCTTCTCACTAATCATTTTGACATGCCTATTTTATGTAGAAATTAATGTGTAGATTCAATATTGCTCATGAAATTTACTAAATCACAAGACTTGAAGCTACTCTATTGATCTACAAAAGTTAATTCACCATATAGAACATAAATTATAGACATGTAAAATGAAACATCACACATACACATATATTTATCTAGGGGAAAGAAACTACTCAAAACCCCTTACAATCTATATTCCATTAATCAGAGAATAGAGATGAAATACATACACTTACTCAATCTCGAGCACATCATATAGTCTATCCCTCTACTTGACTGACTGACTCTGGCCAACATTTAGCCAATTTTCAATCCCTCCAAGCTCCTAATTCCTTGCATTGTTCCTCTAGGAATTAGGCCCCTATTAATTAGGAAATTCCCTCATTTGGATTTTGAAATTCCTTTGGGTCCTTCCTCTAACTGCATGTACGATCTATATACATTGGAATAGTCTACAACTGGTAATAAACTTCCTTGAAATCTCCATCTCAACTAGGTAGCTCAAATTATTTGCATGCATGAGCTAATTTTGGCTGATTGATTAGTTATATGGATGATCACCGAGTGTGGTTGAAGTTCCACTTCCAGAACTTGACCTTCCACTCATATTTTTAGGAATCAACTCAAGTAAACTTAACTTCAACCCATTAACTTGAATTGAGTGTCCTTAACTGAGGGACAAGAGCCATGTCACCTCAGTTAACTTCTCCAAGTTTTCTACTGATGTGGAATTTCGAAATTACTCAATTTGATTAAGGCAAAAATCAAAATAGAGACTTTATTATTGCATTTTAAACACTCCCTCTCAGCAAGAAAGAGATTATCAACAACCCCTATCCTACACCTATCGAATGTAATGCATGCAATATGTCCCACTGTTGTTGTTGCTACTCCAGCATTTGCAACTAAGAAGCATATCAAAAAAACAAAATGAATCAAATGTGTCTGCAACTATCTACTAGGAAAATTGTGCTATTGTTGACTATGCTACTAAGCCTCCTTCTCTATTGTCGACACTTCTCTTCACTCCTCTGTATCTAACCAACATTGATCCTCCTACTACAAAATACTGTGGGCCCCCCATAGCAAGGTAATGATCCATGAAGAGAACTCCTCAATGGATCCTGCCCAAACTTCTGTAACTCTTGAACTAGGGATTCACATCACCCCACCTCACACTTGGAGGTATGGTTTCACGTGTTCGCTCTGCCCACTTAGCTCAAAATATTTCCCTGCTCAAGGTCTCTGCTTGAGTGGATTTCTCCACTCTTCCTCCTATCTGCTTCTCCATTTGTGGTTGCTCCAAAATTTCCTAAGGCTTCTTTTGAGGCTGCAAGTTAAGAGGTAAATCATTCTCCTCTCAATCTAACCCTTGCCTTGCTCCTCAAGGATTTGCATGCATATTCTACCTCAAGTGCATACAGGTTCTTAACTTGAAACCCGATTTTCTTCACCTACCTTGTGTCAATGTGTCTCAGGAATTCTTTCCCTTTGTTGAAGATCACATCGTAACCACAATCTTCAAACAATGCAATGGAGACAAGATTCTTCTTTAGACCAGGAAAAAATATCACATCATTGATTCTGAGAGGGGAGCCTGAATCCCTTTTAAATGTGGAAGTACCAATCCTGGTCGCATTTTACCTTCCGTCGTCTCCAAACTCAATGTTCATATGAAAATTTTTCTCCAACAAGTCATTGAAAAATTCTCTATTCCCCGTCATATGAGGCACCACTACCCAGGTACCACACAATTACCATCACTATGCTAGTCATGCATGAAATGAGAGTGAATTCAAGCTCAAACTGTGAAGCCAATGATTCACCTTCTAGTGCTACTGTAGGCTCCTTCTTTCTTGTCTTCTTGTGTGGAAACTTCATGCCATAGTGCCCAAATTAATGAAAATTGAAACACCTGATTTTGGAAAAGTATTTCTTCTTTCCATCTTGGCTGGAATTAGCCTCCCTTGGGGACTTCTTCCCCTTGGCCTTCCTTCCTTTGCTGACTGATGCAAAGTCATCTTCCTCTTCTTTGGATGAGGTCCCATCTCTGGTATTCTGCCTTATTTCCTCCTGTACCAAGTCATACCATAGGGGCTCCCAATTTGGTAGTTTCTCACTCCCATTCACCAAAAATTAGTAGTTGTGTTAGCTCTTGGGAAGGCCTAGAAGGGTTAGCCCTTACCAAATCATCTTCTACAACCGTAACACCAACTTGACCAAGTTCATCATGATTTTGTGTGAACTTGCTTAGGCACTACGGAATAATCTTGTTCTTCTACATCTTGATATTTCGAAGTTTGTCCTTGAGCACCAGTTTCATCTGGTCACTACTATTCTGGAATAGATTTGTAAATTCTTGTCACATTGCATACAAAGTATGTTTCCCTTAGATATTTGAGACACTATGGTATCATACTCCCGCCAATATGATTCTCCTTGCCTTAACTACACACTTCTTCCATTCTCCTAGATCCTTAGCATCAGATGCTGCTATTTTTAGAATATCAATATCAATGAATTCCTTCAACCCATGATCTTCTAGAACTACCTCCATGTGGTCCTTCCATGCAACATAATTTGAGCTTCCCTCAAGGGCATACTCGAGCCTTACTCCATTGAAATCCATATTTCTAGCTCTGAAGAATTGATCCTGCAAATTTGATCCTCCTACAATAATAACTTCGAAATTTCTACTCTATAGTGATTCTAGCTCTGATACTATGTAGAAATTAATGTGTAGATTCAATATTACTCATGAAATTTGCTAAAACACAAGACTTGAAACTACTACAATGATTTGCGGAAGTTAATGCACCATCTATAACACAAATCATAGACATGAAAAAGGAAACATCACATATGCACATAGATTTATCTAGGGGAAATAAACTACTCAAAACCCCTTACTATCTATATTGCATTAATCAGAGAATAGAGATGAAATACATATGCTTTTTAAAGCCTGAGCACACCCTGCAAGTGTATAGTTTATCCCTCTTCCTGACTGACTGAATCTGGCTAACACTTAGCCCATTTTCAAGCTCTCCAAGCTCCTAATTTCTTGTGGTGTTGCTCTGGGAATTAGTCCCCTATTAATTAGGAAATTCCCTCATCTATATTGCGTAATTCCTTTAGGTCCTTCCTCTGAATGCATGCACCATCTATACACAGTAAAATATTCTACAAATAATAATACACTACTGTGAAATCTCCATCTCAATTGGGTAACTTGAATTCTCTTCATGCATGAGCTAATTTAGGCTGATTGATTAGTTATCTAGATGATCGTCGAGTGTGGTTGAAGTTCCACTTCCACAACTTGACCTTCACTAGTTCCCGCAATAGTTAGAACTAGTTTGACTAAACATAACTCAATTTAATTGAATTAAATTGCTACAACTGAAATTAACTCAACCTAGGCTCCTAAAATTAAGGAACCCACTACACACAACTGAACTTCGTGCCCTTAAAATCAAATTAAATAAGATAGACTCCTATTTTTTAGGAATCAACCCAAGTAAACTGAACTTCAACTCAATAACTCGAATTGAGTGTTCTTAACTGAGTGACAAGAGTCATGTCACCTTAGTTAACTCCCCCAAGTTTTTTTTTGATGTGGAATTTCAAATTTCTCAATTTCATTAAGACAAAAATCAAAATTGCGACTTTCTTGCTGAATTTTCAACATTCTTGAGCTTGTTTTTCTTATCTCTCTTTTGTTAGCCGCTCTTCTTCACATTTCTTTTTCTCTTCTTACTCCCTCTATTACTGTTCTCTTTATACTTTTTCTTTCTACTTTGATTCTTCCTTTTTTTTATTCTCTCTTTTATTTTCCAACAGTTGATATTCCTTTAATTTATTTTCCTTTTCCCTTTTAGCTTCCTCCTTCCTTCTCTACTTTTTTCTAGAAAAACTTTTTATCTTTAGTATATTTCCCCTTGAATATTTTCCAATGGTGGGTTTAGTGCCATTCGTAGGTTGAGATCCATTGGTGTTTATCAGAGCATATACGACCTTTATAGCATTGTAGAAATTCTTGAGATCCTCCTTGGTTTGCGATGAGTAGGGCCACTTATATTTTCATTGTGAACAATTAGTTGCGACTATGCCTATTAGGTCATATTTATGAAATTCAAGTTCCCTGAATTTGAAGCTTTCTAAGTCAACAGATTATGTTAACACTTATTTTTAATTATTTATGTAATACATGTCAACATATAAAGGATATGTTAAACATTTCACTTTCTTTACTCATGCCAACATTCTTGTGGTTAGCTGTTAAGAAACGTCTTGTAAAATAACATTTTCTATGGAAAATAATGATATTTCATGGAGACTTACATGCTCCAAAAACTCTAATGTATGTGGAATCATAGGGAGAGAACCATTAATATACCTCTTGCAATGCTACCTTGGTGCGATTTGACATGCAAGGCGAGTAATAGTTGAATAACATGTGATATAGTGGTGAAATGAATCCTTCGACTATTCTTGTGTATGATTCTTTGTACTAAATTTCCAACACCTCTTTGTAGTAGATGTGGAGTGGTTAAATATTTTGGGAGAAGTTCCACTTCCATCCCAATACTTCAAATTCACACTTGATGGATACACAATATAGTAAACATGAGGCCATCTAGAATGTTGAATTCTTTCCTTCTCCTAGATTTTGGGCTTCTTTTACCTTGTCTTGGATAGATGCTACTAGGATCTTAGCCCAATTTAATATATATCATTCATGAGAACATGTGTACATTAGCGACACCCAAATTTCTTTGAAAACCTTTATGTTTTCTTTACCATAGAGTTCGCAACACATGGATACAACTAGTTGATAGGCTCACTTTAGTAGTTTTGTTTTATAGAATCTGTTAGCCTTAATCCTGAATTTGTTGGGATCCTACCATTGACTCTTTAGAATATATTTAGTGCTTAGGGTGAATTTATGATACCATCATTTTGTGAGAGCCACTTGATGTCTAGGATGTTTATAATATTTCACAATACGACGGTATGTTAGTGTAGTGATATCTTTTCCAAGACTGCCCATTATATTCATATCCATAATATCAATACACTTGATAATCCATTCAATTGTCTCTCCAAAAGGAAAGAATGCTAGATGGGATGCAAACTTGTGTATCCAAGACCTTTAACATTTGATAAAACTTGGTATCTACTTATTCAATGGGGAGTTACTTTCGGGAGAATAAATGATATATTTATGACCAAGTGATTGATATATATTTGGAAATGAAATATGTCATATCAACATATGTGGGAACTAAGGAAACAAGGCTTTCCTCTAGTCCTTCTACAATCTCTTTCATAGGTCTTCACTTTATGGAGCCATGTAATATGATGATGATGATATGCTAAAGCAGTGTAGATCTATTGAACCTAACATATCAAAGATATTCATCATAATGACTAAGTTATAAAACAAAGGAGAATTTAATGTGCAACACAAGAATACATTGCATTCTGTGTGAGTCTAGTGCGTTGTGGAGTAGGGAAGGCGATCAATCTAGGATACGAGTTTGCGATACATGGAAGAAATGTATGGTGATATGATCATATGATGCATTGTTACATAAAATCACATATTAATAATGGGACATGCACCATAACACAAGGTTAGAAGTAAAACTGCAAACTAGGAATGCGACACAATAAGAAAGTGAACGTGATACAACTATGTATTGCATTGCAGGTTCCTATTGCATTCTAGGATGGTAGGATGCTCCATTGTGTAAGGAAAATAATTATACTATAAAGTAATGTGCTATAATAAAAAGGGGGTCACAATATGGCACATCACAAGCTCCTAGTGTATAGTATGCAAGGGAGATGTGCCACAATGTGACATAGAAAAGCATCTTATGTAAGGTAATAATAATGTGTTGACTAGATGAAATGTGATGCAATAAAAAAGGTTGTTCATAAAATAGATAAGTGTTCCAATAGGCTCGTAATAGATTACTGTCGTTGATATGTAAATAGGGAGGTAAAAGGTTAAGTGAAAAAGAAAATGAAAAAATATAGCATAATGATTAGATGTTACTGACAATAATTATTGCAAGACTTAAGTGCGCAGGACTTACCTTACACAAAGCATGAGTGTTACAAGGGATGGTGGTGTGACACAACTTTGGGAGGCAGATAAGATCTTTCAAATAATGAGAAGAGGAGTGGGAGTGATTTGTGAAAATTTGCAATAGAATTTGCAAAGGGAGACTACACTGTGACGTTGTGATTGTTGAAAATGCAGCAAGAAAATCTCAGTTTGACTTGCCTTGGTCAAACTAGAGAAAATTCGAATTTCTGTTTCAACAGAAATATTGGAGGTAGTTAAATGAGGTGACATGGCACTTGTCACTTAGTTAATTCGAGTTGGGGAATCTTGAGTTCATTTCAGTATGATTGATTTCTAATTTGTAGAAATCTATTTCAGTTAATTTGAGTTATCGTCAGTTAAACTAGTTCTAAATGTTAGAAGAACTAGTGGAGGTCAAGTTGTGGAAGTGGAAATTCAACCACACTCAGTGATCAACCATTAACTGATCAATCAACCCAAAATTATTGTTGCATGAAGAGAATTCGAGTTACCCAATTGAGATGGACATTCCAAGAAAGTGTACTATCAGTTGTCGCATATTCCCATGTGTACAGGTGGTGCATGCAGTCAAAGAAATCACGTAGATGAATTTTACAATTCAATAGAGGGATTTTCCTAAATAATAGGGGCTAGTTTCCTCAAGGAACAATGCAAAGAAATAGGATCTTGGAGGGATTGAAAATTGGCTAAGTGTTGTCCAGAGTCGGTCAGTTAGGCAGAGAGATAGATTACACACTTGCAAGTTGTGCTTAAGCTTGAGCAAGCATATGTATTCATCTCTATTCTTTGATTAATGCAATATAGATAGGAAGGGGTTTTGAGCAGTTTCTTTCCCCTAGATAAATATATGTGTGTGTGTGTGTGATGTTTCCTTATGCATGTCTATGATTTGTGTTCTACATGGTGAATTAACTTCCTCATATTAGTAGAGTAACTTTGAGTCTTGTGATTTAGTAAATTTCATGAGCAGTTTCATATCTACACAATAATTTCTACATGGCATCAAAGTAGGATTCACTGAAGATCATAGTAAGGCTCAAGTATAACCTTGAGGGAAGCTTGAACTATGTTTCTTGGAAGGACTGCATGGAGGGAGTGCTAGAAGATAATGGATTGAAGGAATTCATTGATAATGATATCCGAAAACCAACAACATTTGATGTTCAAGATCTAGTATAATGGAAGAAGTGTGAAGAAAAGATGTAGATAATCATATTGGAGGGACTACAAGACCATATTTTCTCTAATCTCCAAAGGAAAGAGACTTCGTATGCAATGTGGAAAGCATTGGTAGATATGTTCTAGAATAGCAACGACCGTAGGAAGCTGGTGCTTAAGGCCAAACTTCAACATATCAAGATGCAGAAGAATGAGACAATTACATAGTACCTGATCAGGTTCAGCCAATGTCATGATGAACTTGGTCAATTTGGTGCTACTATTGTAGAGGATGATTTGGTAATCCTATCCCTTTTAGGCCTTCCCAAGAGTTGGCACAACTACCAAGATTCGACAAATGGGAGGGAGAAAATGCCAAATTGGGAATGCCTATGGTTCGATTTGGTACAGGAGGAAATAAGGTTAAATACCAGAGATGAGACTTCATCCAAGGGTGAGGATGAAGAGAACTGTGCCTTGGATGGAAAATCAAAGAAGGGAAAATGGAAGAAATCCCAATCCAAAGCAGGATATAGTCAAGGGGGCAAGAAGAAAGACTTGTCCAAAATCAAGTGCTTTCACTGTCATGAATTCGGGCACTATGCCATGAAGTGTCCACACAAGAAGAGAAGCAAGGATAACTTAGGAGGAGAAGCAAATGAAACTTTGGCTTCATAGTTCGAGCTTTATTTACTCTTATTGCATGCATGAACAACACAATGATGGGGAGCGTGCGGTACTTGGACAACGGTGGCTCGTTCAATACGAAAGGGAATAAATACTTTTCCAGTGATTTGGAGGAGAAATATATCCATATGCACATTGATATGGGAGTGATGGAAGGTACAACATGATCAAGATTGATACAACCACCTTTTATAGGGAGTCAGGCTCCCCTCTCAGACTCAAGGATGTGATGTTTGTTCCGGGTCTAAAGAAGAATCTTATCTCCATTTCAGTTTTGGAAGATCGTGGTTATGATGTGATATTTAGCAAAGGGAAGGAATTCCTGATACACATAGCCACAGGACAAGTGAATCAAATCAAGGTTCGTGTGAAGAACCTATACAAGCTATATGTGGAGGATTGTGCTGCATTGAGTAGAAATACGGAGAAGGTGCAAAGCCGTGATGTTAGATAACTTTGGCATAAAATACTTGGCCATTTGCATCATGGCACTTTGAATATCATGCAACAGTTAACCAGAAACCTCCCCAAAGGAGCGCTAGAGTAGAAATATACATGCAAATGGTGTACCTTGGGGAAGTACACAAAAGCCACTTTCCATGATCGGGACAGTAGAGCACCTACAGTCCTGGAAAGGATCCACTTTGATGTTTACGGAGCTTTCTCGATAGCGTCCACTACCAAGCACAAATATTTTGTCATTTTTATTGATGACTTCTTGTGGAAGTGTTGGATCATATTCATGTGAAAAAAGGATGAGACCTTCTCAAAGTTCGTAGAATTCAAAGCACCGTTCAAGAAATAAATAGGAAAGAAGGTGAAGGCTCTTAGGAGTGATAATGGAGGTGAGTACGTGTTGAATGAGTTAAAAAAATTTTGTGCAAAAGAAGGAATTCAACAAGAGTTGACAACACCCCATAACCCACAACAAAATGGGTTGGCTGAGAGGAGGAACCATAACATTGTGGGAGTAGTGAGGGCGATGTTGCATGACCAAATCCTACCTCTGCACTTATGGGTCGAAGCATGCAACACAACGGTCCATTTGTAGAACAAGAGTCCTCATCAGATTCTTGGCATAATTACACAAGATGAGGATTACTCGGGGAGGAAGCCATATGTGTCGCACTTCAGGATTTTTGGAGCCTCTTTTTACTGCCACGTCTCCAAAGACTCAAGGAAGAAGCTAGTGTCGACAACAAAATTGGGGGTATTTGTGGGTTACATAGAAACTCCCCACAACTATCGTGTGTACTTTCCATGCCTTAGAATGACAGTTGTGGGAAGGGATGTAAAATTTTATGAAAACAAAGCCATGCGGTTCTCTCTTGAGAGGGAGATTCAGATCCCACCATAGGAGGAGATTTTACCTCCAAAGGAGGAGCCTCAGGATGTTGTGGAGAAACCACAAGTTGAGCAGAGAGTGGAGATAACCACTTAAGCAGAACCATCCCAAGAAGGTAGGAAGATAACCAGGGAAGCTAAGAGACTTTTGCATGATGCGAGGGAGAATGTGGGTGCTCCTTCAAATCAATGTAGGTTGAGAAGGTCACTAGATCAGTACACTGGATACATGGCTCTTATGACTGAGCTTATAGATACTGAGCCGCCCTATATGGGTTGATTTAATGGTTGAGGAGTATGAATCCATTGAAAACAACAGTGTTTGGGAAGTGGTCCCAAGATGAGCAGACAAATTAGTTGTGGGTTTGAGATGTATCTTCAAGGTGAAGCATGCAGAAGATGGAAGCATAGAAAAGTACAAGGCCAGATTTGTGGCAAAGGGACACTCTCAGGTTGAGGGGATTTACTATGAACATACCTTTGTTCCTGTAGCAAGGTACTCATCCATCAAATCAATCCTTGGTCTGGCTGCACATATGGGGTGGAAGATCCACCAGATGGATGTGAAAACAACATTCCTCAATGGAAGATTTGAGGAGGAGGTGTATATCGAGCAACCAAAAGGCTTTGAGACTTTTGATTGAGAGACTCATGTATGCAGACTCAAGTGAGTGTTATACAGTCTCAAGCAAGTACCCCATGCTTGGTACACTAGGATTAATAGCTATCTCACTAGTTTGGGCTTCACCAAAAGTGAAGCAGATGAAAATATTTATCATATTTTGGTAGAACGTAAATTGTTGATTATTGTCTTATATGTTGATGACTTTATTTTGACTAGTGATGAGCAACTAATCAGATATTACAAGGAGGACCTTGTAAGATAGTTTGAGAGGAAGGACACGGGTCTCATGCACTACTTCCTGAAATTGGAAGTATGGAAAGGTGATGGGGGACTGCTTGTTTCTCAGGGAAAGTATGCCAACAAGATACTTCGAAAGTTCTGCATGGATAGTTGCAAACCCATGGAGACTGCTCTAGTGATCAACTGGAGGAAAGAGGAGGTCACTTCATGTTAGGAAGTGGATGATACTATTTACTGACAGTTGGCGGGTTCACTCATGTATCTTGTGAACACATGACAAAATTGTGCTTTGCAGTCAACCAACTAAGCCAAGCTATGGTTAGGCTAACCAAATTGTTTTCATTAGGGGAATTTTGAGGTCTAAAATGGGCCTCCTAAGGAAATTATAAAATAATAGTGGAAATAATAAAATAATATTAGATTACATCATCAAAATTTAGAGGGAAAAAATAAAAAACTATTTTTTCAACTCGTATTTTAAACTTATTGCTGTTGGGAAAAGTATCTATTCAGAACGCCCCTATCCCACTCTAAGGTGTGATAGTGCCTTAGCAACAAACAAGGAAAACTACTTGAGTATTCTTCTTTATGAAATGTAAATGAGGAGAAAGGATGTAACTAACCTGTGTCTTTCGCTAGTTTGTTGGTCCAATCGCTCTTCTCTTCAATAGCTCCCAACTCCCTGCTCCCTTACCGGCCCAGCTTCACCAAATTCCTGCAAGATCACAAGAGAGAGAAACTACACGAAGATATAGATATACATTCATAAAAAGCTCAGGATCAGATTAAGCTAAACATGCAAATATAACAGAGCATCATTGATACACAGCATGTAGGAGAAACTCAAATAATTTTATTGATATGATAAGAAAGTCCAAGAGGAGATACAACCAAGTGAGTCCCGATCCAGCATCTACCTCCTAGCAAAGGAATCCCTTCCTCTCCTCCAACAAAGCATAAATCACCCAATGTACTAATCTCAATCTCAAACCAACAACAATTCTCTGCAAAGTACAAAATTCCAGCCTCTCTGGATCTCTGGGATGAGGGATCCATATATAGATGTAAGTAGAGAGGATGAGTCAGCTTATGTTTTGACTTGTGGCTTCTCTCTGTTAGTTCTTGCTTCCACTTGGAGACTGAGAGCCTCTTACTCATCACTTGGCCGAATTCAGTGAGGCAAGTGTCATTGGAGAATATTCTGGAAGCTTCCATGGTCTTTCCACCTCGTTGAATGACTCTGCCACTTGTCATTTCTCGCTCAACGCACCTGGGTAGTGCATTCAAGTGCGTTGCAACGCACCTAGCTAGTGTATTTGGGTGCTTTGCAACACAGGTAGCTAGTGGAGCTTCTGAATTGATCTCGATTTGACTAGTTTTGAGCAGTTTCTGGTGGAGAACTTCTGGGAGGAGCTGTCATTGGTTGACCTTGTTCCTTTAGGAGCTGTAACAACATCTTTAGGGACTTTGGATCCCTTGGATTATGGACATTTCATGCTTATAGCTGTAAGGCACAAAAATGTCTATAAAAGTTGCCCCCTGTTAGCTACCTATACCAATAGGTTTCATATTTCATGATTGGCAAAGAAAGTGCCAAATATGCTCTGCTTTGGTGATGCAAAGATCCCATATTTTCAAGGAAAGGCAACATGTGTATATAGCTTGATGTTGTCTCAATTTTGATGGATGGTCCAACAGCCTAATCTGGATCATGCCATGTTTCAATTTTTTGTTGTAGAATAGAGAAAGAAGTATGTCCAAACTGTTTAATCTTGGCAGACCAGTAGCTAGGTAGAGAAGTAAGGTTCCCAACTGCTTAATCTGGGACTTTGGAAGCAATAAGGGTAGCCTGAAGTAGAGAATCAAAAGAAAAAGCCAAAAGAAAAGAAAAGGCACATAAGGGTCTGCAAGTCTAAGTGCACCCTCCATGAAGAAACAAAAAATGCTAGGCAAGTAGATGGGTAGGCAGATGGGGTTGCAGAAATGTTATTACTTTCAAATGAGTTCTGCTGGTCTAGCATAAAGGAACATCAGTGGATAGAGAAGCTCTTCTTCTCCATCATGTTGCAGCAAAGCAAAGGAGCATGACTAACTCCCTCTTCTCCCCTTTCACATTCATTACTAACATCCCTTCATCAGTTGTGTTCATGAAAGAATTTAAGGTTTTATGTTGGTTCTTTTTCCTTTAAAAGCCACATTTCTTGTCTAAAATTCTTTTCATTTTGATCTACTCCCTAAGCTAAGTTGTTTTTATATAAACTTAGTAATATCACTCCTCATTCACCTCTTCCATTCATATTAACCCCTAACTTCTTATTATCTAAATCCCCTATGTTACCCTTTCCCTATTATTATAAACACTATGGTGTATAAACCCCAAGCATTCTATAAATATCCCTTCCCCCTTGGCATTATAGCCATATGTTCACAGTCAGGGAATAAATTGACATCTGGTCAGTTTAAGAACCCAAACCCTACCCCTCTTCCCCCTTCAGAAGTTATCTAAACCATTAACCCCTTCATTTGCTAAAGAACCTTGTAAAAAACCCCATTTTCACCCCTAACCCGCTTCATTTGCAAAATATACATAAAAACCCACTTTTCCCATTTTACCCAAAGTATTGGCGCAATGCGCGTTTTAATAAAATACATTGAAAAGTCATACAAATTCGCCAAAGTCCACAGTCCCGCTGGGCGCGCTTTTCAAACAAATATATTATTTTAATCCCCGCCCACGTCCGTATAAACCTGGCACCTTAACGATCCATCGACCGTCGGATCTGGCCCTTTTCATCCGACGGCTCTCATGCATTTCGGACCGGGCCCGACGTCCGTAAGTTACCTTCCGAAATCTGTCAGAGGGTGACGTCAGGCCTCTGCCACGCGTCACCCCCAAATCGTATCGGAGCACCCTTTGACAATTCCGCTTCCGTATAGAGAGCGGTGCGAGATTATACCGCTTACCGTTTCGGTTTCTGTGAAGCCGCCTTGCCAACGTCACTACCACGTCATTACCGCGTCACTGCTACATCACCGCCGCATCAGCGCCCTCGTCCGCCACTGCTCTGACCTGCCCGCCACCTCACCATCCCCGTAGACCACTCTCAAGCTGCCACGTCACTCGATGAATCCAACCTTGACCCCACCTGATGATGTCATGCTGACGTCATCCAAAAAAAAGCGCCAAATAACCCAAAAATCCATATTTTGGCCGAAAAATCGTGTTTTTCATTACTTTTTCAAAAAACGACTGTTGCACCTCTGCATGTATTTTATGACCAAACAAGCGTCAACCTGCTGAATTCGACCCGAGGACCGTTGGTGCGCCAATTCCACCTGCATTTGTGACTATTGCCGACAGTTTACTAGGTATTTATCCCAGTCATTCCCTCTGCGCCTGGTTTTATCCTGCATTCTCCAACAATAACTTAAAGAGTAAGAAAACACTGTGTTTACCGCTAAATCCCCTGTGGCTAGCCTCCATTTTCAGTTGTAAAGTCGAAATTCGCATGCAGAGCCTTGTTTACCCGAGTTTTCACAAAACATACAGTTAGTTCGCGCATTCGTGAACTGAGAACCCAAGCTGCACCAATTCACAGAAGTTTTTAAGGCCAAGCATTTGCCCTATCAGTGCTTTGTGCAGTGTTTCAATTGCTGCCATTGCCATTTTATCCTCTGTTCCTCAGTAAATAACCTCTCTTTCCAAGAAACACTCCTTTGTGTTGCTCTGCACAGTAACACCAGTTTACACACAAACAGAATCCTAAAGTAACCATGGATGCACCAGTAGCTCCTGTAGCCTTGAATATTGCTCCATTAAATGCCCCTCAGAGAGAATTGGAATGGCAACCATTAGCAGACCTGGATTATCAAATATCAGAAGAAATGCTAATGCACAGCAAGTACCACATCCACTTGTTAAACGAATTGAAGATTAAACATGAGACTGGAACAGATGTATTGGGCATTTGGGATTCTTTCCTCCCTATCTTCAAGCTCCCTCAGGTCAACCAGTTCCCTGACCTAATCCACCTATGCGCTGACTGCTACGACGCCACTCAGAGGGCTGTGATTGACCCTTCAGGCTCAGTTGTTTTCTATGTCACCCCTGAAGCCATCAGAGAGATGCTGCACTTCAAAATTGAGAAGAAATTAGTTCCTTTATCACTGATTGATCTGATAAAGCAAGGAGCTAAATTGACAGATGCTCAGGTCACCAAACTAAATCAATTGTACATTGACTCTGACACCGTGAAGTACCCTCCCATTTCTCATGTTTACCTCAACCAATTGGGCAGGGACCTTGTAGACATGATCAGTCCCATTCTGGGCTATAATTCAATTGAGTTTGTTGATGAAACTGTGCTGGTGATGATGCTCATGTTTTCCCCTGGCAAGTCTCCAATCTGCTAGGACTATGCCACCTACATATCTGACAAAATACATGAGCAATTAATGAACTTGGCAAGAGAAAGGGTGTTCAGATACACCTCCTACATCTACCACTTAATTTTGTATTATCAACATGAGAAATTTCACTTTGCTGTGAAGAGAGTGGATGCACAAGGCAATCCAAGGTCAGTGGTTTATTGGTCCTCTGCCTTCCACTGCAGATCTTGTTCTCCATACACTTATTGTGAGTTTATAGACCTTTTCATCCACCCAGCCATGTCTCTGCTTCTGAGCTCACCTCCTCCTAGACTAACTGATGAGATGCAGAGAATTCTTCAGCTGTCTAAGGTATACAGCATTGGGGATTGGTACTATTACCAAAACCACACAGTTATCAGAATATATGGGTGTGAGTTGCCCCCATACAGATTGCCCAAATATGTGCCCATGAGATTGTTTGCCCTTGAATACTTCAGGCAATTTGGGAATGCTGATGTGCTACATTTTTCAGGCAAAGGCAAGAAAGCACAGATCAAAGTAAGAAACCAATTAGGGCACTTCATTTACAACAAAAGGGAGGAAGGTTGGCAAGAAGCAGACAGAATGCTAGAATCCCTTGGCCTACAGACCATTTTCCTTTGGAAACCTTATGACCCCAATCACTTCATAACTTTAAGAAGGGTCAAGTATAGGTTGGCCAGTTATGACCACGTAAGGTTGCCTCATATAGAAAAATATGCAAATCAAATAAAGTGGAGGAGAGGCACCTTAGAGGAAGCTGTCACACAAGAAGAATTAAATCAAAGAGCAGTTAAAAATCTCCAAAAGATGGCTGACTTAGAGCTTTGTGCACAGGTATTTGCTCTTCCAGGCACTCAAGTGGGAGCAGTGGCCTCATCCTCCACAGCACATCAGCAAGCAGCCAAAGCTACTGATCAAACCTCTAGCAAAGGCAAAGAGAAAGAGATGGAGCCAGAGCAGCCACCTCATGAACAGGTACAGCAGCAGGAAGTGCAGCAACAGGCACAGGTACAACAGCAACAAGGGGGCAGCAAGAAAAGGAACAACCAGTGCAACAAGAGCAAACATCACAGGCCCCAAAATCCACCGGGCAACAAGCTCAGGACACTCTGCCTCCTAGGCAGGAGACAACAGTGGAGGCCTCAGTCCTCCAAACCCCACAAAAAGAAGACATAAGTAGAAAGAGGGACAGAGAGACTCCCCTCACAACATCAACAACTCAAGGGGAGAAAAGACACAGAATGAATCCCCTCTCAGAGGAAGAAATGCCTATAGGGCAATCTTTGGGCATGGGCCCACCTAGTATGGAGGCATCTGCAAGTTCCTTCCAGCAGGAACAAGAGAGGATGATCGGAGGAGAAGTCAGCTCCTCAAGCCAGCAAAGAGGAGGTGAACTGGGCATCAAGCAACAATTCATTGATATAAAGAAGAGGAATGAGCCCATAAGAATACAACTATATAATCATTTGTTGAAAATGGCTCCCACTAACCAGCAAAGACTAATGTCTGCATATGATGTCCAGGAGGGCAAGATGATCATGAGCCACTTTATGCCAGCTGTGTTGTAGCCGCAGTCAGCTGCAGATTACATAAGGACCAACCTTGAGGTCCTTGCCAAGGACATCCACCCAATGGATCAAATCGAATTACATAAGCAAACGGGTGAGATGGTGTATGCTTCCTTGGCAGATAAGACATTGGTGAACTACAGGCTAGAAAATAGCCTAAATAATACAGCTTCCCAACTTGAGTTGGAGAGAGCATCCTCTCAAGCAAAGGACAACAGAATCAAAGCCTTAGAGGAGATAATCATAGAACTTGGGCATGATCCCAAGGACATCAAGGCTGTACAAGCATTATTGAAGTTAAGAGATGCAGATATGGCAGCACTAAGGAAAATGGTAAAAGTCCCAGCAACCATTCACCCACAAACTGGAGAAGTTGCCCAGCTGAGACATGACCAAGATGCAGCAACTATGCTGGTGCCATTATACAAACAAATGATCCAGACACAGGAGAAATTAAGAGAATCAGAGGCTGCACAGGCTGCACTACAGGTAGCATTACAACAAAAAGAAGGAGGACAAACATCTCAGCCTCCTCCAGAGATAATCAACCTTGAGGAGCCTCCTCAAACTACTGCTCCTCCCACTGAACGGACAGAACAGGCAGCGCCTTCCACATCAGCACCAGCGCCAACAACAGAGCAGGCTCCAAGCCTGGACATGCAGAAACTGAGAAATGAAATCCAAGCCCTGGAAGCCCAAATGGCAGAATTAAATGAGGCCAGGGAAAATTTGGTCAAGTTGAATGAAAGATATGATAAATCAAAACAAAGTGTTGCTGAGAAAGGAAGAGAGATAAAGAAGTCTCAAAGATAAGATAAAGGAGCTGGAGAAGGAGCTCACACTTGATAAAGTAGTGGCTGAACTCAAGACAGTCCTATGGGCCAACATTGGCCAATCCATAACTGATCAATGGCAATACATTGAGACCATTCATGAGCAAATAGAGCTCATAGGGAAAGCACATAGAGAAATCCAAAGAGCAAGGGCATCTCTAGGCAATATGCCTGAGGTTGCCAACAGAATGATTAATGTGCTTAATAACAGAACAAGTGCTCAGCTGGCAACAATGGGAATTTCCAACAGGACTGAGACCATTTTGCTAATAAAAAGAGTCCTAACACTAAGAAGCCTGGTGCAAACACTAGAAAGAAGAATCCAGGATATGTAGACAGAGGTTAATAAGTTCATGGACAAATTTGTGGCATTGCAAAACGGAGGTCTTCCTAGCTTACTGAACAGCGCAGGAAGACTACTTTCCCATGAAAATTATGCCAAAGGGGTTAACACATTTGCTACAAATCAGATTACAGAAAGGCCTAGTACTTCAGAAGAATCAGGGCCAGCATCAGGGCAGAGTCTCTACAACAGGGTTGAGAACCTATTTTTCATCATGGATGAGATCAAACATTTGTTTGAAGTGCCTCCAAATTTCTATAAATACACAGAGGCAGATGAGACTTTAGAGGCAATTCTAAGACATCAATTGCCCACACAGGAAGTCTGGACCAAAATGATACAATTAATATTGTAAAACCAGAGCCTGTAATCAAGTTTTCTCATTGAAATATATAAGTTATCATGCACAGGAAAATTTTGATAAAATCAGCATGTATGGAGAAGAATGGGCTGAGCCAACTCAGCAAAACTATTCGGCCACTAAAGCAGCACTGACAGTCACAGGTGACAGGGCCGAAAAGATACAGGAGGACAGAGCCACAAAGACACGTCATCCAACATTTATAACAGAACATTCAACCGACTCAGTGGCCTCCAAAGGTCAAAAAGTCTTCTGACAGAATTGAAGAGCATTTATGTTGTATTCAAAGCTGTAATAACTTCTTATCTGTTGTTCTGTACAAGTTGGTGAACATATTTATTTCTCAGATGACTCAACGCTTCAGATATTTTGTATCACCGTTTGTATATATCCCCCCCTCGCATAAGCTTGCAGGGGTTGTTGTTGATTTCTCTTCTAGAGTTTCTTATGCTGTAAATTTTCAGAGTATTAATACAAAGGCTGATGGAATTTCCAAAGCTCTGCGTTATCTGAGTCATTGTGGTGTTTTGCTGAATGTTACAGGATTCCTGCGTACTTCATGGCACAATAAGTTTTCCTTAAAACTCTTCGTTATGTGTTTTTTTTTATTATCCTTTCATAGCTCATTCATGTTTCTGTGTTTCATAGTTAATGGCAGAGAAAAAGAATAGTTCCAGGATTTATTCACAGAGTACCCTGAACTCAATCTATGCTGTTATAAATGTCTTTCTTCAGTTATAGTCATAAGGTGTAATTCTTAACTGCTGCACCTCCAAACTATATCTTTCACAGTGATTGTTGTTTCAGGAATTCAAGTTTGCTCCTGTGCAATATATCTCTTTCTTACACCCCCAGCTTAGTGGAGAATTCTTAATTGCTTTTCACTGGTTAAACACACCTCATAATCACAATTTCAATTTTGTTTCATGATGTATTTAAATGGCCTTGCAGTTTCAGAAACTCAACTCAATCCCTCAGACAACCTGTAGCCACAGACTCCATTGCCCAATGGACTAGAATTATCTGAAGATTTCCACCTTAGGTACAGAAGACATCCCTCAACCAAAACACAAAACCAAACCCTGAATTCATAACTAGCCTAAAATCTTCACAAAACAAAGACAAACCTTAAAGAGAGAGCCCTCTCTGATTATAGTTTGGCTAGAAGCTGTAATCCAAAGATTGGTTAGTGGTTACCCCGGCCGTATTCCCTTGGGAGTCAAAGGGAACAACCTGGGTGTTAACATAATTGGTGACTCAACTGGGGAGTTCCTCAGGATTTTCTAATTTCTGTATATTTCTTTAAGTTGCTTCAGTCAATTTTCATGCTAGCTTTAAGATATACACAGTCACTCCAAAATCTTGTCTGGCCCTTATAGACACAAAAATATTCCAGAAAAAAGACTCAAAAACAAGTTCAGAAGCTGGCTCCCAAGAAGAATCCGCGATATACAAGGTCAAATCCCGACCCCAATCCACCAACTGTTTTTGAAAATCCTAACACAATCCCTAAAATCATTAGGAAGCAGCGAGGATAGGAAACTCTTGCTGATTTAAGTTCTGAGACAGCTTATCCAAACCCTGTTCCAACTCTAATCAAGGTTCTATTTCGATCTACCCTTGATTCCCCCAGTTCACCATCCACATCTCAAAGCCCTCCTTTCACACCTCCATCCACTGCACATATTCCCTTGACCAACACTCCAGTTTCTACCGTTCCCACTACCCCTGTTGTACCAGTCGTTCATGTTATCCCAATTATCCCTGTTAACCCTATAAATCCTGCAAACATGGCTAATAGATATGCACCCCTCCAGTTGCCTGCTAATGCTGCAGCTTTACCTCAAGACTACCAATCCAAGATCTCATATTTTGACTCCACAGGCCCTTTCACAGCAATTCAGCATGCCAAAAGGATGCAAGACCATTTTGAGAACTATGAAATAGATGATGACAGTGTGAGAATGAGAATCTTTGTTTAGAGCCTAACAGGGGATGTAAGAACTTGGTTTAGATCACTGGCTGTAAATACCATCACAACTCCTGATAAATACTTTATCAAGCCTTTACTAACAGATGGGAGAAAAAGAAATATCCCCTGCACAGATGGGAGGTGAATATGATACAATCAAACGAGGTCCTCAAGAGACCGTCAAGAGAGTATTGTGCAAGATTCATTGTGCAACGTAACAACGCAATACCACAAAATTTAAGACCTCCTCCTGATTTAGCCTTGTACAAATTTCCTGATGGTTTTGACCCTGATATGGCATATCAGTTGAAGGAAAGAGCCCCTGAAACCCTTGAAGATGCCCAAAAGGTTGCTGTCACAGTAGAGGCTAACCTGATTGCCAAAAGAAACAGGCAAGATTGGAAAAGAGAACCACCTTCAAAGAAGAACCCTCAGCCTTTGATAAAAAACTGGATGCAATACTCACTGGTATGAAGAGATTGGGTGATAGAGTAGAATCAGTTGAGAGAAAGTCATCATGGGAAGCACCACAAAATAACCCTATCAGGAATCCCAATTTTAGGAGAAATCAAAACCCAAACGCTGGCAAGGCCGGTTCTGGTCTAGACATAAGACCTCCTTTCTAGGAAAACTATACTGAGGCATCCACTTCGAATGAGCAAACAGATGACACCCACATTAACCTGATGGGCCTGAATGATGAGCAACACGTTTTACTGAGTCAAGAAGATCATAAGGATGATGACATTCAGCAATTCCAAACCAGGTCAGGTGAGTCATTTGACTTTAAACAAGGATATGACACAACTGTTTATGAAGTTCATAAGCAATACAAGCTAAGAAGCAGAACTATAAATATAACACGGCCTGAAAAAACAAAGGATAGCCAGCAGCCCAAAAGAGCCATAGTCACAGAGCCAAATGACACAACTGATTCAGTTACAAATGAAATGACCGTTCAAGAAGTCACTGAACCATTGCCTTCAAAACAACAGCCTAGGGCTACATCACCCTTGCACCCTAATCCAAGTAATACTCCTCAAGAGATGAGTAAGGAAAAGGCTGTCACCCACAACACCAAGATCCCATCTGAAAGACCCTTTGACTTAGAAGCTGAAATTGGCAAATTGAAGGTAGCTATTCCTCTTTCAGAACTAGCCAAGCATGACATTTATAGACAACAAATCAAGAAGTCCCTTCAACTTACTCGTAATAAAGATAATGTCAATGTGTTGGATGACACCCCAGAATTTCTTTTCGGTCCAGAGGTTGATGGAAAGACAACAGTTACAGGGATCTTACCTTTCTATGTCAGCCTGCATGTTCATGATAAGATACTACACAATGCAATGTTTGACTGAGGTGCCTCTCACAACTTGATGCCTAAATCAGTCATGGAAAGAATTAATCTAGATATTACAAGACCATATAAGGACCTATTCTCTTTTGACTCCAGCCAAGTTAAGTGTTTAGGCTTAATAAAAGACTTAGGTGTGTCCCTAGTTCAGTACCCAAATAAAACAATTCTAATGGACGTTGTAGTTGCTGATATCCCACCCAAATATGGGATGCTGTTATCAAGATCATGGGGGGTTAAACTCCAAGGTTCCCTACAATTAGACATGTCGTATGCAACCATCTCAGTCTTTGGTCAACCCAAGAGGTTATATAGAGAGTCACTTATGAAATACATGGTCAGCAGTGAAGAAAAACCTCAAAACTTTCCCATATATGCTGTCCATTCTGATATAGATTCATATATTCTCTTCAATGATAATTCAGGTCTTACAAATGATGATGAAACCAAGACACTCAAACAAGATCAGGACATTAATGAACAAGCTGCTGCTCTAGAAATAAAGCTGATCCAATCAAGTGATGAGACTGTCCTAAAAGACAAACTAAATGAAAAACCAGAACTTCAACTCACAATCCCAGATCACAGAGAAGTTATTAAGTCTCCCCTAGAACAAGAGATCCTATGGTTCCTTGAATTTGATGGGTCAGTCAACAAATTAGGGGCAGGAGCTGGAGTTTGGATACATAATAAACAAAACAGTCATGCAGAAGGCCGAGCCTATAGGTTAAACTTCAGGTGCACCAACAATATGGCAGAATATGAAGCTCTCTTACTAGGCCTCAGACTAGTAAAATCCTTACAAGCCATAAAAGTTTCAATCATGGGAGATTCAGACTTAATTATCCAACAAGTGAAGGGAAATTTTGTCACCAATGACAAAAGACTGAGATCTTATAGATCTGCTGCTGCTGAACTACTAAAGTCCTTCACTGAATTTCAAATTACCAAAATTCCTAGAACCCATAACCTGCATGCCCATAGTTTGGCCACATTTGCAAGCACCTGTAAACTACCCTTTGAATCTAACCGTTGCTTTACAGCTGAGGTAAAACACAGACCTTTTGTCCCAAACAATGTTAAAGATTGGCAAGTATTTGAAGATGATACACAAATAAATAATTTCTTGACCTTGCAACAAGAATTTGCAGGATTAAACATTGACACTGAGGGAGCAAGTCAATCACAAATACAGAGTGAACAGAACAACAAGCCAATATCACCCAAGACAGCTCACCAAATGCTACATCCAACATTTTTTAACAAACACAACATACAAGAAATTCGACAAATGAGTTGTGAAGAAATAGTTGCTACAGAGGCTGAAATCATAGAGCTGAAAGACAATTTTCTTCCAACAGGCCTAACTCCATTGGAGGACATTTTTGACTCAAATGATATCCCTAGAAAACCAAAAATGCAGCCCCTTAATGCTGCCATTGAGGAATGCAACATTGGAAATATTGAGAAGCCCAAAATAATAAAATTGTCTGCATCCTTACCTCCTGATCAAAAACCCAAATATATTGACCTCTTCAAAGAGTTTCAGGATGTCTTTGCATGGGGTTATGAGGATTTAAAATCCTATGACACCTCTGTTATCCAGCATACTATCCCTCTCAAGCCTAATCAAAAGCCATTCAAGCAGAAATTGAGAAGGATCAATCCCATGCTTCTCCCTTCAATCGAAAAAGAACTGCAAAAAATGTTTAAAGCTGGCATCATAGCACCCATCAGGTTTTCTGATTGGATCTCTAATTTGGTACCTACAAGAAAGAAAACTGGTGAGATAAGACTTTGTGTTGATCTTAGAAATCTAAACCAAGTGTCCCCCAAAGACAACTATCCCTTACCTAAGATGGATCACATTCTCCAAAGAGTGGTAGGAGCCTCAAGGATCTCATTACTTGATGGATTCTCAGGCTTTAATCAAATCCTAGTGCACCCTGATGATCAAGACAAAACTGCATTCACAACCCCATGGGGAACTTTCAAATATGTAAAAATGCCTTTTGGATTGAAAAATGCAGGGGCAACATTTCAAAGAGCAATGGATATTGCTTTTGCCAAAGAGATTCATGACTTTCTTGTCATTTATTTGGATGACCTCACACCTTTCTCAAAATCTGACCAAGAACACTTGAAGCATTTAAGACAGATCTTCTTAACATGTAGGAAATATGGAATTTCCTTGAATCCCAAGAAGTCTCTATTTGGTTTGGAAGAAGGTAAGCTGTTAGGGCATATCATTTCAAAGGATGGCATAAGAATTGACCCAGACAGGATACAAGCTATCTTACAAATGCCCCACCCAAGAAACATCAAAGAATTGCAAGCTTTCTTAGGGAAGATCAATTTCTTAAGAAGGTTTATCCCAAACTTAGCAGAATTGATCAGATTACTAAACAACATGTTGAAGAAGGATTCAAAAGTGAAATGGACAGTAGAAGCAAATCAAGCCTTTGAAGGTATAAAATTGGCCCTTACCCAAACCCCAGTCTTAACAAATCCCCAATTTGATAGAGAATTTATCATTTTTTCTTTTGCCTCCCAGCATACCATTGCTGCTGTTCTATTACAGAAAGATGACCAAGGAAATGAGAAACCCATTGCTTTCTTTAGTAGAGCTCTTAGAGATGCACCTCTGAAATATCAGATCATGGAAAAACAAGCTTATGCTTTGGTCAAGGCCATTAAAGACTTCAGGATTTACATCCTTTATTCCCATGTTATAGCTTATGTGCCAAGTCCCATTGTGAAAGACATACTCACTCAAGAAAACTTAGAGGGCAGAAGAGGAAAATGGATCGCCAACATTTTGGAATTTGATATTGAAATAAAACCTACAAAACTAATAAAAGGGCAAGGTTTGGCCAAACTAATGACAGAAGCAAACTTCCAAGCCTTAGACATAAACCAGCTAGACAATGAACCGGAGCTGGCGACTCCAAAGATCAATGTAGCCTTTGAACAATCCCCTTGGTATTCTGATATTTGTTATGTGTTACAAAACCTGTGTGCTCCCCCAGGATTGTCCAGAACTAAATGTAGGTTCCTAAAAATGAAAGCTTCAAGATTTTGTGTTATGGATGGCAATTTGCTTTGGAAAAACCATGAGGGTATATTGTTAAACTGCCTGATTGAGAATGAGACTAACAATGTCACCAAAGAATTTCATGCAGGTGACTGTGGTGGACACTTGTATTGGAAGTCCACTGTGGATAAGATACTGGGGGCTGGTTACTATTGGCCCACTGTTTTCTCTGATGTCAAGAAATTTACCACCTCATGTCATAAATGTCAAGTGTTTGAGGGAAAGAGAAAGTTACTGCCACTTCCTTTGAGGCCTATTGCAACAGAGAGACCTTTTCAACAATGGGGCTTGGATTTCATTGGGGAAATTCACCCCTCATCTTCAGGCCAACATAGATGGATTCTAACAGCTACAGACTACTTTACTAAATGGATTGAAGCTGTTCCATGCAGACAAGCAAATGATTCCACTATCATTCAGTTCCTTGAGACCAATATTCTTTCTAGATTTGGTTGTCCTGATAAGATAATAACAGACAATGCTGTTGCCTTCAGATCTAAGAAGATGGTGAATTTCTGCCACAAATTTCACATTACCTTGGGCCATTCTACTGCATACTATCCCCAAGGAAATGGCCTAGCTGAATCATCAAATAAAAGCCTTGTGAACATCATAAAGAAGGTGTTGGAAGAAAATAAGAAGAATTGGCATAAGAAGCTTGTCAATGCCCTATGGGCAGATAGACTAACAACCAAGAGATCAATTGGGGTCAGCCCATATGAATTAGTCTATGGATTAGAAGCCAAATTTCCTTCATCACTAGGGATCCCTGTCATGAAACTTCTTCAAGAAAGCCAGGCAGAACCAAATGATGTGCAAAGAAGGGTAAATCAAATTATATGTTTGCAGCAAACTAGAGATCAAGTCTATCACAGAGTTCAAGTTTTACAAGAAAAGTTAAAGAAAGCCTTTGACAGAAGGACTAAGGCTGAAGATTTCAACATAGGTGATAAAGTCCTCAAGTGGGATTCAAGAAGGGAAGATAAAGGAAAACATGGAAAATTTGATTCCCTTTGGAGAGGACCATTTGCTGTTCAAGCAGTGCAAGGAAATAATACTTACTTCCTTAGGAATCTTGATGAAACTGATTTGGATGAGGGTCCTATGAATGGCAGGATGTTGAAGCACTATTTTGACTACTATCCATGAGTGTAGCCTAATTCTCCCTTGTACATACTCAGGTGTATATATTACTTTCTTTCAGGTGTATATATTACTTTCTGTTAACATGTAAAAGAATGCAGTTTTTCGAGTTTTGTGAATTATCAGCAAAAGGCAAATAAGTTCAGAGATCTACCAAGATGGGAAGAGCACAATTTTGGGATTTCAAAGAGGAATACTCCAAGTTTTGATACAAGAAGTCAAGGGCCAAGGCATTCTGACCTGCTGTTCTTGGTCTTTCAAATGGAAAAAACATCCCCATGTGGAGCCACTGTTAGCTACCTATACCAATAGGTTTCATATTTCATGATTGGCAAAGAAAGTTCCAAATATGCTCTGCTTTGGTGATGCAAAGATCCCATATTTTCAAGGAAAGGCAACATGTGTATATAGCTTGATGTTGTCAAAATTTTGATGGATGGTCCAACAGCCTAATCTGGATCATGCCATGTTTCAATTTTTTGTTGTAGAATAGAGAAAGAAGTCTGTCCAAACTGTTTAATCTTGGCAGACCAGTAGCTAGGTAGAGAAGTAAGGTTCCCAACTGCTTAATCTGGGACTTTGGAAGCAATAAGGGTAGCCTGAGGTAGAGAATCAAAAGAAAAAGCCAAAAGAAAAGAAAAGGCACATAAGGGTCTGCAAGTCTAAGTGCACCCTCCATGAAGAAACAAAAAATGCTAGGCAAGTAGATGGGTAGGCAGATGGGGTTGCAGAAATGTTATTACTTTCAAATGAGTTCTGCTGGTCTAGCATAAAGGAACATCAGTGGATAGAGAAGCTCCTCTTCTCCATCATGTTGCAGCAAAGCAAAGGAGCATGACTAACTCCCTTTTCTCCCCTTTCACATTCATTACTAACATCCCTTCATCAGTTGTGTTCATGAAAGAATTTAAGGTTTTATGTTGGTTCTTATTCCTTTAAAAGCCACATTTCTTGTCTAAAATTCTTTTCATTTTGATCTACTCCCTAAGCTAAGTTGTTTTTATATAAACTTAGTGATATCACTCCTCATTCACCTCTTCCATTCATATTAACCCCTAACTTCTTATTATCTAAATCCCCTATGTTACCCTTTCCCTATTATTATAAACACTATGGTGTATAAACCCCAAGCATTCTATAAATATCCCTTCCCCCTTGGCATTATAGCCATATGTTCACAGTCAGGGATTAAATTGACATCTGGTCAGTTTAAGAACCCAAACCCTACCCCTCTTCCCCCTTCATAAGTTATCTAAACCATTAACCCCTTCATTTGCTAAAGAACCTTGTAAAAAACCCCATTTTCACCCCTAACCCGCTTCATTTGCAAAATATACATAAAAACCCACTTTTCCCATTTTACCCAAAGTATTGGCGCAATGCGCGTTTTGATAAAATACATTGAAAAGTCATACAAATTCGGCAAAGTCCACAGTCCCGCTGGGCGCGCTTTTCAAACAAATATATTATTTTAATCCCCGCCCACGTCCGTATCAACCTGGCACCTTAACGATCTGTCGACCGTCGGATCTGGCCCTTTTCATCCGAAGGCTCTCATGCATTTCGGACCGGGCCCGACGTCCGTAAGTTACCTTCCGAAATCTGTCAGAGGGTGACGTCAGGCCTCTGCCACGCGTCACCCCCAAATCATATCGGAGCACCCTCTGACAATTCCGCTTCCGTATAGAGAGCGGTGCGATATTATACCGCTTACCGTTCCGGTTTCTGTGAACCCGCCTTGCCAACGTCACTACCACATCATTACCGCGTCACTGCTACATCACCGCCGCGTCAGCGCCCCCGTCCGCCACTGCTCTGACCTGCCCACCACCTCACCATCCCCGTGGACCACTCTCAAGCCGCCACGTCACTCGATGACGTCATGCTGACGTCATCCGACCTTGACCCCACTTGATGACATCATGCTGACATCATCCAAAAAAAAGCGCCAAATAACCCAAAAATCCATATTTTGGCCGAAAAATCGTGTTTTTCATTACTTTTGCAAAAAACGACTGTTGCACCTCTGCATGTATTTTACGACCAAACAAGCGTCAACCTGATGAATTCGACTCGAGGACTGTTGGTGCGCCAATTCCACCTGCATTTGTGACTATTGCCGACAGTTTACCAGGTATTTATCCCAGTCATTCCCTCTGCGCCTGGTTTTATCCTGCATTCTCCAACAATAGCTTAAAGAGTAAGAAAACACTGTGTTTACCGCTAAATCCCCTGTGGCTAGCCTCCATTTTCAGTTGTAAAGTCGAAATTCGCCTGCAGAGCCTTGTTTACCTGAGTTTTCACAAAACATACAGTTAGTTCGCGCATTCGTGAACTGAGAACCCAAGCTGCACCAATTCACAGAAGTTTTTAAGGCCAAGCATTTTCCCTATCAGTGCTTTGTGCAGTGTTTCAATTGCTGCCATTGCCATTTTATCCTCTGTTCCTCAGTAAATCACCTCTCTTTCCAAGAAATACTCCTTTGTGTTGCTCTGCACAGTAACACCAGTTCATACAAACAGAATCCTAAAGTAACCATGGATGCACCAGTAGCTCCTGTAGCCTTGAATATTGCTCCATTAAATGCCCCTCAGAGAGAATTGGAATGGCAACCATTAGCAGACCTGGATTATCAAATATCAGAAGAAATGCTAATGCACAGCAAGTACCACATTCACTTGTTAAACGAATTGAAGATTAAACATGAGACTGGAACAGATGTATTGGGCATTTGGGATTCTTTCCTCCCTATCTTCAAGCTCCCTCAGGTCAACCAGTTCCCTGACCTAATCCACCTATGTGCTGACTGCTACGACGCCACTCAGAGGGCTGTGATTGACCCTTCAGGCTCAGTTGTTTTCTATGTCACCCTTGAAGCCATCAGAGAGATGTTGCACTTCAAAACTGAGAAGAAATTAGTTCCTTTATCACTGATTGATCTGATAAAGCAAGGAGCTAAATTGACAGATGCTCAGGTCACCAAACTAAATCAATTGTACATTGACTCTGACACCGTGAAGTACCCTCCCATTTCTCATGTTTACCTCAACCAATTGGGCAGGGACCTTGTAGACATGATCAGTCCCATTCTGGGCTATAATTCAATTGAGTTTGTTGATGAAATTATGTTGGTGATGATGCTCATGTTTTCCCCTGGCAAGTCTCCAATCTGCTATGACTATGCCACCTACATATCTGACAAAATACATGAGCAATTAATGAACTTGGCAAGAGAAAGGGTGTTCAGATACACCTCCTACATCTACCACTTAATTTTGTATTATCAACATGAGAAATTTCACTTTGCTGTGAAGAGAGTGGATGCACAAGGCAATCCAAGGTCAGTGGTTTATTGGTCCTCTGCCTTCCACTGCAGATCTTGTTCTCCATACACTTATTGTGAGTTTATAGACCTTTTCATCCACCCAGCCATGTCTCTGCTTCTGAGCTCACCTCCTCCTAGACTAACTGATGAGATGCAGAGAATTCTTCAGCTGTCTAAGGTATACAGCATTGGGGATTGGTACTATTACCAAAACCACACAGTTATCAGAATATATGGGTGTGAGTTGCCCCCATACAGATTGCCCAAATATGTTCCCATGAGATTGTTTGCCCTTGAATACTTCAGGCAATTTGGGAATGCTGATGTGCTACATTTTTCAGGCAAAGGCAAGAAAGCACAGCTCAAAGTAAGAAACCAATTAGGCCACTTCATTTACAACAAAAGGGAGGAAGGTTGGCAAGAAGCAGACAGAATGCTAGAATCCCTTGGCCTACAGACCATTTTCCTTTGGAAACCTTATGACCCCAATCACTTCATAACTTTAAGAAGGGTCAAGTATAGGCTGGCCAGTTATGACCACGTAAGGTTGCCTCATATAGAAAAATATGCAAATCAAATAAAGTGGAGGAGAGGCACCTTAGAGGAAGCTGTCACACAAGAAGAATTAAATCAAAGAGCAGTTAAAAATCTCCAAAAGATGGCTGACTTAGAGCTTTGTGCACAGGTATTTGCTCTTCCAGGCACTCAAGTGGGAGCAGTTGCCTCATCCTCCACAGCACATCAGGAAGCAGCCAAAGCTACTGATCAAACCTCTAGCAAAGGGAAAGAGAAAGAGATGGAGCCAGAGCAGCCACCTCATGAACAGGTACAGCAGCAGGAAGTGCAGCAACAACCACAGGTACAACAGCAACAATGGGGCAGCAAGAAAAGGAACAACCAGTGCAACAAGAGCAAACATCACAGGCCCCAAAATCCACCGGGCAACAAGCTCAGGACACTCTGCCTCCTAGGCAGGAGACAACAGTGGAGGCCTCAGTCCTCCAAACCCCACAAAAAGAAGACATAAGTAGAAAGAGGGACAAAGAGACTCCCCTCACAACATCAACAACTCAAGGGGAGAAAAGACACAGAATGAATCCCCTCTCAGAGGAAGAAATGCCTATAGGGCAATCTTTGGGCATGGGCCCACCTAGTATGGAGGCATCTGCAAGTTCCTTCCAGCAGGAACAAGAGAGGATGATCGGAGGAGAAGTCAGCTCCTCAAGCCAGCAAAGAGGAGGTGAACTGGGCATCAAGCAACAATTCATTGATATAAAGAAGAGGAATGAGCCCATAAGAATACAGCTATATAATCATTTGTTGAAAATGGCTCCCACTAACCAGCAAAGACTAATGTCTGCATATGATGTCCAGGAGGGCAAGATGATCATGAGCCACTTTATGCCAGCCGTGTTGCAGCCGCAGTCAGCTGCAGATTACATAAGGACCAACCTTGAGGTCCTTGCCAAGGACATCCACCCAATGGATCAAATCGAATTACATAAGCAAATGGGTGAGATGGTGTATGCTTCCTTGGCAGATAAGACATTGGTGAACTACAGGCTAGAAAATAGCCTAAATAATACAGCTGCCCAACTTGAGTTGGAGAGAGCATCCTCTCAAGCAAAGGACAACAGAATCAAAGCCTCAGAGGAGATAATCATAGAACTTGGGCATGATCCCAAGGACATCAAGGCTGTACAAGCATTATTGAAGTTAAGAGATGCAGATATGGCAGCACTAAGGAAAATGGTAAAAGTCCCAGCAACCATTCACCCACAAACTGGAGAAGTTGCCCAGCTGAGACATGACCAAGATGCAGCAGCTATGCTGGTGTCATTATACAAACAGCTGATCCAGACACAGGAGAAATCGGGAGAATCAGAGGCTGCACAGGCTGCACTACAGGCAGCATTACAAAAAAAAGAAGGAGGACAAACATCTCAGCCTCATCCAGAGATAATCAACCTTGAGGAGCCTCCTCAAACTACTGCTCCTCCCACTGAACGGACAGAACAGGCAGCACCTTCCACATTAGCACCAGCGCCAACAACAGAGCAGGCTCCAAGCCTGGACATGCAGAAACCGAGAAATGAAATCCAAGCCCTGGAAGCCCAAATGGCAGAATTAAATGAGGCCAGGGAAAATTTGGTCAAGTTGAATGAAAGATATGATAAATCAAAACAAAGTGTTGCTGAGAAAGGAAGAGAGATAAAGAAGTCTCAAAGATAAGATAAAGGAGTTGGAGAAGGAGCTCACACTTGATAAAGTAGTGGCTGAACTCAAGACAGTCCTATGGGCCAACATTGGCCAATCCATAACTGATCAATGGCAATACATTGAGACCATTCATGAGCAAATAGAGCTCATAGGGAAAGCACATACAGAAATCCAAAGAGCAAGGGCATCTCTAGGCAATATGCCTGAGGTTGCCAACAGAATGATTAATGTGCTTAATAACAGAACAAGTGCTCAGCTGGCAACAATGGGAATTTCCAACAGGACTGAGACCATTTTGCTAATAAAAAGAGTCCTAACACTAAGAATCCTGGTGCAAACACTAGAAAGAAGAAGCCAGGATATGCAGACAGAGGTTAATAAGTTCATGGACAAATTTGTGGCATTGCAAAACGGAGGTCTTCCTAGCTTACTGAACAGCGCAGGAAGACTACTTTCCCATGAAAATTATGCCAAAAGGGTCAACACATTTGCTACAAATCAGATTACAGAAAGGCCCAGTACTTCAGAAGAATCAGGGCCAGCATCAGGGCAGAGTCTCTACAACAGGGTTGAGAACCTATTTTTCATCATGGATGAGATCAAACATTTGTTTGAAGTGCCTCCAAATTTCTATAAATACACAGAGGCAGATGAGACTTTAGAGGCAATTCTAAGACATCAATTGCCCACACAGGAAGTCTGGACCAAAATGATACAATTAATATTGTAAAACTAGAGCCTGTAATCAAGTTTTCTCATTGAAATATATAAGTTATCATGCACAGGAAAATTTTGATAAAATCAGCATGTATGGAGAAGAATGGGCTGAGCCAACTCAGCAAAACTATTCGGCCACTAAAGCAGCACTGATAGTCACAGGTGACAGGGCCGAAAAGATACAGGAGGACAGAGCCACAAAGACACGTCATCCAGCATTTATAACAGAACATTCAACCGACTCAGTGGCCTCCAAAGGTCAAAAAGTCTTCTGACAGAATTGAAGAGCATTTATGTTGTATTCAAAGCTGTAATAACTTCTTATCTGTTGTTCTGTACAAGTTGGTGAACATATTTATTTCTCAGATGACTCAACGCTTCAGATATTTTGTATCACCATTTGTATATATTCCCCCCTCGCATAAGCTTGCGGGGTTGTTGTTGATTTCTCTTCTAGAGTTTCTTATGCTGTAAATTTTCAGAGTATTAATACAAAGGCTGTTGGAATTTCCAAAGCTCTATGTTATCTGAGTCATTGTGGTGTTTTGCTGAATGTTACAGGATTCTTGCGTACTTCATGGCACAATAAGTTTTCCTTAAAACTCTTCGTTATGTTTTTTTTTTATTATCCTTTCATAGCTCATTCATGTTTCTGTGTTTCATAGTTAATGGCAGAGAAAAAGAATAGTTCCAGGATTTATTCACAGAGTACCCTGAACTCAATCTATGCTGTTATAAATGTCTTTCTTCAGTTATAGTCATAAGGTGTAATTCTTAACTGCTGCACCTCCAAACTATATCTTTCACAGTGATTGTTGTTTCAGGAATTCAAGTTTGCTCCTGTGCAATATATCTCTTTCTTACACCCCCAGCTTAGTGGAGAATTCTTAATTGCTTTTCACTGGTTAAACACACCTCATAATCACAATTTCAATTTTGTTTCATGATGTATTTAAATGGCCTTGCAGTTTCAGAAACTCAACTCAATCCCTCAGACAACCTGTAGCCACAGACTCCATTGCCCAATGGACTAGAATTATCTGAAGATTTCCACCTTAGGTACATAAGACATCCCTCAACCAAAACACAAAACCAAACCCTGAATTCATAACTAGCCTAAAATCTTCACAAAACAGAGACAAACCTTAAAAAGAGAGCCCTCTCTGATTACAGTTTGGCTAGAAGCTGTAATCCAAAGATTGGTTAGTGGTTACCCCGGCCGTATTCCCTTGGGAGTCAAAGGGAACAACCTGGGTGTTAACACCCCCTAAAGTATGAGGCCGTTTATCGGGTGAAATGCTTTATTAGGAGGATCCGAAGTTCTTTCAATGCTGGGAGGAGACCTGTAATAAGATACAATACAATACATTATTTTTCATACTGTTTTCATGATCTAGCTGAGGCGGGCATTCCCATGCTCAGCTTTATAAATTCATTTTTATGTACATAGGACAGACAATCGTCTGAGGGTAGATTGATGATTCTGATGAAATCATCATCCTTTTGGTAGTATGATTATTTGTTCTGTAGTGCTGTACATGTCAATGTCTTTATTTTTCCTGAATATATATCGCACCCTAGATGGATGAAACTAGATCTGGGGTCTTAAATATCGTCCGATCTTCACTCTAAGTACAAGTCGATCCATGTGAGAAATGTTTTGAAGTCGAACATGGAAAGACATCGCTTGATTACCAGTCAATGATGTAAACTGTTAACAAGCGCGAGAGGAATCACCGATAATGATAATGACCCTCAAGGTACTGTAGTACAATTCACGTGGTGTGAATAGAGGACTTGGCGTCGAACACCACGCAAAATCTTTCGGTCGAATGTCATTGATGTATACCTATCGCTGGAAGTGAGAAACTTGCCACTGAGGCATGCAAGCTTCAAAGTACTGAAGGGGGTGTTCCTAGATCAACTTCTTGGATAATGAGCTGATGTCGACAAGAAGCGATCCGTCAAAGGAGGGCCTTGATGTATCCCACATCAGTGACATGGAACGGAGCAAATTATTTTGATGGAGGTGAAAACGATCTGATTATATATGGTTCAGGGTGGCTGTCATGAAAGAATGAAGTATAATGTATGGTAGTGAATGGGATACGGTTGACTTCTCTGGATGACTTCTCTTGAACATATCGGCGACACTTATATGATGGATGGTAGCATTTACCCCAAAGGTGGATGGTATGGCGAGACCATGGTGATGTGACCGGTGAATGAAACAACCCAACCCGACTCAAGCATGGAGTGGAAGTGTCATGTTCAAGAGCGACTTGCTACCAATAAAGGTTCTTTGAGTTTCTTCCCAATTTTTCCCCAGTCATTGCTGACCAGTACCTCTTTATTTTTGTCAAGCTTGAGGAGGATAACATATACTTGTTCTATAATTTGCCCTTCGGGCAAACCCATCGCTATGTTTTAATGAGCCTAGCGATAGTGAAACTCGTTCTCGTCTAAAGACAAGTTTGTCGCTATTAATCTTTTTAACGAGTCTAACGACAAAGATAACTCGGTCCTTTTCATTTTTAGAGAGTCTGAAAAGGTACGTAAAGTTAACTCCGGAGTTCCTTTTTCGTCATCTAATCCCTTAAGTCCGAAAAAGTATAAAACAATACAGAAGGGATGAATTTTCGATAGTTTTAATGAGTCGAACAAAACAAGCGCTCGATCTTTTTGTGCAATAATCCCTCAGGTCCAAAAAGATTAAAATCTAGAGGAGGGATAGCTCTTCCTGTCGCTTTAACGAGCTGGAAGGCCAAAACTCGGCAATCTTTTCATATTTTACGAGTCAAATGAAAAGAACTTAAAGAAGACTCGTCTTTTGAGGAACGAGTGATAAAATGGGTAGCAGCTAATTCCAGGTAAGGGTTGGAATTTTCCAAGCACAGCAGTGTCACAAGGATGGCTAGTGAAATCAATCTTCGCAGCTGTTCCTCAAAATGGGTAAAGAATCATATGGAGGTGAATGATCGGCCAATGGAAAAGTGGAGGTGACGGTGCAAACACGACCAAGGCTTTAATGGCTGATAATGTTACATTCACGGTGGTTATTTACTGGAGGATAGTTCATTTTTTAACGAGCTTAAACGCGGGTTGAAACACTTGCTCGGTCTTATGTTTATTTTTTAACGAGCATGAACTATGTGCTAAAACTGCTCGATAATCCAGTCATATGATAAGAATGTCTCATGTAAGATGCCATTTTTTATGGAGCTTGCGCCTTACAAAGCTATGCCCCGCATCCTTTCGTTATGCAAGTTCGGAAATGACTAATCCTACGAGTTTAAAGGGTTAGACCTACGGGTTTAAAGGGAGGACCTGAAAATTTAAAAAATAAATAGCCGCCCCTTGCTTGCACTCCAAAAGGTTTGCATGCCCTTAGGTATAAAACAGAGTTTCGAGGTCTCCCTCTATTCGAGCTGACAAAACATTTGTTTTATCAGGAAGGGTCACCCTTTATTCGAGCTGACAAAACATTTGTTTTATCAGGAAGGGTACTACCTCTTACAGGCTACCCAAAGATTGTTCTATTTACAGTGTAAACAAAACACTTCTTCGACGATGTCTACTGAGATAAACAAAGGTGAGCGACGATGCCCGCCAACTCACATAACTTTGACAAAAGAATCTTATTCTAGAATAACCCCTATCTCAATCACGGACGGGGTACAGACTAGTCATATTCTCCCGCGGAAACCTACCTTATACCCAAAGTTTTCCTACCGAAGCAGACCAGGACACATGCCCCCTGGGTTCCAGTCATATCCCTCTGAATTACTCGCGCTCATCGGGAGGACGGACCGTGGGTTGAGACATTTCTTGCATGAAGAGACCATTTAGGGATGGTATATGACTATTTGCAATGCGTGATCCGAGAAATGAAAGCTGGTCCACGAGCTTGACCACTCTTCCTTCGTGTGGAAAACACATTACTCTAAAGAGTGAGGAGACGATGGCTCCCATGCAATATATATAGTCTCGTCCAAGGAGTATGTTATAATCCAAGGGTCCTTGAACGACCATCACGTTCATTTGAACGATCTTCCCTTTCAATGTTATGGGCACATTGGGGAGGATCCCTAAAGGTCGACTGGTTCCTTTATCAAAGCCTGTCAGATTTCTCATTTCAAGAAAAAGCGATGGTGAACCAAGCGCTTTCCAAGCAGTAGAGGAAAGGATACTCACAGATGCCCCCTCATCAATGATGGTGCCAACCATGACCATTCTGTATATTTGGATGATAATCCTGAATGGTATGCTTGCTGGCAAACGGGGTCTGCCTAGTTGGTTCCAGTTGAAGGATACAACTAGGTTGCTTGGTGGTGGGACCGAGTAGACGGCCGAGTATCGCTCTGACGAATTTCCTTCCTGCGATAAAGGAATGGGTGGATTGCCCCCGTGCTCATCGGAGTCTGTGTTGATGAAGAGAATTTGGATGGTGTCACCTTTATCCTCTTCAGTGACTGTATCATTTGAAGATAAAACCTCTGAAGGCAAGACCGGGTCAACTGCCACCTCGACCTTTTGACTTTCGTCGGGTATGGATTCAGCTGGTTCATCTTCAATGACCGGCGCTTCAGCTGACCACTTGAGCGGGCTAGCTGGATTCTCAACTAACGAAGGACTCGGCAAGAGTTTTTTATATCCAGGAGGAAGTCGTAACGGTGAAACCAGATGATCATCTAAAACTCTTTTAGCTTCGTCTAAGAAGGGACAACGGTGGATGGCATGATTCCCTTCGCATAGTTTACAGGGAGATCTAGCTTTCCCTTTTTGTCCAGGGACTTCACTTTCGCTAGTTGACGGTGTGCTTTCAACATGGCTATCAGAGGTTGACGCCACCGGATTGTACAAACGGGGAGACCAATCCCTTAGTATTCGAGGGATGCAGGGACAATCTCTGTGAAAGTGGTCTCCCTTGCAAATGACACATGGTGATTTAGGCCTGGTCAGTGCAGTGTGTGGATTTTCATTAGACGACACTCGTTTGCCCCCAATCGCTTTTGGCTCATTCTTCTTCTTCTCTTTCTTTTTCTTTTCCTTCTTCTCCTTAGAAACTTGACTTTTGGCTTTGCTAGCCTCATCAAGGGAAGAGGAAGGAGGAGAGGAAGAATTAGAGGAAGTAGAAGGCTGGTGGGTAACTCTGGACTTGTCTAACTGCTGATTCGACTGTTCAGGAATAGTGGTGTTCTGAACGACATTGGTTGAGAAGAGCCAGACCAGCAAGCCAATTGTCAGTCCTGGAAGCGACAATATGGCCATATGGGGCGCACCAACATCTCCCCAAGAGGAGAAGGGACTAGGATTTCCACCAAGGGGAATTCCTTGGTTGGTAGGCTCCATTTTCTCAACCTAAAGATCAACGCAGGAAAAAGGGTATGAATATTCCGTTGAAAATAAATTTTAACGACGCTTGGACACAACTTGCTTTTTCAATTTTAAAGAGTCGAGAAAAAGCAAAAGATGACTCTAGTCTCCTTCGATTTTTAATGAGCCTGAAGTGACAAGTGCTCAGATGGACCTTTTCCGTTAAGGAGTCTGAAAAGGAACGAAAGGGACTACTTTGGAGTTCTAGGTAGAGGGTGTGCCAAACCAATCGCAAAACCGTAGAATACTTTTTAAGGTACGGGCGGTCAATCTTCCTGAATGCTGTGTTCAGTGCATTGCGATCAGTAGGGCGGCCGACACGGCTTCCTATGGATAAAGGTTTTATGCCTATAGGGGTCTCCCAATATATACTCGACGGTACGTGGGAGCACAATCCGTACTGGCACTTATCGTCTCTCAGGAGGAATCACCCAACCATCAGTGAGGCCGACAGTCACCAGGTTTTACGACGCCGGAACACGTCTCTAGCCTAGACCTCTATGTTGTGCGTTAAGTTACAAAGCGTTGTTAAGTTCATTCAATTTATTTTAGGTTGATCTTTCTTAGAAGTTTTCCTTTTTGGATCACCACGAGATGTAGATACAATTCCTAAATGCAGTCTAAAGATGATAAGCAAGCTTTTATCTCTTTTCAACAATGAAAATCCTAGCTACAAGGGGAAAAGAAAGACACAATCTTTTCTCAAAGAGCATAGAGCACACTGTAAATGCACTTTTCCTAAATCAAATCATACAAACTGTCAAAATGCAAATGCACATATGCATGTATTTGTTTTCACTTTCTTAATATTGATGCCTAAAAAGAAAGTTGTTGTACAAATTTGAATTTGATTTCAAGTGAAAAACACAAACAAGCTTCTTTTCGAAATCAAAAAGACGATTACGACACTTTATGATTTTGAAGTAAACACTTGTTTCTACACTAGAAATTCACAAATTCAAACCAAAAGACAAAAGTAAAAGCACAATCAATTGTCAACAGCAAACAAACTTACTCCTAAGATCAAAACGACACTTACGATAGGTCTAGATCTAAGGGCGACAATATGACTGGTTTACTTTTGTAATGGGAAACTGCAAATGATGTAACAAATACAAAAAACAAATACAGTTTCTTTTATACAACTGAGGCGGAATTAAGGCAGAGAAAAGGGGTTTTCAGATAGGTACACACACTGATAACAGGCTGCAAAAATCAGAGATAAAACTGAACACAAGGATGCAAAGAACCACAACTGCACAGGGCAAAGGCTGATCAGCGCACCTGTTGCACAGAGAAACTGAATTGCAGCGCAGGTAGCCCTCTCGAGACTTGCGTTGAAATGTAGAGTCTCTTCACAGAGCCTGCGCTGAAGCAGAAACGAGAATTGTCTCCGGGTTCTGGGTCACGGTTTGTAGTTTGATCTGAGGTTTTTGGCCGGATAAAAGCTATCAATAAGGTACAATTAGAAGGATGATTTAAAGGAGGACTAAGAGCTATCACAAAGGGCAGTTAGAGCATTTGTGGATCAGCTTGTTCAGATCATAAACAGGCCCAGTGAGTGGACTAGAGTGGCAGATGTTGGCATTATGAGACAAGTGTTGTCCTTGATGGCAAATCACACTGATGACAAATCATAGTGTAGAAGGATAGCAGCAAGGAATTAATGATCAGTCTACAAGTATGAAGAAAAATATATACACACTGGTTCACTATATACCAAGTCGCGTATACAAGCAGGTTCACTATATACCAAGTCGCGTATACGCAGGTTCGCTATATACCAAGTCGCGTGTATACGCAGGTTGGCTTTAGTAAAAGAGCGTGTATGTGGAAAACTTATCTTTGGTCCACGGCAGTTATTCCTTGGAAGTTGTGCCTATGGTTTTGGACCTTGGTGTCTCGACGGACGTGTTGATCCCTAGTTTTGAAGTTGATGGTATTGGATTTCTATGGTTTTGGCCCTTGGTATTGAACAAGGCCTAAGGCTATATAAGGAGAAGGAAATCATTAGGCAAGTGCATCTGAAAAGTCTTGAATATCTGATGAAGTATTAGATCCAGTATGCAAGTTATTGGTTGATGATGTATTGCTTGATCTGAGCTAAGGAGAGATCTCATAGGTTGATGGAGAACAAGATCTAAGGAGAGATCGGGATCAAATGGTTTGAAATGAACTATCTTTATATGGTTGATTATGCTTATTCTAGATCTGCATACTGACGCAAATAATGTTCTATCAGTGTTATAGTATGATTGATGTCTGGTACGGCTGCAAAGTTATAAGGAAATATTTTTAGATCTGTACGCGGGTTGACCTTGGAAAAAGAGCGTATACACGCAGGTTGGGTTCATCCAAGTAGCGTGTACATTGTAAAGCTTGATATTTGAAGTTGCAGATGGGTCTGATGGTTATTGCAAAGTTCTGTGTCTGCTCTGTGTTCTGGTGACTGTGTTGTTGACAGAGTTTCAGTGTTTCAGTGATTAATGATGCAGGTTGTACTACAAGGTGATTGTCTTATGGATCCAGTATGAAAATGTATGAAACGTGGTCCCAGGTAGATCGTAGGCCGGCACCTACGTACTGGTAAACATATCAGCCAGTACAAGAGCAAGGGGAGAAAAGGTTGGAGCATTCTATAGGTAGGCACCTACGTACTAGTAAATGGATCGACTAGTACAAGAGCTAAGAGGATTGTAGCCCTCTGCAGGTTGTAGCCTGCGTACTGGTAAAGGACTGCACCAGTACATTGTAAAAGAAGTTTCTTATTAAAGAAGAAAGAGACAAATTGCAGCAGGTGGTTTTCACCCACATTGGGTTTCCACCTTATATCATGGTGTTCATGTGTGTGGCTTTTGTGTGATGATCTGTTCTGTTATACTGCACCTGTTTACTGTTAATATGGTTAATAATTTTCTGATGCATTTACTGAAGATAAGCTAACTGAATCATAAGATCTCTTGATATACGCAAGTTGCAATAAACACAGTAGCGTGTACACGCGGGTTCACTTAACTGAAGTAGCGTATATGTTTCTAAGTATGAAATGAAAAAGTTTTATTGATCTGATAATACTGATTCACCCCCCCCCCCCCTCTCAGTATTATTTCCAACATCAGATCTCTACTTTGCATTTGTAAATGGCAAATGCAGTTCGATTCGCCACTCCTAAGTTTATGAGAAGAACAATAATAGAAACACAAATAAGCTAACTAGATACGTCCCCAGTGGAGTTGCCAATTTGTTGTTGGGAAAAGTATCTATTCAGAATGCCCCTATCCCACTCTAAGGTGTGATAGTTCCTTAGCAACAAACAAGGAAACCTACTTGAGTATTCTTCTTTATGAAATGTAAATGAGGAGAAAGGATGTAACTAACCTGTGTCTTTCGCTAGTTTGTTGGTCCAATCGCTCCTCTCTTCAATAGCTCCCAGCTCCCTTCTCCCTTACCGGCCCAGCTTCACCGAATTCCTGCAAGATCACAAGAGAGAGAAACTACACGAAGATATAGATATATATTCATAAAAAGCTCAGGATCAGATTAAGCTAAACATGCAAATATAACAGAGCATCATTGATACATAGCATGTAGGAGAAACTCAAATAATTTTATTGATATGATAAGAAAGTCCAAGAGGAGATACAACCAAGTGAGTCCCGATCCAGCATCTACCTCCCAGCAAAGGAATCCCTTCCTCTCCTCCAACAAAGCATAAATCACCCAATGTACTAATCTCAATCTCAAACCAACAACAATTCTCTGCAAAGTACAAAATTCCAGCCTCTCTGGATCTCTGGGATGAGGGATCCATATATAGATGTAAGCAGAGAGGATGAGTCAGCTTATGTTTTGACTTGTGGCTTCTCTCTGTCAGTTCTTGCTTCCACTTGGAGACTGAGAGCCTCTTACTCATCACTTGGTCGAATTCAGTGAGGCAAGTGTCATTGGAGAAGATTCTGGAAGCTTCCATGGTCTTTCCACCTCGTTGAATGACTCTGCCACTTGTCATTTCTCGCTCAACGCACCTGGGTAGTGCATTCAAGTGCGTTGCAACGCACCTAGCTAGTGTATTTGGGTGCTTTGCAACGCAGGCAGCTAGTGGAGCTTCTGAATTGATCCTGATTTGACTAGTTTTGAGCAGTTTCTGGTGGAGAACTTCTGGGAGGAGCTGTCATTGGTTGACCTTGTTCCTTTAAGAGCTGTAACAACATCTTTAGGGACTTTGGATCCCTTGGATTATGGACATTTCATGCTTATAGCTGTAAGGCACAAAAATGTCTATAACACTTATCGCCTTATGGGTTTACTCAAATTTTAAGCGACAACACTCGTTGGATGAAAAATTTGGTTCTTCATCCAAGGAGTACCCTTGTTTCATAATTACGATGGACCCTACTACACGAAAAATGAGAAATACATGAAAAACGTGATTGCAATCACGTTTTTAAATGTATTTCTCATTTTTCGTGTAGCAGGGTCCATCAAAAGTATGCAACATGGGTACTCCTTGGATGAGGAATCAAATTTTTCATCCAATGAGTCCTCCCGCTTGAAATTTGAGTAAAAGTTTAGGGAGATAAGTTGAAAATACGAATTGAAAAAGTAGTTTATTATTTTATTATTTTTTAATCTTTTTACCTTTTTACTCCAAAAATGGTGAATCATCCCCCATGGTTGACATCATCATCTTGAATCCTATTGGTTCTTATAAAATTTATTTTGGTTGTAAACTTTTCTTAGGAGGCCCATTTTAGACCTCAAAATTCCCCTAATGGGAGGGCAACTAAGCATGTTCTATGGTACCTCAGACGCACTACCGAGTTTCGACTATGCTACAAACATACATAGGGAGTGAAGCTATGTGGATTCATAGATGCATATTGGGCAGGGCGTACATCAAATTGAAAGAATACCTCAGGTGGAATTTTCAGTGTTCGTTTCGTAGTAGTTTATTGGTACAACAAGAAGAAAAGATCCGCGACACTCAGCTCGGCAGAAGTAGAATACATGGCTGCAAGTTAGGCAACATGTGAGATGATCTGGATGAGAAAGATACTTGTTGTATTATTTGGTCATATGATGGATCCAAATTTGATTTACAGTGATAATTAGAGTTGCATCAAAATCTATGAAAATATTATTTTTCATGATCGATCCAAGAATATTAATATTTGGTATCACCATTTATGAGATTGTGTGCAAGGGTGAATTATGTTGTTGCAGTGGATTTTGATAGAGGAAAAAGATGCTAACATTTTGACGAAGGCCTTGTCAAGAGGGAAGTTCGAGTTCCACAGGTGCAAGATAGGGGTGGTTGATAATCCCTTTCTTTCTAAGAGGGAGTGTTGGAAATGTTGCAAGAGAATCTCAGTTTGACTTTGCCTTGGTCAAACTAGAGAAAAATTGAATTTCTATTTCAGCATAAATATTGGAGGTGGTTAACTGAGGTGACATGGAATTTAGTTTAATTGAGGTGACATGCAGAGAATTTAGTTTACGTAGTTGAGATGGAGATTCCAAGGAAATCTACTATCAACTGTAGCATATTCCCATGTGTATAGCTAGTGCATGCAGTTAGAGAAAGGTCATAGAGGAATCACACAATTCAATAGAGGGAATTTCCTAAATAATAGGGGCTAATTTCATCAAGGAACAATGAAACAAAATAGGAGCTTGGAGGGCTTGAAAATTGACCAAGTGTTGGACAAAGTCAATCAGTGAGGCATAGATATAGATTACACACTTGCGAGTTATGTTCAAGCTTGAGCAAGCATATGTATTCATCTTTATTCTTTTATTAATGCAATACAGATAGGAATGGGTTTTGAGCAGTTTCTTTCCCCTAGATAAATATTTGTGCATGTGTGATGTTTCCTTATGCATGTATATGATTTTTGTTCTAGATGGTGAATTAACTTCTGCAGATCAATAGACTAACTTCGTGTCTTGTGATTTAGTAAATTTCATGAGTAGTTTCGAATCTACACATTAATTTCTATAGTGATGCACTACAATACTATGATGCTCTAAGTTTAATGGTTGCATTGTTCTGCACTATAAAGGTGTGATGCGCCATCATTCTTCCCAAAACTCTTAAGTTAGATTTACCCTTTCCTTCCTAACCTAGGGTATGAAGAATAACCTAAATGGTTTAACCATAACGATGTTTATGATTTGAATGAAGGGGGCCCTAAAATGTTTCTCTTGTTGAAAATTTTTGGGGTTGTTTTAGTTGTTACAACAATTGGCAAGTCACTGGTGGAACCTTAACATCTATGGTTTAACCTTTAGTGATGATAGAGATTAACATTTTGGGAAGTATTGTATTGACTCTATGGCACTGTTAGAGCTCCAAGAAACTCTCCTAGGTTGTAGATCGGAGATGCCTGGTAACATATAATTTTCAATATGGTTCTAGGAACTTATTAGGATGGGTGATGGTTTGGTTCAAGCCAGATAACCACTTCTACTCTGTTTTCACTCCAGACATGCATGAACACCCTCAGACTACAAGGCTTTAGACCACCAATGTTCAACAGTTTGGGAATTAGGTGAATAGATGAAGAATACTAACCACACCAGCAGATGCATACAGAATGTATGATGGCCAGTTCCAACTAGTAAAGAAACCCGCGAATCTAATCTATCAATGCAGAGATAAGATGATAGTTATCTTGCATTTGATATAAAAGAGACTTGTGTGACCTACGCGTTAATACATTCAATTGTCTAATCCAAAAATAAGATGAAAGTCATCTAATATTAGACACATAAGAAGTCATGAATAAAACACTTCAGGCACAAGCTTAGAACAGAGGAAAAATGGGCATTGAGCAACTAACAGCAAAAGAAGCTTGCATTGCTGAAAATGAAGATGAGACACTGCAAGTTACAGAATATCTACAGTCTCCAGAAGTTGAACCGAAACACAATTGCCAACCTTGATTACATATTTCTTCTGGATATTTATAATATATCATTACAATGGCTCTTAGCTGTTTAGGGATGGAGGGGTCTTAATTGACCACCAACTACCATTAACTATCTGGTAGTGTCTTTGAATGTAGTTGCTTTCTCTACTATGAAAACCTGATCGGTTCTGGTACCATGCTGTCCTTCGGGTAGTCAGATTGATCATGGCAATGGAGTTCCATGACTATTTAATTCAGTTGTTGAGTCGTGCTGTATCCTTTTCTCCTCCGGCCATGATCTTCTTTTAATTCAGTTTCATGTTCGGACTGCCGCTAGACTGATAGATTCGGCCATCTTCCTCTTCGAGTAATAGACAGGTCGTGGGGTATGGAGTGCATGGGTAGACGTATGATCGTGAATGATCACAAATGATGGCTGTCGGATCAAGGGAGATGTGTGGCGAAGATCGTTTTTTGGAGGCTAGCGGTCGTGGTGGGAGCGCAGCATGTCTGGGTTGTTATATCTTCAGGCGAGCAGATCGGACGATTATCGGGCGGCAGAGATGTGTGGGAGATAATGCGTGAGGTGGTTTGATTTGAGTGGTAATGGTTTATATTGCATGGGCATCGGGTGGTAAGTGGTAAGTGTCAAAACTCTCCCGATGCCATTCACGGGATGACACGTAGCGGCGCGGAAAAAGACAACCGCCCACATCGGGCGGGTACTTCTCACGCTTGTTATCCACACGATATGGGCATTGAATGTTAAATCTGGTGGGGGTGATCTAACGGCGGAGGAGTGTTGGACAAGTTGGTGTATCAGATGGGACGTGGACTATTGGATTGGAGGGAAAAAATCAACGGCGAAGATGTGGTGAAGATACGAGATGTCTTCGGGAAATGTGTTATAGGTGCATAAGGCATATGGGTGAGGTTTTATGAGGATTTTGGCTATTGTGCTTGGGGATAAGGCCAAAGAGGTATTTGTCAGGGTGTGAAGGTTAAGTTAGGAAAGAGAAAGGGTAAAGTGTGAGTGGGATAAGGGAAGAAGAGGGATAATGACCCATGTGGGACCCTTTTAAGAACAACAAAGCAACCCGAATCCTCATTTGACCTTTAAAACATCAGTGCTGCACCTCAGGGCTAACACTGGCTCCTTCTAGGGATGAAATCCTCCCTACGAGGTTTCAAGAACTATAGACCACAGCCTTTCCTGTAAGCAGCCAAAATTAGAAATACTACCTAGTGTTCCATTCGGCATGGAGTCTATCTAAGCCTAAACCAAAACTTTGAAAAATAACATATTTACAATATTGGGGCCTAAAAAGTCTTAAACAAAATAAACTTTCAAAAACCGCCCATTGAATAGGCCATCAAAAACAGTTTCTCCCTCCAAACTTTGCAGCATGAAAGTATTATTTCCCTGGACCTGAGAGATGACAAATGGTCTTGTCCATAGAGCATCAAATTTACCATGATTGCCTTTCTTTTCCTTCAGTGCATCCCATTTGAGAACCAAGTCACCAACCTGAAAATTGTCCATCTTTTCCTTTCTGTCAAAAGCTTCATTTATTCTCTTTTGATATATTGGAGACCTCTCAATCAGTTGATCTTTGATTTGATGAACTTCAGCCAAGTCACTCATCCTCCTTTCCATGTCACTTTCCTCGTTCTGCTCTTCTTGCAAGAATTTGGCAACAGGGAGGATCAATTGGATTGGGAAAATAGCCTTAGTTCCATATACCATCTTGAATGGAGAGCTCCCTGTGGACTTCTTGGTGGTAACCCTGTCAACCCACAATGAAAACTCTAGTTTGGAATCCCAGCTCCACTTGTTGTCTTCCAACAACTTTTTGATTATCCTTACCAGGCTTTCATTGGATGACTCTGCTAGGCCATTACCTTGAGGATAGTATGAGGTGGAATGCACTAATTTAATGCCCATTGATTCACACATGTCCACCAACTCTTTTGTCTTGAAAGCTACTGCATTGTCTGTAACCGATTTGGTTGGGTAACCAAACCTAGTGAAAATGTTTTCTGTCAAGAATTTCATGAAAACCTGGAGATCAACTTTCTTAGTGGGGATGGCCTCAATCCATTTGGTAAAATAATTAGTGGCTACTAAAATCCATCTATGCTAGCCACTAGAATGTGGATTAATCTCCCATATGAAATCCAAACCCCACTGCTGGAAAGGGCCATTGGTATGTATCGGCTTTAGGGGCAAGTATTTCAGCTATTGCCTTCCTGCAAATATCTGGCACTTGTCACAAGATTTCACAAATGAAAACACATTAGAGAATAGATTGGGCCAATAATATCCAGCCCTCAGGATCTTGTGGGCTGTGGTTTTCCAATAATGATATCCTCCACAAATGCTAGAATGAAACTGGTGCATGACTTCCACAAACTGCTCTTTGTCTAGACATCTTAAGAGGATTCCAGCTGGGTCCCTCCAATAAAGCAGGTTCTTAATGATATAAAACTTGGCTGCTTTGAGCTTGATGGTTCTGGCTTGAATTGAACTAAGGCCTGGAGGAACTTCTAGCTTCAACAAGAAGTGAGCTATTCCAGAATACCATTCACAAGAAGCCAGATTTTCATCCAAGGATTGATTCTGCCCTCCTTCCACTGTTGCTTCCTCTGTCTACTCAATATCTGAATCTGTACCCATGCAATTTATGTCCAGCATTCTACAATTTTCTTCGGCCATCAGCTTAGCCAAGCCCTGGCCTTTGATAAGCTTGGTGGGCTTTACCTCTATGTTGAACTCAATGAGCTTTGCAATCCATTTAGCCCTTCTTCCATCAACATATGGCTATGTTAGGACATCCTTTATTGAGGTAGAAGGTACATAGGCAATCACCTTGGAGTGCAGAATGTAGATTCAGAATGCCTTCAAAGACTTAATAAGAGCATAAGCCTGTTTTTCAATAATGTCATATCTTAATTCAGCATCTCTTAAAGTTTTGTTGAAAAAGGCCATTGGGTGCTCTATACCTTCGTCATCTTTCTACAACAAGACTGCTGCAAGGGTGTCACAGGAAGCAAAAGATAAGATATGGAAATCCTTGTTATAGTCTGGGTTGATTAGAGTGGAAGCTTCAATAATAGCTTGTTTGATAGCTTCAAAAGATTTTCTTGCTGCATCTATCCATTTGGTCTCTGACACCTTCTTCAGCATGGAGGTGATATGTTTCACTAGTTTTGAAAAATTGGGAATAAACCTCCTTACAAAGTTCATCTTACCCAAAAAGGATTAAATGTCCTTTTTCGATATTGGGATGGACAATGTATGTATTGCTTGAACTCTTTTTAGATCAATCTTAACACCTGCAGCAGAAATAGTGTGCCCTAAAATCTTGCCTTCTTCCAGAGCAAACTGTGACTTCTTGGGATTTATTGAAATCCCAAACTTTCTACACTTCAAAAACACCTTCTTCAGCTGCAAGTGATCTTGATGACTGCTGGATTGAACTATTATATCATCGAGGTAAATCAGGACAAACTTGTCCTTTTCTCCTGCAAAAGCTATATCCATGGCCCTCTGAAAGGTGGCCCCAACATTCATAAATCCAAAAGGCATCTTGGAGTACATAAAAGTGCCCCAAGGAGTGGTGAAGGTAGTCTTTTCTTGGTCCTCTAGATGTACAGCCACTTGGTTGTAACCTAAAAATCCATCCAAGAAAGACATGACTCTAGCCCTTGAAACTTTTTGGAGCAAATGTTCCATTTTGGGCAGGGGGTAGTTGTATTTCTTAGAGCATTTGTTGAGATTTCTGAAGTCGACACAAAGCCTGATTTCTCCACTTTTCTTCCTCACTACTACAAAGTTGGCTACCCACTTCGAATACCTCAGTGGAACTATGATCTTGGCAACCAAAAATTTCTTAATTTCTTTTTCAATCAAAGGTAGCAGTAGAGGGCTAATGGGTCTCAGTTTCTGCTTAAAAGGGATGGTGTCTTTCTCCAGTGGAATCTTATGCTGAATGATTGTCTTGTCATAAGTCTTAAGGTCACTATACTCCCAGGAAAAAACATCAAAAAATTGCTTCATTAGGGTGTAGTAGTCAGAACTTTGGGCAACAGAGAAATGGGTGGATAGATTTATATACTTGGGATGGTCTGGACTCCCTATATTGTGTCTATGGACTTCAGACTTATTTTCCTTTTGGGCAGTACTATAGGGTACATCATTATGGTTAAAATAATTCTCTAGAGGCATCAACCATTTAGGTATATGGTTACTAGGAAATTGTACATTGTTGTCTTGGCCAATTTTGTTTCTTAGCTGATATTGGTGACATTCCTCCATGGATTCATTCTCTTGATCAATTTGCATTTTAGAGAATTCATCAATGAATTGTAGAAACCTATTGACTTCATCATCATCCTCAAAAACTTTCTAGTATTTGACATTATCAGGTAGAGATGGTCTATATTTTACCTGAACTTCATAAGCCAATTTAGGGGGCATGGGAGGAATGAACATGCTATCAGACACAGCAAGGGAATCATCAAGCCGATTTTTGACTCTGGGAATATATGAGATACAAAAGCTACTAAAAGAATCTTTGAGCCTCCATACCTCATCTCTGTATGCTTTCAGCCTTGGGTGTTTTGCTTGGAACATTTTGTTTACTTGTTGAATGACGAGATCAGCATCTCCAAACACCTTTATGTCTCTGATTCCCCTTTCTTTAGCAGCATTTAAGCCCAATATCAAAGCCTCATACTCTGCTATATTGTTGGTGACCTGGAAAGTCAACTTGAAAGACAGAGGTATGCATTCTTGAGTTGGGGATATTATCACTACACCTGCTCCTGCAACTTCCCTAGAGCAAGCTCCATCAAAGAACATATCCCAAATCTGTGGCCCTTCTTTCTCCATGACTTCGCATACTTGTTTCTTGAGCTGCACTGAGGCCAACTGGGGTTCTTCAATTTGGAGAATACATGCTCCAAAATTAGTGTCCACAATGTAGATGCGATGATTAGTGGGATGCTTCTCATCACTAATGATATAGGCCAGCTGAGCTTCTCTATATAATCTCCTACTTTCTCCTCTAGAAATCAGGATAGTGGCATAAGACAAATCATTCTGCAATGTCCCACCTAATCTCTTAATCCATCCTCTGGAAAGTAACATGCCAAAATTAGGAGGGACATCTGCTACCACAATATCCATCATCATGCTCTTCATTGGCAGCTGGGATAAGGTGATGGCTAGATCTTTGATTAACCCCAAACATTTCACCTTTCTTGAGTCAAAAGAGAACAAGTCATGATAGATTCTAGTGATGTCAAGGCCTAACTCATCCATGATAGCCTTTGTCATTAGATTATGGCTGGCACCTGTGTCCAGCAAACAACTGTGAAGGGTTTTGTCATGAATAATCAAGGAGACACAGAATGATGGGGAATCATCATCAGAGGGTTCAGTCCTTGGGCTAAGCACAACGCAGGTTTGTCATCTTGCAAATTCACATAGTCGTTTGATGCTTGCGTGGCCTTAAGCTCAAGGGCTTCAAGGATGGTTTCTTTAAGGCCTCATTCTTTACTATTTCTATCATAGGTACAAATATTTTCAACTTCTGGACTTTTGATTCAAAACCGAAAGGGGAAGGGGACTTGTCAGGACATATTACCTCTTGAGTTGATGCTTTGAGGTTGATGGGATCAGCGACCAGGTCGCTTCTGCTTGCTAATATACTACTCTGTGGGGACTCTTTAGATAGGGCTTTCTTTGACATTACTCATATTGACCTCAGGTTATATCTCTGTTGATCTTTAGTTTGCAAAACAACTTCTCTGTCCCACTCTTGGCTGGTTTGGTCCCTGAGTAATGACTCCTCATAGGAAGCAAGTGTCAAAAAGGAAGCACTGCCTTTGTCTTCCGTGCAGTGGATCTCATCCTCTTCATCAAATTGCTCTCCTCCATGACTACGTTTTGTAAAGGGGTATTCACCTTCTGTTCTTCACTGGCCTCTTTGCCCCTTTGCATGATCTGCAACTGTTCATTTTCTCTCCTATATGGATTTGGATTTCTAGGAGCAAATGTATTAGGAACTCTTCCTTTTTCTGAATGTTTCTTAATCTTCAGCTTGGAGATTTTAGAGGCTAGTGACTCTATCATCTTGGTAATTTTGTCTATATTGGGGTCTGAAGATGAAGAAGATTCACCCCTCTGTATCCTTCGGTCAATATGTCCCTTGAGTTTCTCTGTAGCCATGATATTGGATTCTACCTTCAAAGCTGCATCTTGCATTTCAGTTAGAGAAGCACATATTCTTTCTCTCAATAGTAGGAAAAAGTCAGAATCAAAGGCATTGGCATAAGTGAGCTTGGCAGAGGTGGGGGTAGGTTTCACTTCAGCTGGTATCTTGTTGTACATGCAGTTGAATCTTTTATTGAAATTAGACAATGACTCCCCATTCTCCCTTTTTAGGTTTCCAAACTCGGTATGATAATAGAGAAAATCTTTCTTATCACCCCAATGCTTTAGGAAAACATCATCTAAGGCCTCAATGTCTGTTATAGACCTAGGGGTTAATTCTCTAAACCATTTCCTAGCCTCTCCATCTAGGCTTTGGAAAAATACTCTCATCCACACATCATCTTCACTAATGTCTAGATTATCAGCATAGTTATAAAAAGACTCAAGATGTTCTTCAGCTGTAACCCCTTCAGTCCCAGTGAACTTAGGCATGTATTTCTGATATTCTCCAATAGGCATGGCATTCAAATGAGTAGGCAATACCAAGGGCCCATACCTAGCAGCTATGATTCTTTCCATTTTGGTGAGTGCCCGTGGACCTGTCGTGGCTGTGGTGGATTCAAGAGTACTGGCAGTCTGGATGATAGAAATCTGAGGGGTGACTGACAGGACTAAAGGAATATGATGGACTGGAGGGGAGGTTTCCTTTGGGCTAAAATCCAAAGGAGGACCTAAAGAATAAGGAGCTTTATGAATCTATGAAAATTTTTCTTCATTGCTAGTGCTAGAGGCTATATTCTCAACATGTATGTGCTCAGTTACAACCCTTTCTTATAGAGATGCATAAGATTGTTTAGGTTTACCTAATGCTGATGCTCCTTTCTGTGATATCTTTCTTCCTTTGATGATATTTTCAGGGTTAGGTACTGGGTCAACTGGTGACTTCTGAGGATTTCTCTGAGTATGCCTCACAAACTAAGCCAGAACTATGATGTGGAGTTGCCAAGAGGTTCGGCCTCCAATAGAGTCGCCAGATAGATGATTACAACCAAAAATGAGTCCAGACTTTGTCTATCATTAGAGCTCCAGGAAACTCTCCTAGGTTGTAGCTCGGAGATGCCTGGTAACATATAATTTTCAATATGGTTCTAGGAACTTATTGGGATGGGTGATGGTTTGGTTCAAGCCAGATAAGCACTTCTACTCTTTTTTCACTCCAGACATGCATGAACACCCTCAGACTACAAGGCTTTAGACCACCAATGCTCAACAGTTTGGGAATTAGGTGAATAGATGAAGAATACTAACCACACCAGTAGATTCATATAGAATGTATGATGGCCAGCTGCAACTAGTAAAGAAACCTGCAAATCTAATATATCAATGTAGAGATAAGATGACAGTTATCTTGCATTTGATACAGAAGAGACCTATGTGACCTACTCACTGATACATTCAATTGTCTAGTCCAAAGGTAAGATGACAATTATCTAATATTAGACATAGAAGAAGTCCTGAATACAGCACTTCAAGCATAAGCTTAGAACAGAAGAAAAATGAGCATTGAGCAATTAACAACAAAAGAAGCTTGCATTGCTGAAAATGAAGATGAGATGTTGCAAGTTACAAAATATTTACAATCTCCAAAAGTTGAACCGAAACACAATTTCCAACCTTGATTACATCTTTCTTTTGGCTATTTATAGTCTATCATTACAATGGCTCTTAGCCGTTTAGGAATGGAGGGGTCTTAATTGACCACCAACTACCATTAACTTTCTGATAGCATCTTTGAATGTAGTTGCTTTCTCTACTACGAAAACCTGATCGGTTCTGATACCATGCTATCCTTTGGGTAGTTGGATTGATCTGGGCAGTGGAGTTCCATGACTGTTTAATTCGACTATTGAGTTGTGCTGTGTTCTTTTCTCCTCCAGCCATACTCTTCTTTTAATTCAGTTTCATGTTTGGATTGTCGCTAGACTGACAGAGTCGGCCATCTTCCTCTTCGAGTAACAGACAAGTCGTGGGGTATGGAGTGCATGGGCAGATGGACAGTTGTGAATGATCGTGAATGATGGTTGTTAGACCAAGGGAGATGTGTGGCAGAGATAATTTTTTTGAGGCTAGCGGTCGTGGTGGTAGCGGAGCATGTCGGGCCATTAGATCTTTAGGCGAGCAGATCAGACAATTATTGGGCGGCGGAGATGTGTAGGTGATAATGCGTACGGTGGTTTTATTTGAGTGGTAATGGTTTATATTGTGCGGTAAGCTGGTAAGTGTCAAAACTTGCTCAATGCCATTCACGGGATGACACGTAGCAGCGGGGAAATATAAAAACCTCTCACATCGAGTGGGTAATTCTCGCGCTTGTTATCCGCGCAATATTGGCACTGACCGTTAGATCTGGTGGGCATGATCTAACGGTGGAGGAGTGTCGAACAAGTTGGTGTATTGGATGGGACGTGGACCGTTGGATTGGTGGGAAAAAATCAATGGCGAAGATGTGGTGAAGGTATGAGATGTCTTCGGGAAATGTGCTATAGGTGCGTAAGGCATATGGGTGAGGTTTTATGAGGATTTTGGCTATTACGCTTGGGGCTAAGGCCAAAGAGGAATTTTTCGGGGTGTGAAGGTTAAGTTAGGAAAGAGAAAGGGTAAAGTGTGAGTGGGGTAAGGGAAAAAGAGGGATAATGGCCCATGTGGGACCCTTTTCAGAACAACAAAGCAACCCGAATCCTCATTTGACCTTTAAAACGCCAGCGCTGCACTCAGGGCTAACAGGTATCACTTGTTCAACCGTTTTATCCTAGTTAGAGGTTTTAGTCTCTCTATTAGTTATCTTGGTCTTGGTTCATAACACACTGATTTGAAAAAATTTCAAACACCACAAGCATTGATGGTAAATGGAGATATTGTGCACGTGATTTAAAAATTCTCATAATTAAGATGAGTCTCTAGCGTTGCTCCATTGTCATGCATGTACATAGCCCCAACATAGTCACTCCAAGTAACACAAGTGTTTATTTGTTGCCAGCAAGTCTCCATAGCTCTAATGAAATTACTTGCATCACCCTTTTGTGTGAGAAGACTTTATCACATCTTTACCCTTTTATTTATTTTTCTTTGCATGCAATTTTTGCATTATTTTTGGCATTTGATGCTAGGGTGGATGAAGGATCTTGAATTATTTTTGTGAGATAGAAGGGTTGTTTCTTATTATTCAAAAACTTTTAAGATTTTTTGAAATGTGTTTACTCATAATTTTAGTTTCTCCCCATCTCTTCTCTAACCAATGAGTTGATGCATTCAAACACACAATTTATTAATTCAAGACCAATCAAGTTGCATAGATCCTATTAAAGTTTCAAGCTTAATCTACTTAATTGATTTTCCCACAAGACTCAATTCTTATTTTCCCTATGAATGATGCAAGCTTGCAAACGTGTTTAAGACTTAAACAGTTGATGGAGATATAGTTCTAGCCAATCGATGAGCAGTTACTACATACCTATTCACAAGATCGATAGAGCATCATTAATTCATTTATATGTTTGAATTATTTATGTAAAAGACTTAGTTATTCATTTACAAGGGTTTGGCATTGAAATGAAAAATAAAAAAACAATATTGAAAAACAAAGAAAGGAAAAAATAAGGCATTATTGGAATGTATACAAGATAAAACAACTCAAGGAGTTGCTAATGAATGTAAGATTTTAGATATTAGACATTAACAGGGAGGGACTTAATCTCCCTATGTAAGGTTTGCAATCGATAGGTGTTGCAAACCTTAACAGGGAAAAACAAAGAAAATAAAGGAAAAGGCATTATTGGAATGTATACAAGATAAAACAACTCAAGGAGTTGTTACTGAATGTAATATTTTAGATCTTGGACATTAACAGGGAGGGACTTAATCTCCCTATGTAAGGTTTGTAATCGATGAGTGTTGAGGCCAAGCCTCTCATAGATAAGGAATGAACCAAGACAAAGAGATTGGAATTTGGGGTGCTTTACCTTATCTTCATGGGGTTTGTCCCATTTCAACACAAGGTCACCTAATCAAAATTCTTTATCATTTGCATATTTTTTATTGAGCCACCCTTTGATTCTTTGTTGATGGGTGGAAAATTTGGAATGATACTATTTCCATTCTTCCTGAAGCTTACATACAATATCAATTCAACTTTGAATAGCAGGCCTAAGCATACCATGAGAATAGTGAGAAAGTTGCAAGGAAGGAAAATAAATATTGGGGGTAGAACAACTTCCTTCCCATATAATAGAAAGTAGAGTGAGGTTCCAAGCAAGGATTTGGGATTCACTTGTTCAGCCCACAAAGAATTGGATAAAGTGTTGTGCTAATTGCACTATTGGTCGACTATGGTTTTCTTAATGACGTGAAATACATTCTTGTGGCTTAACTCTGCTAAACCATTAACTTGGGGGTAATAATTAGAAGAATGTCTCAAAATGATACCTTTATCCAAAGAAAATTCAGATACTTTGAATGATGAGAAATAAGTAACATTGTTAAAAAACAAGCTACGTTGGAACGCCAAACCTGGTAATAATGTACTGCTCAATAATTCACATTACTATTTTATCATTAACTTGCTTGAGTGGTACAGATTCGACCCAACATGTAAAATAATATTTAGTAATGAGAATGTATCAATATTGTCTGGAGGAATGAAGGAAAATCTCACCGATAACATCTAGACCCCGTTGCTAAAAAGGTTCTTTAATTTTAACTAGTTGCAATGGAGACACTGCTCTTTTCTCCCTCTTGGCACACTTTTGACATATAAGACATTTTCTGACATAAGAAAGCACATATTTGAATAGAGTAGGCCAATCTTATCCTTCCTGGATTATTTTGTGTATTGTGATATTATTGGAAAAGTGGCCTCCAACTGGCCCATCATGAACTTCATTTAACAATTTATTTGCTTCTGATAATTCTAATGATCCGAATTTGAACAGGAACACAACAAATTATAGATATAACCATAAACAAAGAGATACAATAGAAATAATACTTCATTTCATTAATGTAAAACATTGAAATATGCTTATAAACAGAAACAGAAATAAACCAACTAGGGTGATGGTAGCTTATCTCTAAGAAGATATGTGGTGGCTACATACCTCTGAACTATGTTACAATGAGGCTTGAAGGCCTATTTATTGTTTAGAAACAATGGAAAACCATTAACATCTCAAAACCTAACCCTAGAAGATGAAACGCCAAATTTTGGGTCCCGTTTTGAGTAAGTTGGTACATCAACTTCCCGGGGTCGTAACTTTGGCACTTGATCTTCATTTGACGCGTACAATAGCTTGTTAGAAAGATCTATCCGAGCCCTACAAATTTGGGAAGAGCAACATTGGTTGATAGACCCATGTTGCTCCTAGATTTCCAAAAAAAGTCATTTAGGACCTCAAAATGGCTCTGAAAGTTCAAGACCCGAAAAACTGCTAAAAATAGTAAATTGTGCTACAATTTATGAAACTGAAAAACTGAAAGAGTTAGTTGCGGGGGTCCAAGTGGGATAGGTTGGTTGCCACCAACATCCACCTGGATCATTCCTCCCCCCTTAGGAAGCAATGGTCCCCATTGCGTTGAGTTCCTCCATCTGCTGAACTTGGTCCCTAGTGAGCTGTTCTGCAATCTCTAATGTGTCTAGCAATGGTGGGAAGCATGGTAGAGGGCGATACATATTGAACACTTGGTGCAAGTGAAGGAATGAGGGAATGCTATGTTCCAAAGCATTGTTTCCCACGGCCTTGGTAATGGTGTAAGGGACATGTCAGAGTGGTCTGAGCTTCTGATGGGTTCTGGTAAGGTGTTCTTTCTGCTGAGGCGACCAAACTTTGTTGCCCACCTGAAACTTGTGTGGTACCCTTGTGGGTGAGGAGAATTTGTTCCCGTGTTCTGTCATGACCATATCTCTTTGCTGCTGCTGCTGCATGGAGGAACCCTTCGTGGGGTTCATGGATGTGGCAACGACCTTCCCCTTACTTTGTGAGGGAACCAGACATAAAATAAATTTCTTGATTTGTGAGATGAGCTTTCTACCTTTCTTAGCAGCAATCAAAGAAGTGGCGGTAGGTGGGGCTACCTCCAGTATCCTGTATAATGAATCACCCAAAGAAATAATAGCAGTGCGAGGCCTTGACTCATACACAACATGTCACCTCCACAAGTATGGCTGGCCTAATAATACATCACAAACATCCAAAGGTGTAACATCACATAATGCCTCGTCTGTGAAGGGTTTGATACTGTAGGGAAGGCAGAACTGATGGCGAACTTGAAGATCTCATCCTTTGTTATGAAACCAACTCACGAAAGATAGAAAAGATAGATCAATGCCTTAGAATTCAGCCTCTTCGATTGGGCAACCTCCTTTACATTACATAAATGAACAATTCTTGGATGATAAAAATGAAAATACCTCCTTTCTATATATAGGATTCTAAGGGGTCATAATATAATCAGAGCTGACATAACAATAATAATGTAAGGGCATAATAATAATAATAGTGGGCTTCTATGGGTCACAATAGTAACAATATGGGCACTACATGGGTACATCAATATAATAAGGGGGTTGTACTAATAACAATAAGGGGTTACACTAGTAGTATAGGGGCCTAACATACCCCTCTCCTTAAAAAAGTGTTGTCCTCAATGCTTGAGCAGTTCTTGATGCTTCTGTATAAAATTCTTGTCCTCCCATGTGGAATCTTCAACGGGTGAGTTCTTCCACTTGATGAGGTACTATGAAATCGATCGATTTCGTAGCTGTCAGGTTCTTGTTTCTATGACTTCTCTAGGTTCCAATATGATTTTTCCTTCCTCTTCAATTTCTGGTAATATTGTTTGAATTGGGATCTTTTGCAACTTTTGAATAAGTGATCATATTTCTTCATCCTTCTTCCATTCATCCCTTGCTTCATTTATACAATCTGGTTGGATAATAGAAATAGCACAAAACAATGCTTCCACATCCTCATCCTTTCTTGAGAGTTCATCTGCAACAAAATTTTGCTTCCCTTTTCTATAGATGATTACAAAGTCATAACCCAACATATTTGTGATCCATTTTTTAGTTCTGTTGTTCGAAAAAGTATTTAAGACTATCATGATCCATTTTTACCTTGAAGTGTCTTCCCATTCAGTAAGGTCACCATTTCTTAAGTGCATATAATATTGCCAACATTTCCTTCTCATAAATAGCTTGCTTGAGATGTAGCAGTGAAAATACCCAATCACCTACATCAAAAAAAATTTCACTACGTTGTTGATCTACCTATTGTTTCATTCGATTTTGCACCAAAGTGGCATTATCCTTTAAAAGTTGGAGAACTTGTTGTTGATGCTCGATGTGATCTTTCACTGCTTGAACCTTTTTCTTCTTGATATGTCCTTCTATCTTTAGAGTTTGAGGAGTGGTAATTTCTTCCAATCCTTTACAAGATATGGTCAGATTCATTTCTTGATGCTCGATGTGATCTTTTAGTTCTTGAACATTTTTCTTCTTGATATGCCCTTCTATCTTGATAGTTTGAGAAGTGGTAATTACGACCAATGAATTACAAGATATGGTTGGATTCATTTCTTCTTTCTCGATGTGATCTTTCACTTCTTGCACCTTTTTCTTCTTGATATGTCCTTCTATCTTGAGAGTTTGAGGAGTGGTAACTCTTGCCAATGCTTTACAAGATATGGTCTGATTCATTTCTTCTTTCTCTGAGGTTGGGTCCTGGCGTATATCCTCTTCTTTTGATGTTTCTTGATCCTTTTCTTCCTCCTCTTCATACTCTATGTAAAATAATTTCTTCTCAACACACTTATGACCTTTTGTGCATTTGCTATCACAATTGTAACAAAGCCCTTTTTCTCTTTTTTCTTCCAATTGTTGTGGTGTAACCCTTGTAGGTTGTGGAAGGTTAGAAGAAACAATAGTTCCATATTTATAGTTGTGAGGGGTAGATTTCCTTGTTGCCATAATTTTACTTTTCACTATGTAACAAAGCCCTTTTACTCTTTCCAATTGTTGTGGTGTTGCTCTAAAGAAGGTGTTGCTCTTTGTATCCTCATAATGTGCTATCATTTCCTCCGTGAAAATTGACCACGTAACAAGTTGTTTATGAGAACAAAGCCCTTTATACCATAAAAATTGATCTGGTTCTAAATATGAAGATGCAATACATACCTTTTGTAATAATGGTACACCATGTAGATCAAAATATTGCTCCATATGAAGTATCCAATTTACCGGATCCTTTCCATCAAAATTCCTCATCTTGCTTTTTCTTGACTTTAGGAGCTTGATCTTGAAACGACTGTAACTCTATACTTTCGGATCTTTAAGTTCTGAAATTGTGACCTGTAGTAGCCCTCTACGTCCTCTTTCAAATGCCACCAATATTGATCCAGGTGGATATTGGTGGCCACCTGCCAAGTCCACCTGGACCCCCACCATTGTCTTTCTCAGCATTTTCAGTTTCCTTAATTGTAGCACAACTTACTATTTTGAGCAGTTTTTCGGGTCCTGAACTTCCAGAGCCGTTTTGAGGCCCTAAACGACGTTTTTTTGGGGAATCCAGGGGCAACATGGGTCCATGGAATGGACCAATGTTGCCCGTTCCAACAATGATAGTGCTCGGATAGATCTTTCTAATGAGCTATTGTACGCGTCAAACGGAGATCATATGCCAAAGTTACGACCCCGGGAAGTTGATGTACCAATTTACCCCCAAACGGGGCCCACAGTTTGGCGTTTCATCTCCTAGGGTTAGGTTTTGGAATGCTAAGGGTTTTCCATTGTTTCTCAACAATAAATAGGCCTTCGAGCCTCATTGTAAGACAGTTCAGAGGCATGTAGCCATCACATCTCTTCTCAGAGATAAGCTACCATCGCCCTAGCTGGTTTATTTCCATTTCTGGTTGTAAGCATATTTCAGTATTTTTCCATTAATGAAATGAAGTATTATTTCCGCTGCATCTTTGTGTATATGGTTATCTTTGTAATTTGTTGCGTTCCTGTTTAAATCCGGATCAGTGGTATCAGAGCGGTCTGCTTTTTCTCTATTTTTCTTTGCATGTCCCCAACAAGGTCGGGATATAAGGAGTTAGGGCTTGAACTGGTTGAACCTTTGCAAGACCAGCCTCGCAAATCCCGACGGCCTCCCATGGTGGACGAGAAGAAAGACGAGGGGGCAGGAGATCCCATCAAAATCTTGCTCAAAGAAGCCCTCGAGCGACAACGGAATGCGATGATGGACAGCTTTGCCCAGATCCTTCAGCGGCTACCCAGAAGCAACGCATCGGCTTCCAACAGCTACTCTGGAAACGCCACACCCTTTAAGGTACAAGTTAATTTTGAAATCCCCATATTCGAGGGTCAGATAGACGCAGATGCCGTAGATAAATGGTTAAATCTGCTAGAGGGTTATTTTTCTGTTCATGAATTTTCGAGTCGGGAAAAGGTTGTTTTTGCTCTTCTCAAAGCAGCCCCCCACGTCAAGGACTGGTGGGAAACCTACTGCGAGCAGAAGGATGAAAGTACTGGCTCACTATTTTCAGCTGCACCCACCTGGGATTCGTTCCGGGATGCCATCAAGGAGCAGTACTACCCTGTCGGAAGCTATGAGGATGAATACATAAAGTGGACCACACTGCGGCATGGAAGGGACCAAGACGTGCCGGAGTTCACCAATCTTTTCCATACCCTTCGCACAAAGTTGGGTATCAAGGATTCGGAGAAACATTTGATACTCAAATACCGTGGCTGCCTGCACAAGTACATCCAGGAAGAAATACAATTCCTAAACATCCCCTCGCTCGGCGCAGCATACCGATATGCCGTCAAGGTCGAGCAGAAGTTTAAACAAAAGAACCGAGACTTTGGATCTGCGAATCCAAAGCAGAGGAAAGGTGCCCCTAAACCACAGAGCAAAGGACAAAGCCAAGGCGGGACAGCCCAAGACAACCAGCCGAAGCCGCAAGCAAAGAACAGCGCCGCGAAGCCGAGAAAGGACACTGGAAAATGGTGCGAGTTCCATAAGAGCTCCACTCACAACACAAGTGAGTGTCGGGCCAAGCAGTCACTGGTGGCTGAGCTAAAGGTTTCAGAATCAGATGCATGTTCCGACTCTGAGTCAGAACCCGATAAGGGGTATGAAAAAGGGAAGCAGATCATTGATGCGGATCCCAGCGCCACTGTTGCTACCGCAAAGATCCAGAAAAATGAACCCGAAGATCCAGAGGAGGAGGAGCGTCTCTTCCACTCCCAGATGTGGGTAAAGGGCTCCCCGATATAGTTCATTGTTGATAGCGGGAGTCAAAAGAACCTCATTTCGGCAGAGGTCATGAAGCGGTTGGGCTTACCGACCACAGCACATCCACAACCATACACCATTGGGTGGCTTCACCAAGGACAAGATCTTCGCGTGAGCCAGCAGTGTCGCCTTCCATACAACATCAAGCCCTTCACGGATGAGGTATTGTGTGACATTGCTCCCCTTGAAGTTTGTGATGTATTACTAGGACAACCATACTTGTGGAAGCGACATGCTGTGTATGAATCAAGGCCCCGTGCTGTTATTATTACATTGGGAAATAAGTTGTTCAGGATACCAGAGGTAGCACCACCTGCCGCCATCTCTTTGATTACTGCAAAACAATGCAGTAAGATCATTTCCAAAACTAGGAAATTTGTTTTCCTGATGATACGCCCTCAAGGAAAGAAGAAGACAGTGGCCGCGGCCTAGAAAAGGGGGTCCCTCTACACGACAACTACAGATGGACAAAGTTGTGGAGGAGTACGAGGACATCTTCACCTCCCCGGCAGGGTTTCCTCTGCACTGTCAAGTCAAGCACTCCATCGATCTGACCCCAAGTGCGCCGCTACCCAATGGACCAATTTATCGGCGCTCCGTTCTGGAGAACGATGAAATCAAGAGGCAGATTCAGGAGCTCCTGCAGAAAGGTCACATCCGTCCGAGTTCATCGCCCTGTGGGAGCCCGATCGTGTTGGTACAGAAGAAGGATGGGACGTGGAGACTCTGTATTGACTATCGGGCGCTGAACAAGATCACTATCCGTAATAGGTACCCGATCCCGCGGATTGATGACCTCCTAGACCAACTAAAGGGGGCAAAATATTTCAGCAAGATCGATCTGAAGTCAGGATATCACCAGGTACCAATCGAACCCTCCGATGTGTGGAAGACTGCCTTCAAATCCAAGGAGGGCCTCTTCGAATAGTTGGTCATGCCTTTCAGATTGACGAACGCTCCTGCAACCTTTATGAGGCTAATGGATGACATCTTGTGGCCATTCACCAACTCCTTTGTAGTAGTATACTTGGATGACATTCTGATCTTCAGCCAGAGTTGGGAAGAGCACCTCCACCACATCCGACAGGTTCTCCAAACACTGCGGCAACACAAGCTATGTGCCAATTTGGAGAAATGCACTTTTGGCATGACCCAGGTTCAGTATCTGGGATACATCATTGATGAACAGGGGGTGCATGTCGATCCGTCCAAGATCCAAGTCATTCGGGATTGGCCCTCTCTAACCACTCTAACAGAGCTCCACAGCTTTTTAGGTCTTTCCAACTTCTACCACAGGTTTGTGTTGGGGTTTTCTCATATTTCTTGGCCCTTGAGTCAAGTCACCAAGGGCGGGGAGAAAGCAAAATTATTTTGGTCTGAATCTCAACAGAAGGCATTCAGGGAATTGAAGGATCGCCTCTGCACAGCACCAGTGCTCGCGTTACCAGATTTACAACAACCATTTGAGGTCGAGACAGATGCCTCTGACTATGCTATTGGGGCAGTCCTTACTCAACATGGACATCTAGTGGCATATCACAGAGAAACACTTTCAGACACAGTCCGGAAGTACCCCACTTATGATAAAGAGATGTATTCCATTGTACAGGCTTGCCGACAATGGAAGCATTACATTTTGGGGAAGGAAACGATCATCCAAACAGACCACCGACCTCTGCAGTTCATACAGACCCAAGGGAAATTGCAGAATGATTGCCATCAGAAGTGGTCTACATACCTGCAACAGTTTCACTTGAATATCAAGTATAAAAAGGGCAGCACCAATAATGTTGCAGATTGCCTCAGTCGGGCACCGATCATGGCGCTAACCACCGTGCTCAACTCTTGTGGGCACGAGACTGCTGATTGGCCACTTCTCTACAAAGGCGACCCAGAATTCAGCCACACATACCAGACACTCTTGGAGGGTCGGCAGGTTGCAGATTTTCACCTCCAGGACGCCCTATTATGCCACCTCGGTCACCTCTGTGTTCCTTCAAGCGAGCGTGCCAAGATGATTTGGGAAGCACACTACAGTCGGGCTGCTGGGCATTTTGGGGTCGAGAAAACAGTGGCAGTACTGCAAAATTATTTCTATTGGCCGAATCTTCGACAGGGTGTTGGGAAGTACATCCGATCATGTACTGCCTGTGCCATTGCCAAACCGACCATTAAGAAGCACGGCCTCTATACCCCGTTGCCTACCCCTAGTCGACCTTGGGAATCCATTTCCATGGATTACATGTCAGGCCTTCCTTCCACTAAGCATGGAAATGACTGTGTTTTTGTGGTCGTCGACAGGTTCTCGAAGATGGCCATTATGATGGCCTGCAAGAAGAATATCACAGCAGAAGCCACTGCTAAACTCTTCTTTGAACGAGTGTGGGTGCACTTTGGGATCCCACAGTCTATCATCTCAGATCGGGACAGTCGGTTTCTCAGCACATTTTGGTCCAGTCTCTGGTCAATGTTGGACACCAAACTCACGAAGTCCACAGCCTTCCATCCTCAAACTGATGGCCAGACAGAGGTTGTCAACAGGATGATTGTGCACATTCTGCGCATGTATAACTCAAAGCATCCACGCACATGGGACGAGAGCCTCCCCTATGTTCAGCAGCTACAACTGAGCTCTTCACAGCTCCACTGGCCATAGCCCTTTTCAAGTGGGTTTGGGATTCCAGCCACTATGTCCCATTGATGTGGCCATGCCCCTTGCAGCTACTCACATGAATTCAGCTCATGTCCAGTCTGAAACAGATAAGGCCACCAGCTTCATTGAGCGCATCCAACATATTCACCAGCAGGTCCATGACATTCTTGAGAAATCAAATGCCAAGTACAAGCAGCGACATGATCAACACCGGGTGCCGCACAAGTTTCAGGTGGGCGACAAAGTCTGGTTGCATTTGCAAAAGGAACGCCTTACTGGAGCCTATCGGAAATTGAGACCACTCCGATATGGTCCTTACACCATTACTAAGGCTATGGGAGACAATGCATTTGAGCTCAGCATTCCCCCATTCCTTGGCCTGCACCCAGTATTCAATGTGGACCGCCTTCGGCCATACTTTCCACCATTACTAGACACATCCGACATTGCAGAACAGCTCAAACCCACAGAATTAAATCCAGATTGCATGGAACAAGCTGCAACTGATCGGATCATGGACACACAGATCAAGAACACTCGCCAACAGAATATCCAACTGTATCGAGTTGTCAAAGCAGGCCAACTCCTTCAGCAGGGCAAGTGGCTCACCAGGGAATAAGTTCAGCAGAAGTTTCCTCATCTCATGGAGGAGCTCAACGCAATGGGGACCATTGCTTCCTAAGGGGGGAGGAATGATCCAGGTGGATATTGGTGGCCACCTACCAAGTCCACTTGGACCCCCACCATTGTCTTTCTCAGCATTTTCAGTTTCCTTAATTGTAGCACAACTTACTATTTTTAGCAGTTTTTCGGGTCCTGAACTTCCGGAGCCGTTTTGAGGCACTAAACGACGTTTTTTGGGGAATCCAGGGGCAACATGGGTCCATGGAATGGACCGATGTTGCCCGTTCCAACAATGATAGTGCTCGGATAGATCTTTCTAATGAGCTATTGTACGCGTCAAACGGAGATCATATGCCAAAGTTACGACCCCGGGAAGTTGATGTACCAATTTACCCCCAAACGGGGCCCACAGTTTGGCGTTTCATCTCCTAGGGTTAGGTTTTGGAATGTTAAGGGTTTTCCATTATTTCTCAACAATAAATAGGCCTTCGAGCCTCATTGTAAGACAGTTCAGAGGCATGTAGCCATCACATCTCTTCTCAGAGATAAGCTACCATCACCCTAGCTGGTTTATTTCCATTTCTGGTTGTAAGCATATTTCAGTATTTTTCCATTAATGAAATGAAGTATTATTTCCGCTGCATCTTTGTGTATATGGTTATCTCTGTAATTTGTTGCGTTCCTGTTTAAATCTAGATCAAATATAATCCAAATTGGATTCTCCAAGGAAGAGTTATGTCAAATCTCCCACAGTGACCTGATTATAGACTAGTTCAGTAGAGCAAACTTGTATGATGTTTCACGTGCAATGTTTCGACATTTGGTTTTGAAAAATATATACAAGAAACTACAGTCCATCCTCTTTATGTACCTTCTTACGAAATTTAAATCTGATGCGTAGAGAGAAAGTTATGACGATTTTCCCCAGGTCACCTGTTTGGAATGTAATTTAGGAGTCTGCAAAAAGACCAACTTCCTCAGATCATATCTCCACAAATATAACATTGAAAGCTTTGAAATTCAGACTTGAGGTTCAGTGCGATTTCGTCTCAAATGGGTTTTTTTTTTCTCGCTTTTGAAACGTCGTAGAAAAAAAGTGATAGCGAAAATGCCACAATGACTTATTAGGAGCAGCGAAACCCTAGAATCCAAAGCTCTGATACCAAATGTTATGAAACCAGCTCACAAAAGATAGAAATGATAGATCAACGCCTTAGAATTCAGCCTCTTCAAGGGGGAAACCTCCTTTACATTAAATAAATGAACAATTCTTGGATAATACAAATGAAAATACCTCCTTTCTATGTATAGGAGTCTAAGGGGTCATAATATAATCAAAGCCGACATAACAATAATAATGTAAGGGCATAATAATAATAATAGTGGGCTTCTATGGGGCACAATAGTAACAATATGGGCACTACATGGGTACACCAATATAATAAGGGGGTTGTACTAATAACAATAAGGGGTTACACTACGATACTGTACGACTGCGGGTGTGGTGTAGTCAGTAGGCCCAACTGCTTCACGACCTCTACTGAAATGAGGTTCTTTTGGCTCCCACTGTCAACAATGAATTGTAGTGGCGAACCCTTCACCCACATTTATGAGTGGAAAAGATGCTCCCACTCTTTTCGATCTTCAGGCTCATTCTTTTGGATCTTGGCGGTGGCAATAGTGGCGTTGGGCTCCGCAACAATGATCTGCTTCCCTTTGCCATTCCCCTTGTCGGGTTCTGACTTAGGGTCAGAACATGTATATGATTTTGAAGCCTTCAACTTGGCCACCAATGACTGCTTGGTTGTGAGTGGGGCTCTTATGGAACTCGCACCACTTTCCTATGTCCTTCTTCGACTTCGTGGTGTTGTTCTTTTCTTGCAGCTTTGATGGGCTATCTTGGGTCACCTCGCCTTGGCTTTGTCCTTTGGTCTTTGGATTCGCAAATCCAAAGTCTCGCTTCTTCTGTTTGAACTTCTGCTCGATTTTGACAGTGTATCGGTACGCCGTGCCAAGCGAGGATATTTTCAAGAACTCCATCTCTTCCTGGATGTAATTGTGTAGGTAGCCACGGTATTTGAGTACCAAATGTAGCTCAGAATCCTTGATACCCAACTATGTGCGAAGGGTATGAAAAATGTTTGTGAATTCTGGCACGTCTTGGTCCCTTCCCTGTCGCAGCGTGGTCCACTTTATGTATTTGTCCTCGTAGCTTTTGACAGGGTAGCACTGCTCCTTAATGTCATCCCGTAATGAATTCCAAGGGGGTGTAGCTGAAAATAGTGAACTCATACTTTCATCCTTCTGCTCATAGTAGGTTTCCCACCAGTCCTTGATGTGGGGGGTTGCTTTGAGAAGAGCGAAAGTAATCTTTTCCCGACTGGAAAAATCATGAACAAAAAATAAACCTCTAGCAGATTCAACCATTTATCTATGACATCTGCGTCTATTTGACCCTCGAAGATGGGAATTTCAAAATTAACTTGTACCTTAAAGGGTGTGGCATTTCCAGAGTAGCTATTGGAAGCCGATGCATCGCCTCTGGGTAGCCGCTGAAGGATCTGAGCAATGTTTTCCATCATCACGTTCCTTTGTCGCTCGAGGGATTCTTTGATCAATATTTTGATAGGATCTCCTGCCCCTTCATCTTTCTTTTCATCCGCCATGGGAGACCGTCGAGGTTTGTGAGCCTGGTCTTGCAAAGGTTCGACCCGTTCAAGCCCTAACTCCTTATATCCCGACCTTGTTGGGGACATGCAAAGAAAAACAGAGAGAAAGCAGACCGCTTTGACACCACTGATCTGGATTTAAAAAAGAACACAAAAAATTAGAGATAACCATAAACACAAAGATGCAGCAGAAATAATACTTCATTTCATTAATGTAAAATACTGAAATATGCTTACAAACAGAAACAAAAATAAACCAGCTAGGGCAATGTTAGCTTATCTCTGAGAAGAGATGTGGCGACTACATGCCTCTAAACTGTGTTACAATGAGGCTCGAAGGCCTTTTATTGCCGAGGAACAATGGAAAACCCTTAACATCCCAAAACCTAACCCTAGAAGATGAAACACCAAATTGTTGGCCCCGTTTTGGGTAAGTTGGTACATCAACTTCTTGGGGTCGTAACTTTGGCACCTGATCTTCGTTTGACGTGTACAATAGCTCGTTAGAAATATCTATATGAGCATTACAACTTTGGGAAGAGAAACATCTGTCCATGGGCCCATGTTGCTCCCAGATTTCACAAAAAACATCGTTTAGGGCCTCAAAACGGCTCCGAAAGTTCAGGACCCAAAAAATTGCTAAAAATAGTAAATTGTGCTACAATTTATGAAACTGAAAAACTAAAAGAGACAGTTGTGGGGGTCCAAGTGGGTGGCCACCAACATCCACCTGGATCATCTAAGCATCACAATAAGACTCCATTGTGATTCCTTCTAAAGATAATACCATTTATCAATCGATACTGAGTGGATTTAATTTGATCACACATTTCTACTTAGCTCATAGTTCATAAGGTTAAGTACTATGTTCCAAATGCTACCTGAGTTCTTTATAAAAGGATGGTTCAACAACAAATCTATGCATAAAATTTGAATTATACATCTTGATCTCATTGTCCCAATCTTCATTGTCTTTTGTTTTCGGATCTAAATATTCTAAAACTAGTTTACATAGGCCATGAGCTTTTATAGCATGAATAGGCTTGAATTCAAGTTTATATTCCTTTAGTGATGTCATCCAGTTGCCTCGTTATTCTCCCAGTTCTTTTTTCACGAATAATGTCATGACCGCGAGATGGGGAATGATTATCTTGACATGAATTTTCAGAATGTAAGGCATGACGTGTTTCATTGATTTGAAGACAACATAGGCTTGTTTATCAATGTCAATATATTTTAATTTATACCCTTGCATACATTTGGTCATGAAATATATCGGTCATTCATTTCCTTGCTCGCCCTTTTGTGTTAGTACAACCACAAGAGAGAAATCAAAGGTGAATGTATATAGCATGAATTCTTTGTTGAATTCAAGACTATATAAGGTAGGGGAAACAAAATAGATTCCTTGATCTTCATGAAAGATTCCTTTTCTTCTTTATTCTGTTTGAATATAATGTCCTTCTTGATCATATCCTACAAAGGTTTGACAATTTGTGTGAAATCAAATATAAACTTCCTAACAAAATTGATTTTTCCCAAGAAGGGTTGCATAGACTTTTTTCTGTTAGGATATATAATCTACATGATATATTTCATCCTTTTGGGGTCTACAATGATTCTATTCTTAGTGATTATATTCCCCAAGATATTCCCTTTAGAAACTGAAAATATGCTCTTCTTTGGGTTCAATTATATTATGTATTTTTCATAATGCTCAAAGATTTATTTAAGATGGCGTAAGTGATCCGTGCACCTCTTGGAGAACATTGTGACATCATCAAGATACATGACCATGCTTTTTCTAGTTAATCCTCTGAATTCTATGTCCATGGCATGCTTAAAGGTAGCCCCAATATTCACTAGTCTAAAAGACATGCACCTGCAAGTGAATGTGCCCCATTTCGTCCTAAAAGTTGTTTTCAATAAATTTAGTTCTCATATCAAGTCTTGATTGTAACCAGAGAAACAATCTAATAGCGAGAACATTTCATAACCTGACATTGTGTGAAGTATATGCTTCATAGATGAAACATGATAATTTTCCTTTTCAGAGGCTCGATTGATATTGTGAATATTGATGCATAATTGAATCTCTCTTGACTTCTTCCTTACATGTACTAAATTGGGGACCTATGGAATGTTTAACTTTGAATCTATCATCCATGCATACAACAACCTCTTCAATTCCTTTTGTATAAGTGATTCTAGGGTTGGATACACATTACACTACTTCTACCAAAAAGGTTTGATACCCTCTGTTGTAGAGGTAAATCCTCTCTGCGGACAGAGACGATCCCTACTAGCCCAGACCGGGTCTAGCAACAATCACACAATGCTATCACGCAAGTCCCTAATTGCAAATACAAAGTAGATGGTGAGAACCTACTTGGATTCCAACACTAGTGTTCGTAGAAGAGATGTCGCCCTCGTTCCTTTGCTTTGGCCGGTCACGATCCCCACGATCTCCGTGAGTGGACACCTGCACATGCAAAGAACAACACGAAAAAAAGCATAAAATCTAGTAGATGCAATTATATATCAGTCAGAAAAGATATAACTCAACATCAAACATAAGACAATGAGAGTGGAACCATAATGATAGTCATCTATTATTAATAAGTAACAAAGAAGAATACAACCATGTTCTGACGTCAAATCCTCCTTTGGCTGGGTAGTCAGCTACACAAGTCTTGCAAAGCTTGTTGGGATGAGGAAAAAGCCTCTCTCTCTCTTTGGGTGACAAGAATCTCCTTACTTAGATTTGGCCTTATGGGTGCAAAGAAGGCTCTTGCAGCTTCAAACTCTCTATCACTATGCTAGTACTGGAGCTATTGTAACTATGACTATGACTATGACTATGACTAGCTTGCTCAAGGCATAGAGGCAAGCTTTTATAGATAGAGAAGAAAGAGATAGGATCAACCACATTATTCATGGGATTGGCTTTATCACTTGGAAACTTCCATGAAAGGTGGCAAACCACTTTCCCTTCTATGGAGATTCGAAGCCAAACCATCCTAACTCAACATAGATTCAGTTGGTGAATGGGTTGAAGAGAACCTTCGGGAGCTTGTTGGTTAAAAACTTTACTCAATTCGGTTGGCGCGAGTGCGACTCTGAGATAGAGCGCCAATATCACGCCCTTTTTAGAGGGTTTCCCTCATTGGCGGGGGTAGTGAACTGCGGGCCCGCGCTAATGCAAAAAGAGATGTTTTCATGGAGATTTTGCAGGAGATGTCTTCAGGGCAAATGAAGCTCATACTTAGAGGAATATGATGCAAGTGGTTTCAGGTCATGTCACTTCTCACAGGTCCCGGAATGAGTCCTCCAGTGTGCGGGTGAGGGGTAAAAGGGATGGTGACAAATTGCTGTGTAACACCCTCTTTGATAAGGATGACATGTTTAATGATTTTGGTATCGTATGTTTTAATATCATCATAATTCCAAGAAAATACGTCTTAGTACTTATTGAATAACTAAATAAATGCAGGTCATTTTTCTCCAATGCGATGTATACTAAGATTTACATACTTGGGATCTTGCTTTGTACCATGGTTTATTTTTTCATGCCTTAATGTTGAACTCTAGGTATTGGTGTTTGTAGGCCCTTTGAAACGATTTTTCAAATCATACAAATTTTCCAAGGCAACTTCTCCTTTTATTATTAGATTTCCTTTATGCATATTATTTCATTTTCTAAATATTTCTCATGCTCATCATCATCAATAGCAACATATTTTAAAACATTTGAATTTATGATGGATTTCAAGACCTGTTCATCATCATTAAAAACACAAAAAATAGTCACATTATCCATGATGACATATTTATAAACTATTTCAATAGAAAATCAATCCCTCAAAGGAGTAAAATGGGTCGTTGGATAGGCCAAGGTATTAGCTGCAACGTTTCTAGATCTAGGGACTGAAATAATATTGAAATCTTTAAAAGATGACATAAATGACCATACCTCTTGTCGGTAGATTTTCAAATCTAGAGACAAGCAATGAATATTGTTGCATACATTTCTTGTGATAATTTTAGAGTCACTAATGACCTTGATGCATTCTACTTGCAAGTTGATGGATTTCTTCAGTCCAAATATTAAAGCCTCGTACTCAGCTATATTATTGGCGTAGTTGAATTCCAAGTGACATGAAATGATATTTTTATTCTTGGCTGGGTCTAATAAGATGTAACTTGCACCAGATCCATCCTGAGTTTTAGAGACATTATTATAAAGAGTCCCAATATTGCTATTTACAAAGTATTATTATCTAAACTAAGGTTATTTACATCTATGAAAAAATTTTCATTTGCACCAGTCATACTATAAAGACAAAGTTCTAACTGTCTATTTTACGATACTAGCAATGGCTAATACATTTAGTAGCCAAGATCTAATTCCCAGTAGAAATTCCCCACCATTTTCTGAGAAAATATTATCCGCTCGTTACGTCCTTCCAATTATGTTATGGTGTACTTCATATGTAGGTCACTATCCACCCATATCTAATTATTATTTCTTTTTTAGGGGTGAAATAAATGAGACCAATCAGTTGTAAAATATTCCTATATCTTCGTAGACCAATATTTACTTAATTGTAAACCATATTATTCAGGTATACCGACCAACACAATATCAATTACTTGGTGAACTCTATGATTGGAATATAATCGAATAAGCACATCATTAATCTAACCAAAAACTTGTAATTTAGTTTGATATAGTCGTATGATCTTAGCATTAGTTTTCTCCGTAGTTGAATTTATTTTCTTGCACACTGATAGAGGCATACAATTTGTTGAAACACTAAAGTATACTAAAAAATTATACACATTTTGATTGAAAATATCATGAAATGTGGTGTTTTAGCTCTTGAGTGTGCTATGATACACATCACTACCTACATCCTTATCGATGTATGTGGTATTTTTCTGAGCAACTGATAACAATTTTCCAAAATTGGTTGATGTGGGAGAGAATGTTCTCTATGTAGCGAATAACTTGAATGTTTTAAGTAACAATTCTATTTGTTGAGGAAGACTGCATAAGTAAAAGAGAGTGATATCCATTCTTGTCTTCTTCATATCATCCATCATTTTGTATTCCATTATCCATATTTTATGTTATCCTTATTTGAGTGGTTTGAAGGTGTAGCTAGAGTAGACTTCAAAGTTGTTTTTAGTGCTTTTGCATTTTCTTTAATATTCCCTGTTGCATCTTTGGTTGGTTAATTATTTTTGGTTTGAGGAGATGAGTTTTGATTTCTAGTTTGTGGAGGGAGTACTTGCCTAAGAAATTCTATTCACTTCTCTTGAGGAATAGGTTCAAACATGGGTCCTTTAGTCCATAATTTGTAAGAATTTTTAGTTGGTTGAGTTTTTCCAATCGAAACTTCTCACACCATTCGAGTTTCTCTATCAACCACCACATTCCATAACAACGTAGTTGACCCTACATTAGCATCATCATTATCTAGAGGGGATTCTTCTTCTAATGATTGTTCTAATTGATATTCTATGGATTGTTGCTCCAATAGTTGATTGATCAAGGGGTCATAGAATTAATCCATTGGGGACATGTCTTTTGTGAATGATTAAGTTGATGACATGTGGATATTGTCCATTCTGAAATCTTCAACATTCAAGTTTACATTTGAACCTTGAGCAGATTTTGCCAGGGAAATATTGTTGCATTTGGAAAAAGGTTTAAAATATTGATTACTTGAAGAACACTTTTCTTCAAGTCTACAACCTCATTAGTTAACTTATTAACCATATTAACAACACTTTCTAGGTCATTGGTCTCCTTCTCAATGGGTTTACTTATATTTGTTTGAGGCTTCTTCCTGCTGGCTTTTGATTCTTTCTGAGTGTGATGAACACCAATGGAGGGCATTTATTTTTTAACTACAAATTCTTTGGTCAAGTTTTCCACTAATGTAGCCTTATTTCCCTCTTAGAAACATCGTTACAAAAGTGTGAAGGGCTGATGTATAATATTATATGGTTATTAAATCATGTGGAGCAACATTGGCGGGACACTTGTTTAAGATTATTGTGAAGTGATGATTAAAATCCTTAACCTTTTCTTTTTAATCCATTTTCAAGGCACCTAGATCTCTCAATAATGTATTGGGCATCTTCTCATCTCCAAATTTACTCATAAATGACCTTCCAATTTGTAATCCAGCTTGCAGGAAGATTAAAATACCAAGTGGTAGCCTTATTCTCAAAAGTGAAAGGAAAAAATATATATGCCACATATTCATGTTGAACACTCATCAATCTCGAGGTTAAGTAAAAATTTTAAATATGTGTTGGCATTATGATGCAAGTGTTGTTTTTGATGGAAAATCACTCATAGGTCAATTCATTTTTGGTAAAAGGCAACTCACAGTACAACAGGTATATTTAGAGGTAATAGGGCAGTGGTACAAAAGAATAGGAAGATGGAGCTAAGGTCTACTGATCAGAATAAATAAGGTAAAGGAAAAGGCTGACGAAAAGAAGTTTAAGAAGTATACGCAGGTCCACTTAGTCAAAACAACGTATACACGTTGGTTCATAGAACAAAAAGAGCGTATACGTATACATGCACTCCCATAGGAGGAAAAGAGCGTACATGTTGGAAAACCAAGGTTTTGGTCCGAGGTATTTGGTCCAAGGTATTTTGGGTCCAAGGTATTTAGTCCGAGGTATTTGGTCCTAGGTATTGAACCTAGGTATTTGGTCCAAGGTATTGGTCCTAAGTGGTTTTGGTCCAAGGTATTGAAAAAGGGCCTAAATCTATAGAAGGAGGAGAAGATCATAGGGCCAAGGGTGCAAGGGTATGGGTTTCTAAGGAATACTTCTATCTGAGGTATATTTTATGTTGCATGGGCTATGTTTGTGATTTGATTTCAAATACTTTGTGCACCTTGAATTCAACGTTGGATCAGGATCATGAGACATGAAATGAATTATTATTGAATGATCTGAGATTGGTTGGGATAGACCTAATTATGTACACTTGTTTTATTATTTAAATGTCGTGATCTGGGTTTGTTTGAAGTTTGGAAGTGCAAAGAAGTTATGAGTTAATATTTGCAGATCTGTACATTGGTTCGTCTTTACAAAAGCGCATGTACACCCAGGTTCTACTCTTAAAAATAGCGTATACAAAAGAAAAGCCTCTTCTTTAGATATGACTAATCTATCTGATCAATTCTATTGTTTTACTGATGTTTGTCAATGAAGTCTTCTTAGATCTGAATGTAAAACTAAATGCATAAGGAGTTTGGTATCTGAATGATTGATTAAATAAGTGAGAAGGTGATCTCTGCTATTGCATGTGTAAATATACAGTATATGGTTAGCATACTGCTAGTTGGTACAAACTTGATTCATAAATTTTATGTTTCAGTAGTCTTGAAGGTATACGCAGGTTGGGTTCAGTAAAGTTGCGTATACATTCTGATGCATGATTTTTGAGGTTGCAACTAGTTCTAAATGATGATGCAGGTTTTTGGCTTCAGCCAGTGTTCTGGTGACAGTGATCTGATTGTTCAGATTAACTGATTGTTGGTTGATGCAGTTTGAGTTTCAAAGTTCCTGAAGGGTCCATTATGAAAATTTTATGAAACGAGACATTCATGTGTATTGTTGTGTACCAGGAGCATCCAGCTTGAAAATTTATGAAACGGGGTCCCTGGAGGAAGAGAGAAGGTCGTAGCCTTCTGTAGGTCGGCGCCTACATACTAGTAAACATATTGGCTAATACAAGAGTCAGGGGGTTGTAGCTCCCTTCCAGTAGAAGATGGAGAATGAGAGAAGGTGGTAGCCTTCTGCGGGTGGGTGCTTGTGCACTGGTATGATTCTGCACCAGTACAAGATTGTAAACACATTTTCTTATTATTAAAAGAAGACAGAGACGACAGTAGCAGGTGGTTTTCACCCATATTGGGTTTCCACCTTAAATCTTGGTGTTCATGTGTGTTTCTTATGTGTGATGGTTTATTCTGTTTTTAATGCTATGCTTAATAAGTTATTGATGCACTGGTTAAAGATGAATACATGATAAATTGTCTAAATCACAAGTTTTTTGGGTGTACGCTGGTTTCTCTAATCATAGTTACGTGTACACACCAATTCACTTTACAGAAGTAGCGTATATAAATTTGTTTGATAAATGAAAAATTATTCTTAAGATAATACTGATTCACCCCCATCTCAGTATTATTTCCAACAATTAGTATCAGAGCAAGTCCTTCTGAAGAATCTTGATTGCTTGAATGAAGAATCTTGATTGCTTGAAGGAAGATCTTTCCAGATGAATAATCACGAAGGCATGGGATCCATCAGACCACAAATCTTCAATGGGAGAAACTTAGTATATTGGAAAATAAGAACCAGAAATTATCTACAATCACTTGGAGCAGATGTTTGTGAAATTGTAGAAGGAGGAGACCAATTTCCAGCAACAATACCTACAGACTTTGCAGGTAAGAAGTTATATGAAACCAATGACAAAGCTATCAACACAATATTAGGAAGTCTGTCAGAATCAAAATTTATCAAAGTCATGCAACTCAATACAGCCAAAGAAATATGGGACAAAATCATTCAAAGCTACGAAGGAGACTCTCAGGTAAAACATGCTAAGCTTCAAACTCTTAGAATTCAATATGAAATTCTTAAGATGCATAGTGATGAGAGTATTTCTAGTTACTTCTTACGTATAGATGAGATTGTTAATTGTATGAATATTCTAGGTGAAGAGATAAAGGAAGTTACATTAGTGGAGAAACTTTTGAGATCTTTGTCTTCTAAATTTGAGTCAAAAGTGTCTGCCATAGAAGAAAAATAGGATCTTCAAACTATTTCAGTGACTCAACTCCATGGAATCCTAACTTCCTTTGAAATGAGAAAAGGAGGTCCATCATATATGAGAGAAGCCACATTTAAAGCATCAACAAAGGGAAAATAAAAGGAAGAGCACCATGAATCAAGACACATTTCAGAAGAAGAAGATGAAGTAAATTTTGTCAAGAAGCTTCAACGGGGTTCTGGAAGATTCAGAGGTAAGTTACCTTTCAAATGCTTTGCTTGTGGTAGAGTTGGTCACTATGCTGCCAAATTTCCTCATAAAGATAAATATGAAAAAGGGAAGGAATATGAAAAATGCAATAGAAAATAGGTTTTGAATAGAAGGAGTTACTATACGGATAAAGATAGTGATGGTTTATCTAATAGTGATAAGATGAAACTGAATAAGATTATAGACTTCTCATGGCCTATGAAAATAATGATTTTTTGGATGCATTAGAAGAGGAATATTTTCTTGAAGAAATCACTAAACTCAAAATATGTTTAGAAGAAAATAATATGATCATAGATACTTTGACACACCAACTTGCTGAAAGAGAAAAACACAATGAAAATCTAGAATGTGAAATTGTGGGTCTAAGAAAATATCTTCAGAAGACAAAATATCTCAATCTTAGATTTGCTAAAGGATTAGAAACTTTAAATGAAATTATCAAAGTTCAACGTTCTCCTCTGATAAAGACATGTCTTAGATATGTTGAAGAATCATCTCAATCACAGAAGCCATCAAACTCCACCAGAAGCTATCTTGATGCAGAAAAGACGAGTGAACAACATATCAATCGTCAGCAAAGACCTAAAACTACTCATCAAGTGAATCATACTCAATTTACTCCAAGGATGAATATTAGTAGAAGTCGCAACCAATAGGTAAACAATGTCAAAATATTCTATGATCATAGAAACTTCTTTAATGGACAATGCTTTTCATGTCATAACTTTGGACACAAGGCTGCTCAATGTGTTGCTTACAAAACCATCATGACTAGAGAAGCACGAAATCAAAGAAGTGCAACAAGAATCAAGAAAAGTTCCTATAATAACTTTTCTCCTCTTGAAAATGAAATATAATGCTCGATTTGTAACAAATTTGGTCATAAAGAATCTGAATGCAAGAGAAAATTTCGGCCAACATTTCAAAAGGAGCAAACACCATTAAATTCCAAGATATGGAGAAGGAAGGAATCTCAATCAGAAAGAAGTGGTATTGATAGTGGATGCTCCAAACACATGACAGGTAATAAAGAGAAACTTCATTCATATAATGCTTTAGAAAAGGAAAAGAATGTCTCATTTAGAATGACACTCCAGCTGTCATTAAAGGTAAAGGTTCTATTTTCTTGAAAGAAAAGGTTAAAGATGGAAATGTCATGTATGTATATGGTTTAAAGCATAACCTGTTGAGTGTCAGTCAAATGTGTGATCAAGGAAATGAAGTGGTGTTTCGATCAAACAGATGTGTCATTCGTGAACTTGATACAGGAACAAACGTGATAAAAGGTAAAAGAACTTGAAACAACTTATACATACTCAAAGGAGGACAACAACAATGCTATCTAAGAAAAATAGATGAAAATTGACTGTGGCATAGAAGATTGGGACATCTAAGTTTTTCCAAAATAAGAAAAGCATGCATGTTCAAGGCAGTTTGTGATCTTCTAGTTATCAACATCCTAGAAAATACCATATGCAAACCATGTCAAATTGGTAAGAAAACTAGAGTTCACTTCATTGAAAAGGAAGGGTCAGCAAGTAAGCCTCTTAAACTCATCCATACTGATTTATGTGGACCAACAAGGAAAAAGTCACCTCGTGGAGAAGAATTCTTTATTTTGTTTATTGATGATTTTTCCTGGATGTGTTGGATAGGTATTCTAAAACATAAAGATGAAGCATTTGAAAAGTTTAAAGCCCTCAAAGCTTTAGTTGAAAATGAATCAGATCGAAAAATAAAATGTCTCAGATCTGATTGAGGGGGAGAATTCATATTAGATGAATTCTTTGACTTTTGTGAACAACATGGAATAAAAAGGCAATTCCCCACCCCAAGAACTCCTCAACAAAATGTTGCGGTAGAAAGGATGAATAAAACAGTTCAACAAATGGTTCAAGCTATGATAGATGAATCTGGAACTCCTGCAACCTTCTGGGGTGAAGCTGCATTTGCTGCCGTGACTATTCTCAACAAAGTGAATGTTCGGGTAAATAGCAATAAAACTCCACATGAACTTTGGTATGGTAAGCCTCCTACTGTAAAACACTTTAGAGTTTTTGGAAGCAAATGTTTTATCAAAAGTACTGATGAAAAACTTGGTAAGTTTGAAACTACAGCAGACGAAGGTATTCTTCTTGGTTATTCTTCTAGAAGTAAAGGATATAAATATTATAATAAAAGACTTCCAAAAATTGTTGAAAGCATTGATGTTGTAGTTGATGAAGCATGGAGAAATCCGGAACAAATGACATCAATAGAAAATTATGACAATGAGGAAGTTGGGGAATGCTTTCCCGCATCAAATCAAAATGATATAGAAGAAGAAACTAATGAAGCACCAGAAGAAGAAGATACAATAGACAGGGAAAAGACTCCATCCATCTATGTTCAGAAGAATCATCTAGAATCTCAAATTCTAGTAGAAAAGGGGGCTGGTATACAGACAAGAATAACTCTTACAGGGACCTCAAGCTATCTAGCATTACTATCCTCCACCGAACCTCAAAATGTAAATGATTCCTACAAAGATGAATGTTGGGTCAAGGCCATGGATGAAGAACTTGACCAAATTGAAAAGAATGATAATTGGAAATTAGTTCTTTACCTCATGATAAAAATATTATAGGAACAAAATGGATATTTAGGAACAAGCTTAATGAAAATGGAGAAGTTATTAGAAACAAAGCCAAAATTTTTTGCAAAGGGTATGCTCAAAAATAAGGTCTAGATTTTGAAGAAACTTTTGCACCTGTTGCCAGCCTTGAAGCCATAAGAATGTTTCTTACTCTTTTTAGTTTTCAAAAATTCAAAGTATATCAAATAGATGTAAAATCAGCCTTCCTTAATGGAGATTTAGAAGAATAAGTTTATATTGAACAAATAGAAGGATTCATTCTTGGAAATGATGCAAAACTTGTATGTAAGCTCAGAAAATCTCTCTACGGTTTGAAACAAGCTCCAAGGGCTTGGTATTACCACCTTGACAAATATCTACAACAACAAGATTTTACAAAATGTTTTGCAGATATCAATTTATACACAAAGTTTGAAAATTACAAATTGCTAATTATTTTTGTTTATGTTGATGATATAATTTTTGGCAGCAATGAAGAATCCATGAGTCAAAATTTTGCTTCAGTAGTGCAGCAAGAATTTGAAATGTCCTTACTTGGTGAACTTACTTATTTTCTTGGTCTACAAGTTCAACAAACAAAATATGGTATCTTTCTTTCACAAACCAAATATCTCAAGTAGATCTTGAAGAAGTACAGAATGGAAGATTCTAAACCAATATATACTCCAATGGTACCAGGATGCAGTCTCAGCTCTAACAATCAATTGCCAGTAGTAAATAAACAAACTTATAGATCAATGATTAGAAGTCTGCTTTATCTAACAGGTACCAGACCTGACATCATGCATGTAGTAGGAATTGTTGGAAGGTTCCAAGAAAATACAAAGGAATCATATCTCCAGGTAGTCAAAAGAATCTTCAAATATATTGAAGGAACTAAGGACTTTGGACTATGGTATCCTAAAGATACAGACCTTACTCTTCATTTACATACAGATGCAGATTAGGCAGGAAGTGTTGATGATTGAAAGAGCACTAGTGGAGTTGCATTCTATATGGGTTCTTGGTTAGTGTCATGGTTCAACAAGAAACAAAGTTCGATTGCCTTATCTACAACTGAAGCAGAATATGTGGTTGTTTCATCTTGTTGCACATAACTACTTTGGATGATGCAAACATTGAATGACATTCAGATCACATGTACTCCACCCATCTCCATTCTATGTGATAATACAAGTGCCATTGGTATTTCAAAAAATCTAGTCATGCACTCCAAGACCAAGAACATACCCATCAAGTACCATTTTCTAAGAGAACAAGTGATTGAACAAAAGGTCAAATTGGAGTATGTTCCCTCAAAAGAATAGGTTGCTGATATATTCACTAAACCACTTCCCAGAGAAACATTTGAATATATCAGACAAAAGCTAGGAGTAGTTGTTGCATCATCTTGCTGTTAAATCCAATTTTTCAAAGGATGGTTATTATACGTGGGTTTCATGAAGTTTAGTCATGTATACATGCGGGTTTCTATGGCTGAAGGAGAATATATGTTTTTCTAACAGAAAAATAGTGGGTCAAACTCTAATATGGGTGCTCTATCTGATGTTGATGATTACAGTCTGACGATATGCTTTTCTCATTGATTTTTATCTGACTAACAAATATGCCTTGATGAGTGACTTGTTGACAATTTCTAGGTAGCACAGGTTCAGGGGGGGCATTAGCCTTCGCACGCATTCTACATTGTTGGCATTATGGTTGTTGAGTCCAGCTATGGCTTCAAATACTTATATAATTTTTAGTTTAAATCATGTAAAGTTCTAGGGTGTGATATGACTTCTTATATATTGAATGAGTCCTATTCGACAAATGATGTAATTTGTACCCTCACTTTGCATGGGATGGATGATGTAATATCTGTTGTGTTTCTGTCATGTATAAACATTTGGTATATTCCCACTTGGTTGGGTGATTGATATATGTATGATTCATTGGTCATAAGGAGGTTATACTCACTTAGTTGAGTTATAGAGTCATGTTATTCTTTTGAATCATATCTCTGCAGACTTGGCATGTACTCAGGGGGAGCATGGACATCATAATGTATATCAAAGGAGGAAAGTAGCTTGGTCTGCCCTTTGCCCTTGATGTCAAAGGGGGAGAGTATTTTGGTGTTGCATGTTACCTATAACAGTTTCTATAGCTTGCAGTAATCAACACCTTCATGGTTTCCATCAAATCCAAAGGTGGAGATTTTTGGCATTATGATATAAGTGTTGTTCTTGATGGAAACTCACTCACAGTTTAATTCAATTTTGGTAAAAGGAAACTAACAATACAACAGGTATATTTAGAGGTAACAGGGCAGTGGTATAGAAGAACAGGAAGATGAAACTAAGGTATACTGATCATAATAAAGAAGGTAAAGGAAAAGGTTGATGAAAAGAAGTTTAAGAAGTATACGCAAGTCCACTTAGTCAAAATAACGTATACACGCTGGTCCATAGAAAAAAGAGTGTATACATATACACACACTCCCATAGGAGGAAAAGGGCGTACATGCTCAAAAACCAAGGTTTTGGTCTGAGGTATTTGGTCCGAGGTATTGACCCTAGGTATTTGGTCCAAGGTATTGACAAAGGGGCTAAGGCTATATAAGGAGGAGAATATCATAAGGCCAAGGGTGCAAGAGTATGGGTTTCTAAGGAATACTTCTATCTGAAGTATATTTTATGTTGCAGGGGCTATGTTTGTGATTTGATCTGAAATACTTTGTGCACCTTGAATTCAATGTTGGATCAGGATCATGAGACCTGAAATGACTTATTATTGAATGATCTGATATTTGTTGGGCTAGATTTGATTATGTACACCTGTTTTATTCTTTAAATGTCATGATCTGGGTTTGTCTAAAGTCCGGAAGTGAAACGAAGTTATGAGTTAATATTTGTAGATTTGTACACTGGTTTGTCTCTACAAAAGCGTGTGTACATGCAGGTTCTAATCTTCAAAATAGCGTATACAAAAGAAAAGGCTCTTCTTTAGATCTAAATGATCTATCTGATCAATTCTGTTGTTTTACTGTTGTCTGTCATTGAAGTCTTATTAGATCTGAATGTAAAACTGAATGCATAAGGAGTTTGGTATATGATTGATTGATTGAATAAGTGAGAAGGGTTATCTCTGCTACTTCCTATATAAATAGACAGTAGATGGTCAACATATTGCTAGTTGGTACAGACTTGATTTAAAATTTTTTATGTTTCAGTAGTTGGTGGGCTCCAGTATTGTAGCAATAATGCTACAACTCCTGGAGCTTCCTATCTCTAATTTTATCAACCCGGTAGTTCGTACAAACTTGGAAGCGACGGTGCTGTATGCACAAGTACTAGCTCTTGTCGCAGCTGTCACTTGGTCAGCTGGCACAAGTTCGCTAGGGCTCAAGCCAACTTCTATAGGCTCACAGAAGAAGCTTTATGAATGATGGATGAAAGCTAACTTAAAGAAGACTAATCTAGTTGCAGAAAGGAACTGAAAGCCAACAAAGCATGTAAACCCTAGTAAACCCTAATTTGACTAGCTAGACCCTAACTATGCAAAACTGTGAATGAAACCACTACCAATAATGCCATTACTTGCTGTGAACTGAAATACATACATCTAGGCTACTTGCATCTGGAAAGACATGTTTTTGTATTTTTTCATTAAGTGGTTGGGTTTATTGTGATGATGCTTTTGATTAGGGTTTGGTTGTGCAGGAGTGGTTGGAATGGAAGGAAAGCATGGGCAAGGTCAGGATGGCTAGGGGAGGTACCAGAGGGTCTCTAGCATCGATCCACAGAAGTCTACCACGTTCGGATGCTCAGCAACCGAGTTTGCAGGCTTCTACAGGAAGTCTGCAGGGGATCCTACAAGAAACTCAGGGATTTCTACAGGAAGTCTGTGCAATTCTACAGGATGTTTAGTCGTGGAAGTTTTGGGAGATGGTGAAGTGTTGGAGTGGTGTGGGAGGATAGGTGAGATGGAGGTGGAGCTGGTGATGGCTCAGGAGCAGAAAAATCAGATGGAGGAAGAGTGCATGCAGTGGTTTGATGGTTGGAAGGATGGGATCAACGAAAGTGTAAGTAAATGGAGCTAAGTGATTAATGGATGAGTTGGAGGGTAAATGAGTTGGATAGAGGCTGAGTAGGTGGATTGAGGAGAGATCAAGAAGAAGAAGAAGAAAGTGGAATGATATGGAGTAGCGTAAATGAAACAAATGACTTATGCACCAAAAACGAGAGTTCATTAACCTATGATAACTGTGCCATGAAACCTATGAACAGCAATGGAAAACCAAGAAATGAAACTCGTGCATGGAAGTGAAATGTAGAAGTATGGTTAAGTATCAAACGTGCATGGATGGATCTTCAACGAAAATTTCTATGTTGTAGCTTGCATGGAAGTGAGAAGAACTGCGTTTCTTTTTGGTGGTTGGTTATGGACTGCACCCCAATCCCTAAGAGAGATGGCAGTGAGCTTGAACAACCTTTTGCTGGAGCTCCAATAAATTATAACTATCCTCCTATATAATCTAAGCAACTGAAACAAATTCACCATAAACTAATCCTATCTAAGCTCATGAAAAGGACTAAATTAATAGACTGTAAATTCGAATTGCATGTTGAAGGAAAAACTCAAAGTGCTGGAACGAAATGCAAACAACATTACAACACCGAGGAGATCTATTGCTCTCAGGTTGGGCCCTAACCTGAGAGCTATAGCTCCCTTAGAAACTCAGAATGAGATCAAAATCTGCCTGCCTTTATTCATAAACGAAAGTCTGATGACATGCCAAAACTGGCTTACAAAAGGAACAAACACCGAGCTGTAGCTCGTACTTCCAAATTACAAGAGCAATAAAAAAGTTCAAAAAGCTTCTATCCAAGGCTACGGCCTCAGTATTTATGAAAAATGATCATCCAACAGGTGTCCTTGATTTGTGGAGCTCAGCTGTCCAACTGAAGGTTAAACTGCTGATCCTGTAGGATAGTTATAACTGTTGTTCCTGTAGAGCAGTTATAATTGCGGTTCCTGTAGAACAGTTGGCTGCCTCTAAGCTCGGTGGGGAGATGGATTGGAGCTCGGAGCTATGGTGGGAATTACGAGGAAGGTCCCCAAGACCGTGGACATCCTCTCCTAAAAACCAGCAGTGCCACCTCATTGTCTCCTTGTCTCCTTTTTCGTGGTCTTTTCTCCCTTTTGATGCCAAAAACCTGAAAGCATCATGCATTAGTCACGTAGATAGAATGCCCACCCTTCTTCCTACAAACAACACGAATAAACCAAGAAATGAATGCATAAGCAATAAAAAATGAATGGTTTGAGCAGAGCAAGTAGGCCAAATGAGCCCAAATTGTACCAAAAATTGGGGCTCATCATCACCCCCCAGCTAAACTATTTGCTCATCCTTGAGCAACTTAGTCCTGGCTCCTCGTCTTTGGCCGAGAACTAGAGCCCGGAGCATGCTTTTCCTTTCCTATTTTTTGTGGCCTTGCCTTTTCTACCGAGGGTGGCACTTCTTCCTTTCCCGTTTTTGGCGGCCCTGCCTTTGCTGCCCCTGGTGGTGACAAAGGTGATGCTTCTTCCCCCTTTCCTATTTCCTTGAGCTGGGCTTCGAAAGGCGATTGGCCTATTTTTCGTGTCCAGGAAGTTATTTTTGGGCTCCCCTTCTCGGGGGTGGCTGATGTTTTAGAGGGGGTTCTTTCACTGGGTGAAGTAGGGACATCCCCTAAAATGGTTTGGCTGCCGGGTGGAGGCTGTGGCTTGCCCGTGGTCATCCTCTTGCTTCTCCTGGCCTTAGATGGTAGAGGGGTCTCCCTCTCTCTCTTCTCCTTCGGCTTTGGGGGTGTACTGAGGGCGGCCAGCGCCGCTGCTGCCTCCTTTTCTAGAATACCAGCCTTCTCTTTCTTGCGTTTTGCTCTCTCAGAGCTCCTTGTAGAGGGCCCCTTCTTTTCAGATTGCGGGCTTCCTGTAGAAGACCCTGCTTTGCCCACTTCCGGGCCTCCTGTAGAAGATTCTTTCTTTCCCGCTTTTGGGCTTCCTGTAGAAGACCCGGCTTTAGCCACTCCCGGGCTTCCTGTAGAAGGCCCTCTCTCTGTCTTCAGGCTTCCTGTAGGAGGCTGTTTCTCGATGACTTTCGGGCTTCTTGTAGAAGCCCCTTTTTCCAATTCCGGGCTTCCTGTAGAAGCCCTTGTCTCTGTCTTCGGGCTTCCTGTAGAAGCCTGTTTTTGCAATTTCGGGCTTCCTGTAGAAGCCTTTGTCTCCGTTTTTGGGCTTCCTGTAGAAGCCTTGGTCTTTGCTTTTGGGCTTCCTGTAGAAGCCTGCTTCTCAATGATCTTCGGGCTTCCTGTAGAAGCCTGTTTTTGCTTTCCTGTAGACATAGGTGTCTCCACCTCCGCTTGCTTGCCTGCCTGAGTTTTGCTTTTTGCTTTGGTTGCAGGTGCTGTTGAGGTACTTGGGCTGACGTGGACCACCTCAGCTTTGTCCATTCTGCTCTTCATCCTCTTTTCTCTTGCTGACAAGATTGGTGTGCCACCTTTTTCTTTGTCCTCCTTTTCCTCATGCTTCTTCCTTTGTTCTCTCTTCTGTACTGTTGTCGGGGTCTCTTGGCCTTCTTCCCTCTGTTCCTCGGCCACTGCTTCGTGTTCCTCACTGCTGGAGGAACCCGTTTCTTCGATCAACATTTTAATGTCCCCATCTTTTGTCAAATTCTGGAAGGATTCCCATGAGAGGGGAACCTTATATGAATGCAATGCATCCTCCACAAGAAGCTTGATCAACCCATGGTGGGCTATCTGATCTGGTATTCCCTCTTTCAGCTTTGTAGCACACTCCATTAGAGACTGTAGGAGGTAATAAGGGATGCTCAGTTTTTGTTCTACATGAAGGTCAATTCGGTGCCTCAACTCAGTGAGAAGCCGAAAGTGATATGCATACAAAATGCTGAAACGGCCTTCACAAGTAATATATTTCATGATTTGCAAACTGACTTCATTCCAAGGTGGCAACAGGCTCGTTCTTCGCACCCCGTTTTTGTCCTCCGAGAATTCTTCCTCAGGTGGAAAGAATTCTTTCTTTGCCTGTTGGCTCAGCTTTCTTTCTTCCTTATCCCACGACAAACCCATAGGAAGTTCTGTGATCCGATTGATATGTTCTGGGGTGAGCTTGAGGCTTAGACCTCTGAAGTTCACTGTGGCCAGTTTCTGGGATTTAGGCTTCAGAGCCTGCAAGAATTCTTTGGCCACTTCATCATCGTAGCCCTGCAGCTTATCACAAAAAGGCATCCATTGTGCTCTGGTGAAGAGCTCTACCACTGCCGGGTTTTCCCTTAATTTAGTTGAATCAGTGGGTTCCCGTCTTATAAACCCACCTGGCATGATGAACACGGTCGTTTTAATAAAGGTGGCAAATGCAAAAGAGATTTGGTCTATTAAGACAGAGCATGCACATAATCCACAAAATTCAACACAGTCTACTTATACTGACATCCTGTAGAACGACATCATAGGCACAGCAAACAATAATTCCACCAATATCTTTATGACCAGACTGTGGACGATGGTCTTGCCACTCTTACTAACCAGTTGCAGGAATAGTTCAGGGTTACCTCTTTAATTGGCCACCTTTTTCGTGAGGCACCCGCTTCCCTGTAGAAGACTGCGTTCCTGTAGACTGCGTTCCTGTAGAACTGCGTTCCTGTAGAACTGCGTTCCTGTAGACTGTGCTCCTGTAGAACTGCGTTCCTGTAGAACTGCATTCCTGTAGAAGTAGTGCGCAATTCTCGGGGAGGACTGTAGTTGGCCCGCGTTCAAGGTGTGCTTCACCGGCATTCTGGTAGCCAACCGCTTGGCGTATCAAAGTGCAGAGGAGATCAGAATAGCCACCCGAGTTTGAAGTGTTGGATGATAAATGCATGCACATGATCTAGCCGATTAGATTTTGAATCGGCGCAATCCGTGGCGCGGGGGATGAGCTGTCCCTGCCGGACCATTGGGCGACATCATCCATCATTCGCCTGCGTATTCACTTGCTGCCGCATCCATTCCCACAGATTTGCCACCGCCTTTTCCTGTTAAACTCATGCTTCTGACGAGAGTGTTCTCACGTGCGTGCCGTTCATTCTCTTTGTCGTGGCTGCCACCCAAACATCCAATTACACTTTAACTAGCCGACGTGGCCAGTCGACTGGCCATACGGCCGCTCAACCATTCAATTTTACGCTATGCAGACAGTTTCAAAGTAAAATTCATGCGATTTGATGGAAGGAAGGGTTGAGACACTTACCTGCGTGGCTGCACACGATTTTTCCAGTTCTTGGGCGATGGTGAGTGGATCTACCTGCTGCATGCGACTTACACAGACCCGAAGGCTCGTGGTTACAGGTTGCCAACGATGGAGTGGAAGTTTTGCTTGCATGCGCCCGCGTTTCATTTCAGATGGTGGTGCTGTGAATGGTATCCACTCGAGCAGGTTGAACTGTTACAGGATTCCCGCGAGGTGTCTCGTAACAGTCCTTTCTCCTTGGGTGCATGCTGCACGACGGAGGTTCTGGCCTTTCAATCACGTTCCCGGAGCTCTTGATGCCTGTGGTATGAGATCCCAACATTTGTTTAACTTTGAAAATGGCTTTTCCCGCGAGAACTCATCGATCTCCTTTGTTGGTGCAGGGAACTTGGTCGCATGTCGACAAGGATGGTGGAGCAAGGTGACAACAATGTGCAAGGGTGCCAACAGAGACTTGCATGCATCCAAACCAATCCATAGTCGCTAAATCTCCTTTTAAGATGAATTCTGGGCCGTCCAAAACTCCTACAGGAAGTTTCCTGTAGAACACAGAGCTTCCTGTAGAAAGTTCGGCCTTCCTGTAGAAAGTCTGTACTTTCCTGTAGAAAATCCGCGCCTTCCTGTAGAAAGACTGCATCTTCCTGTAGAAAGACAACATCTTCCTGTAGAAGATTCAAATCATGATAAAGTTGCACATACCTTGAAAAAACATGGGTACCCTTGGAGGAGGTGCTGGTGAGGTTCCTTGATAGCATGATAAGGACCCTTGGCTTTGAGTTGAAGGCTTCCTCTCCTCCATAGAACATCTGCAACCTGCATGCAATTTTACCATATTTTGCTTATTGTTTTTTTCTTTTTTTTTTGAAAGATAACAGGGGCGCCTCAAAGAGGTTTTCACCCGTGCCATCTGCCCTGAGTGCCTCAGAGAGGTTTTCACTCAAGGATCTTTTTCACATTTTCTCTTTTTTTTTTTTTGAAAGACAATAGGGGCGCCTCAATGAGGTTTTCACCCCTACTACCTGCCTTGGGCGCCTCAGAGAGGTTTTCACCCAAGGATCTTTATTATTTTTTCTTTTTTTTCTCTCTTTTTTTTTTTTTTTATATCCCTCAGGGTATGCCAAAAGCAGAGGCAGAACCCTTCTCTATGACCAATACAGATTTCTCCATAGTTTTGATGAACTCTTGTCTTGAGAGAGGTCTCATGTAGATCTTCAATCGATGCCCATTGACAAGCATGGGAATGGCTTCCTCATCAATGGTTCGAATGAGGACAGATCCATTGTCATGGCATTTCTCCACTGCATATGGTCCTAGCCATCTGGTTCTCAACTTCCCCTTGAAATCTTTGTATCTGGAGTCATACAACAAAGCCCAATCTCCCGGCTGAAATTGCTTGTCATGGAGATGCTGGTCATGCCACACCTTTCTCTGAAGTTGAACCACTTCTGAGTGAAGGAGGGCCTACATTCGGTGTTCATCCAGGCCATTCAGCTGCAGTAGCCTTTCTTGTTGTGCATGGCTGAGATCTAGGTCCAGCTGAGCTGCCATCCTCAAAGTGTTGTATTCAAACTCAATGGACAACAGAGCTTTCTTCCCATAGACCAGCTCATACGGTGTGAAGCCAGTGGTGGTCTTCCAAGTGGTGTTGTAAGCCCATGTGGCTTCAACCAGGCGATTTGCCCAGTCCTTTCTGCTGCTGCTCACCACCTTAGTCAAGATCCCTTCTAATGCTCTATTGGTGACTTCCACCTGCCCGTTTGCTTGAGGGTGATAAGGGGTGGAAGTCCTATGCTTGATCTTGTGATGAGCTAGGAGATCTTCAACCAGGTTGGAGGTGAACTGGCTCCCTTGATCGGTGACCAGCTCTCTTGGATAGCCAAACTTATAGAAGATGTTTTCTCTTAGGAACTCGGCCACCTTCTCTTCTGTTGCTGCTTTGATTGCTTTGGTCTCGGCCCACTTTGTCAAATAGTCAGTACACACAATGATGTAAGTCCTTTGCCTCGAAGAGGGGTTGATTGGGCCCACAAAGTCCATGCCCCACTTCTCAAATGGCTCAAGAGTCACTTGAGGTTGGAGAGGCATCTCATCCCTTTGGGTCGGTTTCCCCATTCTTTGGCATTGGTCACACTGACTGACATATCTTCTGACATCTTGATGAAGTGTGGGCCAATAGTAGCCTGCCTGCAGGATCTTGAAGGCAGTTCTCTTTGCTGCAAAATGTCCTCCACAAGGCCCATCATGACAAGTGAGGAGGATATCAAAGACTTCCTCCTCCCTTACACAACGCCTTAAGATCTGATTGGGGCCAAGCTTGAACAGATTGCCCCCGATCCAAGTAAATGAGGCACTTTTTCTGATGATTCTGCTCTTCTCTCTAGAAGATAGGTGTGGGGGGAACTGTGCTGAAACAAGATAGTTTGCTATACCAGCAAACCATGGAGAGAGTACTGAAATAGCAAACAGATGTTCATCGGGCATCTGGTCATCCACTGTTCCATCCTCATCTGCAGACAAATCCAATCTAGATAAAAATTCAGCAACAACATTTTCTCTACCTGGTTTGTCAACAATGGTCAAATCAAACTGCTGCAATAAAAGTAACCATCTAATAATACGAGCATTCACATCTGGTTTATTCATTAAATATCTAATAGCAGCATGGTCAGTATGTACAAAGGTCTGGTAACCAGTAATATAATGTCGGAACTTGTTCAGTGCATGGACCACAGCCAAGAATTCTTTCTCGGTTACAGTGTAATTCAGCTCAGCTTTGGACAAGTTTTTGCTAACAAAGTAAATGGCATATGGAAGTTTTTGCTCAACTTGTCCTAAAGCTGCACCTATGGCTTTGTTCGAGGCATCAGTGTGGATGTGGAAAGGTAGGGCCCAGTTTGGACCTCTCAGGATTGGGGCTGACACCAACTTGTCCTTTAATTCGTTTAAAGCCCCCTGACAATCGTCAGTCCAATTAAACTCCACATCTTTTGCCAACAGGCCAAACAATGGCGAGGCTAGCTTGCTGAAATCTTTAATGAATCTCCGGTAGTATCCTGCTAATCCCAAGAAACTCCGGACATCCCTTACCTTTTGAGGAGGTGGAACCCTCTTGATGAGAGAAATTTTGTTAGGATCCACCTGCAACCCTTGGCAAGAAATGGTATGGCCTAGCACGGTCCCTTCAGTCATTAGGAATTCACATTTTTTAGGACTAAGGGACAAGTTCATCTCGGTGCATTTGGTTAGGACTTTTCCCAGATTGGACAATGCTTTCTGGAAGTTGGCCCCATAAGGAGTAAAGTCATCCATATAGATTTCCACTGCATCATGGACCAGCTCCGAGAAGATGCTCAAGACAGCTCTCTGAAAGGTAGCAGGAGCATTGCATAGCCCAAAGGGAAGGACTCGATAGGAAAAGGTACCCCAAGGACAAGTGAAGGTGGTCTTATCTTGGTCTTCCGGGCTGATTTGGATTTGGTTGTACCTGCTAAACCCATCCAGGAAAGGGAAGAACTTCTTTCCTGCCAGTCCATCCAACACTTGATCTATGAAAGGTAGAGGGAAATGGTCCTTCTTGGTAGCTTTGTTCAGTTCTCGGTAGTCCACACAGATTCTCCATTTCCCATTTTTCTTGGGAACCAGCACTAGAGGGGATACCCATTCACTATCTGAAATGGGGTAGATGAATCCGGCATCCAACAATTTTTGCAATTCTTCCTTGACAATGTCCTTAAGGGCTGGATTCATTCTCCTCTGAGGTTGCCTAACCGGTTTACAATCCTCTTTGATGTATATATGATGGGTACAGACCAAAGGATGGACTCCTTTCATTTCGTTATAGCTCCAAGCAAAAGCATCTAAGTGATTGGCCAACAGACTACACAGCTCCTTTTCCTGGGAAGGAGATAGGGAGGAGCTGATCTTCAATGCTTTCTCAGGGCCAAACTCCACATTCTTGACTCTGGGAGTAACAGGGTTGGTTGTACAAAGATCCACTAAGGTGCTGGCTTGGGCATCCTCCACCAACTTCTCTAAGGGTAGTGCATTGGAAGGTGGATTCTGGATCAAGGTCTCGATCAAGTCATCCTCGGTTGGGGGGTCTCTTCTAGTGGTATCTAAGGTGCACAGAGGTGCTGAGTGCACCTCGTCTTCCTCTCCTTCTTCCAACCAGAGTGGTAAGTCATGCTCTAAGGAGGGTTGGGTAGGAGGGTATAAGACTAGCTGCTTGGACATGGGACCATTTTTGATGGTCATGTTTCCTGCACGACAACTTATGTAAGTATCTGCAGTAGCTAACCAAGGCCTTCCCAAAATGAGAGGATATCCAGTAAGTTTGGCCTTTGGTTGCAGAACCAGGAAGTCTGCAGGGTATTCCCAAGAGTCAATAGAGACCAAGACATCCTCCACAATCCCTTCGGGAGTCACGGTGGAGCGATCTGCTAATTGCAGTACTGTCGAGGTCTTCCTCAAGGAACCTTGAAGATTAAGTTTAAGCATGGTATCCCTGGTCATCACATTAATGGCAGCCACCAGATCAATCAAGGTGTGAGGTATAATGGTGCCATTGATGTGAACATCTACTACAGGACTTCCAGGATCTAGGTACTTTGGGCAGATGACTTGTCCTAACATAAGGTCAGACAGTTGTCCTATGACATTGATAGTTGAGGCATCTTTCTTCCGTCTGCCTGGGTGTTTGAAACACTTCTCCTTAATCAGTTTGTTGTATATTGGCACATCCTTGATGGCTTGGAGAAGTTGTATTTTTACACACAACTGCTTGAGCTCACCCAGAAGCTCATCCTCCTCTGGGTTGGGTTGTGTGGTGGCTGTTAGTCTCTCAGGAAAGGGTGGAATAACCTTCGGTTCACTTTCCTGTTTATCTTCCTCATCCTCCGGGGGAGGAGGTTGGCGATCTGGTAGAGTCTTTCGAGATCGAAGATTGATCTCCTGGATCTCCACAGCATAGGTAGGGCATGAGGGTTCCCCAGTGTATATCTGCTGGGCCTATCTATTGTTGGGGTTCGGATTCGGTTGAGCAGGCATTTGAGGTTGCCTTGGAGGAGCAGGAGGTAATGGCTGAGGTTGAACTGGTGGTGGAGGCAAGATGGCAGGAGGGGTGTTGTATTGGGGCCTCCACCCCGACTGAGGTGCATTCCATTGAGTCTGTGGCTGGGCATGTGAGTGATATGAATGAGAAGTAGGTTGAGTGGGGTACTGAGGTGGATAAGACCATGGAGGAGGCATGGACCATGAAGGATGAGCAGGGGGACCCCAGGAAGGCATAGGAGTCGATTGGTTGGGGCTGTAATAAGCTTGAGATGCCCCTTGCATCCCCTGCTGATAAGGTCTAGATCCCTGTGGCCTCCTTTGGTTGAGGTAATAGAGAGGTTCAGTGGGAGCTTTTGTCCCTTGGTACATGGCTTTAAACCCAGGTAAGGTTGGACACTGATTTGTGGGATGGTCCTCCTCACAAACGAAACACACTTCAACCGAATGCAATGGACATTCGTTTTTAGGGTGTCTCCTTGTGCACCTAGGGCAGAAAACAGCCAAGGCTCTCTCAGCTTCTTCTTTCTTTTGCTGAATCCTGAATGTGTCAAGTTGCATAACAATGGTCTGTCTCACCTCACTCTTAAGATCTTCTAATTGATTTGCAAGCTCATGTTTGGAGAAAGGGACACTAGTTGAGAGGTGGTTTCCTCTACCTCGTTTTCGAGCTGCCCTGGAGTGATTTCTAAACACAGTTTTGATGTCCTCATAAGGCAGTTGGTAAATGTCCCCCCCAGCTAACATGTGAAGGGTATCTAAGAGGTCTTCAGGGACTCCTCGGAGCAGGACCAACTTGAGAGATTCAGGGTCAAGTGTGCACCTGGCCCGCTTATAGCTTAGTTGGAACCTCTCCTCATAATCCTCTAAGGACTCATCATTTCCCATGGACATCCGAAAGATTTCCCCCTTTGTTTCCTTGGACCTACAGTAATCCCGATACTTGGTTTTGAAAGCTTGCTGCATCTGAGCCCAAGTGTTGATGCTATTCCCAGGCAAGCCCATGAACCAGCGTAGTGCTGCATCCTTAAGAGTGGAAGGGAAAATTTTCAACTTTTGCTCATCTTCAGTATAGTCATAGGTCCTACAAAGGATAGCAAACTCAAACAGGAAGGTATCCGGATCTTCAGTGGTCAGCCCATGGAAGTGAGGTAAGGCGGAGGGGCTAATGTTCTTCATTTTCATCTCTCCATTGGTCTCTCGGATGGGGAAGGCACCTTCTATTCTCTCATCTTCTCTTCTATTGTCAGCCATAGCTTCAGATGGAGTGGTCTCTAACTCTTCTTCTACTATAGGGTCTTTGGATATCTCAGGATGTTCACCTATAGGTTCTTCTGGGTCACTGTCACCAAAGAAGAGAGAAGGGTGACTTAGTGATGTGGTGGGGGTGTTTGGTAGGAATTTGCCTGATCTATCTCAGTTCCTACGAGGCATGAAATGGAAAAGACTTTCTTTTTCTTTTGATTGATTTTTTTGCTTTTCTTTTCTTTTGGTACCTACAAAACTGAGACAGATTGATCTACAACTAACTATGAAAGATGCAAAATTAAACTAAAAGCAGGAAAGAACTAATCTACTTTGCTTAAATGAAATTGCAAGAATGGAAATGCTAGTCTACGCTTGCAGAAAGGAAATGCTAATCTATGAAAGCAAGAAATGCTAATCTATGAAAGCAGGAAATATCTATGCTACTTTTGCAGAATGGAAATGAAGTAAACTACTTAGTAGAAGGCAAGAGTAAGAAAATAGAAGAAAAGCAACAATTACTAATACTCTGACGCTTCCCCGGCAACGGCGCCAAAAAGATGGTGGGCTCCAGTATTGTAGCAATAATGCTACAACTCCTGGAGCTTCCTATCTCTAATTTTATCAACCCGGTAGTTCGTACAAACTTGGAAGCGACGGTGCTGTATGCATAAGTACTAGCTCTTGTCGCAGCTGTCACTTGGTCAGCTGGCACAAGTCCGCTAGGGCTCAAGCCAACTTCTATAGGCTCACAGAAGAAGCTTTATGAATGATGGACGAAAGCTAACTTAAAGAAGACTAATCTAGTTGCAGAAAGGAACTGAAAGCCAACAAAGCATGTAAACCCTAGTAAACCCTAATTTGACTAGCTAGACCCTAACTATGCAAAACTATGAATGAAACCACTACCAATACTGCCATTACTTGCTGTGAACTGAAATACATACATCTAGGCTACTTGCATCTGGAAAGACATGTTTTTGTATTTTTTCATTAAGTGGTTGGGTTTATTGTGATGATGCTTTTGATTAGGGTTTGGTTGTGCAGGAGTGGTTGGAATGGAAGGAAAGCATGGGCAAGGTCAGGATGGCTAGGGGAGGTACCAGAGGGTCTCTAGCATCAATCCACAGAAGTCTACCACGTTCGGATGCTCAGCAACCGAGTTTGCAGGCTTCTACAGGAAGTCTGCAGGGGATCCTACAGGAAACTCAGGGATTTCTACAGGAAGTCTGTGCAATTCTACAGGATGTTTAGCCGTGGAAGTTTTGGGAGATGGTGAAGTGTTGGAGTGGTGTGGGAGGATAGGTGAGATGGAGATGGAGCTGGTGATGGCTCAGGAGCAGAAAAATCAGATGGAGGAAGAGTGCATGCAGTGGTTTGATGGTTGGAAGGATGGGATCAACGAAAGTGTAAGTAAATGGAGCTAAGTGATTAATGGATGAGTTGGAGGGTAAATGAGTTGGACAGAGGCTGAGTAGGTGGATTGAGGAGAGATCAAGAAGAAGAAGAAGAAAGTGGAATGATATGGAGCAGCGTAAATGAAACAAATGACTTATGCACCAAAAACGAGAGTTCATTAACCTATGATAACTGTGCCATGAAACCTATGAACAGCAATGGAAAACCAAGAAATGAAACTCGTGCATGGAAGTGAAATGTAGAAGTATGGTTAAGTATCAAACGTGCATGGATGGATCTTCAACGAAAATGTCTATGTTGCAGCTTGCATGGAAGTGAGAAGAACTGCGTTTCTTTTTGGTGGTTGGTTATGGACTGCACCCCAATCCCTAAGAGAGATGGAACAACCTTTTGCTGGAGCTCCAATAAATTATAACTATCCTCCTATCTAATCTAAGCAACTGAAACAAATTCACCATAAACTAATCCTATCTAAGCTCATGAAAAGGACTAAATTAACAGACTGTAAATTCAAATTGCATGTTGAAGGAAAAACTCAAAGTGCTGGAACGAAATGCAAACAACATTACAACACCGAGGAGATCTATTTCTCTCAGGTTGGGCCCTAACCTGAGAGCTATAGCTCCCTTAGAAACTCAGAATGAGATCAAAATCTGCCTGCCTTTATTCATAAACGAAAGTTTGATGACATGCCAAAACTGGCTTACAAAAGGAACAAACACCGAGCTGTAGCTCGTACTTCCAAATTACAAGAGCGATACAAAAGTTCAAAAAGCTTCTATCCAAGGCTACGGCCTCAATATTTATGCAAAATGATCATCCAACAGGTGTCCTTGATTTGTGGAGCTCGGCTGTCCAACTGAAGGTTAAAATGCTGATCCTGTAGGACAGTTATAACTGTTGTTCCTGTAGAGCAGTTATAACTGCGGTTCCTGTAGAACAGTTGGCTGCCTCTAAGCTCGGTGGGGAGATGGATTGGAGCTCAGAGCTATGGTGGGAATTACGATCAAGGTCCCCAAGACCGTGGACATCCTCTCCTAAAAACCAGCAGTGCCACCTCATTGTCTCCTTGTCTCCTTTTTCGTGGTCTTTTCTCCCTTTTAATGCCAAAAACCTGAAAGCATCATGCATTAGTCACGTAGATAGAATGCCTACCCTTCTTCCTACAAACAACACGAATAAACCAAGAAATGAATGCATAAGCAATAAAAAATGAATGGTTTGAGCAGAGCAAGTAGGCCAAATGAGCCCAAATTGTACCAAAAATTTGGGCTCATCAGTAGTCTTGAAGGTATACATAGGTTTGATTACAGGAAGTAGCATATACACACAGGTTGGGTTCAGTAAAGTTTCTTATACATTTTGATGTATGATTTTTGAGGTTGCAGCTGGTTCTGAATGATGATGCAGGTTTCTCAGTTCAACGCAGTGTTTTGGTGACAGTGATCTGATTTTTTAGATTAACTGATTGTTGTTTGATGCGGTTTGATTTTGAAAGTTCCCGAAGGGTCTAGTATGAAAATTTGATGAAATGAGGCCTTCATGTGTATTGTTGTGTACCAAGAGCATCCAGTGTGAAAATTTATGAAACATGGTCCCTAGAGGAAGAGAGAAGGTCATAGCCTTCTGTAGGTCGGCGCCTACATACTAGTAAATGAATAGCCTAATAAAAGAGCTAGGGGGTCGTAGCTTCCTTCTAGTAGAAACTGGAGCACGAGAGAAGGTGGTAGCCTTCTGCAGGTGGGTGCCTGCATACTAGTATGAGTCTTCACCAATACAAGATTGTAAACATATTTTCTTATTATTAAAAGAAGACATAGACAACAACAACAGGTGGTTTTCACTCACATTGGGTTTCCACCTTAAATCTTGGTGTTCATGTGTGTTTCTTATGTGTGATGGTTTATTCTATTTTCATTGCTCTGTTTAATAAGTTATTGATGCACTGGTTAAAGATCAACACATGATAAATTGTCTAAATCACAAGTTTTCTGTGTACGCTGGTTTCTCTAATCATAGTTGTGTGTACACGCCGGTTCACTTTACAGAAGTAGCGTATATAAATCTGTTTGAGAAAAGAAATATTATTGATAAGATAATACTGATTCACCCCACTCTCAGTATTATTTCCAACAATGTGGCGTTTGGGAATGGTGGTTTTATTTGGATCAAACTTTGGGAGAAGCTTCTTGGGATGTCAAAGAAAGTCATGTAGAACACCTTAAATAATTAGGGCCACTTGAGCCATTCGTGCAAGTTGATTATTAGCCATTGTGTTACCAAAATGTTATCCTTCATTACAAGAAATATTATGTTCTCCTTCACCTTCAAGGTTTTCACCACATTTTGACCCTTTGTCTTCCTCGTCAAACAGACTAAATAAGTGAGGTCATTCAATAGGCTTTAACAAATCTACAAGAGAAAATTCAACCAAATCTTCAACTAAATCAATGAATACACCCTCTAAATTTTTTTTGTTCCCTGAAAACACGTCTATTAGGCAACAGTCTAGCAACAGGGAGTCTCCTAATTTGTTTTGCATAAGCCCAAGTGAAATGTCGAAGAGATTTTATATCATCTCGCATGACCTCATATAAATGTTCAAGGCTCTTTGGAGGAGAAAAGTCCTTAGGGTTGAGACATTCAATATGCTTAGGGCTTACTTGAGAGGTAATGAGATGATTTTTATCTTGACAAGAAGTTTCAAAATGATATGAATGAGGAAACCTACCATCCATACAATGACATCCCTTCTTCTAGTGCTAAAAATATTGTTGACAAGGCTAAATGCACCGCTTACAGTCTTAAGGGGATCTCACTGGTATGATGCCCCAATTAGACTTCACAGCGTTTGGGTTAAGAATCCCATCTAGAAAGTTAGCCTAGTTTCCATCTTATGTTTTGTGAAAATTAGATTTTGGATGAATTAGACAAGAAAAGGGAAATCCAAAAAGGGCCCTTGATATGATGCAAGTGAAAAACAACTTTACATAAATACCTTAAGTGAATAGCACAAAGAAGATTGTAGAATATTTATAAATGAACATGAACCATAAAGAAATAATAACAAAATAATTTAATTATGATACATGAAGATAGAAATACACTAATATTAACTATACAACAACTTTTAACTAATAACCAACACAAAAGCATGTAGAAACAAACAAGCATTTCCTAAAAGCTAGAACTTTGTAGTTAAAAAAATAGTTCATTAAGAATAATATAGTTAGGGATCTATAAATAATTTGGCATGAAGGGGTTTGAATGGAGGAACTAGGGTTTCAACCTATCTCAAAGTATTTTCATGCTAGTTAGGTAGCTTTCTACAGAGTCAGGTTACTTGCACTGGTGGGTTCCATGGCGGTCTTCTCATAACCTTCACTTCCTATGCATTTTTTTAATTTTAGTTTTCACACTCTTCTCACTATTTTTGTTGTTTTTTGGGGTTGTTTAATTATTTTCCACTATAAGGAGCAAGGTTATATATATGTATTTCTTTAGGGGCTTGCTGCCTAACTTGGTAGTGACATCTCCCCGGGCCATAGGGAATGAGGAAACCCTAGAATATTAATTGGATATGTCGAACTATATTAAGAAATTTTGGCATAGCTACCTCTATTGATCACATGACCCTCAATGGCTTTTCATGCTCTAAAGTGGGGGTGTTTAGTTCCACTCTATTTTGCTTCACAATTCCTCAAACTTTGGGGTTTAATACTTCTGGTGGTGAGGATTTTGACCCACAGGTTGTTCTCTCTACGGGTCATAAATCGAGTGCAATGCATCATTATGGGGGTTTTGGGATTACACAAGGGGACCATTCTCCTCTTGGTGTACGATTTTTTCTTCCTAGGTTGCATTGCTCCAATACCCAATTCAATACCTGGAGTGAGGGTTTGTCTCTCTGTTCCCATATTTTTCTGCTAATGTTCAAGGGGACTCCAGTCAAAGAAAGGGAGTTTGTTTTCTGGTGGTTACCTAATCTTTCACCATCCCTCCCCTCACCACTGAGTTTCCTCAATGAGAAGTTTTTTGAGAGAGCGAGAGTTCACTTTAGGGGATAGGCAGCTTGTCCATTTTGAGCTAGTAGAATCATCGGCAAGTAGTGTCGATAAAGTCAAGGAAAGTGTTGATAAATCCAATAAAGGTAAAGGCTCCTTTCAAGGTAAGTGAAAGAAAGACCATTGTATAAATTTGTCTGAGGAAGTGATTATGGCTCTTTCCCTTGGCACAAACATGGTGATACATCAAGCAGAGGATTTATGAAACAAGTTGATGGTAGGTAGAAGCGATGGATGGAATTTTGGTCCGCAACTACTTTCTGAATGGGTTAAGATTAAGGTTCACCCATTGATTAAAAACCACCATCAAATAGGGTTCTTGCTAAGGGTTAGATTCACTTGATTTTTCAAGATGCTAAGGACTCAAAGTTGGTTGTTGGTTGATTTTTGAAAATTGATAATACATCAATTGTTTTCAACCCTTGTCTTCACAATTGGTTGCCAGACATGAAAAAAATGACATACTCCCTCTTTAGGTAAGAATCTTGGGACTCCCTATTCACTTCTAGAATGAGTTAATTTTTTTAGATATTGCTACTATTTTATGGGTTTATTTAGAGCATGAATCATCCTACCTCACTACGGGAGACTTGTCCATGGAAATGATTCAAATAAGTGTGAAATTGAGGGGTAGGTTTCTTAGTTTGATAAACATGTGTTCAAATATGGAACCTTTGGAAATGGACAGTGAAGGGGCACCCTTTGGATGTAGGAGGTTCCACAAACATGTAAATCTTTCTAAAGAATGTGTGCTTCCTCTGTGCAAGAAGGCTCACAGAACTAAATCTCTAACCACTATCAAAGTTGTTGTATCGGGGGGATAATCACAGAAGTTTCTAGTCTCTTCTACAAGTTTTTAATCTTAAGGCTTCGTGGAAGGTGTAAACGAGACACTCTAGACAACATAGGGATCCCGTATAGTGGCTCGAACTTAATTTCATTCACCTCTAGTATGCAGAAGCACCTTGTTAGCAAAACCCCCATCTACCTCTATGTCTACTTTAAATGATATTATTTTTCCTGTGCACAATCTATGTATGTTTCTCCCACAACATCTATGGATCCATGCTTTCTTATCTCATGAAACCCTCCTCAACTATCCCATTCTTTACTTGTTTTGGCTTTGTTTCCTTTCCCAAATGCCCTAGGTGACTTATCCTCCATTCTTCCTCTTTGGTTTTCGCAGCCTCAAGGCACCATGTCTCTAACACTGTTCTTTACAATCTTTGCTCCTGTATGGTTGTTCTTAGGCAAGGAGTATTCTCTGGTGCCTAGGCTAACTTTCCCTATCCCCTATGGAAGGATATTTTCATGGTAGGAAACCCTTCCTATCCAAATCTAAGGAAAAATCCCATGAGGATCTTTCCATGGGTAAACAACTGTCAATCTAAGGGGCCCTTACTAAGCTGGTTTATCCCCTATGAGGCCTCCTCATTGAAATTAATCTCATTCAATTGCAAGGGTATTGCTTGTCCCTATGAAAAAAATCTTTGAAGTGACCAATTGATGCTAATGACCTATATATAACTTTCCTTTAGGAAACCCTAGGATCTTATAGTCAAATTTCTTAATTCTTATAATCTCTCTTGAAGGGGTGCACTTTCACTGTGTTAAATTGTAGCAAGAAAATGCTTCATTTGAATTGTTCCTTAATTAATTGAAGAAATTCGAATTTCCACACCAACAGGATGACTTGTGTTGTAGTTAGTAGGAGTGACATGGCCAAGTAAGTCAGTTAATTAAGTCAATTTGAGTTTGTGGGCAAGAAGTAGAGTTGTGCATGCGTTTATTGCTAAGATCTAGAAATCTAGTGGAGTCATAGTTAGTGAAACTCAATTCTCTGAGATCTAGTCATGAATAGATTCAGTAAGAGTTCAATTGAGTAATTGTAACTATTGTTAATTAATTGATCTCTCAGTTACCTAGTCAATTTACTAAAAATATCCCTAGTCATGTATGCAGTTTGAATTGTCTAGTTGAGTGGAGAGAAAAGGCATACTTGTATTTATTTATGTATACTAGAGAGTGTACAAAATTTGCATGTAGTAGGTGAGGAATTCTCTTGGGATTGCACAAGAAAATAGGAGCTCTTCTTATTATTTAGGAGCAGGAATTGTGAAAGGAAATAGGAGGAAGCAAGAGGCCTATTTTGGCTGAGTATTGGCCAGAGCAGAATCTGGAGGAGATTAGTATTGTAGTGAAGATTGAGCTTTAGGATTGAATTTGTCATTGTAATAGATCAAATTTTATCATCTTATATAATAAAAATAGAGGAGGGGATTTTCCCATTTGGGTTCCCTAGTAAAATCATTGTGTTCATTGTGATTGAATGATTGCATGCGTTTCTATTGTATGTTTTCCTTTTTGCAGATTTAGTAGAAGAAATTTGTGTTTATTGATTTCTGTTTGATTTCATTAGAAACTAAAAATTTTGAGCCATTTCTACATGGTATAAGAGCTATTGAAAACTACATAGAAACCAAATTATTGATCATCTCTCAGAGAAATTTTGAATAGCAAAGCTGTGGTGCAGGAATTATGGTGCAATGATTCGAATTCTACAAGTGAAATAAATTCTAGTGCATGAATTTCTTCATTGCAGGAACAATGTCTTTCTATGGATTGATGCTTGAGTATGCATTGGAGGGTACTTCAAATTTCATAGCTTGGAAAGACATAATAGAATCTATGCTAGATGACAATGGAGTATTGGAGTACACACAAACTAATATTCCAAAACCAACAATATTAGATGCACAACAACTGGCTCAGTGGAAGAAAGATACAACAAAATCTAGGAGGATTATCTTGGAGGAAGTTAGAGACCGTGTGGTTTCAAGTTTATATGGAAAGCAGACTACTTATGCGATGTGGAAAACCATCACAGAGTTATTCGAAAGCAACAATGATGCTAGGAAATTGGCAAGATTCACACAGGTCATAGATGAACTTGGCAGATTTGGAGATACTGTCCCACCATATGAACTTGTGAGATTAGCACTCCTCAGTCTTCCAAAGACTTGGCACAACTATAAAGATTCAATTAATGGAAGAGAAAGGCTCCCAAATTGGGAGATACTTTGGTTTTACTTGGTGCAAGAGGAGATTAGAAGAAACACTAGATATGGAATCTAATCCAAATCTAATGAGGAAGAATACAATGCTCTAGTTGGAAAAGGAAAGAATGCCCAAGGAAAGAAGGTGCAAGGCGAGGCAAAATCCAGCCAGAACCATGGCAAGAAAAAAAACCTCAATAAAATTAAATGCTTTCACTATAATGAGTACAGACACTATGCAACCAGGTGTCCACAGAAGAAACCCAGTAAGGAACCTGCAATAACAGTTGGAAAATATGCTCTCACATCAAAATTCGATTTGGATTTCACCCTCATTGCTTGCATGGAAATCACAATAAGAGGGAGTGAGTGCTACCTAGACTCTGGTGCTTCATATCATATGATAAGAAATAAGGAGTTCTTCAGCAACTTAGAGGAGAAATACCTACATTTACACATAGAGCTTGGAGATGATAGAAGGTATGGTACCAAAGGGATTGGCACTGTCACCTTTAAGAGGGAGTCAGGCTCTTATCTTCACCTAAAGGATGTAAGGTACATACCTGGCCTGTAGAATAATCTAGTTTCTGTAGCTGTACTTGCAGACATAGGATATGATGTGGCTTTTAGTAAGGGGAAAGCTTATTTGAAGCACGTTGCTACTGAAAAAGTAAAACAAATTGGTGTTTGAGTTAAAAATATCTGCAAGCTAGAGGTAGATTTCACCATGCATGCAACTATACCTCCAGGAGTGAGGTGGGGTAATGTAGAGCCTTAGTCCCAGAGTTGAAAATCTTTGGGCATGGTCCATAGGAGAGAAACAATAGTTACAATATAATTTTCTCATGGATCATTACCCTTGCTATAGGGTCCCACAGTATTCAGTAGCAGAAGGATCAATGCTAGTTGATGGAGTCAGATCTTGAGTGACAATGCAGAGGCTAGTAGCAGTCAAAGGCTTAGGAGATAATTACATCTCAGAGAGACAATTGATTCAGTATTTTGGATGTTTCTCAGTTGTAGTTGTTGCAATAGAATAAAAATAGTGAGAGGGAGCGTTAGTGGTGTTACAGTACATTCCTCAAGAGGATCAATATTGGGGTTGTATAAAACCCATAAATTGCTAAGAGGGAGTGTTAAATTGTATTAATAAAAGGATTCATTTGACTTGTGCCTTAGTCAAATGGAGAAACTAGAATTTTCACATCTACAAGATGACTTGAGTTGCAGTTAGTAAGAGTGACATGGCGAAGTCAGTAAGTTAAGTCATTCAATTCTATTTTGTAGGAAAGAAGTATAGTTTTGCATGAGTTGATTGCTAAGATCTAGTAATCTAGTGGAGTTATAGTTAGTGAAACTCAGTTATATAAGCTCTATTCATGAATAGAGTTAGTAGGATTTCAATTGAGTAATTGTAAATGTTGTTAACTCATTGATCTCTCAGTTAACTAGTAAATTTACTGAAAATAACCCTAGTCATACATGCAATTCAAATTGCTTGGTTGGGTGGGGGGAAATTACATAATTGTATTTATTAATGTATATTAGAGAGTGTACACAATTTTCATGTAGCATGTGAGGAATTCTCTTGGGATTGCACAAGCAAATAGGAACACTTCCTATTGTTTAGGAGTAGGAATTGTGTAAGGAAATAGGAGGAAGCAAGAGGCCTATTTTGGCTATGTATTGGTCAGAGGATACTCGAGAGGAGAGAACTATTGCAGTGTAGATTGTGCTTCAATATTTAAGTTGTCATTGTAATAGATCAGTTTTTCTCATTTGATATAATACAAATAGAGGAGGGGTTTTTCCGAGTTTGGTTCCCTAGTAAAATGATTGTGTTCATTTTGATTGAATGATTTCATGTGTTTCTATTGTATATTTTCCTTTCTGTGTATTTAGTATAAGAAATTTGTGTCTATTGATTTCAGTTCAATTTCATTGGAAGCTGCAAATTTCGAGCCATTTCTTTAGACTGTTGTCGATTCTTCTAGCCGATTGGGGGGTATTGCAGTGGGATGGAAACCTCGCTAAATTTTGGTATGAATATATGGAGTATGGATTCAATAATTGATATTAAGGTCTCTCCCATAGTTATGGGTCAATCCATATCGTTGATCAATGCCTACGATTCTTTCCAAAATCATATTGATTCCTGGGAGACCCTCCTCAACAGAGAAAATTATCATTGGTGGTGACATTAATTTCTCCCTAGGACCTTTATAATATTGGAACCCTTGGGTTAGGATGGATCCTTTAACATATTTATTTAGAAGTAGGTTTTACCATAGTAGGCTAGTGGATGTGGAGCCTGTCAAAATCCCCCCCACTAGGAAAAATCATCATTTTGGTGAGGATTGGGTGGCTAAATTCCTAGATAGATTTCTCATCGTTAAAGGTCTTATAGATTCACTTCCCATGATCAAAAAATGGACTGGTGAGGTAGGTATCTCGGTTCACTCCTCCATTTTCTTAAAAATAAGGGGAACCCAGAAGAAACTTGCAAGCTCCTTTAAGATGAATTTGACATGGCTAAAGGATGAAGATTTTTTCTCCCTAGTTAAATCTACTTGGACTCCATTCTCCTCTCACTCGGAGTTTTCAATAGCATCCCAATTTGCAACAAATTTAAAAATTAAAAAAAAAACTAAGGACTAGGAAAAAGGAAGAAAATGATGGAACTGCATGAATTGGAAGAGATTGGAAGGTAGATCATGATTGTTTCATATAATGAGGGGGGAGAATTCTCATCTTTGGAGTCTAATCACCCCTGCGCAATCCTTTAAAAAAGGAATATTAACTTTCTGGAAGCAAGAGAAGAGGAATGATGCTTGAAAAGTAGAGCCATTTAGGTTCAAAGAGTGGTGATGAAAAGTGGAAATTTTTTTAGGCCTTTGCTAAGGGCTGGAAAATGATGAAAACCATATGGAGCATGTAGGATGAAAATGGTTTTGAGGTGTCCTCCTTTGATGGGCTAGTTAGGATGGGAAATATGCACTGAAAACATTTTTAGAGCCCCTCTAGAAATATCAATCCCTAAAGTTATACAAATTTCTCAATTCTTTACGAGAATGCTGGATGAAGACGAAAGCAAGGGTTTAATGGAGGAACTCCAACTGTGCTTGAAAATTTCCCAAGAGACAAAATCCTTAGGTCGAATGGGTGCAATGTTGAATTTCTCTTGAAACTATTTGAATTTTTGGGAACTCATCTATTATGGGTTATTGAAAAATCAGGAAAGGAAGGAAAGATCTATATGGATTTCAACTAAATTTTCATTGCCCTTATTCCTAAATTTAGCCACCTCCACTCTTTCTCAAGCTTTAGCCCGGTTGCGTATGAATATGTCAACAATTCTAAGAAGCAGAGTACATATCAATGGATGAAATTTATTAAATTCATTGTCATCATTGTAATCCCAAATTTTGTAGCTTTATATAAAAATGATTCTAGTATGACTATGAAGCCATGTAAAAACATCTAGGTAAGCCTTTGATTCTTAACATAGGGTTTCACTCTAGGGATTTTTTTACCCTCCGTCAATTAAATAATTGGGTTTTCTCCCAGGCATCCCCCAAAGCTAGAGTGGAATTCTCCGGTAAGGTCTTCGGTGAGTCCTGATGTAATTGAGTCTATGTATTTTATCATACTAGATCATGTGTCTTTTGTTGCAAAATTATGTTGAGTCTAAGAGGTCATATATTAATTGTAAATTTTCCCTTCTAAAAGGGTTGTCTATCTAACATCTTGATGTAAGACGTGTTGTCTAGGGATATTTTTGGTGAATGGTTACTCATAATTAGACACCATTGCCAATCTAATTTTTAGACCCACTTAGAGGGTGGAAATATGCTTAATCCTTTTAATTTTAATTATGGAAAAAATAAAAATACAATAAATTATCCATATATTATTAAAAAAATGAGAAAAAAATTAATTTCTCTCGAAGTGGAAAAATCAAATCAAAATTAAAAGACCTCATTTCCAAGGAAAAATGTCCCATTTTAGAATATCATTGAACCAAAAAGACTGTTTTGCCAACAAAATTGAATTTCTTGGACTAGGTGGTTGATTAAATGCACAAGTTACAACAATTCTATTTTTTGAATACTCTCCAATGGTCCAAAACCACCTAGAAGTTCAATTTTGGCCCATCTGGGTCAGAAATCAAGGGGACCAAATTTCGTTGGGGATTCAATAGTTATCAATGGATACAATTAATTTGACAAGGATTAAGACTTGGATAAATTCAAACTAGTTGTTTTTCTACTTTGAGGAGGATCTAGATCTCTCTATTTTCTATATAAGGAATCCCAAGGCTCCTCATGGAGATATATTGAACAATGTACTGATCAGAAAATCTGGAGTAAGTAGTGAGTCAAGATTTCCTGGATGTAATTTATATTTTTCAATAATAATATCAAAGTATTTAGGGATTTGTTCATGATGGTGTTCCTTTTCTGCTTCTTGTGGTAATGTTATTATGAATCGTGTTCTTAATTCTTTACTGAATATATTTCCAAGTTTTTATTTCATATGCCAACAATTGGATTATCTATTTGCACAAGTACCTTGCATTAGGTATTGCATTTAGAAAAACATTCTATCTCACTTGATCTAGTAGATATCTCTAGATCTTGAGAGTTTTAATGTTTATATAGCCCCTTTTCATCTAATAAATTCATTTCAAGTGCGTAGAGATCATATTGTATTCACATCTTGGGCATGAGGGGAAGTATTCGGTTGGACCAACCACCTCCCAAGGCAGGAGTCTTAAAATCCCATTGTGTTAAATTCTCCAAGACTTATCTATCGATTTATATGCAGTTGTCTGACCATGGGTCAAAATTAAAATTGTTATTTCTACTCAATTATTTCAAATTTAATTGTGCAAATAAAGATAAATCTACTTATTAGAGCTTGAGAATTTTATTGTAAATAGTGTGAATAATTTTTACTAACCATTGTAATTATTTTCCTAGTGTATATAGCTAGTGGGGTTGTGTTTCTTTATTTGAATTTTTCCTATAAATTTTGAGGGGTCACTAGGTCATTTTGTCACGTTGCAGGTGTTATATCTCAAGATCAAGGGCTATTTTTGATTTTGTCAAAGGTTCAATGCCTCAACTAGCCTAGCGACTAGGGTTTGGGCAATACTTTGTTTAGGAGGAAGTTGTTCAAGTTAAGGAAGAGGGCCGGGCGAGTTTTAAGGCCATATCTGGCCTATTGATGACTAGATCCATCATTCCAAGCCTTTATTCCATCAACACCTAACCATATATGGAGGTCGAAAGCCCTTACAGGGCTAGTACCCATTGCAAGTCAAAAAAAATTCCAAGAATTTATCATTAGAGAGTTTTCATATAATTTTTTGTGGCTAAATCTAAATTAGATTTCTTTTTTTAGGTTCATAGACAAGGTTTTGGGGCTCAAAATATGAATACAAGCTAATTTAAGCTAGTTGCAAGGGTTTAAGGCTAGTAAACACTAGTCACAGGCCTAAAGAGGTCAATAAGCCCTAGTTGTGGGCCTAATTTGGCTCCTACAACTCCAACACAAGCCTAAAAGGGATCATTAACCCTATCCACATGCATTTGGAGGCTAATAAAGTTCATTAATTTTATTGTTAGAATAATATATTTGTGTTTGCAGGCTTAGTGAAATCATGGGAAGGCTTGGCATTGGTTTTGCATTAAAAATTTGACATATTAACCTCTGATCGATCAAATTTTGTCGACTAATCTCATTGCTTTTCAGGTCTAACATAATTTGGAAAGAGTTTCACTTTATGTTTGAGGTTTAGAATCTTGTTTTAGCTCATCTAGGCCTAGCTAGAAGGCTAGAGGCCTTTCCAAGGCCTAGCTGCTAGCATTTCAAGGTATGTTCCTAGTCTAGGGATAATATCTTGGTGGTTGCAGGTGTAGCATAAGGATTTGCAAGAGGTTTCACACTTGTTTGAATCCTATACATTGAAATTTGGGTGCTTATCTTGATATATTAGAATTTGAGACTAGGTCGTAATCCTCCAAGGCCTTAAACCCTCTTCATTGCGACCTATTTGCTCACTATCACATTACTTTAGATATGAAGTATTTGTTGCAAACCATAATCACAAGAGAAACTCATAAAAATTGACCCTAAAAACACTAAAGAACATCACATAATAATCATAAGTGTTTTGGCTTTGGTCTTATGCATCTTTGGTGATAAATATTATCATTAGGTTACTTCTATTAGTACTACATTTGACTAATTGCATTATTACAGTGGTCTAATTTGAGTTTACAGTGATATCCCTAAGGTCTAATATAATGTTCTTGGCATCAAAATTAATTATTGTTCATTGGCTCTTCCTCATTTGCATTTGGTAGTTCATATTGAATTCTTGTGGGCTGATATTATATTGACAATAAGATACAATGAAGTTATCTCTTTGTTAACCAGTGGTATACTAAAGGTCTGGTGCATATTTGGAAATTTAATCATTAGCATTTGGACATCATGATGATAGAATATTGATATTTTTCTTCATTTAGATTTTGTCAAGGATAACTTTTGCATTTATTACTAACCATCACTCTCTCATCTCTTCATTAATTGCATCTTTCATAGTTTCCTTTCATTATTGCATTGAATACTTGCATGGTTAGAATCTAGATGCATTTCATAATTGCATAAGTTTTCTCTTTCTTACATTGTGTTGCATTGCATGGTTTAATTTGTTTCACTATTGGCAATCTCATCTAAACTTACTTATTGTTGTGCTTATATAATCTTGAATATCCTCTAGCTCTAATTGCCATATTTGATAAGTGAAAGAAGAATCCTAATAAGCACATTTAATTAATCAAGAATCATTGCTATCATTTCTTCATTTGAGTCCCATTGAAGTGTCCCTCTAATTTTGATTGGATTTTGTAATCAAGGACTGATAAGTGGTATTTGGCAGATTGGTTCCAACTAATTGAATCTTATAAGAACACTTTTCATAATTACAATATTATTAAAGCATTCATATTTTGGTCATCTTGCATTCTCATCCTAGAGTTATACTTGCATCATTAAAAATTACCTCCAAGCATAAGCTTTGTTGATAGATATTTAGGGCCACCTTCTCCACCCAATTTGCGACACTTGACCCTTGCACAACGGTTAAAATAGGTGACCTTGCAGTTCTCTTTCAGGAAATCCCTTGTAGGAATGGAGGCATCTGGGTCGTTAGAACTCGAGGGTAGGTAGTTGATGAGGCCTTAACCTCTTTACCCTAGACTTATTTCTACAACCATGTGTGATACTTGCTTCAAAACAATCGAGGAGAAGGATCTCACTTAGAATAGACATTTAACTAAAGGTAACCAAGATCTTGCATCTCACATTTATATTAGTTCCTACATTTCATTGTGCATCTTGATCATTAACAATTAAAGTTGTGAGATTAATTCATAATTCTAAGTTTCGTATCGCCATACTTTACTTTCCTTATAGTTGTATCTGAAACTGATTTCTCATCTCTTTATTGTCCTTGGTGGTAACTTACCTTTGCAGAAATTTTTTATCTGGTAACTTGACACATTAATCATTGTTGTGCAAGTATTTCTTAGGGCACTGGTCTCTCGTTAATATATTCTAAGAATCTAATTGATTAATATTTCTTGCCACATAATTTTAATCTCAAGTTGCTAAGATATTCATTTGCATCTCTTAAACTTATTGATCCTTAACAATTTCCTCATCTATTTCACCTTTAGGGACTAGCCCCCTTAGCCTCCTCAGGACATAGTTTAAATCGAGTGAGTAGGGATCAGAGTGACAACCCGTACTCTAATTATTGTGCCTTGGGTGTATACTTCAGGTGACAACATTTTCTGGAGCTGTTGTTAGGGATAAAGTTTTTTATGTTCCTAGTTTTTTATAACTTTCTCTAAGATAAGCTTCTTATCCTTGGTTTCCATTTATTTACTAGCATATGTGGTGTCCAAGGTTAGTTTTTTATTTGAGTGGAGACTCCACATATTCTTATTTTCACAAGAGCGTATACTAGAAGGAACCTAGGTAGATTTTTTGATCCTGCTCTGGATCTTGAAAAGACACTTATAGTATGATTAAACAAGCTCAATTATAGTAAACATATTTTTTTTTATCGGGCATGAATCTCTCCTTGATATCCATTTTACTTTTCCTAACCCAAATGAGTAAGACATGATGGACTTGTCCGACCCTTACAACTTTACTAATGTTACGGGTTATCCTCATGATCTTCTAGATAATGGTATTGACAAGCTTCCCTCCTTCCAGGGAAATAATGTGATTAATGCTAATGATCATCTCAAATATTTCAAATATTGCATGGGTAAATATGCTATCAAACCCAATTATAATCATGAATATGTAAAGATTAATCTCTTTGTTCTATCCCTCAAAGAATATGTGTTATATTAGTTTATGGAAAATCCTGATAACTCATTTGATACATTACACATGTTGGTTGATTCCTTTAAGGATAAATATGGGGATAAGAGAGAAGTTAGGTATTTACTTAGCATTATTAGTGATCTAAAGAAGAAAGAAAACGAGACTGTGGTAGAACTCAATAACAGTTTAATGGTATTGTTAAAGAATTACATCAAGATTATAAACCCACTGATAAGTCTCTTTTTGAATATTATCTCGATGCATTTGATGTCAATACTTATTACGAGTTAAGGCACGCTAATCCTACTGATTATAAGACTACCTAGACATTAGTTCAAGAATTGGAGAAATGTAGGAAGGCATTTGGAAAGTCTGAGATTTCAAGTTTTGATGGAGGCACAAGTAAGTCTTGTGAACCTAAAGGAAAAGAAATTAAAGAGGTTGAGAATGATCTTATTAAAGAATTAAAAAAATTGATTAAGGATATGAACTTGAAAACACAAGATAAATGAATTCCATGCAGGCTAGGTTGATCCAAATGGAAAGATCACAAGCACAAAATTTTCAACCTAGAAATAATAACAGGGAATAATAATGCATGGAAAAAAGTACCGATCCTAATGAACAAATATTGATGAATCCACTTGAATCTACAAACATTGTTAATCAACATTTTCCATATTGTAGACCTTGTGAAATCTTCCATGATGAGGAATCATGTGCTATTGCAAAATGAATCATGGATGGTGGACAACTAGGAACAAGTGAACACATTAATGTAATCAATAAATATTATCACTTGCCCATGGAAGATGTAGATCATAAATTCTCCCTTCATCCTATGCCATTAATAATTTCAGTGATGAAAAATATGCAATTAAAAATTTATATGGAAAAACTCCATCTCAAGAACAAATCTTGGAGATTGCAAAAAAAAAGGGGGAACAATTATCAAAGAAGAAATAAAGATCAAAGAAAGGAAAAAAAGTGCTTCTAAGACTTATCATTCTAGTTTGAAAATTGATTGGGTCACATGGATCAATAATGCAAATATTTTTTTTCCAGTTCCTGAACTTTTGAAGGTTCCATATCAAGGAGGAGAATCTTAAAATCCATTTGGGTTAGTCCACAATAAAAAATGGTGCACATTCGAAAGATGAAGAAACCAAGTCAAAAAAATTGAATAGTTACATGAAAAATGAGGACCAACATCCTTTCTTCATGAATGTATTGGTTAATGATCATTTGTTTCATAATTGTATGTTGGACTCAGGGGCTTCAACTAATGTTATGACTAGGAAATTCATAGAACAATTGAATTTAAGGATATCAAGGTCTTACCACAATATATGTTGCATGGATTCGAAGAATATTGAAGTGCTTAGCATGATTAAATATTTACAACTTTTGTTGTCAACATATTCATACAAAATGATCATTATGAACATTGTTTTCATAGACATACCCGATGTATGGGGAATTCTCTTATCTTGAAAATTTTCATATGATCTTGGCATTTAGTTGGACCTACCTTATGTTGAAAATGCAACAAGAAAATACTAATTTAATTTTGTCATTGAATTAAATTGGGAATAAAATTGTAATTCCACATCTCATGACAACTTGTATTAGTTAACTAAGTTAATTTGATTTAGTTGGATCACTTAATTTGAGTTGAGGGTCTAACTAGAGTCATGTAGAGTGTCTCCTACATTATAAGATCCCTAGTTGAGTTTATTTTGAGTTGTAATTAATTAATTCAGTCTAACTGACTTAAAGTCAGTTAAACTGGTTCCAACTGATGGAGGAACTAGTGGGAGGTTTAGTAGTGTGGTGATCCTTGCAATGGAGTGTGGTTCTACTTGCAGTGATCAACTAGTAAACTGATTATTCACTCATAAATGACTCATTCATGTTAGAACTGAGAAATACCCAGTTGATATTGGAGTTCAGGGTCAATGTACTATTAGTTATATAATCATCCAAATTTTATAGGTGGTGTGTGAAGTCAAAGGAAGGTCTATGAGGATTGTGCAATTCATATTGAGGAATTTCCCTAATTAATAGGGGGATAATTCATTGAGAAACAACGCAATGGAATAGGGACTTGGGAAAGCAAGAAATTGGTTAAGTATTGGCGTGGGATTATCTAGGAAGTTGTGAGACAGATAGAGATAGTACAAAGGTTTCTCAGGATTGAGCAAAGCATTGTAATCTTCTCATATTTTCTGACTAATGTAATATACAGATAGAAAGGTTTTTTAGCTATGGTTTTCCCCAGGAAATCATTATGTATTGTGTTGATTGAATTCTTTCTCTTGTATGCTTCGTGATTTCACGATCGTTTACTTTTTTCGTTGATGAGTAGATTAGATTCAAGTCTATTGTTTTAACAGATTACAATTAGTAGTTTGAATCTACAAGGAATTTATACATGGTATCAGAGCTGAAATCACTATAGAAGAGGAGAATACGAGTTTGTCTTTTGCAGGTTGATCAGGTGCTCAAAATTAGGCTAAAAATTCAAAGTGTTAGAATCTTGTTAAACTTAGATTCAGATCGAAGAGCTCATCATTATGATTCCAACGATGTGAACAACACTCAAATCCGAGCTTGTATGTGGAAGTTAGAGCAAGTCAAAGTTCAGATTTGACTTGCTCACATGGCAGGATTGGATGATGTGGAAAGGTCATTCAGTGAATGAGGAGGCGCCTGCATGTTGCAAATCACAATCGCAAGCAGGTCGGTGTTAGAAATTGACCCCGAGCAGGGAAGTGTGCGATGCGATAAGGCATGCGGGAAGGTTTTAAAGAAACGACCAGAGGCATGGTGCGATGGATTGCAATCATAGATCATCGAAGGGTCGGTGTTACAGAATTGGTCCTTGTAAGGTACCGGGTTGTGATGTGACATTGCAATCGAAAATCACAATTTTGCAAATTTACGCATATACAAAACCCCGATTATCCACCGAATTGTGAAATGTGATAAGTTTGAGGATGCAAGATGTTTATCAATTCTGGTTAATACTCCCGTTGGGTCCTTCACATCGTAATCACACAATGCCCTCTGTGTTCACAAGACATAAGCCACAAAACTCCGTTGATTGTGATTTGTGATAAGACAGTCGGTGCCGACAGATTATGGCCCGCTGCATGGTGAAAGTTTTGCCCAGTTAGCGGATTTTTGGAGCTAATTTGTAGGATCATGTCGGGTTTGGAGCAATTTGTGGAATGAATAGTGGGAAAAAAAGGAGAAGTCATAAATTCTTTAGTTTTCCACCAAATTAGATGCAAAAGGAGGCTATATAGCCATTTTTTAGTATTCTGGACTCATGGGAGCAGGTTTTAGAAGCATTTGAGCATTGTAAACACAAATGTTTACACTTTTGAGCATAATAGAGAGGCCCAAGCCATTGGAAGATGGAACAAGGAGACGTAGCCCAGGAGGGGTGAACTCCTTTATCATGTGAATGTTGTAATGTGTTTTTGATGATGTTCTATACATGTTTATGCTAATGTTCAATTTTTTATTTATGTTAAATTGCTCATAAAAAATCTTCATTTCACTTGGAAAATTTGATGAATCCTTAAGCACAATGAAAGCATTTTGTTTGTAATTTGAGGAAGATCTTAGCACTGCAAACTAATATTCTAAATCAAATCAATTTGGTATCAGAGAACCAGGTTTTCTTTATGAAAGAAGGATTTAATTGTTTGCAATTTTATGTAATGCTTACAAGGTTAAAACACAAAAGAGGTGAAGGAAAGTTGGTTGGAAGCTCTGAAGTTGGGTCAAGGGGAAGAAGAGAAAGGTTGCCACAATTTCCAACACCAGTTTAGACTCAAGTTGTAGTTAAGACTCCAGAGATCATGTCTCATGAAGGAGAATCTACAAACATGGAAAAATATGAGAAGACCTTCAGAAATGATTTCTTTGATATGATAGAGATGGTGAAGGTCCTCTATAAAGAGAGAAATAGCAGGTTGCAAGGAGAAAGTTACAAACCTCCCAAAGGAGAAGGTCCTTCAGGAGGAGATAATGGAAAAGGAGGTAATGGGAATGGAGACAAATCTCCACCCTCTCCACCCTCTTCTTCATTTTCTTCTTCACAAGCATCTTCACACTCTTCCACTAATACAACCCTTACTCTTACTCATCATCATTCTTCAAAAGGAACTAGTAAATCACCTTTTCTAAAACTTGATGTTAAATTCAAGCTACCTATGTATAATGGTGAAGTGAATGTAGATAAGCTTGATATTTGGATTCGTCATTTGGAGGTCTATTTCAGGATTAAAAACCTTCAATATGATGACATAAAGATTCAGTTAGATTCCTTGAGAATGGAGGGTGCAACACTTGTATGGTGGGAATCAAAGACCCAAGAGGAGATTAAAAAACATGGTAAGATCTCAATTTCTTGGAATGATTTCATTGCTGCAATTAAAAGAAAATTCTACCCTCTAGCTTATATGCAGAAAGCCATTATGAATTGGTAGAACTTTAGACAAATAAAATGTCTAAATGTGCAAGATTACACCCAAGAATTCAGAAAATGGTTTTTGATGTTAGGTGTAGATTTACAATCACATGACAATTTTTTGAAGTACATAGGGGATTTACACAGTTACCTTAGGCATACTATCTTAATGTTTAATCCCAATAATATAGATGATGTTTGTGTGCAAGCCACTCATCTTGAGACAAGAGGGAAAACACCCCAGAAGAAGGTAGTAAAAATCCATTTAAGGGTAAAGAGAAAGAAAAGGGTTTCAAGGGGGAGAAAAATGCATCCATTAAAAAGGAAGGAGAGAAAACAATACGTAAACATTGTTTCAGAGAGGGTCACAATGAAGCTCATTGTTGGAAGCTTCATCTCGAAATAAAACCAAAGAAATTCAACAACAAAGGAAAATAAAAGAAATTTGTCATCACTCAAGAGGATTTGGGATCTGAATCGGGTGATGAAACAAAAATAATAGGCATGGGGTTTCAAGGAAAGGAATCCATAGGAAACACTAGTTCTTCAGGCTCACAAAATGAAACTCCAAATGAAAAGAGGAGAATAGAACTATTTCACATAAGGGTGATCTCAAAACATAACAAGATTGATACACTGTTTGATAGAGGCTCTCAAGCTAATCTTATCTCAGAAAACATTTTCAAGAGTTTAAATATGGAAACTATTCCACATCATAAACCATATCCACTTGGATGGGTATGTGACAATGCGCAATTGCAAGTTATGAGAAAGTGTAAATTGAAATTCACAATCACTGCAAAATTCATAAATGAAGTGGAGCTTGACGTTGTGTCGTTAGATCTTTGTGGCATCATTTTAGGAAGCTCGTACCTTTATGACAAAAAAACTATCTTCCATCGACATGAAAAAAAATTTCATTTGTTCAAAAGTGGAGTAGAATATATTGTGAGAGCTCACAATAAGAAAACAAATCTTTCACTTGTTAATGCAGGGCATATGAAAATACTAGTGAATTTGAGCAAGAATTTCATGCTTCTCATGATCAAACCCAAAAATGATGTTGAAAATGAAGCTTTTAAAGGTTTTGATTCAAGTTTGAAATCTGAATTGGTTGAAGTAGTTAACCAATATGATGAAATGTTTCAGGAACCAAAGGGATTACCTCCCAAGAGAGGAATCCAACACGTGATACAATTGCAGCAAGAGTGTCTTCTTCCTAAAATTGGCATGTACAAGATTTCAATGATGGAAAGCATAGAAATTAAGATGCAAATATAGGGATTGTTTAATAAAAGGATCATTCAGCCTACTCCTTTACCATGTCATGCACCTCTTGTTTTGGCATCTGAGAAGAATGGTAAGCATTTCCTTAAATGGGATTCAATAAGTGGTTTTCATCAAAGTAGAGTTGTTAAAGGAGATATAGGGAAGACGACAATCAAAACCAAGAAAGGTTTATTTGAATGGCTTCTTATAATTTTCGGTCTTTTCCATGCTCCTACTACTTTTACACATATGAAGAAAGATGTGTTGAAGCCATTTTTTGACAGGATGGTGTATTTTCATGACATTTTCATTTTCAGAAAATTTCATTATGAACATGTCATGTTTGAAAAAAAAAAACTTGTGGCCGTATGTCAAGAAAATTTATTTCTGAAGATGTAAAAGTATATGTTGGATAAAACTTCTTTGATGTACGTGAGCAGTGAAATTGGTTCTTCCAAGCGTGTTCAGGTTCCCAAGGGATTTTTGGCAGTCTGTGTGGGACGTTGAGAAGGTGACCTCTTCAAGATTGATGCCATAATAGTCTGTGGTGGTATTGACTCCATTCTTGTAGACACATGGGAAACAATCATACATCCCCGTGAAGCCAGAGATGCATTTTCTCTACTCGCAATTTACGCAGGCAGGCTCAAGATAGTCATTTGGATAAGAGGTTTTTTGGGAGCAGTCCAATGTTGGAGGAGAAGTATTGTTAATTTTTCTTCTATTGTAGTTCACTTGCATTCATTGGCAGTTGTGCAAAAGGTCTTCCAGTGGGGAGGCAAACAATGAGAGGCATTTGATGCTTTAAAACAAAAGATAAGTACAACTCCAGTACTTTCTTTTCTATACTTGAGACAATCATTTATGTTTCAGGTTGTTGTATCTAACTATGCCATGGGTGTAGAATTTTTGCAATGTGGTAAGCCCATTTCTTTTCATTCATAAATTTTCAATGATAAAGTGCTTAAGTTGTAGCGACAAAGGCACTTCCATTGGATGGGTTTTCTTCTACTACTACACTCGGTCAAAAGGTATAAGAAAGGTATAAGCGACAAGTTTGTTGATGTACTTTCTAGGAATATATTTTATCTAACTACTTTTATCAACCATCATTTTGTTTTACATGAAAGTAATGTTAAGAAAAATCCATACTTTCAATATGTATATTCAAGCTTGAGTCAAGGGAATCAAGTGGAGGAATTTGTTTACCATTTTCATCATAATGTATTGTATCATCTTGGTAAGAAGGATGTTGCTACTGATAGTAACATGGACAAGACCAAATATTTCATTGAACGACTCCAAATGGTACATAAAACACTGCAAGAACAACTTGAAAGGGTTAAAGGAAAGTACACAGAAAGGCACGGCAAGCATCGTGGAGATCACAAGTTCCAATTAAGTGATCAATGGATCTATTAGTGTCTACCAGTCCTGCCAGTCACCAGTGATCAAATGTGTTGGCATTATGATACAGGTGTTGTCCTTGATGGCAACTCAGATGAAAGTTCACAGTGCAGCAGGTCAACAACAAAGGATTACAGATCAAACTCCAAAGAATGAAGAAAGAGAGGTATACATTGGTTCACTTTGTCCAAGGAACGTATACACATGGTTTAACAGAACAAAAGTAGTGTATAACGTATACATGCACTTTCACAGGAGGAAAAGCGTGTACATGTTGGAAAACCAAGTTTTTGGTCCAAGGTATTTGATCCAAGGTATTTTGGTCCAAGGTAATTGGTTTGAGGCATTTGGTCCAAGGTAATTGGTTCGAGGCATTTGGTCCAAGGTATTGACCCTAGGTATTGGGTCCAAGTTATTGGTCCTAAGTGGTTTCGGTCCAAGGTATTGAGAAAGGCCTAAGAGTATATAAGGAGGAGAAGATCATTAGGCTAGGGTGTGCAAGCAATAAGATTCTAAGGAATACTTCTATCTAAAGTATATATTATGTTGCAGGGTTATGTTTGGAAATGGATCTGAAATTTTCATGTGCACCTTGAGTTCAACATTGGATCAGGAATCATGAGACTTGAAATGACTTATTCTTGAATGATCTGATATTGATTGAGACCAGATTTGATGTTTTGCACCTATTCTATTTGTTATCTATCATGATTTGGGTTTTTCTGAAGTCTAAAATTGCAGCAAAGTTCTAAGTCAAAATTTGTAGCTCTGTACGCAGGTTCGTCTCGGCCAAAGCGCGTGTACATGTAGGTTCGACTCTTTCAAGTAGTGTATAAAAAAAGAAAAACTTCTGTTCAAATCTGAATGATCTGTTTGATCAAATTCTGTTGTTTTATTGTTGTCTGTTAATGAAGTCCTCTTAGATCTGAACATAGAACTATTGTATAAGGAAATTGAGTCTGATTGATTGATTGATTGAGAAGGAAGGGTGATCCTTGCTGCTATTTGTTTTGAACTCTGTAATATGACAATAGGCGTTTAGAATGTCACTGGTTGGTACAGTCTATGGTTCAGAAGTTTATGATTCAGTATATTTAGAGATATGCGCAGGTTGGGTTCAACCAAGTAGCGTATACTCTCTAATGCATGATTTTTGAGGTTACAACTAGTTCTAAATGATGATGCAGGGTTCTGGGTTCAACACAGTGTTCTAGTGTCAGTGATCTGATTGTTCATATTAACTCAATATTGATTGATGCAGTTTAAGTTTAAAAGACTTTGATGGGTCCAGTGTGAAAATTTGATGAAACGTGGCCTTCAGCTTGTGGTGTTGTGATATAGGAGTATCCAGTCTGAAAATTCATGAAACGTGGTCCCTGGTGGAAGAGTGGAGTTTTTCTGTAGGCTGGAACCTACGTACTAGTAAACATATTGGATAATACAAGAGCTAGGGGGTTGTAGCTCCCTTCCAGTAGAAGCTAGAAAACGAGAGAAGATTGTAACCTTCTGCAGGTAGAAGCCTACGTACTGGTATGAGTCTGTACCAGTACAATATTGTAAATATATTTTCTTATTATTAAAAGAAGACAGAGACAACAGCAAGAGGTGGTTTTTACCCACATTAGGTTTCCACCTTAAATCGTGGTGTTCATGTGTGTTTCTTATGTGTGATGCTTTTTTCTACTTTTATTGCTCTATCTAATAAATCTCTGATATACTGGTTTAAGCTCAACACATGATAAATTGTCTAAATCACAAGTTCTCTGCATATACACTAGTTTCTTTAAGCACAGCTGCATGTACACGCTAGTTCACTTCACTAAAGTAGCGTATATAAATATGTTTGGGAAATAAAATTATTGATATGATAATACTGATTCACCCCCCTCTCAATATTATTTCCAATAATTGATATCAGAGTAGGTCCTTCAGAAGAAGCTTGATCGCTTGAAGGGACATCCATCATCATGAATAATCAAGAAAGCATGGGATCCATCAGATCGCCAATCTTTGATAGGAGAAATTTTGTTTATTTGAAAATAAGAACAACAACCTATCTACAATCGCTTGGAACAGATGTCTGGGAAATTGTGGAAGGAGGATATACATTTCCAACAGCAATTCCTACATATACGGTAGGTAAAAAGAAATATGAAACCAATTCCAAAGTTGTCAATACTTTATTGGGAAGTTTGTCACAATCAGAGTTTGTCAAAGTCATGCAGCTCAAATCAGCGAAAGAAATATGGGATAAAACCGTTCTGAGCTACGAAGGAGACTCTCAGGTAAAACATGCTAAGCTTCAAACTCTCAGAATTCAGTATGAAACTCTTAAGATGCATAGTGATGAAAGCATAGCTAGTTACTTCCTACATATAGATGAGGTTGTCAATTGTATGAAGAATCTGGGTGAAGAAATTAAGGAAGTTACCTTAGTTGAGAAAGTTTTGAGATCCTTGTCTACTAAATATGAATCCAAAGTGTCTACCATAGAAGAAAAACAGGATCTGCAGAATATCACTATGACATAGCTTCACGAAATATTAACTGCCTTTGAGATGAGAAAAGGAGGACCACTAGATATGAGAGAAGCCGCATTCAAAGCTTCAGCAAAAGGAAAGGAAGAACACAATGAATCAGGACATATTTCAGAAGAAGAAGATGAGGTAAACTTTGTTAAAAAGCTTCAACAGGTTCTGGAAGGTTTAGAGGTAAGTTACCCTTCAAATGCTTTTCTTGTGGCAGGGTTGGTCATTATGATGCCAGATATCCTCATAAAGATAAATTTAAAAAAGGAAAGGAATATGAAAAATGGAATAGAAAACAAGTTGTGAATAAAAGGAGTTACTATACTCATGAAGATAGCGATGGTTTATCTAATAGTGATGAAGATGAAACTGGACAAGATTACATACTTCTCATGGCTTATGATGATGATAATTTTTGGGATGCTTTAGAAGAGGAAGACCTTCATGAAGAAATATCTAAACTCAAAATTTGTTTATAAGAAAATAATATGATTATAGATACCTTAACATACCAACTTGCGAGAAAAGAAAAACACAATGAAAAACTAGAATGTGAAATTGTGGGTCTAAGAAAGGATCTTGAGAAAACGAAATCTCTCAATCTTAGATTTTCTAAAGGATCAGAAACTTTAAATGAAATTATCAAAGTTCAACGTTCTCCTATGATAAAGACATGTCTTAGATATACTAAAGAAGCATCTCAATCACAGAAGCCGTCAACCTCCACCAAAAGCTACCTTGATGTAGCAAAGACCAGTGAACAGTATGACAATCGTCAACAAAGGCATAAAGTAGATAACTAGGTAAATTAGACTCAATTTACTCCAAGGATGAATATAAGCCACAACCAACCTCAGGTAAATCATACTCAATTTGTTCCAAAGATGAATATCAATAGTAACTACAATCACCAGGTCAATAGATTCGATAGTCACAGGAACTTCTTTAATGGGCAATGTTTTTCATGCCATAATTTTGGACACAAAGATGCTCAATGTGTTTCTTATAAAACCATCATGAATAGAGAAGCATGGAATCAAAGGAATGTAATAGGGATCAAGAAAAGTTCCTATAATAACTTTTCTCTTCTTGAAAATGAAATAGAATGCTCAATCTGTAACAACTTTGGTCATGAAGAATTTGAATGCAGGAGAAAATTTAGGAAAACATCTCAAAAGGAGAAAACTCCATTAAAACCCAAGATATGGAGAAGGAAAGAATCTCAAACAGAAAGATGTGGTATAGCCTTGTATGCAGAAGGACAAGAAAATCAATGGTACATCGACCGTGGATGCTCAAAACACATGACAGGTGACAAAGAAAAACTTCACTCATATAATGCCTTAGAAAAGGAAAAGAATGTCTCATTTGGAAATGACACTACTACTTTCATAAAAGGTAAAGGCTCTATTTTATTGAAAGAAAAGGTTAAAGTTGTAAATGTTATGTATGTAGATGGTTTAAATCATAACTTGTTGAGTGTCAGTCAAATGTGTGATCAAGGAAATGAAGTGGTGTTTCAATCAAACGGATGTGTTGTTTGTGAGCTTGATATGGGAGAGACCATGATCAAAGGTAAAAGAACTCCTAACAACTTATACATACTCAAGGGAGGACAATAATAGTGCTATCTAAGAAAAAATGATGAAAACTGGCTATGGCATAGAAGATTGGGACATATAAGATTTTCTCAAATAAGAAAAGCATGCAGATTCAAGGCTGTTCGTGATCTTCCAGATATCAACATCCCAGAAAATACAATATGAAAACCATGTCAAATCGGAAAGCAAACTAGAGTTCACTTAATGGAAAAGGAAGGGTCAGCTAGTAAGCCTCTTGAACTTGTCCATATTGATTTATGTGGACCATCAAGGAAAAATTCACCTCCTGGAGAAGAATACTTTATTTTGTTCATTGATGATTTTTCCAAAATGCGTTTGATAGGTCTTCTAAAGCATAAAGATGAAGCTTTTGAAAAGTTCCAATCCTTCAAAGCTTTGGTTGAAAATGAATCAGATCAAAAGATCAAATGCCTAAGATCTGATCGAGGAGGAGAATTTACCTCGGATGAATTATTTTACTTTTGTGAACAACATGGAATAAAAAAGCAATTCTCCACTGCAAGGACTCCTTAGCAAAATGGTGTGGTTGAAAGAATGAACAGAACAGTTCAACAAATGGCTCGAGCTATGCTAGATGAATTTGGAACTCCTACAACCTTCTAGGGTGAAGCTACATTCATTGTCGTAACTATTCTCAACCAAGAAAATGTTCAGTTAAACAACACTCAAACTCCACATGAACTTTGGTATGGTAAGACTCCTACTGTAAAATACTTTAAAGTTTTTGGAAGCAAATGTTATATCAAATGGACTGATGCAAAACTTGGTAAGTTTGAACCCAGACCGGATGAAGGTATTCTTCCAGAAGTAAAGGATATAAATGTTATAATAAAAGACCTAGGAAAATTGTTGAAAGCATTGATGTTGTAGTTCATGAAGCATGTAAAAATCCAAAACAGATAAAATCAACAGAAGATTATGATAATGAAGAAGATGGGGATTATTTTCCACATCAAATCAAAATCATATTGAAGAAGAAACCAATGAAGCACCAGAAGAAGAGATAATGGAAGAAGAAAAGACTCCGTCCAGGTATGTTCAGAAAAATCATCCAGAAACTCAAATTTTAGGGGAAAAAGAGGTAGGTGTACAGACAAGAAGAACTATTACAGGGACCTCAAGCTATCTAGCATTACTATCCTCCACCGAACCTCAAAATGTAAAAGAAGCATGCAAAGATGAATGTTGGGACAAGGCCATGGATGAAGAACTTGACCAAATTGAAAAAAATGATACTTGGGATTTAGTTCCTAGGCCTGATGATAAAAATATTATAGGAACTAAATGGATATTCAAAAACAAGCTAAATGAAAATGGAGAAGTCATTAGAAACAAGGCTAGACTTGTTTGTAAAGGGTATGCTCAACAAGAAGGTATAGATTTTGAAGAAACTTTTGCACCTGTTGCCAGACTTGAAGCCATAAGGATGTTTCTTGCTCTTTCTAGCTTTTAGAAATTCATAGTATACCAAATGGATGTAAAATCAGCCTTCCGAAATGGAGATTTGAAAGAAGAAGTTTATATTGAACAACCAGAAGGATTCATTCTTGGAAATGATGCAAAACTTGTATGCAGAATCAAAAAGGCCCTCTATGGTCTGAAACAGGCTCCGAGGGCTTGGTATTACCATCTTGACAAATATATACACCAACAAGGTTTTATAAAAGGTTCAATAAATAGCAATCTATATACAAAGATTGAAACTGATAAATTGCTAATTATTATTGTTTATGTCGATGATATCATTTTTTGTAGCAATCAAGAATCCATGAGTCAGAATTTTGCTTCAGTAATGCAGCAAGAATTTGAAATGTCCTTGGTTGGTGAACTTACCTATTTTCTTGGTCTACAAGTTCAACAAAATAAAGATGGTATTTTTCTTTCACAAACCAAATATCTCAAACAGATCTTGAAAAGGTATGGAATGGAAGATTCTAAACCTGTATGTACCCCAATGTTAACAGGATGCAGCCTCACCTCAAATGATGAATCAATAGCAGTACATCAACCAACTTATAGATCCATGATTGGCGGTCTGCTTTATCTAACAAGTAACTGACCTGACATCATGCATGCAGTAGGAACAGTTGGAAGATTCCAAGCAAATCCAAAAAAATCACACCTTCAAGCAGTCAAAAGAATTTTCAAATATCTTCAAGAACTTAGGACTTTGGTTTATGGTATCCTAGAGATGCAGATCTTACTCTTCATGCATATACATATGCAGATTGGGCAAGAAGCGTTGATGACAGAAAAAGCACTTAGTGGTGGTGCATTCTATATGGGTTCAGGTTAGTGTCTTGGTTCAGCAATAAACAAAGTTCAATTGCTTTATCTACAACTGAAGCAGAATATGTGGCTACTGCATCTTGTTGCACACAACTACTTTGGGTGATGCAAACCTTGCAAGACATTCAGATCACATATACTCCACCCATCTCCATTCTATGTGATAATACAATTGCCATCAGTATTTCAAAGAAACCAGTCATGCACTCCAAGACCAAGCACATACCCATCAAATACCATTTTCTATGTGAACAAGTGCTTGAAAAAAAAGTTAAATTAGAGTATGTTCCCTCTGTTAGAGTCGGTCTAGTAGCCCTCCATCAACAATCAAAGCTCTTTGCATTTGCATAAGTAGGTGTCTCATCAGTGTCATCTTATTGCATTCCATTAGGCATGCCATAACCCTGATGGAGGAGCTGGTGTCTTTACTCCCCTCTTGGCACCGCTGGATCAAGTTGTTTCAGTCATTAAACTGTTCAAGGTTACTTGTCTTTGTCTTTAGGTCAAAATTTTTAGGTCTAGGGTTGAGGTCAAATTTGTCTTCAAGGTCATGTCTCTGAAGGTCAATAAGTGCCCAACAAGCCAGAGGGATGATTTTGAAAGTGTTTCTTCGAAAAATTTCATCTTGTACAGTTAATTTTCACCTTGGATTTAAAAACCCTGTTTTTAAAGCCAAGGTCATTTCTCAAAATTTTGTAAAAATTGTAAAAATTCAAAATGATTCAAAGGACAGCATGTAACCCTAGATCCCTTGTCAAGATCCCTCAGATGCTATCCCTGCAAAAATTATCAAAGAAAAGCATCAAATCAATCAATTTCAGGACAAAAGGGAACCAAAAAACTCAAGTTTATAAAGTTTCATGGAAAAACATTATAAAGTGGGTTATGACATGAAATTAATTCAAACAAGGCTATAAAAGCCCTAATCTCCCTCCATCAAGCCTCATTGTGCATTCAAGTGATAGAGCAATTGTTTCCAAGAGAGTTTGAGCGAATTGTGTGAGTTGGGAAGGCGCGCAACCCGTTGAACCAGGCGCGCGACTCGTTGGAGGCGCGCGACCCCTCAGGCGCCCTGTGCCAGTGTTAAGTTATAACGTGCGTGACCCGTTGAAGGCGTGCAACCCGTTGGGTGAGGCGCGTGACCCATCAGCACTCTCTCTGCCAAAACCGCCAGCAAACTTGCCAAGGAACCACAAATTGCCAAATTTTGCAAGGTAGGCCCTCCATCATAAAAAATTATTGCTTGCTACAGTTCAAGAAGGTCATGATTGTATTTGTAAAAGTGTCCATTTGCAAGTGAAAGTCTCCATTGTGCTTTTGGTTTGAAGTTGTCAAATTGCTAGGGTTTTATATGCTGTTTTGAGGTATCCCATTGTTCTCATTTTTTTTTTCCCATCTCCCATTTCATATTCCTTATCATTCTATGTAAATTTCCCTTCCAAATATGTGAAGAGCCTTAAACCCTACCCCTCTTCCCAAGAAATCAAAAAATTACACCCTAACCCTACCTTTCATAATATCCTTGTAAATCAAATTGTATAATGATGTATATGCAATAATTCTTCCCCTAAACTCCCTGTTTTATTATTATTCCCGTTTTACCTTTAAAGTATCCCTCCCCTAACATTTCCCTCGTGCTCCTTGTCCCCTTGAAACAACATTCTAATCAGCAGTTTACAAAGCAGAAACAACAGTATATTTCAGCCACTTTGCTCCTAAAACAATGTCAGAAACCGAAACCAATTATGCGCAAAGTGATGACCATGCGTCAGCTTCAGAGTTTGAGGTACAGAGGAGGCCTCACAAGGGTGGAAAGGGCGGTCATCATAGGAGAGAGGAGCCCACCTCTTTGACCGATTTGCAGGCTTGTCCAATGGCAGTATCATGCTTCCGTTATATGTCTTGCTATGAGTTTTGCGAGAGGATCTCTCGGATTCAACATCACAGGGAGTTGGCTCGCTTATTTGTTTTGCATTTGCATGATGGACATGTGAACCTTGCCGGGGTGGATTTTACATTGACACCCGAGATGATTGCTCAAGCCACAGGGATACCTAATGTCGGAGAGGTGTGGAATAAGCGCAAGATGTTGGACAGTGTTCAGTATGAGCCTTTCATTAGACCTGCATTCATGAGACACTTGACGGGTGTATTTCCCTTCAGATTTCTGAGGAGTGAGTATGCCCCCATGATGAGGCTTATCATGCTCTATTTCACCTATGAGGGCAGATTTTCACACGTATATTCGTACCATATTCGCCTATTGATGCATTTCACACAGGTACGGATGATGAACATCCCTGTTTTCTTGTGCCGGAACATTGAGAGGATGGTGCCCTTGATGCAGAGGAAGAGCCCAACACAGCAGTATCGGAGCCTCTATCATTATGGTCTGATTCAGCTTGTGGTCATACATCAGTTGGCTCAGCAGGGCATCCCATGGGAGGAGTTTATCTCTCGTGAGCTTTTCACAACACCACCAGAGGTTGTTCACGAGGAGGGAGGACCATCATAGCAGCATGACACCCCCATGACTAGATATGTCAGCTCTTCTCCATTGGTCACTTATCAGAGAGGCCAAAGGGCCTTATTTGCAGCAGCTCGGCGAGTATTTTCTCCACAGCAGGTGGAAGGGGTCTCGCCTTCTTCATCAGCTCAGCGAGTGCTATCTCCACATCAGGTGGAAGGGGCCTCGCCTTCTTCAGCAGCACAGGTAGCACAGAGGGGCAAGCAGCCCATGATCGAGGAGGGAATGACCGGTGATCCCGACATTGATATCATTGATCTTGATACCTGCTCTCCTACCACGGAGCTTCATGAGGTCATTCAGCAAAAGGAGGCCAAGAACCGCTTGTTGCAGCAGAAGTTAGAGATGGCACAGTGGAGGATCACCTATTTAGAGCAGCGCAACAAGCAGTTGGAGGATGAGCAAACTCTTGATGAGTTGTGGAGGATTCGTAGTGACTGCAACTTGAATCGAAGAAGACCCGGTGATTTAGTACCCGTTGAGCGAGAGTCTATGCTTATCCAGCTCAATGCTCATTTGGAGAGGCTGTTGGCCAAGGCCAACCAAGATAAGAAATTGCTTAGAAACATGAAGAATCATTATTGGGCACGGATGCACGTGTGCAAGGCGAAGATGAAAGTGCTCCAAAGGCGGTTGGCCAAAGCACAAAAATGAAGAAAAAGGTCTGACCCCCTACACATCTTGGCTGAGGCTTCCTTGAAGGAGCATGGCACTAAATAGCTCAGCCCCAGCACAAATTCCAAGAAATTTTGAGCATTTTGGGTCATTTTTGGTTTTTTCAGGCAAAAAAACAGGTTTTGTCCCCTCAACGGGTCTCACCCCCCGCGCGACCCTTTCATTTGGCTACTCCGTTCTGGGAAAACTCAGAATTTCTAGATATTTCATGAAAAGTTACACATGCTCACCCATTACCAAGAGATTTTATGAAGTTTTGGGCCTCCAGAAAGTCAAAAAACAAACAAAAAATGACTTTCTGCCACATTTTTGACACACAAAAAGCAGTCTTGGGAGATTGAAATTTTGGAGGGCTAAATGGCCACCAAATTCCGAAATTCCACTTGGGTGGGAAAGTAGACATCCATCACTTTCCAACAAGCCTACTCTTGCCCCATTTGGACACCTGGAAGTGCCCGAAACATGCTCTAAAAGGCGCGCAACCTGTTCAGGAATGGCGCGCGACCCATCAGGCAAATTGCTCAGGATTTCAGCCTACAGCTTAGCAAAACGCAGTTTTGACTATGTTTGACTTTTTGGAGTTGATTTTTATCCTCCTTGTTGTAAATGATGTAATTTTATGACACTTTTACACTTATTTATCTCTTCTAGAAGATTCATTCATGAGATAGGTGAAAATTAAATGAATGAATTTGTTTCCTAGCTTATAGAGGCAAGTTGTTTTGACTGCCTAGTTTTCAGTGCTTAGTTTAGAATTGGTTGAAACAGATCCTAGGATAGTGAGCTTGACCCCTAGAGGCAGGGAAAGATGTTAGATGATCTATATTATGTACACTCTTGCTCATTTTCATGGTTGAACTCTTGAGGGAGAAGCTCTTATTGTATTATTCACTGTATCTCTACAATTTTTGGCAAAGGAAGACCAGGGTTTTGCAGTCCTTTTTGGGATTCTTGTGGTCACATGTATTGATGGTGTGTTTCTCTTTGTACTTGTAAGTGTGTTATGTGAATCATTTCCTTACTTTTCCTTCTGCAAATTAGGCAAATGAAGTGTTAAAGTAGAATTCATGACTGTCATGCTTTGCTTTTAAGTTTTCTTAATATCAATGTTTTCAACTGTTTAAGGGGAATTCAAGGTTATTGCTTTCTCTCCTTAACTCCTCACCAGTCATTCTCATCCATCCATCTCTATCAAAGGCATCAATATTGTTTCCTACCTCGCCCCAAAGAACTCCCTGCGAAAACTGTGTCCAATCCCCACACCCGAAATTGCCATTCCCCAATTTTCCACCAAAACTTTAAAAATCCCAAATTTAAACCTCTTGATCAGTTTACTAGCCTAAAATCAGTGTTTTCCTATTGGTCATCTCTCCCATTGAAGATCTTTACTGAGATAGACCGGAGAGAGCCCTCTCCTGCCCCGTAGGGCTAGCTACGAGGCTAAGTGGTTTGATGTTGCCTTGAAGTTTACCTTTCTCAGCCTGAGGTGAAATTTCAAGTGTTAACACCCTCCAAAGAATAGGTTGCTGATATATTCACTAAACCACTGCCCAGAGAAACATTTGAATATCTCAGACAAAATCTAGGAGTAGTTGTTGCATCATCCTGCTGTTAATTCTATTTTTTCAAAGAAAGGTTATTATACGCGTGTTTCATGAAGTTGAGTTGCGTACACACGTAGGTTTCTGTGGGACAAGGAGAGTTTATGTTTTTTAGACAAGAAAAATAGTGGGGCAGGCTCTGATAGGGTGCTCTGTCTGATGTTGATGATCACAGTCTATTGATATGCTCTGTTCATTAATTTTTATCTAACTGAAAAAAATGCCTTGATCATTGACTTGTTAACAATGCACAGGGAGCACAGGTTCATGGGGAGCATTAACCTTCACTCGAATTCTGCATTGTTGGCATTATGGTTGCTGAGTCTAGCTATGGCTTCAGATATTTATACCTTTTGTTGCTTAAGTCATGTAAAGGTTTAGGGTGTGATATGTCTTATCATACATTTGAATGAGTCCCATTGGACAAATGATGTAATTTGTATCCCCACTTTGCATAATATGAATGATGTAATTATATTTCTGTCATATATAAACAATTGGTATATCCCCACTTGGTTGGGTGGATGAGTCAAATTTGGTATATCCCCACTTGGTTGGGAGATGAATGTATGTATGAGTCATTGGTGATAGGAAGGTCATACTCACATAGTTGAGTTATAGAGTCATGTTACTCTTTTGGAGAATATTTTTTCAGACTCTGCTTGTGCTCAGGGGGAGCATGGATGGTTTCAGTGCATCACAACATGTACAAAGGGGAGCTCAATCAGACACTTCAACATGTACTCAGGGGGAGCATGAACATCATATGGGAGAGAATATCTTGGTCTGCCCTTTGCCCTTGATGTCAAAGGGGGAGAGTGCCTTGGTGTTGTTGTTGCCATCAAGTCCAAAGGAGGAGATTTTTGGCATTATGATATAGGTGTTGTCCTTGATGGAAACTCACTCATATGAAAGTTCACAGTGCAGCAGGTCAACAACAAAGGATTACAGATTAGACTCCAAAGAATGAAGAAAGAGAGGTATATGTTTCTTCACTTTGTCCAAGGCGCGTATACATGTGGTTTAACAGAACAAAAGTAACGTATAATGTATACACGCACTTTCACAGGAGGAAAAGCGCGCACATGTTGGAAAACCAATATTTTGGTCCAAGGTATTTGATCCAAGGTATTTTGGTCCAAGGTAATTGGTCTAAGGCATTTGGTCTAAGATATTGACCCTAGGTATTGGGCCCAAGGTATTGGTCCTAAGTGGTTTTGGTCCAAGGTATTGAGAAAGGCGTAAGAGTATATAAGGAGGAGAAGATCATTAGGCCAGGGTGTGCAAGCAATAATATTCTAAGGAATACTTATATCTGAAGTATATATTATGTTGTAGGGTTATGTCTGGAACTAGATCTGAAATTTTCATGTGCACCTTGAGTTCAACATTGGATTAGGAATCATGAGACTTGAAATGACTTATTCTTGAATGGTCTGATATTGATTGAGACCAAATCTGATGTTTTGCGCCTGTTCTATTTGTTATCTATCATGAACTCAGTTTGTCTAAAGTCTGAAATTTCAGCAAAGTTCTGAGTCAAAATTTGCAGATCTGTACGTAGGTTCGTCTCGGCCAAAGCACGTGTACATGTAGGTTCGACTATTTCAAGTAGCGCATACAAAAAGGAAAACTTATGTTCAGATCTAACTGATCCATCTGATCAAATTCTATTGTTTTCTTCTTGTTTGTCAACGAAGTCCTCTTGGATATGAACGTAGAACTATTGTATAAGGAAATTGAGTCTGATTGATTGATTGATTGAGAAGGAAGGGTGATCCTTGCTGCTATCTGCTTTGAACTATGTAATATGACAATAGATCTTCAATGTCACTGATTGGTATAGTCCGTGGTTCAGAAGTTTATGATTCAATATCTTTAAAGATATATGCAGGTTGGGTTCAACCAAGTAGTGTATACTCTCTAATGCATGATTTTTGAGGTTACAACTGGTTTTGGATGATGATGCAGGGTTCTGGGTTCAGCACAGTGTTCTGGTGTCAATGATTTGATTGTTCAGATTAACTCAATATTGATTGATGCAATTTAAGTTTAAAAGACTTTGATGGGTCCAGTGTGAAAATTTGATGAAACGTGGCCTTCAGCTTGTGGTGTTGTGATATAGGAGTATCTAGTCTGAAAATTCATGAAACATGGTCCCTGGTGGAAGAGTGGAGCTTTTCTATAGGCTGGCACCTACGTACTAGTAAACATATTGGCTAGTACAAGAGCTAGGGGGTTGTAGCTCCCTTCCAGTAGAAGTTGGAAAATGAGAGAAGGTTCTAACCTTCTGCAGGTAGAAGCATGTATATCGGTATTAGTCTGCACCAGTACAAGATTGTAAACATATTTTCTTATTATTAAAAAAGGACAAAGACGACAGTAGTAGGTGGTTTTTACCCACATTGGGTTTCCACCTTAAATCTTGGTGTTCGTGTGTTGCTTATGTGTGATGCTTTATTTTGCTTTTACTGCATTGTCTAATAAATCTCTGATATACTAGTTTAAGATCAACACATGATAAACTGTCTAAATCACAAGTTCTCTGCATATACGCTGGTTTCTTTAAGCATTGTTGCATGTACATGCTAGCTCACTTCATTGAAGTAGCGTATATAAATCTATTTGGGAAATAAAATTATTGATCTGATAATACTGATTCACCCCCCTCTCAGTATTATTTCCAACAAAATGTGCTCTTTCAAAGTTTTTGCTAGGGTCTTAGGTAATTTTTTTTTATGGTTTCAGTAGGTCTTCAAATATAAATTTTATCATTGGTTGGTGTGTATATGTCATTACTACTCTCTCCATTCTCATCATCAATAAATGGAATCATGGTCAGGTCATCATTTCTCAGTAGTGTGTCTTGGTCATCATGTTTCTCATCATTCCATTAGGCCAGACATAAAAATGTCATGTAAATAGTCATAATTTCCACCTAGGTCATCATAAAAGAGAGTAGTAATAGGGATAAATGATCTATTGGGTTCCTAAAGTACATTTTATCCTTTATGAAGATATAAGACTGCATACTTAAATATCAAATTTGTTGCACACTATATTGCTTTTCATATTCTCAAGAAGATTAATGATGTCATGCCATGACATATGCACAAAAGTGATTTTGAGCTTATTAAAGACCATTCAAACATTTCCCTACTCATTTCATTTGTATCAAGCTCCTACCTATCATCGAATTCCTTCCAAGAAAGCTCAACATAAATTCCTATTCTCAAAGAGAATTTCAAACCCTCTTGCTATGTTTTGTGCCATTTTCCTGCGTTTTCTGCCCTCTTGCTACGTTTTGTGCTCCATGCTACGTTTTCATCAGCGTGGGGAAAAGGAACATCTCCCAATGCTCTCTACAGAAATTGAAGGCCTCTCTTGTTCAATACAAGTAAGTTCAAAGCAATCCCCACCTCCAATAATCAAAATTTTCAGTTATTAGGTGTGGAACATAGTAAAACTATATTCCTCACACATCCTTTCTTACCCTTCCTCCCTCATTTCCCTAAGTCCTAGACCTAACACTGGCTACTACACTCCGTTTTTGGCAGTTTTAGCGTTAGGACTGTTTTTAAATTCCCTACATCAGTCCCTTCACTATTTTTATCATTTTACACCTACCTAATTTTCCTAATACACAATCCCTACCTCCCCAATTTGTCTTCCCCACATATATTCCCCCTAACCCCTTTATCCCCTCACCTAAATACACTAATCCCAATCCCATGCTCCCTCTAAAAACTTTGTTTTTTCCATCTCTTACACTAGGGTTTTGCTTTGCAATTTTAAGCAATGGAGGGAGGAAAGAAGCCATAAAACAAAGGAGGTCAGGTTTCAAGGTTTGATCCACTTGAAACCAAATAATTGAAGTCTTCATAATTTTCCAACCAATGTTTCCTAAAGATGGGTTGTTTATGGTTTTGTGAGAAAATTCAACAAGTAGGATATCATGCCAAGTTAACTAGTCTTTTTGTTACAAATATTAGAAGTGATAAGGTCAAAATTGCAGGGTTCAAATTCATCATTTCAATTGAGGCCAAAGCTACAACTACAGGGATACCAAATAGTGGAGAAAAATGGTTCAAACACTCAAATTTGGACACTTCAAATTACAGGTCTTTCATCAAAATTCGGTTCAAAGAGGCTCCCAAGAGTGTTTTTCCTTTTGAAATGTTGCTTGAAAAGTTTGCTCCATTAATGAAGTTCATCATGAAAATTTTTACATGTGAGGGCAAGTTTTCAATAGTCTATAAGTATCATATCAGATTGTTGAGGCACTTCACCGGTGTAAAGCCTTTCAACCTACCTCACGACCTCTATAGAAATCTAGTTAAGATGGTAAAGAAAGTGCAAAACAGAAAAGGTGATCACCAAGCTAGTCTCTACCACCATGCTTTAATTAAAATCATTGTCCTATACCAGCTTAAGCAGATGAACATCTCTTTGGAAACCTTCTTGCAGTCCACAATATTTCTGCCTTCTACCAGTCAACCTACTAGCCACAATACACCACCAAAATCATCCAAACCAAGGGAGGTTGGCTCATCTAGCAGAGTTTCAGTGAAGAAGACACTTAGGGCAGAAATCACTCAGAACTATATCAAAGGGAAGAGGCTTGTGTTTGCTCCTAGAGAAGAGGAAAGGGCCAAGCCTACCTTAGTTGATAGGGAAGCATCTCCACATCACCATGAGACATCATTCCATGAGCATATTCATGAAAAACAAGGCAAATAATTGAAGCATCTTGTCATGGAGAAAGAGGTTGAGATTAGAGGTTTGAAATATTATTTGGATAAATCCAACTACATGATTGCATTTTTGCAGTAGGAAAATAGGCAACTCAAAGTGAATCAAATGCTAATGTCAAAACCTAGAATGGGTGTAGAGGATGAGCCAGGAAAAGGTAAGAAATTCATTGGTTTAGAGAAAATGGAGGACACTGAAGTTCAAGTCAAGCCAAAGAGGCCTAGAACCAAGGGCATGAAGAGGAAAGGAGACCAAATGAGTGAGCCATCTACACCTTTGGAGCAACAAGACATTAACAAATCCATTGAATAAGATTTTGAGACAAATAGGGAGTATTTGTTGGATAAATTTAATTGCCACTTGGAGAAGCTCCTTGAAAGGGCCAACAGGGCCACCAACTTGCAAAGGCACATGGCTAGACATTATTACACCAGAAACAGGGTTTCCCAAATCAGAATTCAAAACTTGAAGAGAAAACTAAAGGAAACCCTAATTCAACAAAACAAGGGGGACAAGATTGAGTTGTTGGATGAGGATTCACTCATAGGTTGAAAAATTATTACCTAGCTCCAAGGAACAAATTTCAAAAAATTTGAACAAATTCTGGAATTTTTTGAAGATTTTGGGCATTTTGGAAATTTTACACAGTTTTTGGGTAGAAAAGGTAGCGTGTCCCATGCTACGTTTTTGCTGGAGGCCTCAAAGTCATGAAAGGTTTGCATTTCTGGATTCCTTATGTATTGCACATTGAAGTTATGTAACCGAATATCCATGTTAGCAGTTTTTTCTAGTTCAAAAAGTCATAGAAGTACCCAAAAAACACCTTCCTGCCATGTTTTTCAAAGGCACGTTATGTTTTTGTAGCTGTGGGTGGAATAGTTTTTGGAGGTCTAGATGAAGTATTTTTCAGTACTTGAATATTCTATGGTGTAGTGGACAGGAATATGTTTCTTTAACATCTTTCAGATCTCGATTTGGAGTTGAGGAACCCCTCTGAAAGTCACTTAAAAGCAGCACGCTACGTTTTCTCTGGGCACACTACATTTTCAGGCAATTCACTACGTTTTTTCTTGGAACTCATTTTTCTTCGTTTTCTCAGTCCAGTTCGACTTTTTATAATGTAATTCTTCTTTTATGAGCTGAAATGATGTAATAGGAGGTAAACAATATTGTTAGAGTAATTTTCATGTAATTTTAGGCCTCATTTATGAGGAGCACTTTAGTCAAAGTTTAAAAGGAGGATTTGTTTTAACCTCCCTAGACATCAGGGTTTGTTGAGCACTTCATGTATTCAGTTCCTAAACTGAAGGATTCAACCTTGATAGAGGGGAAATGGTTATTTGGTCTATTTGTATCTAGTTTCAAGGCAGATTCAAGGTTGGACATCAGTGAGTATAATTCTTGGAGCTTGTACTTCATCACTTTTACAGGAAATCAAAGGATAGTTGCAACTACTATTCATAAATTCTTGTGTTGTTAGTTTGTGATAGTTTTTTCTCTCCGTTATAGTTTTATATGAATGATAATTTCATATTTTTTCCATATCTATGATTTGAGTGATTTTCTTAAGAGGTTTTAGCCATAATTATTAGGTCTTAAGCTATGTTTTGTTAGGAACTTCATGTTTATGTCACCTATCTTCTGATAGAAGAATTCGTTCTTTCCATGCTCATTTTGAATCTTTTCTTTTCCATTGTAAAATATATCAATAGAAGCCCAAAGTATCACAAAATCGTACCTACCCTTCTCCTTTATATCTCTTGCAATTGAAACCTTTGATATTTTGATCTAGTTCCTTGGTTTTCACTCCTGATCCAACAAAACCATAAATTTCAAAACCCTAGAGCTGAACATATCTAGCCTAATATTTTTCTCCCACTGCAGTCATATTTGACTATGAGCTTTATAGAGAGATCCCTCTCTGGTTTGGTAGGGCTAACTGCTAAACCCTAAGTGGTCTGAGGTTACCTCCTTTGATCTCCTTTCTCAGCCTCGGGATATTGTGGAGGATAACATTTTGGCACTGTTGCGAGGGAATGAAAGATCATATCTTCCATGGGATAGAATGACAAGGATGAGATCTGATTGTTGATGGTGAACAATGATTAGGCACAAGAAAGGCTGTGTATTTTTCACCTGGCGACTTTAGTGTTGAAGAATCCAGAGCTTTAGAATTTTCATGGCTACTCCATTGTTAATAAACCGATAGTTTGAAAAATTTCTTGGTGACTTTACTATTTTCAAGATGGAGTCAACTGCTTGAAGGTATGCTCCTATGAATCGAGTTCATATTCTTGGTTTTCCGAACCAAATTCCTTGCATAGATTGGCAAACTAATCTGCCCAAATTTATAGATGGAAACGAGGATGATGCTATTCTACATCTAATAAAGTTTCATTAGCATATACATAAGATTGAAATTAGTTTTTATGAGGATTGTTTGATGAAAATTCTTATGGCTACCCTGGAAGGGAAATTAAGATCATGGTATGAAGGGTTAAACTCAGGTAGCTTATACTCTCTTAAAGAAGTCCACAACATTCTTTGTGTTTTATGGAAAATCTCATCATTCATTCTTTTTGTTCGAAGGTTGTTGTGAATCTTGTGAAAATATATTCAATACCTTGAAGAGACTTTTGGTGATGAAGAATGTAGATAGATTATGAAATCATAGAGGCCCTTTATGATTTTTCTTACCAACAAAAAATAACAGAGATTAGTTTCTTTGATACAAAAGATCATTCAAAACACACATCAACTCCTTCTTTGCTTGAAGATGAAACAAGTATGCATCCTAACAGTCAAGAAGAAATTGGTCCAAGTCAGAATTCTGAAATTGTGTGTACAAAAAACTTAAGCAGTGAACCATCTTATGGCAATGATCATCTACTTTTGCAAGGAAATGGTGAAAAATAAGTTGTTTTCCTTGATTCTTGTGACTGTCAAATTGATATTATTCCTATTGAAGCACATGAGGAATAAAATATACTTGAATTGGTTGCTGCATTTAAATTTTTCCATGAGCATCCAAAACCTTGTGTTTTGGATGGAAGGTATGAATATAGTTATTCATTTGTTTTTTCAGATTCTTCTTTCTCTGGATTTTTATTTCAAGATCGTGTTTGTGAAGACCAAGATAAGGTTTTTTTATGAAATGGGTGAACAATAATATATAGACATTCACCACTCATATGTTTCTCTAGCTCATCCATTTTCTGAAACACTATTCCAAGGGCAGATTCGTGCAAATCATAATTTTGAATTAGCATGTGTGGAGGTTTTAGACAATGTAATTATGGAAGAAAATAATCACCAAACCAATGTTAATTTCTATAAAACTCAGTGTTCTCCTCTGTCTAAAGATGAAATAGATCAGCTCCTGAAAAGCCATGTTACAACCCAAGTTAAGGTAGGTTTGCAGTGTTCACACAGTCAAGAATGTGTGAGTGAAATTTCTTCCATTATTGAAAATGAAAATCTGGGTTTAAATGATGACAGTCATGAGACTGATGAAACTATATAGGAAGTTGTTGTGAGTAAGCCAATTTGTGATGTAAATTTCCTGCAAGGAGATCAACTAACATGGACTATTTTCTTTCATGAAGAGGATAGGGTTGGCATGTTTAATAATATTGAAGAATGTTTTATGTTCAAGGATGATTTAGACTATGAATTGGAAGAGTATGAGTCTAAGATAGACAGTATGCCAGAGATAGAATCAGAGTTTCTCATGCTTGAGGAATTTACAACCAACACTCAGGTAGCAGAAAGTCATACTTCCCTATGCCTTCCTATGGATCAACAACCAAGTATTCTTTTAGATTAAAATGAAAGGAGTACTTGTATTTTTGTTGTATTTCAAGACAAGGTAACATTTCATATTTTTAAGGATCCTTACACTATTTTGCTATAGTAAATAGGGAAGATGTATTTTCTTGTATTTATGGATCATGGGCACATTTTCAGTGGATACGTGGTGTTGCCTACTTTTTGTTTTTGTTTTTTTTGTTTTGTTTTGTTTTGTTTTTGTTTTTGTTTTTGTTTTTGTTTTGTTTTGTTTTGTTTTTTGTTTTTTGTTTTTGTTTTGTTTTTTTGTTTGTTTGTTTGTTTTTGTTTGTTTGTTTGTTTGTTGTTGTTGTTGTTTGTTTGTTGTTGTTGTTGTTGTTTTTTTGTTTTTTGCTTGCTCAAGGAAAATGCTATCAAGATTCAAATAGGTATCCATTTGCTGGATTGGTTACATTGGAGGGATCATTTCACATGATTATATATATACCTTCAACAGGTGGGCAGTTATCATCAGGATTTGAAGCCCAAGGTGAAGGCCCTAAAATATCGATGGTTGGCTGCCATAAGTAAGTTCAGTCGGTAGTCAGTTTTAAAGTTAAGTCAGTTTAGTTTGTCGATTAGTTTTAAGTTTTGAGTTTGGTCTTTTTGTTTTTGTCTCCATGCCCAATGGATCAGGTTACTTGGTCTACGATGTTCTTGACACCTCCTAAAGGAGCTGCCATCCCCAGATGGAGCCAATGTTAGTGTCTGTCAGTCCTTCCAGTCACCAGTGATCAAATGTGCTCTTTCAAAGTTTTTGCTAGGGTCTTAGGTAAATTTTTTTATGGTTTCACTAGGTCTTCAAATAAAAATTTGATCATTGGTTGTTTTTTCTAGGTCATTACTACTCTCTCCATTCTCATGGTCAATAAATGCTATCATTCTGCTCATCATTCCATTAGGCTAGGCATACAAATGTCATGTAAAAAGTCATAATTTCCACCTAGGTCATCATCAAAGAGAGTAGTAATACGGATAAATGACCTATTGGGTTCCTAAAGTAAATTTTATCCTTTATGAAGATCAAATACTGGATACTTAAATGTCAAATTTGTTTCACACTATATTTATTTTCAGATTCTCAAGAAGATTAATGATTTCATGCCATGACATATGCACAAAAGTGATTTTGAGCTTATTAAAGGCCATTCAAACATTTGCCTACTCATTTCATTTGTATCAAGATCCTACCTATCATCAAATTCCTTACAATCAAGCTCAACATTGGTTCCTACTCTCAAAGAGAATTTCAAATCCTCTCACTGCGTTTTGTGCCATTTTGCTGCATTTTCTGCCCTCTCGCTACGTTTTGTGCTCCATGTTGTGTTTTTTGCAGAACACTGCATTTTCATCAGTGTGAGGCAAAGGAACATCTACCAACACTCTCTATAGCAAGTGAAGTCCTCTCCTGCTCAATACAAGTAAGTTCAAAGCAATCACCACCTCCAGTAATCGAATTTTTCAGTTTTTGGGTGTGGAACTCTCTCCTAGGGTTTCCACGCTATGTTTTCTTATTTAACTCCATGGTTTGATTTTCACATAGTAAAACTATATTTCCCATACATTATGTCCTTCCCCACACTTAAATACAAGTTCCCACGACCTTTCTTACCCTTTGTCCCTCATTTCCCTAAGTCCTAGACCTAACCCTAGCTTCTACGCTATGTTTTTGGCAGTTTTATGGTTAGGACCATGTTTAAATTGCATGTTTAAATTGCATACATCCATCCCTATCATTTTCCACCTCCCTATGTTTCCTAATACACCTCCCTACCTCCCCAATTTTTCTTACCCACATATCTTCTCCCTAACCACTTTATCCCCTCACCTAAATACACTAATCCCAATCCCTTGCTCCCTCTAAAAACTCTATTTTTCCATCTCTTACACTAGGGCTTTGCTTTGCAATTGTAAAAAATGGAGGGAGGAAAGAAACCATACAATAAAGGAGGTCAAATGTTAAGGATTGAGCCACTTGACACCAAAGAATTGAAGTCTTCAGCATTTTCCAGCCAATGTTTCCAAAATATTGATTCTTTAGGGTTTTGTGAGCAAATTCAACAAGTAGGATATCATGCAAAGTTAACTAGTCTTTTTGCCACAAACCTTAGGAGTGTTAAGGTCAACATTACAGGGTTCAACTTCATAATTTCAACTGAGGCCATAGCTACAACTACAGGGATACCAAATAGTGGAGAAAAATGGTTCAAACACTTAGATTTGGACACTTCAAATTACAGGGCTTTCATCAAAATTCAGTTCAAAGAGGCTCCCAAGAGTGTTTTTCCTTTTGGACTACTGCTTGAAAATTTTGCTCCATTAATGAAGTTCATCATGAAATATTTTACATGTGAGGGCAGGTTTTCAACAGTGTATAAGTATCATATCATATTGTTGATGCACTTCACCAGTGTAAAGCCTCTTAACCTACCTCACTACCTCTACAGAAATTTAGTTAAGATGGCAAAGAAAGTGCAAAATAGAAAAGGTGATCACCAAGCTAGTCTCTACCACCATGATTTAATTAAAATCATTGTCCTACACCAGCTTAAGCAGATGAACATCTCTTGCGAAACCTTCATTCATTCCATAGTATTTCTGCCTTCTACTAGTCAACCTACTAGCCACAGTACACCACCAACATCATCCAAACCAAGGGAGGTTGGCTCATCTAGCAGAGTTTCAGTGAAGAAGACACCTAGGGTAGAAATCACTCATACCTATATCAGAGGGAAGAGGCTTGTGTTTGCTCCTAGAGGAGAGGAAAGGGCCAAGCCTACTTCAGTTGACAGGGAAGCATCTCCACATCACCATGAGACATCATTCCATGAGCATATTCATGAAAAACAGGGAAAATCATTGAAGAAAATTGTCATGGAGAAAGAGGTTGAGATTAGAGGTTTGAAATATGATTGGGATAAATCCAACTATATGATTGCATTTTTGCAGCAGGAAGATAGACAACTAAAAGTGAATCAAATGCTAATGTAAAAACCTAGAATGGATGCAGAGGATGAGCCAGGCAAAGGTAAGAAAGTCATTGGTTTAGAGAAAATGGAGGAAACTAAAGTTCAATTCAAGCCAAAGAGGCCTAGAATCAATGGCGTGAAGAGGAAAGGAGAACAAATGAATGAGCCATCTACACCTTTGGAGCAACAAAACATTAAGAAATCCATTGAACAAGATTTTGAGACAAATAGGGAGTATTTGTTGGATAATGTTATTTTCAACAAGGAGAAGCTCCTTGAAAGGGCCAACAGGGCTACCAACTTGCAAATGCACATGGCTAGACACTATTACACTAGAAACAAGGTTTCCCAAATCATAATTCAAAACTCGAAGATAAAACTAAAGGAAACACTAATTCAACAAAACAAGGGGGACGAGCTTGAGTTGTTGGCCAAGGCTTCACTAATAGCTTGAAAAATCATTAACTAGCTCCAAGGAACAAATTTCAAGTACTTTGAACAAATTTTTGAACTTTATGAAGATTTTGGGCATTTTGCAAATTTTACACAGTTTTTGGGCAGAAAAGGTAGCGTGTCCCACACTACGTTTTTGTTGGAGGCCTCGAAATCATGAAAGGTTTGCATTTTTGGATTCCTTATGACCTGGAAATTGAAGTTATGTAACCAGAGATCCATGTAGAAATCTTTTTCTAGGTCAAAAAGTCAAACAAGTACCAAAAAACACCTTTTTCCATGTTTTTCAGAGGCATGCTACGTTTTTGAAGTAGTTGTGGGATAAATAGTTTTGGAGGTCTAGAAGCAATATTTTTTAGTGTGTGAAGATTCTATGGTGTATTAGACAGAAAATGATTTCTCTAGCATCTTTCAGATCTCAATTTGGAGCTTAGGAACCCTTCCAAAAGTCGCTTGCAAGAAGCACACTACGTTTTCACGCAGTTCGCTACGTTTTTGCTTGGAACTTAGTTTTCTCATTTTTCTTAGTGCAGTAAGACTTTTTATAATGTAATTGTTATTTTATCAGTTGAAATGATGTAATACAAGGTAAATAAGCTTGTTATAGTAATTTTCATGTAATTTTAGGCCTCATTTATGAGGAGAAGTTTAGTCAAAGTTTAAAAGGAGGATTTGTTTTAACCTCACTAGACATTAGGGTTTTTTGAGCACTTCATGTAATCAATTCTTAAATTGAAGGATTCGGCCTTGAGATAGGGGAAATGGTTAATTGGTCTATTTGTATCTAGTTTTAATTCAGATTTAGGGTTAGAAACTAGTGAGTAGAACTCTTGGAGCTTGTACTTCATCACTTTTATAGGAAATCAAAGGACAATTGCAACTATTATTCAGGAATTCTTGTCTTGTGATTTTGTGATAATTTTTTCTCTCTGTTATAGTTTTATATGAATAATAATTTCATCTTCTTTCCATATCTATGCTTTCAGTGATTTTCCTAAGAGGTTTTAAACATAATTCTTAGGTTTTAAGCTCTGTTTTGTTAGGAACTTCATGTTTTTGTCACTTATATTCTGATAAATGAATTCATGCTTGCCATGCTCATTTTGAATCTTTGCTTTTCCACCCTAAACTACATTGGCAAAACCCCAAAGTATCACAAAGGAATACCTATCCCGCTCCTTTATATCTCTTGCAAATGAGACCTTTTGACCTACTTCCATGATTTTCATTCCTGATCTAACAAAACCATAAATTTCAAAACCATAGAGCTAAACATGTCTAACCTAATATTTTTTTCCCACTCCAGTCATATTTGGCTTTGAGCTTTATAGAGAGATCCCTCTTTGGTTTGGCAGGGCTAGCTGCTAAACCCTAAGTGGTCTGAGGTTACCTCCTTCAATCTCCTTTCTAAAACTTGGGATATTGTGGAGGATATCATTTTGGCGTCATTTCCGGGGAACGAAAGATCATATCTTCCCTGGGATAGAATGGCAAGGATCATATTTGATTGTTGATGGTGAATAGTGATCAGACACAAGAAAGGTTGTGCATTTTTCACCCAGCGACTCTAGTGTCGAAGAATCCAAAGCTTTAGAATTTTCATGGTGACTCCATTGTTAAAAAACTGGTAGTTTGGAAAAGTTATTGGTGACTTAACTATTTCTAAGATGGATTCAACTGCTCGAAGGTATGCTCCTATGAATCGAGTTCATATTCCTGGTTTTTCGAACCAAATTCCTTGCATAGATTGGTAAACTAATTTGCCCAAATTTATAGATGGAAATGAGGATGAGGCTATTCTGCATCTAATAAAGTTTCATTGGCATATACATAAGCTTGGAATTAGTTTTTGTGAGGATTGTTTGATGAAAATGTTTATGGCTACCCTAGAAGGGAGAGGAAGATAATGGCATGAAGGGTTAAACACAGGTAGCTTATACTCTCTTAAAGAATTCCACACAACATTCTTTGAGCTTTATGGAAAATCTTATGATTCATTCTTGTTGTTCAAATATTGTTGTGAATCCTGTGAAAACTACATTCAATACCTTGAAGAGACTTTTGGTGATGAAGAATGTCTAGATTATGAAATCATAGAGGCCATTTATGAATTTTCTTCCCAACAAAAAATAGTAGAGATTAGATGCTTTGATACAAAGGATCATTCACAACACACATCAACTCCTTTGCTTCGATATGAAACAGATTTGCATCCTAATAGTCAAGAAGAAATTGGTCCAAGTCGGAATTCTGAAATTGTGTGTACAAAAAACTTAAGCAGTGAACCATCTTATGGCAATCATTATCTACTTTTGCAAAGAAATAGTGAACAAGAAGTTGTTTTCCTTGATTCTTGTGATATTCAAATTGATATTCTTCCTGTTGAAGCACATGAGGAATCAAATATACTTGAAGTGGTTGTTTCATTTAAAGTTTTCCATGAGCATGCAAAACCTTGTCTTTTGGATGAAAGGTATGAAGATAGTTATTTACTTATTTTTGTAGATTCTTCTTTCTCTAGGTTTTTATTTCAAGATCATGTTTGTGAAGACCAAGATGAGGATTTTGATGAAATGCATGAACAAGAATCTCTAGAAATTCGCCACTCATATGTTTCCTCGTCTCATCCATTTTCTGAAACACTATTCCAAGGGCAGATTCGTGCAAATCATTATTTTGAATTGGCATGTGTGGAGGTTTAAAACAATGTAATTATGGCATAAAATAATCACGAAGACAAGGTTGATTTCTATAAAACTCAGTATTCTCTTCTGTGTAAAGATGAAATAGATCAATGCTAGAAAAGCCATGTTACAACCCAAGCTAAGGTAGGTTTGCAGTGTTCACACAGTCAAGAATGCGAGAGTGAAATTTCTTCCATTATTTAAATGAAAATCTGGGTTTAAATGGTGATATTCATGAGACTGATGAAACTATATAGGAAGTTGTTGTGATTATGCCAATTTGTGATGTAAATTTCCTGACTGGAGATCAGCAAAGGGGGACTGTTTTCTTTCATGAAGAGGATAGGGTTGGCATGTTTAATAATATTTAAGAATGTTTTCTTTTCAAGGACGATTTAGACTATGAATTGGAAGAGTATGAGTATGAGATAGACATTATGCCAGAGATAGAATCAGATTTTCTTATGCTTGAGGAATTTACAGCCAATATTCAGGTAACAGAAAGTCATACTTCCATATGCCTTCCTATGGATCAACAACCAAGTATTCTTTCAGATCAAAATGAAGGGAGTACTTGTATTTTTGTTGGATTACAAGACAAGGTAACATTTCATATTTTTAAGGATCCTTACACTATTTTTCTATAGTCAACAGGGAAGATGGATTTTCTTGTATTTATCGATCATGAGCACATTTTCAATCGATATGTGGAGTTTCCTAGTTTTTGTTTTTTTTGCCTACTCAAGGAAATTAGGAGCATGATTCAAATACGTATCCATTTGCTGGATTGGTTACACTAGAGGGATCATTTAACATGATTGTGTTGGAAATACTAAGTGGAGGGGGGGGGGGGGGGGGGGTGAATCAGTATTCCTTAGAAATTATCACTTTTAAATCTTTTCAGAGTATTAGTTAATCTTCAATTATTATTAATGTTGATGTAGTAATAATAGTAAATAAAAGGACACAGTAGACACAAGAATTTTAGGTGGAAAACCCCCTCCGGGTCAAAAACCACTGAACACTTTTCTATTCTTTAATCTTCAGCCCCAAATGAAATCAAAGCAACAACTTCCTAGAATTCTAGAAAATCATTCTTCTCCAGCTCCCACTGGAAGGACACCCCAACACCTTGGTTTCTTTAGTAGTCAACTGAATGGATGCCCCAACATCCTAGATCAGCCTACCACCCTAAAGTGTTCATAGGCTCCAACCTGTAGGTGACTTCATACACCTTCCTAGCACCTCCCTGCCACCTTATTGTTGTGGGGAAAAGTATCCGATGCGGATGACCCTATCCCTACTCTAAAGGTGACAGTCTTTAGCAACAACTGAAAGTAAAGCTTTGATGATTTCCTTTATGAAAGTACAGAGAGAATGAAAAGAAGGCCAACCAACCTGGTGTCTTTCGCTTAGTCGATCCTTGTCCTCTCTCCTTGTCTCTTGTTCCCAGCTCCTTGCTCTCTTTGCCGGTCCAGCTACACACAGATCCTGCACAAAACAAGAGAGGAAACTACAAGATACATGTACTCATAACTGAAGCATGGATTAGGGTGAATCAAATATACATGTAAATACAATACATCAATGCAATACAAGTATATAGGAGAACATGCAAAACTTTATTGATAGAAGTAACAGGGTTCTGAGAAGGTTACAACCAATGATGGCTCCAATCCAGCAGCACCTCCCCAGCAGCAAGAACTCTCCTCTTCACCTCTAGTAAAACAATCACCCAATAGCTCTAACTGTAAACCAACAGCACCTCCTTGCTTTACACAAAATTCCAGCCTCCTTAGACCTCATAGAAGAGCTCTATTTATAGGAGAGAAGAAGAGAGGATGAGTCAGCTTGAGACTGACATGAAGCTGCCTTGTGTCCTCTCCCTCTTCAGTTAATCTTCAGTTCTTGAGTCCACTTGGAGATCCTTGCTTACACATGGTGATCAAGTACCTCTTACTCATCACAGGGCGAATCTCATGAACCAAGTGTCAGTTTGGAAGCTTCCTGGGCAGTTGCCACCTTGCAGAATGACTGTGCCACTTGGCCAATCTCGCCCAGCGCAGGTAGCCTTCATTAGATTTGACTTCCAGCGCAGGTACAAGGAGGAGCAGTTGCATTCCAGCGCAGATGCTCAGTGGAGCAGCTGACATGATCCAAAATTAGCCTGTTTTGAAGTGTTTTCAGGTGGAGAACTGATTGGAAGTGCTGTTGTTTGATGACCTTTTTCTTTTAGGGGTAAGAACAACATGTTTAGGGACTGAGGATCCCTGTAATTATTGACATTTCATGCTCCATGTCGCGAGGCACAAAAATGTCTATAACAGTTGCCCCCTAAAGTATGAGGCCGTTTATCGGGTGAAATGCTTTAGCTAGAGGGTCCGAAGTTCATTCCAGTGCTGAGGAGGCGCCCTGTAATACAATACAATACAATACATTATTTTTCATTTTGTTTTCATGATCTGGCTGAGGCGGGCATTCCCATGCTCAGCTTTATAAATACATTTTGGTACATATAGCAGACGATCGTCTGAAGGTAGACTGATAATTTTCTGCTGAAATTATCATCCTTTGAATAGGATGATCATCTGCTGCAATGATGTACATGGCAAATGCTTTTATATTTCCCGAATATATATCGCAGCCCGGATGGATGAAACTAGATCCGGGGTCTTCAAACTCGTTCGATCTTCACTCTAAGTACAAGTCGATCCATGTGAGAATTGCGCTGAAGTCGAACATGGAAAGACATCGCTTGATTACCGGTCAATAATGAAAACCGTTAACAAGCGCGTGAGGAATCACCAATAATGACGATGACCCTCAAGGTACTGCAGTACAATTCACGTGGCGTGAATAAAGGACTTGGCGTCGAACGCCACGCAAAATCTTCTGGTCGAAGGTCATTGATGTATACCTATCGCCGGAAGTGAGAAACTTGCCATTGAGGCATGCAAGCTTCAAAGTACTGATGGGGGTGTTCCTAGATCAACTTCTTGGATAATGAGTTGAAGTCGACAAGAAGTGATCCGTCAAAGGAGGGCCTTAATGAATCCCACATCAATGACACGGAACGGAGCTAATGATTTTAGTGGAGGTGAAAACAAACTGTGACATATGATTCAGGGTGGCGATCATGAATGGATGAAGGATAATGTATGGTAGTGGATGGGACACGGTTGACACTTTCAGAATGACCCCTCTTGAACATATAACGACATTGATGCGATGGATCGGTAGCATTACCCCAAATGTGGATGGTTTGGTGAGGACCATGGTGATGAGACCGGTGAATGAAACAACCCAACCCGATGTGGTACGGAGGAAAAGTGTCATGTTCAAGAGTGACTTGCTACCTTTAAACTTTGATGTTCTCCCAATTTTTCCCCAGTCATTTCTGACCAGTACCTCTTTATTTTTGTCAAGCTTGAGGAGGATAACATATGCTTGTTCTATAACCTGCCCTTCGGGCAAGCCCATCGCTATGATTTAACGAGCTTAGCGATAGGGAAACTCGTTCTCGTCTAAAGACAAGTTTGTCGCTATTTAATCATTTTAACGAGTCTAACGACAAGGAAAACTCGGTCCTTTTCATTTTTAGAGAGTCTGAAAAGGTACAGAAAGTTAACTCCATAATTCCTTTTTCGTCAGCTAATCCCTTAAGTCCGAAAAAGTATAAAACAATACAAAAGGGATGGCTGTTCGGTACTTTTAACGAGCCGAACAAGACAAGTGCTCGATCCTTTTGTGCAATAATCCCTCAGGTCCAAAAAGATTAAAATTTAGAGGAGGGATAGCGTTCCGGTCATTTAACGAGCTGGAAGGCCAAAACTCGGCAATCTTTTCATATTCTACGAGTCAGTGAAAAGAGCTCAAAGAAGACTCGTCTTTTGAGGAACGAGTGATAAACAGGGATAGCAGCAGATTCCAGGTACAAATTGGAATTTTCCAATCACGGCAGTGTCACAAGGATGGCTAGATGAAATCACCCTTCGCAGCTGTTTCTCAAAAGAGGTAAACACACAAATGGAAGTGAATGATCGGCCAAATGAACAGTGGAGGTGATGGATGAAAACACGATCAAGGTTCTTATGGCTGATGAATTTACAATCTCAAAAGGTTATTTACCGGGATAGGTTCATTTTTTCCATGAGCTTGAACTCTGGGGGAAACTTTTGCTCACACTTTTCTATTTTTTAACGAGCATAAATTCAGTCATAAAACTGCTCGAATTTTGCGTTTATTTTTTAACGAGCATGAACTATATGCTAAAACTGCTCGATATACCAGTCATAAAAAGAACGCCTCCTATGAGATAACTATTTTTTAAGGAGCTTTATCTCACAAAGCTATGCTCCAATTTTGGTAAATTTTTACTTTTGCCCCACAGGCTTTCTTCATACAAGGTCGGAAACGGCTAATCCTACGAGTTTAAAGGGTTAGACCTACAGGTTTAAAGGGAGGACCTAAAAATTTAAAAAATAAATAGTCGTCCCTTGCTTGCATTCCAAAAGTTTGCATGCCCCCAGGTATAGGGTAGAATCTCGAGACTGCCCCTTTATCAACGAGGTTTGCCTCTTTCTTATTATCCGAAGAGGGTTCTATTTGCTGCCGCAAATCAATCCCTTTCTTCGGCGGTGTCTATCATTGGGTTGTCCAAAGATGGTTACCCTCTGTCACAACAATATAGTCCCCTACTTTGTAGGCTGCCCCTGCTTATCCTTCAAAACATATGTTTTAATGGGCGAGGCTTGAATTCAAAGATGGTTACTATTCGTCGCGATAAGGGAATTCCTACTTGGGCATTGCCCACTTTTTTAGACAAAGGTGAATGACTCTTTTGCCAAACATATAACTTTAACAAAAGAACACTATTCCAGAACAACCCCACTTCCTTCCACGGACGGGGTACGGACTAGTCATATTCTTCTGCGGAAATTCTTCCTTATACCCGGGGTTTCTTCTGCCCGAAGCAGACCAGGGTGCATGCCCCCTGGGTCCTAGTCTTTCTTTCCGAATCACTCGCACTCATCGGGAAGGAGGACTGGGAGTGGAGGCGAATCTTGAGTGAACAGACCATTTAGGAATGGTATTTGACTATTTGCGATGCGAGATCCCGGAAACGAAAGTTGGTCTACGAGCTTGACCACCCTTCCTTCGTGTGGAAAACACATTACTCTAAAGAGTGAGGAGACTATTGCTCCCATGCAATAAATATAGTCACGTCCAAGGAGTAGGTTATAATCCAAAGGTCCTTGGACGACCATCACGTTCATCTTGACGGTCTTCCCTTTCAATGTAACAGGTACATTGGGGAGGATCCCTAATGGTCGACTGGTTCCTTTATCAAAACCTGAGAGATTTCTCAACTCAGGTAAAAGCGCTGGGGAACCCAGTGCTTTCCAAGCAACAGAGGAAAGGATACTCACAGATGCCCCTTCATCAATGATAGTACCAGCCATAATCATTCTATAGATCTGGACAATGATTCTGAATGGTATACTGGCTGGTAACCGGGGTCTGCCTAGTTGATTCCAATCAAAGGATACAACCAGGTTGCTTGGTGGTGGGACCGAATATACGGCCGGATATGACCCTGATGATGTTCCTTCCTGCGATAAAGGAATGGGCGCATTGCCCTGACGCTCATCAGAGTCGGTGCTGATGAAAAGAACCTGGATGGTGTCATCCTTATTCTCTTCAGTGAGGGTGTCGCATGAAGACGACTCTTCGGCGACGGTGTCATTTGAAGACGGGTCTTCAATGACGGAGTCATTGGACGATAGAACCTCTGAAGGAAGAACCGGGTCAACTGCCGTTTCGACCTTTAGACTTTCGTCTGGTCTGGATTCAGTAGGTTCATTCTCAATGACCGACACTTCAGCTGACCACTTGAGCGGGCCAGCTGTATTTTCAACTATCGAGGGATTAGGCACGAGTTTTTGGTATCCAGGAGGAAGTCGCAACGGCGAAACCGGGCGATCTTCCAAAACTCTCTTTGCCTCATCTAAGAATGGACATTTGTGGATGGCATGATTTCCTTCACATAATAGACAGGGTGATCTTGGTCCCCTTCTTCGTCCTTCACTCTCATTAGTCGACGGATTGCAATCAACATGACAACCAGAGGTTGATGCTACTGGATTGTGCAACCTTGGGGACCAGTCCCTTAGTATCCGGGGAATACAAGGACAATCACGATGGAAGTGAATCCCTTTGCAAATGACACATGGCGATTTAGGCCTGGTCGGTGCAGTGTGTGGGTTTTTGTCAGCTTTCTTCTGCTTGCCCCCAGTCGCCTTCGCCATAGGCTCCTTCTGCTTCTTTTCTCTCTTCTTCTTTTCCTTCTTCTCCTTGGGAGGCTGGCTTTTGCCAGCTCTACCTTGCGAAGATGAAGGATCAGAGGAAGTATCATAAGAAGTGGAAGGCTGGTGGGTAGTTCTAGATTGTTCTGACTGTTGATTCGACTGCTCAGGATTAGTGGCGATCTGGACTACATTAATTGAAAAGAGCCATACAGGCAGGCCAATTGTCAATCCTGGAAGTGACAATGTTGCCATATGAGGCGCACCAACATCTCCCCAAGAGGAGAAGGGATTTGGACTTCCGCCAAGGTTACCTCCTTGGTTGGTGGGCTCCATACTTTTCAACTGAAAGATCAACGTGGGAATAACAGGTGATTATGTTCCGCTTAAAATAAATTTTATTAACGACGCTTTTAGACACAAACTTGCTTTTTCATGTTTTAAGAGTCGAGAAAAAGCTAAAGATGACTCTAGTCGCCTTCGATGTTTTAACAAGCCCGAAGTGACAAATGCTCAGTTGGACTTTTTCAGTTATAGAGTTTGAAAAAGGCCAAAAGAAACTGCTCTGGAGATCTAGGCAGAGGGTGTGCCAAACCTTTCGCGAAACCACAGAATACGTTTTACGGTACGGGTGGTCGATCTTCGTGAATGCTGTGTTCACTGCATCGCGATCAGTAGGGCGGCCGACACGGTTTCCTAAGGATAAAGGATAAAAAACCTATAGGGGTCTCCCAATATACGCGACGGTACGCGGGAGCACAAGTCCGTGTTAGTGCCACCGACTCTCAGGAGGAATCACCCACCTTCGTAGAGATCGACAGTCACTATGTTTAACGACGCCGGAACACGTCTCTACCTAGACCTCTAGATGTTTGCGTTATGTTACAAAGCGTTGTTATGTAAATTGAGTTTATTTTAATGTTGATCTTGCTTAACAGTTTGCCTTTCAGGGTCGCCACGAGATGTATATATACAACTTCCTATATGCAATCTAAGATGAGAAGCAAATCTTTTCAATCTTTCAACTTTGAAAACCTTAATCTACTGAGGGAAAAGAAAGACACAACTTTTTCCACAGATCATAGAACACACACTAAAATGCACATTTTCCTAAATCGTCAAACACACAGTCAAATGCAAAATGCACAATGCATGTATTTCTTTTCGTTATCCTTAATGTTGATGTAAGACAGAAAGGAAACTGTTGTATAATTTTGAATCTAATTTCAAGTAGAAATAAACAAGCTTGTCCAATAATCAAAAAGACACCTTATGATCAACTTGTTTAAACACTGGAAATGTATAGATTCAAACCATAAAGTGAAAAACAAACAAACTCAAACAGCCATGAACAGTAATAAAACTAGCTCTTAAGATCACAAAGACACTTTTACAGTTCAGGATCTAAGAGGTCACAGCTATACTGGTTCGCTTTTCACAATGGGAAACTGTAACTGAAGCAAGAAATACAAAAAGAACATTCACAGTTTCATCACACAACTGAGGCGGAATAATGTCAAGGAGAATGGTTTACAGCAAATACAATGACCAGCAAGCAATCAGCAAAAAATCAGTGAAAACAGGGCCAAGACACAATGGGAAAACTGAGCAAGACAATGGCTAACTGGACCAGCGCAGGCTCTGGTCTGTCAGTTTGACTCTCAGCACAGTTCCCGAAGGGAGCACCTGCGCTATAATGTAGACTGCCTGTGGACAGCCTGCTCTGGGACACGAGAGTTACGTCTACAAAGTTTTCCGGGTCATAAAAAGCTCAAAAATGCACTGTTTTTGCTGAAATAAAAAGCTATAGGTCAAGTACAGGCTAAGGGATGATCAAGAGGATGAAGATCTATCACAAAGAGTAAAGAGTCTTTTGTAGATAAGCTCTTTAAATCTTGAATTTGCTCAGCAAATGAGCAAGAGTAGCAGTCCCTCTACTTCGCTTTTGATATAGTCAAAAGCTTTTCGATTTGGTACTCTTTTCTTCAAGAAATGAATAGCAAAATACTACAAACACCAACAAGATACTAGGCTCCCCAGCGAAGTCGCCAGTTTGTTGTGGGGAAAAGTATCCGATGCGGATGACCCTATCCCTACTCTAAAGGTGACAGTCTTTAGCAACAACTGAAAGTAAAGCTTTGATGATTTCCTTTATGAAAGTACAGAGAGAATGAAAAGAAGGCCAACCAACCTGGTGTCTTTCGCTTAGTCGATCCTTGTCCTCTCTCCTTGTCTCTTGTTCCCAGCTCCTTGCTCTCTTTGCCGGTCCAGCTACACACAGATCCTGCACAAAACAAGAGAGGAAACTACAAGATACATGTACTCATAACTGAAGCATGGATTAGGGTGAATCAAATATACATGTAAATACAATACATCAATGCAATACAAGTATATAGGAGAACATGCAAAACTTTATTGATAGAAGTAACAGGGTTCTGAGAAGGTTACAACCAATGATGGCTCCAATCCAGCAGCACCTCCCCAGCAGCAAGAACTCTCCTCTTCACCTCTAGTAAAACAATCACCCAATAGCTCTAACTGTAAACCAACAGCACCTCCTTGCTTTACACAAAATTCCAGCCTCCTTAGACCTCATAGAAGAGCTCTATTTATAGGAGAGAAGAAGAGAGGATGAGTCAGCTTGAGACTGACATGAAGCTGCCTTGTGTCCTCTCCCTCTTTAGTTAATCTTCAGTTCTTGAGTCCACTTGGAGATCCTTGCTTACACATGGTGATCAAGTACCTCTTACTCATCACAGGGCGAATCTCATGAACCAAGTGTCAGTTTGGAAGCTTCCTGGGCAGTTGACACCTTGCAGAATGACTGTGCCACTTGGCCAATCTTGCCTAGCGCAGGTAGCCTTCATTAGATTTGACTTCCAGCGCAGGTACAAGGAGGAGCAGTTGCATTCCAGCGCAGATGCTCAGTGGAGCAGCTGACATGATCCAAAATTAGCCTGTTTTGAAGTGTTTTCAGGTGGAGAACTGATTGGAAGTGTTGTTGTTTGATGACCTTGTTCTTTTAGGGGTAAGAACAACATGTTTAGGGACTGAGGATCCCTGTAATTATTGACATTTCATGCTCCATGTCGCGAGGCACAAAAATGTCTATAACACTTATAATGACTGAAATGAGACAAGAGTGTGGATTCCCGTACCAAGGACAATGATCCACGATACAATATGATTTACAATGACTTTGAACGAACACCCAATCACACTCTGACCTGCAACCCACCCATGACATCATCCCAACAGAAGCTCCTATATCTCCCAATAATGCCTTTTTGACTCTAGGCAGATAGACTCTTTTACAATAATGACTCTTCCAATGATGAAACTTTTACAAATGACTCTTTTACAACTTTACAATGATAACTCTTGGCCTTGACACTTCTTCACAATATACGGATGGTTGTCATGTCTTCAAAGGATGTCCCATTGCAGTGCTCCCTTTGATTTGATACTTCTGCTCTTGAATTCTTGCTTGAAGTTGTACTTGAATCTTCTTCTACCTGCATGCAAAATTTGTCTAGTGAAACCAATCCCAAAACAATACAAAATACCCTTCAACTTACTTCTACTTGCAAAACACATGTAAGTCCATAATAATGAACAAATAAAAATTAAAATTACAATGCGTACTTGAAGTATGCTTGTCACTTTTGCTGCTGATTTGTTGCAACAATAAACAAAGACTCCCACTCTTGATATAGGTCTGGACTCTATGCAAGACTATATCCAAAACTGACCTAAAGATATATACAATAAAAACTAATGACAGATAGAGACATAGAGATATAACCTAGACCTTATATGTACTTACGTTGTCATGCAAAAACATATGTCAGAGATGATACTCATATTTAAAATGTAAACACTAATCATACATACCTTGTTGTAGGAGACTTACCCTTGACTGTTGATGTGTGGCCCTTACTACAGTGATCCTTGAATGCATGCTTTTTCTTTCCTTCGAGGAGATCGATAATGAATCTATTGTATCTATGTAATTACGTATCTCCAGGGTATGAAATTGTGTCTTGTGGTAGCCCTCTGAGTATCCTTTCCAAACCCATAGGTCTGATCAAGATTGGATTCTTCCAGAAATAGTTATGCGCAATCTCCCACGATGACCTGATTATAGATTGGTTCAGTAGAGAGAACTTGTACGAAGTACCACGTGTCACTATTGCAACCTTCGGCCCTAAAAACTCTACTCAACAAACCAAAACCCATCCTCTTTCTATGACTATTTATGAATTTTGAATCCAATGCTCAAAGAGGAAGTTATGAATATTTTCCCAATGTCACATATTTAACATGGAATTAGGGTGCCTGCAACAACCCTAACTTCCTCAGATCATATATCTGAAATAATAGCGAACCAAGATTCTAAATTCGGTCATGAGGTTAAGCAAGATTTCGGCTCAAATGGGTTTTAATTTCTGCTTCTAAAGCTTTGCAGAAAAAATGTTATAGCGAAAATTCCATAATGACCTATTTGAAGCCACAAAATCCCTACTAGAGGAGGATATGACAGTCATTATTTATATGAATGTCTTGATTTGAGAGGGTCCTCAACAAGTGAATGTTGGAGGTATTTTAAGCGATTTATTATTATTATTAATAATTTACTATTCAATGAACACAACCAATTATGAGTGCCATGCCACAACTCCATAGGGTTTTAGCCCACTAACTGGGGTTACTAACTTCAAACATGAATATCTCTCAAACCATGAAGAATTACTTGGTGTGCGATATATCAACGAAAACAAATTGATGAGTAGAATACATCTAGAATATCCTTGACTCGGAAATAGAGTAATTTGTCAAGTCAAAATTCCGATGCAAGATCAGGGTAGACCCTGGTGTTGCTTAGGTTGACATCAATGACAACCACTAATCAACAACCTCCCCCTTTGGCATTGATGGAAACACAAGTACTCCCCCTGCGATCATGACACCTCTTCCTATTTCCTTCTCTCCCCCTTTGTCATCAATGGAAAAGGGTAACACCCCCTGAAAAACAGCCATTATGCGGACCTGTACACACCTCGACTCCCCCTTTCTACTCGAAGATAAGAGAAAGAGTCTAATGAAAACTTGGGAGAATCCCAAGATTTTGGCAAAGACACTCAAATGCTTCATGAGGTAATGGTTTGGTAAAGATGTCAGCAATTTGTTCCTTTGTGCCAACATATTCAAGCTTGATATTCTTTTCAGCGACCTTCTCTCTAACAAAATGATATTTTATCAGAATGTGGTTTGTTTTGGAATGCATCACAAGATTTTTGGAGATGTTGATGGCACTGGTGCTATCACAAAATATGGGAATAGGCTCATTGAACTTGACTTGAAGATCTTGTAAATTTTTCTTCATCCAAAGAACTTGAATACAACAAGTTGTTGCCGTAACATATTCTTCTTCTGTTGTGGATAACAAGATTGAACACTGTTTTTTACTTAACCATGAAACAAGACAACCACCTAGATAGAATGCTACTTCACTGGTACTCTTACGATCATCAACACTTCCTCCCCAATTTGCATCTGTATAAGCTTGGATGACCAGATCATTTCCTTTGGAATACCATAGACCATATTCCATTGTGCCCTTAAGATACCGAAGAATTCTTTCAAAGGAAATAATATGATATTCTTTTGGTGCTGCTTGGCATCTTGATACTTTTCCAACTACCTACATCACATCAGGCCGAGAGGCTGTCACATATAAGAGACTACCAATCATGGATCTATACAACCTTTGGTCCACATCCTTTGACAAATTTTCTAATATTAACTTGCAACATGTTACCATGGGGGTAAGGACTGGCTTGCAATATTCCATCTGGAATTTCTTGAGCATTAATTTGATGTACTTGGTTTGATATATGAATATTCCTTTATCCCACTGAGAAATATAAAGCCCTAAAAAGTATTTCAGTTCGCCAATCATAGACATTTCAAACTCACTTTGTTTTTGTGACAAAGTCTTTATTTAATCTGTTATCATTTCTTTCAAATATTATAGCATCCACATATACTTCGATAATTGTTATGTTATCTCGATCCAATTTCACATAAATATTGATTCCTTTCTTGAATCCCTGTTGATGTAGATATCTGTCAAGATGAGGATACGAAGCCCTAGGAGCCTGCTTGAGACACTATAGAGCCTTCTTTAATCTTCATTTTTCTCGAGCAAGTATAAGTGAGAAACATCCTGATAGTTTCCATTCTGGCAATGGGAGAAAATGTTTCTTCAAAATTGATTCCTTCAACCTGTGCATATCCTTTGCAAATTAATCTTGCCTTATTCCTGGTAACCTGTAATCCTTCAACTATTTTTCTCCCCCTGAACCTATAATGAAACTGCCATTGTAGACTTGTGCCATATACTGCTGCATAGGCTCCTCCTCTACAAACATTAAGGAGTCAACAAGCCATATTGTTCAAAATAGTGAGTCACCTAACGGGCCATCTTGACTTGAGTCATTATCTGAAGCAATTGCTAATTCCTCATGACCTTTTACTTTTACAAATCCTGAAAGTATCACTGTTGATACCTTGTTATCTGCTTTGTCTTCCTGTACATGTTTCCTTTTCCATACCTTCTTATTCTTGCAATCTCGAGCCATGTGCCCATAGTTATGACACTTGAAGCATTCAATGTTGTCCATAGGTGATTCCATCTGAAATCTACAACCGCGAGTGTTATGGCCATAGTTATGGAATTTGAAACATTCAATATTTGTCCCATATAGCACATATTCTCTTATGACAAAATCATCATGGAACCTATCTCGTGATCCTGCAAACTTGCTTCTAGGGTTTTGGGGATAATTATTGTACCTGTCAAAAACTCCACAATACCTAGCCATATGTCCATATTTAGCACATAAAAAAGCAATAACCATAAAATAAATGTGTGTACCTAAATGGTTCATTCAGATGCGATGGTCCTTGATAGTTGTTCCTATCAATAACTTTACAATCCTTGGCCATATGTCCATAATTAGCGCATGAAAAATAATAACCAATAAATAAACAAACATACCTGGAAGATTTTTTATTCTTCTTTGGAGGCAGTGTTGTAGTTTGTTGTGGTCCTTTGTTCTTGATTTCTTTGGTCTTATTATTTGGAGTTGCAACATTCTTCTTTGGCTTTTCACTTTGATCAAATTCCTTCTTAGAATCATACTGCGAAGATGTGGAGCTTGTACCTTCATCAATTGGAGCTTTATCATCTTTAATTGCCTTCATTTTTGCTTCTTCATCTGTCTTGTAAGTGTTCTTTTTGTGATCCCTTGAGTTTTTTGATCTCATCACAGGTTTCATCAATTTATTCTTTATTTTGAGCAAGATATTCTTGAAACCATATTTTCAAGATCTTCCTTATTTTTTTTGCCTCCTCAACCTGTAGCTTGAGAAGAGTGGTATTATCTACTTCTTTGTTGGGAACCTGTATCTGTTCCTTCTACTTCTGATTTTCAATCCTGAGCCTGTTTATTTCTACTGAAGATGTTTCTAATTCCTTTTGCTTTTGGTAAACAACGGATATGTATCTCTGATCAGATTCCTTCCTTTCAGTTTCTGCTTCCTGCATCTATTGTGTGATTCTACTAATCTCTGCAAATTCTGTGTCAAGTTCTTATTGCTTCTGTTGGACTTCTCCCTTGAGGTCTCATGTCATTGTATTCTTGATTTCTTCCAATTGAGTTCTAAGAATACTAATCATCTTCTCAAACTCTTCATTTTCTTTGATGAGTTCTTTTGTTGTCTTAAATTATGCTTCCAAAAAGTCTTGTCTTTTCCTTTTGACTTTTGAGTTCCTTTATCACCTTGATCACTTGATTTTGAAACTCTATTTTACTCATTTCTCTCATTTCTTCATCATAATCAGAAGGATCCGAATTTTCAATAACATCTTGACCTGATTGCTTTGTTGAATAGAGATTATGAAGCTTTTCCCAAAGAGCTTTAGTTGTTGAACATTGACCAACTTTTGTTTTCACAGAATTTGGCAAAAAATTCAAAATTACATTCATGGCCTTTTAATTGTACCTTTTAACTTTGTCGGTAGATGTGTCTCTAGAAACAATTGATTCCCATGTCCATGTGCCTGCAAATGTACTTCCATCTTGGATTCCCATATCCAGTAATTATCTGCATCAAAATTAGGGGTTGGTACACAATACTGACTTTCTTCAAATTTTGTTGTACCTGTACCTTCCTTTGAAATCCTTGTAACCTGGTTCTTTGACTTTCCCATCTCTCTGCTCTGAAAACTGACTTCCAGTGGTTAAGTTGTTACTGAAGGAACCCAACTCTGATACCAATTATTGGAAATACTGAGACGGGGGCTGAATCAATATTCCTTAGCAATTAACACTTTTAAATATTTTCAGAGAATTTGTTAGTCTTCAATTATTATTAATGTTTATGCACTAATAACAGTCAATAAAAGAACACAATAGAGACAAGAATTTTAGGTGGAAAACCCCCTTTGGGTCAAAAACCATCGAACGATTTTCTAATAAATTCTTTAATCTTCAACCCCAACTAAAATGAAAGCAAAAACTTCCTAGAATTCTAGAAAAACATTCTTCGTCGGCTCCCACTGGAAGGACACTCCAATTCCCTGGTTTCTTTAGTAGTCAACTAAATGGATGCCTCAACATCCTAGATCAACCTACCACCCTGAAGTGTTCACAAGCTCCAACTTGTAGGTGACTTCATGCACCTTCCTAGCACCTCCCTGACACCTTATAATGACTGAAATGAGACAAAAGTGTGGATTCTCGTACCGGGGACAATGATCCACGATACAACATGATTTAAAATGACTTTGATCGAACACCCAATCACACTATGACCTACAACCCAACCATGACATCATCCCAACAGAGGCTCCTATACCTCCCAATAATGCCTTTTTGACTCTTGGAAGATTGACTCTTTTACAATAATGAATCTTCCAATGATGACACTTTTAAAAATGACTCTTTTACAACTTTACAATGATGACTCTTGGCCTTGACACTTCTTCACAATATACAGATGGATGTGATGTCTTCAAAGGATGTCCCGCTGCAATGCTTCCTTTGATTTGATACTTCTGCTCTTGAATTCTTGCTTGAAGTTGTACTTGAATCTTCTTCTACCCGCATGCAAAATTTTCCCGACGAAACCAATCCCAAAACAAAACAAAATACCCTTCAACTTACCTTTGCCTGCAAAACACATGTAAGTGCATAATAATGAGAATATACAAATTAAAATTACAATGTGTACCTGAAGTGTGCTTGTCACTTTTGTTGTTGACTTGTTGCAGCAATAGAAAAAGACTCCCACTCTTGATATAGATCTATACTCTATGAAAGACTATATCCAAAACTGACCTAAAGATATATATAATAAAAATTGATGACAAATAGAGACATATAGATATAACCAAGACGTTGTATGTACTTACATTGTCATGAAAAAACCTATGTCAGTGATGATACTCATATTTCAAATGTAAACACTAATCATACATACGTTGTAGGATACTTACCCTTAACTGTTGATGTGTGGTCCTTACTGCAGTGATCCTTGAATGCATGCTTTTTCTTGCCTTCTAAGAGCTCGATATTGAACTATTGTATCTATGTAATTACGGATCTCCAAGGTTAGAAATTTTGTCCTGTGGTAGCCCTCTGAGTCCCCTTTCCAAAACCATAGGTCTGATCAAGATTGGAATCTTCAAGAAATAGTTACGCCCAATCTCCCATGATGACTGGATTATAGACAAGTTCAGTAGAGTGAAATTGTACTAAATGTCCATGTGCCACAGTTGTGACCTTCGGCCCTAAAAAATCTATTCAACAAACTACAGTCCGTCCTCTTTCTATGACTATTTACCAAATTGGAATCCAATGCTCAAAGAGGAATTTATGATGATTTTCCCAATGTCACTTGTTTGACATGGAATTCAAGAGTCTGCAAAAACCCTAACTTCCTCAGCTCATATCTCCAAAAATATAGAGAACCAAGATCGAAAATTTGGTCACAAGGTTCATCGACAGTTCATCTCAAATGGGTTTAATTTTTGCTTCTGAATCTTCTTAGAAAAAAAAAAAAAAAAGTTATAGTGAAAATTCCATGATGGCCTATTAGAAGCCACAAAATCCCTACTAAAGGAGGATATGACAGTCATTATTGATATGAATGTCTTTAGTTGAGAGGGTCCTCAACAAGTGAACATTGGAGGGATTTTAGGAGAATTTTTTATTATTATTAATTATTGACTATTCAATGACCATAACCAATTATGAGTGCCATGCCACAACTCCATAGGGTTTTAGCCCACTAACTGGGGTTACTAACTTCAAGCATGAATATCTCTCAAAACGTGAAGAATTACTTGGCGTGCCATATATCAACGGAAACATATCGATACATAGAACACATCTAGAAGATCCTTGATCAGAATAGAGTATTTTTTCAAGTCAAAATTCCCATGCAAGATTGAGGTAGCCCCTGGTGCTGCTTGGGTTGACATCAATGACAACCACTAATCAACAAATTGTATATATAGCTTCAGCAGGTGGGTGGTTATCATTAGGATTTGAAGCCCAAGATGAAGGCCCTAAAATATCGATGGTCTGCTGCCATAAGTAAGTTCAGTCAGTAGTCAGTTTTAGAGTTAAGCTAGTTTAGTTTGTCGGTCAGTTTTCCATTTTCAGTTTGGTCTTTTTGTTTTTGATTCCATGCCCAATGGATCAGGCTACTTGGTCTACGGTGTTCTTGACACCTCCTAAAGGAGTTTCCATCCCTAGCTGGAGCCAATGTTAGTTTCTTTCAGTCCTGCCAATCACCAATGATCAAATGTGCTCTTTCATAGTTTTTGCTAGGGTCTTATGTCAAATTTTTTATAGTTTCAGTAGGTCTTCAAATAAAAAATTGATCATTGGTTGGTGTGTATAGGTCATTACTATCTCCATTCTCATCATCAATAAATGTTATCATGGTCAACTCATCATTTCCCAGTAGTGTGTCTTGGTTATCATGCTGCTTATCGTTCCATTAGGTTAGGCATACAAATGTCATGTAAAAAGTCATAATTTCCACCTAGGTCATCATCAAAGAGAGTAGTAATAGGGATAAATGATCTATTGGGTTCCTGAAGTAATTTTTATCATTTATGAAGATCAAACACTGGATACTTAAATGTCAAATTTGTTTCACACTATATTGATTTTCAAATTCTCAAGAAGATTAATGATGTCATGCCATGACATATGCACAGAAGTGATTTTGAGCTTATTAAAGGCCATTCAAACATTTCTCTACTCAATTAATTTGTATCAAGCTCCTACCTATCATAGAATTCCTTCCAACAATCTCACAATCTTAGGCCGGTTAGCGTTATAAATTGGCCCCAAGCAGGGAAGGGTGCGATGTGATAAGGAAGACAGGAAGGTTTTCAAGAAATGGCTGGAGGTGCGATGCAATGGATCACAATCGAAGATCGGTGAAGGGTCGGTGTTACAAAATCGGCCCCAGTAGGTATCGGGTTGCAATGCAATATCGCAATTGCAACTCGCAACGGTGAAAATTTCCACATATACAAAACCCCGGTTATCTTCCAAATTACGAAATGCGATAAGTCTAGGAATGTGATATGTTTATGGGTTCCGGTTAATCTACTATTGGGTCCACCACATCGCAATCACACATCGTCTGTTGTGTTCACAAGACATAAGCTACAAAACTCTGCCGATTTTGATTTGCGATAAGGCAGTCAGTGCCGACAGATTATGGCCCGCCACATGGAAAAATTTTCACCCTGTTAGCAGATTTCAGAGCTAATTTGTAGGAGCATATTGTGTTTGGAGCCATTTGTGGAACAAATAGTGGGAAAATAAGGAGAAGTCAGAACTTCTTCAGTTTTCCACCAAATTTTATGCAAAAAGAAGGCTAGATAGCAATTTTTTAGTATTTTGGACTCATTGGAGCAGGTTTCAAAAGCATTTGAGCATTGTAAACACATATTTTTACACTTTTGAGCATAATAGAGAGGCACAATCCATTGGAAGTTGGACCAAGGAGACATAAACTAGGAGGGGTGAACTCCTTTATCATGTGCTTGTTGTAATGTGTTTTTGATGATGTTCTTTACATGTTTATGTTGTTGTTCAGCTTCTGATTTATGTAAAATTTCTCATAAAATTAACATTAAAACTCTTCATTTCACTTGCAAAAATTGATGAATCCTTGAGCGCAATGAAAGTATTTTTTTATAATATGAGGAAGATCTTAGCACTGCAAACTAATATTCTAAATCAGATCACAGGTGAAATTGAATTTTCAGTATCATACTTTAGAGCCAGTAGGATGTCCTTCTACAAATTGAGACTAGAATATGCCCTTGAGGATAATTCACACTATATTGCTTGGAAGGACAGGATGGAGCTAGTGTTCAAAGACAATGGGCTTAAGGAATTCATAGATAAAGATATTCCTAATCCTCCATCAATTTATGCTCAAGATCTGGTAGAGTGGAGAAAATGTGTTTCAAAGTCGAGAAGGATTATCCTAAAAGGAGTTCGAGATCATATTGTCTTGAACCCCCATGGTAAGGAGAATCCATATGCAATGTGGAAGGCCTTGACAGACCTGTTTCAAAATAGAAATGACCACAGGAAGTTGGCACTGAAGGAAAGGCTCAAAAAAATCAAGATGGAGAAGGGTGACAAAATACCAAAGTACTTGACCAAGTTCACCCAATATTAGGATGAGCTTGGAAGTGTCAATGCTACAATTGCTAAAGAAGATTTGGTTAACCTAACACTTCTATGCCTTCCCAGGAGGTTGCATAGCTACCATGACTTAGTAAATGGGAGGGAGAAGCTACCAGAGTGGGAACATTTATGGTCTAACTTGGTGTAAGAAGAGATTCGGTGGACTACCAGAGATGGATCCTCATCCAAGCATGATGATGAGGAGATTTTTTCCTTAGCTAGAAAGGTGAAGAAACGGAAAGGGAAGTCATCCCATTCCAAGTCAGATTCCATTCAAGGAGGAAAGAAGAAGGACATGTCGAAGATTAAATGTCTTCACTGTCACGAGCTGAGACACCATGCCATGAAGTGTTTGCACAAGAAGGCCGACAAGAAGCCCTCGGGAGGAGTGGCAAGTGAAGCTCTTTCTTCATTATTTGAGCTGGATTGCACCCTCATCACTTGCATGGTGACATCGATTATGAGTAGTGTGTGGTATCAGGATAGTGGAGCCTCATTCCATATGACTAGAAACAAAGAGATTCTTTAGTGAATTGGAGGAGAAGGATCTCTAGATACACATCAAAATGGGAGATGATGGGAGGTATAGCACAACCGACATCGGTATAGTTACCTTTCAGAGAGAGTCTAGTTCCCCTCTCACATTAAAAGATGTCATGTGTGTTTTGGGCTGGAAGAAGAATTTGGTTTCAGCTACCATGTTGGAGGACCATGGCTGTGATATGATATTTACTAAGGGACTGTCTTTCCTTTATCACATAGCCTCAAGAAAAGTGAAGTAGATCAGGGTTCGGGTGAGGAACCTCTCCAAATTGGATGTATAATATTGTGCTACTTTGAGCGGTGCATAGCTGATACGTTGATGCGTTGTGGCATAAAATATTGGGTCACTTTCACCATGGATATTTGAAGATCATGCAACAAATTTCTACGGGACTTCCCAAGGGTACACTAGATCAGAGAGACACATGCAAAGGGTGTACATTGGGGAAGTACACCAAATATACCTTTCATGATAAGGACAATTGAACACAAGAGATCCTTGAAAGAGTTCACTCAGATGTGTGTGAACCATTCTGGATAGCGTCCACAGCCAAGCACAGGTATTATGTAATATTTGTAGATGAACTTTCTTGTAAGTGTTGGATTTTCTTCATGTAGAAGAAAGATCATACGTTTGCTAAATTTTTGAATTTAAAGCACTTGTCGAGAAAGATACTGATAGGAAATTTAAAGATCTTAAGAGTGATAAAAATGGAGAATATGTTTCAAATGAATTGAAGAACTTATGTACATTAGAAGGCATTTGATGGGAGTTAATATCACCACATAACCCACAGTAGAATGGGGTGGATGAAAGGAAGAAAAAAAGTATTGTGGGAGTTGCATGGGTGATGTTACATGATTAGGGCCTACTGTTCCGCTTGTGGGTTGAAGTCCTCATCGAAGTGTAGGGATGAGTACACCAAAAGAAGGTTTTTTAGGTAAGAAACCAGATGTGGCACACTACAGGATCTTTGGTTCATCAGTTTACTATAATGCTACCAAGGATGCAAGGAAAAAGCTAAAACCAACAGTTGAGTTGGGAATATTTGTGAGGTACACTAATACACCTCACAACTATCAGGTGTATCTGCCATCTCACAGGATGACAATGGTTCGTAGAGATGTGAAGTTCGATGAAGAGAAAGCCATGAGATGTTCCCTTGAGAGGGAGTTTAATTGACTTGCAGATGAGGAGCTTTTAGCTCCAAAGGAAGAACGTTACGATGATGTGTAACAACCACATGAAAAGGAGCAGAGAGTGGAAGCACCCACTCATTTAGAGACTTCCAGAGATGGAAGGAAGCGCACCAGAGAGGCTAAAAGATTGATGCATGATTCTATAGAGAATGTGGGAGAACCCACGTCATAGTGCAGGAAGAGGAGGTTACCAGATTGGTACACTGGCTACATGGATATGATGAGCGAGAATGTAGAGATTGAGCTATCCTCATCTGAGGAAGAAGTGTAGGAACCAATATGGGTTGATGCCATTGTTGAGGAGTATGACTAAATTATTAGAAACGATGTTTTGGAAGTGGTCCCAAGACCAACAAACAAGTTAGTGGTGAGCTCTAAATGGCTTTACAAGGTAAAGCAAGCAACATATGGGAGTGTGGAGAAACACAAGGCCACATTTGTGGCCAGAGGGTTCTCTTAGGTGGAGGGAATTGATTATGAGGAGGCCTTTTCTCTAGTATAAATATATTCTTCAATCAAATCTATTCTAGAACTTTTAGCGTAGATGGGATGGTAGATACATCAAATGGATGTGAAGGAAAAATTCCTCAATGGTGTGATAGAGGAAGAGTGTTCATTTAGTAGCTAGAAGGATTTGAGACCTTCAATAGAGAGTCGCATGTGTGCATACTCAAGCAACATTGTATGGATTGAAACAAGCACCTTGTGCTTGGTACACCAGGATTGACAACTATTTCACCAGGTTGGTCTTCATCAAGAGAGAAGAAGATGTGAACCTTTACCATATTGTGGTTGAAGGTAAATTTTTGATTATAGTATTATATGTCAATGATTTAATGCTAAGAGGTGATGAGAAGTTGGTAAAATCTTGCAAATAGGATCGTGCAAGAAAATTCGAGATGAAGGACCTGGGGCTCATGAATTATTTCCTTGGTATGGAAGTATGACAAGGAGATAAGGAAATTTTTGTCTCTCAGGGTAAGTATGCCAATGAGATACTGAAGAAGTTCCACATGGAGAGAAGCAAACCCATGGAGACTCCTCTAGCAAGAAACTAGAGGAAGGAAGATGTTACTTCAGGTGAAGTAGTAAAGGCTACTATTTATAGGAAACTTGTGGGTTCACTTATATATTTAGTGAACACACGACCATACATATGTTTGAAAGTTAACCACCTTAGTTAAGCAATGGTTAATCCAACCAAAATCTATTGGAAGGAAGCTAAACATGTGTTGAGATACCTAAGAGGCACCACTCAGTTTGGTATTTGGTACATAAGGATAGAGGGAGTGAATCTTCAAGGCTTCACAAATGCAGATTGGGTAGGGATTCCATCCACCAGAAATAGCGCATCAGGGGGAATCTTCAGCATTGAGTCAACAACAGTTTCTTGGTACAACATGAAGCAGAGATTAGTTGCACTTGGTTCAGCAGAAGCAAAGTACATGGTTTATAGTCAAGCAACTTGTGAGGCTATCTAGATGAGGAAGATCCTTGTTGGGTTATTTGGTCAGCAGATGGATCCTACAGTGATTTAGTGTGGCAATCATAGTTTTATAAAACTCTATAAGAATCCAGTTTTTCATGATTGGTCCAAGCATAGCGACATCCGTATCACCATCTACGTGATTGTGTGAAGAGGAGAATCATGTTGCTAGAGTACATTCCTACAAAGGAACAAAATGTAGATATTTTGACAAAGGCATTTTCAAGATTGAAATTCGAGTTTCACAGAGGCAAGATCAGGGTAGTAGATAATCCCTTTCTTGTTGAGAGGGAGTGTTGAAAATGCAACAAGAAAATCCTAATTTAATTTTGTCCTTGAATTAAATTGGGAATAAAATTGTAATTCCACATCTCATGACAACTTGTATTAGTTAACTAAGTTAATTTGACTTAGTCAGCTCAGTTAATTCGAGTTGAGGGTGTAACTAGAGTCCTGTCATTTTTATTATAGGAGCCCTAGTTGAGTTTATTTTGAGTTGTAATTAATTAATTCAATCTAACTAAGTTAAAGTCAATTAAACTAGTTCCAACTGATGGAGGAACTAGTGGGAGGTCTAGTAGTGTGGTGTTGCTTGTAGTGGAGTGTGGTGTTGCCTGCAGTGATCAACCAGTAAACTGATGATTCACTCATAAATAACTCATGCATGTCAAATCTAAGAAAGACCCAGTTGATATTGGAGTTCAAGGACAATGTACTATCATTTGTATAATCATACGAATTGTACAGGTGGTGCATGAAATCAGGGGAAGGCCTATGAGGATTGCAGAATTCATATTGAGGAATTTCACTAATTAATAGGGGGTTAATTCCTTGAGGAACAACACAATGAAATAGGGACTTGGGCAAGCAAGAAATTGGTTAAGTATTGGCCCGGGGTTATCTAGGAAGTTATGAGACAAATAGAGATAGTGCAGAGGTTGCTCGTGCTTGAGCAAAGCATTTTAATCTTCTCATGTTTTCTGACTAATGCAATATATAGATAGCAAGGGTTTTTAGCTATGTATTTCCTTAGGAAATCATTGTGTAATGTGTTGATTGAATTCTTTCTCTTGTATGCTTCATGATTTCGTGATCATTTAATTGTTTCTACTGATGAGTAGAGTAGATTCAAGTCTATTGTTTTAGCATATTACAATTAGCAGTTTGAATCTACAAGGACTTTCTACATATTATGATATTATTCCCTTGGCCTATGGTGGTTTGGTCAGACTTAGTAGGGCAGTTAAAATAGGTATCATGTTGAAGACCCGAGGAAACCCAACAATGCAGACATCGATGGATCACTCATACAAGATTGTAATGCATTGTTAAGAGATGACTTCGAGGCTATGATAGAATGAGCCCGAGATTCCACATCATCAATCATGAATAAGAAAAGGGAGAGAAATAGATTTGATAAATCTATAAAAATACAACATAGTTTGAAATATTTCATCATCCTAAGAGGATCAAGATTCAACAAGGCACATTATAGAATAAGTCAATGGATCTACTTATGAGTAGACAATTTCTCTAGGTTGGACCTCAAAGATGACACTAATGCCATAAGGCATATTTTGTATTGTATGTCTAACCCTATTCTCCTAGATTAGGTTTCATTTCTATCATTATAGTAGGCTTTCATTTTAGTATTTATTTTTTATGTCATGAGCTTAGATTTCATTGTTAGAGTCAAAATTTCTATTACAACACTTGTGACTATATATGATGATTTTTGATGCGCATTTGAATGGATATCTTCCTAATTTACTTTTCTTTCTTGGAAGAAGATATTGTATTCTCACATTCCTTCATTGATGCAAAGTGTCCCAAAGTAGTTTCAAATGGTGACCATGCATATGTCAATAGTTCCAAGGAGCAGAGTACACATCAATGAATGGAACTTATTAAAGTCATTATCATCATTGTAATACCAAATTCTATAGCCTTATTGTGAAAATGATTTTTGTGTGATTATGAAGCCATGTAAAAACATCTAGGCAAGCCTTTTATTCTTAACAAAGGGTTTCACTCTCAGGAGTTTTTTACCCTCTGCTAATTATTTGTGTTTTCCAACACCGATAATTGGTAGAGTTTTTCTCCCAAACATCCCCCAAAGCTAGAGTGGAATTCTTTGGTAAGGTCTTAAGTGAGTCCTAATGTTATCAAGTCTATGTATTTTATCATACTAGATCATGTGTCTTGTGTCTCAGAATTTGGTTGAGTCTAAGAATTCATGTAGTATTTGTAAAATTTCCCCTTCTAAAAGGGTTGTCTCTGTAATATCTTGATGTAAGAAGTGTTGTCTAAAACTATTTTTGGTGAATGGTTAGTGATAATTAGACACTATTTCCAAAATATTTTTTAGACCCTCTTAGAGGGTGGAAAATATGCTTAATCCCCTCTTAACTTTTTAAATTTTATTTCTAGCATGTTGGGTGTGGAGCCTGATTATCTTCTTTATTCAAAGGTATCGCCACATTGGACCCCAGTTCATAGTGGGGCGGAAACGCCATCCATTTATGTGCACTGCCAGGGGGGGTCCAGGTCATTCATTGGGCGAACATATGATGGTAGAAGTTATGTTTAATTTAGGGTTTTTTCTCCCTAGAAAGCAACCCCTCACTATATATGAGGGAATTGTATTGCACCTATGTAGGTGTGTATTCTAAGCGAGAAAGAGAGAGGAGATTGTGTGAGAGCGAAGAGGGAACTATAGAAGATATACTGTAGGTTGTATCTCTTCATTTTTCTAGATAATATAAAATGGACTGGATGTTTCTTCGTGGATGTAGCCCAAATTGGGTGAACCACGTATATCTGTGTCTCTCTTGTTTTATGTGTTTTCTGCATTTATATTTTTGCAATATTTTATGTCTTCCATTGCTCTGTAATATATAATTTTCTAACATGGAAAAAATAAAAATAAAATTAATTTCTTAGAAATTAAAAAAAAATAGACAAAAAATTAATTTCTCTTGAAGTGGAAAAATCATCAAAAAATGATTGAGGTCCTTTTTCAAAAGGAAAAATCAATTCAAAATTAAAAGGGCTCATTTTCAAGGTAGAATGTCCCAATTCATAAATTCGTTGGACCAAAAATACTATTTCTCCAGCAAAATTGAATTTCTTGGACCAGGTGGTTGATTAGATGCACAAGTTATAAAAATTCTATTTTTTGAAGATTCTCTAGTGGTCCAAAACCAACCAAAAGTTGGATTTTATCTCATCCAACTCAAAAATCAAGGGGATCGAATTTCTTTGGGGATTTGTGCATTAGTTATCAATGGATAAAATTAATTTGATGAGGATCAAGCATTGGATCAACTCAAACTAGTTATTTTTCCACTTGGAGTGGGATATAGATCTTTCTATTCTCTATATAAATAAGCCTAAGCCTCCTCATGGAGATTTCTTAAACAATGTGTTGATCATAAAATATAGAGAAAGTTGTGAGTCAAGCTCTGCTGGATGTAATTCCTATTTTGCAATATAATATCAAAGTCTTTGAGGGTTTACTCATGATGGTGTGCATTTTCTTCTTCTTGTGGTAATGCTTTTATGATTCGTGTTCGTAATGCTCTATTGAATATATTTTTGAGTTGCTATTTCATTTTATAGCAGTTGGATTATCTTGCATTAGGTATTGGGTTTAGAAAATAATTCTTGCTCGCTTGATCTAGTAGGTATCTCTAAATCTTGAGGGTTTTAATGTGTACCTAGCCCCTTTTGATCTAATAATTCATTTCAAGTATGTAGATATTATATTGTATTCATATCTTGGGCGCGAGTGGAAAGTCTTCAATTAAACCAACCAACTCCTAGAGGAAGAGGCTTAAAAGCCCATTGTGTTAATTCTCCAAGGCTTATCTAATGATTTGTATGCAGTGATTTGACCATGGCTCAAAATTAAAATTATTATTTCTACTCAATTATTTAAAAATTAAGTATGCAAATAAAGTTAGATATGCTCATTAGAGCTTGTGAATTTTATTGTAAATATTGTGAATAATGTTTACAAACCCTTGTAATTATTTTCCTATTGTATATATAGCTAGTGGGGTTTTGTTTCTTCATTTGAATTTTTCCTATAAATTTTGAGGATGGATATGCCTTTTTGTCACTTTGCAAGCTCTATATCTCAATATCAAGGGCTAATTTCGATTTTGTTGAACGTTCAAGCCCTCACCTAGCCTAACAACTAAGTTTTGGGCAATAATTTCCTTAGGAGGAAGTCATCTAGCCTAAGGAAGAGGGATGAGTGGGTTTCAAGGACATATATGGTCTATTTAGGCCTAGATCCATTGTTCCAAGCCTCTATTCCATCAATTCCTAACCATATATGGAGGTGACAAGCCCTTATAGGGCTAGTATCCACTACAAATCAAGAAAATTATCATTAGAGGGTTTGCATATAATGTTTTTGTGGCTAAATATAACTTGGATTGGTTTTTTTAGGTTCATAGATAATGATTGGAGGCTCAAAGTTTGAATATAAGCTATTTTGAGCTGGCCGCAAGGGTTTAATGCTAATAAATCTATTCACAGGCCTAAAGAGGCCAATAAATCCTAGTCGCATGCCCAGTTTGGCTCCTACAACCCCAAAGCAAGGCTCAAAGGGATCATTAACCATAGCTGTAGACATTTGGAGGCTAATCAAGTTCAATATTTTGGTTGTTAGACTAATCTACTTGTGTTTTTAGGCTTAGCAAAATCCTGATAAGGCTTGGCATTAGTTTTTCATTAAAAATTTGTCATATTAACCTCTAATCCATCAAATTGTGTGGATTAATCTCTTTGTTTTGTAGGCCTAATATCATTTGGCAAGGTTTAATTTTGTTTTTGAGGTTTAGAATCTTGTTTCAACTCATATGTGCCTAGCCGGAAGGCTAGAGGCCTTTCTAGGGCCTAGTTGCTAGCATTTCAAGGTATGTTACTAGTCTAGGGCTAATATATTGGTGGTTGTAGGTGTAGCGTAAGGCATTGCAAGAGGATTCACAGTTGTTTGAAGCATATACATTGAAATTTGGGTGCTTATATTAATATATCAACCTTTGAGACTAGGTCACAATCCTCTAGGGCCTTAAACCCTCTTCATTGTGACATATTTTCTCACTATCACATTACTTCAGTTTTGAAGCATTTGTTGTAGACCCTAATCACAAGAGAAAATCATAACAATTGACCCTAAAAACACTAAAGAACATCACATAATAATCATAAAAGTAATAAGTGTTTTGGATCTTGTATCATGCATCTTGTGTGATAAATCTTATCATTAGGTGACTGTTGTTGCTACTATAGTTGGCTAATTGCATTATTACAGTGGTCTGATTTGAGCTTATAGTGACATCCCTAAGATCTAATAAAATGCTCTTGGTATAAAAAATCAATATTGTGCATTAACTCTTCCTCATTTGCATTTGGTAGTTGATATTGAAGTCTTGTGTACTAATATTATATTGATAATAAGCTAAAATGAGGTTATATCTTCATTGATAGTGGTTAATTGAAGGTCTAGTGCATATTTGGAAATTTAATCATTAGCATTTGAACAACATATTGATAAAAGATTGGCATTGTTCTTGTTTCAGATTTTGTCAAGGATAAATTTTGCATTTCTTACTAACCATATTTCTCTCATATCTTCACGAATTACATCTTTCATAGTTGCATTTCATTGTTGCATTACATGCTTGCATGGTTAGAATCTAGTTTCATTTCATAATTGCCTAAGTTGTCTCTCTCTTGCATTGTGTTGCATTGCATGGTTTAATTTGTTTCATTGTTAGAAATCTTATCTAAATTTACTTATACTATTGTCCTTTTATAATATTGAAGATTCCTCTTGTTCTAATTTCCATATTTGATAAGTGAAAGTATAATCCTAATAATCACATTTAAGTAATCAAGAATCATTGCTATGATTGTTTCATTTAAGTTACATTGAAGTGTCTCTCGAATTGTGATTTGATTTTTTAATCTTGGATTGATAAGTGGTATTTGACACATTGGTTACAATAATGGAATACTTTAAGAACACTTTGCTTAATTTCAATCTCATTGAAGCATTCCTAATTTGGTCATCTTGCATTCTCATCCTAGAGTTAGACTTGCATCCTTAAAACTTACCTATAAGCATAAGATTGGTTCATAGATATTTAGGGCCACCTTCTCCACCTAATTTTTTATGCTTGACCCTTGCACAAAAATTAAAACAGGTGCTCTTGTAGTTCTCTTGCTCTTGCAGGAAATCTCTTGTAGGAACGAAGGCATCTAGGTCATTAGAACTCCAGGTTAGGTATCATTACTAAGGCCTTAGCCTCCTTCCCCTAGACTTCTTTATAAAAACCTGTGCGAGATTTGCTTCAAAACAGTTGAGGAGAAGGCTCTCATTTAGAATATACATTTAATTAAAGATAGCCAAGATCTTGCATCTCACATTTATATTAAGTCTTGAATTTCACCTTGCATCTCTATCATTGATAATCAAAGTTGTGAGCTTGATTCATAATTTCAAGTTTCATATTGCCGAACGTTACTTTCCTTGCATTTGCTTCTAAAATTCATTTCTCATCCCTTTATTGTCCTTGGTGCTAACTTACCTTTGCAACAATTGTTTATCTAGTAACTTGACAAATGAATCATTATTGTGCAAGTATTTCTTAAGGAACCGGTCTCTCACTAACATATTTTAAGAATCTAATTGGTTAATGTTGCTTGCCACATAATTTTAATCTCAAGTTGCTAAGATATTCATTTTTATATCTTATACTTGTTGATCCTCAACAAGTTCCTCATATATTTCACCTTTAGGGACTTGCCCCCTTAACCTACTTAGGAGATAACTTAAACAGAGTGAGCAGGGATCAGAGTGACAACACCTAATTTGAGTGTTGTGCCTTGGATGTACACTTTAGGAACAACAACACCCATATCTCTTTGTAATTCAATTTATAAGAAAATAACCAAGATTATTGCTTCTAGACTTAAAACCATCCTCTCTAGATACATCTCCCTCGAGCAGTTCACTTTCTTGGAAGGGAGACAAATTCATGAAGCATCGGGGTGGCTAGAGAAGGTATTGATAGTATTAAATGAAAAACCTAAAAGGGTTTGTTATCAAAACTGATTTATCTAACGCATATGACAAACTAGACTGCATTTTTATCAGACTTCTTTTTGCTCAATAGATATTTAATCTAAACTTCATTAAGTAGATCGTGAGTTGTATTCATTGGTCTCTTTGGCAGTATTCATAAATGGTTTAACATCCCCCTTTTTGCATGTACAAAGAGGATTGCATCAGGGATGCTCCCTTTCTGTTATTCTTTTTCTTATGGATTTAGAGGTTCTAATTCACCTCTTGTCTAATGCTAAGAGGACAGGGGTTTTCCATGATTCACTCATTTCTTGAAATATGACAATATCCCACCTTATTTTCATTAATTCTTGTCTTTTTTAATGGGGATGTCATTGACAGTTAGGTGTTGGTGGAGATCCTATCTCTTTTTGGATGTTCCACATGTATATTGATAAATTCGCAGAAATCATCCTTATCTCATCACAATATCCTTAAAGCTTAAATCATTCAAATTTCCCAGCTTCTCCCCTATGAATCAAAGCCATTAGTGCTTGGTTTAAAATATTTTTGTTTCCAATTGAAACCAAATTTTTACAACAAAATAGACTGGGAGTATGTTAAAGCCTCGAAAATCGCTGCAACAACATGGGGGAAAACCACTCGGTCGGGGACTTGAATACCATCCCTTTTCCATTTGGATTAGTGGCTTCGACTAATATGATGGGACCAGTTTCCCAATAAAAATGTGATAGGATGAATAGGGTCATTGATTACCAAAACTAAGTGATAGATGGGATGGTTTTCAACTAAAACACACACACACACACACATATAATCTATCTATATGTTATCTGAGATTTTACTTATACTTGTGCGATCTACAATGATTATCTTTAGTACATGACAATGAAGATTAATCAAATACTAACAGAAATGAAAAGCCTTTGAAATAATTATTTTTATTAAATAGTTAATCAAAATAATTTATAAACATATATCGCATCAAATATCATTTAAACACTTGCTCATCAATGTATTAAAAATGACAATCCTAGTATGTTCAAAAGTGAAAGGATATATAACTATATGAAAAAGATACATATGATAAACAATATAATAAAAATGGTTGTTAATTCATGAACAAATAAATACACAAAGATGGAAGTACTTGATGCATATCAGTTTGCTCATAAAGTAAGTAGCGTCAGTCCAGTCTTTCATATCAAGATGGTTTGCAAAATTACAAAAGTGTGAGCTTTTGTAAGCCTTATTCACAAAATCTCAGAATTATGATCCAATGATTCTACCAAGGCAAACTTTAAAGTACAAAAGTGAAAGCTTGTAAAGAGTTTCTTTATAAAATTTAGGACCCTTTCTTAAAATATATGAAAGGGTTTATATAATAGAATAAAAGTACAAAAATAGGCATTGCAAGAAGTTTTGAGGAGATATAAACAAATATCCTTAAAATAAGTGACAAAATTACATAAAACAAAATTATTGAAATGATAAGCTGCGGCATCTAACGATATCTACTCTTTCATTTTTTGTTTGAGCTCGTATATATCTATCATCAGTTGACTTCAGGAGGTTGTTTCATTCTCATGTGCATCTAGCCTGTATACACTGCATCTAAAATGGAAGGCAATGTGTGCATGGCTGAGTCAGGTAGGTATCATAGTACTAGCCACTCACTATGTGGCTTTACTAGATATCTCCAATACACTTCCCAGTCTAGTTTTGTAAGTTGTTTAATCGCTTCTTCTTTTGTTGTGGAAGTTTCTTGCCATTTTTCTTCTAGGGCTCTGATATTAGGGAGACTCCTAGGTGGGCATTCTTGTATTAGATTGGTATTATTCAAATTGTCATTGATGGTCTCAATGATATTGTTTGCAGCATCCATTTCTCTTGCAACTGCCCTTTCTACCTGTTTTAGCTAAATATCCCAATCAGTGAAGAGGATATATTTGTGAGATTATTCTATCCTGATGAGATCTGCTTCCCTTCCTTTTGGAGTATCTTGCCATGTAATGTATCCTGAAATATTCTCATCAATCGCGTTGAAGGTGATCCTCATATCGAATGCTCGATTCATCAATGAATCACTTTCCTTAGACATCGGATTGATTACCGTTATCCTTTGACAAAACGTTTCATATTGCATTGAAAACAAGGAATTGAGTTCTAGTGCTTCTTTTACAAAAACATCAATTTTAGGATTATATTTTAGTTGTTCCACATAAACCTGTAGTTGTTGTATTTAAGCATCTCTAGCACTTGTCTTTTCCTGATACTAGAGCTTTAACTGATCAAAAATTTGTTGTAGTTGTGCCATTTGTGCTTTCTTTTGATGGTCTAGATTATGCTTTTCTTCTGCCAAATATTGCTCTAATTGTTGTATCCTCTCAGCTTTCGCCCTTACTTGTTGTTTGACTTCCATTGCATTATCAATAGTGGCAGATGCATAAGCACTTGAAAATTGTGATAGTTTGGTTAAATTATCTGAAGGATACATGGGGGTATCCTTCCAAATGACATCCATTGCCTCATTGTCAGGAATCATCATTGAGGATTGTTCTATTTTCCTTTTCTTCCTTTGTCATTTTACCACAACCTAATGTTTTGGACTGTAAAAGACATCATGAGGAGGAATTAACTCTATTCTAAGAACAATTTCTGTTGAGGGGAAGATCGGGATGATTTCAATCTCTTCTGTGGCAACAACTTTGTTAGTAGCCCTGTCAGTGAGCGAGTTCTATTCAATATTTTGGGGTGTGTTGAGTATTGTTTTTGTTTCGACATTTTCCTCTCGTTGTTGTCCTTGGAGTTGTCGATCAAACTTTTTCCATGCCTCATCTAGTTTGTTTTTTAAGTGGTTCTCCTTTGTGTACACTTTTGTGGAAACATCTTGCACTTCTTTCTCTGTTGAGGCCCTTTCAGATTCCTTCTCAGTGTCCTTTTCAGGACTCTTTTCTGGGCTCTTCTCTGGATTTTTCTATGAATCATACTCTGAGTCATGTTGTGAGCCTTGTTCTGAACTTTGGGTTGATCTCTACTCTGAAGTCTATTCAGAACCCTATTTTGATTTTTCTTCTGAATTATGCTCATAATTGTGTTCTGAGACCTTTTCCGAGCTTTGGCTTGAGCTTTGTTCCTTTTGAGTATTTGGCTTAGGTATTTCTAACATATCCAAAGGGACCTTTAGTAACCTTTTTGTTGGGTTGTGTTATATTCTTTCCATGACTAGCCTATGTAGTTTACAAGGGGGGGTGTACAGGGGGTTTGAGGGGGGTAGTTAACCCTCCTCTACAGGGACTAGGGAAACGCCCCGGAGAATTTTTTTTGGACCCTATATTAGGTTGGGCGGACCTACCTATGGTTTTGTGCATGGTTTTCACACATGGTTTTGGATGCAACAATTTTCGATCCATGGTTTTGGACGTGATGGTTTTCAGTCCATGGTATTGGATGCTTTAGCATGTATAAATATGTATTGTAACATTGAAAGGAACATAATGAAAAATCAAGCTGATAGTCCTAGATTTGGGATCTAGGGGAAGATCTTTGTGTATATGTATTTTATGTGTTATGCTCTCACATTGTTTATTTTCTGTGTTTTAGAATTCATATGAAAGTAATTTCTATACGGGGTTAAAACCTAAATTTGGTATCAGAGTTTTTTGGCTTCAAGGGGACGCCTTTGTTGCTGAGGGGTTTCGCTCAGGCCTGTGGTAGACCCTATTCAGTGGAAGATATGCGAGATCAATTCTAGTGGTGAAAGAAGATGGAAATCAGTGAAAAAATAGAGATAGATAAATTCAATGGTCAGATTTTTGAGTTGTGGAAACTCGAGATGGAGGATCTGTTGGTGGATAAAGATTATTGGATCACGGTAGATGTGGGTACTAAACCAATGAGAGTGTCTGATGAAGAATGGAAGAAGTTGGATTGGAAGGTAAAGAGCACAATATGATTGTGTGTCTCAGATTCAATATTGTTGAATGTATCAGGGGAGTCTACGATGAAGGCTTTGTGGGACAAGTTAGGGACTTTGTACCAATCTAAGTCTCTGGTGAATAAATTGTTCCTGTGGAAAAAGTTGTATAACTTGAGGATGAAATATGGAGACTTGGTGACAGAGCATTTGAACGAATTTAATATTGTGGTAAGACAGTTATTGTTTGTTGATATTAAAATTTCAAATGAAGATAAGTGCATTAGTTTGTTGTGTTCTCTACCAGATTCGTGGGATAGTCTGGTTATTGCATTAGGTGGCAATGTAACTGCCTTGTAGTTTGATGAAATAGTCTCATCCTTGCTAGCGAAGGAGATGAGACGAAAAATTATGTAGAGCCAGAATGGTGATGCCTTGTCTGTATGAGGACGGTCCCAGAACAAAAAAAAAATAAGTTATCGAGTGGGATATCTAAATCTAGAGAGAGATCTAAATCTCTAGGAAAACCTATAAAGGTGGTTTGCTAGGAATGCGGGAAGGAAGGGCGCTACAAAAGGGACTGTAAATCTAAAGCTCCTCACAAAGGAAAGGGATTTGATGATGCTCCTTCAGCAGAGGTGAAAACCACCTCAGATGAAGGTGGGGATGTGTACTTGGCTTCTTCAAGTACACATGTAGATCATGAGGAATGGTTGATTGACTCAGGTGCATCCTTTCACTTCACTCCCCATAGAGAGTGATGTCTTCTTGGGGGATGATAGGAAGGCTAGAATCATTGGTCGTGGAAAAGTAAAGTTGAAGTTGAAAGGTGGAAGGGTTAGAACACTTTCGGGTGTTCTGCATATTCCTGCATTAGCCATAAATTTGATTTATGTAAGAAAGCTGGATGATGCAAGTATAAAAATAGTGTTCGAGAAGGATACCTGCAAGATGGTTCGAGGAGCACCGGTATTGATTGTGGAGTTCAAATTGGAACTCTCTACAAGCTGCAAGGTAGCACTATTGTTGATGGGTGCAATAGTTCTATGGTTCCTAAAAGTGGAGCAGAAAATCTAGTGGTCTCTGGAGAGAAGACCATGTTGTGGCATCAAAGGCTTGGACATATGGAGAGAAGGGCCTTCGAATACTTCATGGTAAAGGTATGGTAGAAGGTATGAGTAATAGCTCTCTAGATTTTGATTTATGTGAAAATTTTGTATATGGGAAGCATAATCGAGTGAGTTTCCCCTTTGGTGGTAAGAGGGCGAAACAGATATTAGAGCTTGTGCACAGTGATGTGTTTGGACCTATAAAGGTTCCATCACTGGGTAAGTCTGTGTACTATGTATCATTTATAGATGACTTCTCAAGGAATACATGGATATATTTCCTTAAGAAGAAATCTGAAGTCTTTGACAGGTTTAAAGAATTTAAGGCTTTGGTGGAAAACTAGACAGAGAAGAAGATAAGGGTGTTGAGGTCAGATAATGGTGGAGAGTTTTGCAGCAAGGAATTTGAAGAATTATGTAAGAAGTGTGGTATATCACGACAGAAGATTACTCCATACACACCTGAGAAAAATGGAGTTGCAGAAAGAATGAACAAGACGTTGATGGAAAGGGCAAGAAACATGCTTAGTGGTGTCGGGTTAGGACAAGAATTCTGGGTAGAGGTGGTGGAGACAACATGTTACCTGGTCAACAAATCATCTTCATCAGTGTTGGAGGGTAAGACTCCACAAGAGGTATGGACTGGTAAGAAACCCTCTCTTTCACATCTGAGGATATTTGGATGTGATGCATATGTACATGTTCCAAAGGAGAAAATGACCAAGTTGGATAGTAAATCTGAAAAGTGCATCTTTGTTGGTTATAAGGATGGTTTAAAGGGTTATAAGCTTTGGAACTTGTTGATGCCTCTAAAATCCTAGCACCAACATTGGGGATAACCACTTGGTTCGGACCTTAGTACCACTCCTTTTCCATTTGGTATGGTGGCTTTGAATGGATATTATGGGACCAGTTTCCCATATAATGAATGGCTTGATGGATGATTGTTTTATAATGTATAATAAGGATGATAAGTGCTTTAACCTATAACTCAAAAATATAAAAATATACTTATCTAACCTGGGTAGTGTATTAACAATGCGATTTCTAATTATTTCTAACAGACAAATAATCATATAGATGAATTACTGATCGATAGAAAGATGCATTCATAGATAATGATTACTTTGTTTAAGAAATTAAACAAAGTAATTACAAAAAAAAACATATCGCATTCATAACAATGTATATCGCTGACATATATATTTAAAGTATAACAATTCTAAATCTTCAGAAATGACACGATAAAGAATTATTTGAAGAGAATACATATATCAACAATAGCAACTTTTAAAAGGGATGCTTCATCACATAAGGAAACAAGACAAAAGAATAGTGATAGAAATATTGCATTCATTTGAGTCTTTCCAATGTAAATAACACTCTGATTCCACTTTCTTATTTGAGAAACTTCCAGGAGATACAAAAGTGCAGATCTTGAAAAAATTTCTTCACAAAAATGTAGAACCTTGATCCACTATTGATAAAGATATATTCAGAGGTACAAAAGTGTAACTTCTCAAGTCAAGTTTTATGTAAATTGAGGACCCTTTCTTAAAAGACATGAAAGTGTTTAAATGGTAAAATAAAAACTAACTGTCAATAAAAATCGCTTTGAGTTGTTGAAATTGCAAACATGAAAATTTGGGATTTGATTTATGAAAATAACAGTGTGATAGCCTTTGAACTGATTCTTTGTATCTACTTCTTCTCTTGCACTCATAGTTGACAAATTGAGAGCATTTCATGAATTTCCAAAGGATGAATCAGCCTGGAATGTAGTTAACCTATGTATGTGGCATCTGAAAGCTTGGGAACCATGCGATTGATAGTGTAGGAAAGGCATTTAGTGGCCATCTGCTGATTGTGCGGCTTGACTAGGAAGAACCAAAATGCATCCCAAGTCAAGTTTTACACTTTGCCGATTTGTTCTTCTCTGCTAGCTAGATCCTGTATCCATTAATTTTCTAACTATTTTGCCTTCGAGAGCTTTCCTAGGGAGCAATCAGAGATCAAGTTAGCTCCCTATGAGCTTTCATTTACCAACTCGGTCACACTATTCATTGTAGCCATGGCTATGAAAGTAGATCTTTCGGCCTTTATTAACTATGATTGTCACTCCGAAAACAAGACTTCTTTGTGTGATTCTTGGATTTTCGATAGATTAGCAGCCATGCCTTCTTGTGTACCTTTCCAAGAGAGAAATCTTGTGACCTTATCATCTGCGTTTTCAAATTCTAACCTAGTTTCAACTGCCTGTTCAATGAGTGATGCAGTGATGATGCACAATGGGTCAACTAATGATATTTTATGGCAAAGGATATTCAGTTGCTGAGATAAGTCTTTAGTCACTTCCAGGGCTTCTTTTTTGAATTCATCAATCTTCAGATAACCTTTGAATTTCTCTACCTATAATTGCAGTTGTGCGATTTGTTCTTCTTTGGCCTTCTTTTCCTGCTGAAGTGCCACTTGAAGCTTGCTGAGTTATTGAGAAAAATTTTGTTGTTTTTGGAGAGCCTGCTGATCGATATTTGTTTCTCTAGATTTAACTGTTCTTTTAGTTGCTCATTCTACTTCTTTTGCTCCGCTAGCTATTGCTCAAGTCGACTGATCTTTTGTTGTTCCACTGCCATTTTCTCTTCAAGTTGGGTGATCCTTAGATCCTTTTCTTTGATCAGTTAGCTAACTTCGGAGGCCTTGTCCATTGTAGTGGCTGTATAGGCACTTGCATATTGAGATAACTTAGTTAAATCCTCAGAAGGGTTGACTTCTAAGTCTTTCCATACCACATTCATAAGTTCAGCTTGAGGAGTTGAGAATGGTCCCTGGTCAATTTTCCTCTTTTTCCTCTGTCTTTTGACCATAGTCCTATGCTTTGGACTGTAAAATACATCCAGAGGTGGTATTTGCTCAACTTTCAATACAATATCTTCGAAAGGATTCTCTGGAATTATTTCAATATCATGCTGAGTGTTAACTGTGCCGACTACCCCTTCAATTGTAATACTAGTAACAATAGGCTCCTATGTTGCAGGCAATTTTGGTATACTGATGTTTTGGGAGTCACCCTGGTTCTTGATCTGCTGATCGAATTTCTCCCATTTCTTGATTAAGTTGGCATCAATATACACATTGCTATCTAGGAGCTCACTGGTCTTTTCATTTGTCTGCTCCTTTTTGAGAATATTCTCAATAGTATGTTCTTCACTATGGCCTTCTTGTTGTACCATAGGAGTAGTGTTCAATAAATCTAGAGGTAGTGTTTGTAACCTCTGTGTCCTGAACTGCATAAACTTATCTATCTACCCTGCTCCCAATTTGATCCCTGCTAGATGTTTTACTTGTGAAAACAACTCAGCTAAAGCGAACAAGTCATCATAGTCATCTTTCTCATGTTCAAATTTGGCAAGTTTCACCTAAGTGGTAAAGTTGTAAGCCACTTCGTTTGGGTCATACTGTCTCTTAGGGATGACTGCTAACTTCAAAATTTTTATCTTATTTTCTTCTTTCTCGACATGTTTGAAATCATGCAGTGAGTAAGTAGCACAACGGAGGGGAAATGTAGGCCACATTTCTTTCTTGGACTCTTTGAGGTTCTTGGACATTCCTTGCTCCATTATCTAGTAAGCTATTTCTTTGGCCAATAGCTTATCAGGAATTTACAATGGGAGAACATGTGGATCTATGAGGCTGCCAAAAAGTCTGACATAGGTGACATTTTCTTCATTGAACCAACTACCGATTGATGTTAGGTCAATGATAGCCTCATCAGATAACCGAGGAGTAGGTATGATGAATATGGTCTGATGGACAGGTAAAACAAAACCATGGCAAATTCTATATATATGATCTTTATAATGGGCCTTCCACAAATACCTATGATAAATGTGAATAGGAGTTGGGTCTTGAGGAGTCCATTTTCAACCTAGAATGGGGAATTTGGAATTGAAATAGATGGTATCCATAATGTAGGCACTCATATAGAATGGGGGTATTATCCGAGTAGTTACATACCTATTTCTTCTATAATCAAGGATTTGGTTGGCCATTTTATCTGACAAAACAGTTGTCCAATCCATGACAAAAGAGTTAATTGTTGCTTCCATTAAAGGCACCATTTCTATGGAAAATCTAGCTGAATTAGAGGCTCTAAAGAGTCTACATATCATAGCACCAACATAGCAATAGGGAGATGCTAAGGAGTCCATAGAGTACATACTAGAAGATTCATGCTTATGCTTGTTTGGGAAATGTCTCCATTGCTTGATAGGGTCCGATTCTACATCGTTCTCCTTGGCGAAAGCTTCTAAAAATGCCTTGTTGTAAAGTACCTAGGGGTCCGGAAAATGATACATCTTCTTGACATCTTCTGCCTTGAATGTCCCAAACATCCTTCCATCAGCTGTAAAGAATGATCTGTCGGTTATGTTGATACTCTCTATTACCCATCTCACCAGGTCATTGTATGGTAACACTTTCACACGGGCTGCTATTTTGTGGAGGAAGGAGTTGGCTAAATCCTTAAGAGTATTTTATGATTTATCACTTGAATAAGCCATTCCTCCTTCTTCTTCAATTATGATTGGATCCTCGGCTTCAAGTAGATTATATATGCCCTCCCATGAAGTCTTGCCAAGGCCTAGACAGGTAGTATCAGCTATCAACACCAACTTTGTTGGTTCATCTTTCGCTATGACGGGGACCTTTACTTTTCGAGATTTCTTAGACATTTTTTTTGGACTGATGATTTTAGATTAGCTCTGCAAAATGAAATAGAAGGACGTAACAATGGAAAAACTTGTTAAATTTTAATACACAACGCACAAGACTAACAACAATTAAGCATAATAGATGCTACGGATCTATGATATATTAAGGCACCACGGATGAAATCCTTGAAGGATTCAACCGTAATTGCTTTTTAATGATTTCCCCGTAACTTCCAATGTGAAACTTTAATGTTGTGATAGTATGTCACATCACAAATTTATAATGATCCTTTTTAGAATGGGTAGCGTGACTTTCCCGATTGGAAATTAGCGATAATCGCATATCACAAATTAGGAGTTACAAGTGCCATGCTGAAATGGTTCCTTTGCATGGTTGCAATTGCAATCAGTGGTGAGATGGCATGGGGAGGTGGCATGCTTTAAAATTGATAAATCGTTTAAATTTTCTTATAACTTTAAACCGCACATGTTCACAATACTTCATATTTTACCTTTATTGAAAGCGTGTTATATGATAATGAAATCGCATCGGAAGATTTCAAAGAAGATTTTGGGATGTGTCTTATGATTTTAGTGATGCATGATTGCGATTGGCTTATCGCATAGGAGGTTTTCCATGGAACACTTGGGACATTTGCTTAACGAGTAGCGATACCGATAGAGTTATCGCATCGACGAATTTCAATGGAACACTTTAAGTCCACCGTTGAGATAAATGATGTGCGCGATGCGACAATTCGCTTTTATAATTATTTCCTTTGATAAATCTTTTTATGATAAGGTTTTATTATGACTCAAATCGGATCGGATTTTCTTAGAAGGACTTCCATGGGTTCAAAAGTTTTGCAAATTGTGATTGCGATTTAGCCTACTTTAAAAGCAAATTTTTATATGAACTATTATAAAAAATTATTTTCAAACGTTTTATTGATTTTGTTTATATTCTAAAGGGGGCCCATTTCTTCTTAAAGTCTTTTATGAAAAATTTTGAAATGGGGAGGGTTTTTGTATAGCATAACAATTGGCGATTCACTGGGAGAAACAGTTATCTCTGAAAAATAATGCAATATCTAAAACTTTCTTAGTTTGGAAACAATTGAGGATAAAGAAAACCATCTACGAAAAGCTAAATAAAAATTAACTCTGAATAAAATAACAATTTCTTGCAATTTATTTTACAATCCCTTAAAAATAAAAACATTTTTGGTTTCTTCAAGCTTTGATTGGTTGATAAAGATAAAGTAGGGGGTTCCTCCAACTTAGCTTTTAAATTTACTCTTTTGTCACAGGTAGTGCCTCTACTGCCAACAAACATCTATAGTCTCGACAGGGTTACCTTGACCATCAATCATTCATTGTCCCATCAATCTAAGAGTATAAATTTTGAAAGATAAATCCATAAAGATATGTTTACATATATATTTTTTGATTTTATATTCTTTTAATTTTTTAAGATAAAAAGCCATTATCCTGGTTTAGAAGCCAGCTTATAACAATGCCATTCACTGGTTGTAATTGAACTAAACAAGATGGCTCGTAATGAGACCCCTTGTCTTATGATTATAAGCCATTACCTTGTTTTGATATGTAGTATTGGTAATGTCAGTTTAATTAGTTCCCTATGATCATGGTAAGCAGGTTCATGATGAGACCTCTTATCTTTTATATCAGACATATTTTAGAATTACACTCTGAAAAATCATAAACTTAGTGGATGGGGTGAATGACTTTCTCCTTAAGAGTTTATGGATGACAATTTTTAGAGTTATGGATGCTAAGTTTGGAAAAGTCTTTACTTTTTACAAATAACCTCTCTTAACTTTATAAAACTTAGAATGATTTACAATATTTTCAAGGTTTTGGAAGATTTTACAAACTTTAAAGAGGTTCTCAAAGTTTCATGTTTTATTCAACTTTCTAAAAATGTAATCATTTCCTTAAAAGTTTCCACCTATTGAAAGCAAGTATTCACAATATTATTGTCATGTGGAAAGAGTCAATTTTGCGGACAAAACCGACCTCCCTAGAAGCTAAGGCTTTCTAGTGACAAACAAAACAATCAAGCACTATCTTTCCCTAAATGTGCATTAAAAATACAAGCAACCAGGTGTTTAAAGCATACCTTTAGCCCAACGCTGTTTGTAGAAGCCAAGCCTCTTCGATCTAGATGAGCTCCTCCTTCTCTTAGAAACCCGCATTCACTAACAAGCAAACGATTACATAGCACCTGAATAACTCATATAATAAAACATATTCATCATAAAGACCAAGGAGTATATGAAACAAATTATATATAACAACTTGTTGAGAAAAATGAACTTAATTGTATTAATTGAAAACAAAAGAAACCATTACAACCAGTGCCTTGGTGTTGTGCAGGTCCCTCCCAGGGTCCAGCAAGAGTTCTCCTTTACTTTGATCGGCTCACCCACTTCCAAATGAAGCTAAGAAAGGATGGGAATCTCTCCTCTCAAGCTCTATAAGGGAGTCCTAATTTCAGCAGCATCTACCCTTAGGAATGTTCAGCTTTCAATCTCCCCTCCCTCTGGCCCAATACCTGTATTTATAATGCTTTGGAGGAAGTTAATCAGGTCCACCATGAATGGGATAAGCCCCTCTTTCAATGGGATAGCTCCCCTCTTCATGGGATAAGTTCCTCTTTCTTTGGGATGCATGAACCATCTGGAGGCGCTCAATCCACGTCAAACCATCTTCTAGAATGCTCTAGATTCGACCACAAGTAACTTTTTTGAAGTAAAACTTGCGCCTTTTGACCTTTACAGGAGTACGCACCCACCCCTTTACAGACAGAGCATACAAGTACACAAGTATTGTGAACTTGAGGTGCTTACACGCAGGTAAGGGTAAGAGAAACTGCGTAACCAGAGTTATATTGATTTTTAAGGACTTTCTCTCTTTCTTGGAGTTTGACATGAGGAGTAGAGGTATAAGACTTGCCAAGGAGGATAGTATGATAGTTGATGGAGCCATACTAACTGCAAATAGTCATGGTGACAAATTTTAGTGTAACAGATTGCCCCCTAAAGTGCGAAGCCTGTAGTAGATTAGGGTTTCATATCATCTAGGAAGGGTGAAGCACTTTATCATTTCAAGGATTATCTTGTGGAGAGCCCTGTTGGAACCTGCAAATATTCAACACAAAATACATATATAAGATCATATCATCGCTGAGGTAGGCATTCCCATACTCAGATTGAAAACTTTGACTAACAAACTAACTACTGCTCTGATATAGGAATGATTTCGCAGTACATCATAATCATAGACTCATGTAGACACAGTATGGACGCAGCCATCTGTTTATGATTAGTCTACTATATAATGAATACAAAACTCCTCGCAGCCTGTATGGTGGAAACTAGATCCAGGGTCTTCATTTCTACTTCCCGAAATAGTACGATTCTATCCATGCGAATAAATGAGTTGATGTCGAACATGGTAGAAACCACTTGATTACCAGTCGATGATGTAAACTGTTAACAAGTGTGAGAGAGACCACCAGTGATGTCAATGGTTCTCAAAGTGCCCAGTACAATTTGTGAGATGTGAGTAAATGTGTTGAAGTCGAACATGTCACGGAATCCTTCGATCGAAAGTCAATGATGTAAACTGTCGTCAAAGGCAAGAAACCTGCCATTGATGCATGCAGATTTCAAGGTACTGACGATTTCTAGGTCATCTTTCTAGATAATGTGCTGATGTCGATAGAAAGCGACCCGTCGTAGGCAAGCCCACAACACGAAATCATAGATCAAGTTGAAGAAATGTAGCTGTAAGGACTGACTCAGGGATGATCAAAAGTGTCGTGTTCAAGAGTGGTGATAAGGTTTTTCTGAGACAAAGGATAAGAAATATGCTCATTTTCCTCTCTTTTCCCCCACCATTTCTGGCAAGTAACTCTTTATTTTTTACAAGCTTGAGGAGGACAACATATGCTTGATTATAATCTCATCCTTCGGATGAGTTCAACTTAGTTTAGATTCAGACCCTAAGAAGGAGTGGTCCGTTCCTGTTTGTAATCGAACAGGTCCTTTACTGTGAAATTTTAACGAGTCCAGTATAGGAGAAACTCGAAGTTTTTCAATTTTAGAGAGTCTGAAAAACTTAAGAAGACTCCAGGGTTGACCTTTTTCGTAAATTTGTGTCTCCCAAGCTCGAAAAAGTATAAAATAATACTTGAGAGAACCGCTTGATCTTTACGACCAAGGAGTACTTTTCGTTATTAGTGTCACTGATCCGAAAAAGTAAAAAAGCGATCAACGACACGTCGTTTTATAACCAATATCGAATTTGAAACGACAAAAATCCGGCAATCTTTTCGTATTTTTACGGTCGGAAAAGAGCTGTAAGTGGACCGTCTTTTAATTCCGTTTTAACGAGTGTAAAAGAAACGCTCAGTAATCTTTTCATGTTTTAGGAGTCTGAAAAAGGGATTAAAAGAGAACTCCAAGGTTTCACTTTTCATAAGTTTTAACGAGTTCGAAAAAATGATAAAAATGTACTCATGGTTTTCACTTTTTCGTAAGTTTTAATGAGTTCGAAAAAATGATAAAAATGTACTCATATGGCCGACTTTCAATTTAATTTACGAGCAGGAAAAGACGGAAAGAACTCGACATTTTCATTTGTTTTACGAGAATGAAATATAGCAAAATAATCTCGGGATTTTCATGAGTTTAACGAGTCTTGAAAATAACTGAAATTGACTCGAGATAGGTTTCATTTTTACAAAAGCTTGAAACAGAGAAAAACTATGCTTCAAAGTAGTTTCATTTTTACACAAGCTTGAAACAGAGAGAAAATTGTGCTTGATGCCCCCTAAGCGTAACTGCTAGAGCGCATGCCCCCCCAGCTTCATTTCATTCAACTAAGTACACTGTTGGTAATTATTAGCTGGATGGAATGAAGGTTCAGTGACGAGATCATTTGAAAGACTCGACCTAAAACTGTAAGAAAATTATGCAAAAAACTAAAATAACTAACCTAAATATCAAATTTAACATTTATGAGATCTAGTCAAACTCTCGACTCAATTAGAGGAGGATTTGTTTCATTTTTTAACGAGCTTGACACAGGAGAAGAACTATGCTCGGATCCGGTTTCATGTTTACGCAAGCTTGAAACGAAAAACTATGCTTGTTATAAGTTCGCATGCCCCCAGCATAATGACGCAAATCAAGGCACATGCCCCCCAAGCTTCATTGCATTCAACCTGGTGGATGAAGTGAAGGTTTACTTTCGAAATCGTGGAAAGACTCGTGGGAGTTGTTTCATTTTTTAGTGAGGTTGACACAGGAAAAGAACTATCCTCAAAACCCTTGTTTCATTTTTTAAACGAGCTTGACACAAGATAAGGAACTATGCTCATGACTACTCTCTACAATCTACCTAACAAGGAACTATACTCTAAAAAACCTTGATTCATTTTTTAACGAGCTTGACACAAGACAAGGAACTATGCTCTAAAATCCTTGATTCATTTTTTAACGAGCTTGACACAAGACAAGGAACTATGCTCATAAAATCCTTGATTCATTTTTTAACGAGCTTGACACAAGACAAGGAACTATGCTCATAACTACTCTCTACAATCTACCTACTTAACCTACCCTTGTTTCATTTTTTAACGAGCTTGACACAAGACAAGGAATTATGCTCCAGAAGTTCGCATGCCCCCAGCATAATGATGCAAAGCGAGGTACATGCCCCCCAAGCTTCATTGCATTCAAACAGGTGGATGGAATGAAGGTTTACTTTCAAGATTTAACTTGAAAAGGGAGTTGTTTCTTTTTTTAAGGAGGTTGACACAAGAAAAGAACTATCCTCATACCAACTGATTCATTTTTTAATGAGGTTGACACAGGAAAAGAACTATCCTCATGGCAGCCTGTTTCATTTTTTAACGAGGTTGATACAGGAAAAAACTATCCTCGCTTCTACTTATATAACCTATCCTTGTTTCATTTTTTAACGAGGTTGACACAAGACAAGGAACTATCCTCGAACCTGATTCATTTTTTAACGAGGTTGACTCAGTAACAGGAACTTTCCTCGATGCAGTCTGTTTCATTTTTTAACGAGGTTGGTACAGGAAAAAACTATCCTCGCGCTCACTGATCATGGCTTCCACCTGGAAGAAAGACATGTCAATGGACACACCTTGATCACGGCTTCCAAGAGGTCTTCATCAGAAGGAAGAATAGTTCTCTGGAAGGAACACATGTCAAGGGACTCAAAAGGGATAAGAACATCATGTTCAAGTAATCCCATAGAGTTTTCCATGTCAATTACTGGATCTAAATCAAAGGAAGATGAGCAAACAGTGAGAGGCTCACTTACATCGGTAATTGAAAACATGGGACCAGTTGCCACATAATTAACCCATGGCAGGGTAGATACCACTTTAGAATCAGGAACATTTAGGGGTGTCATATTATTGGTAGTTGAAACAAGACTAGGGAACGAAAGCTGGTCTACAGTCACAATACTGCCATTGTGAGGGAAAGACATCACGCGAAAGAGTGTCGATACGGCAACTTTCATTGCATAAACATAGTCTCGCCCAAGGAGTAAATTGAAATCCAAGGGACCTCGAACTACCATAAGATCAATACAGACAATTTTACCTTCCAAGGTAATAGAAAACTTAGGAAGGATCCCTAAAGGTTCATTAATGGTTCTGTTAAAAGCTTTCAGATTCTGCGTAATAGGCGCAAGCTGAGGGGAACCCAAAGCTTTCCAAGCAATTGAGGATAAAATACTAACATAAGCACCTTCATCTATCTGAGTACGATGTATGTCCCTACTACCAGCCTTGACAATGATTTGGAAAGGGATGGAGGAAGGAAGACGAGGTTCTGTCAGTCTATTCCAATCAAAGGAAAAGACCTCAGTACTTGGAGGGGGTTCTTTAGAAACAGGTGAAATGCCCCCCGGCATAGAAGAATCTGATGTAACAAGAAGAACCTGAGCGGTATGAAGTTCACTCTCTAAAGGGAAAGTGGGATCGACCGAATGTGAAATTGAATCGACCACTTGATCAACTAATGGATCATCAACCTGAGTGACATGAGTTTCACTCTCTAATGGAAGAGTGCGATCGACTGTACTTGAAATTAGATCAATCACTTCATCAGTTGATGGTAGGTTGGGAGAAAGTTTACGGTAACCAGTTGGAAATTCTTTCTGTGGAACAGTAAGGTTTTCCAACAATTTCGAGGCTTCATCCATGTAAGGACAAATGTGAGTTTGATGATTCCCTTTGCATAACTTACAAGGAAACCTAACTTTACCCTTTTTCCTAGGAACCTGAATATCACTGGTTGATGGATCAATGGAAAGTTGATGAGATTTTTCTGACCATACTTCCAAGACCTTTGGAATACCAGGACAATTGATAAGGAAGTGGTCACCCTTACAAAGCTTGCAAGGGTATTTGGGTTTACGATGCATGTTGGAGGTTTCCTTAACACAACTAACACTTACAGTCGTGGTTGGTTGGTTGACTTCTTTCTTATCTTGCTTCTTCTTCTTCTTCTTCTTCTTCTTCTTCTTCCCTTTCTTCTTCTTCTCAGACACCTGGTTACTAGCATCAAGGCTTTTACTGAGCGAAGAGGAAGAAATGGAGGAAGAAAAATTAGGCGAAGAAGGTAAAGGGTCAACAGAAGGTTGGTGATGTTGAGATGGTGAACTCTGTTGAGGTGAAGCATTCGGTTGAGGTGGAACAATTGGAGTATTTGGCGCCAATGAAGTTGAAAATAACCATATCGGTAAACCTATTGTAAATCCAGGTAATGACAAAGTAGCCATATAAGGAGGACCAACATTTCCAAAGTAAGGAAAAGTACTAGGATTCTCGTTAGGAGGGGTTCCTAGGTTGGTAAATTCCGGAACATTTGCCATTATATTCAACTTCAGTGAATTTTATTAACAATTTATAACTAAAATTAACAATTCAAAATTCACACCTAACAATTAAAATTCACAATTCACACCTATGGTCTCTAAAAGTAAAAAAAAAACAAATTAACACGCGCTATCAAATCTAGGAGTCAAACCACACACAAACAGTAACCTTCCGGACCGGAAACACTAGTTGGTGATGAAATCCAACATCGCAGAATTCAGTACAGAAGTGGTGGGTGGAACAGTTACCTCGGCAACCTGCTTAATGAATAGACTGGCACAAGTTCCTCCACTTTAACCGTCTCGAGTGAAGTGAACCCCCCAGAAAATCCAAGTGAGTCTAGCCGACGTCTGCTCCAGGTACAGTGGGATCTTCCCTCCACCGTCACCTTGGGTAGAACCCTAAATATAATAGTCACTAAGGTCACCAACAGCAACAAATATACCTGGGGGAACAGTCTACGATCCGATACACACGCAAGGGCGGAGTAGCAAGCTCAATCCCCTTGCCGGCTCCTTGACAATAATCCAAGGTTTACCGACAAGTGACTCCAGGCTCCTCGACAATGGTTAATCCGAGGTTTACCGTTTGTAATACGTGCATATCTGGCGTCGTTCCCAGTGAAGGAGGATTGATCCCCTCACTGGTTCGGACACGATCTCGTGCTTCTCCTTTAAGAGGAGCTTTCCTAGAGCATAAATGTAACTATTGGATTTATCCTACCGCAAGATAAGCTACTTGTTTGGTTTTACTGTCTTGGAGAGTTAATTGCTCTCCTACTCCAAGACACTAGCCTAAGCTATGTTGGTGTATCAGAGTCCTAGAAAATAAAAATATTACTAGATGAATTTTAATTAAGCGCTGTGTTATTAAGGCTGTTATTACTCAAATGGGTAAATGGATACGAAACCAATGGTGTGATGACCCGACTCAATTGAATGCAATCGAATATGATAATGTAATCTTTTCAATTCGATGAATCCTAACTAAAGTAAGGAGAGAGTTTCCATTCACTTCCAACAATGCAAAAAATTGATCACTAAGAGAAAATATAACACATTCTCTAATGCACTAATTTCATCAAGAAAAACTAATGCAAATCAATTCCAAACCATTTTTTTATTTTATTTTAACAAAGCATGTAAAACTACTAAACAAAAAATCAATTTTAAGATCTATGAAAATCTAAGAGAAATTTACCTAAAAGCAAATCTAATGAGGTAAAAGCTTACAAAATATAATTCCAGGATGTTTTACTCCGTTACAATTCAACCAAGGACTAATTCATGCAGAATCATAAATTAGTCAAAAACAAAGACAAAAAGTTCTTGTTCTTTTTCTTAAGAATGAAATTCACAGCTTAACAAACAAGCCTTCTCGAAATTCCACAAAGAGACAACACAATGGTAGGTTTCTCACAAAGGTGGATTTTACGAATGGTCCGACTCCTAAGAAGACTGAAAAGACCAGGGAGATCCAAGGTTTTTACAACTTCTAAAGCCAAAGTCACTACAAGACCAATACAAAAATCAAACCTAGGGCTAGAATCTCTATGAACTTCACTAAAACCCTCGATGCTAATGAAACAAGCTTAGATGAAAACTTTTGACAGGTAACCAGTGGATCTGGGCAGCAAAAAATAAACTATAAACAAAATCTAATAGGTAAAAAAGGAAAAAATGGAAATTTTCTAAACTTTTGACAGGGTACGCAGGCAGCCTGTTTGCACAGGTGCGGCCACGCTTTGTGTACAAAGCAGAAGTGCGTACTGGTACGCACTGTGCTTAACGCAGAGGGTGCGTACTACTCTCAAAACCAAGAAAAATAAAAACTAACTCGACCCTAAGCTATTGCACCCAAATTCACAGTCAATCAGTCAAAAACCAGAAAGAAATCGACTTTTCTCAAATCAAAGTATCAATCAAAAGAGAAATCAATCAAATCCATGGATTCCCCAGTATGGTCGCCATTTTGTCATGTGGAAAGAGTCAATTTTGCGGACAAAACCGACCTCCCTAGAAGCTAAGGCTTTCTAGTGACAAACAAAACAATCAAGCACTATCTTTCCCTAAATATGCATTTAAAATACAAGCAACCAGGTGTTTAAAGCATACCTTTAGCCCAACGTTGTTTGTAGCAGCCAAGCCTCTCCGATCCAGATGAGCTCCTCCTTCTCTTTGAAACCTGCATTCACTAACAAGCAAACGATTACATAGCACCTGAATAACTCATATAATAAAACATATTCATCATAAAGACCAAGGAGTATATGAAACAAATTATATATAACAACTTGTTGAGAAAAATGAACTTAATTGTATTAATTGGAAACAAAAGAAACCATTACAACCAGTGCCTTGGTGTTGTGCAGGTCCCTCCCAGGGTCCAGCAAGAGTTCTCCTTTACTTTGATCGGCTCACCCACTTCCAAATGAAGCTAAGAAAGGATGGGAATCTCTCCTCTCAAGCTCTATAAGGGAGTCCTAATTTCAGCAGCATCTACCCTTAGGAATGTTCAGCTTTCAACCTCCCCTCCCTTTGGCCCAATACCTGTATTTATAATGCTTTGGAGGAAGTTAATCAGGTCCACCATGAATGGGATAAGCCCCTCTTTCAATGGGATAGCTCCCCTCTTCATGGGATAAGTTCCTCTTTCTTTGGGATGCATGAACCATCTGGAGGCGCTCAATCCACGTCAAACCATCTTCTAGAATGCTCTAGATTCGACCACAAGTAACTTTTTTGAAGTAAAACTTGCGCCTTTTGACCTTTACAGGAGTACGCACCCACTCCTTTACAGACAGAGCGTACAAGTACGCAGGTATTGTGAACTTGAGGTGCGTACACGCAGGTAAGGGTAAGAGAAACTGCGTAACCAGAGTTATATTGATTTTTAAGGACTTTCTCTCTTTCTTGGAGTTTGACATGAGGAGCAGAGGTATAAGACTTGCCAAGGAGGATAGTATGACAGTTGATGGAGCCATACTAACTGCAAATAGTCATGGTGACAAATTTTAGTGTAACAATTATCTCAAAGAGATTTTCAATATTAAAATGCCAATGAAAGGCTATTTACAACATTATTTTCTAAAATAAACAAACTTGCATAAAGAATATATACAGGTAAGAAAGGGTTACCTTCTTAAGAAAAGAATTTCTTTAAGATATGCCTATTCACAGGAAGAGAATCTCCCTTTCCTGATAAATCTTGCAATATGAATGTTGATGAGCCTATCTTTTCAATGATTTGAAATGGTCCAAGCCATATATTTTGAAATTTGGTATGTTTACCTTTGTTTTCATGTGCTTTGTCCCATTTCAACACAAGATCACCAAATTGTAATGTTTTTGAGCGAGTAGAACTTGCATCAAAAGAATATTTAATGACTTGTTGATGTTTAACATGAGTGATTTTGGCCTTCTCTCTTTCTTCCTCCAATTTGACCATTTGATCAAATCTTAATTGAATAGAGGAAGAAATATTTTCTTCAATAAATTGTACTAGGGCTAGAGATGGGAGTGCTAAGTTTGAAGGTATTACAACCTCTTTCCCGTATACTAAGTTAAAATGAGAAGTACCTATTGAGGCCTTCTGAGTTATGTGATCTACCCATAATGAAAATATTAAAGATTTATGCCAATTCTTTTGATTTTGATCAACAATTATTTTAATAATATTAATGATATTTTTATTAGTTAACTCTACCAAACCATTACCTTGAGAGTAGTAATTTGCAGAATATTTTAATTTAAAACCTCTCTTAAGAGAAAATTCAACTATACTACTCCCAGAAAAATAAGATGCATTATCAAAAATAAGGGCATTAGGTACACCAAACCTGGTAATGATGAATTGATCAATGAATTCAATGATTGCATCAGAATTGGCTACCTTTAATGGAATTGCTTCTACCCACTTTGTGAAGTAGTCCGTGGCTGTAAGGATGTATCTGTGTTGCTTGGAAGAATGTGGAACAATCTCTCCTATGATATCAAGCCCCCACTATTCAAATGGTTGCTCAATGTTTACTGGTTGTAAAGGAAAGGTTGGTTTCCTTTGTCTCCCACTAGTAGTCTGGCATATCTTGCATTTTCTGACATAATCATGGGCATCTTTAAACAAAGTGGGCCAATAATATCCATCATGTATTATCTTGTGAGCCGTAGTATCTCCTCCAAAATTTCCACCTGCTGGATCATCATATAATTCCTGCAAAACCTTTTGTATTTCAGTTTTTTCAAGGCATATTAATAAAATTGAATCATAATTTCTTCTAAATAACACATCATCAATGATTTCAAAGTGTTTTTCTTTTAATCTTAAAGAAAGTTTTTTTTTTTGTAACTGAAATCAGAGGGAGCATATCCATTTATGATACTTATCTCGTTTACTTGAAGAGTATTATTTGATTCTTCATTTTCTAGAATATTAGAAGCTCCTGCTAATAACCTGTAAAAGCCTTGCCCTCTAACAATTTTCATTGGTTTAATATCAATATCAGTCTCTTGTAAGGTTGTTACCCAATTAGCTCTTTTCTCTCCTACTTCCCTTTGAACTAGCAATTGCCTTACTGCAGAGAATGGTGCTATTACTTTTGTGTGTGTTTTTAGGAGAAATGGTCTAAAGTGTTTGATAGATTTAAACATAGCAAAAGCTTTTTTTTGTACTTCTAAATAGTTGAGTTCAACGCCCTGCAAATTAGAACTAAAGAAAGATATAGGTGCTTCTACTTGATGATCATTGATTTGTGTTAAAACAACAACATAAGATGTTTCAGTGGCCAAAGTATACAAAATAAAATGATTAGAAAAATTGGGAGTATTCAATGCAGGAGCATTAATGATTTCCTGTTTGATTGAGTCAAAGGATTATTTTTCGTTATGTCCCCATTTGAAAACTGAATTTTTCTTAATAATAGTTTGTAAAGGCAAGACTATATGAGAAAAATCAAGAACACATATTTTTACAAATTTTATCTATCCCAAAAATGATTGCATTGATTTCTTGTTATGTGGAAAAGGAATATCAGAAATCTATTTTATCCTGTCAGGATCAATATATATGCCAACCTTGGATGCAATAAACCCTAAGAGTTTTCTTTCATTAAGAGCAAAGAATGATTTCTTTGGATTTAGAGAAATCCCATAACTTTTACATTGTTCAAAGATTTATTTTAAATCATGAAGATGATTGGCCCTTTTCTTGGAAAAGATAGTTATGTTATCTAAGTAAACAACTAATAACCTATTGATCAAACCTTTAAAGGCTATATCCATGGCTCGTTGGAAAGTAGCTCCAGCATTTATCAAACCAAAAGGAATTTTTTGATAAGAATATGTTCCCCATTTAGTTCTGAATGTAGTTTTTAGTCTATCATCTAGATGCACAAGTATTTGATTGTATCTTGAAAAACCATCAAGAAAGGACATTAACTCTGAACCAGCTACTGATTGAAGTATCTGTTCCATTGTTGGTAATGGGAAATTATCATTTTGACATGCCTTATTGAGATTTCTAAAATCTATGCAAATCCTAATATCACCATTCTTTTTCCTCATGGGTACCAAGTTTGAAACCCATTTAGAATGTCTGAATGGGAAAATTATTTTGGCTTTCAGAAAATTCAACTCTGCTTTGATTTGACTTTCAAGATTTGGGTGAATTTTCCTTAACTTTTGTTGTAGAGGTTTCTCATCGGAAATCATTGGGATTAAGTGTTGAATGATAGAAGTATCATAAGTTCTCAGATCTTCGTAATTCCAAGCAAGAACATTTTTGTATTTGTTTAATAATCTGATGAAAGAAAATCTTTCTTCTGATGTGAGTTCAAGTCCTAGATTGACAATTTGTGGTTTGGCCTCAGTGCCAAGGTTTACTAATTCAAACCTTAAAGTAGAACTTTGAAGTTTTGCATTAGTGGCCTTTTTGAATCTATCTTTGATATCATAGAGATCTTCTAGCTTGACCAAATATTTAGGAATAGAATTCTCATTTAGTCTTTGTTTTAGTTGAAGATCATGATCGCTTTCTTCGATAATCTGATCATCATAAGATTTTACAAAAGTCAAGAAATTTAAGATGTCTTCATAATAATTAAATACCCGCCAATTGGTGACATTATCTAGGACAGATGGCCGAAAAATTAATTCAATTGAAAACCTATCTAGACTATAACCATCGGATGGAAGGAGCTTAGAAGCAACATTAGCCAATAAATCAGTTGTTGCATTCTGAGATCTAGGAACAGGAGAAATGTTGAATGCCAAAAAATGAGTTATGAGATCTTGAACAAGGGATTGATAATGTTTGAGATGACCTAAGAGACAATGAATAATATTCCTTACTTGTTTGATGACAATTTCAGAATCACCAAAAGCTTTTAGATATTGGATATTCAGGCCTATTGCTTTATAAATCCCTTGAATCAATGCCTCATATTCTGCAATGTCATTGGTACACTCAAATTCTAGTCTACATGATAGCATAGTTTTTTCCCCTTCTGGACTAACTAAAATACACCCTGCTCTTGCACCATCATTGGATTTTGATCCATCAAAATATAAACACCAAAATAAAGGCTTATCTATAGGTTTATTTACAAGTTCATCAACAATACTAACACATCTTGAGGTATTGGTATGACAGAAATTTTCAATTTGTGATGCGAAACTATTAATAGGAAAGGTGATTGTTGAGCATTAAAATTTCCAAAAAATGACTCAACTGAGTAATTTTTGAGAATATTGTTATTGAAAGCTACACGTTGGTTTTCTTGTTCAAACTCCATTACTGTATGAGTCATGTGTTTTTCTCGATCTATTTTGATTTGATTTGGTTTCCCTTTATAGGGAAGCCAAATGTGAAACCAATCAGTGGAAATGTAACCGTGGAGTTTCTCAGACCAATCCTTGCTTAGAATTAAACCATAAAATTCAGGGATGTCAGCAATCAATATATTAATTCTTTGAACTACTCTAGGATCAGTCGATAACCTAATAGTAACTGAATCTCTCCTAAAACTTGCACATTAGTCTAATCTAATTGAACAATATGAACTGTATATTTCTGGGGCTCAATGTTTAATTTGGAGCAAACTGAGGCTGGAATTATGTTTGATGAAGCCCTTGAATCTATCAGGAAGTTATGCATATTTCTATTATAGATATCATAAGTCAAGAGAAAAGGAGGAGCATGAGAATTATACCTATCTCCGATCAAAATAGCATCAGTAGCATCTACCTTATCCCATGGCGGTTTACCTGATCCTTTAGCCGCCTTGGATAATACACCGGTTGGAAGAGGAGAACAAGGTACTACATTTAACTCTTTAAGTAACAAATTATGTTGATTTTTGAGTTTGCTAAGTTCATGTAAATAAATATTTTCTCAAGTCTTCTTCATGTCTTCCACAATGTTGTAATCCATAGAATCAGAAACTACTAACATTTTAGATGATGAGGGAGGATTCGAGGATGATGGTTGATTTTGGGTAGGCACAACTGGAGTTTTCTTCATGGGATATTTGTCTTTAGTAGCAGGGCTTGAATTTTTCTTCTTTGGATTTGTTTGAATAGGCTCTGCTGCATTTTTACTTCTGGTATTTACTAGGAGATCTTCTTGTTCACTTTCATTATCAGAGTTGGGCAAGATAAAGTCCCACATTCCATGACATTCAACTGTTTCATATTCTTTTGTTTCCTCTAATGATAAAATTGTGTCTTCATCTTCATCGTCATCTAGATCTGATTCTGCGTTAGATATAGCATTAGGTGGTCTAGGGTTAGTTGACTGATTTCTTCTAAAATTTCTAAATGGTTTTTTAGTAGAAGTTTCAGCTACCTGCTTTTTTATTTCCACCATTTCATTGGACATAGTTTTAAGAACCTTTTGTAAACCTTCCATGTCATATGGGTCTTTAACTGATTTCTTTTTTGAATCAACTTTGAAAGTAACCTTTTTCGATTTTCTTTCTTCAAGGGCTTTCTTCTTTTTCAAGAGCGACCACTTCCTTCATATTTTCTGCTAATGTGGGTTTGGCAGCCCTATCAACGAAGATGGCTATGTTTGAAGGCAAGGTAGAGATATACCATTCGCTTTAGACTTCTTTGCTAGGCTTGGATGTTGTAGGAATTTTATTCAGTAGTTTATTAAATTGGGAATTGAAGTCTTTGATGGGTTCCTTTGATTCAGATTTCAGATTGGAGAGATCATTAATCAAAGTTGTTGTGGACCTATCGTCTCCAAACTTAGTTAAAAATTGCTCCTGAAAAGCATCCCAACTATTGATGGATCTTGGTGGTAATGAAAAATGCCATGATCCAGCTACTTCTTGTAAAGTGTATGGAAATAGTCTAACAACAACATATTCTTGTGTTACTCCATTCAATTTTATTGACAACATGAAATTGTTTATATGTTCTTATGCTAATATGCCAATGTTAGAATTAAATTTTGGTAACCATTTTTCATGATGGGCTAGTAGTTGACTCAAAGGTGCAGGCATTGCGACAGCTCTTGGATTGGTCCATGGCCTTGGTTGAGGTTGTGCCATTATTGCACTAACGGTAGAAGAAGGTTAGGAGGCGATTGAAAGTGATTGGGTAGAGGATGTTGGAGTACTTGTACCCTTATGGAATATGATTTGGAGTTGTGAAACAGATGGATGAATTTGCAATGGTTTAGATGGAATGGATGATGATGTGGAAAGAGTCTCACTGTCAAACTCTAAAGGTGTCTTTCTAGCTCTTTTTCGACTTGGCAGAGGAAATTCAGTTGGTGGAATACCAGGATTTTCACTCTGTGCTCTAGTAAGAGGCTGGGATGGAATATATTGCGAAGTCACAATGCCTTGGGATAACTCAGACTGTTCTTGGGATATCAAAAACCCTTGGAGTTTATGAATCAATCACTATGCTTCAAGGGATTCAAGAGAAGAATTGTCAAGTGTGTTGAAGGTTTCAGCAGTGGGTGTTGAATTTTCCTTTTCAACTTCTCGCTTAAAAATAGGAGATTTAGAATGCGAAGGAGAAGTTGGAGGAGATGGTGAGGGAGTTTTACTCTTAGAATGGCCTATGGATTTGGATTCGCTCGCCATTCATAGTTCATGCCCTCCTTCTAGCGCCAAAAATGTTGATGCCTCTAAAATCCTAGCACCAACATTGGGGATAACCACCCGGTCTGGACCTTAGTACAACTCCTTTTCCGTTTGGTATGGTGGCTCCGACTGGATATTATGGGACCAGTTTCCCATATAATGAATGGTTTGATGGATGATTGTTTTATAATGTATAATAAGGATGATAAGTGCTTTAACCTATAACTCAAAAATATACAAATATACTTATCTAACTCGGGTAATGTATTAACAATGTGATTTCTGATTATTTCTAACAAACAAATAATCATATAGATGAATTACTGATTGATAGAAAGATGCATTCATAGATAATGATTACTTTTTTTAAGAAATTAAACAAAGTAATTATAAAAAAAAAAAACATATCGCATTCATAACAATGTATATCACTGACATATATCTTTAAAGTATAACAATTCTAAATCTTCAAAAATGACATGATAAAGAATTATTTGAAGAGCATACATATATCAACAATAGCAACTTTTAAAAGGAATGCTTCATCACATAAGGAAACAAGACAAAAGAACAGTGATAGAAATATCGCATGCATTTGAGTCTTTCCAATGTAAATAACACTCTGATTCCACTTTCTTATTTGAGAAAACTTCCAGGAGATACAAAAGTGCAGATCTTGAAAAAGTTTCTTAACAAAAATGTAGAACCTTGATCCACTACTGATAAAAATATATTCAAAAGTACAAAAGTGTAACTTCTCAAGTCAATATTTATGCAAATTGAGGACCCTTTATTAAAAGACATGAAAGGGTTCAAATAATAAAATAAAAACTATTTGTCAATAAAAATCGCTTTGAGCTATTGAAACTGCAAACATGAAAATCTGGGATTTGATTTATGAAAATAACAGTGTGATAGCCTTGGAATTGATTCATTGTATCTACTTCTTCTCTTGCACTCACAGCTGACAAATTAATATAATTTCATGAATTTCTGGAGCATGACTCAGCCTAGAATGTAGTTGACCTGTGTATGTGGCATCTAAAAGCTCGGGAACCATGCGATTGACAGCATTGGCAAGGCATTTGGTGGCCATCTGCTGGCTATGCGGCTTGACTAGGAAGAACCAAAATGCATCCCAAGTCAAGTTTTGCACTTTGCCGATTTGTTCTTCTCTGCTAGCCATATCCTGTCTCCATTGATTTTCTAACGCTTTGCCTTTGGGAGCTTTCCTGGGGAGTAATCGAAGATCAAGTTAGCTCCATAAAAGCTGTCATTTACCAACTCGATCACATTGTTCATTGTAGCCCTAGCTCTGTAAGTAGCTCTTTCGACCTTTATTAACTGTGATTGCCACTCTGAAAACAAGACTTCTTTGTGCGATTCTTGGATTTTCGGTAGATTAGCAGCCATGCCTTCTTGTGTACTTTGCCAAGAGAGAAATCTTGTGACCTTATCATCTGCGTTTTCAAATTCTAACCTGGTGTCAACTGCCTGTTCAATGAGTGATGCAGTGATGATGCACAATGGGTCAACTAATGATATTTTATGGCAAAGGATATTCAGTTTCTGAGATAAGGCTTTAGTCACTTCTAGGGCTTCTTTTTTTAATTCATCAATCTTTAGATAACCTTTGAATTTCTCTACCTGTAATTGCAGTTGTGCGATTTGTTCTTCTTTGGCCTTCTTTTCCTGCTGAAGTGCCACTTGAAGTTTGCTGATTTATTGAGACAACTTTTGTTGTTTTTGGAGAGCTTGTTGATCGATCTTTTGTTTCTCTAGATTTAACTATTCTTTCAGTTGCTCATTCTGTTGTTTTTGCTCTGCTAGCTATTGCTCAAGCTGACCGATCTTTTGTTGTTCCATTGTTGTTTGCTCTTCAAGATGGGTGATCCTTATATCCTTTTCTTTGATCAATTGGCTAACTTCAAAGGCCTTGTCCATTGTAGCGATTGTATAGGCACCTGCATATTGAGATAACTTAGTTAAATCCTTAGAAGGATTGACTTCTGAGTCTTTCCATACCACATTCATAAGTTCAACTTGAGTAGTTGAGAATGGTCCCTGGTTAATTTTCCTCTTTTTCCTCTGTCTTTTGACCAGAGCCCAATGCTTTGGACTGTAAAATACATCAAGGGGTGGTATTTCCTCAAATTTCAATACAATATCTTCAGAAGAATTCTCTGGAATTATTTCAATATCATGTTGAGTGTTAACTGTGCTGACTACCCCTTCAATTGTACTACTAGTAACAATAGGCTCCTGTGTTGTTGGCGATTTTGGTATACTAATGTTTTGGGAGTCATTCTGGTTCTTGATCTACTGATCGAATTGCTCCCGTTCCTTGATTAAGTTGGCATCAATATACACATTGGTATCTAGGAGCTCACTGGTCTTTTCATTTGTCTGCTCCTTTTCAAGAATCTTCTTAGTAGTGTGTTCTTCACTGTGGCCTTCTTGTTGTACCATAGGGGTAGTGTTCAATAAATCTGGAGGTAGTGTTTGTAACCTCTGTGTCTTGAACTGCATAAACTTATATATCTCCCCTACTCCCAATTTGATCCCTGCTAGATGTTTTACTTATGAAAACGACTCAGCTGAAGCGAACAAGTCATCATAGTCATCTTTCTCATGTTCAAATTTGGTAAGTTTCCCCTGAGTGGTAAAGTTGTAAGCCACTTCGTTTGGGTCATACTGTCTCTTAGGGATGATTGCTAAATTCAGAATTTTTATGTTATTTCCTTCTTTCTCGGCATGTTTGAAATAATGCAATGAGTAAGTACCACAACGGAGGGGAAATGTAGGCCACATTTCTTTCTTTGACTCTTTGAGGTTCCTGGACATTCCTTGCTCCGTTATCTGGTAAGCTATTTCTCTACCCAATAGCTTATCAGGAATGTACAATGGGAGAACATGTGGATCTGTGAGGTTGACAAAAAGTCTAACATAGGTGAACTTTTCTTTACTGAACCAATTTCCGATTGATGTTTGGTCGATGCTGGCCTCATTGGATAACCGAGGAGCAGGTCTGTTGAATATGGCCTGATGGACGGGTAAAAAAAAACCATGGCAAATTCTATATATATGATCTTTATAATGAGCCTACCACAAATACTTATGATAAATGTGAATAGGAGTTGGGTCTTGAGGAGTCCATTTCTAACCTAGAATGGGGAAGTCAGAATTGAAACAAATGGTATCCATAATGTAGGTGCTCATATAGAATGGGGGCATTATCTGGGTAGTTACATACTTATTTATTCTATAATCAAGGATTTGGTTGGCCATTTTATCTGGAAAAATGGTTTCCCAATCCATGACAAAAGAGTTAATTGTTGCTTCCATTAAAGGCACCATTTCTATGGAAAATCTAGCTGAATCAGAGGCTCCAAAGAGTCTACATATCATAGCACCAGCATAGCAATAGGGAGAGGCTAAGGAGTCCACGAAGTACATACTAGAAGATTCACGCTTATGCTTGTTTGGGAAATGTCTCCATTGCTTGATAGGGTTCGATTCTACATCGTTCTCCTGGTGAAAGCTTCTAAAAATGCCTTGTTGTAATGTTTCCGGGGGTCCGGAAAATGATACATCTTCTTGACATCTTTTGCCTTGAATGTCCCAAACATCCTTCCATCGGCTGCAAAGAATGCTTTGCTGGTTATGTTGATACTCTCTATTACCCATCTCACCAGGTAATTGTATGGTAACACTTTCTCACGGGCTGCTATTTTGTGGAGGAAGGAGCTAGCCAAATCCCTAAGAGTATTTTTTGATTTATCACTTGAATCAATCATTCCTCCTTCTTCTTCAATTACGGTTGGACCCTTGGCTTCGAGTATATTATATATGCCCTCTCATGAAGTCTTGCCCAGGCCTAGATAGGTAGTATCATCTATTAGCACCAACTTTCCTAGTTCATCTTTCGCTATGACGGGGACCTTTACCTTCTGAGATTTCTTAGACATTTTTGCTGGATTGATGATTTAAGATTAGCTCTACAAAATGAAATAGAAGGATGTAACAGTGGAAAAACTTGTTAAATGCTAATACACAGCACACAAGACTAACAAAAATTAAGCATAATAGATGCTATGGATCTATGATATATTAAGCCACCATGGATGAAATCCTTGAAGAATTCAACCATAGTTGCTTTTTAATGATTTCCCCATAACTTCCAACGTGAAACTTTAATGTTGTGATGGTATGTCGCATCGCAAATTTATAACGGCCCTTTTTAGAATGGGTATCATGACTTTCTCGATCGGCGATTAGCGATAATCACATATCGCAGATCAGGAGTTACAAGTGCCATGTTGAAATGGTTCCTTTGCATGGTTGCGATTGTGATCGTTGGTGAGCTGGCATTGGGAGGTGGCATGCTTTAAAATTGATAAATCGTTTAAATTTTCTTATAACTATAAACTGCACATGTTCACAATACTTCATATTTTACCTTGATCAAAAGCACGCTATACGATAATGAAATCACATCGGAAGATTTCAAAGGAGCTTTTGGGATGTGTCTTATGATTTTAGCAATGCGCAATTACAATCGGCTTATTGCATCGGAGGTTTTCCATGGAACACTTGGGACGTTTTCTTAACAAGTAGCGATATGCGATTTCCGATAGAGTTATTGCATCGGCGAATCTCAATGGAACACTCTAAGTCCACCATTGAGATAAAGGATGTGCGCGATGTAACAATTTGCTTTTATAATTATTTCCTTTGATAAATATTTTTACGATAAGGTTTTATTATACTCAAATCGAATCAGATTTTCTTAAAAGGAATTCCATAGGTTCAAACTTTTTGCAAATTGCGATTGCGATTTAACCTACCGTAAAAGAAAATTTTTATATGAACTATTATAAAAATTTATTTTCAAATGTTTTATTGATTTTATTTATATTCTAAAGGGGACCCATTTCTTATTAAAGTCTTTTATGAAAATTTTTGAAACGGGGAGGGTTGTTGTATAACACAACAGAACCTAGTAAGAAGGAAGGTTTTGTACAACCGATATGTGGTGTTCAGAGAGGTGAAAGATGTTATTAAACATGAAGTCCCATCAAAGGAACCTAAGAAGATAGAGTTTGCGCTAAAGGAGGAAGAATCAGACTCTACCGTTGAGGAGCAATCAGAAGATGAAGAGCCACAAAATCTGGGTGTGAGAAGATCAGTTGGAGAAAGAAGGCAGCGAGAAAGGTATAGTCCATCTACTTTCTGTTCAAATTTTGCTTTATCTATTACTGATGATGATCCCAGAACTGTGAAGGAAGCAGTAGATTCAAAGGATGGAAAACTCTGGAAAGAGACCATGGTTGATGAAATGGCATCTTTGCACAAAAATGAGGCTTGGGATTTAGTGGAGTTGTCGGCTGGAAGGAAACCCATTGGTAGCAAATGGGTGTTAAAGAAGAAGACCAATGCAAAAGGAAGGTGGAGAAATACAAAGCTCGGTTAGTAAAAAAGGTTATTCCCAGGTGTCGGGAATTTATTTTCGTGATATTTTTTCTCCTGTTGCCAAGGTAGCTTCTATTAGATTACTTCTATCTGTTGTTGTTGCTTTTGATTTTGAGGTAGAACAAATGGATGTGAAGACAAACATTTCTTCATGGGGTTCTGGAAGAGGAGATCTACATGAAGAAACCTGAAGGTTTTGTGGTGAAGGGTAAAAAAGAACTGGTATGCAGTTAAAGAAGCTTCTTTATGGGTTAAAACAATCACCAAGGATGTGGTATCAGAAATTTGATACATTTATATGGGGACTTGGCTTCACCAGAAGCAAAGTAGATCACTATGTGTATTTTAAATTAATTGGTGACCGTGTTATTTATCTACTCTTGCATGTGGATGATATGTTGCTGGTTGGAAATGACAAAAAAATTATCTAGGATTTGAAGACCCAATTGTCCTCCAAATTCGACATGAAAGATCTTGGTGCTGCAAACTATATCTTTGGCATGGAAATTAAAATAGATCGAGCAAAGAGGAATCTCTGGTTAAACTAGAGGAAGTATGTTGATACAATACTGCAAAGGTTAATATGTAGGATAGTAAACCAGTGAAGGTTCCTATTCCTATAGGTGTGAAGTTATCAGTTGAGCAGTGTCCCAAGACACAAGAAGAGGAAGAGGACATGTCCCGTGTTCCATATGCAAGTGCAGTCGGTAACCTAATGTATGCAATGGTCTGTACTAGACCAGACATTGCACATGCAGTGGAAGTATTGAGCAGGTTTATGTCAAAACCAGGAAAGGAGCATTGGACAATAGTGAAGTGAGTTTTCAGGTATTTGCGTGGCACTAGTGATTATGGTTTGTGCTACCAAGGAAGACCAAGATTAGACAGAGTTTTGGATATCCATGGCTTTGTTGATGCAGACTGGGCTAGAGATATGGATAAGAGAAGATCTACAAGTGGGTATGTGTTTAACCTATTTGGAGGTGCAGTCAGTTGGATGAGTAAGAAGCAATTTGTAGTGGCATTATCAACTATAGAGGCAGAATACATGGCAGTCACTCATGCAAGCAAGGAAGCAGTTTGGTTGCAGAGATTGTGTTCAAGTATGGGGTTAGTGCAGGGAGCTATCAGGATAGACTGTGATAGCCAAAGTGAAATTTTCTTGGCAAAGAACCTTGTTTATCATTCAAAGACAAAGCACATTGATGTTCAGTATCACTTTGTGAGGGATATGACAGAAGACAAAAAGATGTTGCTGGTAAAGGTGGACACTTTGAAGAATACTACAGATGCATTGAAAAAATCTGTGAGCTCTAAGAAGTTCTCTTGGTGTAGAGAAACAATGGGCATTTTAGGGCTAGATAGATGATTAAGCTCTCTTGTGGCCCCTTGCGGAAAGAAAAAAAAAAGTAGGAGAATGTTGGGTTGTGTTATATTCTTTCCACGACTAGCCTACATAGTTTACGGGGGGGGTTAGAGGGGGGGCAGCAGCAGGGGGGTCAAAGGGGGGGAGGTAGCCCCCCTGTATGGGGGGTTTGAGGGGGGAAGTTAGCCCCGTTCTATGGTTTTCGCACATGGTTTTGGATGCGATGGTTTTCGATCCATGCTTTTAGACGCGATGGTTTTCGGTCCATAGCTTTGGATGCTTCAACATGTATAAATATGTATTGTAACATTGAAAGGAACATAATGAAAAATCAAGCTCGTAGTCCTGGTTTTGGGATCCAAGGGAAAATCTCTATGTATATGTGTTTTATGTGTTATGCTCTCACATTTTTTATTTTCTGTGTTTTAGAATTCATATGTAGGTAATTTCTGTACTTGTGAAAACAGCTAGACTAACTCAAACAAATCATCAAAATCATCTTCCTCATGGTTGAATTGCCTTATTTTAACTAAAGCAGTGAAGTTTTGTGTGACCTTAATGGGGTCATACTGTCTACCAGGAATGGTGGCAAGCTTTAAAAAAGTAATGTGTTCGATTTCAAGCGCATCATGCTTGAAATCGTGTAATGCATAGACACCGCATTGAAGGTGAAAGGAAGGCCAAAGAATTTTTTTTAATTATTTAAGGGTCTTGGTTATCCCATCCCCTACAACTTGGTAAGAAATTTCCCTGGTAAGAATCTTATCAGGTACATACCAAGGGAGGACATGAGGGGGTTCTATGCTTCCAAAGACCCAAAAATAAGTAAACAGTTCTTCCCAAAACCACCTACCTACTGGTAAATATCAATCTTGGCCTCATTAGATAACCTTGGGGCCCTCTTGTAAAAAATAGCTTGGTGGATGAGTAACATAATTCCTTGATAGAATTTGTAGAAATGGGTTTGGTAATTTGATTCCCGCATAATTTTATGATATATGTGAATGTCGATAGGGTCTTGAATAGTCCATTTCCACCCCAAAGTTGGGAAACTAGTGGTGAAACAGAGTGCGTCCATAATGTAGGCACTCATAAAAAACGGTGGGATTGTTCTAGTGGTGACAAATCATTTCTTCCTATATTCTCAAATTTGTAAGGTGAGGTTATTAGAAAATATAGTGCCCCGGTCCATTAGAAAAGAATTCACAGCTACGTCTATTAAGGGAACCCATTAAATAAAAATTTGCTAGTGTCGACATACCCAAACAATCTACACATCATGGCAGCAATATAAGAGTAGGGAGCAGTGTGAAGTGTTAGAGGATACATACCTGATTTCTCTTGTTTGTGCTTGTTTGAATTTTCCCTCCATTACCTAATTGGGTATGATGGTTCCTCATTTTCTACTGCAAAATGCTTGAGGAAAGATTTATCATATACCTTTTGTGGGTCTGGTATATGACACATTCTCTTGAGGTCTTCTGGTGTGAAGGAACCAATAACCACTTTCCTTGAAGTCCAGAATGCCCTGTCGGCAATGTTAATATTGTCTGTTATCCATTTTACCATATCAGTGTATGGTAGAATCTTTAGATAACAACAATTCTGTGCAAGAAAAAACTTGTAGCCTCAAAGTGGGAAGCTTCAGAAGAAGTGGTAGCATCTGTTGTTGCTTTGCTTTGAATTATCCTTTGGCCCTCGCTTTCCAGAAGATGGTACATAGTTTCCCATGAGGAAGTTCTACTATCCGGCGAGCATGTTGTATCTTAGAATATTGGAGGAATTTCTGTTACAGTAGACGTAGAAGATTGTGTGGCTTCACCAAACTTCTTTCCTTTCGTAGACTTAGTTATTTTGATACACAATTCTCTCTCTCGAGAAATCCTGCAATACAGAGAATATAGAGAAAATGAAGAGAAAATAGGAGTTAAATGTAAAATCATGCAAACACATAAAGATTTTGAAATGACGGAAAGGGAGGTTTTAATGCAAATCAATCTAAATAGGTCACCAAATCTCCTTGGGCCTTGAAACCATAAATACCATTAGAACCCATTAATTAATTGAAATCATGGCTCTGTGTGGCTTATTTATTATTCATTAATATATCTCATCGCAAAACTTTTTGGATAGTAAACAAAATTCATTCTTTAAGTACTGCACAAATATGAGATAGTGATATCACTGTATCGGTGTGTTAAGCATGGGAGATGTGCAATTATGATAATCGCATTATTGCAATATCACAATCAACGATTTTCAGGACAATGAAGAATAGATATTGCTAAAATATTTTAGCTATTATGATTGTGATCAATGATGTGGCAGTGTAGCGGGCCCATAGGTTTATTAACAGGCACAACTTTTGATTTAAGATCTATAATTTTCTTGGGTGATTTTTTTAATGAATAGCTTTATCGCAGTCAGAACCATTTGGAATGATATGGGCGGTGCTTATTGGCATTCATGTGATACATCTGGATGCGATGTGTTTTTAAATGGTATAATTTATTGTTTCATCAGGTCCGATCTCTTATCACGTTTTGCAAGATGGAGGCCTTTCAGATACATTGCTTGTTTGTCATGGGATTGGGATGCGGGGAGCTTCTGCCGTAAGGAATTCTCATTAATACTTTAAGATTTTTATAAAGAATGAATATGCTTGGGTTCCCCGGGGACTACCATTTATCGTAATCTCAAGTCTGGACTCAACAGGTGAACTATTATGTTCTTGAGACTTTGTGATATGCGATATTGTCAGAGTTTCATTTAAAGTGTTCTTCTTTGGTCAATCAAGCTTTAATGGGGTTTTATTAAAAAAAGGAAAATCAAATTTATTCCTAAGAAAATCTTTAAATTAAACTTATATTCTTATGTTGTTTAATTTTTTAAGGGTCCCCATTTATTTGTATAATAATCACCTAAGTTTTTATGAAAAATAAATGGGGGGATTGTTGCACAACACAAAAATGGAGATTCATTGGAAGAACGAGTTATCTCTGATAATACTGAAATTTCTAAAACTTTTCTAAGTAAAAATAATTCATGAAAGAAAAAATATTTTCGGAATATTTTGATAAGTAACATTACTCTGAAGATAAAAAAACTCACTTAATTATAATTATTTTCATATCCTCTTATAGATGAAAATCCTTTTTGTCTATATCAGTCATTAATTAGTTGTAAAGATAAAGTAGGGTGATTTTACATATTAGAATTTTAATATACTCATTTGTCATAGGTAGAGACATTGTTGATAGCAGGCGTCCATAGTGTCGACAGTGTTACCTTTTAACCATCAATGATTGAGAATCCCATCCATATAAGAGTGTTGTATTTAGAGATAATCTCAAAAGCATATATATATTTTAATTTTTTCTTTTTTATTTATGTACTTTTCTTTTAACAAATTTTTATTACCTAAAAGCCATTGTCCTATTTTGGTGACCAGAAAGTGACAATTCCATTCACTGGTTGTAATTGAACTGAACAAGTAGGCTCGTGATGAGAACCCTTGTCTTAATATTAAAATAATCATAATCCATTACCCTGGTTTGGTATTCAATGTTGGTAATGTCAGTCTATCATTTCCCTATGAATATGGTAAGAAGGCTTGTGATGAGACCCCTTATCTTTTAAGGTTAGTATATTCTTTCACTACACTCTAAAAATAGTAAAGTTAATGGATGGGGAGAATCATTGACTCCTTAAGATTTTTGGATGCCAATTTTAGAGTTAGAGATGCTTAGCTATAATTAGTCTTTACTTTGTTAAAGATAACCTTTCTTGACTGATAACAAAATAAAGGATTTTATAAAGTTGAGGTTTTCAAAGAATTTATAACTTCAATGGAAAAGAAAATTTCAAAGTTTTATGATACTTAGCTAATTTTCAAATGTTGTGATCATTTCCTTAAGAATTTCTACTTTGAAAGCGAAAGATCAAAATATTTCAAGAGATTTTATTGTAAAGCCAAAAGTGATGCTATTTAACATTATTTTCCTAAGAAAACACAAAAAGTAAATGCAATAATGTTATAGTAGAAGATGTAATCTTCTAAGAAAATAATTTTTTCAAAATAAGCCCATTGACAAGAAGATAATCTCTCTTTCCTGATAAATCTTGCAATATGAATGTTGATGGGCCTACTTGTTCAGCAATTTGAAATGGTCCAAGCCACATTTTCTAGAATTTGGTATGCTTTCCTTTTTCCTCATGTGCCTTATCCCATTTCAAGACGAGATCTCTAGTTTGAAATGATTTCATGGAAACATAATTTGCATCAAAAGAATATTTGATTAACTGTTGATGGTGAGTATGTGTAAGTTTGGCTCTCTCCCTTTCTTCTTCTAATTTAAGAATTTTTGGCTGTCTTAGTTGCATAGAAGAAGAGGAGTTTCTTCGATAAATTGGACTAGGGATAAGGAGGGAATAGCTAGATTTTAAGGGATGATAGCTTCTTTCCCATATACTAGATTGAATGGAGAAGTACCTATTGAGGGCTTCTGAGTTATCTGATCTGCCCATAGAGAAAATGTCAAAGATTTATGCCAATTATTTTGGCTTTGATCAACAATTCTTTTAATAATCCTTATGAGGTTCTTGTTGGTTGATTCTACTAAACCATTTCCTTAAGAGTAGTAGTTAGTAGAGTATTTAAGTTTAAAACCCCTCTTAAGAGAAAATTCAGTCATATTATCCCCTGAAAAGTATGATGAATTATCAAACATAAGTGTGGTTGGTAAGTCAAATCTAGTAATAATGAATTGATCAATGAATTCAATGATAGCATCATAATTGGTTACCTTTAGTGGAATTGCTTCCACCCACTTAATAAAATAGTTTGTAGCTATAAGGATATACTTATGTTGCTTTGATGAATGAGGAACAATATCACCTATGATATCCAATCCCCATTTTTCAAAAGGATGTTCAATGTTGACCGGTTGTAGAGGTAAGGCAGGTTTTCGTTGTCTCCCAACAACAGTTTGACATATTTTTCATTTCCTCACATATTCATGGGTATCCTTGAACAAGGTTGGCCAATAGTACCCACCATGCAGGATTTTATGTGCAATAGTATCTCCTCAAAAATATCCATTAGCTGTTCCATTGTGGAGTTCCTGCAAAACCTTCTGTGCTTCAGAATTTCCAAGGCATCTTAATAATACAGAATCATAATTTCTCCTAAATAACACATCATCAATGATTTCATATTTATTTTATTTCAATCTTAAAGCCCTTTTTCTTTTATGATTGAGTTGAAGAGGAGCATATCCATTTTTCAAATAGAAAATAAAATCAACATATTGGGACTCTAAGTCATTTAGGATTGCCTCTAGTATATGTACAGTGTTACCTGAGTCCTTATCTATTGGTAGGTTGGAAGCTCTTGTAAGCAATCTACAAAAACCTTGTCCTCTAACAATTTTGGTTGGTTTCATGTCAATATCATATTCTTGCAGAGCTCTTACCAAATTTTCCCTTTTTTCTCCTACTTCCCTTTGCATAAGTAATTGTCTCACTACTGAGAATGGGACTATTAGTTTAGTATGGGTTTTGAGGAGAAAAGGCCTAAAGTGCTTTGCAGATTTGAAAACAACAAAATCTTGTTTTTACACCTCTGAATAATTTAGTTCAACACCTTGAAAATTAGAACTAAAGAAAGAGATGGGTGCTTCGATTTATTGATCATTGAGTTGAATTAAAACAACAATGTAAGATGTTTCAGAAGTGAATGTATAAAAGATGAAATGATTAGAAAAATTTTGAGTTGTTAAAGAGGGAGCATTCATAATGGCTTGTTTGATAAGATCAAAATCTTCTCTTTTTTTATGTCCCCACTTAAAGATTAAATTTTTCTTAATTATGCTTTGTAATGGTAAAACAATTTGGGAAAAGTCAGGGACAAAACTTTTAACAAAATTTATCTGACCTAAAAAAGACTGCATAGATTTCTTATTATGGGGTAAAGAAATTTCAACAATTTCTTTTATTCTGTGTGGATCAATACAAATGCCCTTTTTGGATACAATAAACCTTAGAAGCTTACCTTCACTTAGAGCAAAATAAGACTTCTTTGGATTTAATGAAATTCCATACTTTTTGCAATTTTCAAAGATCTGCTTTAAGTCATGTAAATGGTTATTTATTTTCTTAGAGGAAATAGTTATATCATCCAAATAAATGACAACAATTTTGTTTATCAGACCTCTGAAGGCTATATCCATAGCTCTTTGGAAAGTTGTTGCTACATTAATTAGGCCAAAAGGTATTTTTTGGTAGGCATAGGTTCCCCATTTAGTCCTGAATGTAGTCTTTAATTTGTCATCTGGATGAACAAGGATTTGGTTATATCCTAAAAATCCATCAAAAAAATACATTAGTCCTAAACCAACTATTGATTGCAGTATTTGTTCCATGGTCGGTAATGGGAAATTGTCCTTCTAACAATTTTTGTTGAGATTTCTAAAGTCTATACAGATGCAAATGTCACCATTCTTCTTCTTGACAGGTACTAAGTTTGAAACCCATTTTGAATGCCTAACAGGAAAGATAATCTTTTCTTTAAGGAGTTTATTCAGCTCGGATTTGATTTGACTTTCTAAATTGGGATGAATTTTCCTTAATTTTTGTTGTATAGGTTTGTCATTGGATATCATGGGAATGGTGTGTTGTATGATAGAGGTATCATATGTTTTAAGATCATCATAGTTCCAATAAAAGATACCATTATACGTTTTTAACAAATGAATAAAGGTTTATCTCTCATCAGGAGAGAGACCAAGTCCTAGATTGATGTTTTGAGGTTTGACATCAGTTCCAAGGTTTACTAGTTCAAACCTTAAGCTTGAAATTTGGAGTTTAGAATTAGTAACATTTTTGAATCTATCCTTAAGATCATAAATATATTCCAGTTTTACCACATATTTAGGTATGGGATTCTCATTGAAATTTTGTTTTAACCGATTATCATGCTCACTCTCATATATTATCTGATCATCATATGACCCTTCAGATGTTAAAAATTTTATGATATCCTCATAATCATTAAAGACTCTCCAATTGGTGACATTATCGGGAATGGAAGGTCAAAAAATTAACTCTATAGAAAACCTATTTGGACTGTAATCCTCTAATGGTATAAGCTTGGATACCATATTATCTAGAAGGTCATCACTTGCATTTTGAAGTCTAGGTATAGCAGAGATGTTGAATGCTAAAAAATGTGAAGTAAGATCCTAGACTAATGATTGGTAGTGTTTTAAATTTTCAGAGAGACAATGCATGGTGTTGCTTACTTGCTTGATAACAATGTCTGAATCTCCAAAGACTTGAATATATTTGATATCGAGGGATATTTCTTTATACAAGCCTTGAATCAATGCCTCATATTTAGCGGTATTATTTGTGCATTCTAATTCTAACCTACATGCTAGCATGGCTTTTTCTCTTTATGGACTATTTAATAAACAACTAGCTCCTGCTCCATGATTGTATTTGAATCCATCAAAATATAATGTCCAAAACAAAGTTTTAACTAATGGTTTATCTACAACATTTATACATCTGGAAGCATCTATTTGAGAAAAGTTCTCAATCTGGGAAGTAACAAAGTTTTCCAAAAAAGAAGATTTTTGTGCATTGAAATTTCCTAAAAATGACTTAGCGAAGTAATTTCCAATGATATTGTTGTTAAAAGTTACTGGCTCATTTTCACCTTCAAAATCAGTCACTGTGTGCTTCAAGTGTTTTTCTTGGTCAATTCTAATTTGGTTTGGATTCTCATTGTAAGGGAGCCACAAGTAAGACCAAATTGTTGTAAAATAGCTGTGGATATTTTTAGACCGATCTCTACTAAGAATTAAACCATAGAACTTGGGAATATCAACAACTAATATATCAATTACTTGACAAATGTTTGGGTCAGAAGAGAGTTTAATGGTGACCAAGTTCATTTTTCCTAAGACCTCAAATTTTGTTCTATCAAGTTGCACAATATGAACAACAAACTTTTGGGGTGAGACATTTAATTTAGTGCAGAATGTTCTTGGCATAATGTTTGAAGAGGCCCCTGAGTCTATTAAGAAATTGTGTAGATTTTTATTGGAGATTTCATAAGTCAAGAGGAAAGGGGGAGTATGTGAATTGGATTCGTCACCAATTAAGATAAAATTAGTAGGATCGACATTATTTGATGAATAATTGGGGGGTTTACCCATTCCTTTGGAAGCTTGGGATATCATAGCAGAAAGAAGAGGAGAAGCAAGAACTGCATTCAATTCTTTCAGCAATAATTTATGTTGATGTTTAATCTTACTGAGCTCATGAAGAGAGATATTGGCTCTAGTTTTCTTCATGTCCTCCACTATGTTATACTCCATGGTATCAATGACTACCAAGGTTTTATATGGATCATTAAGGGAGGATGGAGTTGGTTGAGGAGATTTAGGAGAAGACTTTTTACTGACCACTTTTTCCTTGGTAGCAAGGGTTGAGGGCTTTTGCTTTTGATTTGATTGTGTTGAATATCTAAGGTCCTTACTCCTAGTTCTAATAGGAAGGGCTTCTTTCTCTTATTCATTATTTGAAACAGGGAGGATGAAATCCCACTTTCCATGTACTTCAACCAATTCTTCATCTTCAGTCTCTTCATCAGTTAATGCAGTTTCTTCTTCTTCTTCTTCTAAATCAGATTCAACATTGGATATTGTGTTTGGTGACTGAGGATTAGAGGTCTGATTCCTCTTGAAGGATCTAAAAGGTTTCTTATAAGAGGATTCAACTACTTGTTTCTTAATCTCTACCGTTTCATTTGACATGGTTTTTAGGACATTTTTCAGGCCTTCCAGATCAAAAGGATCTTTAGGGGCTTTCTTCTTTGATTCATCCTTGAATGTAACTTTCTTTGTTTTTCTATCTTATTTGGTTGTCTTCTTTTCTAATGCCACTATTATCATTTCTACAGACAATGATTCTTTCATGTTTTCTACCAAAGTAACTTTATTGACTCTATCTACAAAAATTGCTATATTGGAAGGAAGAGAAGAAATATACCACCCAATTTCGACATCAACACCATTGCTTGATGTGGTTGGGATTTTGTTTAGAAATTTATTGAATCTGGAATTGAAATCTTTGATCTGTTCACCTGATTTAGATTTTAAATTAGAAAGATCATTGAAAAGGGATGTGATTGTATGGTCATCACCACATTTGGCTAGAAATTTCTCTTCAAACATATCCCAAATAGTAATAGATCCTGGTGGTAATGAAAAATACCATGAGCCTACTGATCCTTGGCGGGTGTAGGGAAATAATCTTACTACACAGTCTTCTTAGGCCACTCCATTAATATTAATGGCTAACATATAATTATGGAGATGTTCCTCAACAGGCAATCCATCATCAGGATTAAATTTCGGTAGCCATCTTTCAAGATGTTTAGGTAGATCATGGAGGGAAGGTTCCATTTCTACAACACCAGGATTGGCCCATGGTCTGACTTGTGGTGGTGGTTGTTATCCTCCCATTATTGGAGTTTGAGGGGAAGTGGATATTGAGGGAGTTTGAGTGGAAGAAGTGGCAGCTTGTGTACTTGAGCTGGATGAACTAGCATTGATACCTTAAGAAGAATGGATATTAATGAGAATAAATAGAGGGAATGAAGGTATTTGTGGAGGGGAATTCAAAAAAACCTCACTAATTGATGTTCATGACTCAAATTTATTAGTTTTCTTTCGTAAAGAAGGAAGAGGAAATTCAAATGGAGGAACCCCAAGCTTCTCACTTTGAGAACAAATTAGAATTCGAGTGGGCTTTAAAACAAAAGTGATACTTCCTTTAGATGCTTCAGATCGTAAATGTTTTTTCTGTTGAAATAGAGATTTCCTCTAATTTATTTATTAAAGTTTGAACCTTAAGTGATTTAGGATTTTAATCTGAAGAAGGTGCTTTAGAAATCATACTAGGAGATTTAGGGGGTGATTGCTCAAATTTTGATCTAGAAATATGAGTTTTAGATGGGGATCTAGAAGTTGGAGGTGATCTTGAGGGGGAGTGACTCTTGGAATGGATTGTTAATTTAGATTGAATTCTCTTTTCCATTCATAGTCTTGGCCCTCCTTCTAGCCAAAATGTTGAAACCTCAAAAATCGCTACAACAACATGGGGGAAAACCACACGGTCAAGGACTTGAATACTGTCCCTTCTCCATTTGGACTAGTGGCTCCGATTGGATATAATGGGACTAGTTTCCCAACAAAAATATGATCGGATGGATAGGGTGGTTGATTACCAAAACTAAGTGATAGATGGGTTGGTTTTAAACTAAAACACACACACACACACACACACACACACACACACACACATATATATATATATGTTACCCGGGATTTTACTTATACTTGTGCAATCTACAATGATTATCTTTAGTACATGACAATTAAGATTAATCAAATACTAATAGAAATGAAAAGCCTTTGAAATAATTATTTTGATTTAATAGTTAATCAAAATAAATTATAAACATATATCGCATCAAATATCGTTTAAACACTTTCTCATCAATGTATTAAAAATGTTAGTCGTAGTATGTTCAAAAGTGAAAGTATACAACATTGTATGAAAAAAGATACATATGATAAACAATATAATAAATATTGATGTTAATTCATGAACAAATAAATACACAAATATAGAAGTAACCAATGCATATCTGTCTTCTCATAAAGTAAGTAGCTTCAGTCCAGTCTTTCTTATCAAGATGGTTTGCAAAAGTACAAAAGTGCGAGCTTTTGTAAGCCTTCTTCACAAAATCTCAGGACTATGATCCAATGATTCTACCAAGACAAACTTTAAAGTACAAAAGTGCAAGCTTGTAAAGAGTTTCTTTATCAAATTCAGGACCCTTTCTTAAAAGACAGGAAAAGGTTTATATAATAGAATAAAAGTACAAAAATAGGCATTGCATGAAGTTCCGAAGAGGTTTAAACAATTCTCCTTAAAATAAGTGACAAAATTACATAAAACAAAATTATTGAAATGACAAGCTTCGGCATGTAACAATATATACTCTTTCATTTGTTGTCTAAGATCATATATATCTATCATCGGCTTGACTTCGGGAGGCTGTTTCGTTCTCATGTGCATTTGGCTTGTATATACTGCATCTGAAAGGGAAGGCAGCATCTGCATGGCTGAGTCAGCTAGGTAGTGTAGTACTAGCCACTGACTATGTGGCTTTACTAGATATCTTCAATAAACTTCCAGTCTATTTTTGTAATCTGTTTAATCGCTTCTTCTTTTGTTGTGGAAGTTTCTTTCCATTTTACTTCTAGGGATCTGATATTATGGAGACTCCTAGGTGGGAATTCCTGTATCAGATTGGTATTATGATAATTGTCATTGATGGTATCAATGATATTGTTTACAACATCAGTTTCTCTTGCCACTGCCCTTTCTACCAGTTTTAGCTGAATATCCCAATTAGTGAAGATGATATCTTTGTGAGATTCTTCTATCCTCAGGAGATATGTTGCCCTTACTTCTTGGGTATCTTTCCATGTAATGTATCCTGAAATATTCTCATCAATATCATTGAAGGTGATCCTCAGATCGAATGCTCAATTCATCATTGAATCACTTTCCTTGCACATCGGATTGATGACCGATAGCCTTTGACAAAATGTTGCATGTTGCATTGACAACAAGGAATTGAGTTATAGTGCTTCTTTTACAAAATCCTCAATTTTAGGATTATCTTTTAGTTGTTCCAAAGAAAATTGCTATTTTTTCATTTGAGCATCTTTAGCACTTGTCCCTACTTGATACTAGAGATTTAACTGATCAAAGCTCTATTGTAGTTGTGCCATTTGTGATTTCTTTTGATGGTCTAAATTCTGATTTTCTTTGGCCAATAGTTTCTCTAATTGTTGTATCCTCTCATATTTCTCCTTTACTAGTTATTTGACTTCAACTACCTTATCAATAGTGGCAAATGCATAAGAACCTGCAAACTGTGATAGTTTGGTCAAATTATCTGAAGGATCCGTGGCAATATCCTTCCAAACGATATCCATTGGCTCATTGTCAGGAATCATCGCTGAGGATTGTTCTATTTTCCTTTTCTTCCTCTGTCGTTTTACCAAAGCCCGATGATTTGGACTGTAAGAGACATCAAGAGGAGGAATTTCCTCTATTATAAGAAAAATTTATGTTGGGGGGAAGGTCAGGATGATTTCAATCTCTTCTTTGGCAACAACTTTGTCAGTAACCCTGTCAGTGAGCAAGCTTTGTTCAGTATTTTGGGGTGTGTTGAGTATTGTTTATGTTTCAACATTTTTCTCCCCTTGTTGTCCTTTGAGTTGTCGATCAAATTGTGGCCATACCTCATCTAGTTTGTTTTTTAGGGGTGTCTCCTCTGTGTACACTTTAGTGGAAACATCTTCCACTTCTTTCTCTATTGATGCCTTTTCGAATTCCTTCTTAGTGTCCTTTTTAGGTCTTTTTTCTAGGCTCTTCTCTGGATTTTTCTATGAATCATGCTCTCAGTCATGTTGTGAGCCTTGTTCTAAACTATAGGCCGATCTCTCCCATGAAGTTTGTTCAGAACCTTGTTCTGATTTCTCTTCTGAATTATGCTCAGAATCGTGTTCTGAGACCTTTTCCGAGCTTTGGCTTAAGCTCTGTTCCTTTTGATTATTTGGCTTAGGTATTTATAACATATCCAAAGGGACCTTTAGTAACCTTTTCCTCCTATACTGGTGGAAACGGGCCAAATTTGGTGGGTTGAATCTTAGAGTAGCCAAATTTTGTACTTGTGAAAACAACTTGGCTAACTCAAACAAATCATCAAAATCATCTTCCTCATGGTTGAATTGCCTTATTTTAACTGAAGCAGTGAAGTTTTGCATGACTTTATTGGGGTCATACTGTTTGCCAGGAATAGTGGCAAGCTTTAAACAAGTAATGTGTTTGATTTCAAGCAAAACATGCTTGAAATCGTGTAATGCATAAACATTGCATTGAAGGGGAAAGGAAGGCCAAAGATATTTTTTTAATTCTTTAAGGGTCTTGGCTATCCCATTCCCTACAGCTTGGTAAGGAATTTTCCTAAGAAGAAGCTTATCAGGTACATACCAAGGGAGGAGATGAGGGGGTGTTATGCTTCCAAAGACCCAGACATAAGTAAACAATTATTCCCCAAACCACCTACCTACTGGTAAAATATCAATCTTAGCCTCATCAAATAGCCTTGGGGCCCTCTTGTCAAAAACAACTTGGTGGATGGGTAACATAATTCCTAGGAAGATTTTGTAGAAATGGGTTTGGTAATTGGATTCCCACGTAATTTTGTGATATATGTGAATGGGGGTAGGGTCTTGAATAGTCTATTTCCACCCCAAAGTTGGGAAACTAGTGTGAAATAATTTGCATCCATAATGTAAGCACTCATAAAAAATGGTGGGCCTGTTCTAGTGGTGACAAATCATTTTTTCCTATATTCATGAATTTGTAAGGCAATGTTATTAGAAAATATAGTTCCCCAATCCACTACAAAATAATTCATAGTTGCGTCTATTAAGGGAACCCATTCAACACAAAATTTGGTAGTGTCGGCATACCCAAACAATCTACACATCATGACAACAATATAAGAGTAGGGAGCAGTGAGAGGTGCTATAGGATACATACCCAATTTCTCTTGTTTGTGATTGTTTGAATTTTCCCTCCATTGCCTAATTGGGTCTTATGGTTCCTCATTTTCTACTACGAAATTCTTGAGGAAGGCTGTTATGAAACCAACTCACAAAAAGATAGAAAAAATAGATCAATGCCTTAGAATTCAGCTTCTTCGAGGGGGCAACCTCCTTTACATTACACAAATGAATGATTCTTTGATGATTCAAATGAAAAAACCTCCTTTCTATATATAGGAGTCTAAGGAGTCACAATATAACCTAGCCGACCTAACAATAATAATATAAAGGCACAAAAATAACAATAGAGGGATTTTATGGGGCACAATAATAACAATATGGGGACAACAGGGGCACAACAATATTAATAAGGGATACAACTACAATAGTAATGGGGTAATCACTAGTATTATAGGGACCTAACATGCCCCTCTCCTTCAAAAAAGTGTTGTCCTCAACGCTTGAGTAGTTCTAGATGCTTCTGTATAAAATTCTCATCCTCTCATGTGGAATCTTTAGCGGATAAGTTCTTCCACTTGATGAGATACTCTGAAATTGATCGATTTCGTAGCTGTCGAGTTCTTGTTTCTATGACTGCTTCTAGCTCCAAATAATTTTTCCTTCCTCGTCAAGTTCTGGCAATATTGTTTGAACTGGGAGTTTGTCGCCTATAACCTTCTTCAAACATGAAACATGGAAAACTGGGTGCACTCGAGAAGCTGTAGGAAGCTCCAATTTGTATGCCATAGTACCAATATTTTGCAGCAACTTGTACGGACCATAATACTTTGGTGATAATTTATTATCCTTCTTAGTTTGCTTTGGGAACATTTGTTTATATGGTTGTAGCCGTAGGAATACCCAATCACCTACATCAAATCTTCTTTTGCTGCGATGTTGATCTGCCTGTTGTTTCATTATATTCTGCGCCAACATGAGGTTATCCTTTAAGAGTTGGAGGACTTGTTGTTGATGCTCGATGTGATGTTCCACTACTTGAACCTTAGAATTTTCTCTTAAATATGATGTGATGGATGGTGGCGGATATCCATAAAGTGCCATAAATGGGGTCATTTTTGTTGTCATTTTTGTTGCTGTATGGAAGGAAGTGTTATACCACCATTCAGCCAGAGGCAACCATTTGACCCATTGTGTCTATTTATCAAATACAAAGCAACGAAGATATCCTTCCAAACATTTGTTTACTATCTCAGTTTTCCCATCAGATTTAGGATGATAAGATGAGCTATGAGCTAACTGAGTACCGAGACAAGAAAATAATTATGTCCAAAAATTTCCAGTGAAAATGGGATCTCTGTCACTTACAATAATATTTGGGTTTCCATGTAGCTTTTGAATTGTTTCCATAAATGCAGTAGAAACTGTACTGGCTCTAAATGGATGTGATAATGCACAAAAGTGTGCATACTTGGTAAGTCTATCAACTACCACCATGATGACACTCTTTCCCTCAGACTTGGGTAAACCTGTGATAAAATCCATTGAAACCCCCTCCCAACGTTCGCTTGGAATGGATAAAGGTTGTAATAGACCCGGGATCTTAATTGTTTCAACTTTATTTTGTTGGCAAACCAAACATTCCACCACAAACTTTTGAATATCCGATTTAAGGCCAACCCTAAAAAATTCCTTCTTAACCCTGTGGTAAGTTCTTAAAAATCCTGAGTGCCCTTCTAAGGGAGAAGTGTGCAATTCCATAAGAATCTTTTGTTTGAGTTGGGAATTCTTACAGAGGTATAAGCGATCTTTCTACCATAACGAATCATTTTTCCAACTAAATGTATCATATATACTGTAATCTTGTTGTGACTTTCAAATAAGTGCCCACACTTCTTCATCATTCTTCAATTCCTCCCTTGCTTCATTTATCCAATCTGGTTGGATAATAGAAATGGCACACAACAATGCTTCCACATCCTCATCCTTTCTTGAGAGTGCATCTGCCACTACATTTTGCTTCCATTTTTTGTAGATGATTTCAAAGTCATAACCCAACATCTTTGTGACCCACTTTTGTTGCTCTTCAGAGGATAATATTTGTTCTAAAAAGTATTTAAGGCTATCATGATCCATTTTTACCTTGAAGTGTCTTCCCATTAGGTAGGGTTGCCATTTCTTAAGTGCATGTAGTATTGCCAACATTTCCTTCTTATAAATAGCTTTGTGTAAAAACTTTCCCTTGATTGGACGACTTTAAAAAGAAATGGGTCTTTCATCTTGCATTAAAACAGCACCAATTCCATTTCTTGAAGCATCACATTCCACAATAAAGGTTTTTGTAAATTCCGGTGTAGCTAAGATCGGGGCTTGGCATATTGCCTCTTTAAGATGTTTGAAGGCCTTTGTTGCTTCTGGAGTCCATGAAAATGCATCTTTCTTCAATAATGTTGTTAGAGGTGCTGTTATTCTCCCATAATTCTTAACAAACTTGCGATAATACCCTGTCAACCCCAGAAATCCTCACAGATGCTTTGTGGATGTGGGGATAAAGCATCTGTGAGGATTTTCCATTCCTTAATGGCTTTAATTTTTCTAGGGTCTACCTTAACTCCTTCATGAGATACAATATGACCCAGATATTCTACCTCTTGTACTCCAAAGAAACATTTGGATCTTTTTTCATATAATTGTTTCTCCTCTAATAGTTGTAGCACCCTGTCAACATGTTCAACATGATCCTTCCAAGACTCGTTGTAGATTAGTATATCATCAAAAAATACTAACACAAATTTTCTAAGGAAGGGTTTGAAAATGGAATTCATCAAACCTTGAAATGTAGAACTTGCATTGGTAAGACCAAAAATTCATAATGACCCTCATGAGTTCTAAATGCTATTTTCAGAATGTCTTCAGTCTTCATTCTGATTTGATGATATCTTGAATGAAGATCCAACTTGGTGAAGTAAATTGATCCATGTAATTCATCCAGTAATTCATCAATGACAGGAATGGGAAACTTATCTTTAATAGTGAGCTCGTTGAGCTCCTTATAATCCAGACACATGCACCATGATCCATCCTTCTTGTGCACCAATACTACTAGAGCAGAGAAAGAAATTTGAATAGGTTGAATTATACTAGCCTCTAGCATTTCTGCAACCATATGTTCAATTTCACTCTTTTGGGCATAGGGATATCTGTACGGCCTAATGTTTGGAGGAACACTTTCTAGAATCAGATGAATAGCATGATCATGATCACAAATAGGTGGGAGACCTTTGGGAGTATCAAATACCTTGGAATGATTGTCCAAGACTTTTTGGAGATCTGGAGAAATAGATGATTTCGATGTGGAAACATCTGGCGAACATAATTGTGCAATTACACCTCTTTGTTCCTTTTTTAGAAGCTTTGTCATATTGTTAGAGCTGATTATCTTTCCCGGTTTCCCTGCAATACCCCTTAATTAAACTTCCTTTCCTTCAATAGAAAATTTCATGAAAAGTTCTTGGAAATTAAAAGCTATTGTACCCAAGGATTGTAGCCATTGGACTCCTAGTATAACATCAGCACCTCCCTTTGGAATGGAAAGCATTGAGCTAGTAAATACATATTCTCCCATGGATAGCTTGATATTATGGCACTTTCGAGAGCAATTTATTGTTCCTCCATTTACAATCATCACTTGACACTCTGGTGCTGGATATAGGAAGCAATTCAATTATTTTGCTACCTTACAATGAATAAAATTGTGGGTACTTCCTGAATCAATCAACACGATTACTTTTTTCTTCTTGATTTGTCCTTCTATCTTGATGGTTTGAGGAGTGGTAATTACAGCCAATGCATTACAAGATATGGTTGGATTCATTTCTTCTTTATCTAGGCTTTGTTCCTAGAGTATATCCTCTTCTTTTGACCTTTCTTGCTCCTTTTCTTCTTCCTCTTCACAATCTATGTAGAATAATTTATTTTCAGCACACTTATGACCTTTAGTGTATTTGCTATCACAACTGTAACAAAGCCATTTTGCTCTTTTTTCCTCCAATTGTTGTGGTGTCAACCTTATAGGTTGTGGAAGGCTAGGGGCAACAACACTTCCATGTTTATAGTTGTGAGTGGTATGCTTCCTGGTTGCCATAAATTTGCTTTCCATTTTTCTTGCTAACCTGAATGCCTTCTCTAATGAATTAGGTTCCCAAAGGCGAACATCATGTTGGATATTATCCTTTAAAGTCCCTATGAACACATCAATCCTATGCTCCTCTAGAATATTTTTTACCCTTATGTTCAATTTTTGGAACTCCTCAATGTGCTCCATTATTGAACCCTTTTGTTTGAGACTTATCAATTGGCTAAAAAAAGTGTTGCTTTTTGTATCCTGATAATGTGCTATCAATTCTTCCTTAAAAAGTGCCCAAGTGATACTTTGTTTACGAGAGCAAAGCCATTGATACCATACAAACTGATTTGGTTCCAAATATAAAGTTGCAATACGTACCTTTTGTGTGTTTTTCACATTATTGAGATCGAAAAATTGCTCCATCTGTAATATCCATGTTGTGGGATCCTTGCCATCAAACTTCCTCATATCAATTTTTGGAATATGGTGGGTCTTCAATCCAACATTAGAGCCTATGAAATCATGATTAACATTTCTTTTGTTCGCATCATGAGTTTTCTTTGCTACCCTTTCACCATTATTAAGTATTTCTTGTAGAAAATTTGTCAAATCTGCCTTCAAATCTATCTTCAAATTGTCAATCTTAGCTTCCACGCCATTCTTCTTAGCTTCCACACCCTTTATCTTAGATTCCACGCCATTTATCTTAGCTTCTGTTAGCTTTTTTGAGAGTGAAATTTGTTGCACTTGGTCTTGTAATTTTGATATATCATGTAGCATTTCTTCCTCTTCTTCATGAGTCATGCTAGTGCTTTCTGGTTGCTTACTAGGTGTTCGCATTTTCTTTCCTTGGGGCATCAGTTACCGATAATAATTCTCTACTATGCCTTTTGAATTCCTTCAAAATAATTTTACAAACCAAGCTTAAGCAAAAATTTAAAAAAATCCACACACCTTCTTTTTACTTTGTATGAGCTCGATATTTCCTTTGATGTATCTCTGTAATTTCGGATCATCCAATTTTGAAATTGCAACCTGCAGTAGCCCTTTGTGTCCTCTTTCCAATGCCACTAGTCTGATCCCAATTGGATTCTCTAAGGAAGAGTTATGCCAAATCTCCCACGGTGACCTGATTATAGACTAGTTCAGTAGAGCGAACTTGTACGACGTGCCACTTGTCCCTGTTTTGACCTTTGGCTCTAAAAAATATATACAAGAAACTATAGTCTGTCCTCTTTCTGTACCTTCTTACAAAATTTCAATTTGATGCTCAGAGAGAAAGTTATGATGATTTCCCCAGGTCACCTGTTTGGAATGTAATTCAGGAGTCTGAAAAAAGACAAACCTCCTCAGATCATATCTCCGCAAATATAGTGCAAAAAGCTTTGAAATTCGAACCCAAGGTTCAATGTGATTTCGTCTCAAATGGGTTTTTTTTTTTCACTTCTAAAACGTCGCAGAAAAAAGTTATAGTGAAAATTCCACGATGACCTATTTGGAGCAGCAAAACCCTAGAATCTAAAGCTCTAATACCAAATGTTATGAAACCAACTCACAAAAAGATAGAAAGATAGATCAACTCCTTAGAAGTCAGCCTCTTCGAGGGGGAAACCTCCTTTACATTACACAAATGAATGATTCTTTGATGATTCAAATGACAAAACCTCCTTTCTATATATAGGAGTCTAAGGAGTCACAATATAACCCAACCGACCTAACAATAATAATATAAAGGCACAAAAATAACAATATGGGGACAATAGGGGCACAAAAATATTAATAAGGGATACAACTACAATAGTAATGGGGTAATCAATAGTATTATAGGGACCTAACAAAGGCTTTATCATATACCTTTTGTGGATCTGGTATATGATACATTCTCTTGAGATCTTCTGGTGTGAAGGAAACAATAACCACTTGCCTTGAAGTCTTGAATGCCCTGTTAGCAATGTTAATATTGTCTATTATCCATTTTACTATATCATTGTATGGTAAAATCTTCGGTCTAGAAACAATTATGTGCAGGAAAGAACTTGCAGCCTCAAAGTGGGAAGCTTCAAAAGAAGTGGTAGCATCTATTTTTTTCTTTTCTTTGAATTATCCTCGGACCCTCTCTTTCCAGTAGATGGTACATAATTTCCCATGAGGAAGTTCCACTGTCTGGAAAGCATGTTGTATATGAGAATAGTGGAGGCATTTATGTTACATCAGATGTAGAAGATTGTATGGCTTCATCGAACTTCTTTCCTTTCTTAGACTTAGTCATTTTGCTACACAATTCTCTCTCAGGAGAAATCCTGCAATACAAATAATACATAGAAAATGCAGAGTAAATAGGAGTTAAACGTAAAAGCATGCGAACACATAAAGATTTTGAAATGACGGGAAGGGACGTTTTAATGCAGATCAACCTGAACTGGTCACCAAATCTCCTTGGGCCTTGAAACCATAAATACCATTAGAACCCATTAATTACCTGAAATCATGGCTCTGAGTGGTTTATTTATTATTCATTAATATATCGCATTGCAAAACTTTTTTGGATGGTAAACATAAGTACTGCACAGATATGCGATAGAAATATCACCATATCGATGTGTTAAGCATGGGATATGTGTGATTATGATAATTTCATTATCGCAATATTTCAATCAGTGGTTTTAGGGACAACGGGGAATAGATATTTCCAAAAGCTTTTAGTGATTGTGATTGCAATCAGTGGCATGGCAGTGTAGCAGGCCCATAGGTTTATTATTAGGTGCATCTTTTGATTTAAGCTTTATAATTTCCTTGGGTGTTTTTCTTTAATGAATAGCTTTATTACAATCGAAACCATTTGGAATGATATGGACGGATCTTATTGGCATTCCTACGATACATCCGGATGCAATGTGTTTTTAAATGGTATAGTTTATTTTTTCATCAGGTCCGATCTCTTATCGTGTTTTGCAAGAGGGAGACCTTTCAGATACATTGCCTGTTTACCGTGGTATTGCGATGCGGGGAGCTTCCACTATAAGGAATTATCATTAATACTTTAAGCTTTTTATAAAGAATGAATATGCTTGGGTTCCCCCGGGGCTACCCTTTATCGCAATCACAAGTCTCGAATCAGTAGGTGAACTATTTTACTCTTGAGACTTTGCGATATTGTCGGATTTTCATTTAAAGTGGAATTCTTTGATCATTAAATCTTTAAGGAGGTTTTATTAAAAAAGGAAAATCAAATTTATTCCTAAGAAAATCTTTAAATTAAACTTTTATTCTTATTTTTTTTTAATTTTTTAAGGGTCCCCATTTATTTGTAAAATAATAATCTAAGTTTTTTTGAAAAATAAATGGGGGGATTGTTGCATAGCACAACAGAATGGCTCATAGAAAAGGTGGAAAATCACCTAAAATGTCAATACTAAAGGTGGTTGTCCAGAGCTGGTTGCCTATTCCTCATAAATAAATATTAGAAGTTAATTCAATATATTGGGTGTCATTAGCATGGATCCCTAAGCATGTCTTGGAGAAAATCAAGTGTATTTTTTGTGTTTTTAATGGGAAGGTAACAAATAATAGAGAGTGTTTCCTTGGGTAAAATGAGACTCCATTCCTAAACCAAAATCCCTAGGGAGCTAGCATTTAAAAAACTTATCCAATTTCTCCAAAGCTTTAGCTGCAACATGTGGATTGTGCATAATATATACTCATAGTTTGTGGATGTTTGTTTTTTGTTAAAAGTATATTTCTCCTATTTATTTAGAAGAATGGTTAAGAAGACCAACCAATCTAACAAATAATATATCAATTGATTGGAGAGTTTTTCTAAAGTCTTTTGATATGATTAGAAGTGGTCTGACCTAGAGGGTAGGGAGGGGTGATAGAGTCAGAGTTGGAATTGATCCTTGGCATGGTAGTGGTATAAATCATTTGTTACCCCCTTCTCTTACTAACCTTCTAAGGGATCATGGCCATTGTAAACTAGCTCACATTGCAAACCCTACTCTCACCTCTATTTAGCAACATGGATGGATATCTATTGAGGATTTGGGTCTAGAGGGGGGATATCGGATAACTTTGAATGAATAACTGAAATCCCTCTTGGATGGCCATATCAATTTGATAGGTAGTGATGATGAACTTAAATAGAGTATATTTCCCTTTGGAACCTACACTCTAAAGTTGGGTTTTATTTCCTTCTGGCTAATAGAATGGAGGAGGGGGAAATGGTGGTGGAGGATGGTATGGAAAGAAAAATGTCCCCCTAAAGAAAAATTATTCATGTGGTGCCTTATGATGAAGAAGTTCCCCACCTGGGACATTCTACAGAGAAGGTTTATGTGAGGGTCTAACTAATGCTCTCTATTTCAAAATGAGGAGGAAAATGTAGTACACTTGTTCATTGGATTCCATTTCTTAAAATAGGTCTAGAAATTATGTAGCTTTGCTCTGAATCATTTTATTCCTTGGGACAGGGCAAACCTGGAGGTTGTTTGGTTTCTATTGTGTTCAAAACAAAGTTGTAGCACATTCAAGGCCCTTCCCCTCATTATATTTTAGGGAGCATGGTTGGCTAGGAACCGTGCAATCTTTCAGGATATATTATCAAACCCAACACACATTGCAAATGAGGTATTGGCTATTTTAAGTCAAGAAAAAGATTTGGATTCTCCTAGAAAAGTCAACCTACAAATCATTGATTGGGGGATTTCTTTGATGGTACCTCAATTAATAATGGACATATCAGTGGTGGAGGTTTTATCTTATTCCTCTCCTATGACCAAAGTTTCAAATTTAAAATAGGATTAGGATCGGGGATTAATAATCAAGAAACACTTCTCGCTTGCAAAACCCTGCTTCTTTTTTCCAAAGATAAGGGTTGCACTCACCTTCACATTTTTGGGGACGATTTTATATCCATAAACTGACTCAACAATATGATTTCATGCAGAAACATTTTCTTAATACACATCTTTGAGGAGATAAAATGTATTATTGACTCTTTCACTATGTTTGCATGCTCACACATTTACAGGGAAAGGAACCAAATTGTTGACATCTTATCAAAGGATGGTCTCCTTTTGGAAAAGGATATTTGGTTAATAACTAATTAGGTTAAAGAAGACGAATTTGAGTACTTCCATCATCCTTCCAGGCCTCCTTTGGAGACAAATAGTTCTAGAAGAGATAGATTGCTCAAAGATTAACATTTTTCCTTCATATTTTTTGCTACTTTTGGTCCTATTTATAGTTGGTATATTTGTTGTGAATACAAGGCAAAAAATCATGGAAAAATGTTTTGATAGGATAAATCGTAGATTGCAAAGTGTATTTTCAACTTTTTTATTCTCTCAACGATAAAAACTTTTTGCATTTTGGGAGGACTATTAAGATAGATTTTTTCATATTTTTATCTTGTACTAGCTCGACATGTTTCCAGTTTAGGATCCTTCAACGACCAGATACTTTTCAGTGAATTTCGACGAGAAAAAATGATAATATGTTTTATCTTTCGATGAAAATGAGTTTGCTGAGTAAAACGATCGATATCAATTGACCCTTACTTCTCCTTTCTTTCCCTTGAAAGAATCTACATTCAAACAATGTTCCGTTGTAATCGTAATCTGGATTGCGCCATTGAATCTGGGGATCGAATGGATCGACTCTTCTTGGATCGAGTGGATATCAACACCTAGAAATGATAGGGAAACGATCTGTAAAGGGTACATTTCACTAAAAAGAAAATATATGAAATTGGTCCAGCACTAACAGCAGTGGCATTTATCAAGCCAAGGAGATAAGTGAAGTAAGGCGTAGCTATTTGATACGGCTTGGCTTTGTCAGGATGCGTAAGCAGGCTCGACTAAAAGGCCGCCATCATGCGTAAGCATGGCTCGACCGCCGGGAGAGGACTTACCTGGATCTACCTGTCTGTCTTAGTGCCATAACATGCTAACTCACTCATGCTCATGAAACAAAGACAATATATTGGCGATACAAACTTGTATAAAGATATTGCATGTATTTTTTGTGTGGATAGTTAAGATACAAATCTCTTATACTGATCAATTGTTCTACTTTTGGCATGCTCTTATATGCATATGCCACAGGACAGAAAATACTTGAATACACTCTCATAGTTTATATGCAAAATGTAATTAGTTTCATCTTTATTATCAATTGAATTACGGGTCTTTTTCTAGATATATATATATATATATATATATATATATATATATATATATATATATATATATATATATATATATATATATATATATATATATATATATATATATAATGGTTCATTAACCTTTAACAAGTGATCAATAATCATATACCATCAAACAACAATACAAAAAATTGTCTTACAACATTTGATAACATATGAGAGAAAATGCTTGTCGTGGCCCAAAAAGCTTCTGAGTATTAATGCTGAAATATTCCATGAAAAGTCACACAATATCTCCAAGAGATCCAATATTGGGAATGCAAAAGTTGGAACTTGATATTCAAGATACCTTACAAGCTTCCCCTTTCAAGAGTGCTTCAAGACTCCAAAAATATAACATTCATTTATCTCTAGCCTAGAGGGTATATTTATATAAAATGAGGTGACTTTTCACCTTCCATGACTCTTCACCTACCCTCATGTCTAATTTCTAATTTAATTTATTTCTAATTATATTTTCTTTACATAATTACATTGAAAATTAAAATGAATAAAAATAAACATATTTTATGAAATTAATTTCAAAATAGACAAGGCTTGGAATTGAACTTGTAACCCTTGGCTCACATTGGTGTACTAAGCCTTGTAATCAACTGTAATGGAAAAAAATCTTCTTTGAAATTATCCTCTCGTTGATAGATTCATACTCATAGGTGCTAGGTAACACTATATTTAGATTAGCCTAAATCCTATGAAAAATGATAAAAGCATGGTATGCAATTTGGTGGGTTCCACAAGTTTTGTTTCGCTTCCCTAGTTAGTTTCATGCCCTTTTCCCTGATGTCTAGCCTTCATGCTTGCATCATTTCTTGTATCTCGTGTTATGTTTCATGTTCTTACCTCACCTCTCCCTATGCTCCGATGAACACTGATTTGTTGGCTTTGATAAATCATTCCATCATGCTATCGTGTTGATGGTAAGTACACAAATTCTTTACCAGATTCTTTCGAGCTTCTCCAGGGATCGAATTTCAATCCTGACTTCTACTTTATCTCTTTCTCTACCTAATTCATCTTTCTTTGGCAATGATTTAGGTGAAGCTCGGTATGGTGTACTCCATTTATGCATTAAGTCAATGGTTCTTAAAGTTTCCTTTAATTGCATACCTTTTACGATAATTTCATCTTGGATTGATATAAGCACAATAACCATCTTTTGTTGTTCCTGCACAAGCTATGGTCAATGGGTTTTCCAGGGTATTCTATACTATGTTTTTCTCTATATTTACTAAGATATAATTTGTTGATTCTCGGGTCATGTATCTTCGCTTATGTTGGACAATCCTATTTGTATTTTATTCAAATTGGAAGCTCTCTAGGTTGATGAATTGATTTTCTTCATCAAAAGTAATTCCAATTTATTTGATTGGTAGATCACCTCCCATAAGTGGTGTTGAGACTAGGGTTTATGGTTCAACATACATACTAGGGAATATGTCATGCCCTACATCTTGAGATTCCTTTTCTTAGTGCTCTTTTTTTGTGTTTGTTACCCACCACTAGTGGGTGACCCCATATGAGAATTTTTCTGCTAGATTTGTCTCTAACTAGAAGCCAGTAGCCCCTGAGAACCACCAATGTAGATTATGTTGTGCTAGTTTATCTCTACCCTCTGAGCTAGACATATGTACCCTCATTTATCTATTGAGAGTGTATGTTTAAAGGTGGTCCATCTAATCCTTCATTGTGCAATCGAGTGCTTATGATTGTTTTTACTTGGGAACACTAGGGTATGGATTATTGGGCGACATGGAGGAAGGAAGGGTTTTGACTGTAGTCTTTTTCCCTCACCTTAAATGGAGGGTTAATCCTCAACACTAGTTCCATGGTATCTCCCCTACTGGATTATAGCTTCAAGATGGGCACTACCTGGAAGACCCTGATTTTGGTAGCGCGTTCTAATTTTCCAATTCCACAATTTTCACTCCCCTCCACACATTACGTTCCTTATTTCATCATCGTCTCTCTCTAAGTATGCAACATTGATTACCTTAGGGGAGTAATCACTGCTTATATCATACATAACATGCTCTCATCCCCTAGATCCCCGAGTAGTAAAATAAAATAAAAAATAAATAAAAGGCAAAGGAAAATGAAGAAGGGTGGAAAAACAAAGGTTGGGGTAACTCATGTAGCACAATTTCTCCCTCCTACATTCATATACCCAAATATGTGGGCATCCCTCATCATTACTACCCTTGAGCCCATGGATTTTGGCCTTGAGACCCCTTTTTCCCAATCCACTGCATTATTTTCCACATGACACACTTGAAGGATGTACCTTGGACATGTCTTTATATTTAGGGGTTGGGAACACCTAATAGGGTTGTTTATTATCCACTCCTACCTAGGGAAGTAACACCATTACATGCACAAGGCCACACATTTTGAAGGGAAACAAAGTGTTAAGTCTCATTTGTGCCCTTGACTAACAAGCTTGATTCACTTAGATGCACTAATGAATTATTATACTTGAAGGTGAGGAGGCACATTGGATCTTATGTGTAATTTGAAGGTGGTTTCATCATGGGTTGGGAAACTTAACTGGGGCCCAATCCCACCAAAGGATCATATTGACACTTAGAGGGGATGCATTGCGATCCATGGGATTTTTTCATGTGATATAGCATTCTCTCATCTTATGGGAACTATCAGCACCTTTAGAAGCTTGTTCATTTCCCCAAATTTTATGTGAGATGATGCACTTGGACCAATAGTGCCCCTAGCCAACTTAGCAATATATACAGGGTTTGGCAGTTGATTTGAGGCCCAGAGGAGGTTTCCCTCATCCTTGAGACATGGGATGGAAGCCACCATCTTCTGTGCCCTTATTTGGAGTAGTCTAAGGTTTATTTTTTATTAGGAGACCCATGAGACTATTATGTGTGCCCCATATCCACTTTGTAGCACCACATGATCATTTCCATAGAGATTAAGGGGTCAACCCCTTGTCCATAATTCATGGAGCCCTCTCCTTCACTATGACACCTTAAGGACTCAACTTGGCCTTCCAACGGCCCTTGTACACCATGATTTCATCATTTTAGCTCACTTATCAATGGCTTCTTCATCAGTTTATGAGCTACTTGGTGGGATTATCACCAAAGACTTGTTACTTGCACATTATTTTGTAGTTTTATGGGCTATTTGGATAATTAAAATTAGGAAAAGGATCATATAAATAGAGATGACTCTCATTGTGAGAGATCATCATCATCATCACTTGGATCTTTCTTGTAAAATAATTTCACACTTCTTCTTGGACGAATTGGATGTTATTTGATGCATTTTGATCTATTTGGAAGCTAATTTTGATCTTTCTTGGAGCTACTTCTTGCTATGGTTGGATATTTCCCTTATCATTTTGTAAGTTCTATCTTATTGAAATTTTGTTAGAATAATATCTAATGTGTGAATTATTGCAATTAGCTAGATTTTTTGTGCCCTAATTTATTGAATAACATTGTAAATATTGTTTTGATTACAAATTGCACATGTTGCTCATTGAATGACAATAGATTAATGTTCATAATGGATTAGATTTAACTATTCTTCCATGAAAATCCATAGATATTGAGTTAGTAATTGTTGAAAAGTGGTTGCTAAGACATCACTTTTTAGCCTCGGAGATGAATTTAGAAAAATTTGAATCATCATTGACTCCATAGCCAAGGGAAGTAAGCACTAGTCTAAGTAAAATTAGTGGTCACCCTTATTTTCCTTCTCTTTTCACTCCTCTTAAATTTTTAGCCCCTTTCCCTACACAACCTATCTAGGGAACCCTGCATAGGTGTCTCCTCTAGTGAATCTCAATGTTTGGTGAAATTCCCACAATTATTTCATAAGAAAACATTTTCACTAGTTATGTCTTTGGAAACCTACCTTAAGCGTCTTGGATAAGGTGGACTTTTGGAGGATCATTTTCACATAGGATTCAAAGGAATTGATCATTCTATCCCTTTTCCCTATCCTATCTTGACCTAGTGAGCACATTGGAGGAACTCCTCCCATGATTACTCATAAACCCTAGGTGCTTCATAAGCTCTCTTTAGGTCTCTCTAGTGAAGATAAAACTATTTCAAGTGAAAAATCATCTTGCAAATCTTCTGCAGAGGTCCTATATCACATTGGAAGAATTTACCTTAGGCATACTCATCATCATTGGATATTTCTAATCCTAGATCTAGATATTCCTCCTAGGTCTTTCTTAGAGAGACTTTAGCTTCTTTAAAATCATTGAGACCTAATTGATTCTCTCTTCGAATGGGCCTTGAGAATCACTTCATACCTTATCATTGATCCCTTCATTACAAGTGATTTCCTTCATATTTGGATTCGTGCCATCGTTGAAAATCCGTAAAGAGAAAGGGACATTGACTAGGGTGACAGTGGGTCTTTCTCCCATTGCCATAATTTAGTCTAGTAGTTGTCCCATCGGTTCCCCTCCTAGGAACCCTTCTAGATTGTTTGGAAAAAGTGCCTCTTCTTGATATTTATTTTCTTATCTCTCTTTTTCTAGTTGCTTTTCTTCCTATTTCCTTTTCTCTTCTTCCTCCCTTTGTTCCTATTTTATTTCTTCTTTCACTTTCTACTCTACTTATACCATTTCTTTCTTCTCTCTTTCCTTTTGAACTAGTTGGTATTCCTTTAATTTATTTTCATTTTTCCTTTTGGTTTCCTCCTCTCTGTCCTTTTTTTGGACAACCTTTTTATCTTTAACGTCTTTCCCTTTTGTTAGCCTCCTGTTGCAACAGGTGTTCATCTTTCATGATTGACAGTTTTACATGCCAAATATGTCATACTTTGCATCCTGCAATGCTCCATATTTCCAGAAAAAGGCCAAAGAAGAGGCCATGAAAGTGTGCCAGTCCAAATGCCACTACTGTATTCCAATTTTGATGACTTAACCATTTTTGAAGAATTTTCTGTTAAGGGAAGTCCAAATAGCTTAATCTTGGCTTCCCTAGGTTTCAATTTCTTCTTTTAGAATATAGAGAATGATATCTATCCAAACAACTTAATCTTGGCAGATTTATAGATAGGTAGAGAATCAAAGGAGCCCAACTGCTTAATCTGGGCCCTTGCCAGAAATAAGTGTAGATTTAGATAGGAGGGCAGCCAAAAGAAAAATTGTAAAGTAGGGTTTGCAAGTCTAAATGAACCCAAACCAAAAAGAAGAAAAAATGCTAGGTAAGTAGGTTGGGTAGGTAGCTATGTAGTTGCAGAATCATGACTTGTGATCCATTTCTTGTTGTCAAGTGTCATATTTATTCAGATCACAAGTTGGAGGCAGTTTTCCATTTGGAGGAGCTCAAATTGGACATTACTAACTTCCCCTTCTTCTCCTTTCCCAAATCACTTACTAACTTCCCTGAAGAGGTCAAGATCTTCTTGATTCCTCTTAGTTTCATCATTTTCCATTATATTTGCCTAAGTGAAGGTCCTCTTTGCTTAGGAGTACTGTTGTTTCACTCCATGAGTCACTTTTTCCCCAAAATAGCCTAAGGTCCCATACTTAGCGCTTTCTGGTCATTTTCATATTAACTCCTAACTCTATTATCTAACTCCCTAGTCTATTCCCTTATCCCCTATTATGAAAAATATATAAAATCCCCAAAAAAATATTAAATACCCCCTCCCTGGCACTATAGCCATATAACATCAAGTTTGGGAAATGCTGAGTTCACCTAGAGCTTGACATTAGCCTTCCACGTCCAATCCCTGGGATTAAATTGACATCTGGTTAAGTTAATAACCTTTTCTTTCCCCTTTACCCATAAACATTTCATCATTCTCACCCCCTCTCGCTGATTGTTTAAAGTTTAGTGTTAAAAATGTTTGAATAAACATTGAACTTTACCCCCGGTGCGCAAACCATGTATAAAACCCACTTTTCCACCCTTATCCTAAGGTTTTTCTCATAAACATTTAGACCCCGCTCGTTTATAACCCCATAACCCACTTCCCTAATGTTCTAAACCCCCCCGTCACATAATAAATTAATCAAAAGGCGCGAGCCCCGTCCCTTATCCCTCCGCCGCCTTACCCGTCCCGCCAACCGTCCGATCGCCCGCGCCCCAGATCAACGTCGGGCGGGTTTTTTCATCTCTGAAACCATCGATGTTTAGCGTTCGGGAGTTCGGTGGTTTTCCCGCCGTACTCCCGCCATGCGTCGCCCTCCCGGGTGTGGCGGAGCCCCTTCCTCCGAAACCGCTTCAATGCAAAGGCGGTGCGCCCAAAACCACCAAACTGCCCTCCCCTGGGTGACGTCAGCGCCACGTCCTCCGCCCAGTGATGTCATCCTACTGCATCATCTGCCTGCGTCGGCCTCCTACCACCATACTGCCAACTCACCATTGCCACGTCACTGCCACCGTGCATTGCCACATCACCCGCCGTACTGCTGACGTCATTTGCTGACATCACCCTGCCACGTCACCTCCGTACTAGGACCCACTGCTGACATCATCACTCAAAAAGGCGTGAAAGGCGAAAATCGTGCTTAGGAAGCCCGGATTCAAATTCTGAGGCAGTTTTTCATGCGCAATTAGCGCCTAGTGCTAATCGCGCATGGCTACGGGAAATGGGCCAAAGTGGAAAGCCCCTCATCGCGCAGCCCCCAGCAAGCCCGAAAGGCGCAGAATAACCTGTTTTTCTTTGCGAAGCATTCAGAAAGGGGCAAACACAGTTTTTAAAGAAACAAAAGGCCGAGCAGCTGCCATAAAGGATCGATGGGACAGTCTAAACCATTCAGAAGATATTAAAGACTCCAAGATCAGCGGCAAAGAGTATCAAGAAGCGGAAAAGAGTATCAGTTCAGCAACATCAAATCAGGTGAAAATTAAAAACCTTCATCAAAGTCAGCAAAGCAGTTAAGGCCATTTAAAAGCCTATCTGGTTGGGATTAGTGCACATTAATGCCAACAAAGTAGCAGCAAAACCAAGTTAGAGGTGGAGATAAAGGACAAATCACAATTATTACAGGAGGACTGCACTGAGCCACCCAGGATGGACATTAACTCAGTTTTGATACAGCTGCCCTTAGCACAGCTCAAAGATATTTTCATACATTTATTTCTGGATAAGATTAGGTTAAAGTAATCATTTTCTTTCAGACCTGTTTAGGTCGGCTGTAATAGATTAGTTGTTGAATAATTTTCCCTATATATACCGACCCTCTGTATTGTTTAAAGGGTCGGTTGGTTGATAATCCTCATTAGAAACTCGCACTGGATATCGGAGATGTTTTACTTAATCAAAGATTGCTGAAAAGCTTTGGAGGAATGGTTGTCTGCTCTGTGTCTAGTGGTTTGAAGAATTGAATGCGGAATTCTTGTGCTGCTATATGAATCAATAAGTTTTCCTTACCTCTGTTATTTCGATTTCACATATGCTCAAGTCACAGAACAAAGGATTGGTTTAGAATTTTCTTGGTTGCACTCTATGCTCAGTTTCTGTGGCTTCTTAATGTTTTCCTCTTGAATTAGGCATAAATATGAATTCTGTTATGGCTCATGTTTGACCTATTTTCATATACGAATGACTGTTACCTAGGAATTCTTAGCTACTCCTAGATAGGGCTCATTTGTCTTCTTTCTGCTAATCTGAATGAGAGATCCTTAATTGCCCCTCGTTCCTTAGCCTTTAATCCACCTCTTTTACCTTAAATGATTGTTTCATATACAGCTAGCTTGCTCCATATTCCTTCTTGTGACTAGGAAAATGCACCAGCAGTCCTACTCCTTGACTCCATGCGCAATGGTTTTAAAACTTTCATGCTATCCCTACCTCTTTACTTGAAAGCATCATCCTTCCCACCAAAAAACAAAACAAAACCCCTTGAACTCAATAACTAGCCTAAAAACAATATCAACAAAGCTAAATCAAAAAAGAGAGAGCCCTCTCTGATTGCAGGTGGGCTAGAACCTGCAGTCCAAAGATTGGTCTGTGGTTACCTCGGCCGTATCCTTTTGATGCCGACCAGAAGGACAACCTGAGTGATAACATAATGGCGACTCCACTGGGGACCATCCTTAGTTATTTTCACAAATCAAGTTGGAAAACACCTGAGGAACAAAAATCAGTGTTGTCTGTTCCTTAAAACTAAAGATGAAGTCTGAATGTCGGCCAGGAAGCCTTTGAAACTATTCTTGCTTTGCAGTTACAGTAGTAAATAAATGTTGCTTCAGTCAATCTTCATGCTAGTTTTAAACTACAGATAACTGTCCCCGAAATTTAATCAGTTCCTTGCCAATTCTAAAAACATTCGCAGAAAATACCAAAACAAATTCAGAATCTGGCTCCCAAAAAGAATTCTCGTTATACTAGGTCAAATCCAGACCCTAATCCACCAGCTGCTTTTGAAAATCCGAACTTAATCCCAAAAATCATTAGGAAGCAAGAACAAAGAGAAGATTTTGCTGATAATAGTCCTCAGCCAGTTCACCCAAGCAGTGTTTCAACCCCTGTCAAAGTCTTATTTCGTTCAACCCCTACTTCCCCTTGTTCATCATCTAATTCCCAAAGCACTCCCTCCACACCTCCATTCACTACACATACTACCGTTACCACTACTGGTGTTCCAATTGTCCCGGTTGTTCCACTCATCCCTGTTGTTCCGGTCGTCCCTGTAAACATGGCCAATAGATATGCACCCCTGCAATTACCTGCAAACCCTGGGGCTATGCCTCAGGATTATCAAACTAAAATCACATATTTTGATGGAACTGGCACTTGCACAGCCCTTCAGCATACAAAGAAGATGCAAGACTACTTTGAGAACTACGAAATAGATGATGATAGTGTGAGAATGAAAATTTTTGTTCAAAGTTTAACAGGTGATGTAAGAACTTGGTTCAGATCACTTGCTGCAAATTCCATAACTACTCCGGATGAGCTTTACCAATCCTTTACCAACAGATGGGAGAAAAAGAAAGACCCCTTGCACATACTTGCTGAGTACGATACAATAAAAAGAGGCCCTCAAGAGTCTGTCCTAGATTACTGTGCAAGATTCAATAATGTCTATAATGCAATACCACAGAACCTAAGACCTCCACCTGACCTTTCCTTGTATAAATTCCCTGATGGATTCGACCCAGATATGGCCTACCAGTTAAAAGAAAGAGCCCCTCAAACCCTTGAAAACATGCAAAATGTTGCTGTTAGCGTAGAGGCAAACCTGATTGCCAAAAGAAATAGAGCTAGAATGGAGAGAAGAACCACTTTCAAAGAAGAACCCACAACCTTAGATCAGAAAATTGATGCTATTATCAATGGCATGCAAAGGCTGGGAGATAGAGTAGAAAGTGTTGAGAGGAAATCATCATGGGAAGGACAACAGTCCAATACAATAAGGAACCCAAATTTCAGAAAAACACATAACAAAAATGCTGGTAGGTCTAGTCCAGACCATGATATAAGACCACCTTTTCATGAAAATTATGCAGAAGCATCTACATCTAGTGAACCCCCAGAGGACACTCACATGAACCTTGTGGATTCGAGGGCTGAGCAACAAATTTTCCTAACTCAACAGGACCAAGATGAGCATGACTTTAATCAATTTCATACTAAGTCTGGTGAATCTTTTGATTTTAAACAAGGCTATGATACTGCTGTATATGAGGTCCACAAACAATATAAGCTGAGAACTAGGACCATTGACATTCTTGAACCTAACAAACCAAAGGATGGCAAACAGCCCAACAAGACTAAAGGCAAGGCTGTCATAACAGAATAAGCTAACATACTTGTCCCAAACTCGCATCAAGTGACTGTAGAGGACATAACACAAATGCAGCCCTCTATTGACCAGTCTCGGCCACCTTCTTCCTCAAAAGAAAATTTGAACAGCATTCCGAAAAGCCCTCCTAAAACAAAAAAACCGCAATCAAACACTTCCCATAACACTGATAAACAAGACCAAGTTGCTGATGCTCCAATGGAAAAAGGGAAACTTGCCTCTCACATTACTAAAAACCAATCTGAAAAATCATTCGACTTAGAGGCAGAAATAGGTAAATTGAAGATATCCATCCCCTTATCCGAACTGGCCAAACATGATGTGTATAGGCAACAAATTCAAAGGTCACTTCAAATGCCGGAGGTAAAGGATGATGTGAATGTTCTTGATGATCAACCTGATCTGCTATTTGGTCTAGAAGTTAATGAAAAATCAACATATGGATCTGTCTTTCCCTTTTATGTCAGTTTACATATACATGACAAAGTCCTGCACAATGCCATGTTTGACTCAGGTGCCTCCCACAACCTTATGCCCAAAGCTGTAATGGAAAAGCTGAACCTTGATGTTACAAGACCCTACAAAGATCTATTCTCCTTTGACTCAAGTCAAGTCAAGTGTTTAGGCCTCATCAAAGACCTGTGTGTCTCCTTAGTCCAATTTCCTAACAAGACAATCCTCATGGATGTGGTGGTTGCTGACATTCCACCAAAGTATGGCATGTTATTGTTAAGATCTTGGGGAGCAAAAGTCCAAGGATCCCTCCAATTAGACCTCTCTTATGCCACTATATCTGTCTTTGGGCAACCAAAGAGACTATATAGAGAAACACTGATGAAATATGTGGTAACTAGTGAGAGCCAGCCTGAAAATTTTCCCATTTACTCAATTCATTCCGATATGGATTATTTTATTTTATTTAATGATGAAATAAGTCCTCCCATTGATGACAAGCCGTTGGCTTCAGAAATGAACACACACATCAATGAAGAATCAGTTGCCCATACTGATAAAATTGTCAAAACAATCAAGGCAACCAGCTTACAAGAAGAACCTCCCCAAACAGAAAATTCAAATCTGTCCGCTGCAACAATGACTGAAACTATGGACACTAACCACAAGCAAGAAATCATATGGTATTTAGAGTTTGATGGCTCTGTCAACAAGTTAGGAGCAGGGGCAGGTGTCTGGATTCACAATACATATAAAAATCATGCAGAAGGCCATGCCTACAGACTAAATTTCAAATGCACTAATAACATGGCAGAGTATGACGCTCTCCTCTTAGGCCTTAAACTGCTCAAAGCTCTAGAAGCTGCAAAAGTATCCATTTTAGGTGACTCTGATTTAATCATACAACAGATGAAAGGTAATTTTGTTACCAATGACAATAGAATGAGAGCCTATAGGACTGCTGCCACTAGTATACTCAACACATTCACTGAATCCAAGCTTGCCAAGATTTGAAGAGAGCATAACATTCATGCACACAGCTTGGCCACTTTTGCTAGTACATGTAAGCTTCCCTTTGAACCAAATCATCATTTCACTGCTGAAATAAAACATAGGCCCGCGGTCCCAAATAATGTTAAAGATTGGCAAGTGTTCGAGAATGATGCCCAGATTAACAATTTCCTCACCCTTGAGCATGAGTTTTCAAATATTAACATTGACATGGATGCTATGACGGATGAACAACAGCAAACGAATGAAAATCAGCAGGCTATAACGCCTATAACGGCCAAACGAATGCTGAACCCAACTGTTTTTGATAATACAAATATAGAAGAATTGAAACTGATGCATTTGGAGGAAATAGCCGAAACAGAGGCCGAGATCGTTGATCTGAAAGATAACTTACTCCCTGCTGGCCTCACTCTGTTGGAAGACATGTTTGATGCTAATGATGTTCCCAAGAAACCAAAAATGCAACCCCTGAATGCTACTATAGAAGAACATAACATCGGGACAGCAAAGAAGCCCAAAATGATCAAATTATCCAAAAATTTGCCACCTGATCAGAAACCCAAATATGTTGATTTGTTCAAAGAATTCCAAGATGTATTTTCTTGGAGTTATGAGGATTTGAAATCCTATGACACCTCAGTAATCCAACACACCATTCCCTTAAAACCAAACCAAAAGCCCTTCAAACAGAAACTGAGGAGAATCAATCCCATGCTTCTCCCTTTGATTGAAAAGGAAGTGAAAAGAATGTTTGAAGCAGGTATCATAGCACCCATCAGATTTTCTGAATGGGTATCCAATCTTGTTCCTACAAGAAAAAAGACAGGAGAGATTAGGCTATGCGTAGACCTAAGAAATTTAAACCAAGTCTCCCTAAAAGACCACTACCCATTGCCCAAAAGGGATCATATTCTGCAGAGAGTAGTGGGATCATCTAGAATTTCTCTGCTAGATGGCTTTTCATGTTTCAATCAAATACTGGTTCACCCGGATGACCAAGACAAGACAGCCTTTACCACACCGTGGGGAACATTTAAGTATGTGAAGATGCCATTCGGACTTAAAAACGTTGGTGCCACCTTTCAAAGGGCAATGGATATTGCATTTGCCAAAGAAATACATGACTTCCTAGTTGTATATCTTGACGATCTAACCCCCTTCTCTAAATCTAATCAAGAGCACCTGAAACACTTGAGGCAAATATTCATGACATGCAGGAAATATGGCATTTCCTTGAACCCAAAAAAATCCCTCTTTGGCCTTGAAGAAGGCAAACTCCTTGGCCATATCATATCAAAGGACGGGATTAGAATAGATCCTGAAAGAATCAAAGCCATCCTCCAAATCCCATATCCAAGAAACATAAAAGAGTTGCAAGCATTCCTGGGAAAGATCAACTTCCTAATGAGATTTATTCCAAATCTAGCTGAGCTGATAAGACTGTTAAGCAACATGTTAAAAAAGGATGCCAAAGTAAGATGGTCTCTTGAAACCAAACAAGCCTTTGAGGGCATAAAATCTGCCTTAACCCAAGCCCCTGTCCTTACAAGTCCACAATTTGATAGGGACTTTATCATATTTTATTTTGCATCAGATCACACCATAGTTGTTGTTCTTTTGAAAAAGGATGACCAGGGAGCTGAAAAGCCAATTGCATTTTTCAGCCGAGCCTTAAGAGATGCCCCTTTGAAATACCCAATCATGGAGAAGCAGGCCTATGCCTTGGTCAAAGCAATCAAAGATTTCCGAGTGTACATTTTATATTCACATGTAATTGCCTATGTCCCAAATGATGTTATAAAAGACATCTTAACCCAAGAGGGATTAGAGAGAAAAAGAGGCAAATGGATTGCAAACATTCTTGAGTATGACATAGAAATAAAACCGACCAAGCTCATAAAGGGACAACGTTTAGCCAAACTGATGTCCGAAACAAACTTTCAAGCCTTAGAAATTAACCAATTGGACAATGAACAGGAGCTGGCGACTCCACAGATCAGTGAAACCTTTTTGAAATCCCCATGGTATGCTGATATATGCTTTGTTTTGTTAAACCTGTTTGCTCCCCCAGGATTGTCTAGAACTAAGAAAAGATTTTTAAGAATGAAGGCTTCGAAGTTTTGTGTCATAGATGGTGCATTATTTTGGGAAAATCATGAAGGTATATTTCTTAATTGTTTAATCATGAATGAAACTAACAATGTCATGAAAGAATTCCATGCAGGTGACTATGGAGGACATCTATATTGGAAATCCACAGCTAATAAAATTCTAAGGGTTGGTTTCTATTGGCCCTCTCTTTTTGCAAATGTAAAGAAGTTTGCCATTTCATGTCACAAATGCCAAATTTTTTAGGGCAAAATAAAGTTGTTGCCCCTGCCCCTTAAACTCATCTCAACTGAAAGGCCTTTTCAACAATGGGGTCTTGACTTCATTGGAGAAATCCATCCCTCTTCCTCAGGCCAGCACAAATGGATTTTAACAGCCACCGACTATTTCACCAAGTGAGTTGAGGCCATCCCATGTAGACAAGCCAATGACACCATCATTATCCAATTCCTTGAGTGCAACATCCTTTCTAGATTTGGCTGCCCTCAAAAGGTCATTACTGATAATGCCGCTGCTTTTAAATCCAAAAAAATGATTAATTTTTTCCACAAATTTCACATCACCTTGGGGCATTCCACAGCCTATTACCCCCAAGGTAATGGCTTGGCTGAGTCATCTAATAAGAGCCTGATCAATATCATAAAGAAAGTGCTAGAAGAAAACAAGAAGAACTGGAATAGAAAGCTCACAAATGCCCTATGGGCAGACAGACTTTCAACAAAGAAATCCATTGGGATGAGCCCTTATTTGCTAGTATATGGAATGGAAGCCAGGTTTCCTTCATCTTTGGGCATCCCTACTATCAGACTGTTACAGGAGATTCAGGCTTAACCAAATGATATTCAACGAAGAATCAACCAAACCATTCATCTTCAGCAAACCAGAGAGCAAGTTTATGACAGAGCTCATATTTTGCAAGAAAGGCTCAAAAGGATGTTTGATAAGAGAGCTAAGGCTGAGGATTTCTATATTGGTGACAAATTTCTAAGGTGGGATTCATGGAGAGAGGACAAGGGAAAACATGCAAAATTTGATTTTTTATGGAAAGGGCCATTCGTTGTTTCTACTGTTAAGGGAAATAACACATATTTTCTCAAATCTGTAGAGGGCAGCACAGCTGAAGAAGGCCCTGTGAATGGCCGAATGCTGAAACATTACCATGATCCCTTTTAAAGGGATACAATCCAGCTCTGTACATATCTCTTTGTACATTGATATTTGTATATATCAGCGCTTTGTTTTTAGTTTTTGTGTAAGCAATCTGAGTGTTAGAGGAGCAGCAACAATGTTTGTGAAAACCCAGCCAATTGCCAGTATTCCATTCTTTAAAAGCTCTGTCTCTGGATTAATCTCGGTAAAACAGCAATAGTAGCACTGTCATATCACAGAAATTCATGGTAAAAGCAAACAGTGGGCAGCTTGCAGTCTTCAGTCAAACAGTATCAATAAGAGAGGAGCACTTTTTAATTTCACATCAGCATCGGTTTCTAGACCAGAGCTAAATCAAACACATCAGTTTTGATCTCTGTTTCTCAAAGGCACAATGCTCAAACAATACTGTACATAACATCAAGCACGCAGAAGAAAGCAGGCGATGCTATGCGGTTTACAGTAATTCAGTTGAGGAGGGAGCTATTCATATTCCAAAGTTTCACACTTTAACAGCCAGCATAAAGAAGTTTCAAACAACAGCAACAATAGAAGATCAAGGCAGTCTGACCTGCTGTTCTTGGCTTTTTCACAAGGAAAATCCATCCCCAAGTGGAGCCACTGTTAGCCTCCTGTTGCAACAGGTGTTCATCTTTCATGATTGATAGTTTTACATGGAAAATATGTCATACTTTGCATCCTGCAATGCTCCATATTTCCAGAAAAAGGCCAAAGAAGAGGCCATGAAAGTGTGCCAGTCCAAATGCCACTACTGTATTCCAATTTTGATGACTTAACCATTTTTGAAGAATGTTCTGTTAAGGGAAGTCCAAACAGCTTAATCTTGGATTCCCTAGGTTTCAATTTCTTGTTTTAGAATATAGAGAATGATATCTGTCCAAACAGCTTAATCTTGGCATATTTATAGATAGGTAGAGAATCAAAGGAGCCCAACTGCTTAATCTGGACCCTTGCCAGAAATAAGTGTAGATTTAGATAGGAGGGCAGCCAAAAGAAAATTTTTAAAGTAGGGTCTGCAAGTCTAAAACCCAAACCAAAAAGAAGAAAAAATGCTAGGTAAGTAGGCTGGGTAGGTAGCTGTGTAGTTGTAGAATCATGACTTGTGATCCATTTCTTGTTGTCAAGTGTCATATTTATTCAGATCACAAGTTGGAGGCAGTTTTCCATTTGGAGGAGCTCAAACTGGACATTACTAACTTCCCCTTCTTCTTCTTTCCCAAATCACTTACTAACTTCCCTGAAGAGGTCAAGATCTGCTTGATTCCTCTTAGTTTCATCATTTTCCATTATATTTGCCTAAGTGAAGGTCCTCTTTGCTTAGGAGTACTGTTGTTTCACTCTATGAGTCACTTTTTCCCCAAAATAGCCTAAGGTCCCATACTTAGCGCTTTCTGGTCATTTTCATATTAACTCCTAACTCTATTATCTAACTCCCTAGTCTATTCCCTTATCCCCTATTATGCAAAATATATAAAATCCCAAAAATATTAAATACCCCCTCCCTGGCACTATAGCCATATAATATCAAGTTTGGGAAATGTTGAGTTCACCTGGAGCTTGACATTAGCCTTCCACGTCCAAACCCTGGGATTAACTTGACATCTGGTTAAGTTAATAACCTTTTCTTTCCCCTTTACCCATAAAAATTTCATCATTCTCACCCCCTCTCGCTGATTGTTTAAAGTTTAGTGTTAAAAATGTTTGAATAAACATTGAACTTTACCCCGGTGCGCAAACCATGAATAAAACCCACTTTTCCGCCCTTATCCTAAGGTTTTGCTCATAAACATTTAGACCCCGCTCGTTTATAACCCCATAACCCACTTCCCTAATGTTCTAAACCCCCCGTCACATAATAAATTAATCAAAAGGCGCGCGGGCCCCGTCCCTTATCCCTCCGCCGCCTTACCCGTCCCGCCAACTGTCCGATCGCCCGCGCCCCAGATCAATGGCGGGCGGGCTTTTTCATCTCCGAAGCCGCCAATGTTTAGCGTCCGGGAGTTCGGTGGTTTTCCCGCTATACTTCCGCCATGCGTCGCCCTCCCGGGTGTGGCGGAGCCCCTTCCTCCGAAACCGCTTCAGTGCAAAGGTGGTGCGCCCGAAACTGCCAAACCGCCCTCCCCTAGGTGACGTCAGCACCACGTCCTCTGCCCAGTGGCATCATCCTACTGCATCATCTGCCTGCGTCGGCCTCCTGCCACCATACTGCCAACTCACCATTGCCACGTCACTGCCACCGTGCATTGCCACGTCACCTGACGTACTTCTGACGTCATCTGCTGACGTCACCCTACCACGTCACCTCCGTACTGGGACCCACTGCTGACGTCATCACTCAAAAAGGCGTGAAAGGGGAAAATCGTGCTTAGGAAGCCCGGATTCAAATTCTAAGGCAGTTTTTCATGTGTGATTAGCGCCTAGCGCTAATCGCGCATGGATACGGGAAATGGGCCAAAGTGGAAAGCCCCTCATCACGCAGCCCCCAGCAAGCCCGAAAGGCACAGAATGACCCGTTTTTCTTTGCGAAGCATTCAGAAAGGGACAAACACAGTTTTTAAAACAATAGAAGGCCGAGCAGCTGCCATAAAGGATCGATGGGACAGTCTAAACCATTCAGAAGATATTAAAGACTCCAGGATCAGCGCCAAAGAGTATCAGGAAGCAGCAAAGAGTATCAGTTCAGCAACATCAAATCAGGTGAAAATTAAAAACCTTCATCAAAGTCAGCAAAGCAGTTAAGGCCATTTAAAAGCCTATCTGGTTGGGATTAGTGCACATTAATGCCAGCAAAGCAGTAGCAAAACCAAGTTAGAGGTGGAGATAAAGGACAAATCACAATTATTACAGGAGGACTGCACTGAGCCACCCAGGACAGACATTAACTCAGTTTTGATACAGCTGCCCTCAGCGCAGCTCAAAGATATTTTCATACATTTATTTCTGGATAAGATTAGGTTAAAGTAATCATTTTCTTTCGGACCTATTTAGGTCGGCTGTAATAGATTAGTTGTTGAATAATTTTCCCTATATATACCGACCCTCTGTATTATTTAAAGGGTCGGTTGGTTGATAATCCTCATTAGAGACTCGCACTGGATATCGGAGATGTTTTACTTAATCAAAGATTGTTGAAAAGCTTTGAAGGAATGGTTGTCTGCTCTGTGTCTAGTGGCTTGAAGAATTGAATGCGGAATTCTTGTGCTACTATATGAATCAATAAGTTTTCCTTACCTCTGTTATTTCGATTTCACATATGCTCAAGTCACAGAACAAAGGATTGGTTTAGAATTTGCTTGGTTGCACTCTATGCTCAGTTTCTGTGGCTTCTTAATATTTCCTCTTGAATTAGGCATAAATATGAATTCTGTTATGGCTCATGTTTGACCTATTTTCATATATGAATGACTGTTACCTAGGAATTCTTAACTGCTCCTAGATAGGGCTCATTTGTCTTCTTTCTACTAATCTGAACGAGAGATCCTTAATTTCCCCTCGTTCCTTAGCCTTTAATCCACCTCTTTTACCTTGAATGATTGTTTCATATACAGCTAGCTTGCTCCATATTCCTTCTTATGACCAGGAAAACGCACCAACAGTCCTACTCCTTGACTCCACGTTCAATGGTTCTAAAATTTTCATGCTATCCCTACCTCTTTACTTGAAAGAATCATCCTTCCCACCAAAAAACAAAAAAAAACCCCTTGAACTCAATAACTAGCCTAAAAACAATATCAACAAAGCTAAATCAAAAAAGAGAGAGCCCTCTTTGATTGCAGGTGGGCTAGAACCTGCAGTCCAAAGATTGGTCTGTGGTTACCTCGGTCGTATCCTTTTGATGCCAACCAGAAGGACAACCTAAGTGATAACACCTTTGAAGATTCTCCAATGGTGGGTTCAATTCCATTCGTAATTTGAGATCCATTGGTGTTTTTTATATAATATATGACCTCTACAACATTGTAGCAACTCTTTTGTTCTCCTCATCCTCCTCGTTTTGCAATTAGTATGGACACTTGTATTAGCATTGTGAATAGTTAGTTGTATTATGCCTCTTGGGTTGTATCTTTGAAACTCAAGTTCCTCGAATATGAAGCACTCTAATTCAACATCTTCAATCAATGCTTATTTTATATTATTTAGGTAATACATGCCAACATAGAATGGATATGTGGGCCATGACACTTTCTTTACCCATGTCAGCATACCTCCAATTCCTATGGTTACATGTTAAGCAACATCTTGTAAAATAACCTTGTTTGTGGAAAATAACAGGAGTTTGTGTAGAGGTTTACATGTTCCAAAAACTTTGATGTATGTGGAATTAGGGGGAGAGAAAAAATCAACTACCTCTTGCAGCATTTCCTTGGCACAATATGACATGTAAGGCGAGTCATAGTCAAATAAGATGTGGTATAGTGAATCCTTCGACTATTCTTATGTATGATGCTTTGTCTTGATTTTCCCACAAATCTTTGCAGTAAATGTGGATCAGTTGAATGGTTGGGGAGAAATTTCGATTACACCCTTTCAAATTCACTCGATGCATACACAAGCCAATAAATATGAGGCCATGTAGAATGTCAACTACTTTCCTTCTCTTGGATTTTGGGCTTCTTTTACCTTGGCCTAAATGGATATTTCTATGATCTTAGCCTAGCTAAATATATATCCTTTGTGAGCACATGTGTACATTAACAACACCCAACTTTCTTTGAAATGTTCTACAATGTCTTTACCATAGAGTTTGCAACATATGGCTACAAGTAGTTTATAGGATTTCCCCAATAGTTTTGTTTTATAGACTTTGTTAGCCTTAGTTCTGAATTTGTTGGGATCCTTCCACCAGCTCTTAAGAATATGTTTAGTTCTTAGGATGAATTTATGATACCAACCTTTTATTAGAGACACTTTATGTCTAGGTAGTTTATAATATTTTGTGATAAAATGGCATGTTAGTGCAACCATATATTGGCTAATACTTTCCCTTATGGTCATATCCCTAATGTCAATACACTTGATAATCTATACAATAGTCTCTTAGCAACGAAATACTACTAGACGGGAAGCAACCTTATGTAGCCAAGACCTTTTGACATTCTAATAAACCTTTGTATCTTCTTCTTCAACGGTGAGTTCCTTTTGGGCGAATAAATGATATATATCTGACCAAGTGACTGATCTCTCTCTCTCTCTCTCTCTCTCTCTCTATATATATATATCTATATCTATCTATCTATATATATATATATATATATATATATATATATATATATATATATATATATATATATCTAGATATATTTGTTAATGAAACAAAATTGAAGCAATAGGGTATTCCTTTGATCCTTCTTCTACAATATCTTTCCCAGGTCTTCGCTTTGGTGTGCCATGTCTTCTAATGACAATAATATCCTAAATAAATGTAGATCTACGGAACTTGACATATCAAAAATATTCATCATAATGACTAAGTTAGAAAACAAAGGAGAATTCAATGTGCAACACAAGAAGATATTGCAACTTGTGTGAGTGTAGTGCATTGTGGTGCAGGGAAGGTGATCAGTCTAGGGTACAAGATTTTGATACATGGAGTAAATGTATGGTGGTATGATCACATTATATATATATCTATATATATATATATATATATATATATATATATATATATATATATATATATATATATATATATATATATATATATATATATATATATATATGTTAATGAAACAGAATTGAAGCAATAGGGTATTCCTTTGATCCTTCTTCTACAATATCTTTCCCAGGTCTTCGCTTTGGTGTGCCATGTCTTCTAATGACAATAATATCCTAAATAAATGTAGATCTACGGAACTTGACATATCAAAAATATTCATCATAATGACTAAGTTAGAAAACAAAGGAGAATTCAATGTGCAACACAAGAAGATATTGCAACTTGTGTGAGTGTAGTGCATTGTGGTGCAGGGAAGGTGATCAGTCTAGGGTACAAGATTTTGATACATGGAGTAAATGTATGGTGGTATGATCACATTACTCGTCATGCCATCACATTACAGATTAATAAGGAGACATTCCCACAATTCAAGGTAAGAAGTCAGACTGCAAACTAGGAATGTGACATGATAAGAAAATGATTATGATGTAAGAATGTATTGCATCATAGATTCCTATTGTTGAAATATGTAAATAGGTTTCGTCTTAATAATTCCTTATGTACTATTGATTTTTGTATTTGATGTAAAAGAGAAAAGAAAATTTATTATTATTATAACATGTTTTTCATGCTTAAGGTCATTTTGTTTTAGACCTAGCACCCATTATGCGCTTCTAGGATTTTTTAGGAGAGTCAAGGAGTCAAAAGAGTCATCGTCATATGTAAAAGACCCTATTGGGAATCTTGTAGAAAGTCAAAATAATTTATTTGAGTAAAACATTGTGTCAAAGTCCCTCCAAGATCAAGTCGGCCTAAAAGAGATCAAGTCGGCCTCCTAAAGGAAATTTGTACTGCTTGAAAGCCTATATATAAGTGCATTCAACCTCATTTCAAGAAGACATCCAAGATATTCAATCAAGCAAGAGAAGAAGTTATATCATAATGAGAATAAGTCTGAAAGGAAAGTGAATTTCAAGAAAGAATCTAGAATTGAATTTTTTGGGTCTCTCTCTCTCTCTCTCTCTTTCTCTCATGTGCAAAAAAATTCTGACACTGCTAGCTCGAAATTATGAAGTTTCTAGGTTAAAGTTCTTAAGATGCTAAGTCGAATTTGTGAATCTATTAGGTTGAAGCTACTAAGTCAAAGTTGTGAAGTTTCTAGGTCAAAGTTGTGAAGTTTCTAAGTCGAAGTTGTGAATCTTCTAGGTCAAAGTTGTGAAGTTGCTAGATCAAAGTTGCAGAAGTTGCTAGGGATCAAAGTTATTGGAGAAGTTGTTGAAAGGTCAAAGTTTGTTTTCAAAAGTTGTGTAAGTGAATCTCATCAAGGAGGAAGGTTGAATTAGTATTAGAGGGGTCTCTATCTTGGGTCTAAGGTCTTAGAATTCATCATTTGAATATTCTATAAGAAGAGAAGAATTATTTGTGGGTTTTCCTCTCTAAGAGAGGTTTTGTCCCTAGATAACAGCCTATATCCTTTTTCTGTTTGTTTTATTTATATTCATAGTTTTCTATATGTTTGATGATAACAACACTATAATAATCAAGAGAAGAAGAAGCTAATTATAAATACTACAAGTTGAAGTAAAGAACATCACAAGCAATTATCAAAGTAAAGAGAAATCACCCTAATCTAGCTGCCATATATTTCTCAACATGGTATTAGAGCTAAGGTAACCATAAGAGGAAACTTGAAGATCACTCAATTTAAGAAGGATACATAAGGGACAAATACAAGAAGAAGAGCATCAAGAAGGACTCTACACATTTGAATAATGTTAAGAAGTCTCTCACATTCTACATCCAAAGGAAGCAAGAAGAGAACTTCATCATCATCAAAGGAATTAAAGTGATCTCCCTCATAATCAAGGAAAGAACATATCTCAAATATCTTGAAGGAAGAAGAATATATCTCCTTAAATTTAAGAATAAGCATTATCATTTTTGAATAAATAAGATCACCCCTCCTTGTAAAGCTCACAAAGAAGGCATCATCATCAAGGAAGAATCTAGTGGAAAACATCGTCATCAAGGAAGAATCTAGTGGAAAACATCGTCATCAAGGAAGAATCTAGTGGAAAACATCATCATCAAGGAGGCATATTCATTTGAAAAATAAGTAATTTATATTTCATGTCTTAATATACAAACCAAATTACTATTTTTTTCAAGGCGAACAATAAACTTGTTGGGACATCAAACTACCTTGCATGGAAAAAGATAATAGATTTTCTCCTCATAGAAAATGAAGTTATTGAATATGTCATGGGATCAATCACCAAACCTTCGCAAGAATATTCTAAAGCATTATTAAATTATATTAAAGGAGAAGTAATGTCTCAAAGAATCCCCATTGAATCTATCAACGACTCTCTCATTCCCTATGTAGCAAAATTGAAGACATCAAAATTAATCTATGACAAGTTGGTGGAATTGTTATCTGTTAGTATAGCAGGAGAAATAATATATTTAAGAATCTAAATATGCAAGATGAAAGTATCAAAGGAAGAAAGTAGCCCCATATCTCATGAAGGTATCTAAAATAATAGATCAACTAGAATAGCTAGCAGAAACAATGTCAGATCTAGATATGACTACTCTTGTACTCAATACACTACTAGATGAATGGGTAAAATTTGTATCAAGCATCTATGGAAAGAACGAAACTAAACCATCCAATGATATATGGTCATTATGTAATATTGAATAAATCATATTAAAGGCAAAGAATTATTTTGGATCAAATGAAAAAACACAAGCATACGCAGTTATGACAAGGAAGAAAGGGAAGTTTGGAAAGTTTGAACCTTGGAATAGATTTCAAAAGAAAATTGGCATGTCTAAGATTCGGTGCTATGAATGTAATGAATATGGGCACTTCAAAAGGAAAATTATTAAACTCAATAAGGGAAAAAACAAAATAAAAGAAAGAAGTGAAGCCCATGTGACCAAAGAAGTAGAAGAACCGAAAGAGAAGAATTCAAAGAAGGAAGAAGTAAAGTAAATATATTATTAAAAGGTTCCTCACATAAATTTAGTTCATTTCTAGTTTATAGAAGAAATCAAGTCATGGTAGGGAGCATCACAGTCATAATAGAAAATGGCATCATATTAGGAGCATGAAAGAGTAGTTGAAGTAGTAGTTTGTATGGTTGAAGCAAGTCACTAGAAAGATAGGAAGATAATAGATCATCACACCTCATCATCATTAGAAATAATCATTTTTAGAATGAGGATAATCAAGACACTCCATCAGACCATGTTTAAAATATTCACCTATACTTTGAAGAAGCAAGTGTTACATAGATAGTATACATTCCACTGAATGTGGGATTGACATTTTAGAAGGATGGCAGTATGACAAAGAAGTGTAGCATGACAAGTTAGTTGAAGCATTTTCATCTTCAAGAAAGTAATGAAAGTAGCTAAAGGAAGTATAGATGATCACATAAAGAAAGAGGTATGCATATGTTTTGATAGATAATTGAAGTCATATAACTTAGTAGTAGATAAAATGATTAGAATGCTCTATGTCATGAGCACGATTGAAGAAGAAGGGACTCTTCCTTATGAATGATACATGAAGGAATAAATAAAATATGCCTTGAACTCTTCTACTTTATGACAAGATGGAAACAACATTATATGACCTCGTGAAGAATATGAGGTGGTTGGAAGCAATTGTTCCTATGCAGAAGGAGCTATGTATAAAGATCCTGAGAAATCAGTATATGAGGAAGTTGAAATAGGAGTTCGTAAAGATGTATCTATAGATACTTAAAAGATTAATAAAAATATATAAGGATTAGCTATGACATTTCCATGTAAAAGTTATGAAGACCCTGATAAGTATGAAGAAAAAAGAGAACCTTGGTAGTAAATATCTTAGAGATGGATTTGTACAACATGCAAGATGTTGATGTTGCAAAAGCTGATATTATGATGAAGGGTTGTCATTAAGAGGTAACTTTGATTTAATGATTCAATTTTTATTTTGAAAGCAATCATCTGGTTGGGTTGGAACAAGCATACCGGAAGAGGGTTGTAGAAATTCACCTACAAATAGTGCACATAGGCTTGGATGGAAAACTTTGGAAAGAACATGACTTGGAAGGAGGTAGCAATATGAAGTATATCTGGATGATGATGAAGAAGGTAACTTCTCGATGAAACAAGATGGAATGACTAGCATTACGTGGTTCAACACTATGAAGAGGAAAGAGAAAGTGATGTAGAAGATGGTTGAAACCATACAGAGAATTTATGGAAGAAGATGGATCCATGATGAAAAAGTTGAATTTCATTCGTGACATGATGATGTAGAAAGGAGGAGCCCTAAAAGCAGTTGATAGCACCATGATATCCACCAAAGAGAAGATAGCTACTGCTGAGAACAAGTACCTAGTTAATAGGGAGATTGGGTATATTCCTTATAAGAATGAGTAGATCCTCCCTAGTTGAGAGGGAGAGATAGACACATCATTCTTGTCTTCACATCATGAAACAAGAATGGAGGATTGGGTAATAATTTGAGACTGATATTGATACTCTTTGCGGATTAGATAGGGCATCCAATAGGTAAGAGTAGTCGAAGAGAAAATTCCTTGTGGATGTGTAAATCCAAGACAAGAATGGTCCTAATAGGACATACCTTGTGAACATCCATATGAGTTATGTTCCTTGAGAGATAATGATGAAGGTGTATATAAATCATTGTCTCCCCAACATTATGCTCTAATCTAGTGGAGTTATAGAGTTGTTAGTTAAGGCATTGCTATATGACAATGTCGGTTGATATGATGAGATGCACTGATATAAGCCAAAAATATAGCTTATGAGATAGCCTACCAATCCAACTCTTCTTATGAGAATTCTTCAGTATGAGAATGTCCATGTACCATGCATACATTATGAATACCTCCCTAGTTAAGAGGGATTGTTGAAATATGTAACTAGGTTCAGTCTTCATAATGTCTTATGTACTCTTGATTTTTGTACTTGATGTAAAAGAGAAAAGAAAAATTATTATTATTAGAGCATGGGTTTCATGCTCAAGTTCAATTTTCTTTTTAGGTATAGCACCCATTGTGTTATTATAGGATTTGTTAGGATATTGGAGTTAAAAGAGTCATTTTCATATGTAGAAGACCCTATTGGGCATCTTGTATCAATTCAAAAGAATTTATTTGAGTCAAAAATTGTGTCAAAGTCCCTCGAAGATCAAGTCAGCCTACAAAAGATCAAGTCGGCCTACAAGAGATCAATTCATCCTCATGAATGAAATTTGTACCCTTTGAAAGCCTATAGATAAGTGCATTCGACCTCACTTGAAGAAGACATCCAAGATATTTGATCAAGAAAGAGAAGAAGTTCCATCATAAGGAAAAGAAGTCTAAAGGGAAAGCAAAGTTCAAGAAAGAAGTGGAACCAAATTTTTTGGGTCTCTTTCTCTCTCTCACATGCAAATAAATTTTGAAGCTATTAGGCCGAAATTTTGAAGTTGCTCAGTCGAAGTTTTGAAGTTGTTAAGTCAAACCTATGAAGTTGCTAGGTCAAATTTGTGAAGCTACTAAGTCAAAGTTGTGAAGTTTCTAGGTCGACATTGTCAAGCTACTAGGTCAACGCTATGAAGTTGCTGGGTTGAAGTTGTGAAGCTGCTAAGTCGAAGTTTTGAAGCTGCTTGTTGGGTCCCTATAATACTAGTGATTACCCCATTACTATTGTAGTTATACCCCTTATTTATATTGTTGTGCCCTCATTGCCCCCATATTGTTATTAATGTGCCCATAGAATCCCTCTATTGTTATTTTTGTGGCTTTATATTATTATTGTTAGGTTGGCTGGATTATATTGTGACTCCTTAGACTCCTATATATAGAAAGGAGGTTTTGTCATTTGAATCATCGAAGAATTGTTCATTTATGTAATGTAAAGGAGGTTGCCCCCTCGAAGAGGCTGAATTCTAAGGCATTGATCTATCTTTTCTATCTTTTCTTGAGCTGGTTTCATAACACTGCTAGATCAAAGTTGCAGAAGTTGTTAGGGATTGAAGTTTCTAGAGAAGTCGTTGAAAGGTCGAAGTTTGTTGTTGGAAGTTGTGTAATGGAATCTCATCAAGGAGAAAGTTTGACTTGGTCTTGGAGGGTCTCTGTCTTGGGTATAAGGTCTTGGAATTCATCATTTGAATATTCTATAAGAAGAGAATAATTACTTGTGGGTTTTCCTCTCTAGGAGAGGTTTTGGCCCTAGCTACCATCTTATATCCTGTGTCCATTTGTGTTATTGATCTTCATAGTTTAGTAGTTGTTTGGTGATAAGAACACATAATAATTAAGAGAATAAGAAGCTAATTATAAAGACTAAAATTTGAATTAAATAACATCACAAGTAGTTATCAAAGTAAAGAGAAATCACCCTAATCTAGCTACCATATATTTCTCAACACCTATTACAATCTAGATAAGTAGTACATGTCATTGCACAGGGAAAATAATTAGACTATAAATGAAATGTGTGACATGAAAAATGGAGTCACGATATGGTGCATCGCAAGCTCCTAGTGCAGGGTGTGCAAGGGAGATGCACTAGTGCAACGTAGAGAAGAAATATATAGAAGGTAATTGTGATGCACTGAATAGATAAAATGTGATGTGACGACAAAGATAGCTGGTAAAATAGATAAATGTTCCAATAGGATCCTAATGGATTGTTAACATTTATATGTAAATAGGGAGGTTAAAGGTTAGGTGAACAAATAAACGTGAAAATATAGTGCAACACTTAGACATTACTAACAAGAATCATTACACGATTGAGGCATACAAGAATTATTGTACATGTGGCGCGAACGTTATGAGGGTTGGTGGTGTGAAGTAGCTTTGGGAGGAAAAGAATCTCTATCAAATTTCAATGCACAAAGGATTGGGAGTGATTTTCGACAAACTCAATGGTGAAAATGAATGGAGGGGGGAGAAGTTTATATAGCTTTTGTGCATGTGGGAGCAACAAATGTGCATTGAATGCAATGTCACAAAATAATTTGTGATGGGGGACTACAACACGAAGTTGCTATGTGCTATAATATTATGATGAGCTAAGCTTGATGGTTTCACCGTGTGAACTATAAAGGTGTGATGTGCCAACATTCTTCCGAAAACTCTTAAGTTATAATTTGGCTTCCATTCCTAACTTAGGGGTATGAAGAATAACCGTAAGGGTTTGACTATAAAGATGTTTATGATTTGAATGAGAGGGACCCTAGAATTGGTCTCTTGCTGAATAATTTTGGGGTTTTTATAGTTGCTCCAATAGAGTGGTGCTTCTTCTTCGAGGAAGTAATGGAGAAACCAATAAAGTGCCAATCTATTTAGCATATGCCCAAGTTATTCTCATGAAAGCATTTACTTTCTCATTTGATACTACATATGAATTTTAGTCTTAAGAGTCAAGATTCTATTCAATACTCTCTAAATATTGGAAACAAGGTTGTTTATGAGGTATTTCAAGATTTGGATTTTCACTGTGGTTGCTAGTAGATGACAATGTTTTAGGAACTTAATAAGCCATACAATGTCATCCCTCCTCTTAGATCCAATTTTTTTAATCGAGGGAAATACCCATGTGCCAACAATAGATGTTTAACCTAGAAAAGAATCTCATCAAGACACTTCCTATTTGGTATGAAAAACCGTTTGGATTAACGGTATTAAAATCTTTTGATGAATTTTAAGCTTTTTGGTGTTTATTTTTTATCATTTATCAAAAATAGAATGACTTGTAAAAAAAGGTGAAAATTATTGTCTAATAATATTCTAAATGAATTTATAGTCCTTAGAAATATCACTCAATACAAAAAATATTACTACTTTATTTTTTTAATTTTGTGAAATACTTCTATGAAAATTGTTTTAATGAAATAATAAATCTTTCAAATAAAAAGTAAGAAATTGAACCTAAAACAAAATTAATTTCCAAATGAACAAATGATTCATATTTGTTGAGGAAAGAAAATGAAATAAAATAAATATCAATATTGTTCTTGAGCATTTTGAAATACACAAAAATTAAATCTTTTACGGAACATCCACGTTATTTTGATGAATTGCACCAAACACATGAAAAGATTTCTTCAATGCCATTGCTATTGCTAAAAATGTTTGGCTAGTGCTTGGATTTTCGATGAACCATAGTAACATAAATAGTCTTTTGCAATATATTTCACTAAAAAACCTTTTTCCTAAAAGCCCCTATTACTTTTTAGTCCCCTTATGATACAATTTGAAAATTGGTTATAAATTCATAGCCCTCAAGTGAACTAGAATTTTGATCTCTAACTACTTCTTTATCGTGTTTTTCCCATTTGTGTAATATAACTTTAAAGATGGTTGCCTTTGTGGGGCCCTCAAAGATATAACTTAAAAGTCGTTTCAAAATTGGTTATAATAACAAACTTAACCCTCAACTGAACTAGAGGTTTGTTCTCTAACTGCTTCTTTATTTCATATTTGTCAATTAAAACTTTAAATATAGAAATATGGGGAAAGGCGTGTTTATTTTGTGGGGCTATCAAAGTCGATAACTCTCTAGAAAACCTTTTAATATATTTTTAAATTTTGGGGAAGACACATTTAAATAATGTGGTTTTCTTAACGTCCTTAACTAGAAATATTTATTTTAAGATGTCATTTTTCAATATTTTATATTTCCTATACTTTAACTTGAGTTGCATGGTGTCTCCTCAAATTTCTACAATACTTCATATATTAGATGAGATTTTGTTGGTGGAACAAGAAAAGGTACTTGGAGTCCTTAATACAACCCAAACCCAATCTTGATGCATGACAACCACTCATCTCTTAGGTTCATGAGGAACTCCATGTTATTAGCTTAGTTCATCTTCAATCTCATACATTTTTCCTTTGCTCAAAATTCTTACGTTATATAGTTCATATCCTCAAGTTGATCCTATGTTTTCCCTTGATTTTATTTCTACATTAGATTTTCTTTATATAGAATAGATAACTACAAATTGAGTTTCTATCCTTGGAAAAATCAGTATAAGAGACCCTTTTGACTTACGTATTAATTTTTTTTCTTCTAACACATCCTCTGTACAAACTAATAGTGATTTACTATGTAGATTTATAATCTTTTACTTTATTTTTTTTAATAGCGTGACCTTATTTTGAAGGTAACTTATACACATTTAAAAGTAACACATCCTCTATACAAACTAATAGTGATTTAATATATAGATTTATAATCTTTTACTTTATTTTTTAATAGCGTGGCCTTATTTTGAAGGTAACTTATACACATTTAAAAGTAACCACTATGTAGATTTATAATCTTTTACTTTATTTTTTAATAATGTGACCTTATTTTGAAGGTAACTTATACACATTTATAGCTTTTGTTTGGGATTTATCTAAGGTAACATGTGTGATGGCTATGTTATTTCATAATAATTATATTACTTTTTCTCTTTTCTGTAAAGCACCCTTCTCTTTTATTTTTCAATAATATAGATTAATGTATTATTTATACCAATTCCTATTTTTCTTTGGGTTTGTTTGACCATGACCTTCTTCCTTTTATTATAGGAAAATTCTAAGTTTGCCACATCATCAACTAAATAAGGAATGTTTTTACCCCATGATAGAATATTGACTAAGTTACTAAGAGTTGATATATGTTCCATTACAATATCTTTCCCTTCACTTATTTTATTGAAGTTGTGACTTGTTTTGAGAGGAACCAATCATTCATGGTTGGATCAATCATATTTTCAATTGGGGATTTTTGAATCTTAGTTTTTTGCAGCATGGATTCTTCAATAATTTTCTGGTGTCGTGATTAGTCATTCTTAATAGTTTATTCTTATCTTTTTTCTTCTATCCAAAATTCCTCTTTAGTGAATGCTTTATCCCCATCAAATATTTTCTCTAGTTTTTCTACTTCTTTCTTTTCATTTTCCTCTTTTTCCAATATCACCTTTTCTGCCTAAACTAGATTTATTTTTTCTCTTCTTATTTATTCTTTAGTTTATTAGTTTCAAGGAATACCTATTTTATCATTTCAATCTATTTCCTTGTTAAAATAGATGAAAGTTTTTTCCTTAAAATATGTTTTGGTATGTTATCTCTCTATCCGGAAACCTATTTGGAACATATTTAGGGAAAAAATGAGGAGGAGAATTTACTCCATATATTATAAGATAATTATGTTCCTCTTTCAAATAATAGCTACCTATGCCACTTAGCAATATCATGTATTTGTTTGTTAATCGTGGATATTCCTTGCAAGATATCAATTTCTACGATGGGGACGAAAATGAATCATACAAATGTGCATTATCTCTCTTATACGTTCGTTTCCATAGCCCTTGAGACCATCATCTATAGCTTAATTCCAATTCAATCATGGGAAATAATTTCTTGAACAAACAATAGCAAGTAAGAAAACATAAAGAAAATGGGTACAACCTTAACAACTAGTTTCTATGCTCTCTCAATAGCCCCTTTTATGGCATGTGATAAGATAGTTGTCCAATTCAATACAACAACAATTGTACTAACACTATGCACTAATGGGACACAATCATCTTTAAAATGGATATGATTTTCGTCATTGTATAACCTACATATCAAGGCAATACATTTTTTGTTATGTACACTTGTTGACTAATTTTCCATGATCAATATATGTACATCCTTGTGATTCTTTTTCATTAATGCTAATTTTATATTCTATCCCTTAGTTTCTTTAAATCATTTTAAAATGTAAAAAAAAAAAAAAAACATATGAAAATTCTTTGCATCAACCTTCTCCTCATGATATGTTTCTACACTCCAACACTTACAAAATTTTCAAATGTATATGTGGAGAATTCCATTTACGAACGTTCACATTCCCAAATTTTGCATTCTCATACCCTACATCACTCTAACATTTAGGAATTTTCATGAAACTTTGTGGAATGCAGAGAATAATAAACAAGACTAATACACCATAACCAACAAAGCTCCTGTAAAATCCCCCCTTGAAAATGACCCAAAATTTTCAGTGTTTTTCGAGTTTATGCGTTTTCTCGATGAAGTGTATTATCAAATAGTTTAAGGAAAAATTGTTGTAGGTTATATTCTTCTCTTATTTTTATGAAAAAAACAAATAAGAATAGAATGCATGCTTCCAAAAACACCTCAGAACAATAGTTTGATGCTATTAATAAACCCAACAAGAGTTTTGCATATCTGAGATGATAGGACAGTCATAAAATATTATTTTCTTCACCAAATACAACTTAGAAATTACACTAAATTAACAAAGATTATATTAATGAAAAATATGATGGAACCTGGTATATTTATCCACCATAATATCAGTCTTTTAAATCCATAATAGACCAAGAATAAGCAACATCCTTTCAGTTCCTTTTATTGTGTAAACTTCAACAAGGGAATCCATGTCCTCTTCTCTGTTATGATAACCCCACAACACAGATATATGATATGTATTCAAAAGCAACAGGATAGAGACTATATAGTTTCCTTTGGAGAATAAATTCATCCCACCTTCACTATTACAACGAGCAAAGCTTGGACTCTCAACTGTGGAATTCGACCCAACACACTATGGCACATTATCTTCAGTCAAATGAAGGGAATATCAAGCCCCTTTAACTAGCAATATATACTATTGTGAGATGGCTAAACTCAACCTTTTAATAATTTGGAAATACATTGCCTTTTTCACAAAACATGACGAGCAGGAAATAGAAGGAACTCAACCTATATTTCAAGGAGACTCAACCTCCTTTCAGTAAGAAAACCCGGTCCTTTTCTTCAATAAATTTATCTTGGGTATATGGAAATGATAGACCCTCAAGCAATAACCCCAAATTTGCCTTTTCTCCTTCAATATCTCATTCCACAATTAGATATGTTGAAAACCAAAATATTAGAATAAAAAATCAATTGATAAAACCTTGTACCTCCATTATCTTCTGTAGATATTCCTCTTTTTTGAGATGTAATGGAGAAATCTAAGTGATTTTGATCTCTAAACCAACTTGGGTGTGTAGTTTCAACATTAAAGCTAGCAATGGTAGTTACGATTTCCCCAAAACCTAACCTTCTCTCCAAAAACTCTCCAAGAGATTATTTTTTCAAAATGAAAGTGATAGAATGAGTAGAGACTCCTAACTTTTCCCCATTCATAATTTAGTGGCCACTTTTGTTGCCATTATACCTTTATAATTTTATAAAGTCACTTTAGGAACTTTTCACTTTATAAAATGAAAGTGAATTTTCATTAGCCTAGGATATGTCCCCCTTTTCACCCCTTAAGAACTTATAATTTTTTTCCTAGGAGAATCATGCCCTCTTATTAAAAATTTCCCTTCCTTAGCCTACAGGAACATTATTAGGCTAGTAAAAGATCATCTTATGCCTCCTAAGTGATTGGAGACATTATAGTCCTCCCCACCCAAGATTTGTTTTCCTTAAGCAACTTTGGTTCTGGATTTTTGAAAGAACCTCATGCCCCACACTCATCAATGACCTGGCTAATGAAGGGTGTGGGAAAGTTGTCTTTGGGACAAGATTTTTTCAAGTCACGAAAGTCAGTGAATACACATATGGTGCCTTTTTTTTTAAGAATGGGAACCAGGATGGACACCCATGTGGTGTATTTGATAGGATAGATGAAGCCAACTTGCCTGAGCTTGTCGATTTAGGCTTTGATGGGATTGCACTTGGTAGGGTGAATAGCTCGTTGCTTTTGACGGACAAGCATGGCATCGGGCCAAGTGTCGATATATTTTCGACAGGGTGGTCGTAGCTTCCATAATGTCTTCATAAAAATGGAAGATGGGCGGATTGGAGGAAGAAAGACCACATGATGGAAAAAATCTACCTCAAGCCTCTTCATGAGAGCCAAGGTTCACATACGCATTGTCAAAAGTGTGAGACATATGACTAGTAGATGGAATATCTACTGATGTTGAGACTGATGTTCTTGATGAGGAAGTGTTACACACCAATTTGTCACTGTCTTCACTCCAGTCTTCCTACTGTGTCATGTGTCCAAGTTGCACATGCTCATGTTAGACAAATGCTCTCTAAGGATGCCAAATGACCCACTTTTCCAAAGGTTTCTACATCATCGCGTCTGTTGGCCAAATAAACGCGCTGATGGGCGCTCTAAAATAGTCCCGAAGTGCTGCCATCGCGAAAGTACACGTGATTCCCGCGATGGTCAAATTTCATGTGACAGTGCAATTGTCACTTGTAGTTTCCCGCGATGACATGACTAGCTACGTTATTCAATAGCGATGTCAGTGCGACAGACCAGTTATGTGCCCGCGATGATCCAGATTGGGCGAATTTGTTCTAACAGTCGGCCTTCCAGATGACTCCAGACCTAGTTGTTGGCCTAGTTTATGTCGCCCTCCTTTCTCTGGCGTGGTTGTTCCGTCATTTGTGCTACCTTCCTTGGAGATAAGCTCATCTTCCCACCTTTCATGGAGACTCATTCTCCTATTTAAACTCCCACCATTGTTATGTGCTGCTAGTTTTGGAGTTCTTGGTCTGGGGAATGGTTGCTGATAGTGTTGTTAGTATTTGTGAGTTTGCTAGATAGCTGGTGTGAGTGTGACAAGTGTGGGATTGTTGATAGCTTGAGGAAGGTTGTGAGGTGCCCTTAATCTTTTGTAAAACTTGTGAGTGAGAGAGATTGGTATTTTGGGATATCCATCTTCAAATAGTGAATGCTTGAGGAACATGCTGGATGGATCCCACTGAGAAGGCTTGTGACGTCAAGACTTTGGTTGTAAGCTTACTCTTATTTCATAATTAATTCAATCAATGATGTTTTCCTATGTCTTGTATGTAATGTACTTGATATCTCATGACTTCTTGACTTTGTGAGTAAATAGATCATTTGTTGTTCCGGTTACATGCTTTGTTGTATTTCCTTTGCATTGTTTCAGGTTGATTACTCATTAGGAGAAGGAAGCAGAAGCTGGAGCAGCTCAACGGAACTCCATTGACCACCGGTTGAGGTAGGCCTCCAACTATGACTGTTTAAGGAAAGCTATTGTTGATCTGTCCTTGTTTGTGACTAGACCCACTCTAGGGCTAGAGGGGTTGCCTCTATTCGTAGAGGGAACACTTTCCTACATCACAAATTGGCGACTCCGCGGGGAGATGGCCTTTGTTCTTTTATTGTTTACTCTTGTTTTGATTTTGATTTTGATCTCTTTTGGATTTTTGGAGATTAGTTATCTGTCTTCTGGGTTTCCTGGCCCGATCTGGGAAATGTCCTTATTTGATTAAAGATTGAATGTCTTTGATTTGGGAGTTTTTGGTTTTCCTATTACTGTTTTGAGAATCATCGCGGTTTTTAATTAAACAGTCGCGCTATCATCGCGTCACTCTTTTTGTAATATCCTGTTCATCGCGTAGTTACGCTTAACAATGGAAACGGTTATGTAAATTGGACCATCACGGAAAAGGCGTGTAATTCTACGTTGACATCGCTTTGTTGCTGCGTATTGTTCTTTATCAGCGACTTATTGCTAGTGTATTGCTCGCGCTGATCGCTGTAGAATTGAATTTTTCAATTCTGCCTCCTGAATCCGTCAGTCTTGCTAGTCCCTTGCTGTTCTCACTTGGTTGATGACTTGTTTTTCACTGTTTAGAGGTTGAGGCACTCTCTTGTGAGCTTTGTTAAATGAATCTTGTTTTTCTTGCTTTGTGACCTAGTTTCGTTGTTTCAAGTCTTTTGGATCAATTTCGCTTGGTTGCCTATTTGCAAAGATTCATTTGCTGCTTGTTGTTGGTTTGATTGAGCCTTCCCCTTTGCTTACTTTTGGTTGATTGTTTAGTGATTGTTATTGGACCAATCTTGGCATTGTTTTGATTTCTTTTCACTACCCGGACATAGATTACAATTGTTTGGATCAACTATTTTTCCACATTTGTTTGTTTTTTATTGGTTTCTTTTAGATTAGAGACATCAAGATAAAAAAGATTGCATTTCATTTGGCATGCGAAAGTGAAAGTGAATTTTCATTTCAAGTTGCATATTGAAAAGTGAATGATTAAATCTCTCATTATTAGTATTTGTGCACTTTAGCGATTGGTGTTTGTTTGCATTGAGTGACTGTTTTGATTGCCTTGGTTTTCTTGGTTTGGGAATGATCTCTCTACCCTCCCATAGGTAGGTGCTCATCGAAGAAAAAGGATATTATTCATTCTAGCTGCATCCTAGGTTCTGTTATATACATACGGCAAGGCCTGAAAACTGAAACATAATCCAAGATCAACTTCAAAATAAACTGAATAAATCTAACAATGCATTGGAACATAATGCACACATTTACAGGTCTAGGCTAGAGACGTGCTTCGGTGTCGTTAAACCTAGTCACTGTTGTTTCCACTCAAGGTTGGGTGATTCCTCCTTTTGTGACTCAATAGTGGTCTAGCACGGAATTGTGCTCCCACATATTGTCGAGTATATGGGGAGACTCCACTAGGTTATCATCCTTTATCCATAGGAAGTCGTGTTTATCGCCTTACAAACCGTAACACACCGAACACAACATTCGGGAAGATTGACTACCGTAAGGAAAGTCCTTGGTTTTCATATGACTGCCAAGGTGTATATGCAGTTTTACGGATTTGTCTGGTAAACCTTTTACCTAGTTCTCCAGAGTAGTCACTTTCATTCCTTTTCGGACTCCCTAAAAGAAAAGGTCCATCTAATAACTTGTCACTTCAAGCTCATTAAATATTCAAAGGCGACTAGAGTCATCTTTTTGTCCTTTTCTCGACTCTTAAAGATGAAAAGGTCCAGTTTTGTTCCTGTGTCTTAAAATTTATTCGGCCACGATTCACATTTACCCTGTTAGATCTTGTTTGCATTAGCTTGAGTAGGGTTCTTTCTCGTTCTCGATGGCAACATTCCCTGAGTCTACCAGCCAAGGTTTTCCCCTAGATGGAAATCCTAGTCCGTTTCCTTCATTTGGAAATGTCGGTGCTCCGTATATGGCAACATTGTCTTTGCCTAGGTTAACCATCAGTTTGCCAGTGTGGTTGTTTTCAACCTCGGTGGTCCCGAGTGTCATGACTCTTGTTCCACCTTCTCCTTCATTCGAACCACGACATGTTGATTCCAAGGTTGACCCTAGGCCTTCTTCCCCTGTTTCTTCCTCCTCCTCTCCTCCTTCGCCTGGTGAAAGTTTCACATCTAGTAACCAGGAGACTAAGAAGAAGAGGAAGAAGACGAAGAAGAAGAAGAAGTCTGATAAATGCAAGGCCACCTGTGTAGCTACTGCTCTGAGTACATCTTAGATCGGAACAACTTCTACTCCTCCGCGGAAGGTTAAGTTTCCTTGTAAATTGTGCAAGGGTGACCATCTTCTTCGTGATTGTCCTGGCATTCCTAGGATCCTAGAAGTATGGTCTCACGATCCGGCCCATCCCTCATCGTCCTTTAAAGCTCAAGACGGTGCGCTCCTATCAACTGGCAATGGTAAGAAGAAAGGGAAGATTCGATTCCCCTGTAGGCTATGTGAAGGCAATCATCCCCTTCACCTTTGTCCACTCATGGATAAAGCTTCCACCGTTTTGGAAAGTCTTACAGCTTCTTCACCCCAATTTCCCATTGCTTATCAGCAGATTTCTTCAGACTCTCCCTCCATTGAAAAAGAGATTGACTCAGACTCTTCTCTTGTTCGTCCTCCTTCTTCCGAGCTTGGCTGTGCTAGGCTTGTTCCCAACCAACCATTGGCTGGAGAGAGTGTCAACTCAGGTCCACCGCTTGTTGATCACTCTATTTCGGAAGATCGCCATGCTCATGTTCTTCTTGTCTCGTCAAATTCTCCTGAGTTCGAGAACGACACTCCTATCCCAGCTGATTCGGAGAGTCCTTCTTCGGTTCCTGTAGAGTAGGGGGGCAATCATGCGATTCCCCCACCAAGTAGTTCGGTCATTTCCTTCGACTGGAGTCATTTGACTACATTCTGCCTTCCATCCCATGTGCCTTTCCAGATTACAGTACATGCCTATGATAAGGTAGTACCTGACACTTTCTTGGATGAGGGTGCATATGTCAGTCTTATGCCTTACACTACTTGGCAAGCTATGGGCTCCCCACAGCTTGTGCCAGTCATGCAAAATTTGTTGGCGTTTAATGGAGGAACCAGTCAACCTTTAGGGATCCTCCCAAAGCTTCCTGTTACTTTGGGGGACAAAACCGTCTATATAGACATCATGGTTATCCAAGGTGCTTTAGATTTCAGTCTTCTCCTTGGTCGTGACTATGTTTATGCCATGGGGGGCCTTATCTCTTCACTTTTCCATGTGGTTTGTTTTCCACACGAGGGAAGAATAGTGACTATAGATCAATTATCATTCTTCAATCCCCCGATGCCTCCTGTGCAGCTGTCATCCCCTCTCGGTTCTTGCTCGCAAGCAGTACCTTCCTTGCCACAGGTCAATTATGTGGGTACCCGTTCCATCTCTGCATCTGTTGCTGATCATGCAGATGGTCTCGTACATCATGTACTGGGGGCATTGGAACCCAATCTATCATTGGTGCATCATGACATGTATTCCTCCCAGAGTGCGTTTCTTCCATCCCGCGAAGACCTCTTGGGAGCCATGTTCTTGTGTGGCCCATGAATAGGAGTTATGAGGATAGTTCTTTTCCTGTGTCAACCTTGTTAAAAAATGAAACAAGGAATCACGAGGATAGTTTGTTCCTTTCTCAACCTCGTTAAAATATGAAACAAGGTGCCCAAGGATATTTTCTTGATCGTATGTCAACCTCGTTAAAAAATGAAACAAGGGTTATGAGGATAGTTCTTTTACCGTGTCAACATCATTAAAAAATGAAACAACTCCCTTTCCAAATCGAGTCTTTGATTAAGATCTCGTAAAATCCAAGTCGAGTCTTTCCAAGATCTCAAAAGTGAGCCTTCATTCCATCCACCTCGTTGAATGCAATGAATCTTCGGGGGCATGTACCTCGATTTGAGTCATTATGCTGGGGGCATGCGAACTTATAACAAGCATAGTTTTTCATTTCAAGCTTGTGTAAACATGAAACCGAATCCAAGCATAGTTCTCCATGGTTCAAGATTGTGTAAAAATGAACCCATACCCAATTTACATCTCATGATTGCCATTTATCCGCTAAATTTTGCTAGATGAGCCTTGGTTGTTTCATTCCATTGCCACCATCTCTTTGGCCAATCATATGCTTTTGCTTGGTTGTTTTTCCTTTCCTGAGGAACTGCAGTGATGAGTGGTTTTATTAGCCAGCCTCTTGACCATTACATGTTTTGAGCGGTTCCACCATTGCCGGAACCAGTTGCTACCCTTTATACCACTCGTTCCTCAAGGACGAGTCTCCTTTAAGCCCTTTTCTGACTCGTAAAAGATGAAAAGATTGCCGAGTATTTTTCCCTTTTTGACTCGTTAAAGAAAATAAAAATGGAGGTCTACTTTCAGCTCTTTTCCGACTTGATGAATGAAAATATGGCTGAGTTTCCCTCTTGACTCGTTAAAAGAAATGAGAGGCGGTCGCCGTTAAGCTCTTTTTTCGACCGTTTAAACACAAAAAAGATTGTCGGGTTTTTGTCGTTTCAAGCTCATTATTTGTTGCGAAAGGACGTGCTTCCAACTGTTTTTCTACTTTTTCGATTCAAAGTCACTACCTACGAAAAGTACTCCTTGATCGTAATGGTCGGGCGGTTCTTTCGAGTATCATTTTATACTTTTTCAGGCTCGAGAGACACAAATTTACGAAAAAGGACCCCCCTGGAGTTTTCTTTTCCGTGTCTTTTTCAAACTCTCTAAACATGAAAAAGACTCTGAGTTTTTCCTATGTCGGACTCATTAAACCATGACGAAATTGGACTCATCTCCATGAGGAGACTCGAGATTCTCCTTCCTAGGGCTCGTTAAACTATTACTAGGTTGGACTCAACAACAGGTTTATCATTGATTGTATATGGCAGCTAGTCACTCTTGAACATCGACACTTTTGCTTCTTGTCGGGTTGGGACATCCATACATCGTCATTTGGCCTTCCATGGGTTTAGGTTATCATTCTAGCCTCATTCCATTCGATTCATGCCGTCTCCATCGAGCCTTTGTTCCCTTGGTGCCTGAATGCTGCCAACCCCCCCTCCGGAGTCGTGTCGCCGACATGTTCAAGAGTATAATCCTTCTACAGTTTACACCCTCATCTTCTCCTTTGATACTCTGTTTCGCCATCTACCACTTGTTCCTTGTCTCGTGTCAACGGGTCGTCTCCTGTCAACTTCAGCTTATTATCCAAGAGATTGATCTAGAGATCCCCTTTGGTACCTTAGAGCTTGCATGCCTCAATGGCAAGTTCTTTGCACCCGACGGTCGACTTTCATCACTGGTCATCGATTGGGTGATTCCATGAGTGTTCGACTTCAACTCCTTTTTCACACTTCGTGGATTGTGATGGACAGTACCTTGAGAGCCATTGGCATTATTGGTGGTTTCTCTCACGCTTGTTAACGGTTTCCATCATTGACCGGTAATCAAGCGATGTTCTATCATGCTCGACCTCAGCACATCTATTCGCATGTTAGGATTTGTACTATGATCAATGGGTTCAAGACCCCGAACTCAGATTACACATGTTCGGGCTGTGTGGATTGGTTTATGATTACATGACTCATTGATGGATGGCTGCGACCATACCTGAGTCTTCGTGGATGGCTGCGACCATACCTTTATCATCATCATGGTCTCATTAGCTGGATGGCTGTGTCCATACCACAGACCTATTTCATATGTCTTTTGGATGGCTACGCCCATGCCTAGACTACATGTATTTCATTATGAGAGATATCAGTTATACTTGCATGCAGGTCCTTCCAGATGGTGTTCTAGTTCAGTCACTTTCATAAAGAATTTCACCCCTCCCTCTCTCGGGCTTCATACTTTAGGGGGCATCTGTTACACAGTAATTTGTCATTGTCTTCACTCCAGTCTTCCTACTGTGTCATGTGTCCAAGTTGTACATGCTCATGTTAGACAAATGCTCTCTGATGATGCCAAATGACCCACTTTTCCAAAGGTTTCTGCATCATCGTATCTGTTGGCCAAATAAACGCGCTGATGGGCGCTGTAAAACAGTCCTGAAGCACTACCATTATGGAAGTACATGTGATTCCCACGATGGTCGAATTTCATGTGACGACGCAACTGTCGCTTGTAGTTTCCCACGATGACATGACTAGCTACGTTATTCAATAGCGATGTCAGCGCGGCAGACCAATTATGTGCCTATGATGATCCAGATTGAGCGAATTTGTTCCAACAGTCAACCTTCTAGATGACTCTAGACCTAGTTGTTGGCCTAGTTTATGTCGCCCTCCTTTCTCTGGCGTGGCTATTTCGTCATTTGTGCTACCTTCCTTGGAGATAAGCTAATCTTCCCACCTTTCGTGGAGACTCCTTCTCCTATTTAAACTCCCACCATTGCTATGTGATGCTATTTTTGGAGTTCTTGGTCTAGGGAATGGTTGTTGATAGTGCTGTTAGTATTTGTGAGTTTGCTAGATAGCTGGTGTTAGTGTGACAAGTGTGGGATTGTTGATAGCTTGAAGAAGGTTGTGAAGTGCCCTTAATCTTGTGTAAAACTTGTGAGTGAGAGAGACTTGTATGTTGGGAGATCCATCTTCAAAGAGTGAATGCTTGAGGAACATGCTGACTAGATCCCTCTGAGAAGGCTTGTGACGTCAAGACTTTGGTTGTAAGCTTACTCTTATTTCATAATTAATGCAATAAATTATGTTTTCCTATGTCTTGTATGTAATGTACTTGATAGCTCATGACTTCTTGACTTTGTGAGTAAATAGATAATTTTTTGTTCCGGTTACGTGCTTTGTTGTATTTCATTTGCATTGTTTCAGGTTGATTACTCATTAGGAGAAGGAAGCGGAAGCTGGAGCAGTGCAACGGAACTCCATCGACCACCGGTTGAGGTAGGCCTCCAACTATGATCGTTTAAGGAAAGTTATTGTTGATCTGTCCTTGTTTGTAACTGGACCCACTCTAGGGCTAGAGGGGTTGCCTCTGTCCGCAGAGGGAACACTTTCCTACATCACAGGAAGGCTCACCATGAGCATGAAAAGAAACGAATTTGGATTTTCTAGGTAATGATCTCATGAATGATGACAGGTAGAGAATAGGAGCGGATCTATCTGTCATCTCGACGTCAGGGGGAGGGACCACGATGGGTGTTGTAGAGACCTCATGTTCTAGTGTAGAAGTGGGACCAGAATCCAAAGGTAAATGAGAGGTGGACTAATTACAAGTGACCTCTAATTTGTGAAGCACTTGAAATGTTTCACAAAAATATTCGAGATGGGGAGATTGATGGGAATAGTTTCCATAGTTATCACACAAAGCGAAAGGGTGTTTTGTGCATAATGATCAGATCTTCTCAGCTAACTCAAGTAAGGTGACATGGACCTCGGGAATGTTAGAATCGGGGAAGGCATTAGTGACCACATCCTTAACATGAGGGAGTTTAGGACAATTATTGGTGGCGTGACCAACAACATCACACAAATCATAGGGAGGAAGAGGCTTCGGTGGCTTGGGAAGAGATGGAGTTGAAGGGGGAGCCTTGTCTTGAGTTCCCTTCTTTCGGTCTTTGTTCCCCTCACCAAATGCATTTGCAACAAGAGTAGGCTCCTGTTGAGGTTGATGAGGAACTGAAGCAAAGGCAGGGGTAGGAACAACCGGTTGGACTAGGGTCAAAGTAGTGTAAGGTTTCAATTTATTAGGTGGAGTTTTTGCGAGGGGATCGATGTACCAAACTGGGATCCCTAAGGTAATATTGGGTAGACTCAATGTAGCCATGACAGGTGTAGAATAGACTTTGATAGGTGGGAATAAGAATGGTATCTGACCAAAAGGATGGTGGCCTAGAGGAACTGCTCCACAATGGTTAAGGCCTGGGGGAACGGTTCTGGATGGAAATGGATTAGGAGTCATACTAGGAGAAGGAAGTGATCCTTGAGGAGTTGTACCGAGTAGAGTTAAGTCAGGCACAACAGGTTGCGAAGGTGCAGACTGTTGTGAAGGCATAGCATCCCGTTTGTGGGTAGCCTGCGATGCTTGGAGCATGCAAACATTCAATGGGATAGGCTCAAAAGGAGTAGGCGAGAGGCCATAGTAAGAACCAAGTAAAGAGGAATATTTATAGATTCCTGGAGAGACAGACGAGACATTTTTATTGTCATCCACTGAAGAAATGTTGGTCTAAGGTGAAGTCTGGGCTTTTCGATCATAATATGTCGACTAATCGATGGTGACGATATTTCCATTTTGGGGAAATCACATCTTATGGTGAACCGCAGATGAGACATTTTACATGGCATAAGTATAAATACAACCCAAAATGATGTTATATTCGAGGGGAGCGTCAATGATTTCGATGTCAATATAGACGATCTTGCCAGCAACTATGACTGGGAATTTGCGATATAATCTAAGGGGTTGTGAAGGATGACCATCCCATGCAAGTAGAGTGATGGTGGACGGGGATATCTCAGGGGAACCAATTTGTTTCCAAACACTAGTGGCCATCACACAAGTGGATGCACCTTCGTCAATGATACACGGCTGGATAGTGGCGTTTTGAAAGGAGACTAGAATTTGGAAAGAAACAGATGAAGGTAAGGGAGGCTTATCTGAATTTTCAACATGAAATACAATCATCTGATCATCTTGAGGATCCACATCGCCTAGAGAATATAGTAGAGCCTTTCATTATGATAAGCATGTCTGGAGAACTTCCAGCATTTATGTTGCAGTAGGAGACTGCGCCAAGTCATCTACTATGTTATATGTATGGGTGGCTTTGGTAGAAGCAACACTTTGATGTAACAAACCTTTGGGGATATTGGGTATGACCTCAACCTTAGATTGAGGGATTTGAAAGGTACTATTGGGTGAAACTATAGAGGCTCGGCAGACGCTTTAGGTTGGGACTTAGTCCCACACTTAGTAGGTGGCTTGTCATATTTGTGTGATCGAGTCTAGATGTTAACTTGTTCAGGTATTTACCTCATCAGAATTCACCATGAGAAGTTGATAATCACATTGACCATGTGGTGGAGCTGGTTGGGCTTCTTGACCTTGTGTAGGTTGATCAGCTATGTGTCCTTGTTGAGGAAAAGGATTGGTAAGCACAATCAGTTGGGATGAAGCAAGAGGAGGAGGAGGAGCGTTGGGCTAAGATCCTCAAGAATCTGATTAAGCTTCTCATGCTTGTCACATCTAAGGTAAAAGAGGAAACTCATGGGTATAATGGAAATAAAATCTACAACAAGAAAAAGGTTTGTTCATATGAATATTCTTGTTCTTCTTGGGCTAATTGCCTTGTTGTTGGGTTGCAGGATTAGGTTGAGTACCCTGAGGGGAATTAGGTGGAGGACCCTAGTTGCCTTAATTACCTTGCAACTGTTGGTTCCTATTACCCTTCCCCTTGTTCCTTTTCATGGGGTTAGGGGGATTGGGTCCACTCTATTGAGAATACACTTGTCCTTGTGGATGAGGTAGTTGTTGCGGTAGAGGGGGATAGGCATGGAAGCCTAAGGTGTTGGTACCGAAGGCGCTGGAGCGCTAAGTTGTGCATATAGATAATAGGGAGATGGGGTAAAATTTGTATAAGAAGGAGGAGAAACAACTATCCTTGGCATCTGTTGGTGCAAAGGGGGATATGCATATGGTGTGCCGGGACCTGGATAAGGATTGCCTTGAGGAGGATTAGGGGAGGGATAATTGTACATGGAACTGGTCCCTCTCGAGGTTGACTATAAATCATATGAGGTGGAGCATATGGGTGAGGGTGTGGTATAGTTCCAACTATGCCATCTACAAAATGAGATTCCCTCAATGCATTAGCAGCACCAGGTCGAGGCAAATCAGGGATGACAGTGTAAACATAACCCGACTGGGTGTAAATTAGATCAAATTTAAGAGCTCTTTGGATTGCTTCTTCCTCAGATTGAGGAAAGTGTGATGCGACATATTTTTGAATGGGGGCCAACATCGATATAAGAAACCAATCAATGTAGACTCAACCTTCAAAGTCAGGATCTCTACAGATACTCCTTCTACGCCATTCCTGAAAATGGTCAGAAAGGTGGGTGGAAGAAGTTTGACAAAATGAAGTAAAAATTTTGGTACCAGTATCATAATGGAGAGGTAACTGAAAATATGAAAGGTTGTGGCAAGAGTTGCTAAAGTGGAATGGGTTGCCCTGGGATGGTCTACATACCACTTCACAACAACTCCAGTGAGCATGCGTTGGAACAACCAAAGATGAATGGAGTCTTCAGTAATAGAATTGGATGAACACCACATATGGAAGGAGTGAACATGATTAGTTAGATCTTCTCCAAGATTACCTTCAAACTTTGGGATGTCTAAAGGGAATTTAGTAGGCATTGTTGGCCATGCAGGATCATGGAGAAGAGGATCATTGATAACCTGATTGAAATATGGGAGACTTAAACCAACGACAAAAGGAAGTAAGGGAGTAGGAGTGACTACACTAGTTGGGGTTCCGCTAGTGGGGAAACCCTAGTTAGCACCTAGGTTACTGCCCTAGATTCCTGCACCCACATTAGTTCTTGGCATGATGGCGATATGGGGTTGAGAAGACATGGAATCAGAGGATGAACGAGATGAATAAGCAAAATCAGAATGTTGAATCGATGGAGGACTGGGAGGATGAACTGGAACTCCATGGGGAGGATTAATATGGCCTAATGGGAAATGAGGGTGAAGCCCTCGAATTCAACGCGATAAACGCCTTAGAGGTGCAATGGTTTCTAGACTAAAGAGATAATGATAGGAACAAAAGAGCAACAAATAGCAATAAAACACCTAGTACAATGGTGCCAAGTGTAAACTAACTATTTTAATGACGTTACTCTTATAAAATAAAACACATCCTTTCAAATAAAAAGACCTCTAGCCTATAGGTGATCTAAATCCTCAAACAATCCTAGATCTACTATTTTAGATGGCCTTCCAAAGAACTTCTAACTTGATAGAATCTCATCCCCATAAGTAAAGTTTTCCAAAGAAAGGTAGGGTAGAGGAAAAACTGCTTCCCACAGCCAATGCTATAAGGTGTTTTCCTAAGATTGGTCACTATGGTTACCTCCGTCCCATGGGGGTGGTCAATTCTTGAGCTTCTTGGTAGACAACCACCGCATGGAATTCCCTTCCATGGGTTGGGTAGCTCCGAGGAGAAGTTCTCACACGATGACCTAGCCTAACCCCCTCTGAATTGGGTTTCTGACATTCTCTGACTTTGACCATGGGATGGTGAAGGATTTTAAGCTCCCTAATATGTCAAATTCTATGTCTCAATGAAAAGTGACCAATGGGTGTTATTGGAATCCTATCCCACCGACCCTACATCTACACTACAAAGATTGTTTGGCCCTAATGCCCAAGTGGTCTTAATCTATGAGTGTTTATTTATTAAGGTGTATTGTTTCAATTCTTGGCATGGCGGTGTTAACCAAGCTCAGGTTCGCTTAAGGTGTGAGTTTGTGAAAATGATGTGTCAAGTGGATGATTTAATTAAGCATGTTTTATGATGCCATATGCTGCTCAAAGTAAAATGCTGAAATACTATAAATAAATCTGAAATGACAAAAAAATAAACAATCAATCAAGCACACAAAACCCCATCCACAAGAGCCACTAAGAAGCTAAAGAAGAGAAGGAAAAAAGCTACTCAAAGACACATAAATAGGCCAAAAAGATCTTATGTCTAGGGACTAGGATCTAAAGGTTCTAAGCTGTTGAAAATGGTGCAGACAAACAACAAAAATTAGAGGTGAAAAATGATGTAAAGGACAGGTATGAAGCTATAAGACCTAGGATGCTTAAGGGTATCCTAAGGGGGAGAAGGAAAACCTAAACTCTAAAGGGATAAAAGGTAAAATAAACCTATCCAATGGATCTGAAAATTAATGGATCAGATCTAAAAAACAGAGGTTGAAAATGTTGAAAACCCTAGAATCCTCACTCAGCAAATCTCTTCCTAACAATGTGGAGGTGTACTCTAAACCCTAGGGGGCTATTTCCTTCCTCAAAGAGACAAATAAAGTGGATCCAGACTTAAGGGAGACTAAAAAATAGAGATGAATAACCCAAACTAGTCTACAGATAGCACTCTCGGCAAAACTATAAAAAAAATTGAAAATTTTCCAGAAAAGGTACAAAACACAGGTACTGACCTGTTTTTGAGGAAAACATAGGTTTTGAGCCAAAAAGTGCACTCTGAAACTCACTTATGGGGTAAAAAAATGCACTTTGTTTCTAAGAGTCTCGTTCAGCATATCTCATACAGATTTTTCTATCTTCTGCTTGGTTGGTACCTATGACCTGCAGAAAAGACCAGAAACCCAATAAAATCTGAAAATTTGTCAAAATAGGGTTTAATAATATAAATAGAAATTGAGAGAAAAAATAGTTGAAAAAACTTGAAATTTCCTTAAACTTCAGTAACCCAAGAATGTTGTTATTACACTAGTGGAGTCACCATTTGTTGGACGAAAAATGTGTAACTAAAGACCCAGTGGAGTCGCCATTTGCTAGTGTGAAAATTATTGTAAGGTGTACCAAAAATAATTCACTTAAGTCACCAGGTGACAAGTGACCCTAACAACAAGTTGATGGCTAATGTAGTCTTAGATCTGAAACATAAATAGAAAAACTGCAACAAAATAATATATAATCCAAAACAGAAAGCAGTAATATAAAGTATCCATTATAATAACCCAATTGGAAAGACCATTTTAAATGAATTAATATTTTATTAATAACACCCGGTGAAGGAGATCTACAGATTTGTCTATAATTCACCCTCCATGGGATGGGTCCTTTGATATCCTTGCCGCTCAGAAAATTGATCCTCTCTCCCAATGTGAAAAACCCAAACAAAAGTGAAGAACTCAAAATGGGAGCTTAGGTAAAATGACAATAATGTTGACGATGATAATGATCATGGTGAAGAATGAATAAAACCCCTCCTTTATATAGCAAAATATGGAGCTAATCTCAAAAATGGAGAATAATAAAATATTATTAAACAAATTCATATCTAACTACTTGGAATAATTTATTATATTTATTGGAGAGGGAAAAGGAATTTAAAATGGTTAAATACCCTTATTTAGAAATAATTAACAAATAAAATTATTTATTAATTATTTCGCGAGAAACAAGAAAAACGTGAAACCAAAATAATTATTAAATAGTGATTTAATAATGATTCTAATAACAGAAATAAGGAAATTCAAATAAATAATGATTTATTTAAATATTCCTAAGGGATTTAGTCAAATGTGACAAGGAATAATTATTAAATAATGATTTAATAATCATTCCTAGAGAGAATTAAATAAAAATGATTTATCTAATTATTCTCATAGGGTTTTTTATTTAAATCATAAAATAATTTAATAAAAGTGGTTTATTAAATGATTTTCCACATTGAAAGTGATTTTACTATGGTAAAATTAAATCTACATGGTGTATTTCGATCCACCTAGTTAGAAATGGCTAGGTGATCATTTTTTATTGATAATACATACAACTAGATAAATAACCATAAGAGAACAACCATTAAAGTTGCATACTAACCAGTATTTGTTAAACATAGGGTTGGGTTCGGGACTTCCACGTTCCACCCCACCATAGATTGGTTGAGCCAAAAATCTCGTCAGCTAATCACCCCCGTGCCATATTCCAAGCATGAATGTGGGATCTCATGGGATAAACCAATCCAAAGACAACCAAGGGAATCCAAAGGTTAAACCACCTCCACCCTCACAATACTGTCATCTCACCTAAACTGGTGTCGACATCACAAAACCAAACCGAACTTGGATGCCTCATAATTTCTTCACCATCCTTAAGGATTTTTCTTGTCTCCACCGTCAGGATTTACTGTGTATCCCACCATTACCAGTCAAGGGATTCCTAGGATTTTGGGAATTTTCCTGAGACCACCTCACCCTAGATTCCAAAACCATCTGGCAATCCAAAGCTCAAACTAAGAACAATCCCATCACACCATGTCTATCTGGAAATGGAAAGGCTAGGCTAAAATCCACTTTCAATCCCAGCAAAATCGATGCCAACGATAAAAAAAAACCATATACCATCATGCACACACTATGCATGTCAAAACTAGCTAGGAAATCACACATGTAATCTGTTACCTACAAGTATTCCCACTGAAGCTACTTGATCCTTTCCTTCCTTCGCTTTCTCTGTCCTTATTTTCTTTACTTTCCTTTCCTTTCTTTTCCTTTCCTTTCCTTGATTGCTTACTTTCAATCTCCTCTTGGTTCTCTTCTCCTCTCTGAAGTTAATTCCAAAAATAAACTAACAAAAGGTACCAATTGATCGTCAGAATCCTTTTTATTAATGAGGCCTCTATTTTCTTCAATTTTCCATTATTTTCCTTCATTTTCCTCCTCACATGCAACTTGTGGCCTTTCACCTTCCTTTTATCCTAATTTCCATTATTTTCATAAATAAAATGCCAATTAACGCCTCTTTTCCTTTCCAAAGCCTTAGCCATTGCTTTTGCTAGTTTCCCTTAGCCATAAAACACAACAAGTGATGCCAACTAGGATATTTTTCCCAACATTCAGCTTGGAATAAGTGTCCCTTTCCCGTTGTCTCATTTTACCTTTATTAACTTTTATTACATGAACTTTTAACCCGAGGTTGTTACAGAACCCTCCCCCTTAGGGGAGCACAATCCTTGGTTTTAAACCACACCTAGACCCAACAAAACCATTGAAGAGAAGAAACATATTTCTTATGGAGATTTATAACTTAGCTCATTGCAGTATTTACAATAACATCCTCCTCAAAAACCAAAACCATCATGACAACATGAAAATATAACAACCATACTGCTTATTGGAGCTCTATAACTTAGTTCATTAGGGTATTTACAATAGAAACGATACATAAATATGTACAAATACCAAGACTCGTTTTCCTTCACCGAAAAATAATGAAGGGTACATAGATCCCATCTGATCAGTCATCGCCCACGTAGCTTCATTGGGCCTAAAGTGCTTCCACTGCACTTTAACCTGCTTGAGTGATCTGTTCCAGAGCACGAGATATTTCTGTTGCAATATGCATTGGGGTTCCAGCTGGAATTCTCCTTCTTGCTCCACCTGCAATACAAACCAATCAATTCAACATCCTTTACATATATTTTAAGCAATGAAACATGAAAAACATCGTGGACTTTCATTATCAAAAGCATTGCAAGTCTGTAAGACATTGGTCCAATCCTCTCAAGGATCTCAAAAGGAGTGCAATACTATGGTGCCAACTTAGCAAATTATCCAATCCTCAAGGATCTCTCCTTGGGCTTGATACACAAATACACATGCTCCCCAACCTGAAACTCCTTGAATTCCCTATGTTGGTCTATATAAATTTTCTCCCTACCTTGTGTTGCTTTTAGATTATTCTTTATAACCTACATTTCTTGTTCCATGCCTGCCAACATGTCCGGTCCAATAAGTACCTTGTTCACTGTATCACTCCAACTAATGGGAGTGTTACAACTTTTCCCATACAGTGCCTCAAACAGACTCATCTTTAGTGAATCCTAATAACCATTTTTGTATGAAAACTCAACCAATGGAAGGTACTCCTCCCATCTTCTCTGTTGATGCATGACATACATCCTCAACATATCCTCCAATATCCTGTTGACCCTCTCTATCTATCCATCTATCTGTGGATGATAAGTTTTGGTGAAGGCCAACTTTGTCCCCAATCCTGCAAACAGCTCCTTCCAAAACTTGCAAGTGAACTTGGCATCCTTGTTCGACAAAATATTCTTTGAAACACCATGCAATCTCACGATCTCCTTGATCAAGACCTATGATACCTCACTAGCTGAATAAGTAGTCTTCACTTGAATGAAGTGCGCTACCTTGCTCAACCTGTCTACCGCAACCATGATAGAATCATGTTGCCTTGATGTCCTCGGAAGACCTATAATGAAATCCATGGAAATTACCTCCCATTTCCGCTTTGGAATCAAAATAGGATGAAGCAATCCACTAGATGCTTACAATCTTCTCTGACATGCTAACAGTCCAAACATCTGACTTGAAACTTTGACACTTCCTTCTTCAGATTCATCCAGTAGTATAAATTCTTAACTGTTGTCGACACCTTCTGATATCCTGGGTGACCTGAATATGGTTTTACATGAAACTCCCTCAAGATAAGCTTCTTGAGTTCTCTGTCATCTGACACATAGAACATGTCCCTAAATCTCACCAAACCATACGTTGTAAGATGATAATCCACATCCTAATCACCTGTACCCTATTGTAACCTATGCATAAGCTCCCTATACATGTCATCCTGATGTCCTGCCTCTAAGATCTGATCCTGTGAATATGTATCATATGAGCTCACTACTGCAACATGGTTCAACTACATTTTCCTACTAAGAGCATCTGCAACCACATTCTCCTTTCCTTTAATGTACCTAATCTCAAATTCAAACTCACTAAGAGTAGCCATCCATCTAGCTTGTCTGGCGTTCAAATTTAGTTGGTCAAAAAAATATCTCAATCCACTATGATCACTCATCAACACAAACCTCCTTCCAAGAAGACAATGTCTCCACATGTTCAAGGGATGAATAATAGTTGCCAACTCAAGATCATGAGTCCCGTAGTTCTTCTCGTACTCATTCAGTTTCCTAGACTCACAGCATATCACTTGTCCCTCTTGCATCAAGACTCTCAGTCCTCTCTTGCAAGCATGATCCAAATGGATCCTAGAAAACCCTCTAAGTCTTCAAAGTCTTCTAAACATTCAAGACTATCACAAAAGAAGAGCCTTTTTAAAAGTCGGATTACACTATCGGGAGGTGAAAAACATAGAGAAAACATTGAAAAAACATAGTATCGGCGGTTTAAAACTACTTTGCATGGGAGCCTTCAGATCTGGCCGATCAACGATCCAGATCCGATCGGCAAATCGCAATCGGCAAAGGTAGATGGAGCTTATCAGAGGTGACCATATAAATTTTTCGATAGCAATCAGCAGGGTCAACGAGGACCGTCGATCAAGCACGTAGATCGACGACCTAGGGTAACCCGCCATATCACATCGGCAAATTACAACAGAGCGCTTTCAACGGCCTGAGAGCTCATGTGATATGCGATTGTGACAAGTCACATTGCAACAACACCATGGAGCGGGGGCCAATACATACGCGACTTGTGATATATGTCCGGACCCGAAGGGGTTATGAATGAGATTCGATATATTTTGAGGTCCGGGAAACAGGGCTTTTCCCATGTATTTTGCGTTTCATTGAATAAACGAAATACAAAAGAAAAAGCGTTGATGCGATGAACCGAACCCAAAAGGGTTTGTTAATGCAAATATATATTGTTTCAATTCCGATATGAGCGGGATTTCATGTTTTAATGTATTTTTAAATACAAAGGGGACTCACGATACAAGCGGGATTTCAGGAGGACCAAAGGCATCAAATGGTTTTGGTTGGGCTCCACCTGAGCCCATACACTGGTTGCCACGTGTCCAGGCTAAGGAGAGAGAAAACCACCCTTATCGGGTGGTTAACCCCCATACGAAAGAGCCGCCCAAAATGAACCATAGCCATTGGATCCAAATCTCCCAGATCAACGGTGGAGATGCGATGTGATTAAAAGGCAGACCCAATAGGAGTTATAAGGTGGGATTCATATTATTTCAAATCCGATAAATGGAAGTTTGGCGATTTTTCACAGTTTTTAGTGTATTTCTCTGTGAACACAGAGAACGCTATTTCTGGGGATTTCAAAGGCCCGATGACCCATTCCGTTATAGAACAGGTGGCCACCATCCCTGAAAGCATTTAGCAATGATTTCTAACGCTCAGAGGGGGATCTGAGTAGACAGAGGTTAGGAATCTAGAGAGCCTGAGAAGATGAAATGAACAAACAACGTCGATTGGCTTTAAAGCCACAGACTGATAGAAGGAGAGACAAGCAGTGTTGGGACAGAGAGTTAGTGAGGAGAGTCTGTGTACTCAGGGAGACTTGGGGATCCAAGTAAAGCCTTATTGTTTTATATCTGTTGTGTGAGGCTCAAATTGAGCTCACTGTTGTAAATCTTTGTTTTTGAAGACATAATAGAGAGGTCACCACTGAACGTTGGACCACGAGATGTAGCCCAGGAGTGTTGGGTGAACTCCTTATTAAACCTATTGTGTTTATGTGTGTTGTCTATTATGTTCTTTAATTGCTTCATTGTCTATGTATTTCACAATCTTATCGATCCATTGCACAAAGTAACATAGGCATATCCATGCACATGAGTCTGTAATACCTTAATAATTGTCTAAGATCTCATTTATAGATCAAGTGGTATCAGAGCTTTAGGTTTGCTAAGGTTAGACAAGCTTGTGCTAGATTGTTGAATGCTAACTAGGTCAAAGCTCAAACTAGGAGAAGAAGAACTGGAGGAAAATAACCCAAAAATTCGAAGAGTCTATCCTCAGAGGAAAATGGCAAAAGAGATTCCCTTGGAATCAGACTCTCAATTCATGGACAGTTTCATGACCATGAGAGCCATGGTAGAAGATATGTATTGGGAATTCAAGAAGGGTCGAGATGAAAGCACTTCGACACCCAAACAAAATAAAGGAGAAGAAGAACCTTCTCTAGATGCCCCAGAGGGCAAAGGGAAAGGGGAAAAGCTTCCTCCATCATATCCTCCATCAACACCTCCTTCTAGCCCTGAAAATAAAAAGAAGAAGACTTCTGTGATTAAATTAGATGTAAAATTTGATTTTCCAATATATGATGGAGAATTAAATGTAGAAAAGCTAGATAACTAGATTAGACAGATTGATGTATATTGCAGGGTGCAGAACATCGATTCAGAAGGAGAAAGATTCAGTTGGCCAGCCTTCGCCTTGGAGGAACTGCCCTAGTGTGGTGGAAGGCAAGACACAAGCTGATTTGAAGAAGCATGGTAAAATTCTTTGTACCGAGAGTGAATTTGTTTCTGCCATTAAAAAAAAATTCTATCCACTAGCTTATATGCAGCAAGTGATGATGAGTTGGAAAAATCTTCGCCAATTAAAGGGGAAAAGTGTGCAAAGCTATACCCAGGAATTTAGAAAAAGAGCTTTAATTCTAGGCATTTCTCTAGGCTCACCTGAAACTTTGTTGAAGTATATAGGTGGTCTGCATAGCTATTTGATGCACACCATTCTCATGTTTAACCCCACTAGCATAGATGAGGTATCCGTTCAGGCTACACATTTAGAGGCTAGAGGCAAGAATGTGAACCCAGAGATTGGGGGATCATCAAAACCCACTGCAAGAAAGAACAAGGAAAAGAGGAAGCAGAAATGGAAAGAGAGGAAGGAAAACGTTGTACAGAAAGGAAAACATTCATGCACTCACTGCAATAAGGATGGGCACGATGATGAACATTGATGGTCTTTGCATCCGGAGCTAAAACCCAAGAAGTTCGGTGGTAAAAAGAAGAAGATTATTGTTTTTATTCAGAAAGATTTGGGGTCAGACTCAAGTGATGAAACAACAGTCATAGCCACAGGTATAAAAGGTAAAAATTCTGAAGCATCTACTAGTAATTCTGCACAAACTGTTGATAACAAAGAAAATGAGAGGAAAATACATGAGCTTTTTCATATTAGAGTTATTTCCAAGAATCAAAATATTGATACTTTATTTGATAGTGGATCACAAGTAAACTTGATTTTTGAACCAATTGTAAAGAAGTTGGGATTACTAATCACGCCTCACAAGAAGCCATATCCATTAGGTTGGGTATGTGATAAAGCAAAGCTACAAATGACTAGACAATGTAAACTTAGGTTTTCTATTGGTTCAACATTTGTAGATGAGGTTGAGTTAGATATAATTCCCTTGGATATATGTGGTATTGTTTTAGGAAGTCCTTACTTGTATGAAAGAAAATCCATTTTCTATAGAGCTGAAAATAAGTATCAACTCACCAAACATGGAATAGAATATATTGTAAGAGCTCATAAACTCAAAAATAATTACACTCTCATAAACTCAGGGCAGATTAAAAGAATTGTAAATTCATGCAAGCAATTTTTACTAATGGTTGTAAAGGAAAAGAAACCTCATCAGACCAAGCACATCACCATGTGGATCTCCAATTGTCTTGGTGAGAAAGAAAGATGGCTCATGGAGGATGTGCATTGATTACAGAGCACTGAATAAAATAACGATAAAGAATCATTATCCTCTTCCTCACATAGATGATCTATTGGATCAGTTGAAAGAAGTTGTTTACTTTTCCAAGTTGTACTTGCGTAGTGGCTACCATCAGGTCAGAGTAGTTGAACAAGATGCATGGAAGACTTCTTTCAAAACAAAGTAAGGGTTGTATGAATGGTTGGTTATGCCTTTTGGCTTAACTAATGCTCCTACCACTTTCATGAGAGTTATGAATGATGTACTCATGCCTTTTATTGATGATTTTGTAATTGTATATTTGGATGACATTCTTGTTTTTAGTAAAACATGGGAAGAACATTTGAAGCATGTAAAGCAGACTCTAGATGTTTTGAAAAGAGAAGATCTCTATGTCAAATTATCAAAATGTGAATTTGGAAAAACATCTTTAGATTATTTGGGTCATATTGTATGGGGTGGTGAATTGATGATAGATCCCTCTAAGGTTGAAGTCATTGTGAACTGGCCTAAACCAAAATCTGCCATAGAAGTTAGGAGCTTCCTAGGAGTAGCCCAATATTGGAGAAAGTTTATTGCTAACTTTTCCTTAATTGTAGATCCCTTACATGCTTTAATAGGATTGAAAAAGGTGTTTCAGTGGGGAGGCAAACAACAAAAAGCCTTCGACACCTTGAAAGAAAAATTTAGTACAACACCAGTACTAGCATTGCTAGATCTTCAAAGACCATTCGAGATTGAAACAAATGCTAGTGACTACGTCATGGGAGTAGTGTTAATGCAACATGGTAAACCCATATGTTATCACTCTTAGAAATTTAATTATGTAGTAGTTAATTATCCCACATATGATAAAGAATTGTATGCATTAGTGCAGAGTGTGAAAAAGTGGAAACATTACCTATTGGGAAAAGAAACAATTATACATACAGATCATCAACCACTTCAATATTTGCACTCACAAACTAAATTGCAGCAATCAAGACACTATAGGTGGATGGGGTTTCTACAACAGTTTCATCTTGTCATCAGATATAAGAAAGGCATACACAATAAGGTTGCAGATATGTTATCCAAACCAATCATAAATGCATCTACTATACTTAAGCATAATTCAGTATTGCATGAAAGCTACATTGAACAATATGCTGAAGATATAGATTTTAAAGATGTATATGCAACTTTAAGTCATGGCAAACAAGTAGAAGAATTGGATTATCATGTTAAGGACCAACTCTTGTATCATTTGGGAAAGTTATGCATTCCTCAAACTGAAAGAGTTAACATAATCCAAGAAGCACATACTTCTCTAATATCATGTCATTTTGGTGTAAGTAAAACAGTTTCATAGCTGCAAAGATTCTGCCATTGGCTAAGAATGCATGAGACAATTTCTAGATATATTAAAGGGTGTACCATGTGTGCTAAAAGCAAGCCCAGCAATAGAAAATTAGGCTTGTACACTCCACTTCCAGTCCCTTCTCATCCTTGGGAAAGAGTTTCCATGGACTTTGTTGGGGGATTGCCAAAATCTAGAAAAGGTCATGACTATTTATATGTTACTGTGGACAGGTTCAACAAAATGTGTATTTTAATACCTTGTAATAAGCAGATTACAGCGGAACAAATAGCAAATTTGTTCTTTCAGCATGTCTGGGTGCATTTGGGTTACCCACTTCCATTGTATCTGATCAAGATTCCCAATTTCTTGGGAAGTTTTTGTCAATTTTGCGGGAATTAATGGACACCAGATTGAATAAGAGCACAACGTTGTTGAGCCCTGATACTACATCTCTTCTACACACTTTTCTAGACTTTTTCCCCTCACCAGTGCCCCACAAGTTATCAAAAATCATTACATATTGATTCTAAGAGTGCATTTAAGTGGCTTTCTAACTATATTTTTGTGTTTGCTATTTGACTTAGATTTTGCTCATCAGCTGTGGAATGCAGCCACTTTCTGCAGCTGACTCGACTTTCCGTAGCTGTTTTTGTTGATCTCTAGGTTACAGGTGTCATCAAGCAAAACGAGGCACGTGGGTAGTTTAGGAATGATCTGGACATGGATCAGGTCCTATTGGTTCAGCGAAATTCATAGAGGAAAGCCTTGGTCAAACAATAGTCAAACGAGGAGTTCTACAGCAAATAGGTCTCTATTTTCAACACGTGAAGGGTCCGAGGTCATTCCTAGATCCATGGCTACATTTTGACATCTATAGACTGCCCCCACGACATAAATCCAACAGCCACCTTTTGGTATATTGAATGATCTTGGCAACCATCATGCTAAGCTCACAGAAGCTGTCCTTTTATGTGTCCTCTGCTGAAGGTGTTTCATAGGAAAACTGTTATGTAATTTCCTTTATAAATAACGCATTTGCAAATGCATGTAGCTAGTTAGTTTTGGGATGTAATCTTGTTGTTAGTTCATGTACTATGCCATGACATTGGTCTTGCCATTGTAATGAGAGGATCCTTCCTCTATTTTGCAATATAACAAGACTCTGTTTTACATGACTGTGTCAGCGTAATTCCAGACTGACAATGTGTTAAACAAGGCCGTGCAGAGGGCCCCTGCTGGCTGAGGTTTTGTTTCTTTATTTCTGTAAAGTTTTTATATGCTATTGTCTTATTTCCATGGTAGATATTTCATAGTTTGTTCACCTGTGTATATTTCATAAGTTAGTTATGATGTCAACATTTCATTCTTGTACATGATTTTTCAAGCATTGTATATTTTTGCTAACACTGATCAGTGTGTGTTTCAGGATAGGTTAGGCCCGGGCATTTTCATACAATTTTTACAATAACTAGTGACATGAGATCAGCCTCTTTGCTGACTTTGTTTTCTTAGCTTTTCAATTCTAGTTATGCTTTGATCTCAGTCTTATTCAATTTCTTTGTTAGTTAGTTTAAATATCAAATTCTTCATGTCATTGACGTTATCTCCAGAGCCATAGCTTAACCCTGAAAAGACTACTTGGCGAGCTATCAGACTATGAGTGATTTGATTTGATGTTACTTTTATTTTTCTGCAATTAGATATCAGGTTCTTCATGTTATTGACGTTATCTCCAGAGCCATAGCTTAACCCCGAAAAGACTACGTGGCTAGCTATTGGACTATAAGTGAAGTGACTTGATTTTATTTTCATTTGCTTTGTTAGTTAGTTTAGATATCGATTCCTCATGTTATTGACATTATCTCCAGAGCCATAGCTTAACCCCGAAAAGACTACTTGGCGAGCTATCAAACTCTAAGTGAAGTGAATTGATTTTACTTTTACTAGTTTGCAGTTTTTGATTTGTTTGAGTGCAGTAGCTTAACTTATTTTTCTGTATTTAGATGAGCAACAGAGATAGTGATTTCATGATCAGTAGTTCATTATTCGTTTGATTTGAATATCTGCACATTTACATTCTTGTCCAAGTATTAATTTCATCACTAATATGTTTTGAGATCCTCTGAAGTGTTAAGCTCTGGAAATCATCATAAAGGACATAATTGCCTTAAGATCTACATCCATACTTGCCTTCCAAAGTATTCTTAAAACTTAGGAATAGGATTTCCTATTCACATTAGGAGATAAGAAGGAGGTTGTCTTGCACATATAGTGTGCCACACTTCATCAATTTACGACTCCAGGATTGATAATTAATGTAGCAATTTAGGACATAATAAATTGACTAAACAAGCCTTTCATCCACAAATAGATGGCCAAACAGAGGTGGTCAATAGGACAATGAGCATCCCAAGCTTTGGGATGAAAATTTATGTTATGTGCAACATGCTTACAACCGTGCTAAGAATTCTTCTACACAAAGATCTCCTTTTGAGACTTGTTTTGGTTTTACACCAAGGTCTCCCTTGGATTTTGTCTTTAGTAAAGACATAACAGTTAATGGACATAGTGATGTGGACAAAGCAACCAAGTTCATTGAACAGATCCAAGAATTCATCGGGCAGTGTAGGAACAACTAGAACAGATCCAGGCCAAGTACAAGGCAAGGCATGATAAGCATCGAATTGAGCATAGCTTCCAAGTTGGTGATCAAGTCTAGCTGTACATTAGCAAAGACAGAATGCAAGGTGAAGGTAAGAATATGAAGCCAATAAGGTATGGGCCTTTCAAGATACTTGAGAAAATTGGTGAGAACATTTTTTGCCCTGATTTTCCAGCTTACATGCACATATATTCAGTAGTTAATGTAGAGAACTTGAGACTATTTAAACCTTCATTGATTGAAGATCCCAAAGAGCAAATTCAGTTGCCTTCTGTTGATGATCTATTGCTTGAATATCTCAATGAGTTGCAGGAAGATACAGTTCTAGATAGGAAGGTGAGAACTACGCGCAGAGGGGATTTTGAGTACCTCAAAATCAGACTCAAAGGTTCAAAACCAAGCAGTTCAAAATGGATAAAGATTGGACAAGTGAGGAAGTTGTATCCTCGCTTGATTAATACTTAAAAACCAAATTTTGGTGGTCCAAAAGCTTTTTTAGTGGGAAGGCGTGATCCAAATGGATCCTAGAAACCCTCTTAGTCTTCAAAGTCTTCTAAACATTCAAGACTATCGCAAAAGAAGAGCCCTTTTAAAAGTCTGATTACACTATTGGGAGGAAAAAAAAACAGAGAAAACATTGAAAAAACAGAGTATCGGTGGCTTAAAACTACTTTGCATGGGACTCGTTGGATCTGGCCGATCAACGATCTAGATCCAATCGGCTAATTGCAATCAACGAAGGCAGACGAAGCTTATCAGAGGCGACCATATAAATGTTGTGATAGTGATCCACAGGGTCAACGAGGACCATCGATCAAGTGCACAGATCGATGGCCTAGGTTAACCCTCCATATTGCATCGGCAAATTACAGCGGAGCGCTTTCAACGGCCCAGGTGCTCATGCGATATGCGATTGCGACAAGTCGCATCGTAAAGTCGCATCGGAGCAAAACCACAGAGCAAGGGTTGATACATACATGACTTGCGATATATGTCCGGACCCGACAGGGTTATGAACAAGATTCAATATATTTTGAGGTTGAGGAAACAAGGCTTTTCCCATGTATTTTGTGTTTCGTTGAATAAACAAAATACAAAAGAAAATGCGCAGATGCGAGGAACAAACTCGAAAGGGTTTTTTAATGAAAATATATATCGTTTCAAGTCCAATATGAGTGAGATTTCATGTTTTAATGTATTTTTAAATACAAAGGGAAATCATGATACAAGTGGGATTTCTGGAGGACCAAAGGCGATAAATGGTTTTGGTCGGGCTCCACCCAAGCCCATACACTAGCTACCATGTGTCCAAGCTAAGGAGAGAGAAAACCACCCTTATCGGTTGGTTAACCCCCATATGAAAGAGCCACCCGAAATGAACCATAGTCATTGGATCCAGATCTCCCAGATCAACGGTGGAGATGCGATGCGATTAAAAGGCAGACTTGATAGGAGTTATAATGTGGGATTCATGTTATTTCAAATCCGATAAACGAAAGTTTAGTTTTTCACAGTTTTTAGTGTATTTCTCTGTGAAAACAGAGAATGTTGTTTCTGGGGATTTCAAAAGCCTGATGACCCATTCCATTACAGAACAGGTGGCCACCATCCCGAAAAGCATTTAGCAATGATTGCTAATGCTTAGAGGGGGATCTGAGTGAACAGAGGTCAGGAAGCCAGAGAGCTCGAGAAGGTGAAACGAATAGACAACACTAATTGGCTTTAAAGCCACAGACTGATAGAAGCAGAGACCAGCAGTGCTAAGACAGAGAGCAAACAGAGACAGAGAGTCAGTGAGGAGAGTCTGGGTACTCAGGGAGACTTGGGGGATCCAAGTAAAGCCTTATTGTTTTTTATCTATTTTGTGAGGCTCAAATTGAGCTCACTATTGTAAAACTTTGTTTTTGAAGACATAATAGAGAGGTCACCACTAAAGGCTGGACCAGGAGACATAGCCCATGAGTGTTGGGTGAACTCCTTATTAAACATGTTATGTTTATGTATACTGTCTATTATGTTCTTTAACAGCTTCATTGTCTATATTTCGCAATATTATCGATCCATTGCACAAAGTAACATAGGCATATCCATGCACATAAGTCTGTAATACCTTAATAATTGTCTAATATCTCATTTACAGATCAAAGCATTATTACACACTACAAATTCTTTGTATGAATCTACAATCTTTAATGCTGAAGAATTTATCAATAACTACTTCAACTACTCAAAACTAGATGTACGCTCCTATGTCCATTCAATCTTCTTACCTTTCCTCTACAATTATGTAATAGGATATGGAATGTGTGAGAATTTCTTGATGAACCTCCTATAGAAACTTGCTAAGCCCATGAATGATCTAACTTCCTCCACATTTCTAGGAGCTGCCCACTCCATGATATCATTTATCTTTTCCGGATCTACTGATATGCCATGCTTGGAAACAACATGTCCCAAGTAGTGTACTACTGTCTAAAAGAAACTACACTTTCTAATCTTAGCATACAATTGATGATGTCTTAGCAATCTCAACATTGCTGCTAAATGCTCAGCATGATCTTTCTCATTCTTAGAATATATCAAGATGTCATCAATGAATAAAAGAACAAACTTGTCTAGATAAGGATGCAACACACTATTAATCAAACACATAAAAGTAGTTGGACCATTAGTCAAACAGAATGGAACTACAACAAACTCATAATTCCCATACCTGGTTCTGAAGTAAGTCTTGTAGATATCCTCTTCTTTGATGGGTATATGATGATATCCTGATATCAAATCTATCTTTGAGAACATTGTTGCTCTCTTCAAGTGATCAAATAAGTCGTCAATCCTCAGAAATGGATACCTATTCTTGATCATCACCTTATTTAACTTCCAGTAATCAATGCACAATCTAAGAGTACCATCCTTCTTCTTTATGAACAATACTGGTGCACCCCAAGGCAATACACTTGGTCTAAGGTATCACTTATCAATAATTTCCTTCAACTGCAACTTCAACTCTACTAACTTTGTATTTATCATCTTATAAGGTGCCTTTGATGTTGGTGCTGCCCTTGGTACCAACTCAATAGAAAATTCTACTTCCCTGTGTGGAGTTGTTGCAATACAAGGTACCTCTTGAATATTTATGCATCCTCAACATCCTTACCCTTGTCAATGGAAATATGAACTGCAAACATCACACACACTTTCCTACAACTGTGCTTAGCTTACATAGTTATGACCATCCTCATTAATGTATGCTTCTTCTTCCCCTGCAAGATTATCTTCTCTCCATTATCATTCAGGCACTCAATTTCCTTGTCATAGCAATCTACTTTGGTCCTATGGAGATACATCCAATCCATACCCAAAATCATATTATACAATCCCAATGGAAGTACATTCAAATGCGTTGTTGTAGGCATACCATTATCATTAATGTAGCCTTCTTCTTCCCCTGCAAGATTATCTTCTCTCCATTATCATTCAGGCACTCAATTTCCTTGTCATAGAAATCTACTTTGGTCCTATGGAGATACATCCAATCCATACCCAAAATCATATTATACAATCCCAATGGAAGTACATTCAAATGTGCAAGCTCTTACCCAATGATGAACTCTTTTCTTCGTACATGTAGCCAACTGCACCAGCCAATACTATGCAAGCACTTGTTTTCTCAAGCCACACTTATCCACCAGTTCAGAATTAACATAACTATAGTTAGATCTAGGATCAATAAAAATAGAAATAAATTGATCACAAAGCTTACCATCCATGTTGGTACTATTTTATTGCCATTCTTTTCTTCTAAAAATCCATCATTTATCTATCATTTTCTTCCATAAACCCCTCATAGTCCATTGAAATTGATTAATGAAGCATTATAATTGTTATGTTACATTAAATTTAATTTATGGATTTTTATGTTAAAAATTGGAAATTTTCAACAAAACTATGGGATGTCATGACTTCCTGTAATTGGTTTATGTTGTGACACGTGGCATGGCAGGAAAATTGGAACAGAAGATAAGGACGTGATCTAGGATTTACATACGTGGTGGAAAGCCTATTTAGCATCGAATTTGGAGCTCCAGAATACATGGTCAATGCTGGTCAAACCCAACCCTTTTGTTTGTAAAAGCAGTAAAAATCTGAAGTTACCTAAACTGATTTCGTTTTGTTTTAGAAATCAGTTAGGATTAGGAAAAACGAAAATAGCCTTTTTTATTGTAAAAGCAGAAACATCTGAAGTGATAATGAATGTACATTTGGTTGTAAATTTTAATAAATAAGAGGAACGCTAGTAAGGAAAGGAGATTAGACAAGAGCAGACTTGAGACTGTAAGCGTATTCCAGAACTCTGTTTTGAATTTAATCGATTCTCAGAACTTAATCAAAAGGAAAATTTTCATATGGTGTTTATGACTTAGCATTCTTATCATCTGAAGTTTTCTAAGTGTGCCATAAAAATGTGGAAGGGCCCTACGTGAAGATTGGTACACTTTCATTTCTGTTTCATAGGATTTAGTCTTCAGATCTGAATAGCTTTTGATGTTATTTCATTGCTTGTGAGTTGATCAATTTGATTAGAAGTTCTTGCGATTGTTATTTTATGATTCATAGCAGTACCTTGGAAATTCAATTGCAAAATTATTGAATCAGACTTTGTAAAAGGTTCAATTGAACATTGAATTTCAAGATATCTTTATGGACTCTGTTTTCACGAATTTGATCTTTGGTATGCTTAGTTTGTTGTCTTGAAAGAGTTTTTGTGAATTATGTCATTGTAAGAGGATTGAGAACTCAGACAAGTAGCACTCTGTTTTTAGAACAGTTAATTAAATTAGATGATATAAGTGTTTAAATTGTGAAAGGAAACATATTTCAATCTCTTGTAAAAGAGTGTTGTAGCCTATCACAATAGACACTTATTTAGATAGATGAGATCCTTTTAGGTCTATAAACTTTAGACACGTGCCTCTAAGTTTACCTACCTTGGTTGACATTAAATTTAGTCTAATCTAGACCCCTGGATTGGTCTCTACATTTTGGCGCCGTTGCCGGGGAGGCGCAACTAGAGGATTTCTAAAAAATAAAAAAATAAAAAAAATAAACAAAAACAAACAAAAACATAGATTTAATTTTGATTCATCATTTTAGAAGTCATGTTTACTTATGTCTAGACCTAGAGATGATAAAGGTAGATTCATAAAAACCCCCCATCCAAAAACTAATCCACCACTAGGAGCAGACCCTTTAGGAAAAATTGAACACACAACAATTAGAGGATAAACAGAAATCAGGGCAAAGACTCACACTTATTGAGAGACAAATTCTATTGGCACACGAATCATAGAAGAAACATCTCCCTAAATCCTCTATAAAAAGAGAAAGTAGCAAAATAACTCAACAATCTCTCCTTGAATCTACCGATTTTGAAAAATCTCAAGAAGGAGAAAAATCACTAGAACAACTTCTCTTTGAAACAAGTGACACTGAAAAAGAAATTAAATCAATAGAGGAACCTATCAAAATGGTCAAGGAAGGAGGAGGATCAGCAAGAGGACCACAAAATCAAGATCGAAGAGAGGAGGAAGAGTCAACCTTTAAATTTCCTATTCAAGAACTAGGAGAAAATTATGATGAGGAAATAAAAATGAAAAACATACCTCCATCTATGTTACCAAACTTTTATGGCATGGCTTCAGAAGATCCAGATTCATTCTTGTTTGAATTTGACATAGTATGTCGAACATATGGTTACACAGATGATGCCCATAGGCTTAGACTCTTCCTAGCAACATTAAAAGCATCAGCATTAAGATGGTTCATGGGACTTGGTGAACATGCAATAACTGATTGGGATGGCATGAGAAAAATATTCCTAAGGAAATACCAACCTTATTGTAGATTGAAAGATTATAAAGATGATATATTTAGAATGAATCAACAAGAGGATGAAAGTTTAGAGGAGTATTTGGAATGATTTGTTTACAATTTAAAAAAATCAAAACATAGAACCATGTCTCTTGATCTAATTCGAACAATAGTTTTGAAGGGCATTCGAGAGGAATACTTAGATGATCTTAATTTGATGGGAAAAGGTGATATTTCCACTTTACCTTTCGAAGAAATTGCTGATTTATGTGAAAATTATTCAAGGAGCAAAGCCAGAAATGGAAAAAGAGCTCTATAATCTAAAGCCACAAAATCTGCTTCAGCAAGTGTCACCAGGGCTGAAATAGGAAACTTGTTAGAAGAATTCAAAACAGATCTATTAAGTACCTTAGGAAATCAAATTGACACTCTGAAAGCAAAGAAAAGACAAGAAGAGGAAGATCAATTAATGGTTGTCTTTTGTCCAAAATGTCAGAATAAACATGCTTTTAAAGACTGCCCATTAGAAAACATTCAAGTTTGTGCCTTTTGTACTGAAAATCATGATATATTTCATTGCTCTAAAATCAAGATTTTGCAGAATTGTAATGTGGAAGCTAACACAGATATGGAGAATGTGTATTTCATGGGCACTAAGAGGCCATGGCAACCAAGACCTCCACCTCCAGATATGTTTCCAAACCAAAATTTTCAATTTCCTGCACAAGATCAGATGTATGTTCAGAATTCTTGGAATGTACCCATGCCATGGCAACACCAAAATTACCCACAACAACAATGGAAATCATTCCAGCAATACTCTCAACAATATCAACCATATCCTCAACCATACCAACCATATTCTTAGCCATATCAACAGTATCTTCAGCCATATTCACAATATCCTCAAACATATCAACAATATCCTCAGCAGCAAGTTGTGTATCAACCCCAAAACACTCAACAAGCATTGTCTGCTCCTCCATCAATAAATCCACCTCAATTACAACTTCCATCTAACCAACCTCCTAGACCCACTAAGATTCCTACTCAACTTGTACCAAACCCAAATAATAGAGCAGAGAGACCAGCTTACAATGTAGATGAGGGACATCATATCGCACATTACGTTTACAAAATATCGAGTTGAGGTCTGGTAAGGTACTTCAAAAAGAACCTCCAATAGCTGAAAAACAAGAAGAAAATGAAGAAAATGAAAATGAAACTCCAACTCAAAGGAAACAAAATGATGACATCAAAAATAAACAAATGCAACCGTTTCATCCACCACCTTTTCCAGAACGATTGGTCCAAGCAAAACTTCCCATGTCTATACCACAGTTTGATGTTTTAGATGAGCTAAAGAATGTCTATATAAAAATTCCACTATTACAAGCCATAAAAGACATCCCCATATATACTAAAGCAATCAAAGAACTATGCCTCAAGAAGCCTACCAGAAAAGAGTTGATCCACAAACTATTCATGTTATTGGACATTTAGCCGGCCTTATGACAAACAACATTTCAATGGAAAAGTATGTTGATCTTGGCATTCCTAGAGTCACTACAATCATTAAAAACATACATATTCCAAACACCTTAATTGACCTTGGGGCCGCAATAAATGTGATGACTCTTGAAACAATGAAAACACTGCAGCTCACAAACTTGCAGCACACAACAATTGTTCTAGAACTAGCTGATAGGTCTAAAGTGATTCCTGAAGGGATTTTGGAGGACATAATTGTTTCACTGGACTCTTGGGAGTATCCAATGGACTTTTTGGTTCTTCAGCCAAAATCTAATTTAGGAGGACACCCCATCATCCTTGGTAGACCATGGTTAGCAACTGCTGATGCATTCATAGGATGTAGATCGGGTAATATGATTATTTCACGAGGAACTGAAAGAAAACAACTCACTCTTTACCCATCAGCACAATCACCAGCAGTAGCACACAATTTATGGCTTGATGATAAATACAATGATAAGGACGAAGTTCAATTTGTTTTCAGCATCAATCAAATCCATGATTTTCAAGAACATAATAATGATGATTTGGTAGAATTGTTCCTTTCTCAACCTGATATTTCTAAAGAATTAAGAAATGACCAATACCATGCTGCCGATGAACTTTTGGCACAGAATTTTCAAGAAACATGTACCATTCATTCTTTACAAACAAAATTTCAAAACATTTATCCCATTCAATCTATCACAAACACACAGAGAAAGACCATAGAGATTAGTCCAGGAAAAACTTTGAATATTAGCACTCACCTAGACTCATCTTAGGAGGAAAAATTGATTTAATTATTGAGAAAATATCAGAATGCATTTGCTTGGGATTACACCGATATGCACGGAATTCACCCTGAAACATGCACTCACCATATTTATACGGATAGTAATATCAAACCAGTGAGGCAACTGCAGAGAAGAATGAATCCCCTGCTTCAGGATATTGTTAGAGATGAATTACAAAAACTATTGAAAGTCAATTTTATTTATCCTATCTCTGACAGTTAGTGGGTATCCCCATTGGTAGTAGTGCCCAAGAAAAATGGCAAGTGGAGAATTTGTGTTGATTACCGACAATTGAACAAAGCAACCCTCATCATTTCCCACTACCATTTATTGACCAAGTGCTAGACACATTAGCTGGGAAATCATCATTCTCTTTTCTTGATGGTTTCAATGGCTATAACCAGATTAGGATAGCCTTAGAGGACCAGGACAAAACCACTTTTACTTGTACCTAGGGCACTTATGCCTATAATGTTTTCCCATTTGGACTTTGCAATGCTCCAGCTACATTTCAGAGAGCTGTATTAGCTATTTTTGCTGATTTAGTTCATGAATGTGTTGAAGTTTACATGGATGATTTTTCAATGCATGGTAATTCATTTGAGCATTCATTAGAAAATCTTGAAAAAGTTTTGAAGAGATGTATTGAAGCTAATCCGTCCCTGAGCAATGAAAAGTGTTTTATGATGTTAAATGAAGGGATAGTATTAGGTCACTATATTTCTTGTCAAGGCATTAAAGTTGATCCATCAAAAATCCAAATCATTGTCAATTTGCCAATTCCGAAGACTCAAAAAGAGGTAAGAAGTTTTCTTGGGTATGCAAGCTATTACAGAAGGTTTATTGAACATTTTAGTAAAATAGCTTTACCTCTGTTTAAGCTTCTAGCAAAAGATACACCTTTCAACTGGAATGAGAATTGTCAGCAAGCTTTTGAAATACTCAAAGAAAAATTATCAACCACACCAGTCTTAAAAGGACCTAACTGGACCCTACCATTTCACATCTTTACAAATGCATCTGATACTGCAGTAGGTGCCTCGTTAGGCCAAAAAGAAGAGTCTTTCAATTATGCCATCTATTTCATTAGTAAAAATCTAACACCTGCAGAATTAAACTATACAGTCACTGAAAAAGAAATGCTTGCAATCATACATGCTGTGAATAAATTCTGACATTATATAACTGGTTATGAGGTTTTTGTACATACTCACCACTCTGCCATTAAGTATTTAATGAATAAACCAATCACTAATGGCAGAGTTACCAGATGGCTGTTATTATTACAGGAATTTAATATTACAGTGTTAGATAGACCAGGTAAGGAGAATCAGGTGGCAGATTTTCTTTCTAGACTGCAAAATTCAGGTGAAGTTGTTTCGGTTGAAGATTCTTTTCTAGATGAAAATTTATTTGCAATTTCAATAGTGAATCCTTGGTATGCTGACTTAGCTAATTATTTGTCCACAGGAAAAACACCTCCATATTTTACTCCAAAGGAAAAGAAGAGGCTGATCAAACAAAGTGCTAGATATTCATGGGTTAATGGAGATTTATTTTACACCGGTTATGATATGATTATTAGACGATGTGTAAGAAATGATGAAATAATTGATATTTTAAAATCTTGTCATGATGAACCGTGTGGTGGGCATTTTGCAGCAAAAAGGACAGCATTCAAGATTCTCAGTCTTGGATACTATTGGCCATCTATTTTTAAGGATTCCAAGAAGTATGTGAAAAGCTGTGATAGTTGTCAAAGAATGGGCAGACCAATAGCTACAGATGAAATGCCACTTCAGCCTCAAGTACATTTAGAGCCATTTGAGAAATGGGCTCTAGATTTTGTAGGGCCCATCAATCCAACTTCCAAAGGCAAAAAGTACATCCTAGTATGTACTGATTACGTGACAAAATGGGCTGAAGAAAAAGCACTAGCCCGGGCAACTGAAAAAAAAGTGGTAAACTTCCTTTTTGAAGAAATTTTTGTAAGGTATGGAGTACCAAAGGAGATAGTGACAGATCAAGGTACTCATTTTACTTCAAAGCTGGTCAAAGACATCACAGAAAAATATAAAATCAAGCATAGGAAAAGTACATCTTACCATCCACAGGCCAATGGCCAGGTGGAATCTACAAATAAAACATTGGAAGGAATTATCACTAAGACAATAGCAATGAACAGAAAGTATTGGGAAGAGAAGCTCAAAGATCCACTCTGGGCTTACAGAATCACGTGGAAAACACTACAGGATTTACACCATATCAGCTGGTGTATGGAAAAGAGGTAATGCTTCCTATTGAATTTCAAATACATACTTATAAGATGGTTGCCGATTTAGGAATTGATCTCAATGAAGCACAAAAAGAGAGAATTATGCAATTGAACTAGTTAGATGAAATGAGGCAGCAAGCAGAGGAGAGAACAATCCTAATGCAGCAACAAAGGAACCAGTGGCATGATGCACACATTAAAAAGAAACAGTTCAAGGAAGGAGACTGGGCTTTACTCTTTGACTCTAAATTCAGCGATCATAAAGCCAAATTTACAACACATTGGATGGGCCCATATAAAATAGTTCAAGTATATGAAAATGGATCAATCAAGCTTACTACAATTGATGGAGAAGGCAACACCTTTATTATCAATGGACATAGGTTGAAACTCTATCATAAGCCCATCAGCAAGGAAGATTTTCTTCAAACTGTATCTCAACAAAGGGAGGTTGAGATATTGCAGCCTTCAACTGTGATATCTCTACCTTAGTTCATTCAATTTCATTTTTGCTTTAACAATAAAATGAAAATTAAAAAAATTAAAAATTAATATATATATATATATATATATATATATATATATATATATATATATATATATATATATAATAAAATAAAAATAATAATAATGGTTTAGATGTGAAAACCAGACTCTGGCACACTCTAAACCCGAATTCTTACTAGAAAATCAATCATTTGGCTGGTAAGAATTATTTGTTCTACTTGTTTACTGTTTTTCAGCACTTCAACAATGACTTGAGGACAAGTCAAAGACTTAGTGGGGGAGAAGAAACAGTGGTTTTTCCCTATCTCATCTCCTCATTTTTAAATATTCAAGGAATTTGTTTCCGTAATTCAGTATTTCAATAAAAGAGTTGTTTTTGTTCTAATCAGAGGGACCTGTTCAAGCAATATGCAGTGGGACCTGTTCAGAAGACTATGTCAACATTACCAATATGCAGTGGGACCTGTTCAGAAGGCTATGTCAACATCACCAATATCAGAGGGACCTGTTAAAGACTGCATTCAAGATACATCAGGCTACTTCAACAAAGTTTTCAAAGGTTGCTTATCATCAGAATTATAATCAAGGCTACATCAACACCAAGGATAAAAGAAGCTTCACAAACATGGTTCTTCAGAGTTCTTCAGATTTTAAAGGGACCTGTTATATTCAATTTCATTTCAAAGGGACCTGTTTTAGACAATGAAGATCAGTCATACCTGTGCACGCCAAATCAGCATTTTGTCAACCAACAAGTGTAATGTATTGTTGAAATTTTCATTTTTAACATTTAAAATTCTTAAATTATTTTAGTGTTAAAAATGATAATTATTATTGCTTGTTATCAATTTCAAAAATCCTTATCCCCATAACCTTTGTCATATTCCTAAATACTCACCTCATTATCACTCTGCTTATCATATCCTATCACACCTTAGCCTATTTTTATTCCTATTACACTCTTCAAACCTTTTCATACACCGCTCTTCAAACCTTGTCATCAACTCATCATTTTTAAATCGGCCTTCTGGCAATCAAGTATCAACAAGTAGTGGATACTCAATGTACAAGTCTGTTCAATGGAAAGACAAGTGTTAAACCGTCTATCCTCAAATGATTTCATTCATTTCGACTGATGGAGTTATAAAACAATCTTTTGACCCAAGTCTGCTTATGAAATATATCCGTTATCATCACACGATTTTCATATTGTGTTATCATGATTATGCTTCTGCAAATCAGTACTACTCCTCTGTATTCATGATTTGAATGCGCCTTCTGACTCTGCATTATCATCATAGCAATTGGATGAAGGTCGGTTGTTGAGTTTTCATTTTATAAAACTCTGAGTTCATAAAGTTAGTTACGACGTTAGTATTCAAACTCTGAGTTTCTCAAAGAGGGCCGAGATAGTAGGTGCTATAAAGGGAGAACATATAGCAGAAAAGCTTATCCCGAGTTTTTTTTACTTCCGCCCAAAATTTGAGGACGTTAACCAGGTCAGATCAAGCAATTGAAGAAGTAAACTCAAAGAATCAAGGACGTTACCAAGTCAGCTTGATGGAACACAGGAAAAGAGGTAACAAGTTAAAAACCCTGATTGAATTTTTGAGCATAAAAAAAGGGGGTTAGAACAGAGATTTTAAAAAAAATGACCAATAGAGAAGAGCCTGAAAAATTTGATAGTTCACAATATCATGAAGACTGTGTCACGATTCTAAGGGAAAAACACTGGTTGTCTTTTCTAGAGAAATTCATTGGAAACAATGAAGAAGTTACGAAGCAATTTGCATTTTCCTTCAATGGAGAGAAAGCTTTAATAGGAAATTTCTCTTTTAGAATTTCAGAGGATACAATAGCACAAACATTGGGAACCAGTCCAGAAGGGGAAAAGTATTGCAAAACCAAACAATTTAGGGAAAAATCATGGACTCAGTTTATGTCTAGGTCAAGGGTTTCCTCTGTCAATTGGAGAAAGGGTGTTCCCAGAAGTTGGCTAATTCACCCATGGGACAAAATGGTATACATTATTCAGAAATTTGTTACATGTGAAGGACGTTACAATATAGTATAGATATATCACATAAAAATTCTGTTGCACTTAAAAGGTCAATGCACCATCAGTCTGCCCTATTTTCTCTTACAGAGTTTGACTAAAATGTCGAAGACCATTCAGAAACAAAAAGGTAATGAAGATAGGAGTTTGTATCATTTTGGGTTGATCAAAATTCTAATTGAATTTGAGTTGCAGAGGAGAGGAAAAACATGGAAAGAATTTTTGATTTACAATCAAATTAAAATTAGAGAAGATGAACAGGAACAGCAAGAACGCACAGAGTTTATGATTGATATTGATGAGGAAATCCCTGAGCATAAGTCAAGCAATGTTCCTCAACCCAGCAGTAGTGTAAGGACAAGAAGGATGAGGCAACAAACTGCCAAGCAAATTGAAAAAGATAAAATCTTCACTATTTATAAGAGAAGATCAAGGAGAATAAAAAGGAATCAAACACAAGATGATCAACTAGAGCTGAATGCAGATGCACCAATGGAAATTGAAAGTAGTACTAATGCACAGCCAAAACAGGAAGAAGAAATGGAAATTGAGAGTAACAAGGGAGAAAGGAAAGAGCCAGCACCTACAAACAAGAAATAGAGAAGGTTAGAGAAACAGATTGAAGAGCTAAAAGAGGAATTGATGGAAGCAAACATGTTAGAGAAGGTCATAAAGAAGGAAAATGAAATGTTGAGAGCTCAGAGCAAGAAGATTCAGCAGAAAAATGAGAAACTGAAGAAGAAAATCAAAGAACTTAGGACTGATCAAACTGAAACGTGCAAATGGGCGACAAAATGGTACACTCAGAAAAAGGTTCTCAAAGAAAAATATAAGAATATGAAACATGAGTTCCAAGTTCAGAAGAATTCCCAAGTTCATAAGAATATAGATGTATAGCTACAAGCGGCAGAGGCACAAGTAGGAACAGAATATAAAGGGAGCACATCAGGATTAGCATGAGGACATGCTAAATCATTGAGTTTGGGGGAGATGTTGGTACTATTTTATTTCCATTCTTTTCTTCTAAAAATCCATCATTTATCTATCATTTTCTTCCATAAACCCCTCATAGTCCATTGAAATTGATTAATGAAGCATTATAATTGTTATTTTACATTAAATTTAATTTATGGATTTTTATGTTAAAAATTTGAAATTTTCAACAAAATTACGGGATGTCATGACTTCCTATAATTGGTTTATGTTGTGACACATGGCATGGCAGGAAAATCAAAACAGAAGATAAGGACGTGATCTAGGATGTACATACATGGTGGAAAATCTATTTAGCATAGAATTTGGAGCTCCTGAATACATGGTCAATGCTGGTCAAACTCAGTCTTTTTGGTTGTAAAAGTAGCAAAAATCTAAAGTTACCTAAACTGATTTCATTTTGTTTTAGAAATCAGTTAGGATTAGGAAAAACGAAAATAGTCTTTTTGATTGTAAAAGCAGAAACATCTGAAGTGATAATGAATGTACATTTGGTTGTAAATTTTAATAAATAAGAGGAACATTGGTAAGGAAAGGAGATTAGACAAGAGAAGACTTGAGACTGTAAGTGTATTCCAGAACTCCGTTTTGAATTTAATCGATTCTCAGAACTTAATCAAAAGGCAGAATTTCATATGGTGTTTATGACTTAGCATTCTTATCATCTGAAGTTTTCTAAGTGTGCCATCAAAACGTGGAAGGGCCCTACGTGAAGATTGGTACACTTTCATTTATGTTTCATAGGATTTAGTCTTCAGATCTGAATAGCATTTGATGTTATTTCATTGCTTGTGAGTTGATCAGTTTGATTAGAAGTTCTTGTGATTTTTATTTTATGATTCATAGTAGTACCTTGGAAATTCAATTGAAAAATTATTGAATCAGACTTTGTAAAAGGTTTAATTGAACATTGAATTTCAAGATATCTCTATGGACTCTGTTTTCATGAATTTGATCTTTGGTATGCTTAATATGAATTTGATCTTGGGTATGCTTAGTGTGTTGTCTTGAAAGAGTTTTTGTGAATTATGTCCTTGTAAGAGGATTGAGAACTCAGACGAGTAACACTCTGTTTTTAGAACAATTAATTAAATTAGATGATATAAGTGTTTAAATTGTGAAAGGAAACATATTTCAATCTCTTGTAAAAGAGTGTTGTAGCCTGTCACAATAGACACTTATTTAGATAGATGAGATCCTTTTAGGTCTATAAACCTTAGACACATGCCTCTAAGGTTACCTACCTTGGTTGACATTAAATTTAGTCTAATCTAGACCCCTGGATTGGTCTCTACAATCCATCTCAGTGATAGATGCATGTTGATCTGCCTTCCTATTATCCACAACTGTATAAATCTAAGGAATGTTATGACCAACATCCCAACTGTTTGTGCCTCCTGAGCATTATAGATCTAAGGCCTACCTCCCTAGTACAATGGAAAATACTTCTTACAATGACCTTTTCCACATATCCAACACTACAATGATGCTCTACTATCAGCTCAAATCTGCTACTCTCTGGGATGTGACACATGTCACTTCTCAACTGCACTAAACTTCTTGTAAGGAGAAACATTTTATTTCTCACCTACATCTATAGGTATTCCTCACTTCGATGGTAATTTTCCTTTTACTTTCTCATTTCCTTTCAAGTCATGTTTAGGCTCAGCTTTTCGCTTTGACTGCTCATAAAAATTCTTCAATTTATGGATGGCTTCCTCTAATGATCTAGGCCCATCAAACTAAAGCCAGTATTTAAATGTTGCTAGAAATCCATTGATGAATCTCTAAATCTTAGCCTTCTCCTCCTTGAGATATGGAACATACCTCAACAACTCCATGAATTTTCTAGTATACTCATCATCTATCACAGAACCCATTTGCAGCTCAGAAAAATCCTTAGCTCTATCATCATAGTAACTTTTTGATAAGGACTTCTTCTTGAAGAGTTTCTCAAAATCATCCCAAGTCAAGTCTGAATACCTTTGAAATCATTCACATCCTCCCACTAGATATCTGCCTTCCCTTTAAGACTGAAAGTGGTTATATTAGCTTTCATGTTCTCTGAGTAGCTATGAAATCTGAAGAACTTCTTCATTCCAAGAAACCATGCCTATGCATCTTATGGCTTTTTCATCTCTCCATCAAATGTAGGAGGCTTCATTGTTGGTTTATGGGGGCCTGACCCAGGTTCAAAGTTATTTTCCAAACAAATCCCTACACTGTTGGTCCTTTCGGCATCAGCCCCTGGAGCGCGAACTGAAGTCTCACCCGAAGCAGTAAGGGGGGATGTTGGAACCAAGTTTTCACACCCTTAAGATGGATGTGATGTCGATTTAGTCCAGCTAAACCTAACTTCACACAGGTCACTTCGCGCATTGTTCTACCCTTCAATACCTTTGCGATTTTTTATAATCGACTTTCACGCAGCCCTCACCAGGGGCTGAAGTCATTTCGTGCTACTAAGGCAGCGAACTGCAATATCTCCTAAACTACGCTGAGTATCTTACTTATCTTATTAAAAGCTCTTGATTATCTTTGCGTAAATAGATATTCTATCTTGCGTTCACTTAGCCAATACAATTATACACATTCGTGCATCATATAAGAATTAAAAGTGAAATTCATATTCAATATAACAGATGCAGAAAATAGGAAATAAAGATGCAAAATTGATAGAAACTTCTCTTTATTAATACTTCCACTGTTTATAGACTCGACTCGCCCTATGCACTCAACTGCAGGGGTCTGTGTACTCAACTACAGACTACTAGGCCTCTGTGCACTCAGCTGCAGAGCCTCTTCCTACGCTACAATCCAAAACTAGACTTTACACTTCAGAACTATCTCGCATGCATCATATCTTTTCCATATTGTGATCTACTTAGCTGCCCTAACTACTTAGAGATTCACTCTATTTATACAATCCCATGATCCGCGGACCATGGGTAGATCTTCTACAACCGACATTACATTATAAAAATTAAGGGTGGAAAACCCTATGACTCTTTAACAAACTACGGGCTATGTGCCCACAAAATGCGGAGTCTTTACATTGGAATTACAAAACTGACCCAAATCTGGGCTCTGAGCCCCAAAACTTCCCTTGGGGGATCCTTCACCCAACAAGCCCCCAACACAAACATCTTGATCCACCCTCGAGTCACTCTGTAGGTATGGAGATCTTTGCGCAAAGACCTCCCAGCTCTGATTGGATCGCTCCAAGTTCGGCAACGCACTGAGCAGCTGCCTACTGAACTTCCTCTACGCATTGTTTAGTGACCATTGTCATAGAATTGCTACCCTGAATCCTTTCCTAAGTTGCTTGCAGCTATGCGAGCTTTGCTTCAATGGAGGTTGTAATGGTATATGCCTCATCAATCCATGGCTGTAGGGACGCTTTCAAAACTGCTTTCTAATGCCAAGCAACATACACCTACTCCTTGAGCGCCTTTACCTGCTACATCCTTGCAAGCCTTTGTGTAAGGGAAACCATCTGTGTGATCCATTTTACCTCATCGTATCTCTGCTGCATCTCGTGCACCTCTGTCTCTAAGTGCTCTATGTTCGGGTCCTCTTGCAGGGTGGTGAGGACCTCGAACGACTGCTCGAACAGCTTTGTGCAATCTGTCACTGCACTATTAACCACCACCATTGTTGTTTTGATCATGTTGGTGCATTGTTCCTTAACCTCTGGTGGAGTTAAAGGTTGCGCCTTCAACTGCAATTCTACTATCTGAAGGTTCAGCTCCAACTGAACCCTATCCATTTCTGCATTGGCGTTGCTTACCCTTGCTGCTAACTTTCAAACACGGGCTTCCACCAGTTCCTCTGTTTGGATGGCCAACTCCGAGACCATCTGGCAGGCTTCCTCCACCACCTACACTATCTATTTGTTCTGTGCCACTACCTCGTTGTGCTGTAGGCTCAACTGTTCAATGTTGATGTGTTGCTCGCTCATTACCTGTAGCGCGCGACTCTCCTTGGTGCATAGTTCTGCAGTGATTCCATTCTACAAAATATAGAGCGTCTCTCGAGGGAGCGTAGCCATGTTTAACCCGATGCCTTTCAAGATACTGAGCATAGGCCTGTCAACCTTTTTTTCTGTAATGAGTGCTCCATATAGTAGCACTATTATGTTGGTCATCCTGGTGCGTAGCATTTCCTCGGCCGCGGATGTGCCAACTACGAAGCTAGTTGACAGTGTGACAGCCTACGGAGTGCGCACCTGTAACTCCTATATTTTCATCCAGAGAGCCCCCAATACCATCTATTACTACTCCTCAAACTACTGGAGGGCCTCAGTGGTGACGTCCCTCACCGTTTCGCCAATATCGTGCAAGTCTCCTTCAGTAAGGTTGATATGGTCAAAAGATTTTTTTGAGGCCTTTGTATTCTTTCATAGCCCTACCTACTGTCTTGGGCGAGATGTTGTCTACATGTCTACGCCACCTTGTTCTGTGTCTGTTTTTGGCTCAGATGAAGGAAACTTCTATCCTTCACACTCTTCTTCTGTTGTCTTACGTTGTTCCTCATCCAACTTCGCAGCATCCAACTTCGCAGCGTCGCACACCACCTAGACCTTAGCCGCTACTTCTTACTTCCTACATTTTTCCACTAGCTGCGCCATCCACAGTTTCATTTCTTCCTTCATTCCGTTGTGCAGCGGACTTCTCTACTTCCACTGCGGAACCAACTGGAGCATGCCACTCCGGTGGCCAAGACTCAAGGACCGTGAAAATTACATCGTCGGTCACTAAGTAAGGTAGCTCATGCCACATCTTCGTAGGGTCCTTCTGTGCCTTGATGAAGACATGGTGGAAGTCTGTTTTGAACTCTGTGAAGCTCTGTAGACTATTGTAGACCGTGGGTGATAACTGTGTCTTGAAATTAATCCCCATTCTGATGTTCATCTCCATAAGCCCCAAAAATATCTTTCTCTCCCTTATCCTTTGTGCATCCCTGGTTGCCCACAACGAAGCGTACTTCGCTGCCTATGGAAGGTCCAGCGTGATCGACGGGAACTAGCTATCTTCAAGAAACTCCCATGCCACCAGTACTATCGACAACAGGAGCCATGCATAATGGAATGTTTTACCCTGCTCCTATGCCTCGTGACAGTTCTCAAGGAACTCACTGCATAGATAGTTTGCCCAATTGAACTGGACCCCTTCTGCGCATTGCGCTACTAGTGCAACCATCGGTGCGGGCACCTCATCCGTGCGACACTTCTGCATCACCTTCCCTGCCAATATCTGAGTCGTGACCTTAACTGCAGGGTTGTTGATGCTGGAGATGGCGTACCCTCGCTTCTTCTTCTCCAACTTAAATTTCTTTTTCATGGCCTTTGCGATGGCCAAATCATCACTCTTTCCTTTTGAAATGTTCGTCGAGTCCTCCCCTGCGCAAGGGGGCCATGTAATCCTGTGAATCAGATGGTCTGTGATGGGAATGGGCTCCTCCAGCCACAAGAACCCATCATGCACCAAGAAGAGCAGTTGCCTGATGAAAAAAATGGTCACTGGGGCACGGTGGTAATGCAGCACCCAAAGAAAGTTTAGCAATCCTACTTTCTCAACACCTCTAAGCCATTTGCATGGCTCCAACTCTATCATTCCAACCGATGCATTTATATTCTAGTGCATTAGCTGCATAGTCTCTAAATGTTGGAACTTTGCGTGGTCCACAAGGTCCCAATCTTAAAATTTTAGTATGGGCACCCATCCCAAGTGTGCTCCTTCAAAAATAATATCGTCAGGGAGTAGCGAAATTTGTAGAGAGCTCTTGCTCTCATCTATATCCTTGGGCACCTTGGCTTTACCCTTCTGTGGAGGAACATATGCAGGTAACCTGGTGGGAGGGTCCACACCCTGGGGTTCGAATTCCATCTCTACATCCTCCTCCTCAACCAAGATTTCATCAAAATCTTCCTCCTCATCAGCCTCCAAATTAATGGCCTTCCCCTTTTCCTCCATTGTGAGCTTGGTCCTCAGCAGATTTCTAGGCGAGACATGGACTGGTATCATGGCTTGCTTATCCTTCTTAGGTCTCGGCATGCGCAGTGATTTAGGGATCTCAGCGACTATCTTGGCACTCTCTGGGGCTTCCACTTCCATAATTGTCTGTGCGGCTTCTTCAGCAATCATTGCTCTAGTATCCATGACTTCCTCGGGTGCTGCCATAGTGCAATTTCACAATTCTCTTAGTGTCTCTAGTAATTGCTCAAGTAACGAATTTGCCTTCAAAATATCAAACAAGTCTCATTTCATGAATATTTGAGCGTGTAACAACTCAGTTCTCAAATTTCCAAGTGTTGTTTGCTGGACAGCCTTTTGTAATTTATAGCGCCTTTTGAATTTGAATTTGACCGTTCCCCCCACATTCAGTCTATTAATGCTAGATTGGCAACAAATTTTCAAGAATCTAACCCATAAATTTTGCCTTAAATTCCTTTCGTCAGCTTCATTTGGTCTCAAACCAAGCATCACATCATGAATAGTGACTTTAACGGTCACTTTCCAGCTGACCTATGCACCAGCACAACTACCCCCGCATTGTCACGGACCCTGTGACACTTCTCTATTGCCCGCAGTCCTGACATCACGCAGTCCCTGAGCAGAGTAGTTATAGTCCTGTGCCTCCTTTCAGCTGCTTGGATCCCTAAGACTATGCTTCAGTCGGCTAGTCAGGTGGTCAGGCCAGCTGTGTATGGCTTCAAACGATTGCCATTCCATTTTCCTGGGAAGGGCTGTCCATTTAACTTGACCAACTATATCGCGCCTCCATCTGTAATATCCTTAATAACATACGGCCCTAACCAATGCATTCTGAATTTCCCTGAGAGTTTATCAAACTTACTATCATACAACAACACCAAATCATTTACCTTGAATGTGCATAGCTTAATATGTCAATCATGCTAAGCCTTTTCGTGTTGCTTTTGGACCTGTTGGTGGAATCCAACCAAAAATTGTTCTTCTTTGAGCCTTTCAGCTGCACGATCCATCATACCTGTGAGCATTGCTATGCACAGACTACACAAGATGTATTCCATAGGCGTTATGGCTTCCACTCCATAGACAAGCCCAAAAGGTGTATGTCCCGTCAGTTTCTTGCATGTTGTCTGATAAGCCCATAACACTGCGGGTATGCATAGGTCCCAATCACTTCAGTGCACATTGCATACCTTGGTCAGTGCATTTCATACCTTTTTGAATGCTTCTGCACCTATAATCCTCTGCGCGATTACTCTTCCTGCATAATTCCTTCCTAACATTAAGAGCCATCTACAAGGTCGCCCCCTAACACATGCTTATTGACCATGTATTCTAGCACGGAGTTTGTGTGCATCTGCGCAGATTGTGACTCTTCTCCATATGCCTGCGTCCATTTGGCCAGATGTGCACGTGCATCATCTTGTTCATCATACTTGTCTACCAATGGCATCTTAGGCTTCCCAAAGTGCACTCTCATCCTTCTCCTACATTCGCGCCAATCATCAAAGCTCCATTTCTGCGTACCCCACCATCTCGCGGAAGTAGCGCACAGTACCCAGTCCAAGGCCTGGAAGCATTGATTTTCCGGCACCTCTCTTTAAAATGCATCCAAGAAGGTATCTACCTCATTTATACCATCATAAGTAGGCAGATCTCTTACTTCTGTCGACACGCAGTGCAATGACCTTGTCATCATATTGCAGTTCAGCATAGTTACTTCATGTAACTGATTCTGCCTTCGTTCTACTTCTTCATCGGAACCCAAAGTGTAGGAACTCTCACGCTCCCATATAATCTGCCCATCCACGGTGGGATTCACCCAGTCTTGGTCTCATGCTATTATCTTGTAGATGCAGTCTAGATCATCATCACTTTCATAGTCATGGACCGACTCTATATAGCACGATCATTCAGCAAGGTCCAGGGGTATAATTACGTGCAGTGACTTCTTTTCAAAGATCATTTTTTGCTTCTTTAGATTAATTACCCCATTCATATCAGTGGCCCAATCAATTCCTAGGAGCGCGGGGTAGGGATTGTTGTCATCAACAATCTTTATTACTTCGAAATCTGCCAGCGCGCTCGCTCCCTCAATATCCACAGTTATTCCCTGCAATCGCCCCATGGGTATAATTTTCTGCTGATTTGCCATTCTCAGCTAAATCAGAGACCATTGCAGCGTAGGTTTTCCCATTCGCTCCCATGTCTACTTCGGTATAAAATTTGCATCTAATCCCAAATCTAGAATGGCTTGATCCATCTCATATTCTCTGATCTACGTGGTGAGTAGCATTTCATGGCCTGTCCTTGTCTTATGCTTTCTGATCTTCCAGACTATGCGCGGTCCCAGCGCATCTACTGATGAGTTCATGTAACCCTTTCACAGCCTTACTATCACGTAGTAACTTCATACATGTTTCAAGGAAAGTTGTCAGCATGGATGGGTCCATTTCCGGCTCCGGTTTATCTTTGCTTCCTGAAGTGGAGGCATCAGCGAAGCTCTTCTTAGCTTCCATGAAGGTTTCCCGAGCGCACTCCAAATCAAACTCTGCTTCCTTCACTGGAGCTTTGCAAACCCAAGTACTATCTTTTGGTTGTTTTCCTTTGTCATCTCCCATCACAATTCCACTTCGGAGCATAATGTTTACATTTGGGTCTTCCTTGCGCGGTTTAGACCTCATCATCTGCAGGTTCTAAGTTGGGGGAGGTGGTAGCACTCCTTTCTCACGTATCCTAGCTATCGACGTAGGACAATACTCTGTCTCATGATCAAACAGTGTGTAATACTTGCACGATAGGCACGTTGGATTGGTGCAATTGCGAGCATAGTGTCCTGGCCCTCCGTAATTATAGAAAATCAATTGTCTACAACCTCTACCAAGTCCTCCTCTTCCTCGGCCTCGTCCGTGCCCCTGAAATCATGTTCGTGCCATTCCTACATTTTGGTCAAGGGGCCACGTCTCGGCCTGAACCCTGTAGGCGAGGGTTCTATCCATCATCAACTCATAACTTCTGCAGGTACGCTCATCATGTCCCAGCGTCCTACAAAAGTTGTAGAACAATTTTTGTGAATTTTGCATATACTTCTGTAACAAGTGACAATTGTCTATGGCATGTTTTCCAACTATTTGACAGATCGTGCACCACAAAGAAAGCATCGCACTAGGTCCTTCTTGAGCTTTTGGACTTAAAGGCATCGGTCCTCCTCCTACAAGGTAATTTGTAAAAACTGGGCAGTGGTCTTTGTCATGACCTTGGCTCTTGCATTTTATGCACCACACTTCTTCGTGCACTTCTGGTCGAACCGTCCTGTCCTGTTTCAAACTTTGCATCTCAAGGCACAAATTCTTCAGTTGCATGTGGATCTGCTAAACTCCCAAATTAGGATCATGCATCGGGGTCTCATGTAGCCTCATAGCGATCTCTAAGGCCTCTGCCTGAGTTTTTATCTTCTGTTGCGATAACGCACTTCTTAAATGTCGTAGTAGCAAAGATACAAACCACTCATATTCATATTTGCTTCATGAATCGTACATTTCAACCTCTGATCCAACTCCCAAGAAGTCTCACCTGGTCACATCATAATCTCTTTAAATCCAATGATCAATTGTGCTTCATATTCAGGCCTGTTAAATTCTCTATTTAGCATTGATTGGATATCCACGACTCTCGCATTTGGGTTATCGTTGGAGTACTTAATATACCAAGTCAGCACGTGATCCTGCAGGGAACTAACCAGCTTCGTCTTCTTTATATGGTCATCTGTAACACCTTGCGCTTCCCATACAACCCTTAAAACGAACCAGAATTGGTTTGGATCCTCACTTCCCAAACCTTTGAACACAGGCAACTTCACTGTGCTTGCCATATTGAATCGCGGTGGTGGTGGAGTTGGTACAGGTGAAGATGGAGGTGATGGCGGTGAAGCGGTGGTGGTGTGGGTGGAGGTGGTATTCGCATGATTCTTTGTCTTATCAGATGAATATAACTTCATGGAGAGACCTTTGCAAGCTCTTCCTCGTCTCCTCGTGGAGGTGAAATCAAGGGGCTATTTTCTAGACCCTTATTTCCTTCATTCCTATAAACCTTTCCACTTCGCGTAGCCCTGAACATCAAGGTAACTACATAACTCGCTTTTCGCACAATAACATTTTAATCCAAGTATTCAAAGACTTTACATACTTACCTCGCAATCCTTTGAGAAAGCGTTGCTTTGCCTCGTTGTAGTTGACTGAGGTGTCAACTGCGAACTCAGTAACGAATCCTCCTATAATATGATCGAGCCAATGATCGACGGCACGTGCGATCTTATCCTCCGATGCTTCCAATCTCCACACTAGCTCTAGGGTCCACACAATAGGACCATCAAGTTTCCACCTTCCTTGGTTATCTGCTAGCTTCGTGATCCACTCGTATAGCTCAATAGGGAAGGACGCGAAAAATATTTCGTGGATCTCTATATAAAGGTAGTTGTCTAGCCACTCTTCTTTTCATAGTCACGGGTTTCTGTTCTCTTGCATGGCGAACTCGTGAATTCTTCTTTCCAACCAACCTTCGATTTATTTTTTAATTGGATTCCAATGATACGACATCACACATCTCTCATGTAGATTTTGGTCCTAGCAACAGAACCATTTGTTGGCTTATGGGGGCCTAACCCAGGTTCAAAGTTATTTAGACAAACAAATCCCTACAATACTAGACCTTTCGGCATCAGCCTGCGGAGCACGGTCTGAAGTCTCACCCGAAGCAGTATGGGGGGATGTTGAAACCAAGTTTCCGCACCCTTGAGATGGATGTGATGTTGGTTTAGTCCAACTAAAACTACCTTCGCACATGTTGCTTCGCACATTGTTCTACCCTTCAATACCTTCGTGATTTGTTATAATTGACTTTCGCACAGCCCTCACCAGGGGCTGAAGTCCTTTCGTGTTGCTAAGGCAGTGAACTGCGATATCTCCTAAACTACGCCAAGTATCTTACTTATCTTATTAACATGTCTTGATTATCTTCGCATAAATAGATATTCTATCTTGCGTTCACTTAGCCAATACAATTATACACATTCGCGCATCATATAAGCATTAAAAGTGAAATTCATACCCAATATAACAGATGCATAAAACAAGAAATAAAGACGCAAAATTGATAGAAACTTCTCTTTATTAATACTTCCACTGTTTATAGACTCGACTCACCCTACGTGTTACAGGGAAAAGTGTCTATTTAGAACTGCTCTATCCCACTAAGGTGTGACAGCTGCCTTAGAAACAAATAGAGAAAAACTACTTTTGTATTTCCTTTATGAACTATAGATAGAGAGGAATAGAAAGAACCAACCTGTGTCTTGCGCTAATCCTTTGATCCAATCCCTCTCTTCTTTGATAGTCTCCAGCTACCTGCTCCCTTACTTGCCCAGCTTTATAAAGTACCTGTAAGATCACAAAAGAAGAACACTATACAAAGACATGGATCTATATTCATAAACAACTTAGGATCAGATTTAAGTTAACCATACAAATGTAACAAGCATCAATGATACAAAAGCATGGAGGAAAACTCAAATAGCTTTTATTGATAAACAAGAAAAGATCCAGGAGGAGTTACAACCAGTGGTTCCTGACCCAGCATCAACCTCCCAGCAAAGAATCCCCTCTTCACCTCAAACAAAGCATAGATCACCCAACAATCTGATGTTTGTCTCAAAAAACCAACAACAATTCCTTACAATATGCAAAATTCCAGCCTCTGGATCTCTGGGATGAGGGATCCATATATAGATATCTGTAAGGAGGATGAGTCAGCTTGTGATTTGATTAGTGTCTTCTCTCTGTCAGTTCTTGCTTCCACTTGGAGACTGAAGGCCTCTTACTCATCCTTGGTCGAATTCAGTGAGGCAAGTGTCACAGGAGAAGATTCTGGAAGCTTCCATTGTCTCTCCACCTCATGGAATGACACTGCCATTTGTCATTTCTCGCCCATCGCACCCCACAGAAGGGACTTTTGAAATGCAACACACCCTCACAGTGTATTTAGGTGCAATGCAACGCACCTAGCCAGTGGAGCAGCTGAAATGATCCTGTTTTGACTTATTCTGAGCAGTTTCTGGTGGAGAACTTCTGGGAGAAGTTGTAATCTGTTGACCTTGTTCCTTTAGGGGTTAGAACAACACTTTTAGGGACTTAGGAGCCCTTGGTTTATGGACATTTCATGCTTGGAGTTGTAAGGCACAAAAATGTCTATAACACTACGCACTCAGCTACAGGGGTCCGCGCACTTAGCTGCGGACTACTAGGCCTCTGCACACTCAGTTGCAGAGCCTCTTCCTATGCTATGACCCAAAACTAGACTTTACACTTCAGAACTATCTCGCATACATCATATATTTTCCATATTGTGATCTGCTTAGCTGCCTTAACTACTTAGAGATTCACTCTATTTATACAATACCATGGTCCACGGACCATGGGTAGATCTTCTACAACTGACATTACATTATCAAAATTAAGGGTAGACAACCCTATGACTCTTTAACAAACTACACGCTTCGCACCCACAAAATGCGGAGTCTTTACATTGGAATTACAAAACTGACCAAAATCTAGGCTCTAAGCCCCAAAATTTCCCTTGGGGGATCCCATGCCCAACATTCACCTTCTTGAACTCCTTAGGAAAATACTCACCCCTCCTGTAAGGATGATGACTGTGATGATTGTAATGATGTCCCTTGGATTAGGAACTAGAATAATTCTGATACATATCAATCCTCATGTCAGGTGTATCTAGTGATCTACCAACTCTAACTGTGTTCCCTCTATCCAACCTGTATCCAGACTGAGATCTGCTACCATAGGCTCTATTATTTTTCTCTTCCTGCTCTTGATTGATCCTTAGTTTTCCTTGTTTCTGTAACTCTGGAAAGCTCTAAAGGACTGTTGCATTAACCTCTACCTGCTTCTCCTGATCCATTGCAAGTCTTTCATGATCCTCAACCTTCAACCTATCATTGTCTTCTTTACAAATTTTGATCTATGCCCTCAATCTCCTTAATGTATCTGCTATACCAGGGGAATACTCTTCTCCTTGCTACCTAACTAATGTGTAGGGAGATTCACGGGAGTTGTAGTCTATAATTTTTCTTATCATATTGAATTATCTTCTTCCTGCAAGGATATCATGTCAGATAAACCAAATATATACCAAATTCAAATCCATACCTGACTGATGTTCAGGAGAGGCTTATCTAATCTGCAAGATCAATCCACATTAGCAAGTACATGTATAATCATAAACATATACGTGTAATAACATAACATCACAACAACATCATGCATGATCATACCAACTGTATACCCTGATCTCATGCATGAGAACCATAACCTTGACAACATCATACTTATCCAAAGAGAGTGAAACCATGCTCTAATACCACCTTGTGGTATCATATACAACCCAAAGAGAGCGCAACCCACTCTGATACCACCCTATGATATTGAATATGACCCAAAGAGAGTGAAACCCACTCTGATACCACTCTATAATTCCTTCCCCCACATTTACACACTTTTACCGGCTTACCCGGGGTAAACATGAGCTGAGGGTCATTATGATATGAATAAACCACCTAAGTGACCTTAAGTAAATAGATTTGACAACTGAAGAACTTACTGCCTTTTCGCAAGTGCCATAGGACATCTAGGAGTAACCCAACCCCTCTAGGTGTCCAACCCCTGAGACAGATCACTTTTTCCCTGACATTGAGCCCCAGTCTCTCCCTTGCCAAGGCCTCCATGCAACTATGGGTTCCCATTTTCTCCCATAGGCATGCATCAGTGCAACTGTGTCTTTTTTGTGCCAGTGATTATGGAAATTAAGGCTACTTTCCAAGGTTTAGGCTAAGCCTCTATCCAGAAATACCTGAAACTTCCAAAACTCATAAAAGACATGAAGACAATGCTTACAAACCAAAACTGGAACCAGGACTTGACTTCACCATCCCCAACCGGGGCTGAAAATTTGTCAAACACTTGGTAGATATGCAACCTATAGGTCATGAATGCAAGTCTCAACATAAGGGACCGAAAACATAACTAAGGTTTAACAAGAAGGGTCTCCACCTTCTCACATTAGTTTTCATATCATCAATTTGGTCTTGCATTCATTATTTATTCAGTTACAAGTAAAAACATGAATAGAGACATGATAGAGAACTATCATATAACCAGCATACAACCATATAAGTAACCATAAGATAGTATCCATTAAAGCCACATAACAACCAGTATATTTCCTTCTCCAAAGCAAGATAAACTTACCTTTCATTAAACATAGACAAATATTGATCGGGCTCGAGACTTCCATGTTCCACCCGACCATAGATTGTATTAGCCAAATCTCTCTTCAACCAATCACCCCCATGCCATATTCCAACCATGAAAGTGGGATCTCATGGGATAAACCAATCCAAAGACAACCAAGGGAATCTAGATGTTAAACCACCTCCATCGTCACCACATAGTGATCTCACCTAAACCAGTCCCAAGATCATAAAACCAAACTGAGCTTGGAAGCCTAAAAAATTCTTCACCATCCTTGAGGAAATTTCATGTCTCCACCCTTAGGCTTTACATGTATCCCGCCATTACCAGTCTAGGGATTCCTAGGCCTTTGGGAATTTTCCAATGACCACCTCACCTTCGATTCCAAAGCCACTCGACAATCCAAATCTCAAACCGAGAACAAGCACATCACACCATGGCTATCCAGAAATGCCAAGGCTACTCTACAATCCACTATCAATCCCATCAAAATCCATGCCAACAACAGTGAAAGAACCATATACCAACATGTACATACCATGCATGTCAAAAGAAACTAGGAAATCACACATGCAATCTGTTTCCTGCAAGTATTCCCATTGAAGCTACTTAATCCTTGCCTTCCTTTGCTTTCCTTGACCTTCTTTCCTTTCCTAATTCCAAAACTAAACTGATAAAAGGTACCAACTAATCCTGAGAAGCTTTTTTATTAATGAGGCCTTTATTTTCTTCAATTTTCCATTATTTTCCTTCATTTTCCTCCTCACATGCAACCTGTGACCTTTCACCTTCTTTTTCTCCTAATTTCCATTATTTTCATAATTAAAATGCCAAGTAATGCATCTTTTCCTTTCCAAATCCTTAGTCATTTCCTTTGCCAATTTCCCTTAGCCATAAAACACAACAAGTGATGCTCACTAGGATAGTTTTCCCAACATTCATCTTGGAATAATTTTCCATTTCCCATGGTCTTATTTTACCTTTATTAACTTTTATTACATGAAATTTTAACCTGGGACTATTATAGATACAGCGAATGTTGAGTGTGTTTTGGTTTAGTATTTGAAAAGATTTTATATTTGACTTGATGACTTGGTATTAACAGTGTTGATTTGGTTGTGGCATGTTTTATTGATTTGCTCAACGATATGGTTACACAGGTGTATTCAATTATTCAGTGATCGATATTTTGGATTATTCAGTTATTCAGTGATCGATATTTTGATTTATTCAGTACTTGGTATCTTGGGTGTGGGTTTCGTTTGAAAATTGATGAAAGGTGGTCTACATATTCTTGATGGTTGGTTAACAGGTGGATCCTGTATGAAAATTTTGAAACACATTCCATGAAGGTGTTAAGGGTCACAACCTATTATGCAACCAACTCACAAAATAGAAGAAAGAGATAGATCAATGACTTCAAAAGTAGCCTCTTCGAGGGGGAAACCTCCTTTAAATTACATAAAATGAAAAATTCTTGGATGATACAAATGGAAAGACCTCCTTTCTATATATATGAGTCTAAGGGGTCACAATATAATCAGAGCCTACATAACAATAATAATGTAAGGGCACAACAATAACAATATTGGGATTCTATGGAGCACAACAATAACAATATTAGGCTTCTATGGGGCACAATAATAACAATATGGGGACAACATGGGCACAACAATAACAATAAGGGGTGCAATGACAATAATAATAATGGAATGCACTAGTATTATAGGGACTTAACATGCCCCTCTCCTTCAAAAAAAAAAATTCCTAAATGCTTGAGTAGTTTCTGATGCTTCCGTATAAAATTCTCATCCTCCCATGTGGAATCTTCAACGCGTAAGTTCTTACACTTGAAGAGATACTCTGAAATTGATTAATTTCGTAGTTTTCGAGTTCTTGTTTTTGTGACTACTTCATGTTCCAATATTATTTTTCCTTCCTCATCAAGTTCTAGCAATATTGTTTGAACTAGGATATTGTCACCTATAACCTTCTTTAAGCATGAAACATGGAAAATTGGGTACACTCGAGAAGATGCAGGAAGTTCCAATTTGTATGCCATAGTACCAATATTTTGCAACACCTTGTACAGACCATAATACTTTGGTGATAATTTATTATCCTTCTTAGCTTGGTTGAGGGACATTTGTTTGTATGGTTGTAGTCATAGAAATAGTCAATCACCTACATCAAAACTTATTTCGTTGTGATGTTGATTTGCCTGTTGTTTCATACTATTCTACACCAAAGTGAGGTTATCCTTTAAGTGTTGGTGAACTTTTTATTGATGCTCGATGTGATCTTCCACTACTTTAACCTTATAATTTTCTCTTAAATATGATGTGATGGATGGTGGATGATATCCATAAAGTTCCATAAATGGGGTCATTTTTATTGTAGTATGGAAGGAAGTGTTATACCACCATTCAACCAAAGGCAACCATTTGACCCATTGTGTCTGTTTATCAAATACAAAGCAACAAAGGTATCCTTCCAAACATTTGTTCACTATCTCAGTTTTCCCATCAAATTGAGGATGATAAGATCAACTATGAGCTAACTAAGCACCCAGACAAGAAAATAATTTTGTCGAAAAATTCCCAGTGAAAATATGATCTTTGTCACTTACAATAATATTTGGGTTTCCATGTAGCTTTTTAATTATTTCCATAAATTCAGTAGCAACTATACTGGCTTTAAATGGATGAGATAATGCACAAAAGTGTACATACTTGGTAAGTCTATCAACTACAACCATGATGACACTCTTTCCTTCGAACTTGGGTAAACATGTGATAAAATCCATTGAAACCTCCTCCCAACATTGACTTGGAATGAATAAAGGTTGTAATAGACCTAGGGTCTTAATAGTATCAACTTTATTTTGTTGGAAAACCAAAAATTCCACCACAAACGTTTGAATATCAAATTTAAGGCCATCCCAAAAAAAATCTTCTTAACCCTGTGGTAAGTTTTTAAAAATCTTGAATGCCCTCCTAAGGGAAAGGTGTGCAATTCCAGAAGAATATTTTGTTTGATTTGGGAATTATTACAGAGATGTAAGTGACCTTTGTACCATAACAAATCATTTTTCCAACTAAATGTATCAGATGTATTGAGATCTTTCTACAACTTTTAAATGAGTTCCCACACTTCTTCGTCATTCTTCCACTCATCCCTTGCTTCATTTATCCAATCTGATTGGATAATATAAATGGCACAAAGCATTGTGACCACATCCTCATCCTTTCTTGAGAGTGAATCTGCAACAACATTTTGCTTCCCTTTTTTGTAGATGATTTCAAATTCATAACCCAACATCTTTGTGACCCATTTTTTCTTCTCTTCTGAAGATAATATTTGTTCTAAAAATTATTTAAGACTATCATGATTTGTTCTTACCTTGAAGTGTCTTCCCATTAGGTAAGGTCATCATTTCTTAAGTGCATGTAGTATTTCCAACATTTCCTTCTCATAAATAGCTTTGTGTAAATATTTTCCTTTGATTGGATGAGTTTCAAAAGAAATGGGTCTTTCTTCTTTCATTAAAATAGCATCAATTCCATTTCTTGAGGCATCACATTCCACAATAAAGGTTTTTGTGAAGTCTGGCGTAGCTAAGACCGGTGCTTGGCACAATGCCTCTTTAAGATGTTCAAAGGCCTTTGTTTCTTCTGGAGTCCAAGAAAATGCATCTTTCTTCAGTAATGTTGTTAGAGGTGTTGTTATTCTCCCATAATTATTAACCAACTTGCAGTAATACCCTATCAACCTGAGAAATCCTCACATATTCTTTATGGATGTGGGGATTTTCCATTCCTTAATGGCTTTAATTTTGCTAGGGTCTACCTTAACACCTTTATGAGATACAATATGACCCAAATATTCCACCTCTTGTACTCAAAAGTAACATTTGGAGGTTTTTGCATATAATTGTTTCTCCTCCAATAGTTTGAGCACGTTATCAACATGTTGAACATGGTCCTTCCAAGACTTGTTGTAGATTAGTGTATCATCAGAACATACTAACACAATTTTTCTAAGGAAGGGTTTGAAAATGGAATTCATCAAACCTTGAAATGTAGAAGGTGAATTGGTAAGGCCAAAAGGCATGACCAAAAATTCATAATGACCCTCATGAGTTCTAAATGTTGTTTTCAGAATGTCTTTAGTCTTCACTATGATTTGATTATATCCTGAATGAAGGTCCAACTTGGTGAAGTAAATTTCTCCATGAAATTCATCTAATAATTCATCAATGACAGGAATGGTAAATTTATCTTTAATAGGGAGCTTTTTGATCTCCATATAATGTGGACACATGTGCTATGATCCATCCTTCTTTTGCACCAGTACTACTGAAGCAGAGAAAGAACTTTGACTAGGTTGAATTATACCAGCCTCTAGCATTTCTGCAACCATACATTCAATTTCACTCTTTTGGGCTTAGCGATATCTGTAAGGCCTGATGTTTGGAGGAACACTTCCTGGAATCAAATGAATAGCATGATCATGATCACGAATAGGTGGGAGGCCTTTGGGAGTCTCAAATACCCTAGAATGATTGTCCAAGACATTTTGGAGATCTCGAGAATTAGATGATTCCAATGTGGGAACCTCTAGCGAACATAATTGTGCAATTACGCCTCGTTGTTCTTCCTTTAGAAGCTTTTTCATGTTTTTAGAGTTCATTATCTTTCCTATTTTCCCTGCGATACCCCTTAATTCAAATTCCTTTTCTTCTGAAAAAAATTCAAGAAAAGTTCTTGAAAATTAAAATCTATCGTGCCCAAAGGTTGTAGCCATTGGACTCCTATTACAACATCAACACCACCCATTGGAATGGAAAGAATTGGACTATTCAACACATATTCTCTCATGGATAGCTTGATATTATGGCACTTTCCATAGAAATTTATGGTTCCTCCATTTGCAACCGTCGCTTGACACTCTGGTGCTAGATAAGTAAGCAATTCAATTCCTTGGCTATCTTACAATGAATAAAATTATGGGTACTACCCGAATCAATCAACAATGTTACCTTTTTCTTCTTGATATGTCCTTCTATCTTGATAGTATGAAGAGTCGTAATTCCAGCTAATGCATTACAAGATATGGTCTTATTCATTTCTTCTTTCTCTAGGGTTTGTTCTTGGTGTGTATCCTCTTCTTTTGATGTTTCTTGTTCCTTTTCTTACTCCTCTCCACAATCTGTGTAAAATAATTTCTTCTCAGCACACTTATGACCTTTCATGTATTTTTTATCAAAACTGTAACAAAGCCCTTTTGCTCTTTTTTCTTCCAATTATTGTGGTGTAAACCTTGTAGGTTGTGGAAGGCTAGGGGAAACAACACTTCCATCTTTATAGTTGTGAGTGGTAGGCTTCCTTGTTGCCATAGTTTTGCTTTCAATTTTTTTTTCCAACCTGAATGCCTTCTCCATTGAATCAAGTTCCCAAAGGCGAACCTCATGTTGGATGTTATCCTTTAAAGTCCCTATGAACACATCAATCCTATGCTCCTCTGGAATATATTTTACCCTTATATTCAATTTTTGGAAGTCCTCAATGTGCTCCACCATTGAACCCTTTTGTTTGAGATTTATCAATTGGCTAAAAAAGGTGTTTCTTTTTGTATCCTCATAATGTGCTATCATTTCTTCCGTAAAAATTTCCCAAGTGACAATTTGTTTACGAGAGAAAATCCATCGATACCATACAAACTAATTGGGTTCCAAATATAAAGTTGCAATGTGTACCTTTTGTGTGTTTTGCACATTATGGAGATCAAAATATTTCTTCATTTCTAGTATCCATGTTATGGGATCCTTGCCATCAAAATTACTCATATCGATATTTGGAACATGGTGGGTCTTCAATCCAATGTTAAAGTCTATGAAATCATGACTAACATTTCTTTTGTTCTCATCATGATTTTCCTTTACTATCCTTTTGCCATTATCAAGCATTTCTTGTAGCAACTTAGTCAAATCTATCATCAAATATTCAATGTTTCCTTTAAGTTTTTCTTCTATACCACCTAGTTTAGCTTTCATGCAATCCATATTAGCTTCCATTTCATTCTTTAAACCATCCATCTTAGCTTCAGTTACTTTTTATGAGAGCGAAATTTGTTGCACTTGGTCTTATAATTTTGATATATCGTGTTTCATTTCTTCCTCTTCTTCATGTGTCATAGTTGAGATTTCAAGTTGCATACTACTTTTTTCCATTTTCTTCCTTCGGGTCATCAATGAATGATAATTATGCTTCACAATTCCCTTTGAATCACTTCAAACTACTTTCTCAAACAAAACTTATGCAAATGTTAAAAACAATACACACCTTGTTTTTCCGCTTTGTATGAGGTCGATCATGAAACGACTGTAACTCTGTAATTTAAAACATGGAAAATTTTAGGGCTAATATCCCCAAGTGGGCTAATTTTCCATGGTTTTTACAAAAAAAATATTTGCCAATTTCCATTTTTTCTAAAGATGATTCGCCCAAATTTTATAGTATAAAATTCTTTTACCTTAAAATTTTCCAAAATTGTATAAAGGTTATATATAAAACTATTAGAACTTTGCATGTTTTTACAAATATATCAACAAACATTTTATAATTTGCAATTTGGGGACTAGTAAGATTCGCCAAGGTTTCTAAATTTTAAGACAAATTTTCATTGTTAAAATTTTCCTTGATTTCAAATCTCCAATTTCTGAAATTTCAGCTTGTGATAGCCCTCTGAGTCCTCTTTCCAACCCCACAAGTATGATCATGATTGCATTCTCCAAGAAAGAGTTATGCCCAATCGCCAGCGATGAAATAATTATAGACTGGTTCAGTAGAGAAAATGTGTACGACGTACCACGTGTCACTGTTTCGACCTTCAGCTCTCAAAACGATATCCAACAAACTAAAGTTCACCCTATTTCTGTCACCTTTTAATAAATTTGAATCCGATGCTCAGAGAGAAAGTTATGACGATTTTCCCAAGGTGACCTGTTTTCGATCAAATTCGGGAGCTTGCAAAAACCCTAACTTCCTCAGTTCATAGCTCCAAAAATATAGCGATACAAGAGCTGAAATTCGATCACGAGGTTCATCATGATTTCGGCTCAAATGGGTTTTAATTTCAGCTTCTGAAGCTTCGTAGAAAAAATATATAGCGAAAATTCCACGATGATCTGTTTGAAGCAGCGAAACCCTAGAATCTAAAGCTCTCATACCAATTGTTATGCAACCAGCTCACAAAATAGAAGAAAGAGATAGATAAACGACTTCAAAAGTAGCCTCTTTGAGGGGAAAACCTCCTTTAAATTACATAAAATGAACAATTCTTGGATGATACAAATGACAAGACCTCCTTTCTATATATAGGAGTCTAAGGGGTCACAATATAATCAAAGCCGACATACAATAATAATGTAAGGGAACAACAATAACAATAATGGGCTTCTATGGGGCACAATAATAAAAATATGGGGACAAAATGGGCACAAAAATAATAATAAATGGTATAATGACAACAATAATAAGGGAATACACTAGTATTATAGGGACCGAACACAACCTTCAGTGAGGGATTTGATGCTTCCTTTCGGCAGGAGCTGATAAACTTGATTAGGGGGTAATAGCTCTCTTCTAGTAGGATATGGAGAATGAGTGTGGGTTGTAACCTCCTTCAGGTGGGTGTCTGCATGCTTACAAGAGTTTGCATCAGTACAAAATTGTAATAATATTTATTTATAATAAAAAGAAGCCAGGTTGATAACAGTGGTGGTTTTCTCCCACATTTGGTTTCCACCTAAAATATCGATGTCCACTTGTGTTGATGTGCTTTGATTCCTATGGTTTACATGCTCTTACATTTAATGTTTATTATGGTTCTTTGAATAATATGTAACACTTTGATTGGAAAATGATGTAATTGATCAAATGAATTGAAATGAATGCATAAATTAAGTAAATTTTAGTTGGGAACAAAATATTGATTCACCCCCCCCCCCAGTATTTCTAACACATGTGTCCTACCAAAGGTGAGATATAAGATGTCTACATAATCTTCTCCTTTGTTTGTGATTTTGGCATTAGTTAGATCTAGTTCTTGTAGTAAATGATGCCATTCATGACCCAGTACCTATCATCCTATATTAATCCTTCCATAGTTTCACAAGCGAATTTGTTTTTGGAATACTCTACACAAAACAGTGACTTCCAATCATCAATCATCTCCATGAGTGAGAAAGTGGGTGGTATCCATGAAAGGTCATTTGTTACTACATTGTTTTTCCCCTTAACATACTCAATCTCAAAGTCATAAACATGCAACTTGTTGATCCACTTTTGTTTCCTCTCACTTAGTTCCTTCTGCTCCATGAGGAATATCAGGCTATTATGATATATCTTCACTTTGAACCTATTCCCCACAAGATATTGTTTTAATTTGGTTAATGGATGCATAATGGCCAACATTTATTTGTCATAAATCGAATAGTGTCACTCACAATATCATATTTTTGTTCTCTTAAGCGTTATTGGATAATGTTTTTGCATCAAAAATTTCTCTATTCCTATACCTAAATCGTTTCATTCCAATGCAAATGGCTAGGTGAAATATGGAAATTCTAGCATAGGACATGAACCTGACACTTGAATCATCTTTTCAAAGGTTTCCTGTGCTTCATTGAACTAGCTGAAAGCCCCATTTTTTGTGAGTTCCATTAAATGCATTGTTAGTCAAGAATCCCTTAACAAACTTCTTGTAGTATGTTCAAAGACTTAGGAAGCTCCTAATATTAGTCATATTTTTTGGTGTATGTCAATCAATAATAGGATTGATTATCCTTTTGCACTAGTACCCTATCCCCTCTAATCACATTCCATAGCATATTTTTCATCCCAAACTCACACATGGATTCCTTTGCATATAGTTCATGTTCCTATAGAATGCCTAATACCTCATCCAAGTGTGCAAGATGTTCCTCCCATGTTTTTTTGTCGATACAAATATCATCAAAAGACACCAAAAAGTAATTATGCAACTACTTATTGAACACATGGTTCATACATGACTGAAAGGTTGTAGGTGTGTTGGTTAGCCCAAACTGCATAACCAGTAACTCGTAGTGCCCATAGTGGCACCTGAAGGTAGTCTTCAAGATGTCTTTCTCCTGAACCTAGATATGGTGGTAGCCTAAAATAAGATCTATCTTCAAAAATTATTTGGCTCCCCTCAGTTCATCCATTAGCTCATATGTTTTGGGGATGGGGTACTGGTTTTTTATTGTCATCTTGTTAAGGGCCTGATATTCAATACACATATGCAAGGTATCATCCTTCTTCTTATCCATCACCACTGAAGAAGTGAAAGGACTAGAACTATGCTGAATATGACCTAACCTCAGTGACTCCTTAATCGCCTTCTCAATTGCACCTTTCTAGACCTTAGTATGTTGGTAGGGGTTGGTAATGACAGCTTGTACTCCTTCCTTCAACTCTATAACATGTTCAAAACCTCCATATGGTGGTCTACTTGGAGGAATTCCAAAAATAACATTCTAGTGTGTACAGACAAATACTTGAATTTTGTATGTATGTTGTCACGGTTGATCTAGTGTCTACAGTCTGTAATGAAGCACTTGACTTCCCACTCAATGCCAACCTCACTGCCACATTGCCTCTATGTTGTTAGATGATACTATCTTTGGTGGATATTGATGCATGGACATCAAGACAAACTTCCTATCATCCGCTAGATTTATAACCTCCATCTCCATGTTTCATTGATTGTAGTATACTTCCCAATGTAATCAAGCCACTGAAATCCTAGCACCACATTGGTGGCTGGAACATACACCATAAATAAATCATTTGTCACTATGTAATTCCCCATTATTATCTTCAGTTTGGGGACATATCTAGTGTGTTCCATCTAATGGACACATGGTATGGATACTAAAAATCCATCAAACTCCTCTATCAAAGTTATGGGAAGCCCCACCATCTGTCAACACCATCACCTTGTTCCCTATCAAAACCCCTTTGACTCTAAATGGGTGATACCTATGGAATATTGACATGGATGTAATAATAGGGAATTTTCCTCCAGCCTATGAATTCTCACCCCTAACTATCTGGTGTCCCTACTCCCATGTCTACTCTGGTGTTGGCTCCTCCTTGTCATCATCATTTTCACTCCCTAAATATACCTCAATATAATGGCCCTTTCCCACCTTGTTCTTTCCTACACACCTATGCCCTAGTGCATAAGGCTCCTGATAGCTGAAACAAATATGCTTCTTTATTCACTCCTTCTAGATATCCTCATCCCACTTTGGTTTCTCGATCCACTCCTTCTAAAAATGTTTGAGTTATTTTCTCTTATGGGAAAAGGAAGGCTTAAGAGTGAATTTTCTCTTAGGAACAACATCTTGCATGTCCCTAGCTCTGTTAACTATATCTCTTAGAGTATTTGGTTGATACCCCTTAAACCAACCACATAGAGGCTCAAATAAACCCTCCACAAGTAACATCACAAACCAAGCCTTTGATATGTTTGTGACCATAACTACTAACCTCCAAAACTCTAATATGTATGCCTTCATGCTACCTTCATATCTAAGTTGTGTTAGATCTTTGAAATGAATGTCTAGATCCTTTCGGTCAAAACTCTCTATGAGCCTCTGAGTGAACCCAGTGTATGAGGCGAGATGACATGACCCATGCTCATTGACCCATGATACCACCACTCATGGATGTCCCTATCCATATGTAATGTCGCCAACTTAATGTATTCAACCTCGTTCATCTAATATAATTGAAGGTAGGTGTCCAACTTTTAGTCACATGATCTGGTTGAGCACTTCGATGACCCATTAAAGCAAGGAATGGTCACCTTTCCCAATGTTTTATGTAGCTCTAAATTCTATCTCAAAATCCTATGATATACCTTAGGATTGCTTTTTAATTTGAGGTGGCATAAGTCAGTTAAACTCATAATAGCGTGGAACTCACATCCTGAATGCTCTATAATCCAAATAATATGCATAAGGGATCCCCTAACTCATCTACTATGTCTGGTCTTTTGTCATCTCATGTATGAACTGAGGCATGTTGGGTCTAGGTTCTTTGATGTATAACCATGAATGGTTGTACATGGTAGTATGAGCATGGCTTCCCTCCACATAGTTAGACCCTTCTCCATTAACAAGTTCCCTCTCGGTGGAAGTCCTTTTTTTTACTATCATGCTCATTTAGATCCACCATCTCCTTTTGGCCATTAGCCAAATCATTTAGTGCACTGAGAAATTTGTTGAATGCTTGAGTTTCCTTATCCCCCATGTATGGACCTTCTCTTTCAAGTGTCCCTTCTTCCCCTTTCCCCTTTCTAGAGGTTTCTTCTTCTACTTTAGGAATCTCCTCTTCCTCTAGAATGGGAGTGGGCTCTCTGGTTTTGTATTGTCTTTTGTAAGTGACATAAGGGTTATATTCTAAACTCATCAACTATAGTTACAAACTACCCCTTATTGATGCACATCAATATTAAAAAAAATCACTAACCATAGCGAGTATCTCCACTTTCCCTTAATAATAAATACCAATGTCAAATCCTAAAAGAAATGTGCATAACATAATAACATAATAAAACTATTAGGTGGGACCCTACCTTAAGAAAACTCTCTGCTATCTACAATAGTATATGACAAATGCATCCTTCATATATTTGTATTATGTTCAAAATGGAAACAAAATCTCTTTCTATGAGCACAATAGATGAGAAACAAACTTAGACATATATTCATGTGATTACAAGCTTACAAACAAATTTATATATATAACCTCTCAAAGTGTGTGAATGGTTTTTTGATTTATTTCATATCTTGCATGATTCATAACAATGAAGGTCTAGAAATGAATTTTAATTCCTTCTTCATTAAGTCATTATCAACACAAGGTATTCTATATGGTCAAAATGTGTTATGATGTTATGATAGTTAGGGTATTTACACCTTTATGAATTCCCTTTACATGCATAATGAGATGACATCATTTTACAAGCTATATATGTTTGGTAATTGAAACTATTATATATAGTTTTGGGCTAATGGATAATATTAGCACTATGGGTGATATATGCCATAAGGCATATGTATATTTCACATTAAATTTTGGGTGGAAATGTTTAATACCTATGGGCTACAATGCCAATATCATTTTCTTCATTGTGAAAGAATTTTATAATGTGCATACTACATCATATGATCAAATACATGGCAGGGTATATGTATAAATGAAATCTTGTAAGGCTATGTTTATGGTTTCAATCCCAACTAGATATATTAAATGAAATTTGTGTACTTATAAATTTGATTTGGTGTGATACATCTTAATGATAATGTTGGACATTAACATGTAATATGAAATTATAGATCATTTTGTTGATATGGAATTCAACTAGTATACGAGGATTTGAATGTGTTGATCCTTCTTTCCTTGTCACTTTCCAACTAGGAACAAAGGACAAACACCCTATCATCACCCATGTTATTTTTTTCAATTCTATTCTCACCACCCAAGGATGTCATTTAATGGTCTATATGACCCCCTAATTTCAATGTTGCAATATGTCATTTATTAGATTTCCATTAAATGGCTATGCTGACTCACTCATGTTGTTTAATTCAACTCTGTTGACATGGTGTCACTCCACTTGAAAATAGTAGAGATGGTTATTGACATGGACACTTATGGGTTGCTTTCATTCAAACCCTCCTTATGACTCACCACTCTAACTGGACAACCCTTATATTGACATTCACTCCACCATTTATTATCCATCCTGTCCCTAACCTCAATGATAGCACATCAACTTTCACATGTTTGCAGGCTTTCAGGGGGGTATTCAGTGTGTTTGGTTTTGTGTTTTCAGTTATTCTTCTTGTAAATATTCTGAATTTTTGTTGTAAGCTAAGGAGAATGAGTATCGGGTCCACACTATAACTATTTTCTTGGTGCACTAACTAAAATGAGTTGCTCACTCTAGTTATTGATGAATTCATGTTTACATTGTATTTTGTGCCCCGTACTAGTTCACTCTTGTGTCTATTTATGAGTTTCTTAAATGTATCATAAATCTTCTCTATAATCATTTCTCCTCCTTGTTATTTGAGAACACTCACAAATTCATTGAGTTATTTTTGCTTGGTTTCCATGTAATCTATCACCCTACATGCCCATAAAGAATTAAGGTTTACTTTCATTCAAGGAAAAGAGGGTTATCTATGAAGTTTCACAAGGTTTTAATTCACCCCATGGTATTTCTATTTTATTTTTTTTGCATACTTAGTGCAATCCTTTGAGATCAAGGCCTTGGGCACAAAAGTGATTGGATTTATTCTATTATATCATCCTAAAACATTACCTTTACTTTAGTGTTTCAGTAAGTGATGGAAGTTTGGCATGCTTCATACTCTCCTTTCTTGAATGAGATATTCAATTTAGCATATTTTCGCATATTTAAAGGGTTGTGCCATATTTTATTTGATACAATCTCACCTTGCTATAAAACCCTTTTGAAACAAAATCGAAATATGCACAGAGAATAGTCACTGTTTTTCTTATTGAAATCGTTCGGAAAAGATTTTTTTTACATGAATATGATCATTACTTCAACTCATAATCAAAACGTTGACACATTAGTTTAATTTTTATATGGCATTCATTAAACCCTATGGGGAAATTGGTTATCCTTTTGTATACACACCACTTGTCAATGGGAGCCCTTGGAAACATGTTGATACCCTAGGGTCTTGGGCACAAAACATATGACATTTCCAGTGCGAAATAATTTTATGCAATCTATATGACCAAGGGAAAAAACATATTCTCTTTGTAACTCTGGTTCACTTGAATTTATTCAAACATGTCTATTAAATGATGAATTCTATTATGTATCACATTTTCGTTTAATAATAAAAAGGAGGGGAATTTCAGAGAATTTAATTCATTCCTTTTACAAGTCAAATGAACCCAAAACTCTGTCAATTAAAGGTATCTCATTTAATGTTTGCACTACAAATAAAGAAAAATACAAACTTTTCCCCATCCATGGCAAAAATTGATTAATCAACATGCACATTTGTATCAATATGTGTGTTCGTTCATGGGTTTCATGTCTACAAGCCATAATTCCAACCTTTTGAAATCCACTTGGCACTCAAGATCTATATTCTCTATTTCATCTATCCACATATGTGGTTCCCCGAATCTTCTTGTCAATAAAATATATAAAACCATCACACTCATACCAAATGTTTTCTCTATCACATACTTTAATTCTTTCAAACTTTTTATTGTTATGTACATTCATATTTCTAAAAATTGCAAAGAAAACCTTAAGTCATTGTTGCCTTTATTTTCTTTACCATATTACATAGATCTATGATGACATATCAACTTTATTAGTATATCAAGCAATTATCCCTTTCCCTACAAATTGTTTCCTAATTGTATGTTATTTAAAAAGACTAATGTAATGATAAATTTGTTGATGTTGGAATATATTACTTTTTCACAACCTACAAGTAACTTAATGTTTTTATTATAGCATGATTTTTGACAACAAAAACAGAGGCAGAGGAAGAGGCAATAGATATAGAATTTGGGAATAAGAAGAGAAAGAACACCTAGGGTGTCAGTTCATTTTGATGGAGATTCAAAGGAATTAAGGACACTACTCCAAATTGGCATAGTGAACCTTACAGGCCAACCCATTGCCTAGCGCATTTCTCAACCTCAGCAGCCCCCTACCCATGATAGGCCAATCATTGACATCCATGTGCTACCTCACATGTCTACCCCTCGTGCAATTCCCAATAATGTTAGGTGGAAAAACATAATTCAAGCACAATCATTGTGTTTTGTCCAAGGTTGGCCTATTGTTTCATTACCTCCTCCTCCTCCTCCTAAAGAAAATGTGTCATATCACCCATAGTCAAATGTTTCGCATGTTACACACTTTCCACAAAAAACACCTCAGCTCTCTATACCTACTGCTAGAAATAAAATAAAAAATGCCTAGTTCACTCGATCTGATTCCTCTCATGGTTACTCTTATTCCATGACATCTCATCCCTTTAGAAGGAGAAACAATATTAAATTGCTTCTTTTCAAATATTAAGATGATAGTTCATGGATATTTTCAGTGTGGATTTTATGCACAAATGGATATAGTTGTTGTTGTTTTTTTTTTTTTTTTTTTTTCTCTGCTATTGCTTGGTTTATTTGCACTAATTTATATGAACATATGGAAACTTCATACATTTTTGTGGATATTTTCATGATACTTATTCATATGGATGGTAGTTTTGAAGGATGTTTATTATGCATATATTATATACTATCTTGAGGATGCATATACATTGTGAATAATATATCTATACACAAGATCATGGTCATGATGGAGAGACAAGGGTTTTCCTTTTGGGAGGCACAAGGATATTACATATTTCTTTTCTATTGAAATTTGTTTTAGCATGTTAGAACTATAAATCACTACTTGGGGGGTGGGGCGCTGGTGTGAATCATTAGTAATGACACTTTCCACACTTTCTTTCCAAATCACTAAACAATCATACAAATCATAAAATTAGTAAATAAATGTAGCGTAAATCAACACATAAGAGCCATGAATAACATCAACGTAAACATGCACAAAGAGACACAAGTATTTCTTGTGGAAACCCTCAACTGGAGAAAAACCACCCTCTGTTGTTGTGTTGCTTCTTGTTCTCTTATTGTAATAAATCAAATATTTTACATCTTTCAGTTGACCACCACCAGCTAGGAGCCATTACTCCTATGAATAGTATTTCTAGCCAACACCGGCTGGGAAGTATCTACTCACATGAATTTGCAGGCCACCACCTGCTGGAAGCCACCAATCTCAATAAGCCTTTTCTAGCCACCATTGGATTCAGATGCAATTCCCAATATACTATTTTTCTAGCCACCACCAGTAAGGATCCACTACACCTATCTTCTTCAGCCACTACTGATGGAGGCCACTACCTCCTCAAACTCTCAAAGCCATGCCTTCATTCATTTTCAAACTAGACTCCAAGGAGAAATTCAAATCTCAACAAAAACACATCAGTTCTCTGTAAAATATAAAATATTTCCAAAAACAAACACTATGTACAAAAAATGATTTGATGAATGCGCAAACATCTACCAAACATGAAAAGGAACTGCAAACATTTGTCGCTCTTTGCATGGAATTTTGGCTATGATATGCCTTTGCTACCCTCTGCAATATTTGATTTAGATATGCAAGTATTCAAAAAAATTGCATGGCTTTCTCCACTTACATACTCTACTCTTCTCACACACACACTCAACCAACTAGAACTCCTCAAGAAATTTCCAATATATAATTTCTTGGAGTGATTAAGACAATAATTACAAAGGAGTCTTGAGCTCAACAAGTCTTTGTTCATACACTCATGAGTTGGTTTGGAATTTTGAAAATTTCTTCCTTTTGACCTTATCCTCCATGATCTACATCAAATGGGAGATATATACAACTTTAATCACTTTCTAGAATACTTTCTCTAACTTTTTAACCAATTACCAAGTGCAATCACCATCGGAAATACCCCTGGAAATGTCTTGAGAGCAAACAAGATCTAGAAAACTCACTCAGAAATAGTAATTTAGGTGATGCCTTATGAGAAATGAGTTATTAATGCAATATTTTTCCCTTCTATTACTTGTGTTACCCTATCTCCCAATATAGGTTGTTCTCTAGAGACATGTTTTACCATTACCAATTCTCCTTTCACCCATCTCCTCAGCTCCAAACTTCCATAAATTGTTCATGTACTTCTTCAATAACCTCCTGACCCTATAGAACCGCTACAAATCCATGACAATTCTCTAATAACCATAACAAATCCTCAAAACATGTTGTCTACAAGCATTAAGGCATCAACATAAAGCTCCACCTTCTCCACCTTGTTAGGTACCTATGCATCCTCCTGCAACTTTCTACCAACTGCAAAGGGTGAGATACATTCCCGATTGACATCAACACAAGAAAAACTCTTCTAAGTGCTTATTGACATCAATTCCAACACTACAATGCCAACACATGTTTTAATAATGAATTTGTTAAATTATTTATTGATTTGAATCGCATATATGGTTTATGATGATTGAATTATTAATAAATACAAGTATATTGAATTTATTATTACATTATGGAACAAGGAGGGTCCCACCTACTAGGAAATTTAAATGAAATAATATACCAAATTAGTTCTATTTAGTTTTCCCTTTATAACCCCCACCCTCAGCATCTAATCAAAACTTGAATAGAGAATATATCATAATCAATTATTCAAGTAGTTCAACTACCTAACCACTTTGATGGAGCATAAAAAGAGGGAGAGTGCTATGAAGGAAGAGAGAGAAGATTGTTATGAGAAGTATGCACTAAATTCAAGTTGTCATTCATTCCTTCTGATTTTGATATTATGTGAGTCATAAGGAGTTGATCCAAAAGGTGAAAACAACTCATTTTTGAACGGAAGATATTGTTTGATGAGAAACTCCATTCATCCTTTGGATACTTCATTTTAAGTAACTTGATTTACTATCATTTTATTTGTTGTTTGAAGGTCTCATTTTACTTTACCATTGCTAACAACCATTCATTTTGTATAGAAACGGGTTGTCTACCATTATATCAAACCATCTGAAGGTGTATTGAAGATTGTTTCATCATTTTTTTTTGCTTTCCTAGACTTCTATATATGATTATTTGACATTGCAGTTGTTTAAAATGTAATTTGACCAATGGTTCTTTGTAGGAAACTGCTTTTTTTATTTTGTTGTACTCATAAACTTATTTATTTAATTAAATCAACCTCTTTTCTCTATATTTTCATTTATACTTCTCATAGAAATTCATAGTTTTTAGCAGTTTATTTTGTAAGTTTAACGCAGTTGAAGCTCTACAACTTTTCAGGCCCTAAAATGTCTTAAAACGATTATTAGTTTGTTGTTGTCAATGTATATTTTTTTGTTTATGTTTGCATATTTTAATGTGTTTATTTATATGTCTGCATTTTTATGGAAATTCAAACATTGTCTAGTAAATTATTGTATTTAATTTTTACTTTCTATTCAAACATCCTATAAATAATCATTTAAACCACACAAAAAATTGTAAATTCTCCCTTAATATGTCACATCAAGGGCATTAAACCTAGGGCACACTTGTCCCATTATCTCACTTGCCCTAGTGAGATTTTAGGGGTTGGTTAAGAGAAGCACAAAACTTATCTTTTATTGACAATATTTTGGCAACCATACTGGGGAGTCGTTGATTCCTTAGTAATTTTCAATCCTTTCTGAATTTCATGAATATTCAATCTACTAAAAAACCTAACCTTGGGTTATACATTCATGACTAGACTAATATTGCTCATTCTTTTCTTGATTTTATTCTCTAAAATGTTTCTTCTAATGAAGAGTGTGTGAAAAAGTGGGCTATCCTTTCTCAAGATATTGAATTAGAAGATTGAAGGGAAGTTGCACGAAGATATATCCATCAATGTGAGCACCCTGATCATTGACAATCAATTGATCAAAATCATTTAATACTCTTTGGATTTTCAAATCCATGGTGATTGATGACCATCCAATTCAATCAACGATGTGATCTTACTCCCCAATTGAATGATAAAAGTCACATCGTTATTTCTCTCTTCCATTACATATTATGGAATGCCCCTAACATTGATCAATTTAATCATGATTGGGTTGTAATTTCATGTGATATTGAAATTGCTAACGAGCAAGAGATTTCAACCAATCAATAGCTTGAATGTGAACACTGAAGTGTACATGCTGCTTGCCAATAATATTCACATGAGTAGTGAATCTCAATCCTCTAGATGTATTAGAGGTGAAAGTACTGAATATACTCCTATTCAAAAAATCCAAAGATGCAAATACATATTAGAAGTTGAAGCTCGATGCCAATTTTTACAAAATTTAACCAACTCTTCTAAGATTACCTCTCCTACAAAACACATAATGTATAGGACTCAATCCCAAACCTCGTCTAGAACCTAGGGGTCTTTAGCATCTAGGCCTTCCTGATCATGCTTAGTTTCAAGCTCAATTTTCACTCCCACTATCTCTATTGGGTCAATTTATTCATATTTAACTCCTCATTAGTCAACCACCAACCCTATGAAGGTCATTCATAAATATTGATTGTTCCAATTTGAAGAAGATCTTACTAATACTCCTTGGCATGTGAAATCTCCTTTAAAATTACCTCTAGCAAATGCACATATTCCTAAATTCAAGGACCACTTACCTAAGTTCCTAGTTGATGAAACCATCACTATGAATGAGAATTTAATCACATTCTCCAATGCTTGCCACAATATTGTGGTGACGATAACAATGCTAGTATGTGATTGTTCGTTAACTCTCTCAAAGGAAAAGCCACTATTGATTTTTTTTCTACCCCCAAAAACATTCTCTACCTAGGAAGAGATTTGTTACTGGTTCAAATATGCATATAGGAAACCTAGAAACCCTATCTATCTCTTATTTGATTATAATAATGTCTCTTTTTTTAAAGGAGAAACTATTGAATCTTTTAATATTTGTTTTACAAAACTGTATAATCAGATTCCTGAAATTATTCACCCTCAGAATCAAGCAATGATGATGCACTACTATAATACATTTCTTCCACCTTATCGTCAATGGTTGGAAGCAAAGAAATGTTACTATCCTTGATTATGCACTCCAAATATGATTGGAATACAAAGAACAACTTCATAGGATTGGTGTTCATTTAGAGGGTCAAACAAGGCAATCTGACATGACATTTATCCTTCAAATCATGCTAGACATGAGCAACAGATTGATTTCATATGAAGAGATCCCTCTTCCTTAAAACATGTTCTCGCTTCTCAAAAAGAATATCAAATCCAAATTAGCACAAGAGAGAGGATGTTTGCCAAGAAACTCAATCCTACCATAGAAACTCTGGACTGGATTGATAATAAGGAAGTATTATTGGTTGAGGCCCTGGAATGCTAAGAACCAAACTTATAAACAACAGGAAAATATAAAAGATACATATCCTTCAATATCTCGTTCCATTTTAAATACAAGATTCGCTTCTCAAAATTCATGTGATTCTACTCCCTCTTCAACTTCCATGCTACCTAAATTTAATATTCTCAAACATATGACCAACATCAAGGCAGATGCCTCTTTACTCGACATGACAACCATTCCTGAACAAGAAATACTTGAAGGAAAAATACATGTGTTAGTGTCAGACAGTTTTTCCTTCAACCAGTGATCAAATGTTCTCTTTAAAAATGTCCATTAGGGTTTAAGGTAAAGTTTTTGTCATTTTACTAAGTCTTCCATTCAAAAACTTTTTTTTTTTTGGTCACTGGTTAGTGTCTCTAGGGTTATTTCCACTCCTTCAAGATTTCCATGTCCGGTCACTGCCATCACTCAGTTGGATGTGCCATCATTGAACAAATCATCATCATCACTTCAGTCATCCCACCATGTTCTTCATTCAGCTCAGTGTCCCCATTAGGTCATTAGGGTTTCAAGGTCACTAAAGCTCTCATTTCATGAATAAACTCTAGAAAAGGAGGAGTGGTAATAAGCAAGTCTCTTTAATAAATTTTGATATCAAATGTAATTTTATGTTTTCATATGTAATAGCTACTTCAAAGTCCAAGTTCCAAAGGCTACAATTTAGAGTCCCAAAAAAGATTCAATGTCTCAAAAAAGGGCCATAAAGTTACGAAGTTTCAAATATCAAAGGTCATAGAGTGTCAAGGTCCAAATTTAAGTTTAAAAGGGTAAGATGAGTTGTTTTTTAACTCATTTTCACTTTCAAAATTTCGAAATCTCTCATTTATCATTGTGCAGGAAGGAAACTTTGTGAAAAATGAGGGTTTTGCTCTATTCTTTTGGAAATGCAACCCTTTTGAGTGAAATGCAACCCTTCCGAGTGAAATGCGACCCTTCTGAGTGAAATACGACCTTTCTAAGTGAAGGGAGACCTTTTTTAGTAGAGTGCGACCTTTCTGTGGAAGAGCGTGACCATTTTAAAAGAAATGCAACCTTTATGTGGAAGAGTGGCCCTTTTAAAAGAAGTGTGACCTTTCTGAGCAAGAGCGACCCACAACGCCACTCTTTGGGAAATTCACAGTATAGGGATTTCTTCTTGGTTTCAAGGGGATTTTCAATTTCTTCAAACTTCCAAAGATCATTCAAGGACTCTTAAATCCTCTACAAATAGTAAGTGACCATCTACACCATCATTTCAAAGATTTTTCTCAATGTAAATTGATTGTTTCTCAGGGTTTTCTCCAGCAAATTTTTGGTGAATGAAACCTAGCTTCTACTAATTTACCACTGTCATCTATCATCCATGAAACCCTAAATTTAAAATCTCCTATCATTCCACCACTCATTTGCCATTGATTTCATCAAACCTAGCATTCCACTATGTTTTCACATTTGAGAAACCTCCCACTTCAATTTTATCAACATCATATGGCTAGTGTTTTACCCTTCAACAAATTTAATGGAGAGTGAACGAGAGAGTGAAAAGAAAGTGCACAAGGTAGGAAATCATTCAAGGTTTTGTTAATCCAGGTTGTCATTGATGTCAATATGGAAATGGCTGAGATGGTAAATATTCTTGAGATGCCTCGTTCCAGATGACGATGTCATAACTCTTATTTGATAAAGGTAGCATTAATGAATATGGAAAGCTATTAGTGATGTCATTATGATGTCAAGACACTAAGAACAAGTCTTGTCCTAGATGCATATTGTTCATAATGTCCTTGAACTAACCATGAAGACAGCATAACCTCTTGTATCCTTATTCTTGATGAAGAAGCCCTAGAAATCATGATGATGTCCTTACTCTTGATGAAGGATCCCTTTTCATTGATCTCATAGTGACTCTTGATGAAGAAGCTCCCCTTGTGATGATCTAGCCCTTTCTCTAACAAATTGATGAATGTTGCATATGGTTAATGACATATCACTGCACACATGATGACATATATGGTGACGTTACATTTGATGACATGGAAAATCAAGGAATTGTAGATCACTTGATGAATGCATGATGACATGGAAAATCAAGGAATTGTAGATCACTTGATGAATGCATGATGACATGGAAAATCAAGGAATTGTAGATCACTTGATGAATGCATGATGACATGGATGACTCACATACACTACGGTGAAGAACTTAGAAGCCCTAATGAGCTCTTGTTGTCCTAATCACCCTCTGCACTAAATATTTCAAAGAGAAGTCACAAAGAAAATTATGTTTTGACACCTTGGAGGAATTTTTCCACAGTGAGACCTATACCATCTTATAGAGTATATTTTTTCCTTTCTAATGAGCCCTTACTCACCCTCATACTCCCAGTGGTTGAGGAGATAATGAATTTTTAAGTTAGAAAGAATTATTTGGTAGCCTAGCCTACCTAAAAAAATAGTCATTCAAGTCGGCCTGCTCCCAGAAGACGTGTCCCTTCATGTCTAGGTGAAATCACAATAAATATAAGTCAAAACATTTCATTTCAGATAGAGAAAAGCTGTTGATTATTTTAGAAACAAGACACAAAACAACAGGTAAAGTTCACATCTCATGAACCAACCTGTGATGGCATTTTTGGATCTGTAGTGGAATTTTCGGACCTGAGTCCCACATAATTTCTGCCCTATATAACTCTACAACTCTGCAATTTCAGGCCCCTAAAACTCTGTAATTTAATACCCCTGTCACCTTGATCGCAGACCTCGGTTTTGGCAGAAATAAAGCTCAACCTTCTTTTATTGGAACAAACTTGATCGTGGCAAACAAACCACAGTCTCTTGCACTGAATTTCAGCCTCATAAACAGTGACCTAAAGCAGCATTTGTGTATCCTTTTGGGCATTTTTTTTGGGATTTTGGATCAGTATTTTAAAGAAGATTTTGAGAAGGCTTCAAACAGACCTCGTTGCAGATTTTTGAGGGCATCCTTGGGCAGTCCTATAGCAAATAAGATTAGTGATTACAGTGGACTATCGTTTGGAGTCTGTAGCAACTCAGATTTGTGATTATAGTATCATTTGAAGTCTGTCCACCTGTAGAAACTCATTGTCACCTATCCTTTCAGGGTTGTGGAAACGTATACCCTCGGATTTGTTACAGTCACTTGAGGCTCATTTTTTGATGCTCTAATTAAGTGTTGAAGTATTGTATTAAGGAACAGACTTGGATTCAAATATTGTTTGAAGCATGCCATTGACATCTCTGAACCAAATTAAAGGCATCGTTTAAAGCACATTTTGGACAAGCAATTGATCATTCATCTGGATTCTAGACCTGTGGACAACTCAACTATAGGATCTTGGAATAGTTCGGATATGTGACACTTCAAAATAGTGAAGAACTTGTGAGCCTTCAATATTGATGAATCTAGAGGTGAAAAGGACTTGTGGGTTTGTCAAATAATTGAAGAGTTCAACAGTGAATACATGGGTTGACTTGAAGAAGATTTGTGAAGGCATCCTTGGAGCCCATCTCTTGGCCCATCTTGAGAAGCATTCTTGAAGTCTCCTTGGAGCACCGTTAAATACATTTTGGAACAATATTGTAGACACCTTTGAGAAGCTTGAAGATCCTTGAAGCAGAAGTAACTTGAAGAAATTTGTTTGGAAGACCTGGTGCAGAACTTGAGCAATTTATTGAAGACACCTTTGAGGCATAATTGAAGGCATCTAAAGGCACTTGTGGAAGTTGACCTTGAGACACCCTTGGAGACCATGATGCATCATTGAATCCATCATGGGGTAACCTTGGAGAATTTTGTGTGGGTAACATGAAGAGTTGTGGAGATACCTTCATGTGAAGACAAGGTTGTCATTAATGACGTGACGTGGAGACTAAGAGAAGGGATAGTTGAATATTGACAGGGCTCGTTGAAGAAGACATTGGGAGCCATGAAGTATAACGAAATATATATTGACGAAGTAAAGATAAGGGTTAGAGCCTAAGAGGTTGGAACCTCAAATAGATAAGGTTGGTGCCTTGGAAAATAGGGCCAGAGCCCTAGAGGATCGAAGTCCTCAAGAAACCAGGTCGGAGCCTGAATTAGATATAGGGTTGGAGCCCTTGAGGTTGGGGCCTCAAAATTGACAAGGTTGGAGCCTTGGAAGTCCAAGTCGATGCTTGGAAATTACAGGTTGGAGCATGGGAAATTGAAGATTGCTGTCTTCATCTAGAGTTGGAGCCCTACATATATTTTACTTGATTTATTGAAGAAATTAATAAAACTATTTATTCTTATTGTTCATTTTGTGTTCTACATATAAGTGATCTAACTGCTAAAAGTAAAAATTGAAAAGGAATATGGATTCACTCCCCCTCAGTATTTTCAACAATTGGTATCAGAGCCAATACCTTCACACAAAGAGTAACAGCGTGAAGGTTGATCATTAGAACACAAATGGTGAAGCCAAGGAAGAAAGTCTCCAATCCTCCTAAAGATGTGTCTTACTCAACCACCGAAATTGAATTCAATCAATTTGAGAAGGCTTCATTGTTCAATGGAAACTTTGATATATGGGTATTGGGCCGCTAATTTGTCATTATTATTATCACTTTTTGACACCTATTTTACCCATTTCTACCATTCTTTATCACATCATTTATCATAATTTATCATCTAATTCTATTTTATAATTATTTATGCTCTTACTGACAAATACTATTTTCTCTTTTATTTTTAATAAATTGATGATTATTATGCATGATTTTACCAATGATGGTTTATTAATGGATTTATTGTAACATCACTCATGATTTTAGCCTCCAATATCTTTCCAGATTGCAAATTTGATCTCCAACTCACAATTAAATATTCCAACTCAGAAATTCGTTGGAATAAGAAGTGACGGTTTTTCATTGGACGTTTCAGACAAATGAAGGAGAATCTGGAAAATCTGAAACATGGGTTTTGTCCAGATCGACCAAAGTTAGTTGTTCAATGAGTAGTTTTCAAAAATTCAGTCTGTATTAAGAGAAACAGAAGGTTCTTCAAAGACAATTTTCTCAGATTTGTTGTTGCGGCCGTTTTCCAAATTCTTCCAGTTGCAATACCAAATTCGACTTGTTCCTGCTAAATGTTGATGGAAAGATCTTTCAGATATGATCTTTCTGATCAATTTGTTTTGTATAATCCAAATTTGTAATGGAAATCATTTTGTAATTAGCTTTGTTGTAACTTCCCTTTGCTCTCTATGTATTTAAATGAAAACAGAGATCAAAGGAAGGGGAGAGAATAGAGAGGAGGAAACTTCTCGCCTTTTTACTTCGGTTGTAATTTTAATATATAGAGCATGATTTTGAAGAACACATCGCGTTGTAATGACATTTGAATTTGATGATTAATACATAATTTGAGTTGTTGTTCACTCGCGATATTCTGAAGTAGTTAAGCAGTATTCGCTGGCGGCTTGGGCCCGGTCACTGGTGGATTTCACTGCTATTTCTTGTTTTATACTTTTACTTTTCCTTTACTGCAAGTTTAATTATTCTGCTTTACAGTTTTACAGTTGATTTACTTTCATCGGTGTGGATTTCGTGTATTCATTTCATTACTTCTTAATTCTGTCAATTGATTTCATTTATTTATGTTGTGGAGTGAATTAATCATTAGATGAGAATTATTTCTTGTTCATTAAAAAGACAGAGTGTTATTGATTAGATTAGATGCTTTATTTCTATGCAGTAGTTTAGATTCAGCTGAAAGAGCTCTGTTATTGCTACAGTGCACTCGGTTGATGTAATTGCAATTAGAATCTCTTGATTAAGATTGAGTCTTGGTTTTGATTAAGATTGAGTTTTGATGCTTAGATAGATTACTTTCCTTGAAGTTCCAAGCTTGAGATTTATGGTTTGATCCATTTACTCTTGTATTGAATTTGATAAGTTATCTTAAAGCATTACTCTCTATAGATATAACGATTTCCATCACTTGCACATATTGTGTACACTCTTGAAACAAAAAGACTTACCCAGGTTGATAATTAATGTGAGGAAATTAGGAGTTCTAAAAGACACCTTATATGCACCCAACATTTTGGCGCCATTGCCAGGGAGAGTGTTGCTATTTCGCAGAAGTGATGTATGTTTGATATTTGTTGCTGGGAAAGAATTGGGTATTAAAAATGGAAGGTAAGAACCTGCGTACGGGTAAGTAAAGTGCTTGCTCCCTCGCCTACTTTTCAACGCAATTACATAGGAATTGAAGTAGAAATAAAAGTTTGATGTTTGTTTGCTGTGAAATAATTAGGTATTAAAAATGGAAGGTAAGAACCTGTGTACAAGTAAGTAAAGTTCTTGCTCCTGTGCCTGCTTTTCAGAAAAAATGTGTAGGAATTAAAGTAGAAATATATGTTTGAATTTCTGTGTGAATGACTATGAAAAAAAAGGTAGAAATTTTGAAAAACAAATCTCATGATTTCACTTAAGTGGTGATGTAAGCACCACTCATTTCACTAACCAATTTACAGGAACATTTGAAGGAGGAGCCTCAAAGAAACACATGAAGAACATCTTCAATTATGGTTTAAGAAATGGCTCACATTTCTACTTTTGAATTGCCTATCAAAGATCTAGGAGGAGTGACACAAATGCACATAATTTCCCCATATTCTCTACCAAATTTTCATGGTTTGGAAAACAAAGACCCAGATACATTTTTATTTGAGTTTGAAGTACTTTCTAGAGGATACAATTATTATACTAATGATCAAAGGTTGAAAGTGTTTCCTCTTACTCTAAAAGGAGTATCTCTCTGATGGTTCATAAGCCTTGATGGGAACTACATCCAAACATGGGAGGACATGAAAAACATATTCTTGAAGAAGTACCAAGACTATTGCAAGGCCGATGAAGATATTTTCAATATGATACAAGGAAAAGATAAAAGCTTGGAGGACTATGTAGAGCGATTTCATTATAACCTTCAAAAATCAAAGCATAAGCATTTGAAAAAAGAGATCTTAAAAACACTCATTCTTAAAGGAATCAAAGATGAATTTTTAGAACTCTTAAATGTAGTGGGAAAAGGTGATGTTTTTCAGTTATCATATGATGATGTTTGTGAATTATGCATAAGGTATTCAAGAGGAATCTTTAAGGCTGGTAAGAATTCTAGAGAAGTTTCTTCTTTCTTTTCCAAATCTACTACAAGAACAGGAGATATAGGATTTGAAATCAATGATTTATTTGAACATTTAAAAGTTGAGTTTATTAGCTCTCTAAATTTAAAATTGGATGTTTTGCAGGATCAGAAAAATCAAGAAATTGAGGAAGTGTTTTTCCTTGATTGCCAAAAGGAGTATCCCATAGATACTCACTCTTCCTTATCTAGGATGGAAGTAGCATATCAAAGAGATGGGGAAGCTGCAACAATTTCACAACCATGGAAATCATGGCCTACATGTATGGTTCAAAACACTTCCTCTCCATTTTCTTACTTGCATAATCCATTATGGAATACTCATGTGTTAGGGCAGCCATGTCAATCTCAATATAACCCCCACCAATCTTGTCTACAAATTTGGCATGGTTCGTCTTATGATTACATGAATACTCTCCCACATCTTGTAGCACAAATACATCATCCATATTCTTTTACAGCTCTTCCACAACATCTTGTTTTCCCATCAAAACCATCCACACAACTCAATCAACCACATCATCAAAATGCTCCATGGCCTACACAATTTCCTACTCAACTTATTCCACACCCTCATCATAATAAACCAGTACAACATGCATACAGTGTTGAACTGGAAAATTTACCTACCCTTCCCACCCATTCTATCTCACATGCACCATTGCAGAAAAATTATAGTGAGATTGGGAATGTTTCAAATCCAAAAATTGTAGAAGTTATGAAAAAAATGAGGTTTCTTCTAGTCTGCATCAACAAGCCGTTTTAAAAATTCAAGAACTTCATGATATGACAGTTATGGGAAATCAGAAAAGTAAGGGATATATTGAAGACTGATTTCGCTCCATCATTTGTTTGCAGCATCACTCCATACTTCAACAATTTTTGGCACCATCGTTTCAAGGGAAGTTGGCTTCTCATACCCTACCATTTATTAACATGCATTTTTCAAATTTGGGTATGTACATACTGGAGGCCTTATTTCAAAAATGGCTCCATTGGAAGTACTCTTATACATAAGCATATTCATTTTTCAAAGAAAAGTAGGTTAGTGTAGGAAATAAATAAATAAGAACATAAATAAATATATTTTTTTATTATTATGTAAAAATAGTTTTTTTTGTTGCAACACGCTGTGGAAATCAACATCGATGATAAATAATTTAATTCATTTGTGTATGTAGATGTATTATATTGAAAATAATAGTTCTACAAACACTCATATTCATTTTTATCACCAATATGGAAAAATTGTTTGAATATCATATTTTTTGGCTTGTCGGCTTGATGAAATTTCTGAAAATACAGTCGGAACAGTCATGTTTTGAGGGACCAAAAGGGATTATTTTTAAAACATGTTTCTATCCTAAGTATCCCTTGATGTATAATTTCCAACACAATTTTAATCACTCCATTTGGATTTGAAATGAAAAGGTTATAACCAAAACATTGACAGGGTGTCTAGTAGGAAGCTCAGGAACAGGGTTGGGACAGTCCGTTTTTGGAGGCCTAAATGACTATATTTTTAAAACCTGTTTCTTTGGTATATTCCTCTATGAATATAGTTTACAGGACAATTTGAATCACTCGATTTTGATATTGTATGAGAAAGTTATGACCCAAATACTGACTGTCTATCATAAATCAGCACTCTTAAAACTTTGTTTTTCCAGCTGTTCATTAAAGTATTTGACCCATCAATTATTCTTTTCTTCAAAACCTATTTCTATTATAGATAAATAAATGAATCCACTCTCATTTCCGATTTTAATTAGCTCAAGCCGTCATCAAACGAAAAAATTATGCTTAAAATATCAACTGTTGGTCTAAGCTGTGAAATCGAAAATGACTATGTTATGCAGGTCATTCTAAGTAAACTTGACATATCATATCATGGAATTTTTAAAACCTATTTCTATTATAAATATCCCTCTGAATTCACTTTCATTTGGCTTTGGAATCACTCAAATCGGATGAAAAACAAAGAAGTTATGATTAAAACATCGCAGGTTAGCATGATTGGTCACTACTCTCCCGCAGGTAATAAATTAATTTTACTTTGTTATTTTCTCCGTGGATTTGTTTTACAGTGTAACTACTTGTTATTTTTTTTGCATAATTCTTGGATTAGGGGACACTGATCGCCTCTCTTTCTCCATGGTTTAATGTTTTATTGCAGGTAGACACTCATTTTTTTTTGCATGTCTTAGGAGAATAAAGAAGGTCAATTTGTGAACAAACGATTCTTGAAATAATTTTAATGACACAAAGGCATCTCATCTAATTCATTACCTAATGGATTCATAAAAAAATAAATGGAGAATTGATTTCCATTTCAAGATTCATGTCACTACTACTAAACCATTTTTCCAAGAGATCATTTTTTCCATTGACAAATTGATATTCCCTTAAGAAATAATATCATAGCTATTGTAACTTAATTTATTTTTTTATTTACTATTTTTAAATAAAGTGTTATTTCTTTTCTGATTTCTCTTATGTTTTTGTGTTTCAGGTGTTGCTTCCTTCAAAGGTGTAATTTTTGCTCCATTGGCGATTGAATGATTGTTGTTCAATCTTGTGAACAGTTGTTGTTCAAACTTTTGAACTGCTAATGTTCAAACTTTTGAACATCGCTTTTTTTCTTTTTGTGTTTTGTTTTTCAATATTTTAAACAATTGTTGTTCAAAATATTGAACAACTATTGTGCAAACTTTTGAACAGTTGTTGTTCAATCTTTTGAACAAGACTTTCTTTTATTTTTTGCATTGTTTGTTGTTCATTTAATGGAACAACTGATGTTTATTTAATTGAACAGTTGATGTTCAATCTTTTGAACAACACTTTCTTTCTTGTGTGTTTTGTTGTTCAATCTTTTGAACAGCTATTGTTCAATCTTTTGCACAACACTTTCTTTATTGCGTGTTTAGTTGTTCAATCTTTTGAACAACTACTGTTCAATCTTTTGAACAACACTTTCTTTTTTTTGTGTTTTGTTGTTCAATCTTTTGAACGGTATTTTCTTTTTTTACAATTGTTTTGTTGTTCAAATATTTGAACAGTTGTTGTTCAATCTTTTGAACAACTGTTGTTCAATCTATTGAACAACACTTTTTATGATTGTTTTGATGTTCAATCTTTTGAACAGCTACTATTCAATCTATTGAACAACACTTTTTACGATGCCCTGCTATTAAACTTTTGAACATCATTTTTTCTTCTTGTGATTATTTTGTTGTTCAATAGATTGAACAACACCTTTTTCTTGCATTATTCTGTTGTTCAATCTCTATTCAATCTATTGAACAACACTTCTTTTCTTTTTTGCATTGTTTTTTGTTCATTTAATTGAACAAATATTGTTCAATCTATTGAACAACACTTCTTTTCCTTTTATGTGATTGCTCTTAGCTTATCTCAGTGCCATTTTTCTTTTATTCTTCATTTTGTTTTCTTTTCATGGCTTGAAGTACAATTCAATCAATTGAACATCACTTTTGTTGTTCAATCAATTGAACATCACTTTTGTTGTTCAATCAATTGAACAACACTTTTGCATGTTTTATTTTTGTTATTCAAATGATTGAATGATCGTTGTTCAATTGATCGAACAACACTTTTTGCATTTTTGTAGGAATAACTGTGATTTCTCTTTACTGTTTCATCACTAGTCATTTTTTCATTTTTCTTTCTCTTTTATGTTTTGAATAAAAAACCATCTGGTTGGATTTGTGCCTAAGATAAAGAAAAACAGTAATATTAATACCATTATGACTTATAAAACCTTTTGATGGTCATCTATATTCTGAAGCTGACATGGTGCACCTATATAATGACTGATTGAATATCTTCTCTTTGGACACATCATAAAATGATTTATTATTCTAATACCATGCTAGTTTATCTTTTACACTTTCAAAAGGATAAATCCCTTTGATATGATGATATGGGGGGAAAGCATAACTTTCATTGGCATTTTTTTTTACTTCTTACGCCATCCCTGACTCTTAAGGAGTAAATGAGCCTCCCTCTCTTTACAATAAAAGCATTAAAATATAAAAATATGAAACTGTAACAAGCATTGTCTTAAAAGGATAGGGGGTCTCATCACGACCCAGCCTACCATGATCATAAGGGTGTAACAAGTGACATTCCATTATGGCCACCACACCAAGGTAATGACCTTATTGATGGTTAAAACCGTTAGAAGGATAGGGGGTCTCATAACAAGCCATCCTGATAACTTTTTTATATCCTAATAAATGGCACTATGATTATCTGGTTACCATGCCAACATAGTGGTCTCATTATAAAAAACAGAAAACCATCTACATACTAAATGGAGGACTTTGGCTCATTTTTAGGTTAAAAAGCAACCCTCTCAAGGCTATGAACATCTGCTAGCAGTAATGGCTCTGCTTGTGGTATTTAAGTACTATGTTACACTGCCAAATACTCTCTATCCTATTACCCCCTATGGATTCATTTCTAAAGGAGAATTTACCATTTGAACAGCATTTCTAATTCAATTAGCCAACATGCATGGTAAACTATATCTTTATACGCATTATATCATTATTGTCCAATCAATTTATCACTAGTGATTAACATTTATCGTTGGTCATGCTTTTGTCATATTTTTCCACCTAAGGTAAATATCTATTTACATAATGATCTAAATCCTTGTTTTATTTTATGGGCATTTCACATCTTTTGACCTATACTGCTCTAATTGCTTTTGTTATATTTACGCCGCTTTGATTGATTTTCCTGCTGCATTTATGAATCCTCAACACCCTTTCCCTTTTTCCTATGCTTTATGATCATGGACGCCTTTTTTGTATTTGAAGGGGGAAGATGTACATTATGGAATAGCGTGTATAATAATTATCGAACTCTGCCATAACTTGTTGATTTGACAAAATATTATTATTACATCTCTACAAAGGTTTTTTCTGATTGCAATTTTTGCATGCAGCTTATCTGTTGTTGTTCAAAACTAAAACTATGGATTCAAGAAAATTGCATACAGTTAGTGAATTGTTTATAGGAGAACAACAAGTATGGGGGGGAACTCTATTTGCAGCAAGTCCACACTATTGCAACTAACAGAAGAGGCTCGAGCAACTCGCAGATAGGATGTGCTTGCATGGCTTCCACCTTTTGCATCACTTTCAACATCATCTCAGCCAACATCAGCTTCAACAAATACCAATCCATACATGTTATTCCACATTTTTCCGGAGGTAAAACTTGAGGTAAAATAGCATAAGTTTCTAATTTATTAAAAGTTTAGGAGAATTTCATGAAAATCCATTGAGCATTATTTATCATCATTCATTCCACATCTTTAACACTTCCAATTTTTCAAAGACATAAAAGCTTTCAGTTTGGGGGAGTGTTACTTTCATTCATTTATTTATTATGATCATGCCATCATCCACCAATCTCCTTATTCATTCTCAAAACCTCTCTTATTCCATGTTGTTTTACACCAAGCATAGATTTCAACCACAATTGTAGCAACCACCTCAATTTTTTTTCTAGTATTGCATGAGGGCATGTTAATTCTCCAGTTTGGGGGAGGAATTGCTACACATGATGGATGTTTTCTACTTTTTTTTCTCATTTAAGGCATACAATTTCATTTTTATACAGTGCAGAAATTGATTTGTGCATACCTTTAAAACTATGAACTGAATTCTTGTGATTTTTGGACAACAAAGAGGTATCATTAAAATACACAAACCCATAAAATTTCAAGTTAAATTAGTTTGTAAAATTTCAGAAATCACGCACTATCACCTACAACCATTTTGCTTATATCTCATGCTCCATGCATCAAAATGATATGATTTTTGGATTAAAGAAACATTAATATAGTAGAAATCTTCTTGCCAAATTTCAGCAAAATTTGGTTTGTATTTTTTGAGAAAATGGTTAATGAAGTTTGTCACTACTTATATCATATTTTTTTGTAACTTCATATACATATAGTTGAAATTCAATGTGAAAATTGTTACACCTTCATCAACATCGCTAAAATTGAATATTCATTATTTGAGGAAAAACTCATTTGTTCTATCACTTTCATGACTTGGGATGAACATTTCTTATAGCTAGGTTAATATAGAGGCTTTGGGGTTGCATGAGGACATGCAACATATTCAGTTTAGGGGTATGTTGGGCCGCTAATTTTTCATTATTATTATCACCTTTTGGCGCCTATTTCACCCATTTCTACCATTCTTTATCACATCATTTATCATAATTTATCATATAACTCCATTTTATAATTATTTATGCTCTTAAGGATAAATACTATTTTCTCTTTTATTTTTAATAAATTGATGATTATTATGCATTATTTTACCAATGATGGTTTATTAATGGATTTTTTGTAACATCACTCATGATTTTAGCCTCCAAGATCTTTTCCATATTGCAAATTTGATCTCCAACTCACAATTAAATATTCCAACTCAGAAATTCGTTGGAATAAGAAATGACGGTTTTTCATTGGACGTTTCAAACAAATGAAGGAGAATTTGGAAAATCTAAAACATGGGTTTTGTCCAGAACGGACCGAATTAGTTTTTTAATGAGTAGTTTTCCAAAATTCGCTATGTATTAAGAGAAACAGAAGGTTCCTCAAAGATGATTTTCTTAGATTTATTGTTGTGGCCATTTTCCAAGTTCTTCCAGTGGAAATAACAAATTCGACTTGTTCCTACTGAATGTGGATGGAAAGATCTTTCATATATGATCTTGTTGATCAATTTGTTTTTTATAATCCAAATTTGAAATGGAAATCATTTTGTAATCAGCTTTGTTGTAACTTCCCTTTGCTCTCTGTGTATTTAAATGAAAACAGAGATCGAAGGAAGGGGAGAGAATAGAGAGGAGGAAACTTCTCACCTTTTTACTTCGGTTGTAAGTTTAATATACAGAACATGATTTTGAATAACACGTCACATTGTAATGACATTTGAATTTGATGATTAACACATAATTTGAGTTGTTTTTCACTCGCGATATTCTGAAGTAGTTAAGCAGTATTCCTTGGCAGCTTGGGCCTAGTCACTGGTGGATTTCACTGCTATTTCTTGTTTTATACTTTTACTTTTCCTTTACTATGAGTTTAATTATTCTGCTTTACAGTTTTACAGTTGTTTTACTTTCATCGATGTGGATTTCATGTATTTATTTCATTACTTCTTAATTATGTCAATTGATTTCATTTATTTATATTGTGGATTGAACTAATCATTAGATGAGAATTATTTCTTGTTCATTAAAAAGACAGAGTGTTATTGATTAGATTAGATGCTTTATTTCTATGCAGTAGTTTAGATTCAGCTGAAAGAGCTTTGTTATTGCTACGGTGCACTCGATTAATGTAATTGCAATTAGAGTCTCTTGATTAAGATTGAGTCTTGGTTTTGATTAAGATTGAGTTTTGATGCTTAGATATATTACTTTCCTTGAAGTTCCAAGCTTGAGATTTATGGTTTGATCAGTTTACTCTTGTATTGAATTTGATAAGTTATCTTAAAGCATTACTCTCTATAGATATAACGATTTCCATCACTTGCACATATTGTGTACACTCTTGAAACAAAAAGACTTACCCAGGTTGATAATTAATGTGAGGCAATTAGGCGTTCTAAAAGACACCTTATATGCACCCAACAATGGGAAGCAAGAATCAGGAATTTCTTAAAGACTCAAGGAATTGAAGTCTGGAAATTCGTGATTTTTGATGGGATGATGGATGGAGAATCCAAGGAATGTAATGCAAGAGCAATGAAAGCAATCTTGAACGGGATACCTGATTCTATGAAGGCCAATTTTGAAAAAATTTCATCAACAAAAGGCATACGGGATAAACTTCATGATCTTCACTCAAAAGGAGTGTTGACAATGATCTCTAGTCAAGAAAATGATGGAAAACAAAAAGGAAATCTAAAGCCCATCAAGGAAGCTGAAGATAAGAGTGATGACACCAAGACTAAAGAAGACCTAGAATATGAAGAGAATGAAAAAGATTTTGAAGAATATCTCCTCACTAAACGTATGACTTCCATGAAAGAGATTAACAATTTGAAAAAGGAAAATGAGGAACTTAAGAAGAAAGTGCAAGTTGGTGACCAGGACAAGACAAGGAAGGAAGTTGACCTTATCAAGCTTCAAGTATAAGAAAGAGATGAGTAGCTCACCAAGATTAAGGAAGAATTTCATCAAAACAAAAGAAAGGATCATGAAGAAGTCATATCCATGACAAATTAATTGGATAAGGCAAAGAAACGAGAAGATACATTGTCAAGCCACCTTGAACAAAGGCACGCGAGCTTGAACAAACTTGAAGTAGGTATTGTTCAATACAAGGAAGAGGTATCCTCCCTTAGATCTCAAAAAGAAGAAGCAAGGAAACAAGCACAAGGAGCTAAGAAGGTGATGGAAGCTTTGTCATTCATAGAAGGACAAGTTGATGAAGTTGAAAAGGAGAGAAACACCATGATATGCCAACTAGAAGAAAAGGATAATGACATCACCAAGTTAAAATCAAAAATCACTTCTCTTAAGGCCCAATCATGTGAAGCAACCAAGATGAAGGAAGAAATGGAGATCATTCTATCAAAAAAGGATGAAGAATGCAATAAAATGAAGGAATAAATTGTCTTTCCTAAAAAGGAAGTTGACTTTCTGAATAAGAACTTGAAAAGTTCTCAAACCCTAGATGACATCCTAAGTCATCAAAGGTCTCCCCTCGATAAATCAGGTCTTGGCTATGTAGGTGAATCCTCAAGAAAAAATGATGCAAACCCTAATGCTTCAAAAAAAAAGGATGTGAGGAAGCCTGAAAGAAATGTTGATGCTCCCAGTTCCAGCAAAGGAAAGATTCAAGTTGACATTGGAAGAAATCCTAATCCAAGAAGAAATTCAGATGGTGTCAAGGATGCAAGAAGCAATGGTTATCATCAAAGGATCCCAATGCAAAATGACTTCAGAAGTACATCAAGGAAACCTTCTTCTCCCAGGTGCCAAAGTATATTTCTTGGTTATTTCTATTCTTGTACAAACTTTAGGCACATGGAAAAAGATTGTAGGGATTATAATGATCCCCGTCAATCTCTGAGAAGCAATTTCACAAGAAGAAGTCATGAATTCTTATTCATGAACAACATAGAATTATTCAAGTGTCATAACATTGGTCATATGGCACGTAATTGTAACTTTATTTGGTAACCTACTCAAGCTAGAAATATGCCAGATAAGAAAGTTACACGAGTATGGATAAGGAAGCAAATACAATCTGAAAGTCCCTTGAACTCTCCAGCCAACAACATATGTTGTTGATTTGATGAAGACATCAAGATATGGTATCCCAAGTGTTTGATGATGAGACTCTGCCAAAACGAAGACCATGCATAAAGTTAGGGGGAGTTCTTGGTCATTCTTGTCTAAAGGAAGCTAGAGGAGTTTATGTAGGCAGGAGGAGTTGGTTCATCCATAAGAAAGGCAACTTGGACCATATTTCCAGGTGAAAGAGCACCATGAAAAGGGGAGTAACATACCTATAAAGAACTACTATTGATGAAGAAAATATGATGAAAAGAAGCAGCTTTACAGGGGGAGTATTGGGTCACCCCGTTTTCCATTGATGTCAAAGGGGGAGAGAATGTTGGAAGGGAAATAATATTGCCATCAATGGCAAAGGGGGAGATTGTTAATCCAGGTTGTCATTGATGACAATATGGCATTGGCCGAGATGGTAAATATTCTTGATATGCCTCGTTCCAGATGATGATGTCATAACTCTTATTTGATAAATATGCCATTAACGAAGATGGAAAGCTATTAATAATGTCATTATGATGTCAAGACACTAAGAAGAGGCCTTGTCCTAGATGCCTATTGTTCATAATGTCCTTGAACTAACCATGAAGACACCATAAGCTCTTGTATCCGTAGTCTTGATGAAGAATCCCTAGAAATCATGATTATGTCCTTAATCTTGATGAAGGAACCCTTCTCATTGATGCTCATAGTGACTCTTGATGAAGAAGCTCTCCTTGTGATGAACTAGCCCTTGCTCTAGCAAATTGATGAATGTTGCATATGGTTAATGACATATCGTTGCACACATGATGACATATATGGTGACATTACATTTGACTGCATCGACAATGAAGGAATTGGAGATCACTTGATGAATGCATAATGACATGGATGACTCACATACACTATGGTGAAGAACTTAGAAGCCCTAATGACCTCTTTTTGTCCTAATCACCCTCTGCACTAAATATTTCAAAGAGCAGTCACAAAGAAAATTATTTTTTGACACCTTGGAGGCATCTTTCCATAGTGAGACCTATACCATCTTATAGAGTATATTTTTCCCTTTCTAATGAGCCCTTACTCACCCTCAAACTCCTGGTGGTTGAGGAGATAATGAATTTTTAAGTTAGAAAAAATTATTTGGCAGCCTAGCCGACCTAAAAAGATAGTCGTTCAAGTTAGCCTGCTCCCAGAATATGTTTCCCTTCATGTCTAGACAAAATCACTATAAATATAAGTCAAAACATTTCATTTCAAATCAAAAAAATTTGGTGATTATTTCATAAACAAGACACAAAATAACAAGGAAAGTTCACATCTCGTGAACCAACCTGTGATGCCATTTTTGGATCTGTCGTGGCATTTTCGGACCTGAGGCACACATAATTTTTGCCCTATATACCTCTGCAACACTACAATTTCGGGCCCCTGCAACTCTATAATTTAAGACCCCCGTCACCTTGATTGCAAACCTCGGTTTTGGCAGAAATAAAGCTTGACATTATTCTATTGGAACAAACTTGATCTTGGAAAACAAACCACAGTCTCCTGCACTGAATTTCAGCCTCATAAATAGTGACCTAAAGCAGCATTTGTGTATCCTTTTGGGCATATTTTTTTGGGATTTTGGATCAGTATTTTAAAGAATATTTTGAGAAGGCCTTGAACAGACCTTGCTGCATGTTTTTGAGGGCATCCTTGGGAAGTCATGTAGCATCTTAGATTAGTGATTACAGTGGACTATCGTTTGGAGTATGTAGCAGCTCGGATTTGTGATTACAGTATCATTTGAATTTTTTCCACCTGTAACAGCTCACTGTCACATATCCTTTCGAAGTTGTGGAAATTTATAACCTCAAATTTTGTTACAGTCACTTGAGGCTCATTTTTTGAAGCTCAGATTAAGTGCTAAAGTATTGTATTAAGGAATAGACTTGGAGTCAAATTACTACATCGTTTGAAGCAGGCCATTGACATCTCTAAAGCAAATTAAAGGCATCGTTTAAAACACATTTTGGACCAGCAATTGATCATTCATCTGGAGTCTAGACCTATGGACAAGTCAACTATAGGAGCTTGGAACAGTTCGGATATGTGACACTTCAAAACAGTGAAGAACTTGTGAGCCTTCAACAATGATGAATCTGGAGGTGTAAAGGACTTGTGGCCTTGTCAAAGAATTGAAGACTTGAATAGTGAAGACTTGGGTTGACTTGAAGAAGACTTGTGAAGACATCTTTGGAGCCCATCTCTTGGCCCATCTTGAGCAACATTCTTGAAGTCTCCTTGGAGCACTGTTAAATACATTTTGGAACAATATTGTAGACACCTTTGAGTAGCTTGAAGATCCTTGAAGCAGAAGTAACTTGAAGAAAGTTGTTTGGAAGGCCTGGTGCAGAACTTGAGAAATTTATTGAAGACACCTTTGAGGCATTACTGAAGACATCTGAAGACACTTGTGGAAGTTGATCTTGAGACACCCTTGGAGACCATGATGCATCATTGAAGTCATCATGGGGTAACCTTGGAGAATTTTGTGTGGATAACATGAAGATTTATGGAGATACCTTCATGTGAAGACAAGGTTGTCATTGATGACATGACATGGAGACTAAGTGAAGGGATAGTTGAAGATTGACAAGACTCATTGAAGAAGACATTAGGAGTCGTGAAATATAACCAAATATATATTGACGAAGTAAAGCGAAGGGTTGGAGCCCAAGAGGTTGGAACCTTAGTAGACAAGGTTGGTGCCTCGGAAGATAGGGTCGAAGCCCTAGAGGATCAAAGTCCTCAAGAAACCAGGTCAGAGCCTGAATCAAATATAGGGTTGGAGCCCTTAAGGTTGGTACCTCAAAATTGACAAGGTTGGAGCCTTGCAAGTCCAAGTCGATGCCTGAAAAATACAGGTTGGAGCCTAGGAGATTGAAGATCAGTGTCTTCATCTAGGGTTGGATCCTACGTATATTGTATTTGATTTACTGAAGAAATCAATAAAATCATTTATTCTTATTGTTCATTTTGTGTTTTACATATAAGTGATCTAACTGGTAAAAATAGCAATTGAAAAGAAATATTGATTCACCCCCCTCTCAATATTTCCAACAGGTTTGAGCCATCCAACTTGAGAGAAATCAATGCTTCTCCATTTGCCCAAAAATGTTTCAGAAATGTTGGTTGTATGAAGTTTTGTGAGCAGGTCATGGAGTTTCGTTCTCATGTCCCTTTGACAAGCCTCTTTGCCCAAAGCTTCAACATATATAAGGTTGTCATAGAAGGTATTAAATTCAGTTTCTCAGTGGGTATTATTTCTTTAGCCACAGGTATTCCAAATCATGGTGACACTTGGTTCAAAGGCATGTAATTTCCCCTTGATGATTATAAGATGTTCCTAAAACCTAATGTCAGAGAGACTTCTGAACATGTTTTTCCTTTTAGACATCTTCTTAACAAGTATGCCCCTCTAATGAAGCTTATTATGAAGTATTTTACATGTGAAGGCAAATTCTCTAGATTATACAGGTATCATGTTAGGTTACTTATGCACTTCACCTCTACAAGAACACTTAATTTGTGCAAATGTTTTTCTAAGAGTGTGGTGAAGATGACTAAAAAAATTCACACCAAGGGAGAGCCTCATATCACCAATTTGTTTCACCATAGCTTGATCAAGATTGTGGTTATGCATCATCTCTCAATCAAGAAAATCACTTGGGAAACCCTTTTGATCTTGTCATTAGCCCCACTGTTTCTCCTAGCAAAACAACACCATCAAGGTCAAGGTCCACATGGTCGATGAAGCATGGTTCAACAAGAAAACAAGAAGTTTCAGAGGCACCTAGACCTAAGGTAACCAAGACATATCAAAGAGGGAACAAGCTTGTGTTTTCTCCACAGATTGTGGAAGGGGCCAAGCCTTCTACATCAACACAACAAGGATCACATTTGCAGGATGAGGAGACTATCCATCATGACATACACATAGTGGACTTGGAGTCCCAAGATGATCATCAAACCCTGAAACTAGTTATCAGAGAGAAGGATTCTCATATCATGGAGCTTTTGGACAATGTGGCAAGAGCCAAATTCATCATTTCCTTCCTTGAGCAAGAAAATGAGCAGCTGAAGGCAAAGAAGTTTCTTTTAGAAAAAGATTTGTTTAAAACTAGTATGCAAGAGTCCAAAGGTAAAGCAGTGTTGGGGCATGATGAACAAGAAAATAAGGTTGGAAGGAAGAGGCCTAGGACAAAGGGTCTCAAAGGAAAATTGTAGAAGGAAAAAGACCAAAACCTACTAAATGAGGATTTGAGTCTTGAAGACAGAATTGCTATGGAAATCAATGAAGACAGGGAATATTGGCTAGGCAAAGTCAATGGCCATCTAGAGAAGCTTCTTGAAAAAGCTAATAGGGACAATCATATGTTGAGGCACATGGCCCATCACTATCAAACAAGGAATCAGATTGCACAAATCAGAATCAAGAAATTGAAAGCAAAACTGAAAGAGGTCCAAGACAAGAAAATGGAATCAAGGAAAAGGGGTAAAATAATAAAATTGGTGACTAAAACATCCAAGAATGTTTATCCTATCATCCATAGCAGCCAAGGAACAATTTTGAAACTTTTGGAGCAATTTGGAATTTTTTTTAAATTTTGCAGGAAAAGGCACACAGAAGCGTCGCGGTGAGGCGTGATCCTTTTTCCCTAGACATAGAAATGAAGTTTTTGTTGGCATTATGAGACAAGTGTTGTCCTTGATGGCAAATCACATTGATGACAAATCATAGTGCAGAAGGATAGCAGCAAGGAATTGATGATCAGTCTACAAGTATGAAGAAAAATATATACACGCTGGTTCGCTATATACCAAGTCGCGTGTACACGCTGGTTGGCTTCAGTAAAAGCGCGTGTATGTGGAAAACTTATCTTTGGTCCACGGCGGTTATTCCTTGGAAGTTGTGCCTATGGTTTTGGACCTTGGTGTCTCGACGGACGTGTTGATCCCTAGTTTTTGAAGTTGATGGTATTGGATTTCTATGGTTTTGGATCTTGGTATTGAACAAGGCCTAAGGCTATATAAGGAGAAGGAAATCATTAGGCAAGTGTATCTGATATGTCTTGAAACATCTGAGGAAGTATTAGATCCAGTATGCAGGTTATGGGTTGATGATGCATTGCTTGATCTGAGCTAAGGAGATATCTCACCGGTTGATGAAGAACAAGATCTAAGGAGAGATCGGGATCAAATGGTTTGAAAAGCTCTATTATGATATGGTTGATTATGCGTATTTCTAGATCTACATACTGACGCAATGTTATGTTCTGGGTCTAACTGATGTCTGGTACAGCTGCAAGTTAAGAGAATTTATTTTTAGATCTGTACGCAGGTTGTCTTCGGTAAAAGCGCGTGTATACGCGGGTTGCTCTCATTGAAGTAGCGTATATCTTTTGAAGCATGATTTTTGGGTTTGCAGTTAGGTCTAACTGATATTACAGAGTTCTGTAGTCTGCTCTGTGTTCTGGTGACAGGTGTTGACAGGGTTTCAGTGGTTCAGTGATTCAAAGATTGATGATGCTAGTATTGGTTGTTTTATGCTTCAATGATTTGTGAATGAATCATAGTCTTCAGATTGTAATGTTGTGCTTCAGGAATATCCAATCTGAAAATTGATGAAAAGTGGTACCTGAAGGAAAGAAGATTGTAGGCCAGCACCTACGTACTAGTATCTTAGCTAGTACAAGAGCAAAGGGGGTTGGAGCTCCCTTCCAAGGAAGTTTGGAGAACGAGAGAAGGTTGAAGCCTTCTGCAGGTTGTAGCCTGCGTACTAGTATAAGGCTGCACCAGTACAAAAGATTGTAAACTGAAGTTCTTATTAAAGAAAGATAGAGACGACTTGCAGTAGGTGGTTTTCACCCACATTGGGTTTCCACCTTATATCATGGTGTTCATGTGTGTGGCTTTTGTGTGATGATCTGTTCTGTTATACTGCATCTGTTTACTCTTAATATGGTGAATAATGACCTGATGCACTTAACTGAAGATAAACTAACTGAATTATAAGTTTTCTGGTTATACGCTGTTTTCTTTAGACACAGTAGCGTGTACACGCTGGTTCACTTAACTGAAGTAGCGTATATGTTTCTGAGCATTGAAAAAGTTTTATTGATCTGATAATACTGATTCACCCCCCCCCCCCCCTCTCAGTATTATTTCCAACAATTGGTATCAGAGCAGGTCCTTCAGAGAAGCTTGATCGCTTGAAGGTAGATCGTTCATCATGAGAAACTACGAGAGAGAAGCATCAATCAGGCCACCAGTTTTTGATGGGACAAACTTCAATTATTGGAAGGTAAGAGTTACTGCCTATCTTCAATCTCTTGGTACAGAAGTTTGGGACATCGTAGAAACAGGCTACGCTTTTCCTTCAGCTACTCCTACAGATGCAGCTGAGAAAAAGAAGTATGAAACAAATGCAAAAGCAGTCAGTACCCTATTAGGATGTATATCCCAAACGGAATTCATGAAGGTAATGCACTACAAATCCGCAAAAGAGATATGGGACAAAATTGTCACGAGCTATGAAGGAGATGAACAGGTAAAGCGTGCTAAACTTCAAACTCTCAGGATTCAGTATGAGACTCTCAAGATGTATAATGATGAAAGTGTGGCTAACTATTTTCTTCGGGTAGATGAGATTGTTAATTGTATGAAAAATTTGGGTGAAGAAATAAAAGAGGCTATAGTGGTTGAAAAGGTTCTAAGATCATTGTCCCCCAAGTTTGAATCTAAAGTATCTGCAATAGAAGAAAAGGAAAATCTACGAATTCTTACTATGTCTCAGCTACATGGAATTCTAACTACTTATGAAATGAGAAAGGGAGGTCCATCAGACAGAAGAGAAGCTGCTTTCAAGGCATCAGGCAAAGAAGATTATTATGAAGCAAGCCACGTCCCAGAAGAAGAGGAAGAAGAATCAAATTTTGTCAGAAATCTTCAAAGGGGTTCTGGAAGGTTCAGAGGTAAGTTACCTTTTAAATGCTTTGCTTGTGGAAGAGTAGGTCATTATGCTACAAAATGTCCTTATAAGGATAAAGGAAAGGAACCTGCTAGATGGAACAAGAAACAGAGTGCAAATAAGAAAAGCTACTACGCTCATGAAGATAGTGATGGTCTATCGAATAGTGATGAAGATGAACGAGGTAATGAATATAAGTTGTTAATGGCATTTGAAGATGATGATTATATGGATGCTATAGATGTGGATAACCTTTATGATGAAATTACTAGACTCAAGAGATGTATAGAAGAAAAGAATATGATCATTGATACTCTACAATTTCAAATTGATGAAAAGGAAAAACATATTGAAAAACTAGAAGGTGAAATTGTTGGTCTTAGAAAAGAGATTGAGAAAGCAAAAGCTATTAATCTTAAATTTGTTAAAGGATCTGAAACCTTGGATGAGATTATCAATGTGCAGCGATCTCCTCTGATCAAGACAGGTCTTGGATATAATGGAGAAACATCTCAAGCCTCTACCTCTAAAAGTTATCTTGATGCAGCAAGGAGAAGCGAGCAAAGGCCAAATAAAAGTAATCAGGTGAATCAGGGACAGTTTACCTCAAGAACAAATAAAGACCATCAAGAAATTTGGGGACAAACTGCCTTAAGGACAAACAGAAGCTACAATCAGCCACAGGTAAAATCTTCCCAATTTGCTCCAAGAATAAATAGAAGCTACAATAGGTTGGATGATAGATTTGATTATCGCAAAAGTTTCTTTAATGGCCAATGCTTTTCTTGCCATAACTTCGGTCACAAAGCAGCTCAATGTGTTGCCTACAAGACAATCATGACTAGAGAAGCTCAAAAGCAAGGGAGAATGACTGAAACCATGAAAAGGACTTATAACAACTTTTCGGTTCTTGAAAATGAAGTTGAATGCTCTATTTGTAATAACTTTGGTCATGAAGACTCTGAATGCAGGAGCAGGTTCCGGAAGACAATTCAGAAGGGGCAAAACTCAAATGTCAGAACATGGAGAATAAAGGAACCACAACCAGAAAGATGTGGGATAGCCTTTTATGCAGAAGGTCAAGAAAGTCTATGGTACATTGACAGCGGATGTTCGAAGCATATGACAGGGGACAAAGAAAAGCTTGAGTCATATACCACATTAGAAAAGGGGAAGAAAGTTTCTTTTGGAAACGATATCTCTGCAGCCATAAAAGGAAAAGGTGTTGCTCCATTGAAAGAGAAGGTCAAAGCTGGAAATTTTTTGTATGTTGATGGATTTAAGCATAATCTTCTGAGTGTCAGTCAGATGTGCGATCAAGGAATAGAGGTAATATTTAGATCAAATGGATGTTGTGTTCGTGATCTTGATACAGGCAAAACAATGATCAAAGGAAGAAGGACTCCAAATAATCTATACATATTTGAAGAAAGACCACAACAATGCTATTTGAGCAAGGATGATGAACACTGGCTATGGCATAGGAGGTTGGGGCATCTAAGTTTTTCACAAATAAGGAAAGCATGCAAATATCAGGCAGTTCGCGGTCTTCCAGATATCAAAATTCCAGACAACACTATATGCAAATCTTGTCAGTTTGGAAAGCAAACCAGAACTAACTTTCCAAAGAAGGAAGGATCAACCAGCATACCTCTTGAGCTAGTCCATACAGATGTATGTGGTCCATTTAGGAAAAGGACACCTCGAGGAGAAGAATATTTGATATTATTCATTGACGATTTCTCCAGGTTTGTCTGGTTAGGACTTATGAAGCACAAAGATGAAGCATTCGAAAAATTCAAATCCTTCAAAGCCTTGGCAGAAAATGAATCAGGACACAAAATTAAGTGCCTCAGATCTGACAGAGGTAGGGAGTTTACTTCAAATTAATTCTTCAATTTCTGTGAAGAACATGGGATAAGAAGAGAATTCTCTATAGCTAGAACTTCTCAGCAAAATGGAGTTGTGGAAAGAATGAACAGAACAATCCAACAAATGGCTCGTGCTATGCTTGATGAGTCAGGTACTCCCGCAACTTTCTGGGGTGAAGCTGCACATGCTGCGGTTATTATTCTCAACAAAACAAATGTCCGAGTAAATAGCACTCAAACTCCTCATGAGCTCTGGTGTGGTAAGACTCCTTCGGTGAACCACTTCAAAATCTTTGGGAGCAAATGTTATATTAAGAATACTGATGAGCAACTTGGCAAACTTGAACCAAGAGCAGATGAAGGCATTCTTCTTGGTTATTCTCCACATAGCAAAGCATACAAGTGCTACAATAAAAGACTTGGCAGAATTGTTGACAGCATTGATGTAGTGGTTGATGAGAAGGGATATATTCCTAGGCAAGTTCATCATGAAGACATTGAAGAAGATGAAGGCTATTCTCAAAGGCAGAATGATGAAGAAGAAGAACCTCAAGAAGAAGAAGAACCTCAAGAAGAACCAGAGGAGCAAACAAGAATAGAAGAAAAGACTCCATCCAGATATGTTCAAAAGAATCATCCAGAATCTCAGATTGTGGGGCAGAAAGAAGCAGGAATACAAACAAGAAGAAGAATTGCAGAAGCTTCAAGCTATTTGGCATTACTCTCTTCCACTGAACCACAAAATGTGAAAGAGGCATGCAAAGATGAATGCTGGGTCAAAGCAATGGATGAAGAACTTGAACAGATCGAAAAGAACAATACTTGGGAATTGGTTCCTAGACCAAAAGATAAAAATGTCATAGGGACTAAATGGGTCTTCAAAAATAAATTGAATGAAAATGGAGAAGTAATTAGAAACAAGGCCAGACTTGTTTGTAAAGGGTATGCGCAGCAAGAAGGAATAGATTTTGAAGAGACCTTTGCTCCTGTTGTAAGACTTGAGGCCATCCGAATGTTCCTTGCTCTCTCAAGCTTTCAAAACTTCAAGGTATTCCAAATGGACGTAAAATCAGCCTTTCTGAATGGAGACTTAGAAGAAGAAGTATATATTGAGCAGCCAGATGGTTTCATTCTTGGGAATGATCCAAACCTTGTATGCAGATTGAAAAAGGCTCTCTATGGTCTCAAACAAGCTCCAAGGACTTGGTACTATCGATTGGACAAATATCTTCACCAACAAGGTTTTTCAAAAGGATCAGCGGATAGCAATCTCTATATGAAAGTTGAAAATAACAAATTGCTAATACTTGTTGTGTATGTAGATGATATTATCTTTGGCAGCAATGAAGAGGCTATGAGTCAGAACTTTGCCTTGGTTATGCAGAAAGAATTTGAAATGTCATTGCTTGGAGAATTGACATACTTTCTTGGATTGCAAATTCAACAAAATGAAGGAGGTATTTTCTTGTCTCAAACCAAGTACCTCAAGCAGATCTTGAAGAAGTATGGCATGGAAGATTCAAAGGCAGTATGTACACCCATGGTTACAGGATGCAGCCTCAGTGCAAATGATGAATCAGCAGCAGTTCATCAACCAACTTATAGATCCATGATTGGGAGTTTGCTTTATTTGACAGGTACCCGACTAGATATTATGCATGCAGTAGGAATTGTTGGAAGATTTCAAGCCAACCCAAAGGAAACTCATCTTCAGGCAGTCAAAAGAATTTTCAAGTATCTTCAAGGGACCCAAAACTATGGCTTATGGTATCCTAGAGATACAGATCTCACTCTTCATGCTTACACAGATGCAGATTTGGCCGGAAGTGTAGATGATAAGAAGAGCACAAGTGGTGGTGCTTTCTTCATGGGTTCCAGATTAGTATCTTGGTTCAGCAAGAAACATAGTTCGATTGCTTTATCTACAGCTGAAGCAGAATATGTGGCTGCGGCATCTTGTTGCACACAACTTCTTTGGATGATGCAGACCTTGCAGGATTTTCAAATCACTTGCACTCCACCAGTCTCTATCTTATGTGATAATACAAGTGCAATCAGCATTTCAAAGAATCCAGTCATGCATTCAAAGACCAAGCACATACCAATCAAGTACCATTTTCTTCGGGAACAAGTGCTTGAGCAGAGGGTCAAGTTGGAGTATGTTCCTTCTAAGGAACAAGTTGCTGATATTCTCACAAAACCACTGCCCAGGGAAACTTTTGAATATCTCAGACAAAAGCTGGGAGTAATTGATGCTTCATCCTGTTGTTGAAGCTTGTCTGTTCTACAGAAAAGTTGGTATACGCGAGTTGCGTAAGGGATATCCGCGTATATACGTTGATTTATGCAGGGAAAGTCGCGTGTATGGTGTACGCGTGTTGCAGAAATTATATCCGCGTACATACGCCGTTTTATGCAGGAGAAGTCGCGTATATGGAGTTCTGAAAAGCAAGGGCAGACTCTGGTTGGAGAAGGTCTGAGATGGGTATGCCAGAATTCTTCAGGAACAGTTTCAGGGGGTGCAGCAGGCACAGGTTCAGGGGGAGCAGCTTAAAGTCTCATAAAGCATTGTTGGCATTTAGATGCTTTTGGTCCTGTTTCACAACTGTTGTTAGTTTCAGGAGAAGGAGCTCAGAAGGAAATCTTAGCTGCTGATATAAAAGATGTTGCTGGTGTCTTTCATAAGTCTTGGTCTAGATTTTTTCGTCTCTATGTCATGTACCTCTTTTGTGATATCTCTTTATGGTGTCAAGGTCATGTAACGGCCTATGTTGGTTTCCCCACTATGCCTGGGATGAATATTGGTTATTATATGTAAATTTCTGATGTATCCCCTCTTGGTTGGGAGTATGGATGTATGTATTGAGTCTTTTGGTGATAGGAAGGTCCTTTATGATGTACAAGTCTTGGTTCTTTTGAAGAACATCTTTTGCAGGTCTTGCCTACAGTCAGAGGGAGCATGTTTCAGCACAGCCAAGCAAAGATATCAGCATGTACTCAGGGGGAGCACAGCCCTTTGCCCTTGATGACAAAGGGGGAGAGTGATTTGATTTGGTGTTGTTGCCATCAAGTCCAAAGGGGGAGATTGTTGGCATTATGAGACAAGTGTTGTCCTTGATGGCAAATCACACTGATGACAAATCATAGTGCAGAAGGATAGCAGCAAGGAATTGATGATCAGTCTACAAGTATGAAGAAAAATATATACACGCTGGTTCGCTATATACCAAGTCGCGTGTACACGCTGGTTGGCTTCAGTAAAAGCGCGTGTATGTGGAAAACTTATCTTTGGTCCACGGCGGTTATTCCTTGGAAGTTGTGCCTATGGTTTTGGACCTTGGTGTCTCGACGGACGTGTTGATCCCTAGTTTTTGAAGTTGATGGTATTGGATTTCTATGGTTTTGGCTCTTGGTATTGAACAAGGCCTAAGGCTATATAAGGAGAAGGAAATCATTAGGCAAGTGTATCTGATATGTCTTGAAACATCTGAGGAAGTATTAGATCCAGTATGCAGGTTATGGGTTGATGATGCATTGCTTGATCTGAGCTAAGGAGAGATCTCACCGGTTGATGAAGAACAAGATCTAAGGAGAGATCGGGATCAAATGGTTTGAAAAGCTCTATTATGATATGGTTGATTATGCGTATTTCTATATCTACATACTGACGCAATGTTATGTTCTGGGTCTAACTGATGTCTGGTACAGCTGCAAGTTAAGAGAATTTATTTTTAGATCTGTACGCAGGTTGTCTTCGGTAAAAGCGCGTGTATACGCGGGTTGCTCTCATTGAAGTAGCGTATATCTTTTGAAGCATGATTTTTGGGTTTGCAGTTGGGTCTGACTGATATTACAGAGTTCTGTAGTCTGCTCTGTGTTCTAGTGACAGGTGTTGACAGGGTTTCAGTGGTTCAGTGATTCAAAGATTGATGATGCTAGTATTGGTTGTTTTATGCTTCAATGATTTGTGAATGAATCATAGTCTTCAGATTGTAATGTTGTGCTTCAGGAATATCCAGTCTGAAAATTGATGAAAAGTGGTACCTGAAGGAAAGAAGATTGTAGGCCAGCACCTACGTACTAGTATCTTAGCTAGTACAAGAGCAAAGGGGGTTGGAGCTCCCTTCCAAGGAAGTTTGGAGAACGAGAGAAGGTTGAAGCCTTCTGCAGGTTGTAGCCTGTGTACTGGTATAAGGCTGCACCAGTACAAAAGATTGTAAACTGAAGTTCTTATTAAAGAAAGATAGAGACGACTTGCAGCAGGTGGTTTTCACCCACATTGGGTTTCCACCTTATATCATGGTGTTCATGTGTGTGCCTTTTGTGTGATGATCTGTTCTGTTATACTGCATCTGTTTACTCTTAATATGGTGAATAATGACCTGATGCACTTAACTGAAGATAAACTAACTGAATTATAAGTTTTTTGGTTATACGCTGTTTTCTTTTGACACAGTAGCGTGTACATGTTGGTTCACTTAACTGAAGTAGCGTATATGTTTCTGAGCATTGAAAAAGTTTTATTGATCTGATAATACTGATTCACCCCCCCCCCCCCCTCTCAGTATTATTTCCAACAGTTTTTCCTACATGGATGGATGCATAATGATGACTACATTCCAAATCTAATCCTATTTTTTCATGGAAGCTTCCCATTTTGATCAGAAACTGAAAAAACCTCACATTTTTCATGCCTCTTCCACTAAATCTGGACTGGCACGGCGCTTCTGAGTAAGGTTGGAAGAATGAGTTTTTGGAGGCCTTACCATGGGTCATTTTCCAAAATTCAAGATGTTCTAGAAACTAGACAGACAAAGCTAGTCTACTGTTCTTTCATATTTTCATTTCTACTTTGGGAAGATACCTTAAAATGGCTTCAAACGGGCGCAACCCTTCTACAAAATTTCTTGTTTTGGTGCATGTTGGTGCGACCTTTTTGCTTACCGACGCAACCCTTCTGGTTCTGGTGCGACCCATCTAGTCTCGTAACTTATTAAGTGATAAACGATGGAAAATTCGAGATTTATGACCTGTTAATGTTACTTTAGGTTTCTTAGTTGGTTTTTTCCTCGATTTATGAGGAAATTGTAATTAATGAGGAGATATGCTCTCCTAAACTTTAGCCTAAATTGTGGAAATTGTCTCAACAATCCTAGTTTTAGGTGAGGACTCATCAAAGCTAGTTATGATGAGACTTGAATAGAATTTTAAACATGGTGAGATTTCATATGTTGTATTTTCCTATATAAGATGGAAGGGAATCATTTTCCAAGGGTTGGACATTTGAGGAGAGAACCATTGTAGCCTGTATTTGGCATTTTTGGAAATCAAAGGACACAGTTTGCAGCTATTATATAGGAATTCCTGTGCAGTAAGTTTATGATGTTCTTTTTCCTCTGTTATTAATTTATATGAATGATATTTAGATTCCATTTCCATTCATCATCTCTTCAATAGTTTTCCTTGCAGTTGATAAACATAATTCTTTTCACTAAGCTCTGTTTTAATGGAAAAATATTTTATGTTATGTTCACTCTTGCTTAATAAATTCATGTCTCATGCTCATTAAGACCTTCATGCTTCATCTAAACACCATACTACACCAATAAAACCTAAAATACATCACAAAAGTTTTGCTACCTTGCTCGTTCATATCTTTGTTGTTGTAATCCTTTAACCCTCTGCCATAGCTACCTGGTTTTTCTCCCTTATCCAGCAACAAAAACCTAAATTTTCCAAAACCTACCTGAGCTTAGCTATCTAGCCTAAAATCCTTTATCATCCAGTCATCTCTTGGCTATGATTCCATAGAGAGAGCCCTCTCTGGTTTGGTAGGGCTAGCTACCAAACTGAAAGCTTGGTATGTGGTTACCTCCGTCGATTTCCTCATAATTCTGGGACATTGTGGGGGATAACATTTTGGTGTCATTGCAGGGGAAAAGACTATTATATCATTCCTGGGGTTATTTATATTGGTGCTTTCAAGACTGGTTCTGTTGATGACAGATTCCAGTATCCAAAGGAAGGTTGATTTAAGTAATCTCATCAAGTTCAAGGTGTACAAACATTGGCTCCTTGAAGATACACAAGGTCAAATCCTGACCCAAATTTGCGTACTATTGTTGATGATACAAAGAAGTTACTTAAAAAACTCAAAACTCCTATTCCTAAAAGTGAACCTAGAAAATTGTTAAAAACTACCTCTCTACCTGATCAAGTGTTGATTCTTGAAGATATTCATTTTGAGCAATCTTTGTTTTGATCTAAATCTGAGTCTTCCCTTTCAGAAGTGGTTTTTGATCCTATTAGGTTTGATTCCTACCTTCCTTCTATTAAATCTCTCTTTTCCAAAACTGAAAACGAGTTGTGGTTAAATTTTGATAAACTTCAATGCTTAGCTGACCAACTTCAAATCACTACCGATAAAGCTTACATTCAATATCAGCATGAAATCTTGACTACTGCTTCATCTTCTACTTCATCTCCAAACACATCTACTACATCATTTGTCATTGTTAGTTTACCACTACCTCCACTAGTGTCATCATCTCCATCAACATAGCCTATTGTAATACCTACACAACCCATTGTAGTACATCTTCTTCCTCCTCCAGTAGTCATGGCACGGTTTTCTCCTTTACTATTACCTAGTCAACTTGTTTCCCTACCTCAGAACTATGGTCAAAGACTCCCTTTGTTTGATGGAACATCAGAGATTACAGCTTAGCAACATGTTGACAAACTGATAGATTTTATTTACCTTGAAGAGGTTGATGAGGAGAATGAAAATATGAGAATCATAGCTCAGAGTTTTTCTAGAGATGTGAAGAAATGGTTCCACATTTTGGTAGCCAACTCCATCAATAGTTCCCAACGGTTGATAGAGTTATTCTTGGCCCGATGGCAAGAGAAGAAAAATCCATTACAAATTTTGGCTGAGTACAGTGCTATGAAAAGAAACCCAAATGAGTTAGTGCAAGAGTTTACAACATGGTTCAATCTGGTTTATAATTCCATTCCTAATGACATCAATCCTCCCCCTGGTTTAACACTCCTCCACTATCCTAATGCCTTCGATCCAGACATGGCATATCAGCTTAGGGAGAGAGATCCTGCAAATTTGGAAGAAATGAAGCGCGATGTTGTAAGTTTGGAAGCCAATTTGCTTATCAAAACTCCAAAATCAAATCGGAGAAACCTGAGAAGAAAGTCACCATTAAGGAGTAGTCATCTTCTTCTTCTGAGGTAAAGGTTGACACTCTTATTAAAACAATGGAAAGGATGATGGACAGAATGAATATTTTTGATAAACAAGTGGAGCCTTCGATAAGGAATCTGAACTACAGGGGCTAGCAGTAATCACAGTTCCTAAATAAGTAGAAAGAACAGAAAAATCGTGATCCTCAAGGACAGATCAGAACACCATTTCAGCAAAACTACACGCAAGGCTCGGAAGATGAGGAAGAAGAAATTGTTGAGGCTAATGATTTCTTTGAGGAAGATGAATCACCTACCTTTTTTATTGAGGAAGATCTGTTTTATAAGGAATTAATAACACCAAGTGATTAGCAGCTTGTCCTTGCCAATGATTATTCATGGGCAATGCAGACTGGAGAGTATCAAAGGGGATATCAGAATTCCCTCAATCATTTGTAGAAACAATACAAATTGAGGAGAAGAAATGTCCCTGTCACATTACATCAGAAAAGGAAGAACAGAAAGATAAACCAGACAAAGAAGCATCTCCCGCAGATCAAAACAAAGAAAAAGAAATTGTTATTATGAGTCAATATAAAAATAATGAAGCTTCTAACAGTAATGTAAGGAAGGACAAGGAGGTTCAAACTAAAAAGTTAGAAAAAGGAATCTCAAGCCAAAGGACAGCTTGAAAGGAAGGACACTATAGCACAATAGGTAGACAAACAATCCAATTTTCTTAGCTTAGAGAATCAAATTTCCAAATTGAAGGTTTTAATTTCTCTAACTGAACTAGTTCATAATGAAAAAGTACAAATTCCAGATTTCTAAGATGTTGAAAGTAGATCAAATGTCAGATACTTTCAATGTTGCCAATGATGAGCCTATAATTTTATTTGGTCAAATCGTAGAGGGAATTCCTAAGGATAATGAAGTTCCTCCTTTCTATCTTAGTTTGAAACTCCACGAGTTTACAATCCATAATGCCATGTTATATTTCTGCACCTCACATAACCTGATGCCAAAAGCTATTATGGACAAACTAGGATTAGATATTACTCGACCTTACCATGATTTGCATTCTTTTAATTTGGGGAGAGTCAAATGCCTTGGCCTTATCAAAGATCTAGTAGTGTCCCTTGACCAAATCCCAGCCAAAAATGTATTGATGGACGTAGTGGTCATTGATATACCTCCACGATTTGGCATGTTTCTTTCACAATCTTGGGGGGAAAGATGAAAGGAACCTTGCAACTTGATTTTTCATATGTTACTATACCATATTTGGGCAAATTAGAAAACTATACCGAGAGAAGAAGATGGAATTCATTATTAATAGCAAATAAAGACCAAATAATCACCCTATCCATGTTGTACATGCTGATCTAGAGTCTTTCATTTTGTATAATGATTTGAATTTAGTTGATGATGACAGTCAAATTTTTCAGATTTCAAATGTCATAAGTAGTGTACGGGAAGATTTGATTGCATAAAAACAGGAAAATGATACTAAAATTTTGCAGCCGGAAATTCAGATTATTGAGAGAGTAAGTCATCCTCCAGAAAATCAGAAAGATCAGTCCTCTAAAATTTTGTTTCCTAATGAGGAAGAAGGTCTTTAGACCATGGATTTTGATGGTGCATTGGGGAAGGAAGGAGATGGAATCAGCATGTGGATTCATGGACCCTTGTGTTGGTCATGTAAAATTCCTTGAAATGTAAGATTAAGTTCTTATAAATTGGCTTTTGGTTACTCGAATAATGAGGTGGAGTACGAAGCACTGGTTGCTAGCCTTAAAATTATGAAAAAACTGGGAGCGAAGAGAATTTCAGTTTAAGGTGACTCCGAGTTAATAATTAAAAAGGTAAAATGGGAGTACCAGGCCAAGCATCCACGAATGCGAGCTTATAGAAATGTTGTCCTTGACATTCTTAAGACTTTTTCAGAGTATACTTTATCTTTGATCCCTAGAACTCAGAAAAAGATGCCTGATTCTCTTGCTATTGTAGCAAGTATGGTTAAGATTCCTACCTATTCAAGTAAGAACTATTCAATTCATGTCAAACACTGCCCTGTTGTCCCTAACAATCTTAGACATTGGTAGGTGTTTTGGGACGACAAAAAGATTAATAATTTTTTGTAGATGGATGATGAATTTCTAAATTCCCATATTGATGATACATGTGATGAAGATGATCAGGAAATTGAAGCAAAAGAGGTTGAAATATGGGAGTTGAAAGACAATAACATTCCACGAGGTCTTGTACCTTTGGAAGAGTTATTTGATCGTGATGATGTTGCTAGAAAGCCCACCATGGTCCCTACAGAGAAAGGTGTTGAGGATGTAAAAATTGGCACAGAAAATAAGGCCAAGATGGTCAAATTATCAAAGTCTCTGTCTCCTGAGATCAAAATTAAGTATATTGCTTTGTTGACAGAATTTTCTGATGTATTTGCTTGGGACTATTCATATTTAAAGGAGTATGATAAAAAAATCATTCTGTGCACTATAACGGTCAAACCTGATCAAAAGCCATTTCGCCAGAAGTTGAGGAGGATTAATCCTAAGTTGTTTCCATCCATCGAAAAGGAGGTAAATAGGCTTTAGAAACCTGGTATTATAGTTCCTATTCAATTTTCTGAATGGATGTCAAATCTTGTGCCGATGAGAAAGAAGACCGCAGAGATTCGTCTTTCTATTGATTTCATTAATTTGAACAAAGTATCCTTAAAGGACAACTATCCCCTGCCAAATGTGGACCATATCGTGTAAAGGGTACTTGGATCTTCCAGAATGTCATTGTTTGATGGATACTTGGGCTACAATCAGATTTTAGTGCACAAGGATAATCAGCTGAAAACAGCCTTCATAACACCATGGGGTACATTTATGTATGCCAAAATGTTGTTTGGATTAAAGAATGCAGGAGCAACATTTCAATGAGATATGGACATTGCTTTCACCAACGAAAAGGATGTTTTTTAGTCATTTACTTAGATGATCTCAAATTTTTTTCTAAATCTGATGATGAAGATTTACATCATCTAAGAATTGTCTTTTAGAGATGCAGAAAATTTGGCATTTCACTGAATCCTAAAAAGAACATTTTCGCCATGGAGGAAGGTAAGCTTCTAGGCCACATCATTTCCAAGAATGGCATCCAGATTGACCCTGCAAGAGTTGAAGCTATTCAGCAGTTAGATTTTCCGAGGAACAAAAAAGAAATTCAGTCATTCAATGGGAAAATCAAATTTTTAAGGAGATTAATCCCAACCTCGTTGAACATTTGAGAGAGATGACAGACATGCTAAAAAGGATAGCGAGGTAAGATGGTCTGATGGTGACAAAAATTCTTTCAATACAGTCAAATTTTCATTATCTACTACTCCTACTTTATTCAATCCCGACTATACTTTAGATTCTATCATATTTTCATTCACCTCGGAACATGCTTTAGTAGCAATATTAATGCAAAAGAAGGATTGGAAAGATGAACAACCCATAGCATTTTTCAGTCGGACAATAAGGAATGCAACACTAAAATACAACATTATTGAGAAGTAGGCTTTGGCTTTGGTAAAAGCGCTTAAATACTTCTGAGTATATATTTTGCATTCTCATACTATAGCTTATGTTCCAACAGCAGCAATAAAGGAAGTCCTTACGCAGACTAATCCAGAAGGTCGGAGAGGAAAATGGATAGCAACAATGTTAGAATATGATCTAGAAATAAATTCAAAAAAGCTCATTAAGGGACAGAATTTAGCCAAACTCATGGCTGAATCTAATTTGCATGTGTTAGATATCAATATGTTCACTACCCTTTCCGAAGAAGAAGAAAATGATTCACAGGTATAGGTGTCAGATATGTTTACTTCATCTCCATGGTACTCTAACATAGTTTATGTATTGTATCATTTAAATCCTCTGTCAGAAGTGCCCAAAGGTAAAAGTAGATCATTAAAACTAAAAGCTTCAAAATATTATGTTCTTGATGGTGTTTTGTTTTGGAAATATCCGAGTGGTGTATTGTTGAACTGTCTTGTTCAAAAAGGCTATTGTGGTGGCCAACACTTTTAGAAAACCACAACCAACAAAATCTTGAGGGTTGGGTTTTATTGGCCTACTCTTTTTGCATATGTATACAGAACAGTAATGAGTTGCCATGAGTGATATATTTTTCAAGGGAAAGGAAAACTTTTTTCATTGCCTTTGCAGCCAATTTCGGTCTCAGCTCCATTTCAGTTGTGGGGTTTTCATTTTGTTTGAGAAATACATCCTTCATCGTCTTCAGAGCACAAGTGGATCCTAACAACCACGAACTACTTTACGAAATGGATTGAGGCAATTCCAACCAGGCGAGTTATTGATTATGTTATCATTCAGTTTATTGAAAATAATATCTTGTCTAGATTTGGCTGGTCGTAGAAAATAATCACTGACAATGCTGTTGCTTTCAAGTCCAAGAAGATGGTGGAGTTTTGTGAAAAGTACTATATTACGTTAGGGCATTCTACCACTTATTACCCACAAGGGAATGATTTGGTTGAATCCTCTAACAAATATCTGTTCAACGTCATTAAAAAAGTTTTGGAGGTCAATAAAAAGAACTGGCACAAAAAGCTCATTAATGCTTTATGGGAGTATAGAGCCAGTACTAAAAAATCCATAGGCATGTCTCCTTTTTAGTTGGCGTACGGAGTTGATAGTATTTTTCCTTCATCCCTTGTTGTTCTCGTCATGAAACTTCTGTAGGAAGTGAGCAGCGAACTGAATGATGTGCAGCGGAGAATAAGTCAAATGATCCATTTACAGCAAACTAGGGAAGAAGTGTTTCAAAATACTTCCAAGATTCAGGATAGGATTAAAAATATTTATGAACACAAGACCAAAGAAGACAACTTCAACATGGGTGATGTGGTCCTTCATTGGGATGCACGAAATGAAGAGAAGGGAAAACATGACAAGTTTGAAAACCTATGGAAGGGATCGTACAAAATCTCAACCTTCAAGGGGAAGAATGCTTATGTGTTGGAAGAAATGAATGGCCAAATTTATTCGGGAGGAGCAATCAATGGTAGGCTTCTCAAGCACTACTACATATGAAGAAATTTCTGGAAATTTTCATGATCATTGTATAGACCAGTTTACATTTCATGTCAGTGTTTGCAGTGGATATCTTATGAGTTTGAAGCCCGAGGAGAATGCCATAAGACTTCTTGATCAGCTGTTGGCTTAAATTTTCTGTTTTCTTTGTCATTCAGTTAGTTTTCAGATTTAAGTTAGGTTTTTCATTTTGACTCCATGCCCAATGAATAAGGCTACTAGGTCTATGGTGTTCTTCACACCTCCTATGGAGCTTCCATCCCCAACTGGAGCCAATATTAGTGTCAGTCAGGTTTTCCTTCCACCAATTATAAAATTTTCTCTTTCAGAATCTCCATTAGGGTTTAAGGTCAAGTTTTTTTCATTACACTAGGTCTTCCATTCAAAATCTTTTGTCATTGGTTAGTGTGTCTATGGTTATTTCCTCCTTCAATATTTCCATGTATGGTCACTACCATCACTCAGTTGGTATTCAAGGTCACTACCAACTGAGTGACCATAATGGTATTCATTCAGTTTAGTGTCTCCATTAGGTCATTAGGGTTTCAAGGTCACTAAAGCTCTCATTTCATGCATAAAATACGGCAAAGGAGGAGTGGTAGAAAGTCTCTTTAATAAGTTTTGATATCAAATGTGATTTTATGTTTTCATATGTAATAACTACTTCAAAGTCCAAGTTCCAAAGGCTGTAGTTCAGAGTCCCAAAAAAGATTCAATGTCTCAAAAAAAATAGTCATAAAGTTACCAAGTTTCAAATATCAAAGGTCATAAATTGTCGAGGGTCCAAATTTAAGTTTAAAAGGGTAAGATGAGTTGTTTTTTTAACTCATTTGCACTTTCAAAATTTCAAGAATCTCTCAGTTATCATCATGTAGGAAGAAAAGTTGGTGAAAATTGAGGGTTTTGTTGTATTCTTTGGGAAATGCGGCCCTTCTAAGTGAAATGCTATCCTTAGTGAAATGTGAACTTTCTAAGTGAAGAGAAACATTTCTGAGTAGAGTGTGACCTTTCTGTGGAAGAGCACAGCCCTTTTAAAATAAATGTGACCTTTCTGTGGAAGGGCGCAACCCTTTTAAAAGAAGTGTGACCTTTCTGAGCAAGAGTGACACACAGCACCACTCTTTGGGAAATTCACAGTATAGGGATTTTTCTTCTTTTCAAGGGGATTTTAGATTTCTTAAAACTTCCAAAGATCATTCAAGGTCTCTTAAAGCCTCTGCAAACAATAAGTTACCATCTACACCATCATTTAAAATATTTTTCTCAATGTAAATTGATTGTTTCTCAGGGGTTTCTCCAGCAATTTTTTCGTGAATGAAACCTAACTTCTAATGATTTACCATTGTCATCTATCATCCATGAAACCCTAAATTTAAAATCTCCTATCATTCCACCAATCATTCACCATTGATTTCATCAAACCCTAGCCTTCCACTACGTCTTCACATATGAGAAACCTCCCACTTAATTTTTATCAACATCATCTGGCTAGTGTTTTACCCTTCAACAAATTTAATGGAGAGTGAACGAGAGAGTGAAAATAAAGTGCACAAGGGAGGACATCATTCAAGGTTTGAGCCATCCAACCTGAGAGAAATCAATTCTTCTCCATTTGCCCAAAAATGTTTCAGAAATGTTGGTTGTATGAATTTTTGTGAGAAGGTCATAGAGTTTGGTTCTCATGTCCCTTTGACAAGCCTATTTTCCCAAAATTTCAACATAGATAAGGTTTTCATAGTAGGTATTGAATTCATTGTCTTAGCAGGTATTATTTCTTTAGCCACAAGTATTCCAAATCATGGTGACACTTCATTCAAAGGCATGGAATTGCCCCTTGATGATTATAAGATGTTCCTAAAACCTAATGTCATAGAGACTTCTGAACATGTTTTTCCTTTTAGACATATGCTTAACAAGTATGCCCCATCCACTTCATATCTACAAGAACACTTAATTTGAACAACTTCTGTCTAAGGGTGTGGTGAATATGAATGAAAAAATTCACACCAGGGGACAACCTCATATTACCACTTTGTTTCACCACAGCCTGATCAAGATTGTGGTTATGCATCAGCTCTCAGTCAAGCAAATCACTTGGGAAACCTTTTTGGATAAATTAAAAATTGCTCCTATATTAGCCCCACTGTTTCTCCCAGCAAAACAACACCATCAAGGTCAAGTTCCACACAGTCGATGAAGCATGGTTCAACAAGTAAATAGGCAGAAGTTTCAGAGGCACCAAGACCTAAGGTAACCAATACATATCAAAGAGGGAACAATCTTGTGTTTTCTCCACAGATTGTGGAAGGGGACAAGACTTCTACATCAGCACAACAGGGATCACATTTGCAGGATGAGGAGATTATCAATCATGACATACACATAGTGGACTTGGAGTCCAAATATGATCATCAAACCTTGAAACTAGTTATCATAGAGAATAATTCTCATATCATGGAGCTTCTGGACAATGTGGCAAGAGCCAAATTCATCATTTCCTTCCTTGAGCAAGAAGATGAGCAGCTGAAGGCAAAGCAATTGTTTTTAGAAAAAGATTTGTTTAAAACTAGTATGCAAGAGTCCAAAGGTAAAGCAGTGTTGGGGCATGATGAGAATGATGAACAAGAAAATCAGGTTGGAAGGAAGAGGCCTAGGACAAAGGGTCTCAAAGGAAAATTGTAGAAGATAAAAGACCAAAACCTATGAAATGAGGTTTTGAGCATTGAAGACAAAATTTGTATGGAAATCAATGAAGACATGGAATATTGGCTAGAAAAGTCAATGGAAATCTAGAGAATATTCTTGAGAAATCTAACAGGGACAATCAGATGTTGAGGCACATGGCCCATCACTATCAAACAAGGAATCATATTGCACAAATCAGAATCAAGAAATTGAAAGAGGTCCAAGACAAGCAAAGGGAATCAAGGAAAAGGGGTAAAAGAATAAAATTGGTGACTAAAACATCCAATAATGTTTAGCCTATCATCCATAGTTTCCAAGGAACAAATTTTTAAAGTTTTGGAGCAATTTGGATTTTTTTTTTTAATTTTGCAGGAAAAGGCACACAGAAGCATCGCACTGAGGTGCAACCCCTTTTCCCTGGACATCCAAATGAAGTTTTTCCTACATGGATGGATGCATAATTATGAGTATATGCCAAATCTAATCCTATTTTTGCATTAAATATTCCCATTTTGATCATAAACTCAAAAAACCTCACCTTTTTCATGCCTCTACCACTAAATAGGGATTGGCGCAGCGTTTCTGAGTAAGCTTGGAAGAATGAGTTTTTGGAGGTCTTCCCATTGGTCATTTTCCAAAATTAAAGATGCTATGGAAACTAGGCAGACAAGGATATTTTACCATTCTTTCAGATTTATATTTTGACTTCGGGAAGATACATAAAAATGGCTTCAAACAAGCACAACCCTTCTACAAAATTTCTTGTTTTGGTGCATGTTGGTGTGACCCTTTTTTAGACTGACACAACCCTTCTGGGTCTAGCACAACCCATCTGGTCTAGTAACTTCTTGAGTACTGAATGATGGAAAATTCAAGATATTATGATCTATTAATGTTACTTTATGTTTCTTAGTTTGTTTTTGCCTCACTTTATGAGGAAAATTGTAATTAATGAGGAGATATGTTCTCCTAAACTTTAGCCTAAATTGTGGAAACTGTCTCAACCATCCTAGTTTTAGATGGGGACCCATCAAAGCCAGTTATGATGAGACTTGAATAGAATTCTAAACCTGATGAGATGTCATATGTTGTACTTTCCTATATAAGATGGAAGGGAATAATTTTCCAAGGGTTGGACATTTGAGGAGAGAACCATTGTAGCCTATATTTGGCATTTTTGGAAATCAAAGGACATACTTTTCAGCTATTATATAGGAATTCTTGTGCAGTAAGTTTATGATTTTGTTTTTCCTCTGTGATTATTTTATATGAATGATATTTAGATTCCATTTCCATTCATCATCTCTTCAATAGTTTTCCTTTCAGTTGATAAACAAATTCTTTTCACTAATCTCTGTTTTGATGGAAAAATATTTTATGTTATGTTCACTCTTTCTTAATGAATTCATGTCTCATGCTCATTAAGACCTTCATGCTTCATTTGAACACCATACTACACCGAAAAAACCTAAAATACATCACAAAAGTGTTGCTATCTTGCTCCTTCATATCTTTGTTGTTGTAATCCTTTGACCCTCTACCATAGCTACCTGGTTTTTCTCCCTTATCCAGCAACAAAACCCTAAATTTTCCAAAACCTACCTGAGCTTAGCTATCTAGCCTAAAATCCTTTATCATCCAATCATCTCTTCGTTGTGATTCCATAGAGAGATCCCTCTCTGGTTTGGTAGGGCTAGCTACCAAACTGAAAGCTTAGTTTATGGTTACCTCTGTCGATTTCCTAATCAGCCTGGGACATTGTGGGGGATAATAACCTGCAGCAGTTAATGCCTTGGAAATTTAGTCAGAGGAAGAATACCATTAGGACAAAGTCATTGATGTTCATAACCCTTCCCCTGCTCTTAAAACTCCTCCTTTTTACGTGTCCGTGAAACTCCATGACAAAACAACACATTGTTGCTTAGTTGATGGAGGCTTTGGACCTAACGTAATGGCTAAGGTCATAATGGAAGAATTAGGTTTGCAGTGTTCTGAAGATACCCCAAGGAAATTGTCTCCAAGAAATAATTGGTTAAATCAAATATGTCAGCCTAGTCGTTTGTGCTCATCCCAAAATTAGAACTACATGTAACATAGAGGTAATGGATATGTCAATTTATATTTATTCAATAACTTTGGGAAGAGATTGGCAAGTCTAAATTGGAGATTACATTTTTCTTGATGGTTCACATATGACCTTGCCTACAAATGGAAAAAACATTATTGTTATATAGAAGGTCATGTAAAGACCATTTCAATACCAATAATTTTTTTTAAATACATTTACCAGTCTAAATATCCAAAATCAACTTTCCAGATAATATCTTCTTTAGAGGTAGACATTTGTAGCTTATTGTTAAATTCCTATTATAATTGTATAAGACATATTTGTCGGGAAATTCATTTGCTTAAATTTCTTTCATTAAATTATCAACCAGGGGTACTCGTAAGCTTGTGATGATGCCAACAATATATATGTAGGAGTAGGCAACTGACACTAAGCTAAGGAAACTTGGTTGTTGTACGCAAGAAAACACTAATCTCCCTTACAGGAGATCTCTTCATAATGTTTCACATGACCTATCAACAATCAAGATTATAACCCAGCATATAAATCTAACCAATATTCACAACTATTTGTAATGAAATAAAATGCTTCATTAATCCATTTGCAGTGAGCTCAATTCTCCTAAGATCAAAGTGACAAACTATTTCGTAAATCCATGAAAACTTGATCTACATGCATAAATAATAAAATCATGATTTTAACTGAATCAGAATCAACACAGAAGAGGCTCTATATTTGGATATCCTGGTTGTCCTTCCTTTGATTTCTTTTTCAACTAAAACCAAACACACCATAAAGCATAACAACAGATTTAAGAAAGCAATTGATTCAAGAAAGAAAGAGGAGATGAATGCATAGAAAGAGATTTCATTCCAAGTCCACAAATAAGAGGCTCCAACTTCGAGACCTGGGTTTTCCTTCTTTATCCAAACTTAATCACTGAAATGAGATCAAGTCCAAAATCTAAATTATTAGAGAAATTTATGTCTAAAACTATAGAATGGAAATTTATGTAAAATGAAGTTTTATTCTATTCCATCATAAGTTGGATACATGTTCCAAGAGTCATCCTCTTGGAATGGAGGAGGCACTCCTATTTATACATAAAATTGAGATAATTAACAAAGATTTGAGATCCACAAATCTCTCCTAAATCCAAAAATGTCTAATGTGGTTACAACCATGTGCTAACACTTAGCAAGTAACATCTATACAAATCCTCTCAAAAATATCTAAAATATTTGATAAGAAATCTTACCAAAAGTTCCATGATTCTTCTCCATAAAGTATGCTTGAAGTAATCTCCCAAATCTTCATAAAATCTTCAAGAGGTTGAAGAAGAAATTCAAATTTGAGGCTTGGTGGTCAAATATGACTTTGTTGAAGTCTTCAAATACACCTACAAACATCATGAAACTTATCCCACTTCCATATATAAGTGAAAACATGTTATTTTTCCAAAATTTAATAATAAATTCACTCAAAAATACTAAAACATGTACATTTGAAAATAATAGGTCTAAATTCGATGTAATCATCAAAATAGTTTAATGTAAGGGTATGGGAAAGAGAAATATGGTTTAAAAGTGAAGTGAAAGGTTGGTAAAAAGATGGTATTTGGGCGACCCAACATTCCCCCCAACTGAAGGTGTTGCATGTCCTCATGCAACCTTGCATTGGCTTTCTTGAACTGTGTGATGGAGTCTTCTTTTCTGATGTGTAGCAACATTTTTTGTTATGGTTGGTTCTTGTGTGACAACCATAAATATTGCAAGTGTTGGTTCTTGTGTGACAACACTTTCCTTTTTACTCTTCTTCTTACTACAACAAAGAATGATCTTGAAAATTCAACCATATGAATACATTCCAAATGATGATTCGGTAATGTGTGCATCAACCATTCAATATTTTTAGCCTCATTTGCTTGAAATTATTGTGAAAAACATGCTCTTTAAATAGCCTATGTATAGGAAACCACAAAATTATGGATAGCTTATTGAAAATTTATGTTTCAATGGTTGCAAAAATTATTTGGAACATCCTCCACATGGTAGTTTTTCTTAGGAATGTATGCTTCATATGAAAACTATTGATGCATTATGGATGTCAATCAAGGTGTTTATAAGAAAAACAACCTTAAATTGGGAAAAACACATTGGTGAACAATATATGAGGTTATGAAATATGAGATCGACAAATAATGTAATGAATATAAGGAATGATGAATATTCCCCCCAACTGAAGGTCTTTTCCATCCTTGGAAAATGTAGCAAATAAGGAAGACCTAGAATGACATGAAATAGGGAAGGATACAAAAGGACAAATAGAGAAATTTTCCAAATACATATATTTTAGCATTCAAGGAATTATTGATTAAAGAGTGGAAAACAACATACCTTCACCTACCTAAGAAGGTTCGAAGCTATGCATATGAGAGATCTTTGTCTGGCTGGAATTTTTTTGGCTATTATTGTTGGATCATTGATCTTGAAGTGAAACAATCTGATATGCTTGGTTGTATGAACATAGAATGATATCTGAAATTGGTACATTTGTATCATCTTATTGTTGGAACTAATTTGTTGGTGTTGAACTCTGGAGCTAAATTTTGATTTATTTTAACACTGCTACAAGATGTTATAAGTTTCATGGAACCATATAGTCTTCGTTCATATCTACATCGTGGCATAATTATTTTCTATGTGAATAAATTTTTTTGATGTCGAACATAGAAAGAAATTGTTGGATTAACGTCCATTAATGAATGTCGTTAACCAACACAAGACTACTCACCATTAATGTCAATGAGATTCAAGATGCCCAAGTACATCTTACGAGGTATGAATAAATGAGTTGAAGTCGAGTCACCTAGAAGGTCTGACAAACATGGGACATTGATATATTCTCATTGTTCATTGGCGAGAGAACTTGCCATTAAGGCATGCAAGCCTCAAGGTACTAAAAATAACTCTAGTCTCGAACCCAGATAATGTGTTGAAGTCGATGGGTCAAGACTTGCTAGAAGGAGGGCCTTAATGAATCCCCCATCATCTAACACGAGCATAAAGTAATGATTTAAAGGACCATAGATGAAAGATTTGCATTTATGAAGCAGGTTTTATTTTTCAAAAGGAAAAGGACAATGAGGTAACTCAACATTGTAAGTGAGTTGAATGACTTTATTCATGGGTTAGGAATGAAATGTAATTGATGCAGGAAAGTGTGAAACTTGCAAAGGAAAAATGATTTGAAGTTATGCTCTAGGAAGATGGAAATTGATGAATGGACTATAAGCTTAGAAAGAGGAAAATGAATGAGTAGCAATGGTATTATGGACGTGATTTGAAATGGACTTGACTTCTTCGTGTTCCTTTTTGAAAAATAGATTGGTCTTTGAAAATCACTTGTGCATAAATTGGTATCCTTTGATCTTCCTAGAACTTGCAAAAACTTAGCATTAATCTACAATAAAACGTAATATTCTAGAACAAGAGAGGTGATCATTCCATCTTCATAGGATATATACACAAAAAATTCATAATTAGTGCTAATAAAACAAATTCAAGGAAGATAAATAAAATGCACTTTTTACCTGCCAGGGAGTGGTGTACCTTGGAATACCCATCAGTGTTTCATTGATATTTTATTTGTTTATATTGTATTTCAGTGATTCAAAAACTAGGTTAAAGAAAATTCATATCATAAACATGTTTTTAATGATTCAATGCTTTTTCCAAGTCCAATTGTTGTAAAACCCATTTAAAAAAAAAAGATCATTTTTATATTGTCTCAAATTATATTGAAACCTATCTCATCACATATATATTGCCAAGATATTTCCAACGACACTGGAATCACCTCAAACGGATGTCGTATAGGAATGTTATTGTTGTTTTAAGTAAAAAAAAAAAAAGTAAAAATGGAGGCATAGGTGCCACATGAAAGCACCAAGGAGTGCCACATGGCAACATTCACTCTGCAGTGACATGGCATGCTAAGTTAGTAGGCTAACTTAGGCTGAGTGAACCAATGCCAAATGTTTACTAAACATGTGGGTGAATGATACACTTCCACATGACCCAATCTGTAACTGCCACATGCCAGCCTCATTTAAGCCAAAAAAATGTTGTCTTCAATAAATGGACCCCATAAGCTTCTATTTTATGACTTTTTCATTACCAAGGCAAAGTTTTTCCACTACACCATATGTTACTATTTCTTTCGAATTAAAAAGAAATGTTTATTATTTAAATGTGTTTATTTTAAATTTTTTAATTCATTTGTGGTTTTATAAATGAGTGAGAGTTGTTGGAATCGAAACCGCGATTTTCACCTAATAAATCACATGACCCAACCATTGAAACAAACACGTTACATTTTATATGGTACATGAAGTCTTTTATTTAAATTCAAACTCATCATATTCGCACGAAACCTGCAACGGTTTGCGGAATTAGACTGTGGGACAATGAAAACAAAGTTGCCATTGAAACAACGTGTTGAATGTGTTATGAGATACAAATAATTTATGTACTAATAAATAGCAACTGCCCACCAAGCCTTTTATTATATAATCCATCATTTTATCGTTGAACACACGTTGATAGTTTTATGCAGGATACATGGTTTTTATTTTTCATTTTTTTTTTGTTGTAGGCTAAACCCGAGAAGCTAAGAACACATCAAATTTGACACTGCAATGTGCTACATATACCAGGGGGGTTTTATTGACTAGTGTAATAATACGAAAAATGGTTTATAAATTTTGACCTTAGGTGTAGTGGATTTTTCAATAATGTTGGATTTTATTGTGTAATGCACACCCTTTTCTTCCTTTTATTTTATGTGTTCTTTTATCATATGGGCTTTTACAGTGGTTTAGTTTTAAATTTTTAAGTTTATTTTTTAAATTATTGTTTCGTTTATGTTTGGGATTTAATCGCTTTGTTTTATTTATTTATTTTATTTTATTGTGTGTTTTGTTTTATTTTATTTTTGTTTTGTTTTTAATGTTTTTTTTAATATTAGTTTTGTTCTTATTTTATTATTTTATTTGTATTGTTTTTAGTTATTTTTTAAATTTTATTTTGTTTTTTAGATGTTGAGACATATTTAATAGAAAGTTTGGAGATCAAAATTTTAAGCAAATTATTTTTAGAGTAAATAATAAATTTAGATATCCTAGTTATTTCTCCAAATTTATGAATTTTATTGTGAAATTTCAAAGCTAACTTATCTAAGTTTCCTTTTTGATCTTCTAGGTCACAACATGGTGCAAGAAGAGAGAATGATCAACAATTCTTTATGTAATTGAAATCTGAAATTTGAAAAGCAATATAAAAAGAATTTGATTTCAGACCTCAAATTTTAGATCTCTAAACTCCACTTGTTCTCCTTCTTCACAAATATCTCTGTGATTATAGATCTTCTTGCCAATGGTGAATGAATGAGGTGGCTCTTACTGCACCACCAAAATTTCCAAGAAATAAATGAAATCAAATTTGAAAATTAAAAACTTAAAAAACTCTCCAATCTTGGTTTTATTTTCCTATTCTATCTTACTCTATTTTAAAAAGGATTTTTGTTTCAAGTGTAGGATTATTTCCAATGAAGCCATTTATAGATCAAAATATCTAGTATGCTCACATCCAAATGTGAAAAATATACCTGAATGTTTACAAGGATATGAAAGATCAATTGCACATTGGGATTAAACGCTAAGATTTGTTGAAGAATGGAAGAATGTTGTGACCTAGTCACCTTTTGAAAGCAATCTTCAATGTAGTCGTCATTCTCTTGGCTCTCCTCCAAATGCTTGAATATCATTCTATATCTCTTGTCCATAAATGGATTAGTTCAAAACTCTTATAGTGCAAATATTGATTCAAATTTATGCATCCTATTTATCATGCTTTATATATGCAGCTAAAAATGGAATTCAAAGTTGAATCTTATGTACACTTCCCCATGTTACTAAGATCTTGTTGTCACCAAGTCATCCTTTCAACATGAGTTATCTTTTCCCTGAATCAAACCAAAGAAAAATATTGGCACTGAATTAAATTCCTAATTCCTAATACCTTAGCACCATCCCCGTCAATAGCGCCAAAAATGTCAGGCAATTCAATTGCTTAAATTTATTTCATTAAATTATCAACCAAGGATACTCGTAAGCTTGTGATGATGTCATAAAAATATATGCAAGTGTAGGAAAATGACTCTAAGCTAAGTAAACTTGGTTGTTGTAGGCAAGAAAACATTAAGCTCCCTTACAGAAAGTCTCTTCATAATGTTTCATAGGACCTATCAACAATCAAAGTTATAACCCAACATATTAATATAACTAATATTCACAACTATTTGTAATGAAATAAAATTCTTCATTGATCCATTTGGAGTGAGCTCAATTCTCCTAATATCAAAGTGACAAACTATTCCGTAAATCCATGAAAACTTGATCTACATGCATAAATAAGCAAATAATGATTTTAACTGAATCAGAATCAACACAGAAGAGGTTGTATATTTAGATATCTTGGTTGTCATTCCTTTGATTTATTTTCCAACTAAAACTAAACACACCATAAATCATAACAACTGGTTTAAGAAAGCAAGAGGAGATGAATGCATAGAAAGAGATTTCAGTCCAAGTCCACAAAGAAGAGGCTCCAACTTGGAGGCCTAGGTTATCCTTCTTTATCCAAACTTAATTAATGGAATGAGATCAAGTCCAAAATCTAAATGATTAGATAAATTTACATCTAAAACTATAGAATGGAAATTTATGTAAAATGAAGCTTTATTCTATTCCATCATAAGTTGGATACATGCTCCAAGAGTCCTCCTTTTGGAATGGAGGAGGCACTCCTATTTATACATAAAATTGAGATAACTAACAAAGATTTGAGATCCACAAATCTCTCCTAAATCCACAAATGTCTCATGTGGTTACAACCATGTGCTAACACTTAGCAAGTAACCTCTCTACAAATCCTCTCACAAATATCTAATATCTTTAATAAGAAATCTTATCAAAAGTTCCATGATTCTTCTCCATAATTATGCTTGAAGGAATCTCTCAAATCTTCATCAAATCTTCAAGGGGTTGAAGAATAAATTCGAATTTGAGACTTGGTGATCGAATATGACTTTGTTGAAGTCTTCAAATACACCTACAAGCATCATGAAACTTATCCCACTTCCATATATAAGTGAAAACATGTTATTTTTCCAAAATTTAATCATAAATTCACTCAAAAATACTAAACCATACGCATTGGAAAATAATTATTGTCAAAGATCTTCATTGTTTTTACAATAACTTATAACCTTTATTTTGGTTGTAGAATTATATTTCCAAATGCTACTTGAAATTTATTTATAGATCATGATAACATGCCCTAGTGATTTCATTTTTATCTATGTGAAAATTCTTAATTTGAAGGTTCAATTTTAATAATGCCTTCTTCTTTGAAATAAAATGAGTAATCCTATCATAAATCGTGGAATTCACTTCATCACATTTCTAGGTTTTCTAATTGACTATTTTTTCTTAATTTGAAGGTTCTTATACAATTATTTTAATAATACCTTCTTCTTTGAAATAAAATGAGTAACCCTATCATAAATAGTGAAATTCACTTCATCACATTTCTAGGTTTTCTAATTGACTTTTTAAAAAATATATTGGTTCATCATACAATATTATATATATTGATATAAGAATTTATCATCGAAATCACATGTGCATAGTTTTTCCACCATAAACCATCTATTGTAATATTTATAAATTTCTAATGGTTCGTTGAAGCAAGTACCATATCCTTTCACCCCCCTCACTCTCAACCAAGTAAGTCTAAACTTATAATATAATGGTTCATTGTCTCAAATTCTGATGTGGGATTATTTGGCATGGTTTAATCTTTCTATTTATTTGATAAATTTATGGATTGTTCTATTTTCTGAGTGGGAAAGTTGTTTTACTTTTCATGTGTTCCAGATATGTATTGACTTTATCGACGATTGGAGTTTTTTTTTTTTTTTAAATCAACGGTCCAGATTGTAATTAGGGTTGTGATGAGGGTTTAATGACTTTCTGAAGTTATTCTCTCTAGTTCATTTTACTCTTATGATTTTCTCGGTCATGCCACTCTTTGCGGCTAGCGATTCATTTGGATTACAATGGCACTTAATATTATCATCGATGAAATGGTAAAATTTATGTTTCTGAATTACCTTCCTGAGCGTAAGGCCTCCATTTGTCATATGGTGGAATTTGACTTCACAAACTGTCAAGAGGGAGGGAGGGTTACCTATTTGATTTAATTTGAATGTTATTGTTGTTAGAGGTATGACTATGAATTCCTTTAAATGGGATTAAATTTGGCCTTCGATTATTTTCCTTTCAATACAACAACATTCATTGAGTGTATTATTGAATTTATGCTTTCTCAGGTCCGCGGGAGATCAGATCATTTGAATGTATTCATGTCGACTCGAAGGAGGTAGATTCAGTAAGAATAGTCAATGAGATCAATTCAATTCAAGTGTTTCCTCTATTTTCACTGAGGATGTTCTGCTTACCACCCGACCCGATGTTGTTGTTGGTTATTTTCTTTTCTACTTACTTTTTCTTCACTTCAAATATTTGCATTGCATTACCCATGAGTGATTCATTTTCCTTTTTTCTGCACTTTAAGGTCTTATTGTTGTGTGGAGTTTTGATAACAACTATATGGCATTTCCTTTTCGAGTTAATTGTTTTATGTTGGGGTTTATCTTCGGAAATTTTGTTTACCTACACTTACACTTACATTCTTCTTCCTCTTTAGTTTGAATAGGTTTGTTTTATGCCCCCAAGATTCTATTTATTTCATAACTATACCCTATAGTTACACAGAGATTTCTATTTATTTCATAACTATACCCAGTTACACAGAGATTTCTATTTATCTCATAACTATACCCAGTTACACAGAGATTTCTACTCTGTCAAACCTTAGTGTTTCCAATAACAAGAAGGAATCATCGGTTTAACTATGTATACGTTAGAAACCGTATTGAGACTGACAAAGAATGGTTTTTTTTTTTTTTTTTGTGTAATTAATTGGCAGGGTTGTTACGTTGTTTCCTCTGTATTGGAATACATTACTTGTCATTGTTTTCTAACAATCGGTTTTAATATAAGAAAAGCATTTTCAGTTGTTTATCCACGTGTTATTTATGGATTATTTATTTATCTTTCCTAATTTCAAGGTCATGCAATTAATTCTTTTATAACCCTTTCCTTTCTCCTCATTTTTCTTTTCCAGGTGAGGACCAAAGGTGACCCAACATTTATGCAAGATAATTTATCTCAATTCCTGACCGGTGTTACTATTTCATTCTTTTTATTTTATGGGTACTCATAATGGTCATTGTAATATAATATTATTGTTTTTCGACTACTTTCCAGTTTGTACCTATTATATTCACGACTCTAAACAACTTCAGAAAATTATTATGGAACTTTGCAATTATTATCATATAACTCAATTTCCTCTCCACGTTGTAAATACTCCTCAATCCTTCTGGGTTTTTATAAGAAAAGCATATTTGTTTTGATAAAGACCACAACTATTGTTCTTATTAATTTCTCTTTAGTTTTTATTATGTTGTACGCCAAGGAAATTACCATTTCCCCGGAGAAATTCTCTTTTAATTATAAATAGGAATTTGTGACTAATTAAGGCTAAGCATACTCATCGTTTTTTGATGTAAATAAGAGGAATTTCTGTTGTTTCCTTATTTAAATGAATTAGTTAATATATATTATTTTTATAAATTCTCCTTTAATTATAAATAGGAATTTGTGCCTAATTAAGGTTAAGTATAGTCATCGTTTTTCCGATGTAAATAAGAGGAATTTCTATTTAAATGAATTAGTTAATATATATTCATTTTTATACAGTTTTGTAGAAACTTGTTATTTTCATGAAGAAGTTTTCAAAAGGGAAATACTTTTGCATGTAACTCTATTATTTTTACATATTTAAAAATTTCTTATCATTCTTTCATGCTATAAGTTCATACTTATGTGAATTTTTTTCAAAGGAGTTTCTCTTTCTTTTTCTAGCGACTCTACATTTATTTCTGCTGTGTGGTTTTTACACAATGTTTTCCTTTCCTTCTCTTTGAGATAAAATCGGTTATCTTTTAATTCCTGTATATAAATGGTTTTTGAGTTTATTCGAAATACTTAAAGGAGTACACCTCCTTTCTTGTAGGCCACCTTGTCTACACATTTTTGTACATTTCTTTTTAATTCCTTTACTAAGCCGTAACACATATTGTATAGTTTTAAATGAGCTAGAACTTTTCATATTATCCATGCATATTAAAATTATTCACTACTATGAACTAACAATATTTACTATTTCTACCATCAATAATTCAAATTGATCAAATTAAACTATAATTCTGCAAGATCTATCTTCATTTCTATTTTTATTCACTTTTCTTTGATAATATACAAATACGAGAATAAAATATCAAGAAAGATGTTTTAAAAATTCGTATTCATCAATTAAATCATCTATTCCTTTTCCTCTTATTGTCTATAGGATCAAATTAAACTCCATAATAGAATAAACAATTTTCATACTAAAATAAAGTTAGAAATACAGACTTGAAAAATCCTCCGAGCAAACTAAAAGTCAAGTACTTGGCTCCTCCCAACCTTGACATAGCCTCTGCTAGTCCTCTCAAGCAATTTGGCCTACAATTAAATTCCCATATATATATATATATATATATATATATATATATATATATTCTTCTCTTCAGGTGCTTTAGTTCTCCTTCTCAAGAAATTATTAGACAAAAGTTAGAAAATCCAGATATTTGTTATCCATCTACCACTCTTTGGGTGGTTATTAACTGCCTCCACCTCACCAACAGGTGACAGGTATTTAACTACTCATTAATGAGCTCTTGTTTCCCACTTCTAAGGACAACTCCCTGTCTTCTAGGAAACATTAAATTGGCCAATAAATTAATAATTAATTCTAATCAACCAAATTAGATGTCGAGGACTTGTTGATGGATAAAATAATTTCTAAAATAAATTGCAACATTTTTCCTCTTTTAGCCATATATACTTAAACCACTATTTTCCCAATTTTTGTTTTTTTATTCATAAAATAAAACATAAATACAATTTTGCAAACAACAAATGTACATCAATTATTATTAGTAAAATTACCCATAATTAAATATATATATGTGTGTGTGTGTGTCTTAATTTAGCATACTAAATCATAATTAAACTTATGCACATGTAATTACATTGAAATTCTTAAGCTGAGGGATATCACATCCTTCCGACTTAAATTTGACACCGTCTCAGTGTCTTATCAGTACTTTCTTCTTGGAAACTATTTCAGAATTTAAACCATAGAAGGATAATCTTCCTTGAAAGCATCCTCCAACTCCAAGGTTGCTTCTTCTAGAGTGAAATGTTTCCATTTAACCTTCAATTGCACTACATCTCTATTCTGGAGTGTAACCACCCACTGGTCTAGATTATTCCATGGTTATGTTAGGAACTCTCCCTCTGGTTCCACCTGTACAACATGCTAATCAATCAAATAAGAAGGATAATTTACATACTTTTTCAATAATTAAATATGAAACACATTATGAATCTTAATGTTGGTTGGGAAGGCTAGTTGGTAAGCAACGAGTCCAACTCCAGCTAACACTTCAAAAGGCCCATAATATCTAGGAGATAGCTTAGCATAGCTGCCGAGTTTAAGTGTACTTTTCTTAGGTTTGACCTTCAAGTGTACATGATCTCCCACATTGAATTCTTGTTGAGTTCTTTTCAAGTCTGCATAGCTTTTCTAACAATATTGAGCTTTTTTCAAATTATGTTTGACTTATTTAACTATTTCTTCCATTTATTTTAACATGTTTGGACCTAGTATCAATTCATCTTGAAGATGATTAATGGTATCTTGCATCTTCTTCCATACATGACTTCAAAGGGACTCATTTTTAAAGAGGATTGATAATTGTTGTTGTAGGAAAATTCAACTAGATGCAAATAGTCTTCCCATTTAGTCTGCTTATCTTTCATATGCATCCTTAACATATCCTCTAATATCTAATTGGTTTATTTTGTTTAACCATAAGTTTGAGGATTATAGTAGGTACTAAAGTTTAATTTGGTTCCCATGTTTTCAAACAATCCCTTCCATAATTTGGAGGTAAACTTTGAATCTCTATGGGCAATTACAACCTCAAATACCCTATGAAGTCTGAAAATTTCTCTCATTAAGATTTATGCAATGTTTATAGCATTAAAAGTGGATTTGAGTAGAATGAAGTGTGTTTCCTTACTAATCTTGTCGACTACAACCATAATGGCATCGTGTTGTTTTCCACTTCTTGATAGCCCAGTAAAAAAATCCATTGAAATGATTTCCCATTTCCACTTTAGTATGGGTAATGGTTGTAGTAATTCAATAGGGTGTGATGAGATGCCTTGACTTGTTAACACTCTACACATCTTTCTACATATTCAATTGTCTCATTTTTCAGATTTGGACAACAAAAAACCTTTCTTAACACAGTGATAAACTTTTTATAAACCTGATGACCAGTTATTGGTGTTTTATGAAACTCATCTAGGACAAAAAAAAATTCAAATTTATGTTATTTTGTATGTAAATTATGTCTATAAACAACAATAAATTTTGATTTTTAATTGAAAATCAACTTTCTCGCCTTCCAATTTATCATTTTTTCTTTTTTACATTTTCCTTAATTTTTAAATATTCTAAATCATATTTTTCAGTTGTTTTGACTCTTTCTATTAAATTTGTTGACCATTTGATTATTGTTGTAGTGCATGTTTGATTTAGTTTCCTTCTTAAAGCATCAACTATCTTGTTTTATTTCCCATTTTTGTGTGTAACCTCAAAATCATATTCGCTAATAAATGTTAACCATCTAGCTTGTCTAACATTTAAATTAGGTTGATAAAATAGGTATTTGAGACTAGAATTATCTGTCCTTTGAGACAAACCCTCTTTATTTGCATCTATATAAACCAAAAATTCCTTATTGGGATCAGCTAATTTTAGAATTAGAGTTGTAGTCAAAAGTTGTTTCAATTTGTCAAAACTAGTTTGACACTTTTGACTCCATTCAAATATGATTCCTTTCTTTTGTAGGTTAGTGATTGGATAAGAAAGTTTAGAGAATCCCTCTATGAATCTTCTATAATATACTATGATTCCCATAAAGGATCTAACTTCTCCCACATTCTTGGTTGTTGGCCATTCCATAATTTCTTTTATTTTCTTTAGATCTACAACAATTCCTTCTTCAGATAATATGTGTCTTGGATAGTGAAATTGTTGTTGATAAAATGAAAACTTGCTAAATTTAGCATATAGTTCATTATCTCTTAGAGTTTGGAGAACCATAGATGTTGGTCATGCTCTTCCTTACTCTTTGAATATATCAAAATGTTTTCTATAAAGACAGTAATAAACTTATCTAGAAATGGCCTTAATACATTGTTCATAAGACACATGAATCTAGCATGTGCATTAGTCAATCCAAATGGTAGTACTACAAATTCATAGTGCCCATAATGTGTACGGAAAAAATGTCTTATGTATGGCTTTATCCTTTATCCTGATTTGATGGTATCTTGACCTCAGATCAATTTTATAAAATATGGATGCTCCTCTAACTTAATCAAATAATTTATCTATTCTTGGCAAGGGGGATTTATTTTTTATAGTAATCGTGTTCAACTGTCTATAATCAATGCACAGTCTCAATGTTCCATCTTTCTTTTTCACAAATAGCATAGGTGCTCCCCAAGGATACACACTTAGTCTTATGTACTTCCTGCAATTGAATCTTGAGCTCCATTAATTTAGGGATACTCATTTTGTATGAGGCCTTGGAAGCTGGAATAGCACCAGGTAAAAGATCAATGGTGAAATCAGTGTCTCCCCTTGGAGAAAGTCTTGGTATTTCTTCCGGAAATACATCCTTAAATTGTTCTAAAACAAGATATTCCTCTAATGATATTCCTCTTTTTTTTTTTTAGACGGATCCTATACTAGGACAGTGAATAGTTGGAAACCTTTCCAAGCATATTTATTCATTTGCACAACAGAAATTTTCCTTGGAATTCCTTGAACCATGCAAGCTTTTCCTTCATCATCAACACAGGTAAAGGACTTGTCCAGATAGTTTAATATCACTTTATGTTTTTCTAACCAGTCCATTCCTATGAGAAAATCATAAGATCCTAATGGAAATACATTTAGATTGAGGATATTTTTCATTCCATTAAGGTTTATAGTGCAATCCTTACTAATTTCAAATACTTTTGTTTTGGTTCCTATGTACTGTTGTACCAACCAGGGTTTATGTTGGTTTTTCTTTCTAATTTTACACTTCTCAACTATAGCAGGGGAGATATAACTCAAGGTGGATCCTCGATATATAAGTATAGATACATTTCTATCAGAATTATTACCTCAAACTTCAACCTAGTTGGTTGATGATCTGCATGTTTTCCACCTAATGCAGCGCTAATTTTGGGTATATTATAGGCCACATCATTTATTGTTGACACTTCTTGAATATGATTTAACAATGTATTCTCCTTTAATAGATTCAGTGGACAAAATCTCCATGGGTGATTTTCACCACAACCTCGACATTTTATGGGTCCTCTCAAAAATTCACTAAATTTTTTATTTCACAGAATGAATCCTCCTTTCTGTCCAATATTTTTCTATTCGTTAAAATGTTTGTTATAATTTCCTTCTTGCAGACTTTTTGTAAAAGGGGTATTTTTAAATCCCTTTTTTTTGCTGTTGAATTTTTCAAGTTTCTTTGACACCCATCTTTTATAACCTTCCCCTTTTTGCTTCTCTGGTTAAAACATATTTTTTCTTTTCTAATGGTCCCATCCATTATTTTTGCCTAATCAAATTCAATTATTTCTCTATATGAGAGAGGTAAACAGATAACAAATCTTTTGATTTTTGTTTTCTCTTCCTTCGAGTATGGAACATATCTTAGCAGACTCGTGAATTTGTTAACAAATTCATCCATAGAAATTTTCCCCAATTTCAACTCATGGAACTCCCTATATTTTTCATAAAAATATCTCTCAGTTAAATACTTCTTTTTGAATTATTTTCTAAACAATTTCCAAGTTAAATCCTTACTTCTAATTATTTTAACTTCTTTGATTTTTTCCCACCATTAGACTTCCTTACCAGTTAACTAATAGGTGGCCAACATTACCTTAATATTACTTAGATAGTTGTATACTTCAAAGTATTTATACATATTGAGGAGTCATGCTTCTACTCCTTCTTATTCACCATCGGAATATGGAGGTATAGTTTTCTTAAACTCTCCCTGTAACAAAGAGGATGATATTTTTTTTTCCAGATGAAAAAATGTTGTCTGATTTTTGTTCATCTTGATCACTAGACTCATTAGTTTTATTATCAGTAGAAGTTTTTGAATTGCTTCTACTTGTAGTGCTAATATATTTACTTCTAGGTCTCTTCCTATGAGTCGTTTTACTCGATTTTTCGTTCTCCAATTTCCTTAACAAGTACCTAATAATCTATTCTTGGTATTCTATATTTAATATCATCCAGATCAATTTTTAGAGTCCTTATTACTTGCAACAGTTTGATATCTTGCCCTTCTGCATTATTGGTTCTGCCTCCAACCATTCCCAATTTAGTATCATGTTCTGCATCACTGTTTGTTGATCCCATAGAAGTTTGTCCATTAAATTCTTCCGTCAGCTTTAGTTCCCAATTGATTTTATGAAATTTGTTCATAACAAGTATAACGGTTTCAATTTTGAGGACCCAAAAGAGGCCCAATGTTGCAACTGTTATCACTCAGGTTGTTCCCTTTGACTCCCAAGGGAATACGGCCGAGGTAACCACAAACCAATCTTTGGACTACAGGTCCTAACCTACCTGCAATCAGAGAGGGCTCTCTCTTTATAATTTAACCTTGTTGAGGATGGTTTTAGGCTAGTTATTGAGTTCAAGGGGTTTTGTTTAAGTTTTGGTGGGAAGGATGATGCTTTCAAGTAAAGAGGTAGGTATAATATGAGAGTTTCAAACCATTGGGCGTGGATTCAAGGAGTAGGACTGCTGGTGCGTTTTCTTGGTCACAAGAGAGAAATATGGAGCAAGCTAGCTGCACATGAAACAATGATTCAAGCTAAAAAGATGGAATGAAAGCTAAGGAATGAGAGGCAATTAAAAATCTCTCGTTCAGCTTAACAGAGGGAGGGCGAATGAGCTCTATCTAGGAGCAGTAAAGAATCCCTAGATAACTGTCAAACATGGGTGAATTAGGGTAAATATGAGCCAAAGGGAAATCATATTCATTACCAATTCATTTCAGATGAAAACATAAAGAAACAACAGAAATTGAGCATAGAGTGCAGTTAAACAAGTTCTAAGCTAATCTTTCTTTCTGCTATTTAGATGGTGATACATGTATGATATGAGCATATATCAATGAAAACAAAGGTAAGAAGCACTTATTGAGTCACATTGCAGCACGAGAATTCCGTAATTCACTCTTCACACATTTATACACAGCACACAGTCCATTCTCCAAGCTTTCAGCAATCTTTGATTAAGGAAAATATCAGGTATACAGAGCGAGTCTCTCTTGGAGCTATACAACCAACCAACCCCTTAAATAGTGAATTAGGGTGGTTTTATAAGTAAAATATCTACAAAAATCAGATCTCAGACAGATCTGTTGTAATAAGTGTCTTTAACCTAACATATGTCTGAAATAAATGCGAGAAAATATCTTCGAGCTGCGCTGGGGGCAGCTGTATCAAAAAAGAGTTAATGTGTTGTCTTTATGGCTCTGTGCTGATCACTTAGCCATAACTGTGCTTTGGGTTTTGATCCATTGTTGTTCGGTGGCTTTAAATGCTTCGACTGTGATCGGAGAGCTTTGATGGGCTTTCACCGCTTTCTTTGACTTTGTTGGAGGCCATTAAATGTTCACTTGCTTTGGGAAATAAAGATTTCCATTAAAAACATTTGACTGATACTCTTTGTCGCTTCCTTTATATGCTTTGGCACTGAATGTGCGCCCTTTCTCACCTCTGATACTCTTTAAATTGTTCCATCAACCTTTCATGGCTGCTATTCGGCCCTCTGCTTGCTTTAGAACTGTCTTTGCCCCTTTTTTGAATCCTGCGCGAAGAAATTCTTGTCATTTTGCGACTTCCTGCTGGTAGCCGCGCCATGAGGGGGCTTCCATTTTGGCCTATTTCCCTTAGCGATGCGCAATTAGCACTAAGCGTTAATCGCGCATCAAAAACTGCCTTGGTTCTTCATTCCGGGCATCCGTTGTGCAGATTTCGGGCTTCGCTCTTTTTGACGATGACTTCAGCATGACGTCAGCGGTGGGTCCCAGTACGGCGGTGACGTGGCAGGGTAACGTCAGCAAGGTGACGTCAGCAGTACGGCCGGGTGATGTGGCAGCTGACTGGTTTTGACGACGTGGCACTGACACGGTGGCAGGGCATGGGTACGAAAGGTGAACTGGCGGCAACGTGGCAGAGCAGCGGAGGCGAGGAGGTGACGTCATGGGGGAGACGTGGCGCCGACGTCACACAGGGGAGGGCAGTATTCGGTCTCATATCGCACCGCTTTAGCGTAGAAGCGGTTTCGGTGGAGGGGGCCCCGACACAGCCGGGAGGGCGACGCGTGGCGGGAGTACGACGGGAAAACCGCCCATCTCCAGGACGCTAACCCTCGGCACATCGGGGCACAAAAATACCCGCCCACCGTAGATCTTGGGCGCGCCAAATCTCACGGCCGACGGGACAGTTAATGTAGCGGATGGTTAGGGACGGGGCCTGCAGCGCTATTTTATTTGTTTATTCATACGGTGGGGGGGGGGAACTTTAATAAAAATGGGTTTTATGGGTTAATGCGGCATGGGTGTGGGTTAAGGCAATTATGTCCCAAAATGTGAACGCGTAGTGTGATAGAAAATGGTTGATGAGGGGGGGGATAAATGGTTATCAGTTCAACCAGGGGTTAACTGATCCCAAGGGACAAACGGGGAAGGGTTAAATGCAAGTCCCAGATGGATTTGACATTTCCCCAAACCTTTAGAATATATGGCTATAGTGCCAAGGGGTGGGGATATTATTATTTTTGGGATTATATATAGTTTTAGTAAAATAGGGATAGGGAAGATGTTAGGGAGCTATATAATAGAGTTAGAAGTTAATATGAGTTTATGAGGTGAAAGTAGAGCAGAAGGCTAAGTTTCAAAAGTAAAACTTAGACATAGGGGTAAATGAGAGTGGGGGACTGATTTTACACAAGAAATGTGGCTTCTTTTCACAGAAGAAAGTCAAAGCTTGACTTGGTGCTTTACAAAAATGAAGTGATAACAGGACTGGTTGGGCAGATCCCAAGGTCCTCAAGGGGATGTTAGTGAGTGATTTGGGGAATGAGAAGAAGGGGGAGTTAGACATGCCTCGCTTGATCTTCTCCAAAGGGGAATTGCCTTGCACTTGTGATCTGAATAGATATAGCACTTGAAAAGATGAGATGGATCACACAGCTTGATTCTGCAACCACAAAACTACTTACCCAGCCTACTTACCTAGCATTTTTTCTTCTTTTTTGCATGGGTGCACTTGGACTTGCAGACCCTGATTATCCTTTTTCTTTTTGCTGCCCTCCTATCTAAATCTACACTTATTTCTTCCAAGGGCCCAAATTAAGCATTTGGGCTCCTTTGTTCTCTACCTATCTACAAATCTGCCAAGATTAAACTGTTTGGACAGATTTTCATTCTCTACATTCTAGAACAAGAAATTGAAACCTAGGGAAGCCAAGATTAAGTTGTTTGGCCTTCCCTTAACAGAAAATTCTTCAAAAAGGAATAACTTATCAAAATTGGAATAGAGCAGTAGCATTTAGACCGGCACACTTTCATGGCCTTTTCTTTGGCCTCTTTTGGAAATATGGAGCATTGCAGCATGCAAAGTATGACATATTTGGCACTTTCAACTGTCAATCATGAAATATGAACACCTTTTGCAACAGGAGGCTAATAGTGGCTCCACTTGGGGATGGCTTTACCTTGTGAAAAGCCAAAAACAGCAGGTCAGACTGCCTTGATCCTCTATTGTTGTTGTAGACTGAAGCTTCCCTTGTGCTGGCTGTCAAATAATTGAAACTTTGAAACCTGAACACAGCATTCTCATCAACTGAATTTTTATAGCATAGCAGCATCGCATGCTTTCTTCTGCATGCTCTATTATTACATGCACCTGTGCCTGAGAACCTACCTTTGAAATAAGCACAACATAGGGCAACAAAACTGGAGCACCTCCCTTGATTCTTTCTTGAAAAAGGGTGCTGATGTAAACTGAAAATCTTCTTCTCTTTTAATACCATTGACTGCAAAACTGCCTACTCTTTTGCTGTGATTAATTTCATAATAGAGATCTGAATGGAGGGCTTACATTGGTTCTGCCTTTAAAAATTTGTTGCACTGTTCCATTATTTGGCCTGCTAAAAGAAACAAAGTATTGAAAATACGAGTATTTATGTACTAATATAATACAGCTGCGTTGTGCTCAACAACAGGGATCATAATAATGCTTTAGCATTCGGCCATTGACAGGGCCTTCTTCAGTTATGTCTTCCTCTACAGATTTGAGGAAATATGTGTTGTTGCCTTGCACAGCGCTGATAACAAATGGACCTTTCCATAAAAAATCAAATTTTGCATGTTTTCCTTTGTCTTCTCTTCGTGAGTCCCACCTTAGAACTTTGTTGCCAACACAGAAATCTTCAGCCTTAACTCTCTTATCAAACATATTTTTGAGCTTCTCTTGCAAAATTTGAGCTCTGTTATAGACATGTTCTCTTGTTTGCTGAAGATGAATGGTCTGGTTTATTCTTCTTTGAATATCATTTGGTTTTGCTTGGATCTCTTGTAACAGCTTGATGATAGGAGTGCCCAAGGAAGATGGAAATCTGGCCTCCATGCCATACACTAGCTCATAAGGGCTCATCCCAATGGATTTCTTTGTTGAAATTTTGTCTGCCCATAGGGCATTTGTGAGCTTTCTATGCTAGTTCTTTTTGTTTTCTTCTAAGATCTTCTTGATAATATTAATCAAGCTCTTGTTGGATGATTCGGCCAAGCCATTACCTTGAGGGTAATAGGCTGTGGAATGACCCAAGGTAATGTGAAATTTATGGCAAAAATTGATCATCTTTTTGGATTTGAAAGCAGCAGCGTTGTCAGTAATGATCTTCTCAGGGCAGCCAAATCTAGAAAGGATATTGCACTCAAGGAATTGGATAATGATGGAGTCATTGGCCTGTCTACATGGGATGGCTTCAATCCATTTAGTGAAATAGTCGGTGGCTATTAGAATCCACTTATGCTGGCCTGAGGAAGAGGGGTGGATTTCTCCAATGAAGTCAAGACCCCATTGTTGAAAGGGATTCTCGGTTGAAATGGGCTTAAGAGGCAAGGGTAACAGCTTTCTTTTGCCCTCAAAGATTTGGCATTTATGACATGAGATAGCAAACTTCTTTACATCTACAAACAAAGAGGGCCAATAGAAACCAGCCCTTAAAAATTTTTCAGCAGTGGACTTCCAATATAGATGTCCTCCACAGTCCCCTGCATGGAATTCTTTCATGACATTGTTAGTTTCATTCATGGTTAAACAATTAAGCAATATGCCTTCATGATTTTTCCAAAATAAAGCACCATCTACGACACAAAACTTTGAAGCCTTCATTTTTAAAAATCTTTTCTTGGTTCTGGACAATCCTGGGGGAGCAAACAGGTTTAATAATATAAAACATATATCAGCATACCATGGGGATTGCAAAAAGGTTTCACTGATCTGTGGAGTCGCCAGCTCTTGTTCATTGTCTAGTTGGTTAATGTCTAAAGCTTGAAAGTTTGTTTCGGACATCAGTTTGGCTAAACCTTGTCCCTTTATGAGCTTGGTTGGTTTTATTTCTGTCATACTCGAGGATGTTAGCAATCCACTTGCCTCTTTTGCCTTCTAGCCCCTTTTGGGTTAATATGTCTTTTACAACAGCATTTGGGACATAGGTAATCACATGTGAATATAAAATGTAAACTCGGAAATCTTTGATTGCTTTAACAAGGGCATAGGCCTGCTTCTCCATGATTTGGTACTTCAAAGGGGCATCTCTTAAGGCTCAGCTGAAAAAAGAAATTGGCTTTTCAGCTCCTTGATCATCCTTTTGCAAAAGGACAGCAGCTATGGTGTGATCAGATGCGAATGAGAATATGATAAAGTCCCTATCAAATTGTGGACTTGTGAGGACTGGAGCTTGGGTTAAGGCAGATTTGATACTCTCAAAGGCTTGTTTGGTTTCAAGAGACCATTTTACCTTGGCATCCTTTTTTAACATGTTGCTTAACAGTCTTATCAGCTCGGCTAGATTTGGGATAAACCTCCTTAGGAAATTGATCTTTCCAAGGAATGCTTGCAACTCTTTTATGTTTCTTGGATATGGGATTTGCAAAATGGCTTGGATCCTTTCCGGATCTATTCTAATACCATCTTTTGATATGATATGGCCTAGTAATTTACCTTCTTCAAGGCCAAAGAGAGACTTCTTGGGGTTCAAGGAAATGCCATATTTCCTACATGTCATGAATATTTGCCTCAAATGTTTTAGGTGTTCTTGATCAGATTTGGAGAAAGGGGTTAAGTCATCGAGGTAGACAACTAGGAAATCATGTATTTCCTTGGCAAATGCAATATCCATTGCCCTTTGAAAGGTAGCACCAACGTTTTTAAGTCCGAAAGGCATCTTCACATATTTAAATGTTCCCCACGGTGTGGTAAAGGTTGTCTTGTCTTGGTCATCCGAGTGAACCAGTATTTGATTGAAACCTGAAAAGCCATCTAGCAAAGATATTCTAGATGACCCCACTACTCTTTGTAGGATGTGGTCCATTTTTGGCAATGGGTAGTGGTCTTTTAGGGAGACTTGGTTTAAATTTCTTAGATCTACACATAGCCTAATCTCACCTGTCTTCTTTCTTGTGGGAACAAGGTTGGATACCCATTCAGAAAATCTGATGGGTGTTATGATACCTGCTTCAAACATTCTTTTCACTTCCTTTTCAATCAACGGGAGAAGCACAGGATTGATTCTCCTTAGTTTCTGTTTGAAGGGCTTTTGATTTGGTTTTAAGGGAATGGTGTGTTGGATCACTGAGGTGTCATAGGACTTCAAGTCCTCATAACTCCAAGCAAATACATCTTGGAATTCTTTGAACAAATCAACATATTTGGGCTTTTGATCATGTGGCAAATATTGAGCTAGTTTGATCATTTTGGGCTTCTCTGCTGTCCCAATGTTGTGTTCTTCTATAGCAGCATTTAAGGGCTCCTTTTTTGGTTTTTTGGGAACATCATTTGCATTGAACATATCTTCTAACAGAGTGAGGCCAGCAGGGAGAAAGTTATCTTTTAGATCAAACGATCTCGGCCTCTATTTCGGCTATTTCCTCCAAATGCATCTATTTCAGCTCTTCTATGTTTGCATTGTCAAAAACAGTTGGGTTTAGCATTTGTTTGGCTGTTACAGCGGTTACAGCCTGCTGATTTTCATTTGTTTGCTGTTGTTCATCCGTTATAGCATCCATGTCAATGTTAATATTTGAAAACTCATGCTCAAGAGTGAGGAAATTGTTAATCTGGGTATCATTTTCAAACACTTGCCAATCTTTAACATTATTCGGGATAGCAGGCCTATGTTTTATCTCAACAGTGAAATGGTGATTTGGCTCAAAGGGCAGCTTGCATGTACTAGCAAAAGTGGCTAGGCTGTGTGCATGAATGTTATGATCTCTTGAGATCTTGGCAAGCTTGTATTCAGTGAATGCATTGAGTATATTAGTGGCAGCAGTCCTATAGGCCCTCATTTTATTGTCATTAGTAACAAAGTTACCTTTCATTTGTTGTATGATTAAATCAGAGTCACCTAAAATGGATACTTTCGCAGCTCCTAGAGCTTTGAGCAGCTTAAGGCCTAAAAGGAGAGCCTCATACTCTGCCATGTTGTTGGTGCATTTGAAATTCAATCTGTAGGCATGGCCTTCTGCATGATTGTTATGTGTATTGTGAATCCATACACCTGCCCCTGCTCCTAACTTGTTGACAGAGCCATCAAACTATAAATACCATGTGATTTCTTGCTTATGGTTAGTATCAAGGGTTTCAGTCATTCTTGCAGTGGGCAGATTTGAATTTTCTATTAGGGAAGGTTCTTCTTGTATGCTGGTTGCCCTGATTGTTTTGACATTTTCATCAGTATGGGCAACCGATTCTTCATTGATGTGTGTGTCCAGTTCTAAAGCCAACGGCTTGTCATCAGTGGGAGGACTTGTTTCATCATTAAATAAAATAAAAGAATCCATATCAGAATGGATTGAGTGAATAGGAAAATTTTGGGGCTTGTCCTCACTAGTTACCACATACTTCATCAGTGTTTCTCTATATAGTCTCTTTGGTTGCCCAAAGACAGATATAGTGGCATAAGAGAGGTCTAATTGGAGGGATCCTTGGAGTTTTGCTCCCCAAGATCTTGACAATAGCATGCCATACTTTGGTGGAATGTCAGCAACCACCACATCCATGAGGATTGTCTTGTTGGGATATTGGACTAAGGAGACACACAAGTCTTTGATGAGGCCTAAACACTTGACTTGACTTGAGTCAAAGGAAAATAGATCTTTGTAGGGTCTTGTAACATCAAGTTTTAGCTTCTCCATTACAGCTTTGGGCATAAGATTGTGTGAGGCACCTGAGTCAAACATAGCATTGTGCAAGACTTTGTCATGTATATGTAAACTGACATAAAAGGGTAAAACAGATCCATATGTTGATTTTCCATTAACTTCTGGACCGAACAGCAGTTCAGGGGATCATCTAGAACATTCACATCATCCTTGACTTCTGGCATTTGAAGTGATCTTTGAATTTGTTGCCTATACACATCATGTTTGGCAAGTTCCGAGAGGGGGACAGATATCTTCAATTTACCTATTTCTGCCTCTAAATCGAATGATTTTTCAGATTGGGTTTTAGTATTGTGAGAGGCAGGCTTCCCTTTTTCCATTGGAGTATCAGCAATTTGGTCTTGTTTATCAGCGTTATGGGAAGTGATTGCTTGCGGTTTTTCAGTTTTAGGAGGGCTTTTTGGAACGTTGTTCAAATTCTCTTTCGAGGAAGAAGGTGGTAGAGGCTGATCATTAGAGGACTGCATGTCTGTGACATCCTCTATGGTGACCTCCTTTGGATTAGGGACTGTTTTATCAGCAGCTTCTATGAGGGCAACCTTTTCTTTGATCTTCTTCGGCTGTTTGGTATCACTTGGTTTAACCTTTTCGGGCACATCTATGGTTCTTGTCCTCAGCTTATACTGTTTTTGGACCTCTTCAACAGCTAAATCATAACCCTGTTTAAAGTCAAAAGACTCACCAGACTTAGTTTGAAATTGATTAAAGTCATGCTCATCTTGGTTTGCTTGAGTTAGGAAAATTTGTTGCTCAGCCTTCAAATCCACCAAGTTCATGTGAGTGTCTTCTGTCTATTCACTAGATGTAGATGCTTCAGCATAATTTTCATGAAAAGGAGGCCTTACATCATGGTCTGGGCTAGACCTACCAGCATTTGTGTTCTGAGTTTTCTAGAAATTTGGGTTCCTTATGGTATTAGGTTGTTGTCCTTCCCATGATGACTTCCTCTCCACACTCTCCACTCTGTCTCCCAGCCTGTGCATGCCACTGATAATAGCATCCAGCTTTTGGTCTAAGGCTGAGGGTTCTTCCTTAAAGGTGGTTCTTCCACTACAACAAAACCAGCGATTTGCGCCAGATTTAGCGCAGATTTTAGTGCATTTTTTTTGTAATTGTGATGAGCAACCTGGCGCTAAATCTGGCTCTATTGTACAATTTTTAAAGCGTCCTTTTTTGCACCTGATTTTGCATCCTTTTTCACGCTAGATTTTGCATCATTTTTTACACCAAACTATGCATCATTTTTTGCATCAAATTTTGAACCAAGATTTGCATCTTATTTTATGACAGGTTTTGCTTCTAGTTTTGTGTCATTTTTTGCATCTATTTTTCATTCTCTTTTGCTTCCTATTTTGTGTCATTCTTTGCTTCCATTTTTGCACCATCAATTGCATCAAGTTTACACTGTATTTTGAATCCAATTTAACGTCTTTTTATGCATCCATTTTGTGTTAGTTTTTGCATCTAGTCTTACGCCAGGTTTTGTATCTAGTCTTACACTAGTTTTTGCTTCTATTTTTGCACCAGCTTTGGTGCCTATCTTTGCACCATGTGTTGAATTTGATTTAGCACCAAATTTTGCATCCATTTTTGTGCCCATTTTTGCATCTTTTTTTGGACCATTTTTTACATCCACATTTATGTTTGATTTGTCTCCATTTTTCCCATCTCATTTTGCACCATATTTTGCGTCATTTGTTTCATCCAAATTTGCATCATTTTTAACACCATCTCTTGCATCTAATGTTACATCATTTTGAGCATCCAAATTTGCATCTTATGTTGAGTCATGTGTTGTGTCCACCTTTGCATATTATTTTGTGTCTAATGGTACATTCAATTTAGAGCCATTTTTTACGTCTACTTTTGTATTTGTTTTTGCACCAAGTTTTGCATCCAATTTTAAGCTATTTTATGCCCCTTTTTCCACCATTTTTTTATGTCTACTTGTGTCCAATTTTGCACCATTATTTACACCGACTTTTTCATCCAATTTTGCACTTTTTTGGTGTCCAGTTTCACATCGTTTTCACCATCCAAATTTGCATCTTTTTTTGCCTCATTTTGTGTCCACATTTGCATATAATTTTGTGTCTGAGTTTGAGCCTAAATTTGCATGTGATTAGGAATCATTTTTTACATCCAATATGGCATCCTTGGTTTCACCTTTTTTCAGCCCCATTTTGCATCTTGTTTTATGTCTTTTCTTACATCTTTTTTTTTTTCCTTTTTTGCACCCAAGTTTGCATCCCAAATTTACACCATTATTTGCATCATCATTTGGCATATTAATTTGTAACGTTTTTTGCTTCTTTTTAACGCTCAACTTTGCATCTCATTTTACATCTAGTTGTTGTCTTTTTTTGCATCTAATTTGGTGCCCATTTATGTGTCCTTGTTTTTGCCCAATTTGATATCCTTTTGTATGCCATGTTTTGTTCCCTTCTTTGTGTCAACTATTGCACAATTTTTCACTTCTAATTTAAAACACTTTGTATGTCAATTGTTTGCATTTTGTATTAATTCCTAGTTTAACATCCAATTTTACTTTCAAATTTGCATCCATGGTTACATCCGCATTTGACTTCTTATATAGAGTATATTTTTCTTTACATATATGACCCCCTTTATAGATTCATAGTGAAATATATGATAGCTTCTAAATATCATTAAAGCAGATATCACAATTCAAAATCATTTGTAAAGAAATTTAAGAGAAATTGACAACATCCATCCAAAAAATTAACAATGTGTCATTAACAATTTTCAAAACATGTATAAAATAGCAACATAATACTAATAAAATCAGTATTATTTTTAATCAAAACAAGTAAAATTCAAATATGATTAACAAATCAAAATATTTCATGAATATCGTTATTCTACGATAAATTAACAACATACATAAATCAAACTCATCGTATGATTACAAAATCAAAATGTCTCATTGATATAGGGTAAATTCACAACACCCATCTAAACATAACAATGTCATTCTACACAATAATTTCTTCATAAAAAACAATGCATGTGCATGCCTAGCTACCACCACCAAGATCATCCTCATGATCATCTTGACCATCCTCATTACTCTGATCCACATCATCACCAACACCGCAACTATCATCATCATCTCCTCCACCACCATCATCCTCATCCTCATCCTCATCATCTCCTGATATATGTTGAACATAATTTGGATCATCGTCTTGGCAATCATTACCTATAGCATTCTGACAAAAAAAATCAATATTACATGTTAGTATTAATTACATAACACAACACATGTTTTTGTTATACAATGTTAACCATAAAATGAGGTAAGATATAATATCTAATAGTACTAAAAATAAAATGAAAATATGGTTTAAAAGTATATTGGAAATCCAACTAAGATTACATACCATAGAGTCCATCCAAACAACAAATTCAACCCATCTCTTTTGCTGCAGCACCTCCTTTTCCAAACGATTTGGAGGTCTTCCATATTTTAGTTCCTATCAATCAGTAAATAGGGAGAAATTAGATAACAATGACTTTCTTCTAGTACAAAATTTATTAAAAAAATATCACATGTTTAATATACTTACAAAGGTTGTTATCAGTGCTTTTAAACCTTTCTGGCCACTACGATGAGTGACTTTTGTCTTGGTTAACCTCGCCTTGGATGCCTTGTCCTTAAACATAAACCAATTCAATTTATTTTCACACAAATACATGTCTAAGATACTTATAAGTATTAATACATTCTAAATAATGTTTAATGAAAAATTCAATACCTGAATGCTCTCATTGCTGGCTTTTCTTTGTGCATCCAACTTCTCATATGATTTTACAAGTTCTTTCCATACTTTAAAAGGTATGTCAATAGGTCTTTGTTTCAGTCTTTGATCTTGAGGCATTTTTTTAATTTTTCTTGTTTGGGTAAAAATTTTGGTTAAAAAAAACCGAACAAGTAATTCACATCAATGGCATGGGGACTCTATGGATATGTGTAAAAAAATGGCTATAAAGAAAACATCCAAAAAACATATGAGCTCTCCCTTTGATGGTCACTTGGGGCATATGGCTGGAAAGGAACAACTCCATTTTCGAAAATCAAGGACAATCCTTTCTCAAAGTCCTTCCTAATATTTGCTCCAAATGTCTTAAAATGAAAAACAAAATTCAAACATCATCCTTAAACATCTCCCTTAAATATAAGGTTGGACCATAAATTCTTCACTTTTATTGTTATCGGCTCTGGAATGATTTTTCTATATGCAATTATATAATGAAATATGTGTGCACTAATGAAAAAACATTGAGTTTCATTTTTCATAATCACAAACAATGAAAAAAGAATCACACGTAACTAGCATCATTTTGGAAATTTTATATTTATTAAAAATCTTTAACATGTTTTCCTCCCATATCTCATAAAAAGGTGTGAAATTTTTTATATACTCTCCAATAAGCACTACAACAAAACCGGCGATTTGGAGGTTTTACACTAAGTTTTTCAACATCGAACTTACTAGGGCTTGCACCACCGGGGTTATTAGTAAGAATCTCATGAGGTTTGCATAGCCATGATTATTAGAATCAAAATAGTAGGATTTGCACTAAAAAACAGTTCATAGAGCTTTCCTGCTGGGGAGAAAATCACAAGTTCAACTTCTGCAGTGCAGAGCACCGAGAGCTCGTAAGCTTTCTTCAGCAATCCACCTACGTTTGGAAAATGTAGCCTGCCTGCTGGCGATGTTCTCAATCCTCTTCCTCTGCATCTTTCCCCTCACTATTCTTGTATGTCCTCTTTCGTTTTTCCCTCCAAACAAACCCTCTCAAATTGAGAAAGCAGAACAACTCACTCGATGAGAATCCGAATCCAATTATCGCTTCTAACAATAACCCAATACGATACCAGAAGTGATTACACAAAACCTCATTGACTCTTCATTTGTTTGGAAAAGAGCCAAGCATATACTTCTGACGAGGGTTTCCGTCTCAAGTCTGGCTCGCAGGACGTCGCTTAGTCAATTGCGAGAAAAGTTTTCCACCTGCCTGTCACATACGGTTTGTCACACTATATATTAAAATAAGGTTGATCATACTAACAATAAGGTTGTATAGTTTAAAAGGAGGGCTCTCCTGACTGCATTTGGTTGGTTTATAGAAAAGATTGCTAGAATGTGTAATGTGAATGCTCTGCTAACTGTTTTTTAAGCATTTGGAAGTATTAAAACCCCCTGGGATAATTAATGTAAGACCTGTTAATTAATGTGTAAAGATGGCTATTGTCCTTGGGCTACCTTAGCTGTTCGTGTTTAGTGATCTGTGGTATTATGACTCCTCAAGTCACTATTAAACCATCAGAACCATGCCCAGGCAGACTAGTGTGACATTGTGGATGAGAACCAAAACTAGACTCCTATAACCTCCTTTTTCATCCTTTAAATTGCAGAATTAACTGACTGTTCTAGTAATCATTCTTGAGCACCTGAAGATGTGCATCCTAAATAATAAGAATAATACCCTGTAACATATGAATAGTCCATCCTGTGCATGTAGGATATGCACATGAGGTCCAATAAAATCACTAACCAGAATACCAGGTGTTATTAAAGCCTCTACAGGTTGATATATATGAATGTTACAGTGTGCAGGAGTATGATTCAATTCCATACGAAAATACAAAACATCTGATAGGATTTCCTTATACCTCATAGGCAAACAACCATTGTCCCTTCTATAGATGAGCAGAATAAGTGCTTGGTTCTCTACACTAAATAAAGACAAAGTATAGTACTTATTGCTGACAAAATAGGATTTAAATCGCGGTTCAATTGCTTGACATTCAGCTGGTCACAGAATTGTAGAGTGCATAATCATAAGTGATGTTGCGAGCCTCATTGCTCAAAGTCTAAGGGTCTTGCGAGCCATAATCACAGCCATGTATGGCATATCTTGTGATTATGGCATTTTATGAGGTCAATTCTTGTGAAGACATTTCAGTTTATAATAAATTTTGAACCTCAACAGAGTTTTGGCAAGACCTGGCTGAGCTAGGACATCAACAACACAGCTGATATGAATGACATAATCTAGCCTCAAGAGGGAGCTTCTTTTGTTTCATCACTCTAATAATCTATGAAGTGGTGGAAAGCATAACAACTTCCCCTTGAATATGACACCTAAACTGAGTACAAATCCTAAATGATGCAGCCCTTGGTGCATGTCTCTCAAAGTATCGATATTTCAAATGTTGAAAGCTCTTGTGCCCATTTGATATGCATTCGATTGCAGTTCCCCTGAAGAAAGAATCTTATAAAGGTGAGGCCATGGCCAATATGTTAGCCATATCCATTGGAGTTGCCATTGCTTGACAAATTTAGTGTGATCGGTCCCACCATGATTCACATGGGCTTCTACTCAACACTGGCTGTTGCTATTGTAAGAGTCTTCAAGCTCATTGAACCCATAGTATTGATAAGTGTATTCTTTGGGTCTCTGGTTTTCAAATTCTGCCTATGTTTTCCTCTCAGTATCATTATTTCAAATGCTGAAAGCTCTAATTCCCATTGCTGTGTATTTGATTGTGGTTTCCCTGAAGAAATAAGCTTATAAAGGTGAGCCCGAGGCCAATATGTTGGCCATATCCATTGGAGTTACTATTTCAGCTTATGGGGAGGCCAAGATGAATGCATGGGAGGTGATTCTCCAGTTAAGTGCAGTTGCATGTGAGACTACCCAATTGGTTCTCATACAAATTCCACGAACATCAAAAGGGATTAAGTTGAATCCCATCACATCTTTGTTGCTCCTTGTTGCCTTGTTTTTCTCAGCACCCCCTGGGCCTTAGTAGAATACCCATTTCTGATAATCAGGGTCTCTTCCTTTGATTTGGATTACATGACATTTCTGCTTGTGCCTTGGCTCTTAATCTTGCAGTGTTTCTTCTGATAGGAAAGACTTCAGCCTTGACTATGAATGTTGCTGGTCTTGTCAAGGACTGGCTGCTCATAACATAATCTTTGTCTGTAATAAATGAAAAGGTTACAGTCATTGCCAATTATTTTCATTAGTATCCTTCATGCTTATAAAAAGTATGTTATTGTTTTGAGATCTGAAAACACCTCCCAGGTATTGTTTCTGATAGGGGAAGAAATTTACAAGCACACATTTTTAAGTTCCTTAAGAAAAATACTTGAGGAGCTGCATCACAAAGCACAGACTTCCTTAGACTCTTGTGTCAGGTCTGACCTATAGTTTTTCCAGCAATTATCACCAAGGACTTGCATTGTGCCTCGTCTCCTTCAAACTCCGTTTGCAAAAAGAAAGCTCCCGAAAGGTCTTATCTAAGCAGAGCTCTGGTCTTAGAAGGACTATACCAGGTTGGTGTTAAAGGGTCTTTCCTGAGCTTTCCAAAAATAAACTTCCCTTTGCCAAAAGAAACGCCCTGAAAGGTCCTATGTAAGTAGAACTTCAGGTCCTTAAAGGTTTTATATAAGTAGAGCTTCAATCATATAAGCTTAGCCCTTAGTAGAGCTCTGGTCCTAAAAGGCCAGCCTGCTAAGTCATGTCCCAAAAAGACCTTACCAGGTCTTAGTAGCACATCAATGATACAACCATGGCTTCACTAAAATACTAACTTGACAATATATATAAGCTCTATCAGACATAGTAATGACAGCTCAATAGCAATAGTGTATTTATGCAAGGAACCCAACACATTCTTGAAATCAGAAATATCAACTCAACCATATTTCAACACTTGAACTATAACCTATAGCTTAAATATTTGGAATAATGGATCATGAGACTCCAGAAAATAGGCTTTATTTAATTGCCAACTATTTTCATTAGTATCCTTCATAAAAAGTATGTTATTGTTTTGAGATCTGAAAAGACCTCCCAGGCATTGTTTCTGATAGGGGAAGAAATTTACAACCAGACATTTTTAAGTTCCTTAAGAAAAATACTTGAGGAGCTGCATCACAAAGCACAGACTTCCTTAGACTCTTCTGTCAGGTCTGACCTATAGTTTTTCCAGCAATTATCACCAAGGACTTGCAGCCTGCTAAGTCATGTCCCAAAAAGACCTTACCAGGTCTTACTTGAGCATGGCAAAGAGTTAGTCCTAAATGGTCTGAACAGCAAGCCTCAATTTTTTTTTAAATTACCAATCATATTGAAATACCGCAAGAGAAATCATGAAGATTATATAGCCAAAATGACCCCTTATTAAAATTGCCAATAGTGGAGCGTTTACCTGGAGTTCTTTGGTGAAAAAATAAAAACTATGAACAGGAAAAATCATATTAAAGATTTATCTGGCATAATCTTAGCAAATGTTTTTACAGACAAATTCAGTGCATGTGTCATTTTAATAGGGATTTTGGCCCTGTTTCCTCCATGACCTCACGTGCAGCACACTCCTCCCAAGTCTCTCCTGCACATATGTGCGAATAAACAAGGATTTTGCATTCTACCCATTAATGAGTACAAGGGAAAACAATAAATTTGCAAGAGACAAAGAACAAAAAAAAAGACCACTATTGACATTGTGGATGCAACATTCACTAGGCTTTGTAATTTGTATATGGATAAGTCCCTGAATCTATGTTAAGTTTGCAACTTAAAGCATGACCAAAAGCAGCACATTGGTAGAATTAAAGCTATTTTGCCACAATAGTTGCAGGGCAAAAAAGCCTCTAAAGACACCAATGCAATGATTTTGAATCAGGTTTGATTTGGACATGGAAGGCTCCATTAAAGATATCCTTGTAAGAAGCTATGTTTGAAGCTCTCAACAGGCTTGATCTGTTTGGCCCCCTCCTCTTGTGAACAGCACTGTTGGATCCATTGAGCGGAGGCAATTTGAAGAGTGCCCAAGGACCCAGGTCACTTCGACTGCCATGAACAAAATTATAAATGGATGCCGTACTCATTAGGCATTGTCTATGGGCAGACCCTAACCCTGGGTTATATATGTTGTGACAGAAAGCAACACAGTTAAGTCCCTGAATCTATGTTAAGTTTGCAACTTAAAGCATGACCAAAAGCAGCACATTGGTAGAATTAAAGCTATTTTGCCACAATAGTTGCAGGGCACAAAAGCCTCTAAAGACACCAATGCAATGATTTTGAATCAGGTTTGATTTGGACATGGAAGGCTCCATTAAAGATATCCTTGTAAGGAGCTATGTTTGAAGCTCTCAACAGGCTTAATCTGTTTGGCCCCCTCCTCTTGTGAACAACAATGTTGGATCCATTGAGCGGAGGCAATTTGAAGAGTGCCCAAGGACCCATGTCACTTCGACTGCCCTGAACAAAATTATAAATGGATGCCGTACTCATTAGGCATTGTCTATGGGCAGACCCTAACCCTGGGTTATATATGTTGTGACAGAAAGCAACACAGTTAAGTCCCTAAATCTATGTTAAGTTTGCAACTTAAAGCATGACCAAAAGTAGCACATTGGTAGAATTAAAGTTATTTTGCCACAATAGTTGCAGGGCACAAAAGCCTCTAAAGACACCAATGCAATCATTTTGAATCAGGTTTGATTTGGACATGGAAGGCTCCATTAAAGATATCCTTGTAAGGAGCTATGTTTGAAGCTCTCAACAGGCTTGATCTGTTTGGCCCCCTCCTCTTGTGAACAGCAATGTTGGATCCATTGAGTGGAGGCAATTTGAAGAGTGCCCAAGGACCCAGGTCACTTCGACTGCCATGAACAAAATTATAAATGGATGCCGTACTCATTAGGCATTGTCTATGGGCAGACCCTAACCCTGGGTTATATATGTTATGACAGAAAGCAACACAGTTATACAAAATTAGAGCTATTTTGATGCAAAACTTGCAAGGTGCACCAGCCTATAAAGATACCAATGGCCTGATTTTGAATCGATTTAATTTGGATAAGGAAAGATTCATTTGGGATAAGCTTGCAAGGAAAGTGTGATGCTGTTAACATGATAGTATTTATCAAAACGCTTTGACAAATGAAAGGAGAGTGTGATGCTGTAAGCCCTGTTTCCTCCATGACCTCACGTGCAGCACACTCCTCCCAAGTCTCTCCTGCACATATGTGCGAATAAACAAGGATTTTGCATTCTACCCATTAATGAGTACAAGGGAAAACAATAAATTTGCAAGAGACAAAGAACAAACAAAAAAGACCACTATTGACATTGTGGATGCAACATTCACTAGGCTTTGTAATTTGTATATGGATAAGTCCCTGAATCTATGTTAAGTTTGCAACTTAAAGCATGACCAAAAGCAGCACATTGGTAGAATTAAAGCTATTTTGCCACAATAGTTGCAGGGCACAAAAGCCTCTAAAGACACCAATGCAATGATTTTGAATCAGGTTTGATTTGGACATGGAAGGCTCCATTAAAGATATCCTTGTAAGGAGCTATGTTTGAAGCTCTCAACAGGCTTGATCTGTTTGGCCCCCTCCTCTTGTGAACAGCACTGTTGGATCCATTGAGCGGAGGCAATTTGAAGAGTGCCCAAGGACCCAGGTCACTTCGACTGCCATGAACAAAATTATAAATGGATGCCGTACTCATTAGGCATTGTCTATGGGCAGACCCTAACCCTGGGTTATATATGTTGTGACAGAAAGCAACACAGTTATACAAAATTAGAGCTATTTTGATGCAAAACTTGCAAGGTGCACCAGCCTATAAAGATACCAATGGCCTGATTTTGAATCGATTTAATTTGGATAAGGAAAGATTCATTTGGGATAAGCTTGCAAGGAAAGTGTGATGCTGTTAACATGATAGTATTTATCAAAACGCTTTCACAAATGAAAGGAGAGTGTGATGCTGTAAACATGCTAGTATTTATCAAAACCCATGGACAAATGAATTTTGAAACATGATAGTATTTATCAAAACCCATGGACAAATGAATTCATGTATTAGTTGGCCTGCACACAAATATGTATAAAACCATATGACATAAAAGAAGCCCTCTGCTAAAATAGATTCAGTGAAGGTTACTCCCTATAGCAAACCAATATTGGATAACTTGTGTCCGGAAGGGAGTTTGACATGCACTTTACACAGTTTAGCAAACCAATATTGGATAACTTTGTGTCCGGAAGGGAGTTTGACATGCACTTTACACAGTTTCTTCCCAAGGAGAAAGTAAAATAAAGGATGATACCAATGGGATCATGGTTCAGCAGTGAGATCGTTGGTGTGTTGGCCAGCCACCAAGATTCAATTCTTTGAGAGGCACACATCAATATATTATCTATTTATCTATTGGGGTTTTGATGTGTAATTAAATGATGGTCATTAATCATTGATAATAAATCCGAGGAGTCATTGAACATGTACCCTAATTCCGGGTTCTGATGTGTAATTAAATGATGGTCATTAATCATTGATAATGAATCCGAGGAGTCATTGAACATGTACCCTAATTCTGGGTTCTGATGTGTAATTAAATGATGGTGATTAATCATTGATAATAAATCCGAGGAATCATTGAACATGTACCCTAATTCTGCATAACCTAGTTGTAGGATTATTTCATGTATTAGTTGGCCTGCACACAAATATGTATAAAACCATATGACATAAAAGAAGCCCTCTGCTAAAATAGATTCAGTGAAGGTTACTCCCTATAGCAAACCAATATTGGATAACTTGTGTCCGGAAGGGAGTTTGACATGCACTTTACACAGTTTAGCAAACCAATATTGGATAACTTTGTGTCCGGAAGGGAGTTTGACATGCACTTTACACAGTTTCTTCCCAAGGAGAAAGTAAAATAAAGGATGATACCAATGGGATCATGGTTCAGCAGTGAGATCGTTGGTGTGTTGGCCAGCCACCAAGATTCAATTCTTTGAGAGGCACACATAAGTTGTTGGAGATTTCAGGTTATTTAAAAAAAACAATAAGCCCACTATAGCAGCCTAGCCAAGGGAAAGTGCTCGTGATTAATGATTCGCCCTTCAAGGGTTGTCTTGCAAGTTGCAAGTGAAAACAGGCTGCTTCTGGAGGCTGACTTATTCAGGCCAATTGTAAAGTCTATGGAGTTAAGAGAACTTAGAAGCACTTTTGGAAAAATAAAAAGGAATAAGAAGCGAATTCAAAGTAATACCTCTAAGTGTTGAATGTGTAGACTGTACTATAACCAACACTACAGATGATTGTGTAAAGAATTTCAATGATATAAGGTGTTCTATGTGTCCATCATTTGATAGTTTTATCAGTGCAACAAGAGTTTCCATAAACAGGATACACAGTTATACATACACACTGTAATTGTTTGCAACTGTGAAAGAAGAACATCCCCAGTGAAGTTGATAATTAATTTGGCAATTTCATAGGTTCGGCCACTAAAGGCTTAGAAGGGATTGAATCCAGATTCAACTAAAGCCTCAAGATGCCTAAACAGGATTTTGGGCAAGTTTGACCATTCCACCCATTCCCATCCATCACATTTCTCAGGCTCTAGATTCTGTGGGTGTTGGTCTGGATCACTATTAGTTGGCCTGCACACAAATATGTATAAAACCATATGACATAAAAGAAGCCCTCTGCTAAAATAGATTCAGTGAAGGTTACTCCCTATAGCAAACCAATATTGGATAACTTGTGTCCGGATGGGAGTTTGACATGCACTTTACACAGTTTAGCAAACCAATATTGGATAACTTTGTGTCCGGAAGGGAGTTTGACATGCACTTTACACAGTTTCTTCCCAAGGAGAAAGTAAAATAAAGGATGATACCAATGGGATCATGGTTCAGCAGTGAGATTGTTGGTGTGTTGGCCAGCCACCAAGATTCAATTCTTTGAGAGGCACACATCAATATATTCTCTATTTATCTATTGGGGTTCTGATGTGTAATTAAATGATGGTCATTAATCATTGATAATAAATCCAAGGAGTCATTGAACATGTACCTTAATTCCGGGTTCTGATGTGTAATTAAATGATGGTCATTAATCATTGATAATGAATCCGAGGAGTCATTGAACATGTACCCTAATTCTGGGTTCTGATGTGTAATTAAATGATGGTGATTAATCATTGATAATAAATCCGAGGAATCATTGAACATGTACCCTAATTCTGCATAACCTAGTTGCAGGATTATTTCATGTATTAGTTGGCCTGCACACAAATATGTATAAAACCATATGACATAAAAGAAGCCCTCTGCTAAAATAGATTCAGTGAAGGTTACTCCCTATAGCAAACCAATATTGGATAACTTGTGTCTGGAAGGGAGTTTAACATGCACTTTACACAGTTTAGCAAACCAATATTGGATAACTTTGTGTCCGGAAGAGAGTTTGACATGCACTTTACACAGTTTCTTCCCAAGGAGAAAGTAAAATAAAGGATGATACCAATGGGATCATGGTTCAGCAGTGAGATCGTTGGTGTGTTGGCCAGCCACCAAGATTCAATTCTTTGAGAGGCACACATAAGTTGTTGGAGATTTCAGGTTATTTAAAAAAAAAACAATAAGCCCACTATAGTAGCCTAGCCAAGGGAAAGTGCTCGTGATTAATGATTCGCCCTTCAAGGGTTGTCTTGCAAGTTGCAAGTGAAAACAGGCTGCTTCTGGAGGCTAACTTATTCAGGCCAATTGTAAAGCCTATGGAGTTAAGAGAACTTAGAAGCACTTTTGGAAAAATAAAAAAGAATAAGAAGCGAATTCAAAGTAATACCTCTAAGTGTTGAATGTGTAGACTGTACTGTAACCAACACTACAGATGATTGTGTAAAGAATTTCAATGATATAAGGTGTTCAACGTGTCCATCATTTGATAGTTTTATCAGCGCAACAAGAGTTTCCATAAACAGGATACACAGTTATACATACACACTGTAATTGTTTGCAACTGTGAAAGAAGAACATCCCCAGTGAAGTTGATAAATAATTTGGCAATTTCATAGGTTCGGCCACTAAAGGCTTAGAAGGGAGTGAATCCAGATTCAACTAAAGCCTCAAGATGCCTAAACAGGGGTTTGGGCAATTTTGACCATTCCACCCATTCCCATCCATCACATTTCTCAGGCTCTAGATTCTGTGGGTGTTGGTCTGGATCACTCAGCTCTGCGCGCATGTAAATAACAACATAATGAAAAGGTCTGATTTCATCTTTTATAGCATTGGTGACTGTTGCAAACTGTATATTATGTAGTTTGTATTATATTTTAATGATTAAACCCAAGATTGAGTTCTGCAACATGCCAAATGTGGTATATACATACTTCCTACGACTAATTACAGTACAGAGGAAATGAAAGCAATTACAGTTTTACGATTCGAATCCAAAAACCAATTACCTGGCTGCTGTCGTAGCGTGGCTTTGGAGGAGCGCCTTCTCCTCTGTAGCAGGTGCGAACTCCAAACCGGTGACCAGAATCTCTGTCAGGATTACCAGCCACATGAAAAAGCTTTATAAAAGACTCCATTACTTCCTCCAGGCAGCTGAAACATCGACTACGCGGCCATTACTTCCTGGAGGCAGCTGAAACACCAGACGCAACGCGCGGCCCTCATGCAGGTCCGCCTCTGCAGGTCCGCCGCCCCCTCAACATCCGCATGCAGGTCGGCCTCTGCAGGTTCGCCTCTGCAGGTCCGAGGCCGCCCCCTCAACACCCTCTAAACCCTAAAAAACTTTAACCTCTTAATCAACGGTTCATTTTTCTCCAATCGTCTAACACTAGATCTAAGGGCTACGATTACGACACGAAGACATTTTGGGAGGTTGATTTCAGAGGGGAACGCCTTACGGCGTAATAATATAATTTTATGGTTGTTGTTTAAGTTTATTAGGTGTTATTAAAACAATAAATACATTTTTTTTATTTTCACATCACTAAAGAAGTAACTATATGATGTTTTTGGTTATTGGTTAGGTTAGAAAATATTTATAATAATAATAATATAATTTTATGGTTGTTGTTTAAGTTTATTAGGTGTAATTTTTTTAATTTTAATTTAATAATTTTTAAATGGAAAAATATGATTTTAATTTGGTTGTATTGAAAATATTTATATGTTTTTACATATAAGGTGGGTGCAAACAAAGGAGAATATATAGTAAGTCTATTTAATAGTTAATAACAAGTGTTAATTTCTTAAAATTATATGATAAATTTGAAAGGAGTAGGGTATGTATCTTTTTTCGGGTGAAATATATTAAAATTATTGTGTGAATGGGGTTGTAAGACCCTATATTTTCATCCTGGGAAAATATAGTCCTCTCTTAGCCACTTGCATAGTTTAGATTGTCATAATCAAAGTAGGTACATTGTCTTAAGATGTAAACATTTCATTTTGAGCAGTGTCATAATGTGGTTTCAGCGAAGCATTAAAAGATGGAATGAGCATGCACATTTGGGATGCTAGTGTTATATTCAGCTTGAGGCATGATTGCACGTCTAAGAAGACTCTAACAAGGGTTGCAGAGGAGAGGTTGGGGGATTGTAGTCTCACTTAGAAGTGTATACAAGCAAGTTAAGCCCTATGAGAAGTTGTGAAACAAAATTAAGGGATTTGACAAGTTGCACGAAGGCAACTTAGTAGTGGTACTAAGTGAGCAATCCTTGATTCAACTTGATACTCTCTCCTTGGCACTACCACTTTGTAAGATGGAGAAGAAATGTGAAATATATGTGCAACCCACTAAAGAAGTTGAAGGTTGTTGTAATGTATATCGGTGGTTATGTCATGATGTGAAAGGAAGTGTTGGAACTTGGAAGGTGACCATTAGAGTAGATTTACCATGGAGTGCAAGGAGGTGCAAGGATCTGATAAGGAGGGAACTACACAAATCTAACAAGTAGGCCATATTGGGTTAGGATATTACTATTTTGGGACATCCAAAGTTGAAGGTGCATTTTATGGAGGTGCAGTCGAAGTGCTTGGGTGCGTGCCACAGCGTAAGGGTATCTAGGACTTTTAGTGTGTGTTAGTGGTGTTAGTGCATTGTGTTTGATCAGCACTAGCTAGAATGTGTTCCATGAAGGAAAAAATCCCACAAATTTGGGATGAATTAACCATTTGGCATTTAAGGTGTGTTATGTCCTAGTTTTGAGGAGACAATTAGAACCATCTTAGAGTGTGATGGGTTGTGCCATGGACTTAGGTCCACTTATATGGGTTGAGGTGTAAAGGTAACGTGTGAGTTGAGGAAAATGATTACAATGCTTACCTATATAAAGTGTTTATGATATAAGATTAATAAGTTTTTGTTGGAGAATGGAAGAGGAGGATAAGAAAAGAGAGTCATTAAGGTTTGTTGTAAATCAATCAAAAGGAAAGAACTTGTTAATCTTATTAGCAAGATTGTTCAAGTTGTCTCTTCAATAGGAGTGAATTTTGGCTAGGACTAGGGAGTTAAGCATTGATTGGGTACTCTGGAAATCCAAGACCCAACATATCCAAGCTAGTCCATTAAATAGATTCATCTTGGGCAAGGGTTGTTAAGGCTAAGGTGCAAATATCCCCTCTGCTCAAACTATTTAACATGCAAAGTTGGATCTGATTCTTCAACTTGTCCTGACGATGAACCACACTGGTTGGTTCGAAACGCCTAAACAAATGATATATCTTGTGATTTACGCTAGAAAAATTTCTCGTAAACTACACATTAAGAAAGTTTGTGCACTCCTATATGGATAAACATGCTTATTATCTTTCATGAGTTTCATCAAATATTTAACATATTATTCATCAACTTTATTTAGATATTCATCATCTCCAATTAACAAATATACATTAAGCAAGTTCATGCACTCTTATATCGATAACATGCTTATTATTTTTCATGAGTTTCATTAAAGATTTAACATATTATTCATCAACTTTGGATTTGGCGAGGATGAATTCTAGTATATTACCAAGTGTGTTTTTTTCAATTGTAGTTCTTACTTTCATGGTTAATTTGGTTGTAATTTTTACTTCCACGATTAATTTAGTCTAAGTTCTCTAGGTAGTCATTAATGATCTATTCAGTGCTATGTGGGGGTTTTACTTTTCAACAAATATGAAGTATCTATGTTACATTGGGACCTAGTGACCTTGTTGAAAAACCCTAGCAAACATCTTTGAAACCATTTACTAGCACTAGTTGAACTTGAGATATCTCAAAAACTAAAAGGAACAAATAAGGGTTGCTTTGCCAATCCACTCATAACCTAATCCACTTTGGTGTACTTATATTCTCAAAGTGAATCAAATACCAAGAATGATCTATGTCTGCTAAAACCTATAATCACATTGTTTCCCTAATAGCAACTAAAAACTTCTATACCCAGTTGTTGAACTTTTGCAACCAATTATAAACCTTCAACAAGAAGTAGTTTTCTAACGAGAATTATTGCCATATCTTCCTTGGTTTTACGAGGAAAAAGAAATAAAATTTCATTTGTTATCAAAGGTAAACCAAATTCATTATTTGCATACTTCCAAACCTAGGGTTTCGTATCCAAAGTAGATCCTAACCACATCAATGAAACAAACTTTGTTTTTATGTATCATCCAAACATTATGTACAATTACAGACTCACCTCTAATCCATTGTTTATAAAAATGTTGAATATTTTCATACATGATATACTGAACAGTTGGACAATGAAAATAGTTGTCATCGCTATTCTTCCATTTATATGCTTTTTGCAACTTATTTGAAAGAGCAATTTTGTCCCAACAATTAGACTTGTAGCATAAAGAACATGGTTAATACATATGATTAGACCAAAAACTAGTTACTACCAAAATTCAACCAAAAAAAATATTACTGCATAAAAATAGAATTAAAAACAAAAAATATAAAAACAAAAATTTCCCAAATTAAAAATAAATAAATGATAAACTTTTTTTTACCAAAATTTAGTGATTTTTTTGGTGCTAATACTAACATCACCATTACAACAAGATATTTTTCTAGTGCTAATACTGCTATTACAACAAGATATAAGAGGGATATAATGCAAAAAGTTTAATAATAATATGTATGTAGAAGATGGTCTTCACACTGGTGAATTCATGATAATCAATGGGACTACAGTCAAAATAATTGGATGTTATTTACTTTTTTACATAGATTGTCAAAATAATTGCATAAATCGGTTTTTTTTAACCAAAATTTAACAAAAACTTTGCTAGTGCTAACATTAGAACCACCATTACAACAAGATATCTTTCTAGTGTTGACAACACCATTATAGTAAGATACCTCAAGAGAGACAGAAAATCTAAAAAGTATGATAGTAATACGTATCCAGAAGATGATATTGAAACTAGTAATTGTTCACGAATCCATAAGATTGTAAGGTCATTCTCATTATCATAATCATTGTCATCATCATCACATCCTTGTCATTGTTATTGCCATCATTACATTATCATCATAATCACCATTCATGCCATCATCATCATCATTATGGACATTGTTTGCAATTGTTCATAATTGTAGATGTTGTAAGAAATATCATCAACCCAAAAAATGTGATCAGTGCTAGAAAAGGGTTGTTTAGGACACATTGATATACGTAAGAGAAATAACAACTCTATTTTTGAGAGATGATCGATGATGATCATCATCACCACCATTATCATCGTCATTGTCATTTTTATCATCCCCATCATCATCATTAATGTAATTTCTATCGACATTGTTGTAATCATCATCATCATTCATGCCATTATAGTTTTTGATGATGACCTAGATGAAAATGATGATGATGACACCAAAGATAATGCTTATGATTATGACAATGACAACATCTAAAATTGGGAAGATTCGCCAACGTCATTAGCATCGTCATCATCATAATCATTGCCATCATCATCATTGTCATTGTAACCACTATCGTCTTTATCATCATAATCACAATTCATGTCATCACCATCATCTTCATTTTCATCATTGTCAATATTATTGACATTGTCATCAGTTGTTCATAATTGTCAATGCCATAAGGAATATCATCAATGCAGAAAATATGATGAGTGTTGGAAAAGGGATGCAAAAGCGAACATAGAAATGGGGGCAACAATAGAAGTAAAATTGGATGAAAAGTGGATACAATATAAGTAGATGCACAACAACATGAAAAACTTGACACAAAAGTGGATGCAAAAGTAGATGCAGTTGTCAATGCAAACTTGGATGCAAACATGAAGGCAAAAGTGGAAGCAAACATGGGTCTAATGGTAGGTGTAAAACTTGGCACAAATTGTGGTGAAACAAATGTGGATGCAACAACGGACACAAAAGTAGATGCAAAAATGGATGAAACAAAAGTGGATGCAATAGGGGATGCAAACGTGGAAGCAAATGTGGTTGCAATGGTAGGCGCAAGATATGGTGCAACAAAATTGGATGTAACAATAGACAAAAAATATGCAAAAATGGATGTAAAAGTGGAAGCAAACATTGATGCAACAGCCAAAACAAAATTGGATGCAAAAAATGGATATAATGTAAGTAGATGCAAAAGTAGATACAAAACGAGATGCAAAACCCAATGCATAAACCTGACACAAAAGTGGATGCAAAAATAGATGCAATATTTGATGCAAAAGAGGATGTGAACATGGATGCAAAATTGGAAGCAAACGTGGATACAACAGTGAGTGCAAAACATGGTGCAAATTGTGGCATAACAAAAGTGGATGTAATGATAGATGCAAAAAAAGAATCAAAGTATGATGCAAATGAAGATGTAAAAAGGGATGCAAAAAGTGAAATTTAAAATGGGTGCAACAGTGGATGCAAAATTGTGTGCAAAAGTGGATGCAATAGAAGTCGATGCAAAAGTAGATGCAAAACGAGACACAAAACCCGATGCAATTCCTGGTCCAAAATTGGATACAAAAAGGGATGCAAAAATAGATGTAGTAGTTGATGAAAACCTAGACGCAAATGAGGATGCAAACATGGATGCAAAATTATAATCAAAAGTGGGTGCAAAAGGAGGTGCCAAACTAGGCGCTAATTGTGGCACAAAAATATTAGATGCAATAGTGGGTACAATAATAGATGCAAAAGAGGATGTAAATATGGATTCCAAACAAGATGGAAAAGTGGATGCAACAAAAGTAGATGCAAAATTATATGCAAAACTAGACACAAAACTCGATGTAAAACTTGGCGCAAAAGGGATGCACAAATGGATGAAAAAATGGATGCAAAAAATGATTTAAAAAAGGATGCAAAAAAGGATGCAAAAGTCGATGCAAAACTTGATGCAAGTGTAGGTGCAAAAAGTGGATGCAAATGAGGATGCAAAAGTATGTCAAACAAAATTAGGTGCCAAACTTGATGCAAAACCTGGAACAAAACTTGGTGTAAAGGATGACACAAAACTTGGCATAAAATTTGGTGCAAAACGTGGTGCAAAACCTATTGCAATACCTGGTGCTAAACTTGGTGTAAGATTTGGTGCAAAACTTGATGCAAATTTTGTGTCAAGTTTTGCACCATATTTGATAAATGGATGCAAATAGCACCAAAAATGGGCTCTAGATGCAAAAAAAGAAGTAAAAAGGGACGCTAATCGCTGGTTTTGTTGTAGTGTTCTTTCAATTCTAGCTCTCTTTCTTTTGGCAATTAGATTTTCCTCTACGCTAACAGCAACATTTTTCATGTCTGCAAGGGTTTGAGGGGATCTTTCCCTCAATTGATAAGCCATGTCAGTATCAAATCCATCAGGGAATTTATACAAAGCAAGATCAGGTGGAGGTCTTAAGTTTTGTGGTATTGCATTACAAAAATTATTAAATCTTGCGCAATAGTCCAAGATAGACTCTTGAGGGCCTCTTTTGATGGTGTCATATTCAGATAATATATGCAAGGGGTCTTTCTTTTTCTCCCATCTGTTGATAAATGACTGGTATAAGGCTTCTAGGTCTGCTATGGAATTGGTTGTGAGTGCTCTAAACCAAGTCCTAACATCACCTGTCAAACTTTGGACAAAAATCTTCATTCTCACGCTATCATCATCTATCTCGTAGTTCTCAAAATAGTCTTGCATCTTCTTGGTATGCTGAAGGGCTGTGCAAGAACCAGTTCCATCAAAATATGTGTTTTTAGTTTGATAATCCTGAGGCATAGCCCCTGGATTAGCAAGTAATTGCAGGGGTGCATATCTATTCACCATATTCACAGGGATAAGTGGAACAATAGGAACAGCCGGAACAGCTGTAACAATAGTGGTGGTAATGGTAGTATGTGCAGTGAATGGAGGTGTGAAAGGAGTGCTTTGATAGGTGGACGATGAACAAGGGGAAGTGGGGGTTGAACGAAATAAAACCTTGACAGGGGTTGGAACACAGCTTGGCTGAACTGTTTCAGGGCTAGAATCAACAAAATCTTCTCTTCGTTCTAGCTTCCTGAGGTTTCTTTGGATCAAATTGGGATTTTCAAAAGCAACTGGGGGATTTGGGTCTGGATTTGACCTTGTATAACGTGAGTTTCTTTTGGGAGCCAGATTCTGAACCTGTTTTGGTATTTTCTGTGAATGTTTTTAGAATTAGCAAGGAACTGATCAAATGTTGGAATGACTATGTATAACTTAAAACTAGCATGAAGATTGACTGAAGCAGCATTTATTTACTCCTGTAAATGCAAAGCAAGAACAGTTTCAAAGGCTCCCTGGCTGACATTCAGGCTTCATCTGTAGTTTTAAGGAATATACAGCAATTGGAAAATTCATTGGTCCCCAGTGGAGTCGCCATTATGTTATCACTCAGGTTGTTCCCTTTGACTCCCAAGGGAATACGGCCGAGGTAACCACAAACCAATCTTTGGACTACAGGTCCTAGCCTACCTGCAATCAGAGAGGGCTCTCTCTTTATAATTTAACTTTGTTGAGGATGGTTTTAGGCTAGTTATTGAGTTCAAGGGGTTTTGTTTAAGTTTTGGTGGGAAGGATGATGCTTTCAAGTAAAGAGGCAGGTATAATATGAGAGTTTCAAACCATTGGGCGTGGAGTCAAGGAGTAGGACTGCTGGTGCATTTTCTTGGTCACAAGAGAGAAATATGGAGCAAGCTAGCTGCACATGAAACAATGATTCAAGCTAAAAAGATGGAATGAAAGCTAAGGAATGAGAGGCAATTAAGAATCTCTCATTCAGCTTCACAGAGGGAGGGCGAATGAGCTCTATCTAGGAGCAGTAAAGAATCCCTAGATAACTGTCAAACATGGGTGAATTAGGGTAAATATGAGCCAAAGGGAATCATATTCATTACCAATTCATTTCAGATGAAAACATAAAGAAACAGCAGAAATTGAGCATAGAGTGCAGTTAAACAAGTTCTAAGCTAATCTTTCTTTCTGCTATTTAGATGGTGATACATGTATAATATGAGCATATATCAATGAAAACAGAGGTAAGAGGCACTTATTGAGTCACATTGCAGCACGAGAATTTCGTAATTCACTCTTCACACATTTATACACAGCACACAGTCCATTTTCCAAGCTTTCAGCAGTCTTTGATTAAGGAAAATATCAGGTATACAGAGCGAGTCTCTCTTGGAGCTATACAACCAACCAACCCCTTAAACAGTGAATTAGGGTGGTTTTATAAGTAAAATATCTACAAAAATCAGATCTCAGACAGATCTGTTGTAATAAGTGTCTTTAACCTAACATATGCCTGAAATAAATGCGAGAAAATATCTTCGAGCTGCGCTAGGGGCAGTTGTATCAAAAAAGAGTTAATGTGTTGTCTTCATGGCTCTGTGTTGATCACTTAGCCATAACTGTGCTTTGGGTTTTGATCCATTGCTTTTCGGCGGCTTTAAATGCTTCGACTGTGATCGGAGAGCTTTGATGGGCTTTCACCGCTTTCTTTGACTTTGTTGGAGGCCATTAAATGTTCACCTGCTTTGGGAAATAAAGATTTCCATTAAAAACATTTGACTGATACTCTTTGTCGCTTCTTTGATATGCTTTGGCACTGAATGTGCGCCCTTTCTCACCTCTGATACTCTTTAAACTGTTCCATCGACCTTTCATAGCTGCTATTCGGCCTTTTGCTTGCTTTAGAACTATCTTTGCCCCTTTTATGAATCCTGCGCGAAGAAATTCTTGTCATTTTGCGACTTTCGGGCCCTACTGGTAGCCGTGCCATGAGGGGGCTTCCATTTTGGCCTATTTCCCATAGCGATGCGCGATTAGCACTAAGCGCTAATCGCGCATCAAAAACTGCCTCATTTCTTCATTCCGGGCATCCGTTGTGCAGATTTCGGGCTTCGCTCTTTTTGACGATGACGTCAGCATGACATCAGTAGTGGGTCCCAATACAGTGGTGACGTGGCAGGGTGACATCAGCAGGGTGATGTCAGTGGTACGGCCGGGTGACGTGGCAGCTGACTGGTTTTGACGATATGGCACTGACACGGTGGCAGGGCACGGGTACGAAAGGTGAACTGGTGGCAACGTGGCAGAGCAGCGGAGACAAGGAGGTGACGTCATGGGGGAGACGTGGCGCCGACGTCACACAGGGGAGGGCAGTATACGGTCTCATATCGCACCGCTTTAGCGTAGAAGCGGTTTTGGTGGAGGGGGCCCCAACACAGCCGGGAGGGCGACGCATGGTGGGAGTACTACGGGAAAACCGCCCATCTCCCGGACGCTAACCCTCGGCACATCGGGGCACAAAAAGACCCGCCCACCGTAGATCTTGGGCATGCCAGATCTGACGGCCGACGGGACAGTTAACGCAGCGGATGGTTAGGGACGGGGCCCGCAGCGCTATTTTATTTGTTTATTCATACGGCGGGGGGGGGGAACTTTAATAAAAATGGGTTTTATGGGTTAATGCGGCATGGGTGTGGGTTAAGGCAATTATGTCCCAAAATGTGAACCGTAGTGTGATAGAAAATGGTTGATGAGGGGGGGGATAAATGGTTATCAGTTCAACCAGGGGTTAACTAATCCCAAGGGACAAATGGGGAAGGGTTAAATGCAAGTCCCAGATGGATTTGACATTTCCCCAAACCTTTAGAATATATGGCTATAGTGCCAAGGGGTGGGGATATTATTATTTTCGGGATTTTATATAGTTTTAGTAAAATAGGGATAGGGAAGATGTTAGGGAGCTATATAATAGAGTTAGAAGTTAATATGAGTTTATGAGGTGAAAGTAGAGTAGAAGGCTAAGTTTCAAAAGTAAAACTTAGACATAGGGGTAAATGAGAGTGGGGGACTGATTTTACACAAGAAATGTGGCTTCTTTTCATAGAAGAAAGTCAAAGCTTGACTTGGTGATTTACAAAAATGAAGTGATAACAGGACTGGTTGGGCAGATCCCATGGTCCTCAAGGGGATGTTAGTGAGTGATCTAGAGAATGAGAAGAAAGGGGAGTTAGACATGCCTTGCTTGAGCTCCTCCAAAGGGGAATTGCCTTGCACTTGTGATCTGAATAGATATAACTCTTGAAAAGATGAGATGGATCACACAGCTTGATTCTGCAACCACAAAACTACTTACCCAGCCTACTTACCTAGCATTTTTTCTTCTTTTTTGCATGGGTGCACTTGGACTTGCAGACCCTGATTATCCTTTTTCTTTTTGCTACCCTCCTATCTAAATCTACACTTATTTCTTCCAAGGGCCCAAATTAAGTATTTGGGCTCCTTTGTTTCGCTACCTATCTACAAATCTGCCAAGATTAAACTGTTTGGACAGATTTTCATTCTCTACATTCTAGAACAAAAAATTGAAACCTAGGGAAGCCAAGATTAAGTTGTTTGGCCTTCCCTTAACAGAAAATTCTTCAAAAAGGAATAACTTATCAAAATTGAAATAGAGCAGTAGCATTTAGACCGGCACACTTTCATGGCCTTTTCTTTGGCCTCTTTTGGAAATATGGAGCATTGCAGCATGCAAAGTATGACATATTTGGCACTTTCAACTGTCAATCATGAAAGATGAACACCTGTTGCAACAGGAGGCTAACAGCAACTACAACTCTAATACCACTTTTAAAGACCCTTTACAATACCAATAAAGTTTTCTCTCTTTTTTTAATACATTTACTAGTCTAAATATCCAAAATAATTTTTCTTGATAATATCTTCTTTAGATGTATATATTTGTAACTTATTGTTAAATTTCTATTATAATTGTACAAGGCATGTTTCCAGCCTCTTCTAATTTAATAATGAGAGAACTACATTATGTACTAGACTTAGAATTCATGTCAATGGTCTTCATTATTTTTATAATAACTTATGACCATACTTTATTTTATTTTTTAGAATTCTATTTACAAAGACTACTTGAAATCGATTTATAGATTCTTAAGATGACTTAGTGATTTCATTTTTATCTATGTGAAAATTCTTAATTTGAAGCTTTCTATACAATTATTTTAATAAGACCTTCTTCTCTGAAATAAAAAGAGTAACCCTACCATAAATCATGGAATTCACTTCGTCGCTAAAATTACATTCCAAAATTTTCTTAAGACCTTCTTCTCTGAAATAAAAAGAGTAACCCTACCATAAATCATGGAATTCACTTCATCGCTCAAATTACATTCCAAGGTTTTCTTAATGGCTTGTCAAAAAATATTGGTCCTTAGTTCATTATCCAATGTTATATACATTGGTATAGGAGTTTATCATCGAAATCCCATGTTCATATTTTTTCCACCATACACCAGCTGTTGTAATATTTATAACTTTTCAATAGTTCATCGACGCAAGTACCAAATCCTTTCACTCCCTTGCTCTCAACCAAGTGATTCTAAACTTATAAAATAACGGTTCGTAGTCTTGAATTTTGATGTGGGATTATTTGATATGGTTTATTCTTTCTATTTATTTGATAAACTTTTTTATTGTTCTACCGAGTGGGAAAGTTGTTTTACTTGCCACGTGTTCCAGTTTTGTATTAACTTTATGGACAGTTGGATATATTTGTTGTTAGATCAACATCCCATATTGTAATTAGGGTTGTGATGAGGGTTTAATGAATTTCTGAGGTTATTCTCTCCAATTCATTTTACTCTTATGATTTTATCGGCCATGTCACTCTCTGCATCTAGGGGTTAATTTGGATTACAATGGCACTTGCCATTATCATCGATGTAATGGTAACTTGTGTGTTTCTGAGTTACCTTCCTCAGCGTAAGGCCTCCATTTGTCATAGTGGCAATTGATTTCACAAACTGTCAAGAGGGAGGGAGGGTTACTTGTCTGATTTAATTCGAATGTTATTATTATTAGAGGTATGAATTCCTTTAAATGAATGGGCTTACACTCGACTCTAATAATTTCAATTATTTTCCTTTCGTTACAACATTTAGTGAATGTATCCTTTCTCGGGTCTGCGGGTTATCATTTGAAGACTTGTGGATTTTAATGTAAGGAAGCATATTGGCGCTACTAATGCATCGGTAAGCGTAGTCAATGAAATCAATTTTTCTCCTCTATTTCTATTTCTATTTCTATTTTCATTGAGGATGATGTTTTGCTTACGACCTCATGTTGTTTGTTTTCTTTCTTCAAACATTTATAATATAAGATACCCATGAGGTCATTCAAAAGGATGATTTTCCTCTTTTCTGCACCTTAGGAGGTTTTTATTCTACTCGTGCAGAGTTTTTGTAATAGTAATAGTTATATGACATTCCCTTTTATACTTAACTATATTTTATGTTTATGTTTATGTTGGGGTTTATCTTCAGCAATTTATGGATGCTTCTTCCTCTTTAGTTTGTAGAGGTTTTATGCCACCAAATTTTTATTTCATTACTATACCCAGTGACACACAGATTTATACTCTGTCAAACCCTAGGGTTTGCAATAATAATAATAAGGAATCGTCAATTTAACTATGTATATATTAGAAACTCTATCGATTTTGGCAAATAAAATTTATTTGGTAGGGTTGCATTGTTTCCTCTGTATTGGAATACATTATTTGTCATTTTTTATAACTATTATTTTTATTAATATAAGAAAACGCATATTTAGTTGTTTGAACGTGTGTTATTTATGGATTATATATTTATATTTCTTAACTCCAAGGTCATGCAATTCTTTATAACCCTTGCTCGTCATTTTTATTTAACAGGTAAGGACCAAAGGTGACCCAACAATTACGCAAGGTAATTTATCTCAATTCCTGAGTGGTGTTACCATTTCCTTTTTTTTTATTTTATGGGTACTCATAATGGTTGTTGTTATTATTTTTCAGGTACATTCCAGTTCATAACTATTTTGTTCACGACTCTAAACAACTTCAGAAAATTATTCTGGGACTTTGCAATTATTAACATATAACCCAATTTCCTCTCTAGGTTGGAAATGCTCCTCAATCCTTGTGCGTTTTTATAAGCAAGGCGTAGGCGTTTATGTTTTGATGAAGACCGCAACTATTGTTCTTATTAATTTTTATTATATTGTACGCCACCATTTCCCTAGAGAAATTATCAATAGACATGTGTGCTTAATTAAGGCTAAGCATATTTGTCGATTTTATATGTGAATAAGAGATATTTCTATCGTGTCCTTATTTAACTAAACTAGCTATATATATATATATATATATATATATATATATATATATATATATATATATATATATATATATATATATGCATTTTTATCCAATTTTCATGAAACTTATTATTTTCATGAAGAAGTTTCAAAAAGGGAAACAACCTGCATGTAACTATGTTGTTTTTTACATATTTATAAATTTCTTATCTATCTATCATGTTATTCAAGTTCATACTTATGTGAGTTTTGTTAGAAAATTTAAACAAACTTAAACAGCGATTCTACATGCGGAAAGAACTGAAAAGAATCACTGAAACTTAATGCCCAGGGATACGAGTTACCTCCAGCCATTGGTGAAACTGTTGATGCAATTTCCTTCTGAAACACCACGCTCCAGCTGCGCATGCAAAAAGGAAAGAAGATAACTAATCTGAAGGCACTTCCAAGCTCTGCTATCTCAGCTAGATGGTGTAAAACTGAAGGAAATTGAGATGCAAGCTTGGGGACCAAACAGATGAATTTATAGCTAAGCTTCCATCAAGCTTCTGATAGCTATGTGTCAGATGTCCCACAGATCAAGGCAGAGAACTCCAGATGGGAGTAATGGACCACTTCAGTAGCTCCTAACAATAAATTTATTAGCTGTAGTTGATTTCCTTAACTTAAGGAAACTACTGCAGTTGGTTTCCATAAGTTAAGGAAAGACTGCAGTTTAAATTCCATAATTTTAGGCAGCAATTTTGCATAAACTAATGGAGCTTAACATTCTCCCACTTGGTCCATACTTCCAAACTTAATGTCTCAACTTAAAAACCATTGATAATCTGTATTAACTAATAGATACATGAATCATGGCGATAAGTCTTCTAATGACGAGTATTATCTTCCATGTATTACTATGTATTTATTCTTATTATAATTTATGTGGCAACAATTTCTTAATGAATAAACCCTATGTTTATTCTTGGTCCTTCTTAAATGAATTTTCTCAAATCAGCTTAAGGTGCACATAAATATGAGAAAAAACATCACAATAATTAAGAATTTCATTAACATTGTCCATACAATGAAAAAATACATAATGGAACCAAGTCCCATATTCAATACATGATCCTTGAATTTAAATGGTGGCATGCCCTTAGTCAAAGGATCAGTGATCATTAACTCAGTGCTGACGTGCTCAATGACCACTTTCTTTTCTTTAACACATTCCCTTATAGCTAAATACTTAATGTCGATGTGTTTATTTCGACTCCCACTTTTTTAGCCATAAAACCAGCAGCTGAATTATCACAATATATTCTCAATGGCTTAGAGATAGAATCCATAATTCTAAGCCCAGAAATGAAATTCTTAAGCCATACACCATGTAAAGCAGCCTCAAACAGGATATACATAAGCATGTAGTCTTTGGTCCCTTGAAGGTACCTCATTACTTTCTTTGCAGCTCTCCAGTGGTCTAAACCTGGATCACTCTGACATTGTCCCAACATTCCCAATGGGAGCTACACTTGGTGAACAATCCTTCATCCGAAATTTCTCTAAAATTTTATTAATATAGGTTTCCTGTGACAGACCCAAGATGCCTCGAAATCTGTCTCTATGGATCTTAATGCCAATAACATAAGATGCCTCACCTATATCCTTCATATCAAAACTTTTAGAGAGGAATTGTCTCACCTCATGTAGCAAACCCTTATCATTGGTTGCTAGCAAAAAGGTCATCCACATATAAAACAAGAAAACAAATTTTACTCCCACTAACCTTCAGGTATATACATTGATCCATAATGTTTTCTACAAAACCAAAAGAAGAAATTACATTATGGAATTTCAAATACCATTGGCAGGATGCTTGTTTTAAACCATATAATGACTTCTTGAGCTTGCAAACCAATTGCTCACCATGACTAGAGGGGAATCAATGAAGATGTGTTATTAATGAAGAAGTGTTGTCAATCATTAATGACAAAGTGTTATTAATGAAGAAGTGTTAATAACCATCGTCTTTTAGTGCCAGTGTGAACATGCATTGAATCATATGTGACATTGTTTTGTAAATTAATGCAGTAAAGACCATTAGACAAAATACCATTCCCAACATAATCAGATTTATAAAAGTTTAAGGAATATCCAAAAGGTAAAAGCCTTGAAACTGAGATCAAGTTTCTAGAAAAACTTGGAACATAAAAAGTCTTTTCTAACTCCAAAACAAAACCACTACTTAAAGCTAAATAACATGTTCCTATAGCTTCCACCTGCGAGCCCATCTTGTTTCCTGATAAGATGCTTTGCTCACTTCCCACTGGCTTCCTTAGGTTCTGCAAACCCTGCAAGGAATTCGAAATGTGAATTGTTGATCCAGAATCAATCCACCATGTGTTAATATCAACGTTAACCATATTAGATTCATAACAAACAAACGAGATTAAATTACCTTTGTCTGCAAGCCATTTCTGATATTTGGCGCATTCCTTCTTTATGTGTCCCTTCTTCTTACAGAAAAAACACTTGGAAACCTTCTTGATATCAGCTTGGGGAGGTGCTTTACCTTTCCCTTTCTGATTGGCTTGAGATTTTCCCTTTCCACGCGTTGCCAGCATTGCACTCTCTCCCAGTTCCATCACCAGTCTCTCTTCCTCTTGAACACACATAGTCATGAGTTCATTAATTGACCATTTATCCTTATGTGTGTTGTATGAGATTTTGAAAGGTCCATATTGGTGCGGAAGGGTGTTCAAGATGTAGTGCACTAGGAAGGACTCCGATATTTCAACCTCGAGTTTCTTCAATTGAGCCACAGTGTCCCTCATCTGCATGATGTGCTCGCGCACACCTTTCACACTGGTGAGCCTTAGGGGTGAGAATTTCATGATTAGGGTGCTTGCCAGTGCCTTGTCTGAAGAGACGAATTTTTCATCAATGGCTTTCAACAAGTCTCGGACCTTTTCATGCTGATAAACGGAACCTCGAATACCAGCTGAAATTTTAGTCTTAATGAACATCATGCTTAGACGATTGGATCGCTCCCATCGTTCATAAAGCGCGATGTCCGCTGCAGTGCTGGTATTAGTGAGTGTCGATGGTTCATCTTTCCTGATAGCATAATCTATGTCCATCCACCCTAAATGAAGGAGAATCCTCTCCTTCCAAATCTTGTAGTTATCTCCCTTAAGTTCGGGAATGTCACAACGAATTTCAGAGAAATTTACAGGTTGTACTGCTGCATCAAAATAAAGGATCACATGCTTATGTTAAAATTGAGGCTTAATAACTTTCATGTTTTACCAATGTAAATCATGCAAAAAAGAATTGAATCAAATGACATGAAAATTGCCTGTGGGCTAAATTTTCAATTCAAACAGACTCAATAAAACTTTATGAACTTTCATGTTTTACCAATGTAAATCATGCAAAAAAAGAATTGAATCAAATGACATGAAAATTGCCTGTGGGCTAAATTTTCAATTCAAACAGACTCAATAAAACTTTATGAACTTTCATGTTTTACCAATGTAAAACATGCTAAAAAGAATTGAATCAAATGACATGAAAATTGCCTGTGGGCTAAATTTTCAATTCAAACAGACTCAATAAAACTTTATGATGATGCTAAAAAGAATTGAATCAAATGACATGAAAATTGCCTGTGGGCTAAATTTTCAATTCAAACAGATTCAATAAAACTTTATGATAAAACTTATTAATTCATAACTCCTGTGGGTAGGTTATGAAATTTTATCCTAATTAATCACATAAATATAATAAAAATTCCTGTGGGATAAAATTTATTATATTCAGTGTAATTAATTACAATTTAATGTCTAAATAATCTTTATGTGATCTTGCCAATCAATATATAATTTTATTTAATTAAAGATGCTGTGGCTATTCTCTAATTAATTAAAATCATATGGATCACTAGACATTATTTTGTTGCATAAACAAAACTTAACCAGAGAGAAAAATAATGTTTACTGAAAGGAGTAAGTCAAAATGACATTTTAATAAACTCCATATAACTGTAATATTTTTCGAGCAAAATCAAATTTACATTCCTTAGTCTAACTATCCCATAATTTATTTAACACTAATTCTTAAATTAATTACAAAAATGGGCTCTAAAAAGTTATAATTATTTCTTTAAATAATTTGCAAAGACTGCAAATTTGAAATAATTTGAAACAAAAGACTAAACCATTTCAAATATTGAAATATTTAAGAATGCATAAACTATTTCCTTTAACATGACTCATATCAAAAAGAATAGACTTCACAAAACATTTCATGTTCATACCTAAGACTTTGTGGAGAGCCTTTATGTCATGAATGTTCTTGAATGAATCAGGTCATATATTGACCTTTCCATTTACTTTAAATATACATTTATAAAATCATCTAAAGTTATATAACCAAAGTTATAACCGAAATATATCTAAGTTTATAAAGTTATATAAATAAAAAATATATATAACCAAAATTATAACCAAAATACCGTGTAACGAGCATTTTGCCCGTTAAATCAAATTCTAATCCTCATAGGCATAACATAATTACGAGTCGAATCTCATTCTTCCCTTAACAATATTATCGATGATGGCAACTTTAAGTTTGAAGCTCTCATGATATCTCCTATAAAAATTCTATATTTATTAGATGCCATATTTATTAGTTTGCAACAATGATTCTGCACATTACAAGCTTCATTGTTCCTGGTTTCCTTCAATTTAAATATTATCAATGAGATAGCCGTGTTATGTGCTCATGCTTTTCAAAGCAAAAGGCAAATTTATTACATAAATGCAGCACATATTCATATGTTTATATTTAGACATGTTCCCATAACTTAAATATGCAGGCTGTGTAGAAATTGCTTAGAGGAGTATTTCCATTTAATATTATTTAAAATGAATTTCACGTTTTTATTTAAAACAAACCAAACAATATGGTATATCATCAAAAGTAAAAAGAGTTTATACAAACCTAACTCTTATAATCACTCAACGTAGTTATATAATTATGAATTTAATAATTATATTATTTTATGGAGCCCACTTTGGGATCCTTGAGTTAGTTGCGTGAATCATTACTCAAAAGAAAACGTGTGTTTCAATCGGGAATGGTTTGTCCGAACTTGAGTTTCGATTCTTTTATTCCCACACGAAACCCTTTGTTTCAACTATGCGTAGACAACCATGTAACTCCATTAATCCTACCCTGTTAAAGGTTAACAACTACCAGAGAATCAATTTACTCCATTACGGGAATCAATTTAATGACCATAGTCAGTACACCCATCTGCGAATGCAAAATTAGCAATGCGCCTTTATATTGCAATCACAGCAAGATTATATGATAACAAGACCACCATTGTGTCAGATGTATTTCAAATACACCCATCACAAATGTGGATCGCTTCTGTAAGTACGGTAAATGACTGATGAAAATAAAAGGCAATACAAGATTCTCTAAAGAGAGATCTGTAGGGTCTCTGCATCAGATTATTTTCAATGAAATTGCGCGAAATGCAATTATTCGCATTAGGGTATTGTAGTTCCACATAGGATAGGATTATGTGCATTTTATTGACATAAATATTATTTTCCCCAACATGCATTACAAATTAGATTCCAAATATATGCAACAAAAGCTAACTATGCAGCCAATCGCAAAAAAGAAGATCTGTACGCAAGCTATAGACTTCATTTCCAAACCCACAAAAAACATGCCAAAGTAGAGGCGTTAGATCAATCAAGCTATCTATGGCCACTCACTCTACCCTGCTACGGCTGGACAGATTAAATTAAAATAGCTTCTCAGCTGTATTATAAAAGACATTATAAGGGCGAATGGCACGAATCCGGGGTCGAGCAACAAAATGAAGCCATACAATAAAATGCAAGTCGAAAAGCAAGCAGAACTCATGCATGTCGTTCTTGCTCTCCAACGTTTTGGGCAGGACAAGGGATGCAGGACGTGGAGTTTGAGGGTTTCTAAACAGCGCAAGGCCGGAACCCTCTAAGAACGACATGCATATACTGAAAATGACTGTTATGCTTAATAGGCCATGCCCAAAATTAAGAATTCGTTTCTTGGCCAACACACAGCAAGGCAGAGGTAAAAGTGCTCTGATACCAAATGTTAGAAAATTTAAACAAACTTAAACAACGATTCTACATGCGGAAAGAACTGAAAAGAATCACTGAAACTTAATGCCCAGGGATATGAATTACCTCCAGCCATTGGTGAAACTGTTGATGCAATTTCCTTCTGAAACACCACGCTCCAGCTGCGCATGCAAAAAGGAAAGAAGACAACTAATCTGAAGGCACTTCCAAGCTCTGCTATCTCAGCTAGATGGTGTAAAACTGAAGGGGATTGAGATGCAAGCTTTGGGACCAAACAGATGAATTTATAGCTAAGCTTCCATCAAGCTTCTGATAGCTATGTGTCAGATGTCCCACAGATCAAGGCAGAGAACTCCAAATGGGAGTAATGGACCACTTCAGTAGCTCCTAACAATAAATTTATTAGCTGTAGTTGATTTCCTTAACTTAAGGAAACTACTGCAGTTGGTTTCCATAAGTTAAGGAAAGACTGCAGTTTAAATTCCATAATTTTAGGCAGCAATTTTGCATAAACTAATGGAGCTTAACAAGTTTTTCCTACTTTTTCTAACGACTATACATTTACTTATGTTATACGTTTTTTATACGAATTTGTTCATTTCCTTCTCTTTGAGATAAATCCGGTTATCATTCAATTCAGGTTCTACGTCTCTGACATTTCGATTGAAATTCCAATTCATCAATATAAAAATATATAATTTATTCTATCTGTATATAAATGGTTATTGAGTTTATTCAAAATAACTAAAGGAGTACACCTCCTTTCTAGTAGGTTTCCTTAGTATACAAATTTATGTACATTTTTTTTTACGTACTGTAGAGTTTTAAATGAGCTAGCGCTTTTTATAATATCCATCTATATTAAAATTATTCACTACTATGAAGTAACAATATTTACTATTTCTACCATCAATACTTCGAATTAATGAAATTAAATTGTAATTCTGCAAGAGTTATATTCATTTCTAATTCTATTCACTTTTCTTCCATAATATACAAATAAATATGAGAATAAAATATCAAGAAATATATTTTACAAATTCTTATTATAAATTTAACTCCAAATATAATAAACAATTTTCATACTAAAATAAAGTTATAAATATAATAAACAATTTTCATACTAAAATAAAGTTATAAATATTCATTTGAAAATCCTCCTAGGAAACTGAGAGCCAATTACTTGGCTCCTTCCAACCTTGACACAACCTTTGCTGGTCCCCCACCAAATTTGGACTGCAATTCCTTTTCTATATGTTTTATTTTATTTTTGCTTCTCTTCAATCTCTTTTCTATATGTTTTATTTTATTTTTGCTTCTCTTCAATCTCTCCAGTTATCCTTCTCCGGAAAATTATTAAATTATTAGACAAGAGCCAGAAATTCCAAAGATTTTGTATCCATCTACCACTCTTTGGGTGGCTATTAACTGCCCCCACCTCACAAATAGGTGAGGTAGTTAATTTCTCATTTATGATCTTTTGTTTCCCACTTCTGAAGACAACTCCTTGTCTTTTAGGAAACACTAAATTGGCCAATAAATTTATAATTAAATATAATCACCCAGATTAGATGCCTAGGACTTGTTGATAGATAAAATAATTTCGAAAATAAATTACAACATTTTTCCTCTTTCAGCCATTTGTACTTCAACCATTAGTTTCGTAGTTTTGTTTTTTATTCATCAAATAGAACATAAATACATCTTTGCAAACAACAATTGTACATTAGTTATTACCAATAAAATTACTAATAATTAAATGTTTATTTGTCTCTTAATGTAGCATATTAAATCATAACTAAACTTATGCGCATGTAATCACAATGAAATTCTTAAGCTGAGGGATATCATAGGTCATATTATGTTATACATCGAAAATTTACCCCAGCCACATGTCAACTACATATAATAGGACATTGGTGTGTACTCCCCGAAAATTTACCCCAGCCACATGTCAACTACATATAATAGGACATTGGTGTGTACTCCCCCTAGTAAAGACGAGTTACCTCCTCCTATGGAAATGCATCAAGAAGATCAAATATGGCATTTACACTTTGACGGGGCCTCTTCCAATGAAGGTAATGGTGCTAGTATTGTCTTGTACTCACAAATATGCATTCAAACCCAAATTTCAATGCACCAATAATATTGTTGAATTTGAAGCATTTCTCCTAGGAATATAGCAAGTTTTAACTTTGAGTTATAAGTATTTGATTTCCTTTGGGGACTTGGAATTAGTTCTTAATTTAATCAAGAAAATATATTCTCCTAATAATAAACTTATTAAAAGGTATACTCAAATCACTTGGGAAAAGATTTTTGAGCTCCTAGCCTTTAACATTACTCACGTTTGAAGATAGCTCAATTCCTTTGTTGATCAATTAGCTACATATATAGTAAGTCCTTTTCCTCAAATATTACCTCGCTACATATATAGTAAGTCCTTTTCCTCAAATATTACCTAAAAGGCCTAATTGTATTTTATAGTCTCTTTATAGGCTTCATCTCTCAAACAATGACGAGGATTGGCAAGTATTCTTTGATGAAGAAATCATTTGTGCTTTTATCCAAAACCAACTTATCAAGGAGGGTGATACTATATCTTTGAAAGATAACATATACCCATTCAGACTTTCTCCTTTAGAAATTTCTATGACCACGTGATATTCCTGATTTGAAAGAAAGACATGAAGAAGAATCCAAATGAAAAATTGCAGAAATGATTCTAGTAAACATTGGAACTCTCAATGATCCAAAGTTATTACAAATTGGGGCCCAATGCACTGAAGAAGAAAAGGAAAAGTTGATCAGTTTATTCAGAGAATTATATGATGTCTTTTCCTGGTTTTGTAAATACCTTCGAAATTTTAACTTGACATCATTCAACATGCCCTTCCTATCAAAAAAATATATTAAACCAATTAGGTAAAGAAAAATATCGGTAAACCCTGCTCTAGAGGCCCCTATGAGAAAATAAATGGATAAATTACTTCAAGGTCAAGCCTGTTTTCCAATTAAATATTCAAAGTTGGTGACCAACTTTTTCCTTGTTAGGAAAAAGGATGGTGGCATACATGTATGTGTAGATTATCGTTCTTTTAATTAGATAAGTGTAAAAGATAATTTTCCTTTGCTTAACATTGATCAGATTTTGTACAAGTTGCAGGGTCTCAAATTATGTCCCTTTTAGATGGCTTTAATGGTTATAATCAAATTCACGTAAAGAAGGTGGACAAATATAAAACTACTTTCACCACTCACTGGGGAAATTTTACCTGTGAACAAATTCCTTTTGGCTTGATCAATGCAGGTGCCACTTTTCAGAGGGCTATGCAATTATCCTCTGATGACCTAATAGGGAATATCATTTAGATCTATCTCGACAAAGATCATTTTGAGAATTTGAGAGTGTTTATTTGGTGTAGAAGATTTAGCATATCCCTCAATCCGAAGAAGTCTGTATTTGGAGTCACAATTGGTAAACTTATTGGACACATTGTATGTGAATATAGAATTATCATTGACTTAGAAATATTTAATAAATTAAGAACCTTCCTCCCCCTAATTCGAAAAAAGAAATCCAATGTATCATGGGAAAGTTAAATTTTCTCTGCATTTTTATTAATGATTTTACTAAATCTACTAAACCTATTCATAATATATTAAATCAAGATCATGTCTTAAATGCGATGATGTTGCATAAATATATTTTTCTTTCCATAATATAAGCCATTGCCTCCACACCAATGTTGGCTAAGCTAGATTTGTCTAAAGAATTCCCTATCTACACTAATGCTACATAGGAAGAATTTTTTGGCATCCTTATGTAGAAAAATGATTGAGTTATAGAAAAACTAATTTCATTTATGATTCAAAGAATTTCTGATGATGAATTCATGCACTTTTTCATTAAGAAATGTGCCTTCTCTCTCATCAAAGCAATTGAGAAATTTCAACACTATATCCTAGGTAATCATACAAAGGTAAGAGTCTCATTACTCAGTGTTAAGTTTCTACTTTCTCAAACTTATCTTTATAAAAAAATCACTCATTGGCTTGTGAAAATTCAAAAACATGATTTGTTAATTGTTTCTACCAAACCAATAAAGGGACATCATATAATGGTTCATTTGGATCAATATCTTGAACCTTGTGAACCAAATAATGATGGTGAATCCTTATCTTCTTTGTTTCTTATCAATGAACAATAAATTGATGTCACAAATCACCCCTAGTATAAGGATATAATCTCTTATTTGCAAAATAAAAAATGTCCTGATTATTTTGATAGAACTCAGAGAATAATATTGGGCTTCAAATCTTCCAAGCATTTAATCCTTAATGATATGCTCTTTTGAATTTCCTTCGATGGATTATTATTATATTGTGTCAACTGACGAATCTACTCATAGAATTTTAACATTGTCTCATGGTTCCACCCATGGAGGAATGCACATAGGTGGCCACTTTGGGTTGAAATACATAGTGCATAAAATCTTGAGATATGGTTATTATTGGCCAACAAATTTTTCATATTCATATAAAAAAAATTATAGTTGTAAAGAGTGTCAGCAGTCTGTAGGTAAAGAGAAATTTCATGTTATGCCTTTGCAAATTATTATTGTTTAGTTCTCATTTTCAAAATGGGGTCTTGATTTTATTGAACCAAATAATCATCCCTCTTTTGCAGGGCACATCTTCATACTCATTACCACTTGTTATTTCATGAAGTGGGAAAATATTGTTCCATTAAAGAATGGATGAGATGAGCAAGTCATCGAATTTCTGGAGAATAATATTTTGTCTCATTTTGGTATTCCTCTTGATCTGATCATAAATAATGGCCCAACATTATTTCTACACATTTTATTAAGTTTTGTGACAAAAACATGATTAAACACTACACCTCTTCTACCTATTACCCTCAAGGTAATCGATTATTTGAATCTACAAATAAGAATATGATTTGAATTCTAAAAAAGATCATAAATGGTAATTCTCATAATTGGCAGGGTTTATTAAAATATCCCTTATGGTTTGATCGCACAATCGTTAAATCAAGTACTAATGCTTCTCCTTTCCATATTAGATATGGAAAATATGCAGTTATGCATATTGAATTGGGATTGAGTTCATTATGTCTCGACATGCAAGCTTAAGAACTTAACTCTATCGATGTTAGCCATGTTGGCTTTGGAAGAGAAACACGATCTTTCTCTTGATAATTTGAAGCATGTAATGTATAATTAAAGAAATATTTCGATAAACAATCTCAATTTGTCAACTTCGTTATCCATCAAAAATTATTGGTATGGGACTCTACACACACATAAAAGGGTAAACATCATAAGTTTCAAAAAATTGGATATGTCTCTTTAAGATCGCTGCAATTGTGAGACCTAATTCCTATCTTTTAAAAGATGACAATGATCGTATCATACCCTGAATTATGAATGGCTCTCATTTCAAACCATATGTAGAGAGAGTGAAAGAATAAATCATCAAAACTACCACTTTTAATTGTAAATATTTCATCTAATTACTTTTCATTGTTTTCTTTTTATCTCTTTTTATGTTTACTTTCAGTTTGATTTAGTTTTCCATAGTCCTATTTTTACTATTATTTGTCTACTTTTGGTCTCACTTATTGTCTTATGCTTTTATAGAACTTTACTTTCTATTTGATTTTGATAAGGTTGGTTTACTCTTATATTTTGAAGGGAACATTGGAAGTATTTATAATGATACAACAACACCTTCTCTGATATAATATTTCTTAAGTTGTATGTCTCTAGAATAATTATTATGCTAACATATTTAAGCTACCATTAGCGAAAGTTTTATTCTAGGGAAAAGGAACCTTTTCATTCATCAAATAATTGGATTGCAAAGAAGCATTATTTGGCCTTATTTTTACCTGCAATAGACCACCTCAAGTGTTATCCTCTTTGTCTCGCTTCCCACATCCCTTACTTCCTCGCCCCCAATGACAGGTAGCATCCTACTCATTTTTAGTGCCAACCATTCATTTTTATCATGAAATATTTCTGCGTTTTTGTTTGCACTATGCAAACCACCCTGTGGAGTTGCCAAAGTTGATGCACATCAATATTAAAAAAAAACCGCTAACTATAGAAAGTATCTTACCATTCCATTAATAAGAATGATCAAATTAAAACCCTAAAATATTTAATGTGCATAACATAAGAACAAAGTAAATTTAGTAGGTGGGACCCTACCTTAAGAAAACTCTCTACCATCTACAATAATATATGAAAAATGCATGCTTCAGATATTTTCATTATGTTCTAAAGGGAAACAAAAGCTCCTACTATGAGCACAACATATGTGAAACAAACTTGGACATATATTTATTTGATGCCAAGCTATATATAGATATATATATATATATATATATATATATATATATATATATATATATATATATATATATATCTATATATATATATATATATATATATATATATATATATATATATATATATATATATAGATATATATATATATATATATCCTCCCAAAGTTTGTGAAGATCTTTTTGCTTTATTTCATATCATACATACTTCATAACATTGAAGGTTTAGAAAGGAATTTTAATGCCTTATTCATTGTTATGAAACTAGCTCACAAAAAGATAGAAAAGAAAGATCAATGCCTTAGAAATCAACCTCTTCGAGGGGGCAACCTCCTTTACATTACACAAATGAACAATTCTTGGATGATACAAATGACAAGACCTCCTTTCTATGTATAGGAGTCTAAGGGGTCATAATGTAATCAGAGCCGACATAACAATAATAATGTAAGGGCACAACAATAACAATAGAGGGCTTCTATGGGGCACAATAATAAAAATATGGGGACTACATGGGCACAACAATACAATAAGGGGGTTGCACTAATAACAATAAGGGGTTACACTAGTAGTATAGGGACCTAACATGCTCCTCTCCTTCAAAAAGTGTTGTCCTCAATACTTAAGTAGTTCTGGATGCTTCTGCATAAAATTTTCGTCCTCCCATGTGGAATCTTCAGTGGGTAAATTCTTCCACTTGATGAGATACTCTGAAATTGATCGATTTCATAGATGTCAGGTTCTTGTTTCTGTGACTGCTTTACGTTCCAATATGATTTTTCCTTCCTCTTAAAGTTTCGACAATATTGTTTGAACTCAGAGCTTGTCACTTATAAACTTCTTTAATCATGAAACATTGAAAACTGGGGGCACTCAGGAAGATGCAAGAAGCTCCAATTTGTATGCCATAGTAGAAATATTTTGTAGTGCCTTGTAAGGACCATAGTACTTTGGTGATAATTTATTATCCCTCTTAGCTTGCTTGAGGGACATTTGTTTATATGGTTGTATTCGTAAAAATACCCAGTCTCCTATATCAAAAATTCTTTCGCTGCAATGTTGATATGTCTATTATTTCATTCGGTTTTATGCCAAAGTGAGGTTATCCTTTAATAGTTGGAGAACTTTCTGTTGTTTAGTGTCTACCTTAACACCTTCATGAGATACAATATGACCCAAGTATTCCACCTCTTGTACTCTAAATAAACATTTGGAGGTTTTTGCATATAATTATTTCTCGTCCAATAGTCTGAGCACTCTATCAACATGTTGAACATGATCCTTCCAAGACTTGTTGTATATTAGTATATCATCAAAAAATACTAACACAAATTTTCTAAGGAATGGTTTGAAAATGGAATTCATCAAACCCTGGAATGTAGAAGGTGCATTGGTAAGACCAAAAGGCATGACCAAAAAATCATAATGACTCTCATGAGTTCTAAATGTTGTTTTTGGAATGTCTTCAGTCTTGATTCTGATTTGATGATACCCTGCATGAAGGTCCAACTTGCTGAAGTAATTTTCTCCATGTAATTCATCCAATAATTCATCAATGAGAGGAATGGGAAATTTATCTTTAATAGTGATCTTGTTGAGCTCTCTATAATCTAGACACGTGTCATGATCCATCCTTCTTGTGCATCAATACTACTAGAGTAGAAAAAGAACTTTGACTAGGTTGAATTATACCAGCCTCTAGCATTTCTGCAACCATACGTTCAATTTCACTCTTTGGTGCAAAGGGATATCTGTAAGGCCTGTTGTTCGGAGGAACACTTCCTGGAAAATGAATAGCATGATCATGATCACAAATATGTGGGAGGCCTTTGGGAGTCTCAAATACCTTGGAATGATTGACCAATACTTTTTTGATATCTAGAGAAATAGATGATTTCAATGTGGGAACCTCTAGCGAACATAATTGTGCAATTACGTCACGTTGTTCTTATTTTAGAAGATTTTTCATGCCGTTAGAGTTGATTATCTTTCCCGGTTTCCCTAAGATACCCCTTAATTCAACTTCCTTTCCTTCTGTAAAGAATTTCAAGAAGAGTTCTTAAAAATTAAAAGTTATCATACCCAAAGATTGTAGCCATTGGACTCATAGTACAACATCAGCCCCACCCATTGGAATGGAAAGCATTGGACTATTCAAAAAATATTCTCCCATTGATAGCTTGATATTATGGCACTTTCCAGAGCAAATTTATGGTTCTTCCATTTGAAACCATCACTTAACACTCTCGTGCTAGATATAGGAAGAAATTCAATTTCTTCGCTATCTTACAATGAATAAAATTATGGGTACTGCCAGAATCAATCAACACTATTACCTTTTTCTTCTTGATATGTCCTTTTATCTTGATAGTTTGAGGAGTGGTAATTCTTGCCAATGCATTACAATATATGGTTGGATTCATTTCTTGATGCTCGACGTAATCTTTCACTTCTTGAACCTTTTTCTTCTTGATATGTCCTTCGATCTTGAGAGTTTGAGGAGTGATAACTATTTCCAATGCTTTACAATATATGATCGGATTCATTTCTTCTTTCTCTGGGGTTGGTTCCTATTGTATATACTCTTCTTTTGATGTTTCTTGATCCTTTTCTTCCTCCTCTTCACAATCTATGTAAAATAATTTATTCTCAGCACACTTATGACCTTTAGTATATTTGCTATCACAAATGTAACAAAGCCCTTTTTCTTTTTTTTCTTCCAATTATTGTGGTGTAAACCTTGTAGGTTGTGGAGGGCTAGGAGAAAAAACACTTCCATATTTATAGTTATGAGTGGTAGGATTCCTTGTTTCCCAATGAGTGGTAGGAAACAAGGAATCCTACCACTCAATTCCTTCTCCAATGAATCAGTTTCCCAAAGACGAACCTCATGTTGAATGTTATCCTTTAATGTCCCTATGAAGACATCAATCCTTTGCTTCTCTGGAATATAATTTACCCATATATTCAATTTTTGGAAGTCCTCAATGTGCTTTTCCATTGAACCCTTTTGTTTGAGATTTATCAATTGGCTAAAGGTGTTGCTCTTTGTATGTTCATAATACGATATCATTTCCTCCGTGAAAATTGACCAAGTGACAAGTGTTTTATGAGAACAAAGTCCTTTATACCATAAAAATTGACTTGATTCTAATATAAAGATGCAATATGTACCTTTTGTAACAATTTTACAACATGTAGATCAAAATATTGTTCCATCTGTAGTATCCAATTTACCAGATCATTGCCATCAAACTTCCTCATATCGCATTTTCTTGATTTTAGGAGCTCGATCTTGAAATGAATGTAACTATGTAATTTCATATCTCCAAGCTCTGAAATTGTGAGATAAAGTAGCCCTCTGCGTCCTCTTTCCAATGCCACAATTCTGATCGAAATTGGATTCTCCAAGAAAGAGTTATTCCCAATCTCCCAATATGACCTGCTTATATACTTTTCAGTAGAGTGAACTTGTACGAAGTGCCATGTGTTATTGTTTTGACCTTTGGACCTGTTTGGGGTGTAATTGGGAGCCTGCAGAAACCTAAATGTCTTGGACTGTATCTTCGAAATTATATCGAAACAAGATCTGAAATTTGGGCCCAAGCTTCACCATGATTTCGGCTCAAATGGGTTTTAATTTCATAGTCTGAACCTTTGTAGAAAACAAATTATAGCGAAAATTCCATGATGACCTGTTTGAGATGGAATTCTAGAGCTTGCCAAAACCCTAAATTCCTCAGATCATATCTATGAAAATATAGCGAGACGAGATCTGAAATTCAGACCTGAGGTTCAGAACAATTTCGGCTCAAATGGGTTTTTGTTTAGCTTTTGAAACATCACAGAAATAAAAGTTATAGCGACACTTCCATATGACCTGTTTACCATAGCGAAACCCTAGAATCCAAAACTCTGATACCAAATGTTATGAAACCAGCTCGCAAAAAGATATAAAAGAAAGATCAACGCCTTAGAAATCAGCCTCTTTGAGGGGGAAACCTCCTTTACATTACACAAATGAACAATTCTTGGATGATACAAATGACAAGACCTCCTTTCTATATATAGGAGTCTAAGGGGTCATAATGTAATCAGAGCTGACATAACAATAATAATGTAAGGGCACAACAATAACAATAGTGGGCTTCTATGGGGCACAATAATAACAATATGGGGACTACATGGGCACAACAATATAATAAGGGGGTTTCACTAATAACAACAAGGGGCTACACTAGTAGTATAGGGACCTAACATTCATTAAGTCATTATCAACACAAGGTATTCCATATGGTCGAAGTATATTATGATGTTATGATAGTCGGGGTATTTACACCTTTATGAAGTATATTTACATGTATAATGAGATGACATCATTTTACATGGTATATGTGTTTGATAATTGAAACTATTGTCTATAGTTGTCGGTTGATGGATAAAATTAGTATGATGTGTGATATATGTCATAACGTATGTATATTTCACATTAAAGTTTGGGTGGAAATGTTTAATAACTTTTGGCTACAACATTGAGGTTATTTTCTTCGTTGTCAAAGAATTTGACAAAGTTTATGCTACATCATATGATCAAATACATGGAAGGGTATATTTATAAATGAAATCTTGTAAGGCAATGTTTATGGTTTCAATCCTGGCTAGAGATATTAAATGAAATTTTTATACATAGAACTTTGATTTGGTGTGATACATCTCAATGATAACATTGGCTATTAACTTGTATTATGAAATCAAATCAGTTTTTTGATGTGGTATTTGACTTTTATACGAGGCTTTGAATCTATCGATCCTTCTTGCCTAGTCACTTCCCAGCTAGTAACAAAGGAGTAACACCATGTCATTACCCGTGTCATTTGTTTTCAATGTTATTCTCACCATCCAAGACTGCCATTTAATGGCGTATCTAACCCATCCTTTCGAATACACAACATATCATTTATTTTAATTCCATTTAGTGGTTATGCTAATTCACTCCTCTCATTTGCTTCAACTTTTTTGACATGGTGTCACTCCACTTGTGAATATTAGAGGTGGTTATTGACATAGAAACTTAGGTTTGTGTGTGTGTGTGTTCTAACCCTCCTTATGACTCACCACTTTGAATCAATAGTCCTTACAATTACATTCACTCTACCATTTATTCTCTATCACATCCCTAAACTCGATCATGACATTCCAACTTTCAAGTTTCGACAGGCTTTGAGGGGGTTATTCAGTGTGTTTGGTTCTACATTTTTAGTTATTCTTCTTGTAAATATTCCGAAATTTCTGCTATAAGCTGAGGTGAATGAGGAATGGATCTATATTGTAACTATTTTCTTGGCATGTTAACTAGATAGGTATGTCAACAATGAGTTAGTCACTCCAGTTATTGATGAATTCACATTTACACTGAATCTTTTGTGCCTTGTACTAGTTCACCCTTATGTTTATTTATTATTTGCTTGAATGTATTTCAAATATTCTCTACAATCATTTCTCCTCCTTGTTATTTGAGAACACTCACAAATTCATTGAGTTTGTTTTTCTTGGCTTCCATGTAATCTCTCATGTAATCTCTCACCCTGCATGTCAATAAATAGTCAAGGTTTTTCATGTAAGGAAAAGAGGGTATCTATTACATTTCAATGAGAGCCTTTGAGGTTAAGGCCTCGAGCACAAAAGCACTTGGCATTTCTCTATTATCCCATTTTGAAAAGTTACCTTAACTTTAGCATTTCAATAAGTTATGTAAGTTTGGCATGCCTCGTACTCTCCTTTCTTGAATGAAATATTCATGTTAGCTCATTTTCGCATATTTAAAGGGTTTTTCCATAGCCTTATTCGATACGCTCTCACCTTACTATAAAATCCATTCAAAGCAAAATCGAAATATGCATAGATAATAGTCACTATTTTTCTTATTGAAATCGTTCAGGAAGGGTTTTTGAAACATAACTCATGGTCATTACTTCAACTACTGGTAAAAATTTATTATAATAATGACACATTTGTTCGATTTCTATATGAAATTCATTAAACCCTACAGGGAAATTGGTTATCGTTTTTTATACACACCACTTGTCGATGGGAACCGCAGAAACCTTAGGGTCTCAGGCACAAAACCATATGACATTTCCAGTAAATAAGAATTTTATTCATTCTATATGACTAGGGAAAAAACCTATTCTCTTTGCCACCTGAAATTCGAACATGTGTAGTAAATGATGGATATTGTTATGTCTTGCGCTCTTGTTTGATAATAAAAAGGAGGGGAATTTCAGAATAATTAATTCATTCCTTTTACAAGTCAAATGAGCCCATGACTATGTCAATTAAATGTCTCTCATTTTATGTTTTCCTTATCAATAGCGCAAAATAAAAACGTTTCCCCGCCCATGGAAAAAATTCAATCAATAGACATGCCATTCGTATTAATATGTGTGTTTGTGCATGGTTTTCATGTCTACGGGCTAGAATTACAACTTTTTGCATCCATTGGGAACTCAAGATTTATATGTTATGTTGTGTCTATCCACGTACATGGTTCCCCATATCTGCTTTTTAATAAAATATATAAAACCCTTGCACTCATACCCAAGGGTTTCTTTGTCACATCTTTGCATAAAATACAATTATTTGTAAAAAAATATTAATTCTTTCAAACTCTATATTGTTATGTATATTCATATCTGAAAAGTGCAAAGAAACCCCTAATTCATTGTTTTCTTTATTTTATTTATAACTCTATATTGTTATGTATATTCATATCTCTGAAAAGTGCAAAGAAACCCCTAATTCATTGTTTTCTTTATTTTTTTTTATAGTATTACACAGATCTATGATGGCAGATCAACTCACTTGATATATCAAGCAACTATCCCTTTCCCTGCAAATTGTTTTCCTAATTGTATGTTATTTAAAAAGACTCATGTAATGATAAATTTGTTCATGATGGAATATATTATTTTGTCATAACCTACAAGTAACTTTTTTTTAAACAAGATCGGGTAGTTGATATATTATCAAAAGCTCCGTTGGAGCAAGCTCCTATTATAGACGATTGTAAAATGATAATCATCTAAGCCATGAGATAGGAACATAGTCTCTTCTCCTAGGCTGGTGTTCAAGACTTAATGTATTTTTATGAGTATTCTAGTGTACTGCCTAACAAACTGACCTACTGGAAAGAGAAATTTACATGTCATGGATTCTCTGACAGTTTTTCATGGCTTGTAGATTGTTTGCTCCTGAGTTGGCTGGTTCTTCTTTTCATATTTGACCGAGTTCTCTCCTTCATTGCTTGTGCTATTGTTTTTGTAATATGTCAATGTGATTCCATTTGATTTGTTTTCTTGTTCTTCCTTTGGCTTTGCATTCTGCTCCTTGTTTTGTTGTGCTTCCTTGAATTTGTATTGCTTGAGGTACTTTGTCTTCTGTTGATGTTGACCACTTTCCTTTTGTCGAACACGGGAACCATTGGAATCAGCGAACGAGGTTATCAAATTAATAACGGCCAATATTAAGTCGCATAGACCAGAATCATGGGATGGACGGTGGAGATTAACCAGAGGCTTTGGTGGAAGAGGTGTCTAGAGGAACCATCGCAGCCGTCGATGATTAAAATCTATGGTCATCAGGCGCGAACAAGTCCGAACTATAACCAAGGAGAGAGGCGGGATTATATACGGAGGTGGTATTTCGAGCGGAGAGAAAACCGTGAGTGGTAAAAAGGGGGGGTCGCCCGATTCCACTGACCGAGCGACACGTAGCAGCAGAGGAGAGAGAGAAGACCACTTTTTGGGCGAGTAATCTTTGGGCTTGTTGTCAGCTTGATATCGATGTGAACCATCAAATCCGTTGAGGATAGATCGACGATGGAGGAGAGTCACACAAGTTTGGATGGATGGGTTGATTGACAATTGTCGGATTGAGCACCAGGTCAATGATCTAGATTTGATTGGAGATCGGAGAGAGGAGAGAAAAGCACTACGGAAAGGGCTTGGGAGAGTGGACCTGGCGATAGATATAGATGCAATTGAAAGCTTGTTTGGAGTCTAGTTTAAGCGCTCAATCAAGTTTTTCCTTTGAAGCAATGGGTCGCTGAGTGCAGGGAGTGAAGGGAATGAAGGGATATGGGGTGAGAGAGCTGGGTAAGGAGAGGGGAGGGGGCTTAAAATGAAGATTGCATGCTTAGCATAGGTTACATTGCAGGCTATTTTAGAAGGCAGGAAGGGGCTATGAAACCAAAGTAGCACTATACTAACAAGGAAGGTGAAGATTTCTTCAATGAGGTTGCTTCTGTGATTTTTGTGAATGCACCCTCTGTTCTTATAGTGATTTAACGCTGCTCGAAACCTGCCTTCGATGAAATAGTTTGCAGCGTGGTTCTTGTGACCGTGATTGCAATCTTCCTTCCTGTTGTTTCTCATACTAGAGTCTGAAGTTTCATGGATTTTCCTTTTCATTCTCGTGATTTCCTGGCTGTTACTGCAACGATGTGTCCTTTGTTGCTTTTTGACTGTTGTTTCTTGATTTATTGCTTTTATCCTTGTGATTTTTCCTTGATTTTGGTGAGTTTTATACTTGTGTTTTTTGCTGCTCATTAAGGAACAGAGTTGTGATATTCTTCCTGGTTTTCACGAACATGCCCTTCATTTTTTTCCACTGCTTGGTTTGCAAAATAATCTGCTTGTTGATTGTGAATTCTCAAGACATGTCTGAAGATTACATTGTCAGGGCCTTCCAAGTTCTTCCTAATTATTCTAAGAATTATGTTCATGAACTCATTGCTTGGATTTTTGTTTCTTGCCATTGCCTGTATTATTATGGTTGAGTCTCCTATTATGATAGGATTTTGAATTTCTCTTTTTTTTATTATTCTTGTTCCCATCAGCAAGTTGTATGCTTCTGCCTTATTATTTGAGATTTTTCCCAATCCCCATTCATATGTGACATTTTCTTTCCCATCAGGATCTAGGATTATTCCCCTTGCCCCTGCCTCTCCTGGGTTATGATTTGAGGCCCCATCAAAGTATAGATAGTATCTATTCTGATTTTTCCTCCAGTTTGTCAGTTCCTCTTCACTCATTCTTATTTTCCATATTTTTCCCGAGTTTGTCTTCCTGTGTCCTTTTTGTCCATTATTATTTATTATGGCTTTTCTAAGCCAATATCGCTCTTCCTATTGAAGAGTGTTATAACTGTTGGTGATGTTCCTTTGACATTGAGGATTTCAGAAGTTAATCCCCACGTTTTTGAGAGGGTCTTCCCTATCCTTGGAATTTGATTTTTGAAAATGCACTTATTTCGTGTCAACCAAATTTGCCAACATAAGACTACTGGAATGAACTTCCATATTCTTTGAATTGTGACTTTCTTCTTTGTTGTGTATGGATAGGCCTTCTCAAGGGTCTGAAGAAAATCCAGCAAGGGCTTTTCAAAATTTATTCTTATTTCCAATGGGCTTATCAGTTGCTGCCAACATTCTTTGGCAAAGGTGCATTCTTGGAATAAGTGTTGAATATTTTCTTCAGCCTGCATGCATAATGACATGGTGTTGGGCCTTGAAAACCTTTTTTTTTAAGTTTTCACTGGTCAATATTCTTCCTTTTAAAAGAGTCCAGATGACCATTTTGATCTTAGGCAGACTTTCTAATTTCCATGCTATTTTCCAAGAATCCCAGTCTTGTTGATTTGGTTGTTCCTGAAGGATTTTATATCCAGTCCTAACTGTGTAACATCTACCGCTTGGGTTCTAGAGATAAGCATCTTCCTCCTCAAAGTGGATTGGCGCTGCCCCTTTTAGGAGCTGCCTGATTTTTCTCCATTTCCCTTCCAGATCTTCCGGAATTGCTAACCTTTTCCAATCTTGCCACTCCTTTTGATTCCATAGAGAGATAGAGTGTAAAGTATTGAAACCTTTATCTTTCTTCCACTCTTGTATGTCTTCAATTTCTAGATAAGTCTGTAGTGGTTCTTTTCCCATGATTCTATCCTCCCAAATTGAAATTTTTTTTCCATTGCCTGGGATTTTAGAAGTATATATACTCATTAATGGAATTTTTTTTAACGAGCTTCCATACTTAGGTACATTATCTTATTGGAATATTTCCATTAAGCAGTATTTTCCTAGTTCCATCCATATATTTTGAAATAAGAGTCTTTTTCCACCAGCTCTCTTTTCCTGTAATTAGTCTCCATACTATTTTCATTCCCAGTGCTACATTCCTAAGCCCAGGTATCCGTTATGATAGGCCTCCTTGTTCATACGGTAGTACTACTTGCTCCCACCTAACCAGGCTAAATTTTTTGTTTTCTTGCTTCCCCCCTTACCACAAAAATCTTCCTAAGATTATCTCCATTTGTTTGTGGGCACTTGTTGGGGCCATAATTATGGCATATTGGTAGATAGGTAGTGCTGCAAGGAGTGCTTTGATTAGGATTACCCTTCCAGCCATATTCAGCCACATCATACCCCAGCTTTGCATTTTGTTTTTCATTTTTTCAATTTGTTTAGCCCATATTTCTGTCTTCATGTTCTCTTTTGAGACTAGAAGTCCTAGATAAAAGAAGTGTGTCCATTTTTCCTATACAGGGATGTCTAAGATTTGTGAGATCCTTTGCATAGTTTTGGGAGGGGTATTCCATCCATATATCCTGCATTTTGTATTATTTAATAGCCCACCTGACACTTGTAAAAAATCATCGATAACTTTTTTGAACCTCCTTGCTATTATTTTTGATGCCCCTCCCAGTAGCAATGTGTCATTAGCAAAGAGTGAGTGGTTTATTGTTTTTACTCTTTTTTCTATTCTGATCCCTGTGATATTTCTTTCCTTTCTTTGATTTTCTAGAGCCTTGCTTAATGTTTCTACCATTATAATATATAGGAAGGGGGGGGGAGGACAACCTTGCCTAAGGCCTCTTGTGCTTTGAAAGAAATTGTTGGCCCTTCCATTTATGAGGGGGGCAATCCATGGAGTAGAAATGCACACTTGTATGACTTCAACTATTTCTCTTGAGAAACCAAGTTTCTGGAGGACAGCCATTAGATATGGGTGATTGACCCTGTCAAATGCATTTGCCATATCTAGTTTGATTATGAGTCCTTTTTCTTGCCTTATCATACTGGAGTGTATCACTTCCTGTACAATCATTACATTATCTATGATTTGCCTATTGGGCACAAATCCTCCTTGATTTTCAGATATGATTATTGGAAGTACTTCCTTGATTCTATTTGTAAATATTTTTGTTATTATCTTATACGATGAATTGCAAAGAAATATAAGGCAAAACCTGTTGAAAGTTGAGGGGTTTGCTTCCTTTGGGATTAGAGCAAGATAGGAGGATTTTGTGTTGCCTCCTATTTTTTTTTTAACACATTCTTGACCATTCTTAAGAAATCCTTTCTGAGGTATACCAATGAAATCTATAGAATGCTATTGTGAAACCATCTAGCCCTGGGGCTTTGTCCAGATGTAGGCTCCATATGGCCGCCAATACCTCTTCTTCTGTGGGATCCTTGCACATTGCTGCATTTTGATCCTTTTTTTTTGTGCTTTAAGAAATCTTCACTTTCAGCCATTTCTTCGTTGGCTGAAAGTAAGTTTTTAAAGTGCTAATACGCTGCTTTTTTTAGTTCCTCTGCTCCTTTTACCTCTTGGCTTTCAACTTGAATTTTTTCTATTTGGTTTCTTGCTCTTCTTATCTTCATTGTGTTATGGAAAAATGATGTGTTTTTGTCGCCTGCTGTTAGGTCCCTATAATACTAGTGATTACCCCATTACTATTATAGTTGTATCCCTTATTAATATTGTTGTGCCCCTATTGTCCCCATATTGTTATTATTGTGCCCCATAGAATCCCTCTATTGTTATTTTTGTGGCTTTATATTATTATTGTTAGGTCGGTTGGGTTATATCGTGACTCCTTAGACTCCTATATATAGAAAGGAGGTTTTGTCATTTGTATCATCCAAGAATTGTTCATTTATGTAATGTAAAGGAGGTTTCCCCCTAGAAGAGGCTAAATTCTAAAGTGTTGATCTATCTTTTCTATCTTTTTTTGAGATGGTTTCATAACATTTGGTATCAGAGCTTTGGATTCTAGGGTTTCGCTGCTCCAAATAGGTCATCGTGGCATTTTTGCTATAACTTTTTTCTGTGATGTTTCAGAAGCTAAAAAAAAACCCATCTGAGTCGAAATCACACTAAACCTCAGTTCCGAATTTCAGATCTTTTCGCACTATATTTGCGGATATATGATCTGAGGAAGTTGGTCTTTGTGCAGACTCCTGAATTACATTCCAAATAGGTGACCTAGGGAAAATCGTCATAAATTTCTCTCTGAGCATCGGATTGAAATTTCATAAAAAGTTACAGAAAGAGGACGGACTGTAGTTTCTTGTATATATTTTTCAGAGCCAAAGGTCAAAACAATGACTCGTGGCACGTCGTACAAGTTCGCTCTACTGAACTAGTCTATAATCACGTCACTGTGGGAAATTTGGCGTAACTCTTCCCTGGAGAATCCAATTTGGATCAGACTAGTGGCATTGGAAAGAGGACATAGAGGGCTACAGCAGGTCACAATTTCAGAACTAAATGATCCAAAATTACTGAGATACATCAGATTTAATATCAAGCTCCTACAAAGTGAAAAAAGGTGTGTAGTTTTTTTAAAATATTTGCATAAGCTTGGTTTGAAAAATTAGTTCGAAGGAATTCAAAGGGCATAGTAAAGCATTATTATCGGTAATTGATGCCTCAAGGAAATAAGGTGAAAACACCTAGTAGGAAACCTGAAAGCTCTAGCATGACTCATGAAGAAGAGGAAGAAATGCAACATGATATATCAAAATTACGAGACCAAGTGCAACAAGTGTCACTTGCACAAAAAGAAACAGAATCTAAGATGGATAGTTTAAAGAAAGATGTAGAAGCTAAGATGGATGGTTTAAAGAAATGCGTAGAAGCTAAGATGGATTTTTTAAGAACAAGCATGGAATATTTGAAGACAGGCATGGAAGATTTGAAGACAGATTTGACAAAGTTTCCACAAGAAATACTTACTAATGGTGAAAGGGTAGTAAAGGAAAGTCATGATGAGAACAAAAAAAATGTTAATCATGATTTCATAGACTCTAATGTTGGATCAAAGACCCACCATATTCCAAAAATCGATATGAGGAAGTTTGATGGCAAGGATCCCGCAACATGTATATTACAGATGGAGCAATTTTTCGATCTCAATAATGTGCAAAACACACAAAAGGTACGTATTGCAGCTTTATATTTGGAACCAAATCAGTTTGTATGGTATCAATGGCTTTGCTCTCGTAAACAAATTATCACTTGGGCAATTTTTACAGAAGAATTGACAGCACATTATGAGGATACAAAAAGCAACACTTTTTTTAGCCAATTGATAAGTCTCAAACAAAAGGGTTCAATAATGGAGCACATCGAGGAGTTCCAAAAATTGAACATAAGGGAAAAAATATTCCAAAGGAGCATAGGATTGATGTGTTCATAGGGACTTTAAAGGATGATATCCAACATGATGTTCACCTTTGGGAACCTGATTCATTAGAGAAGGCATTCAGGTTAGCAAGAAAAATGGAAAGCAAAATTATGGCAACCAGGAAGCATACCACTCACAACTATAAAGATGGAAGTGTTGTTACCCCTAGTCTTCCACAACCTATAATATTGACACCACAACAATTGGAAGAAAAAATAGCAAAAGGGCTTTGTTACAGTTGTGATAGCAAATACACTAAAGGTCATAAGTGTGCTGAGAAGAAATGATTCTACATAGATTGTGAAGAGGAAGAAGAAAAGGAGCAAGAAAGGTCAAAATAAGAGGATATACTCCAGGAACAAAGCCTAGATAAATAAGAAATGAATCCGACCATATCTTGTAATGCATTGGCTGGAATTACCACTCCTCAAACCATCAAGATAGAAGGACAAATCAAGAAGAAAAAGGTAATAGTGTTGATTGATTCAGGAAGTACCCACAATTTTATTCATTGTAAGGTAGCAAAAGAATTGAATTGCTTCCTATATCTAGCACCAGAGTTTCAAGTGATGGTTGCAAATGGGGGAACAATAAATTACTCTAGAAAGTGCCATAATATCGACATATCCATGGGAGAATATGTATTGAATAGCCCAATGCTCTCCATTCCAGTGGGAGGTGCTGATGTTGTACTAGGAGTCCAATGGCTACAATCCTTGGGTACAATATCTTTTAATTTTCAAGAACTTTTCATGAAATTTTATGTGGAAGGAAAGGAAGTTGAATTAATGGGTATTGCAGGGAAACCAAGAAATATAATCAGCACTAACGGTATGACAAAGCTTCTAAAAAAGGAACAAAGTGGTGTAATTGCACAATTATGTTCGGTAGATGTTTCCACATCGGAATCATATATTTCTCCAAATCTCCAAAAAGTCTTGGACAATCATTCCAAGGTATTTGAGACTCCCAAAGGTCTCCCACCTATTCGTGATAATGATCATGCTATTCACCTGATTCCAGGAAGTGTTCCTCCAAACATCAGGCCGTACAGATATCCCTATACCCAAAAGAGTGAAATTGAATGTATGGTTGTAGAAATGCTAGAGGCTGGTATAATTCAACCTAGTCAAAGTTCTTTCTCTGGTCCAGTTATATTGGTGCACAAGAAGGATGGATCATGGCGCATGTGTCTGGATTATAAAGAGCTCAACAAGCTCACTATTAAAGATAAGTTTCCCATTCCTGTCATTGATGAATTGCATGGATCAATTTACTTCACCAAGTTGGATCTTCGTTCAAGATATCATCAAATCAAAATGAAGACTGAAGACATTCCGAAAAAAGAATTTAGAACTCATGAGGTTCATTATGAATTTTTGGTCATGCCATTTGGCCTTACCAATGCACCTTCTACATTTCAAGGGATGAATTCCATTTTCAAACCCTTCCTTAGAAAATTTGTGTTAGTATTTTTTGATGATATACTAATCTACAGCAAGTCTTGGAAGGATCATGTTGAACATGTTGACAGGGTGCTACAACTATTGGAGGAGAAACAATTATATGCAAAAATATCCAAATGTTTCCTTGGAGAACAAGAGGTGGAATATCTGGGTCATATTGTATCTCATGAAGGAGTTAAGGTAGATCCTAGCAAAATTAAAGCCATTAAGGAATGGAAAATCCCCACATCCATAAAGTATCTGCGAGGATTTCTTAGGTTGACAAGGGTATTATCGCAAGTTTGTTAAGAATTATGGGAGAATAGCAGCACCTCTAACAACATTATTGAAGAAAGATGCATTTTCATGGACTCCAGAAGCAACAAAGGCCTTCGAACATCTTAAAGAGGCAATGTGCCAAGCATCGATCTTAGCTACACCGGACTTCACAAAAACCTTTATTGTGGAAAGTGATGCTTCAGGAAATGGAATTGGTGTTGTTTTAATGCAATATGAAAGACCCTTTGCTTTTGAAATTCGTCCAATCAAGGGAAAGTTTTTACACAAAACTATTTATGAGAAGGAAATGTTGGCAATACTACATGCACTTAAGAAATGGAAACCCTACCTAATGGGAGGACACTTCAAGGTAAAAACAGATCATGATAACCTTAAATACTTTTTAGAACAAAGATTATCCTCTGAAGAGCAACAAAAGTGGCTCACAAAGATGTTGGGTTATGACTTTGAAATCATCTACAAAAAAGGGAAGCAAAATGTGGTGGCAGATGCACTCTCAAGAAAGGATCAGGATGTGGAAGCATTGTTGTGCGCCATTTCTATTATCCAACCAGATTGGATAAACGAAGCAAGGGAGGAATGGAAGAATGATGAAGAAGTGTGGGCACTTATTCGAAAGTTACAACAAGATTCCAGTACATCTCATACATTTAGCTGGAAAAATGATTCGTTATGGTACAAAGATCGCTTATACCTCTTTAATAATTCCCAACTCAAACAAAAGATTCTTATGGAATTGCACACTTCTCCCTTAGGAGGGCACTCGGGATTTTTAAAAACTTACCACAGGGTTAAGAAGAATTTTTTTTGGGATGGCCTTAAATCGGATATTCAAAAGTTTCTGGCGGAATGTTTGGTTTGACAAAAAAATAAAGTTGAAACAATTAAGACCCCGGGTCTATTACAACATTTATCCATTCCAAGCCAACGTTGGGAGGAGGTTTCAATGGATTTTATCACAGGTTTACCCAAGTCTGAGGGAAAGAGTGTCATCATGGTGGTAGTTGACAGACTTACCAAGTATGCACACTTTTGTGCATTATCACATCCATTTAAAGCCAGTACAATTTCTACTGCATTTATGGAAACAATTCAAAAGCTACATGGAAATCCAAAGATTATTGTAAGGGACAAAGATCCCATCTTCACTGGAAATTTTTGGACAGAACTATTTTCTTGTCTTGGTACTCAGTTAGCTCATAGTTCATCTTATCATCCTCAATCTGATGGGCAAACTAAGATAGTAAACAAATGTTTGGAAGGATATCTTCATTGCTTTGTCTCTGATAAACAGACACAATGGGTCAAATGGTTGCCTCTAGCTGAATGGTGGTATAAAACATCCTTCCATACAACAACAAAAATGACCCCATTTATGGCACTTTATGGATATCAGCCACCATCCATCACATCATATTTAAGAGAAAATTCTAAGGTTCAAGCAATGGAACATCACATCAAACATCGACAACAAGTCCTCCAACTCTTAAAGGATAACCTCATGTTGGCACAAAATAGAATGAAACAACAGGCAGATAAACATCGCAGCAAACGAAGTTTTGATGTAGGTGATTGGGTATTCCTACGGCTACAACCATATAAACAAATGTCCCTGAAGCAAGCTAAAAGGATAATAAATTATCACCAAAGTATTATGGTCTATACAAGGTGTTGCAAAAGATTGGTACTATGGCATACAAATTGGAGCTTCCTGCAGCTTCTCGAGTGCACCCAGTTTTCCATGTTTCATGTTTAAATAAGGTTATAGGCGACAAGCTCCCAGTTCAAACAATATTGCTAGAACTTGACGAGGAAGGAAAAATTATATTGGAATCGGAAGCAGTCACAGAGACAAGAACTCGACAGTTACGAAATCGATCAATTTTGGAGTATCTCATCAAGTGGAAGAACTTATCTGCTGAAGATTCCACATGGGAGGATGAGAATTTTATACAGAAGCATCCAGAACTACTCAAGCGTTGAGGACAACACTTTTTTGAAGGAGAGGGACATGTTATGTCCCTATAATACTAGTGATTACCCCATTACTATTATAGTTGTATCCCTTATTATTATTGTTGTTCCCCTATTGTCCCCATATTGTTATTATTGTGCCCCATAGAATCCCTCTATTGTTATTTTTGTGGTTTTATATTATTATTGTTAGGTTAGTTGGGTTATATTGTGACTCCTTAGACTCCTATATATAGAAAGGAGGTTTCGTCATTTGTATCATCCAAGAATTGTTCATTTATGTAATGTAAAGGAGGTTGCCACCTCGAAGAGGCTGAATTCTAAGGCGTTGATCTATCTTTTCTATCTTTTTGTGAGCTGGTTTCATAACACCTACCTTGAGCCACAAACATCTAGATTTCATTCTTGCCTCTTCTTCTTCTTTCCTATTTTCCCTATATATTTCCCAAAAGATTTCCTTCTCTCTTAGATAATCTTGCTTTCTTTCTTCTTTGTTTTCTTTTTCCGTTTGCATGCTATCCATTTTCTTTTGTAACTCTTTTTTATTTTCTTTTTTTTATTATTTCATTTGCTCTTGCCCACTCCTTTAATTTGATTCTTGCAGTTTTTAGTTTTGTTTCCCAAATATACTGAGGTGATCCTATTACTCTTGTCTCCTATGCTTCCTTGACTAAATCGTTGATTTCTCTGTTGTTGTCCCAAATTGAGTTGTATCTAAATGGGAGTGGACCCTGGTTTTCCATTTTGCCCATGAATATTATCACTAGTTTATGGTCAGATGTTGTGGTATGTAAAATTTTTTATTTTATGGAGTTGTGCACTACTGCTATGTTTTCTTGTATCAGAATTCTAACTGACCTTTCTTTTATGTTACTTTTGCCCACTCTTTTATTGCTTCAAGTGTATTTCCCATTGTTTGGCGGGATATCTATCAAATTGTGTTGTTCCATTATTTCTTCTAGAATATCCCTGGATGGGTATGTGTGATATGTTCCTCCAAACTTTTCTTCTATGCTTCTTACCAAGTTTAAATCTCCTCCTAGAATTATTTTCCCAGCTTGCACTTATTTTAGTGCTTCTTTTAAGGTGTCCCAGCATTTCTCTTTTTCCTTGCAGTGATTTGGGGCGTATATATTTATGACATTGGACTTCTCTTTTGTACTGATTTGCATTAGATCCGTTTGGATCCAGTGTTGATATTTTTTGTATTTTATTAATTCCCAAGTTCCGTTTTTCCATATTTTGCATATACCTCCTGACACTCATGTTGGCTGTATTGCTTCCCCTTCATAATTTTTAAATTTTTTTTTTATATTTTCAGTTTCTTGGTTGTTTTCTTTTGTCTCCTGAATCATAAGGATGTTCGGGTTTTCTTTTTCCAGAATGTTTCTTGTGGCATTTTCTTTGATGGACGATCCCATTCCTTTGCAATTCCAGGAGACTACTATCAGTATTTGCTTGTTGGGTGGTGCATGGCTCCTTTACCTCTTTGCTGGCTTTTTTCGTTGTTTCCTGTACTCCTTCCTAAGAAGGTTTCCATAGGTTGTTGTGTTCCTAATGCCATTTCCTTTGCTGCTGCTTCATCCCTGATTTCTTTGTTTGTCTTTCTTCCTGATTTTTTTTGGTATTCTACATTTGGGGGTACTTCCTTTGACTAATTTCTGGTTAGGATTCTATCTACTAAGGGGGGGCGAGGGGTATGAGTGTTTGATACCAGAGGGGATGAGGGGGGATTAGGGGTATGTTGTGGGGATATGGATCTGAATCTGGATCTGGATTTGGATCTAGGTCTTGGTCCATGGAATGGGGGGCTAAAGGATCTAGAGGCTCAAAAGGGTTAGGGCTAGCAAGAAGATTATTAACTTTCGGTGAAGGAGGATGGAGATCAGAGGATGTGAAGGGTTGCAAGGAAGATAGATTTGCTTTTTTGTGGACTGTCTTCTTTCTTTTAACCTATTCCCATTTGTTTTCTGGGCCTTCACTATTTTCAATTTCATTTTCTTTTTTTTTTGTACATCTATTTGCAAAATGATTGTATTCATGACATACCTTGCATTTTAAGGGGATTTGTTCATAATCCAACAGTTGTATGTGCATCCACTGGTCCACTTTGATTTTGATGGCTTCTGGTAGCCCTTTCCCAAGGTTCACTTCTACACAGATTTTGGCACATGCATGCAATTTTTTTTTTTGGTTCGCACCTATCTATATATTTCCCAACTGCATTTCCTATGGCTTTGACTGAATCATCTCCCCAATAGTGAAGGGGAAGGTGTGGCAATCTGACCCAAATGGGGATGGCATTGGGAACATCCATTTCTGGGTCGAAATTCGGCATCCATCTGTTTAGATATGAACCCCTAGTATCCATAAAATAAGGTCCATTCCTAAATATCAGATCTTGATCCTCCTTGGTTTCAAAGTGGAAGGTGAAGTAACCTCTTCCACAAAACCTGATTGAGATTTTCCCATCTATTGACGCAGTCCAGTTCTTTTCTACCCATTTTTGCACATTTTTGGACGATGGCCATAACCCAGTGAACTGCCCCACTAATCCAGCTCCGCCAGAGAAAGTGCTGCTCTACGAGGAAGGGCAGGAGGGAGTGAGATTTCAGGAATATCTTCCAATCTTTAAAAAACCTAGTGACTGATGGTTTGTTCTTTGTCGGGCCCATTGCAGAAATGAGAGAGGCAAAAGCTTTTGTTGTTCCTTCATTTTTCTGTTGTTGATATGAAAGAGGCTCTCCATCATCTAATGCATCCATGGTGCTCAGGCCCTAGCAGCAGGAGGCTGCTAAGGGGCAGCTGCGAGCTGCATGCTTCTTGCTGCTTTTGTTGGCTAGGGTTGCGCAGCTCCTTCAGCCAACATGCATTTTCGGCTTCCTAGGCTCTCAAAATATAACCTACAAGTAACTTAATGTTTCTTCTACAATATGAGTTTTTACAATAGAAACAAGGGTAGAGGAAGAGGTTACAGAGATAGAAATTTGGGAATAAGAAGAGAAAAAATACAGAGGTTGTCATCTCATTTTGATGGATATTCAGAGGAACTAAGGTAGCTGCTCGAAAATTGCATAGTGAACCTTACAGGCCAACCTGTCTCCCATCCCATTGCTCAGCCTCAGCAGCCCCTTGTCCATGATAGGCCAAGAATTGGCATTTGTGTGTCACCTCACATGTCTTCCCCTCTTGCAGTTCACAATAATGACGGCTAAAAAATTGTAATTCAAGCAAAACCATTACGTTTTGTCCAATATTGGCCTACTTTTTCATTGCCTCCTTCTCCTCCTCCTAGAGAAAATGTGCTACATCACCTACAGTCAATTCTTTCATGTGTTATACCCTTTCTAAAGATATTACCTGAACTTTGTATACATGTTTACTAGCCACCTAAATCTATTGTTCAAGTTTCTAAACAACCTACTATACTTTCTCATCTAGTTTCTTAGTCCTCCAAGTGTGCTACCACTCCTCAACCAGCTGCCTAGGTCACCAAATCTGATTCCTCTCATGTTTCCTCTTACTCTGTGACATCTCATCCCTGCCAACATGAAAAATAGTCTGAAAGTGCTCCTTCTCATAGATTAAGATGACAATTCATGGAAATTTTCAATTTGACGTTTGTGCACAAATGGATAATGCTTATTTTCTGCTACTGCTTGGTTTATTTGCACTTATTTATGTGGACATATGGATTCTTTGTATATTTTTCTAGATATTTTCATAGTACTTATTCATATGGACAGTATTTTTGAAAGTTTCTTATGATTCATATATTATATGTTATCTTGAGGATGCATATACATTATAAAGAATGTTTCTATACACTAGATCATGATCATGATGGAGAGACAAGGGTTTTATTTTTGGAAGGCAAAAAGGAGACTACATATTTCATGTTTGTTGACATTTGTTTCAACATGCATTTACTTATATGATGATGGAGGCAATACAAACCATGTTTTGATTATGCATATTCTATGACAACATTTGTTAATTTATTTGTTGAGTTGAATGGCACATATGGTTTATGATGATTGAATCATTAATGAATAAAATTATATTGAATGTATTATTAAATTATTGAACAAGGAGGGTCCCACTTAATAGGAAATTTAAATGCAATAATTTAGAAATTTGATTCGATTAATTTTCCCTTTAGAAATTGTACCCTCAAGCTCTAATCAAAAATTGATAAAAGAATATATCATAAATAATTGCTCAAGTGGTTTGATTGCCTAACCACTTTGATGCGGCATAAAAGGAGGGAGAGGGCTATGAAAAGAGAGAGAAGATTGCTATGAGAGGTTTTGTACCTTAGGATACAACCCCTAGTTGAGTAGAGATCAGTGCCTAAGACATTTATTCAAAATGATAACAAATTTTATGTTTTGTCCCATTATGAAACTTCAGCAGTATTTTTTTTTATAGGTTATAATTATGAAATCTTCTTGGAATGAAAACACCTTTCAAAGTGGCATCCCTGACAATGAATGTGATTTTAAGTTCTAGTAAAGAGATGAAAAATATGTTTGAAAGTTTTGAACAACAGACTACTTATAGCATAATCTCTTGCTTCAAACTTTAGCAGAAATATGGAAGACAGAGGAATCAAAATGCAGAAAATAGGAGCACATATTAAGGTTATTTAACTTCAACTTATAGATACTGTGAATTCAGTAAAACTGTATCATTAAAAAACGGTCACTTCATTACTATTTCCCATAGAAGAAAAATATTAAATGATTACACAAAGACATAAGAACAAATGTCACATTCAAAGATCTGTTTGGAATCAATTTGAAAAACTTTATTAAAACCTATAAGAAGATGAGAAACATTACACAGAAAAAGTCTTTGCGTTCTGAAGTCAAAACCTCAGAACCTCTCCTGGTTCTCCAATATTTCTTTTTGTATGATCATTACAATTATGATAGTTATGCAACTCTCAACTATCAAAACTACTAACTACTTGAACTACTTTAGTCTATTTGGTCCTTCGAAGGAATTTATCTATAAAAAAATAATAACAAAATTATATCACTATTACAAATACATTTCTAGAAAACTCTCATAAAATAACAAGTGGCCTTTCTTCATTGAGTAACTTGTGATTCTTGTGTAGGGTCATTTGTAGAGGGTCCAACTTCTGTTGTTGTTGTTGTAGGGAAAATCCATTCTGTGCATTTCTTCCATATTGTCACATCTGAACTCTGACTATTTATAAACCTTGTGTGATCCATTCTCAAATTAGTAATTCGACTGTAAGTTGGCTTCTCAATAAAAAGAGTCCTAATCAACCATAACCACTGAAAATCTCTATGAAGATAATTAAAATTGTTGTTCCTTTCAGAATTGTTTTTTTCATGAGAGGTGCCAATCTTGCTTTTAGCTTCTACCAGCAAAGTTTCATAAATTTCCAAGGGAAATAGATTTCCATGTTGATCCCATCATGAGGGAAATCTTTCCCTTGTTATTTTATCAAAGTTGGTGTTTAATTTTATTAATCTAAAGCACTAACTTTGTCATTTCTTCAATTTGCATTTCTCTTAATTCATGTGATGACTTGGTATTAAGAAAACCAATTATCTTCTCAGCTAGTTGTGCACTTTGTTGGATCTTCTGTTTACTAGAAGCAATGATGCCCTCAAAATCTCTGATAATAGTTTTCTCCTATGCTCGTTGAAATTTGATGACTAAAACGTTTCCTACAATCCCCACCCAATTTTAATTTCACCTTATCACTCCCATTCAATTAAATTCCCTTTCCCATAAACATAAATTTAACATATATAATTATGGAAATGAAATTTTTAGATTAAAACACATGGAACTGTCAACACATGCTAAAAATAAATATGGACATAAACAGACCAGCAACACACATAAAAAATACACACATATTTTTGGTCAACTTAGACTCAGGAAAAACCCCTTCAATCTTCTCCAAGGAAAACTTGTTATTTATTTATCTTTCAAGTTCAGGAAAAATACATTTGTGTAAAAAACAAAACAGCAAAGTACAACTTATCTCTTCAACCCAAAACTCCTTGAAAATCGTGTCCACTTTTCCTCGATTTTCATGCCCACTTAAAGCTGAAAATATGTATTGTATGAACTGTACAGATTTCCATACCATTGTACTAACTATACATAAAAAAATCTCAAAAACTCTTCTCGAATGGCATGCATCTCATAGCAATAAATGATGTTTGTATTGTACCTTATTTTGTCTTTTATGCCTTGATTTGCATGCCTAGCTTTGCCCAAAAATCACTCCTTTAGCTTGTTGCAACAAATTTCTCCTTCATAAATTTTCTCCAACTCTCGGCCTCCTTTCTCCAATCTGCTCATGAAGAATGAATGCAGACTCTCTTTTATTTGCCCCCTTTTGTTTCCTTAAATGACTTTTGGGAAACCCTAAGAGCTAATGGCTCAAATTCATTTAGATCAAGGGATGAGAGTAAATGTGCATTTAATTCTCACTTTCTATTTTTTAACTCACCCATTAAATAAAGTACCCACATTGTACATTATGTCTAAAGTCACTTTTCACTTTATAATTTAACATTGACTTTACCACTTATAAAGTCACTTTCAATTTATAAAGTCACACTTAGGAAAAGAATTATTTTGGATATGTTTCCCTAATTAGAGACTAACCCATTGGAAACCACTTGTCCAAGGTACATTAAAAATCAACACTCTCTCTTACCAAGGAAAGTGTTTTTCACCACACCCATCTTATCCCTGAAATGGACACGCTTGCCTCTTGGAAAGGACTTTGTGGGAACATCAACCACCTGTTCATATGTCAATATATGATCTAGCTTCATTTCCCCCTTCTGAACATAGTCCCTAATGAAATGAGGTTATCACTATGAATAATCGTTGGTCTCAAATCCTGATCAAATAGGCCATACAACAACTTGTAAAACCAAATGGCCTCACAACTAGCCTGGCTAGTAGCCATATACTCAGCTTCAGAAAAGATCAGAGCCACTGAATTTTTCTTTCAACTGAACCACGACATAACTTTGGAACCCAATCTGAAGCAACACCCTGAAGTGATTTTCCTGTCAGAAGCACACCCTGCCCAATCTGAATCTATGTAATCTGCCAACCTCACTCCATCTCCCTACCTATAGTCCAGACCATAATCAACAGTCCCCTGTATGTAGCGACGAATGTGCTTTGTAGCTACCTAGTTCACCCTCATGGGCTCAACCATGAACTGGCTAAGTGTGTTCACTGCAAAGCATATATCCGGCCTAGTGTTGACCAGATACATCAAGGACCCAATAAGCTTCCTATACAATGTGAGATCCACCAAACTAGAATTTGAAGCATGAACCTTCTTCCAGTTGGTGATCATAGGTGTAGACATAGGTCTATAGTCTTCCATGTGAAATATGTTCAACACATCCACAACATACTTCCCCTGCCCCAGAAAGATATGCCCCTCCTCCTACCACACCTCAAGCACCAAAATGTAATGCATTAGCCCAATGTCCTTCATCTCGAACTCCATAGCAAGATCCTCCTTGCAACCACTAATCAGTCTCTATGCCCCAATAACGAACAAGTCATCAACATATAGAAAAAGAATGAGCGGATCATCCCCTACAACAATGTGGTATAGGTTCGAATTTGCATCACTCTTCGTGAGACCCATCTGTTACAAGTAAGTATCAATCCTCGAATACCAAGCTCTCTAAACTTTCTTAAGTCTGTAGAGTGCTCGCTTGAACCGGAATACATGGGTCTCCCACCCAAGTACCTCAAAGCCCTGTGGTTTCTCAACATACATCTCCTCCTCTATAACTTCGTTCAGAAATGCAGTCTTCACATCCATATGATGGATCTACCAACCCATTTCTGCAGCAATAAAAATAAGGGACTGGATAGAAGTGTACCAAGCTACGTGAGAGAAATTCTCATCATAGTCAACTCCCTCTATCTGTGAGAACCCTCTAGCCGCAAACCTTGCCTTGAACTTCTCAATGCCGCCATCTGTTGCATGCTTGATCTTGTAGAGCCACTTGGAAGTCACAACTAACTTGCCTCTCTCCATACATAGCCTCTATCCATACATAGCCTCCTCCAACATAGCCTCTCTCCATACCTCCTGTCTGGAAGCCTCCTCATAACTAGTAGGCTCAGAGTCAACAATGCTGGTAGCCTTGGCTACATAACTGCAGAACCGCTCAACTGGCACACTCTCCCTGTTCACCCTCAATGAAGGACCAATGGACTCCACTTCCTTCAAGGTGTCTTGAAGCCACTTGCACCTTCTATCCCTGAAGAAAATTCCCCATAGGGAACCTCATCCTATACCCCCCATTCTAGTGAACCTAAAGGTCTACCAACTAGCCCTAGTGTGGCTTTACCAAAACCTGTCCTCAAAGAACCTTTACCAGTACCTATGCCTGTGTCAGCTAAAGTTCCATGTGAAATATGTACCAGTGGACTCCCTAAAGGAGTGCTCAGTGAACTCATCATTGGTGCCCCAAATGTCACTGACACTGAAGTACTTCCTATACCAGTCAATCCATAACCTTGAGGTCCTGCTCCGTGTACCTGACCTCCCTACTAAGGAGAAGTTTGTGACTCTCTCTCATCATACTCCCATGATATCTAATAGGCCCTCTCCTCCTTGAACTTCACATCCCTCCTAATCACCACTCTCCATTTATAAGGAATGAAGATCTAATAGGCCTTCAAAGTCTCGTTGTAACCCATAAAGATACCCTTCTCTACCATGGGTTCCAGCTTTGTACTCTTCTCCTTGGGGATAAAAGAATATGTGAGACATCCAAAGATACGAAGATGTCCCACATGAGGCTTCTCTCAAGTGAAATCCTCCTCTGGAGTCATATTCCCTAATACTCTGTGAGGACTCATGTTTTGAAGATAAACAACAGTATTGCAGGTATCAACCCACAAAAACAAAGGCAACCCCTGATCACGAATCATCGCTCTAGCAACCCCAAAAATAGTTATGTTCTTCCTTTTAGAAACCCCATTCTGTTGGGGGTTATAAGGAACCATGAACTATCTCCTAATGTCCTCCTATGAAAAGAAGTCAAAAGCCCCACCATCGTTGTACTCACCACCATTGTCTGACCGCAAGACCTGAATCTTCCTACCTATCTTATTTTCCACAAGAGATTTGAACTCTTTAAAGCAACTAAAGACCTCACCCTTGGTCTTCAGAAAATATATCCAAGTCCTCCTAGAGTAGCCATCAACGAATATAACATAATACTCATAACCACCCAAAGACACATGATACATACAACCACTAACATCAGTATGAATCAAGTATAGTATACATGTAGATCTGTTGTCGCTCACTAGGAATGGTAACTTAGTGTACTTGCCCAAAGCACACCCTCTGCAAACCTCATAGTGATCGACACTGAAATCAGGAACTCTAGTAGTGATCTCCACCAGTACTCTCAAAGCTCCATGATTCATATGCACCATCATTTGGTGCCATAACTCGCAACAAGTATCTATTGCTGGTGGTACTACTGTGAGTGCTACCAAATGTGTTACTCACCAATGCTCCTACCGACTGAAAATGGAACCTTTATAGTTTCCCAGAGTGGACTCCAATCACTTTGGCTGAAGTGATGGAAGATCCCCTGAGATGCATCAATACCTACCCTCCTGAGAAAGTGACATCAAACCCCTTGTCCTCCATAACAGACAATGAAATCAAGCTCTTCTTCATCCCCGGAACATACAAAACATCGATGAGCTTCAAAGGAGGCAAAGACTCCCTCTCAAATATCACAATCCCCACACCAACAACTCTCACAATGCAGTCATCTCCTATTACAATCGCAATATCAAGTTCCCTCTCTCCAAGCTCTAAAAATAACTCTTGCGCACCTATCATATGGCGGGAATCCCCATTGTCTATGTACCACACATCGGATGATGTACTCCTACTAGATGTAGAAGTAGTAAATGTAAATTCCTTGTCAAACTATGAAGCAAATTGTTCCACCTATGCTGAAGCTACAATACCCTTCTTCCCCTTGTTCTACCCCTCAGGACACGTAGTAGCATAGTGTCCCATCTTTTGACATGACTAACATTTGACTTTGGACATATCTATATCTTTCTTCTTCTTCTTATCCTTTCCCTTAGCCCCATCTGGTGAGGCCCCTTTCTTGGCCTTCCCTTTGTTCTTCCCCCTGGTTGTCAAGGCTACATTCTCCTCATATGTTATCTTCATACCACCACTTCTAGTCTTTTGTATCTCATGTTGCACACAATCATACTAGAATTTGTCCCAATTGGGAATATTCTCCCTAGAGGTAACAACATCTCCAAAGACCTCCTAAGACTTAGGAAGTCTCGCTACAGCTATCCTGACTAACTCTTTGGGTGCAATTGCCTCACCAATTGTATTCAAATCATCACATACATGTTTGACCCTGCCAAGATAATGAACTACACTTTCAGCCTTTGTCATCTTGATGTTCTTCAATTGTTCTTTGAGTACCATCTTCCTTCTCCCGTTGGTACTCTGATAGAGAGTGGTTAGAATTTTCCACATCTGATATGCATATATGTTTCCTCTCACCTGAGGAACCACATGATCCTTCAGACTATCCATCAAAATCCTTTTTACCTTTGCATTATTTTTTTTTAATTCAGCAAGTTCATTTGTAACAGTAGGATGTACAACCACTTGCCACACTATGTCCCAAATTGTTGCCTCGTCAAACACTATCTGAATTTTGTCCTTCCAAATGAAATAGTTGGATATCCCATCCAGCTTATTCTCTATCCTTAAGAACATGGCCATGACTGTTGTCCAAAATTTACAAAACCAAGAAAATGGAGAAATGAACTTTCCAGCACACCTTGATGTCCCAAAATTTTAGTCCATGTGAAATTTCACCTTGTTGTCCCAAAATATCAGTTTGTTGTCCAAACTGAGTTTGTTGTCCAAACCACTATTTGTTGTCCCAAACTATTATATGTTGTTCAAACTGCAATTTTCAGCCTATAGCTCTAATACCATGTTGAAATTTTATGATTAAAAAGTTCCTTGCACTTCCAACCTAGTTTAAATTTCACCTTGTCACTCCCATTCCGTTAAATGCCCTTTCCAATAAACATACATTCAACATATAGAATTTTTAAAATGAAATTTTCATATTAAAACACATGAGACTATCAACACATGTTGAAAATAAATATGGACATAAATAGACCAGCAACACACATAAAAAATACACATGGATTTTTGGTCAACTTAGACCCAGGAAAAACCCCTTCAATCTTCTCTGGGGAAAACCTGTTAGAGAGATCTTCAAATTTATTTATCTTTCAAGTTAAGAAAAAATACATTCGCAGACAAAACAAAACAGAAAAATACAACTTATCTCTTCAGAACAAAACTCCTTGAGAATCATGCCCACTTTGCCTCGATTTCCATGCCCACTTGAAGTTGAAAATATGTATTGTACAGATACAGACTGTACTATGTGGATTTCGTATGAATGTATGGATTTCCGTACCATTGTACGGACTGTACAGTTTTTCAAAAAAAAACTCAAAAACTTCTCTCGAACGACGTGCAACTCACAACATTAAATGTTGTTCGCATTGTACCTTCTTTTGTCTTCTATGACTTGATTTTCATGCCCATCTTTGCCCAGAAATCACTCCTTCATCTTACTGCAACAAACTTCTCCTTCAAAACTTTTCTCCAGCTCTTAGCCTCCTTTCTCCAATCTGCTCATGAAGAATGAATGTAATCTCTCTTTTATTTTTCCCCTTTTGTTTCCTAAATGACTTTTGGGCAACCCTAAGATCTAATGGCTCATATTCATTTAGAACAAGGGATGATAATAAATGTGCATTTAATTCTCACTTTCTATTTTTTAACTCACCCATTAAATAAAGTACCCACATTGTACTTTATATCTAAAGTCACTTTTCACTTTATAATTTAACATTGACTTTACCACTTATAAAGTCGCTTTCACTGTATAAAGTCACATTTAGAAAAATAATTATTTTGGACACTTTTCCCTAGGTAGAGACTAACCCATGGGAAACCACTTGTCCAAGGTACATTAGAAATCAACATTGCTACAATTAACATGAACTCCCAAATGTTTTTCATTGTGTGAATAATATCGTTCCAGATAATTTCCCTGGCTTGAATGAGGGACATATTCTCTTTTACTCTTTCCTTCAACTCTTTAATCTCATGGAAAGCAATCTGGCATTTTGATGTTGTGTCTTTTTCCATGGCAAGCTCTCTTTCTATTATCTTAAAAATCTTCTATGTATCATCTAGGTTTCTTTGCATTTTCTTCATTTAATCCTCTAATATATTCAATTCAGTCATTACTCTGGTCAGTTTTTCTATTGGATCATCAAAATCTGGTTGTACCAAGATAGTACACACATGTGTATCTAGCTTCTATAGCAGAATTCATCTCCTTGAGGGAAGCTATTTCATTGTTCCTTTGTAAGAGTTCATTTGTCAAAATATATTTTTCTTTCTCTACTTGGGCTACCTCTAGGGCCATAACATGTTCCAAAGAAGGTAATTTCAACTTTTTCCTTAACACTTGAATTTCGATATCTTCCCCTTGCAAGAGTTTATGTACAACAGTTTTGTATTCAGGATTGACACAGATTTTGACAATCAACTTCTTCAATTCTTCATTATGAGTGAATAATTCTCTAGAATTTGCCTTCTCCAACTTTGGTTGATTTACAACTTTTCCTAGTAAACATTCTACCTTGTTGACATCCATGGATGTTTTACTCAGATCATTGTAAATTAATTCTCCATTTTTCCTGTGCAAATTGATTTTTTCAGGCAATGGAATTTGTCTCGCATCTACAGTCAAGTTAATAGTTTTAAAACCTATCTATGATGAAACAATTAGAGCAAAATGATGAGAAAAATATAATTTCAATTGGCTTCTTTCAAGACCCATGGCAAACAACAATCTAGTATATTCATAAATAGATTGTGTTTCAATTTATTTCTTCAATTTGACTATATAATTGTTTTATAATAGGAACAGATCTTTTAGAAGTTTCTTCGAGCACAGGGGAGGAAGATGTACAAGTTACTTATCCCAATTACAACTGAAAACCCATTGCAGCTGAGGAGCTTCCAACAAGAGATTCAGGCCCCTTTTCCTTTTCAGACAACATTGGATTTTTAGAGCTTTGATTTGTGTCACCCTCCAAATCAATTATTTCTTCAGTGCCTCTCTTCAAACCTTTCTTTGTAGGATGTGGAGTTTCAATCTCCATTCTTTCTTGTGCTCTTGTCTTACCACCATTTTCCAATTTTTCAATATTTGGTCGAGGTTCATGTACATAGGGAGCATATGAATTCTCCACTCTTATTTTGGAAATGATATGATGATGATCAGAAGACCATTTCTCACCCTATTACAATTGCATGTCTTTAAAAAATTTCTCCACCTCTTCCATGGTTTGTCTGTTGTTCACAATGAAAGGCCCAACAGTTTTGGGAAATTTGAACAAATGCCCCTTTTTTGGTAGAACAAAGTGAATCTGGTCAACATTCAAGCTCTGTCTGATGAATTATAAATAATCTCGTAGGCACAAATTTAGGAAGTCTATAAGGGGCAACCTCTTCTCCATATAGTCTAATTTCAGCATAATATTAAAATTGGAGCTAATCGCCTATTTTGACATATTTACTAAGTTGTAGAAGAGATTGGGCTTTCGAAAAAATATAATGTGGAGTAGAACTATTTATGATGGAATAGGAAATTGACATATAAGAAGTAGTGAAATATGTGAATCCCTCATAATTTTAGTGACTCCTCAAGGTTTCTATCCAGTTCACTAATGATTTCCTTTTTTTGTGTGCATCCATATATTCAAACCCAATTGCATGAAATTCTCAACATGGACATAAGGGAAAATATAAGTTACTAATAATGGGAATCATAAACATCCAGTAATAACTAGGTCTGGCAACTGAAAATTAACCAATTCCTCCCAATAAGCTGGTATATCAAGCATAGATTTAGGTTGCAGAATTAAATTGAACTTTCCCTAAACAACTCAGTTAATTGCAGTTTTATCTTCCCTTCTAAAAACCGTACCAATTATTTACAAAACTAGTCTCACAACTTTAATAAAAGTTTCAAGAGGAAACTGAGTGGGCTCCAAATGTAATTGTTGTATTAGAAAAATGTTCATATGGGCATAATCCATCCCAAACGAATTTTGAAAGACTATTAACAGGGTTTACTCTGAAAATGGAGTGTAAATATTTGAAGGTGGGGAAACAAATACTTGTTAGATTAAAAGAGAAGATAAGTGTTTTGTAAAACACTCACTACAAAACACTTATGGGGATAAAAAGCATAGACCAACTAGTAAATGAACTCAGGGAAGACATAAATTTGGTGAATTATAGCAGCAAATAGACCAAACCTTATAATGGTGACATACAAAGAGACTCCTTTTGATTAACTAGAATGTGCTGACGAAGTTCCATTACATTTAGTGGGAAAATAGGACCCAGAACATCCCTCTCAATGTCCATGAGAGGAATGTGGGTCAAAGAACCCAGCAGAGAAGTTTTCTTAGATATTTTGAAGATTTTAATAGTTGAATATGACATATAAATACCTAGATAACGATAGTTGGCATTAATGAATTTGAATTCAAATGGGACAGCGACTGCAACATGCTACGAACACTGGGACTTCAAAATGACAATGTGAAAAATGAAAATGAACGAAATTTGTGGAGAAAACAAAAAAATGGGAGGGAAAACAGGATTTAATGCTGGAGTGAGGAATACGGGATGGGATGAGGTGGCGGAAATGACATGGTGATGATGTGGTGATGACTTGGTTAACCATCCTATAGAGTCACGCTAACTTGCCACAGGGTAATGAGAACACCCACTATGATGGGCGAGGCCCGCTAGTAGCAATCCCGCAACCAATATAAGTTGTTGGTTGTTTTTTTTTTTGGACATGGTTCACAGACACCTTCAGTCAGCAGGTGGCACTACGTCCACAGGAAAACTCTAGGGCTGACGCCCCTCGGCCTATAACAAGACCTAACCCCAAGAGCTTTGGAGAATTGACCCTATGACCTCCCAAATGTCGAGGCCCCGACTTGACCGACTGAGCTAACTCTTAGGGCTATAAGTTGTTGGTTGTTAGTCAACCCATTTATTTTTTACTCCTTTATAGAGGTCCCCAAGCGTGTCACCATCGAACCATTTGTGTTATTGGGTTTGCGTCATCAGGAGGTCCCAACATAGCCAATAAGTTCACCCAACGAACTAGCTTGACCTTTAATCCTTTGAATTTTAAAACTCTGCCTGGGCCCCACCCAAATGCTTCATGTTAATGTTGCATCATTTCTAGCTTCAATGTTAATCCACCTTTTATTTTTTCAAAATATTAACTCTATTTTTTATTTTGATTTTTTTCTCTTTTTTTCTTAAATATATAATTTTTTGTTTATTTTTCACAATTAAAAACATAGTGAAATATGAGCTACAATAAGAGGTATGCACTAAATTCAGGTTGTCATTCATTCCTTCTAATTTCGATATTCTATGTGTCATAAGGAGTTGAACCAAAGGTGGCAACAGATCATTTTCGAAGGAAAGATATTGTCTGATGAGAAACTCCACTCATCTTTTGGATCCATCATTTTAGGTAACTTGATTTTTGTCATTTTATTTGTTGTTTGAAGGTCTGGTTTTATTTGACTAGTGCTAACAACCATTAATTTTGCAAGAAACGGGTTGTCTACCATTATATCAAAGCATCTGAAGGTGTTTAGAAGACTATTTCATCATTTATTTTTCTTTGCTGGACTTTCGTATATGATTTTTTTACATTGCTTTTGTTTAAAATCTGATTTAGCCAATGGTTCTTCACAAGAATTTTCCTTTTTTATTCTATTGTACTTATAAACTTCTTTATTTAACAAATTCAACCTCTTTTATCTATATTTTCATGTATACTTCTCATAAAATTTCATACTTTTTAGTAGTTTATTTTCTAAGTTTAACGCAGTTGAGTCCCTATAGCTTTTGAGGCCCTAAAAAGTCTTAAAACACTGATTAGTTTGTTGTTGTTCATGTCTATTTTTTAATTTATTTTCACATATTTTAATGTGTTTAATTATATTTATGCATTTTTATGAAAATTTAGATATTGTCCTGCAAATTATTTTATTTTATTTTCACTTTTTGCTAAACATCCTGTAAATAATCATTTAAAATCACAAAAATTTGTAAATTCTCCCTTGATCCATCACATCATAGGGAATAAAACATAAGGCATACTTGTCCCATTATCTCACCCGCCATAGTGAGATTCAAGGGGTTGTTTAATAGAAGCACAAAACTTCTTTTTGATTGCCACCCCTTGAACCTCACAGCAATCCAAAAACATGCTCTAATACCATTTTAATATTCCAAATGAAAACGACCCAAAATTGCCATTGTGTTTTCTGAGTTTATGGGTTTTCTCAGTGAAGTGTATTGTCAAACAATTTAAGGAAAATTTGTTATAGGTGTTATTTTTCTCATTTTTTGATGAAATAAACAAATGATAATGGAATGCATGCTTCCAAAAACACTTTAGAACAATAGTTTGATGTTATTAATAAACCCAACAAGGGGTGTACATATCTGAGATTATAGGATAGTCATAAAATGTTATTTTCTTTACTAAATACAACTCAAAGATTATACATCATTAATAGATATTATATTAATGAACTAAATAATGGAACCTGGTATATTCCTCCACCATAATATCAATCTTTTACAAGTAGTATCATTTGAAGTATATCCATCTCCTTTTGTTCTATAAACTTCAGCAAGGAAATCCATGTCCTCTTCTCTGCTATGATAACCCCCACGCATAGACTTCTGATATGTCTTCACATCCAACAAGATAGAGGCTATAAGGTGTCCTTTGGAGATTAAATTCAACCCGCCTTACTATTATAGTGAGCAAATCTTGGATCCTTTTCTATAGAATATGACCCAACACATTGTGGCACTCAGCCTTCAATATGGGCCTTCTCTTCAGTCAAATGAAGGAAATATTGAGCCCCTTTAACCAACAATACATATTACTGTGAGAACACTTACTTGACCTTTTAATCACTAAGAAATATGATTCCCTTTTTCACACAACACGGCTAGCAATAAATAGAAGGAACTCAACCTCTCTTTCAGGGAGACTCAACCTCCTTTGAGCAAGAAAACTTGATCCATTTCTTCAAGAAAATCATCGTGGGTATATGGCAGTGATAAAACCTCAAGAAATAACCCCATATTTGGTTTTTCTCCTTCAATGTCTCATACTTCAAGTAGATATCTAGAAAACCAAATATTAGAAGATAAAATCAATTAATAAAACCCTATACCTCCATTATCTTCTATATATCTTCCTCTTCTTTGAGATGCAATGGTAAAATATGAGTGATTTTTCTCTCTGAACCAACTACGGCTTATAGTTTCAACACTGAAGCTAGCAATGGCAGCTAGGGTTTCCCCAAACCCTAAGCTTCTCTCCAAAAACTATCCAAGATATTCTTTTCTCAAAAAGTAAGTGATAGAATGAGGAGAGACTCCTCACTTTTCCCCTTTTATAATTTAGTGGCCATTTTTTCCATTATTTTACCTTTTTAATTTTATAAATTCATTTTAGAAACTTTCACTTTATAAAATGAAAATGACTTTTTGTTAGCCTATGATATGTTTTTATTGTTATTTTATAACCTACACACCAGACCATTGCATACATGTAAGTGATAAGCTTTTATTATTAATAGCATTATTGTTGTCTTTTAGGGACAACAATAAATGTTTAAGGTCATAAAATTGATGGGAAAGATGTTGGTGCAAAACCCATTGATTGGGGCATCAGACTTAAAAAATGAATATCTCTCCAGCCAAGAGTACCCACAAAATGTTCCACCTATCAAATGAAATGGAATAGTTGTGGCTACGAATGTAGGAGGTCATTGTAACCAAATTCAATTTATTTGTGCATGCAATTCATTAAACAAATGTTGGCCCATTTACCCTTTGAGATCAATGACTATTTTTCGAACAATCTCCCCCTTTGTCATTGATGTCAACACGCATGCTCCCCCTATCATCATGTTCCCTCTATCTCCATGTTTCACTTCCTTTGTCTCCATGTTGCACTTCCTTTTCCATCCCCCTTCTACATCATTGGTAAAGGGTGTCCTATGTCTTTGGGGTTGCCCCCTGAACATATGGAAATCAACCTTCTTATCCTTCCCTTATTTGTTGTCATTATGGTTCTTTTGATTGGCTAAAATTTTCTTCCACTTTTCTTGATCTAGAACGTATATGTTGTTTGGCCTTCTTGTGGTTATTTCAACCAATCTTTCGGAGTCTTCTTCTCTAATTTCACACTTTCAAGAGTCAAACAAGAGATTATACCATTGATCACAAATCCTACCAACATTGAGAAGATTTTGCTTCAAATCCTTGGCTATAAAAACATTAGGTGCCTTGATATGTCGCTTCCAAGGCTTGTTACACCTTTTCCAAGTATATTAACAAGAGAGATATCTCCAAATGCAGCACTGCCATTTTTTCTTTTAAGATGACAAAAAAAAATTGATCTCCAGTCATATGTGTCCAGCATCGACTAACTATGTACCATTCATCTTATTTGTCTTCAGTGATCAATGCAAGATTGCAATTTTCCTTATTTTCCCTTTCCCATTTCATAGTTCCCTTCTTTGTCTTTATGGGTGGAGCATTTTCAAGCCTGCAATCCTATGCCTTGAGACTAATATTATTGCATTTGTAGCATATAATTTTCTAATTCATTAGTGGTTCAAATGGATTATATTTTTGGTTGGTAGGTCCATGAACATTTCTTGATTTGTTTCCTCCATAATCATTCATGATTCTTACATAATTGTGAATTTTATTTATTATATAATGGATTTCTTTATGCCCAAAATTTCCACAAGGGTAACAATGACCAAGAAAAATATTTTCATACCTGGGATACTACAATGATCTTCTAAATGTTTTTTGCCTTAAAGCACGTTGAATCCATTGTTGATCCTTGTGATGGGTGTTCTTGGAAACATCAACATGACTTATTTTAGTTACTTCCTTGGAGCTATTGCCATCAATGCTTGAATATGCACCCGGATTGCCAAGACCTATTTTATTGTCTAGTGATCTTTCACAATTGAGAATATTATCCAATACCAACGATTTTTTTAAGTCCCTTTTGACTTTATCAACTTCAGTTCTTATTGTCACAATTTCCTCTTTCAAATTATTACAATATTCTTCTTTCTTCATCATTTGATTAGTTATTACTTCCTCAAATCGATTTTCTTCTTCAATTTGGACCTTTAAGGAGATAATTTCTTCATTGTGTTTTTCAAGTAGGCTTTTCAATTCTCTATTTTTATTTATAAGAAAGGCATTATCTTTTTCACTATTACTCAATTTCCCCTTAAGGTCTTAATCTTCTTTTTTAGAATCTAAATCTTTTCTAAGTCCGCATAAAGAACCTATTCATGTATTTGGTTCTTCATCATTGACCTCTTCGTCATCATCATCATTATCTTGATTTTATTAGGTTATGAAGAGAACTTCTCTTACAACTGGTTCTTCTGTATTACTTTCATCTAAAGAGTTGTTTTCTTATTTGGAATAAATAAATTTCTTGTGGAATATTTATTTTCCTTAAAGGGACATCTCTTAGCATAATGACATATTCTTCCACATTTGAAACATTTAAAAGGTAACTTACCTTTGTTTTTTTCCATTCCCATTTTTAGCTTCCTGATGAAATTTGCGCTTTCTGCATCTGAATCGTCATATGGAGTTCCTTCAACCTTGAGTTATTTGTTTCTTGTCTTCCTTGTGGCTTTAAAGGATACTTCTCTGGCTGATGGTCCATCTTTTGTATCTATTCTCATTTCATATGTTGTGAGAGTGTTATACAATTCTTCCATTGTCATATTAGTCAAGTCCTTGGTTTCTTCTATGGTGGATACCTTGGCATCGTATCTTAAGGGAAGTGATCTCGAGACCTTTTGTACAATCAAAGGATGTTCAAATTTTTTCTCCTAATCCTCTAATGGAGTTTATAAATTCATATACTCTAATTGAATAAGTCGCAATATCTTATTTTTCATCCATTTTCATATTTTCAAACTGAGCTCTATACTTTTGAAGTTTGACATGCTTGACCTTATCATCACCTTCATACAGATTTTTAAGTTTATCCCAAACTTCTTTGGCTATGGTGTAGGACATTACCTTGAACTTAATGGTTCTTGACAATCCACCCATGATGGTATGAAGATATTTTGAATTGCAACTAAAAAACTTCTTCTCCTCAAGATCGGTTGGAGGATTTTTAGGAAATTTATAACCGTTTATGATGGAGAGCCAAGGATCCACTCCTAAAGCCTTCAAGTAGTTTTCCATGCACATTAGAGAAATTTTGAGGTCTAAAATGGGCCTAACGAATATTATAAAATAATAATGGAAATAATAAAATAAGACTATATTACATCATCAAATTTTAGAGGGAAACAAAGAAAAAAACTACTTTTTCAACTCATATTTTGAGCTTATCTCCCTACAGTTTTACTCAAATTTCGAGTAGGAGCACTCGTTGGATGCAAAATTTTATTCCTAATCCAAGGAGTACCCATGTAGCATACTATTGGTGGATCCTGCTACATGAAAACGAGAAATACATGAAAAAACCTAATTGCAATCAAGTTTTTCATGTATTTCTCTTTTTTCATGTAGCAAGGTCCATCAAAAGTATGAAACATGGGTACTCCTTGGATGAGGAAATAAATTCCACATCCAATGAGTTCTCCTACTCAAAATTTGAGTAAAACCATAGGATGATAAGTTGAAAATACGAGTTGAAAATTAGTTTTTATATTTTTATATTTTTATATTTTTTAATTTTCTTACATTTCTACTCCAAAAATGGTGAATCATCCTCCCATGGTTGACATCACACTACTACCTATGGGGAGAAATTTCGACGACAAAATCCAGTGGAATAGCTAAAATCAAAAAAGTGTCGGAAGTTAAACAACTTTTTTGCTTCTTTTTTTTTCTAAAATCTCGAAAATTGTCAAATACCCGATGACAGTTCTCTACCAATCAAATATTCGACGGAATGCCTTACCTGTCAATTACCAGATGTTTTTCTATAATCCCTCATATCTTTGAATAACCGATGGATAACTGATAGTAGTTCTTTTACCATCGAATATCTGATGCAATATCCAACATGAAAATTTGTTTTCCAGTTTCCTACAAATGGTAAATAATCATTGCATACCATTCAATTCCACCATTAATGGCTTTTTACATTGACAACGTCCAATATGGGTCTTTTTTACGCTGACCAGTTTAACTAATTAAAATAAATATAACATTAATATTATAATTGATTATAATATTATTAATATATATATTCATATTAATATCTATAATATATTAATATTATATTATATGATTATAAAATAAATTATATCTATAAGGCCCTAACATCATATAGCTTTGATATATATATATATATATATATATATATATATATATATATAGATATATATATATATATATATATATATATATATATATATATATATATATATATATATATATATATATATATATATATATATATATATATATATATATATATATATATATATATATATCTTAGTTTTGATTGTTTTGAAAGGTTGTAGGCTTATTTTAAGGTTAATTTTTGAACAAAATCATCATTGAAAGTTTGGTGACAAAAAATGTCACATAACATTCTTCAAGGAGACCAAGGATACGTGGGATCAGCATCAAGGGCTTTTGAGGATGGAAAATGTTATTTCCCTTGTAGAAATTGCAAGGGCTTGAGGCCAAGGAGAATTATAATAAAATTAGCTAAAAAGAATTGTAGAGACTATGGACACGCTGAAGGCGGACATGAATATCATCCATTTTTAAGTTATTTATTATATTTCTTTGTATTGTATATTATTTTTTGTAAAATATTATATGTATATAAAACTTTAGAGTGTATGTCTTTGTATTGTAAATTGTATTATCTTTCTATTGTAAATGTATTTTATAATATTATTTTGGGAGGTGTTTGAACTATGTGTTCATCTTGATGTGGACTAGAAATATTATTTGATTATTTTCGTTAGGGTTGTTTAAGGGGTTAGGTCGAATTAGGGGTTAATTAGTTTATGAGTTTAGGGATAAGGGGATATTGTTTAAGGGTTTAGGGGTTAGGGGTTAAGGAGTTAAGGGTTAAGGGTTTAAGGGCTTAAGGGAATGGGGTTAATTGGTTAGTGTATATTGTTTAGGGGGTTAATTTTGACCTAGAGGATTTAGAGGTTAATCATGGTTTTTATGGATAAATATTAATAAGTTTTTAAAGTATATTATGCAAAATATGACATTACAATAATGAATTCAAAATAAGATCAATATGTTTTTTATTATGATCGTGACTATATATCTCAAAAAGTGTCTCACTTCCTACATGTCAAGAAAAGTAACATCTTTCTTATATGTTTTCAACATATTCTTAAATATCTTGATAAATCGCACAAGCATCATCATTGATTTGTTGTATTTGTTTCTTGGTCTCACCTAAGTTGTCTTTCTCTTTTTATTTGTTGTCTTTGTTTTCCTTAGATATCATATTTGTAAACTGTTGTTATATAGACGCTTCAATATTTTCTATATGTACTAATTTACTCTATTGATTGTAATTGTATAGTATTGGCCCCTAGAAAATTTCTCGACGAGGAAGAGGTGGGTGTAGTACAAGCGTTTGTTCAGGAACATGGAGTGATTAATATTGACGATCAAGCTAGTGATCATATGGAAGAAGATAATGATGTTGATAACATAGTTGAATAATATGGGACGAATAAATTGATCCAGAAGAAATTTAATAATGTTGGGATGGATGATGATGATAACCAATATGATGATCGTGCTTTTGATTTATTTGTACTTGAGATGGAAACTAAACCTCTTTATGAACGCTCAAAAACTTCTCTTATCTATGCTCTATTGTTGTCGGTCAACTTAAAGGTGGTGAATGGTTTTCCAAACACGTATGACACAACTCCTAAGCTATGCAATATATTTTGTAACATTTAGTACTATATACATTATCAATCAATATTTTTTTCATTGTTTTTAATGTTAGTACATTGATCTGCATCATTTCATTAATTTGAAACATTTGGATACAATATGTACGATCGATTAATATTGTTTAGTACATTAACAAATATTATTTTTTTATGTTGTAGATTTATGTTACCATCATCAAATTTTTTATCTCGACCTACCGAGATTTACATGCCATTATGAAAGATATTGGAATGGAGTCTCAAGTTTTTTTTTCTCTGTAAAATTGATCTATTAATAAAAACATAATGTACAAAGAGGCACCGGCCTCTGCGGTACTAGGTCAGCTATATGACCATTTTAAACAGCAAGTCTTGATATCGTGATTGCCCCAATTGGGGAAACCAGTCCAAGAACGAGATAAGAAAAGTTCATTTTACCCACGCAGGGGCTACAGTTCCAGAATTCAAAATTTTTAGCCAAAATTAACACTGTGTAAATACTGTAAAATTCAAAAAGAAAGCCATAGTAAAACCCACAGTATAGTTCAAAATTAACCACAGTAAAACAGCCCAAGAGAACCAAAACTTAGAACCTGAGCTGGACGCGAGACTCAAAATTGACTATAGTAAAATGAAAATAAACAAAACCGAACTCAAAACCCGACATGTGACCTAGCATGCAGCAGCTAGGTGGCTTAGGTTGGTGGCTTCTCTTCCACGATTAGACACCAGCCATATGCTTCTAAACGAGTTTCCATTGATTTCCCGCCACCTGCACTGCCCTCCACTTGAATTCCTTTGTCTTTACGGGTGGTGTCGCCTCCCAGAGTCTGTTGTTGGTTGTTGGACGGATGGTCCATGTCTCTCATTGGGTGGCTGGAGCTCGACTCCCCCTGACCATTGACGAGCGATGGAGGAGCCTGGTTCATTTCCGGGTTGAGATCTAGTTCGGGGCATGAGTCAGTTACCTCTCTGAAGTCCACCGTGACGGTGGCAATGATGACCGGCCTATCCATGGAGCAGTGAAACTGAAATTTTGCTTGCTGGGAAGAAGCAATAGAAGTGGTGTGCTAAGCGATTCCACCTGAACGTCGAACCTTGAGGTGCCCAATCTACCTCAGCTGCTGCGGGTGTCCGGGTATCTGCCAAAGAAGTGAGAAGTGGAAGGGCTTGCGGGTGGGGAGGCGAACGGGGAGGTGGAGACAGAAGGGGGCAGAGACGAAGGGCGAGTGGCACCACCCCGACTACCACCTTGCTTGCACCTCATTCTATGGCATTGTCACATGATTCTCCGACTAGAAAGCTGCAGCGAGCATTGAGTTTCAAGGTCAGGAGGCGGGGCAAGAACAGCGGAGGGGATGTTGAGAGGAACAGGGGAATTCAAATCTAGGCCGGAGAGAGGGACCGAAACCTCAAAATGCAGGTTGCAAATAAAGGACTGAGAAAAATGATGACCATTGCCCAGGTCGACGCAGCAAAGGAGTCTACAATGTCTTCCCGTAGCGGTGCGAAGGCTCGGCTCTACTGCAGAGGGGTGGTAAGAGAAACTGAGAGGCCGAATGGGTTATTGCGGGGGGCTTTGCTCCATATTTTTGAAATTGTAGAGAATTTCTTGGTTTTCACAACTGGTTAATGGCGCCGGCCGAGGAGCCAGGACCTGCCTTAATTTCCCACAAGGGAAGGCGCAGGTTGCCATAAGGATCAGCCACCGGCTTGTCCAATAGCCAATGTGCATTAATTTCTCATATAACACCTGCATCGGGGGGTGTTGCAACCATTTGCACCAGCTTGGTTTATTCTTGTTGGTGTGTGGCATCTTTTATAATTTCAAGTGAACCTGTGTATAGAGTTCAATCACTTATCACCCCTAGATTGGCTAGGAGATCATCCACTTTGTTGCTGTTTCTCTTGATGTGTTTGAAAGTGATTGCTTTATTAGTTGCAAGCAAATTTTCAATGTGTTGCAAACGAGCTGCAAGTCTCCAGCTGCAGGATAGCTTGATTATTGGAGTTCCATGTATAATTTGTTGGGCCATGTTGATAAGGATTTGAGAATCTCCTTCTATGATTAAGGAAAAGTAACTATGCTACTGAGCGAGATTTAGACCTTGCAACAGTCCCTCCAATTCAGCCGAATTGTTCGTGTTCCATCCTAAAGTGCCTAGGTAAAGTAGCAGAGGGTTGCCATAATGATCCCTGAAGATTCCTCCGTGTCTGGCCTGACCTGGATTGCCTTTAGAAGCGCCATCAAAGTTGAGTTGGGTGAATCCTGAGGGCGGAGGGCACCACTTGCTGGAAGATTGATGGGCAGGGATGGATCTGTTGGGTGGCTCCTGAGTCCGAATGAGCTTGAGGTTCCAATTCATCCATATATTTCATTCTTGCGGTTCAATGGGAAAGTCCTCATTACTCCAAGATTGGAGTGCTAGAGTTTCCTGAAGGTTGTTGCACATATTATTCCATATGATTTCTATGGGGGTGGCTTGATTCCTGAAGATACGTCGATTCCTCTCCTTCCATATTGTCCATATGAGGAGGCCTAGAACGATTCTCCATAATGCATTAAGCAGGGGGATCTTGTACGGGTTTTTAGCCCAGTGACGTATGGTTTTGGTGATGTCTTCTTTAACTCTGCCATATTTTTGACATCTGAAAATTGTTTTTTCCCAAAGTTTGTTTGC